>CM060429.1:146231853-147708776 GCA_030545235.1 Helianthus tuberosus
GACCCATTTTCATGATGGATTCTGTGAAATACTCAACTTCCTTTCCTTTTACCTCTTCACTAGTCAGCTGTTCACCTTCTTCTTGGTTTGACACAAGAATAGGATTTCCAGCTGACTTGAACAGTGTTTTGAGGTTCTCAATCTGCTGTTCAAGCTTCATCATTTGTTCATGCTTCTTTGAAGTGCCTGAAACAGTGATCTTCCTTTTCTTCAGCCTTTCATAGGCTTCATCAGTTTGCTGCTTTGACCATTTTGATATGGCATTGGCAGTGTCCACTTTTGCATCCACCAGCTCCTGTTTCTTTCTTTTGTACTCAGCTGTTAGGTCAGTGATGAGCCTTTTGTATTTGCTCCAATTTGGAGCATTTTTCTTCTTTCTAGGATCGTTCTTGATTCTATCAATCCTATCAGCTTCATGTTTTAACGCCACAATTGGCCATTCTTCAAATTGGTTTTCTTCAGCAGGATAAAATTTTTCTTGCATTATGTATGCAAGTAGTTTTCTTCTCATCTCTTTTCTTTGATCTGCCTTTTCTTTGCTCAGCTCTTGTGCAAAATCTTTGATTTGTTTGACTTTTATGAGCAGAAGTTCCAATCTTTCAGCAATGGCTTCATTACCTTGACCTTTACATTCAACTTTGACTCTTATCTTAGCCTGTCTTGCTTTGAGCTCAAGATATTCATCCATGTCTTCTGGAACTATGATGGCAATGTGTGAAGGAAATCTTCTGTTTGAAGGATCATCATCAGTGTAGAATTGTCTCATCTCATTTTTTATAGCTTCTAGTTCCAACGGATATTTTGCAGCAGTGGGATCATGTTTGTCCTCATTTGGCAGAGTAAGTTTTCTTTTTCTGGTGTAGAGCTTTGCTGGTTTTCATGTAGGAATGATGAGAGCAGTGGTGGATGGTTGACAAATAGCTATTGAAACAACTGGTGTTTCAACCTCTGTTGTCATTACAACTACTGATGTGTCAGTAGATGTCTTCTGCTTTTGAGCAGGGGATGAAGGTGGTGAGGTAATTTTTGATAGTGGTGATGGTGGTGGTGAATCATCAGATATGAAAATCCTTCTCCTTTTTATTGTAGGAGAGGCTGATGATGTCTTGGGTGGATCAATGGTTTGAGAGTGAGTGGCAGTGGTTTGTGATTGACTAAAGTTGTTGAAACAACTGGTGCTTCAACCACTGTTGTCATTACACCAGATGTTGTAACATCTGGTGTCTTCTGTTTTAGGACAAGAGGTAATGATGATGATGGTAAAGCAGTGGTTTTTGTGGTGTGTGATGAAGTTGTGTGTGTTGATGAAATGACAGCTGTTTGGCTACTGCTAGTAGTTTTTGTAACTGCTGGTGTATCAGTTGTTTGGATGGAAGTATGAGATTTTGACCCTGTTGAGGGTTTAGATGGTTGTTTTCCTTGTTCTGGTTCAACATACAGACCATCTTCAATTCCCTTTTTCTTCAACTGTTTGACTTTCTCCCCCTTTTTGACATTATCTGCAAGGGGGTTATCCATAAAGAGGATAGTAGAGGGAACTTTTCCAGGAGTGTTTTGGAGATGAGCCTTGATAGCTTTGATGTCTGCTTGGGTGTCTTTAAATCTCGATTCCACCATGTTGGTCAGCATTTTCACATGTATTTCATGCTGCTGACCAGCCATCTGTTTTTGTTTTTCAAGTAAGGGCTGGAAAATATTCCAGAGCTCATCTACAGCAAATGCTCGTGGTGGAGCAGGTGCTTGAGGTGGAACAGGTGTTTGTGGTGGAGCAGCAGTGGATTGTGCTTTTTGAGCTTTTAAAATCTCTTGTACCATATCTTTTATTTCAGCAACTGAGGTTTCCAGTTTTTCAACTCTACCTGTCAATTCCTGATATTTTGAATCATAACCCATTTTAATGGGATCATCTGAATCCCCACCAGCAGTGGTTGTATCAATGTGTGACTTAGGAACTGAGTCCCAAAAATCACACATTGATGCCCCTTTTTCTTGGTACTGGGGACTTCTTTCTTCAGCACTTGATAAATCTTTGATGTTACCAGTGGACAAAATAGCCTCACTAGTGATTTCCAGAGGTGCTATGGAAGAAATTTCCTTCAAGGGAGTCTGACTGATGAAACAACTGTCCAACTGAAGATCTGTTGATCCTCCAGTTGTAGTTGCTGCTCCACTTGAACTACCACCGAGAGTTACTTGTAACTCAGGGGGTGTAACCTCCTCAATTGTTGTTGGGATAGCAGGAGTAGTAGCATCAGACCCAGTCACTTGTAGGAGTATACTCTCAGTGACAGGTGATAGAGAGGAACTGGTTTGTATCTGAGCTATATCAACTGCATGCAACAAAGGTAGCATGGATTGTGGTAGTATGATTGGTGAGGTTATGGGAGTTGAAAGAGACATGTCCTTGGGATCAGGACTGAGGAAGATGGATCCGATTGGGCCCAGAGCTTCATATTGTGGGGTCCCTGTGATTACAACCTGATCCTTTTGTGAGGATGCAGGAGGAGTTTGAGGCAATGGCGGAGATCTTTCTACCAACTGCTGTGAGGAAGTAGCAGCAGTGGTTTGTGGTGACATTTGTGTTGTCACAGGCAGTTGCTCTGGGATCTCATCTTCCAGAGTTGCCTTTTTCTTGGGTTTGGTGGGCTTTTTGTAAGATTTTCTTTTGGTCTTTTTGGTGATATCAGGTGTGGGTTTCAAAGCAGTGGTTGTGCTGCTCTGATCACCTGGAGCAGTGGGCTCAGCAGCAGATGTCTGAGGAGCAGTGGTAACTGCTAAGTTCTGCTCAGGCACCTCTGCTTTTGTTTTTATTGGTGCCATCATTCTAGAAAATGTTTCAGTGGTTAACCCTTTTATTTGAAAATGGACACCCTGTTTAAGCAAATTTTCATTTTCTTTTTCAAATTTTTGTTTGAAATAATAGCTTAAAAATCTTGGAAAAAGTAAAAATGCTTTGCTATCAACGTTTTTCACCAAGTCATTGAAGATCTCCTGGGAGTAGTTGTAATCTTTATTGTTTAAAATAGCATATCCCAGGCATTGAATCTTCAATGGTATTTCATTAAACGCTGTTGTTTTATTTGAAACACAACTCAAAAGCGTATGAAATAAAAACCTTGGTGCAGAAGGGAAATAACCTTTTTGTAAGGTATCTACCTTTGATTGTTCTGCATATCCCCTTTTTACGAAATCAGTTTTCATCTCGGCTTTATCAAAAGAGATTTTACCTTTCTGATCATTGAGTTTAAAGACTTCGGAGATTGATTGTGGAGTGATTTGAATCACTTTACCCAGTATCGAGGAGTTAATGGCTATGATTTTATCATCTTGTTTTTCAAGCGTCGCCTTTTTCCAAAACTCGTTCTGGGTTTGTAGATAAATGGGAGCATCTGCTGTCAACAAAGTTTTGTACTTTGATGCAGATAATGTATCAATGATGGAGTCGAAGGTGTGGTTATCGGCGGGTTTTGTGAGCAAACCCAGATAATTGTGTGGAGATTTGTATGGTATCTCAATGGATTCTTCGGCCGTTTGAGCGACCTCTTTGGAAGATGGTGTAGATTTTGGTTTAGGTTTTGATTTTGATTTTGACTTCGTCATTTTGATGAAGAAGAATCGGAGATTGATTTGGGAAGAGGTTGGAAACTGCTTTGAGAAGAGAACTTTGGAATTCAATTCGACAGTGTAAAACCCTGTTTGGGGGGTTTTGATCAGGGTTTTATTTAGGAAAAAGTGATCGCTGATGTGGTCAGCGGTTATTATGATCTGAAGGCTAAAAACTGACCACGTGTCAACCTCTGATGATATTGATGAAGAATGGAGGACAGTTGTTTTGAGAGCCACTGATGTACCAAGCATCAATAGTTACAACGGTAATAAAGTGATAACAGTGGAAGATTTTTACTATCAGTGGATAGTATGTCAGTGGATAAGACACTGATTTTGAGCATCAGTGCTTGTCAAGCAAAATGAATGATCAGTGGTTGACTTTTAGCAGTGGAAAGTAATTAGGAAACATATGTTTAAACAAAACAGTGGTTAAGGGTAATGTAATGGTAATAATTTGAAAGACCAGTATGTCAGCAACAGTTTTGAAAATTTTCATTCAGGGTTTTGCCACATGTCAATTACACATTTTGTCAGTGGTTTAGTATCCCAGATAATGTGGACTTTTTACCAAAGCAACTTATCTTTGTTATAATTTTTGAATTAAAACATGAGTGCCCAGGTATTTTAAGATCTGTTGACAATCAATCCTTTTCATAAAATAAGAACAAACTTGAGTTTGATATGACCATGACAAATATACCATTTCCTTTTGATCTGCTTGAGGATAAATTAACCAACAAAAATAAAGGTTATTTATCCTGACAGGGGATTGAAACTTATACTATCAAAAACCAGTAAAAGTTCAAAATATATCAAAAAATAATATATCCTGCTTTATTCGAGAAAATCCTTTTTAGAAAAAAAAATTTAAAGGATTTTCTGAAAACAGCTACAAAAGGATCTGATATTAATTTTCCATTGAAACTCTTAATCATATCAATTCCAAGCTTATGAAAATGGTCAGTGGTTTGACACCAGTGGTATGAAATTTTAAATGCATTTTGACCACTGTTTGATACCATTCTCTTGTTGAATGATTGACAACAGAAATGAGGACACATGTTCACATGAGTTTTTGAAAACTCAGTTGTAGATTTTGTTACCATGTGAAGATTCCGAAAATTTGTCTAGTCCTCTTTTAAACACATTTACTGGGATTACCATCGTTCCCTGAATTTTCTTAAACCAATGATTGCACATAGTTGCTTAATGACCATAATTATCCCAACCTTTGCTCTAAAGTGTTTTATGTTTATACTCTTTTCTTTTGACTTCAAAAGTTTTGAGATAAACACACTTTTGAGTTTTTGTGAATTTTCTTCTTCCCTTTTTACCCTTCCCATTTATGAGTAATGAAGTACTTACTGGGAGGTCTTTATTGAAGGAATACTTGTTCCAAAATTATTTTGTAGTAATGTTTTGAGAGATTTGGTCATTTTTGCATATGCTTATGCCAACCTTCTCATTACCTATGATCTGGACGTTTTGACTCCTGATTTTCTTAATGTATATAGTTGATTTTGTCCTTTTGAGGATCTCAACCTGTTTTCAACACATAAGATCTGAATGACTAAAGTTTTAATTTCCCTCTTTTTATGAATAACAAAACACTAATGTTTTTATGAACCTAGGTTTTGTTAATCTGAGGTTCGTACTTTAGCATCCAATATAACGAAATCATCACAAATTTCAGAATAATAGTTGAAATCAATTTTGAAAATAAGAAAGAATCTCATAGTTTAACAGATATGTATTCAGATCTAGAAACCATGAGTGTCTTGTGCATGAAATCACTTGTTGTGTGAAATTTGTGTGTCATATGACATCTTGGTTGATTTACAGAGTTTTTGAATAACCACTTTGAACATGATTTACTCGATACTCTGTTTTTCAACTAAATACAACCAACCTTAGTATCAATGAATTTTGAGCCGAACTGTTATGTCAAATTGATTGTTAGATCGAATTTTGACTGTCCAAGCTCTGATACCAATTGTTAGGATCAGAGGCTCTCATGATTGTGCTTGTTTGTGTAAATTGAATAATCAGTGAATTTGAAAACATGTAAAGTGCAGCGGAAATGATCACAAACTTTTTAAACACAATCAAGGAAGAAAATAGTTTAGACAAACAGATGCTTTTCATCATTCAAAAGATTACAAAGTAAATCAAAAGATTACAAGCATGCTTACTAACTAAGCTCCCCCTCAGCCTGATACTACAGTGGTTGGATTGCACAAGATGAAAGGATTGAATTGAGGAGAAGAACTCACTCAAGACGAATCAAATGTAACAGTACAGGGTACTGTTCCATTTATAGACAATTCAATCCACTGATGCATCTCAGCTGACGTCACCATGAAAGCGACGTCTAACAACCTAACAACCTTTAACAACTGATCCTATACAAACACTGCTATTCTAAACCACTAATTATACATAAAACAAGTAATACTCTAAACTACTGCTTTCTTCCTTCATCAGTGCTTTCCTCAAGGTTGATCAGTCCTTGATTGGGCAGTGCTTTATCATCAGTAGATAGGACCAGCAGTGTTGACTAGTTCAGGGCTTGATCAGCAGTTGAAGGGGCAGCAGCAGTTGTATATGAACAGTGGATAGAGACCATCAGTTGTCATAAATCACTTTCAAGGGGAAAGCTTAATGTAAAACTGCTGCTTATTGTGAATCCACTGTTGTGACCTGGTTTTGGCTTTCATTATCTATTCCTCTAGTAGGGTTCAATCCCAACATTCTCGACGGTGGTTCGTGTTTAACACGATAAGCCGGTCATCTCGTTGATAGGAACCAATTCTCAAGCCGACACTTCACTAGAGACAGAGTAGAAGGTCTGTACGAGCTCTGTTGCTACCGGTTTTGAGTGAAAAGTTGAGAAGGTTTGAAGAAAAATTTAGAAAGCTTAGATTCGGCTTAGATTTAGGTGAGATTTAGTGTTTATACATCGTGGAATCTATCAGATCTGGACTGTTCTTTATGAGATGAGGTCACTCTTCATTGTTCCTAAGAACTCCATGATGACATCACCTTAGAACGACTCAAATCCAAAGATTTCACGGTTAAAAGTTAAGATTCGAAAGAGAAAAGGATGGAGAAGTGCGTGTAGATCCTAGAAGTACAAGATTTAGGTCGAAAACTTACAAGAATCGCGAGGAATCGAGAGGAAAAGCCCCAAAAGCGTGCTGGTCGAGTGAGAGCTGTCACACCACTGTTCAAGTGATGTGACAAGTGCTATTTATAGGTGAAGTGGCATGAAGGGGAGAAGTGCAAGGGATCGGATGGCTGTCCGATCGGGTGGCTGTCCGATCGGGTGGCAATCCGATCGGGTGGTAATCCGATCGGGTGGCCACTCGATCGATCAGTTACTCAATCGGTGGTCTCCGGCGTGTTGCGTTTCGATGTTTTGTTTTGATCGTTAATCGTTACGATAGTTCGGTTACACATTTCTTACTCCTTAGTCCTACTTCACCAACGTACCACCTTCCTTACTCCTTAGTCCTACTTCACCAACTCCCATCTCTTAATCAGCTCTCTATAAAGTCTGGTGCACCCCTCGTTACTTCTCAGGTTCACAAATCCTACCTCATTTCACTTTTCACACACACAAACACATATAATCACTTTAATGGCTGCCATCGGAGAAACTCAACCTGCAAAACACCAAGAAGTTGGCCACAAGAGTCTCCTTCAAAGCGATGCACTTTACCAATACATTCTTGAAACCAGTGTCTACCCAAGAGAGCCACAACCCATGAAGGAGCTACGTGAGGTCACTGCCAAACACCCTTGGTACGTAACTTCTTATTCCAAACTAGTAGTTTATATGAGTTAAATATTTGTGGGTGCATTTTTCTAAATGTTCCAAGTAAATATATACAGGAATCTAATGACCACATCTGCCGATGAAGGACAGTTTTTAAATCTACTACTTAAACTCATTAACGCTAAGAACACGATGGAGATCGGTGTTTACACGGGTTACTCTCTTCTTTCCACTGCCCTTGCTCTCCCGGAGGATGGTAAGATTTTGGCATTGGACCTAAACCGTGAAAATTACGAAATTGGCCTTCCGATTATCGAGAAAGCCGGTGTTGCTCACAAGATTGATTTTAGAGAAGGCCCTGCCCTTCCTCTTCTTGACCAAATGGTGGATGATGTAAATTTCCATGGATCATTTGACTTTATATTTGTGGATGCTGACAAAGATAACTATCTTAACTACCACAAAAGGTTAATTGATCTTGTCAAGATTGGGGGAGTGATTGGGTACGATAACACCCTTTGGAACGGGTCTTTGGTGGCACCACCAGATGCACCACTTAGAAAGTATGTAAGGTATTATAGAGATTTCGTACTAGAGCTTAACAAAGCTTTGGCTGCTGATACAAGAGTCGAGATTTGTCAACTTCCGGTGGGTGATGGAATCACTTTGTGTCGTCGTATATGCTAATCAAAATCTTGGATGTATCATACCATCACAACAATTGGTTGATCTTTAATGTGTTAAAAGTTGTAAAACATTTGTATCAACAGTTTGAATTCTAATGTCATATGCTTAATTTTTTCTTCCCATGTAACAGCGTCAGTAAACACTTATAGTTAAAATATATTAGAAGTGATTGTTAGATAAAAGAAAAACGTGCTTGATCAATAAACATTTGGTGATCAAAGTGAATAATAAAAGTTCAAACCACTTTTTTTTTTTTTTTTTACTAATTTGACTCTATATGAGATTAATTTTAGAGATATTAAATGCTTAGATTTATTTTTGTTAGACTTCATTTGTTTGTAAAAGGTTTAGGTGATTTTTTTTAAATAAGTTTTTATAAATTGGCTATTGATGACCATTATTAAGTCACTCAAAAACCCAATCAACCTAAATAGCTAAGGTTAGACCGTGAGGTATGGTGGGGTGTGGTTTTGGGGCATGGGTTGACACGTGGACTTGGAGGGACACCGCTGGTCACGTGTGGGTTGGGTCGGTATGGCGGGGCGTGGCTAGCCCGCGTGGGTTGGCCACGTGTCAATTATTATAAAAAAATGAAAAAAAAGCTTAAAATTATTATAAAAATACACACAAAATAAAAAAAAAACTAAAAATTATTATTAAAATTTCCTAAAAATTACAAAATCCTACAAAAAAAGAGGATTACAAATCTAAAAATTAAAAAAACCCTTAATTAAGCGTTAGGTAGATTTCGAACAGGGCGAGCTTGTCAAACGGCTTCCGCTCCTTGCCCCGGAATTCGATGTTGGCCACCGCCACCTGGTCTTCGTGACTTATATCACCGCCCGGGACGCTGTCGTAGTAGGCTTTAAACCGGTCGAGCTTCGGTCGTAGTTCGCGCCACTTGTGTTGGCACGCGTTTAGATTGTGTCGGTCGTTCCCCACGTTGTGCCGGTAGCTAGCGAAAGCTTCCAGCCAGTAATGGGTCTCACCGGGTTGGCGGCCTTTCATTGCGTCCACGACGCTCGTTAGAAGTGCCAACTCTTCCTCATGCGTCCATGAGGCCATTTTGCAAGTGTCGGTAGCGGGTTCGGGTAGGTGGAGTGAAGGGTTGGGGTAGCGATGTGGATAGGCGGTGGGGGGGTTTTATAGCACTTGGGGTAGCCGTTTGGCTTAGCCAAACGGTTATTTTTTAAATTCAAATCCTAGTCAACAAGCCTAGCCAACCCAACCAATGAGAGCCGGCCACGGAAGCCGGGGTGGTGCATGGGTGCTGATCTATTCTAGTCACGGGCATTGTGGTCCCTTACAACAAGTCCCTCCAGACGTTTATTGCCATGTCCATCGCCTCGCATGAGAGAAGCCGGGAGTGGTGCATGGGTGCTGATCTATTCTTCTTGTACTATATGTTATACATGAGGTCGTCCGCTCTAGCTACCATTCTTGCCCGCTCCTTGGGACACTTCTCACATGGTGACGTGCATTTATCCCGTCGGTCATGCCGAAGAGGTTAGATAGGCGAACAATGTGGGGCATGCGCATCATGCGCAAGTTCTCCTGTATCGGCCTTCGGTTTCGCATGAGGGACCACCAGCTTTTCGTGGCGCAATCGTTGCCGAAGGTCATCCCCATCGTGCTTTCGAGGGTCGAGTGTGGAGAGACGTCGCAGTCACCACATGAGCATAATATGCCACCACACCCACAGTCGCCACCACCAGGGCTGCCTCAGTATCCACGACCTCTTTATTGAGATGTGAGGCTACCTCCGGCCCTACCACCACAAGATTACTCGCCGGATCGGCCAGGTTGAGGACCAGGGGCGGACCCAAGGTCAGCCCAAGGTGGGCGGGCGCACCCCCGGGGAAGAAAAAATTTAGTGCTAAGTTCCGTCGAAAATCCCATCCGCACCCCTTGAAATTTTTCGACCGCACCCCTTGAAATTTTTCGTCCGCACCCCTTAGGTAAAAAGTGTTATCAATTTATATTTTAAATTTTTTTTGGTAAACTCTTATTTAAAAAAAAATACTAGCTAAATTATATATAACTTTTAATACCCAACTAACTAAACCCAAATACTCATACCTTTACCAACTTATAATTCCTAACTAGCTAGCCCACTAAGTCTTACCCATTAACCAAACCTAACAATATTTCAAACTATAATAAAATAATTAAAGCCCAAAACCTTTAGAAATTCTCTCCCGCTCTCTCTCTCTCTTGCGTCCCTGCACTGCCAACGGACAACATCACCCAGCGACAACAGTCCAGCAGCCGGCGACCACCGTAATCAGCCACCATACCACCATCGTTCGACACCAAATCTAACCGGAATCCGAACACGAGTAAGTTTCTTTGTTATTTTGATGATTTTGGTTGATATTATAGAAGAAAAAAGGGTAATAAAGTTGTTAAATAGGTTTGAAATTTTGTTTGTTTTGACGTTGTTTATGGTTGTTTAGATTATTTTTAGGGTGATTATGTTGCTTATATATTTTTAGGGTGATTACAACTTACGTTATGATTTCTAGGGCTTGAATATAGTTGAAAATTAAAATTGAAACATTATGTTATGGAGCGATGAACTTATGTTATATAGAAAAAGAATTGCTTAAGAAATTAGCTGTAGATGATGTTTTGAATAGATTTCAAAAAATGAAAACCCGCAGGGCGTCGACGTTTTAATTATGTTTGTAACAAGGTTTGACATGTTTTTTATTATTATATAAATTTAGTTTGATGTTTGTTTGTTTTACATGACCCGACCCGACACGAACCGATTTTTTTACTTATATACCTAGGGGCCTAAAATTTTTAAAAATGTTCCGCACCCCCATGGAAAAATTCCTGGGTCCGCCATTGTTGAGGACTTGCTAGGGTGGGTGGTTGAGGAGTTGCAGGATACGCGGAGGGTGGACGGTCTCGATCCTTGACCACTACCACCAGCAAGACAGTATCTGGATCCTGGTCTACCAGGTCAGCATCTGCCAACAGATCAGGATCCATCGGCATAGCATGGCAATTCTCTGTATTTTTGTATTTAATATTCAGTTGTATCTTTTCTTTTGTTATGTATGTACAAACTGATGTTAGATATGTACAATTTTGGTTGTTATCTATATGTGATGTTTATTTATGGTGTTTAGCATGTTTGGTTTGTTACGTATAAAATGGTAGTTTAGTTTCATTAATTGTTAATGTTCGTATCATATAATAATTACTCTCTCTCTCTCTCCCTCTCTCTATATACATATATACATATATATATATATTTGAAAGGTGTTTGAAAGGTGTAGATCAGCTGGAAGCCCACTAGCTTGCTTCATCCCTGTCTCTCTCTATATACATATATATATATATATATGATGTGTGTAAAATGCAACATATAAATTACATCAAATGAGGCATAAAACTAACCCTTTTTTAGTGCTAATATTGGAAAAAGAGTGTTTTTGTCTTCCTTTTGTATTTTCAGGATTAAATGAGCTCAAAAACGCAAAAGAAGCAAAAAGACAGCTAAATCCAACATAAATACAAGAAAAGGAACATTAGTGGACTGCCCGAACCCTCAACGGCACCTTCCAAAGAAAAATAGAGAAAACAGAAGACTGAACACGCCCCGTGCTCAGCCAGCACGGGGCCGTGCCCAAGAAGCAGCAGAAAAGACAAACCTATAGAAGCTTCTATTGCCCATCACGGGGCCGTGCTCAGCGGACACGGGGGCGTGTCGAAAGTACAGCAGGCGCATTTATTGTAATTGCGAATTACAATTAATGAGGAGAGAGAGTGTCAGACGGACACGGGGCCGTGCCCAGCGGACACGGGGCCGTGTCCAGCTCTCTGTTCAGCCTATAAATAGGAGTGCTTGGATTCATTTCATCTCATCCCTTGGCACACCACCTCTCTCACACTTCATCCACCACCCACCACCATTACAACACCATCATCCACCACCATCATCCATTGTCCATCGTAGAGTGTGTGAGTCGTCTCGGGATCCAAGATTGATCGTAAGAGTTCTTGACAATCAAGGCCATGTTTGCCTAAGTCTCTTACATCACTTGGTGAAGACAAAGTGTCTAGTATAATACTTTTTATTTCTAATCTTTTGCACTTTTTATTTGGTTTTGTATTAATGACATTAATAACTAGTTACTTATGTTGAAGGTGATCTTTCCTTATCGTTTGTCCGTGGTGTCTTGGCATTATTTTACTGTCTATATAAAATAAAGGATTTTCACCATTCATATCTCCACGGTCTATATGGAGATATGTTGGCTACCTGGTAGGGGGTTAAGGGAACGGTTTGGTAAAGGTCTTGCCATTGTTCAGCGTTTAGAGGTCCTGCAATGGACCTGGGTCAAATTTAGTAGGACCTCCGTCAATACTTCACGGTATTGGATGGCGGGGGTCCAAACTCTTTGATCCCCTCATAAGTTAACTACTATTAATACTATAACCCGGCTATTTAGGACTGTATCCCTGCTGACTCAGACTACTTAGCCGAGGGTAACGTCACCGCCAAAAGCGGGGCCTACCACAATACTGCATTAATAACTTAATTCATTATCTTCCAATAATCCACCCTTTTAGGATTGTATCCCTGCTGACTCAAACTACTGGGGTGAGGGTAACGTCACCTTCAAAAGAGGGGCCTACTACAATAACTAAGATAATCTCTTAAATTATGTGCAAAAGTGCGGAAATAATCAAAGGTTATACTAGATACGAGTCGGAACCAAGTGATTCATCTTGTCTATCTGTTTTTATTTTATTTTTATTTTCAACATTTTAGTTAGTTTTATTTTTCTTAGTTTAAAACATTTTTCTAAACTTTTATTTTGGTTAGACGTTGAGGATAAACCGGTACTAAAAGCTCTTGTGTCCTTGGACGACCTCGGTATCTTACCAACACTATACTACACTCAACGATGGGTGCACTTGCCCATATGTGTGTTTAGTGTTAGCATAATATCGTGTTTTATAAATTTAAAACTTGGCTAAAATAAGTGTTAAAAAGGGCTTAAAATATACACCTAATATACATAACACTTCGCACGCATCAATATATATATATATATATATACATATAGTGGAGGGTTCAAATGAAAAGAATTTTTTTGTAAGAAGAAGTTTCAACCAATAAGAATGCTTCATTTTAGTTCATTTAATATTTGTAGTTAATTTTAATATAATGGTATATTGGTAAACTTACATAAATCATTAATTTGTATTCTTCCACTTTAATAACTAGCTAAATTAAATTTGTAACTCCTTTTCAAAATATATATTTTTTCCAAATTAAAAAAACAACAACTTAATTTAAAGTGTAAAATAAATTACTAGTTGTGTAGGATATATTTCGAGGTGTGTAGGATAAACGTACCAACGTACCCTCATGGATTACCTACGGCCTACCGTAGGCAATCTTGGCGCCGCTATCAATGCACCGAATGTCGAGGCCAACAACTTCGAACTTCGGCCGCATTTGATACAAATGCTCCAAAACTCCGCAACCTTCCACGGGCTTGCGGACGAGGATCCCCATCTACATATTACTAACTTCTTAGAAATATGTGATACCTTTCGGATCAATGGAGCATCAAATGACGCCATCCGCCTTCGAATGTTTCCATTTTCACTAAAAGACCGAGCTAAGGCTTGGCTTAACACCCTCCCAGTTGGATCGGTAAACACCTGGGATGAACTCGCCCAAAAGTTTTTGTATAAGTATTTCCCTCCTGCTAAAACGGCTAAATTAATGACTGAAATTAATACATACTCACAAGAGGATGGGGAGTCCTTATATGAAACTTGGGAAAGGTTCAAGGAGCTTCTAAGAAAGTGTCCTCACCATGGTCTAGCGGTATGGCAACAAGTATCCACTTTCTACAATGGATTGTTGCCACACACAAGACAAACACTTGATTCAAGCTCCGGGGGACTCTTAGGTAATCGTCGCCCAAATGAAATATATAACCAAATTGAGGAAATTGTTCAAACCAATTTTCAATGGCACACTCCCCGAGGTAATAAATCTATTGCCCCGGGCGCCCATAAGGTTGATGAAAGCACCTCTTTACAAGCCCAAATCGAGGCCCTCTCTTCAAAAATCAAAAGGCTAGAAATGACAAAAACAGCCTCGGTTATGGCTTGTGAAGGGTGTGGTGGGTCACATGAAAATTGGAGTTGTATGAAAGAATTAGATGAACAAACTGAAACGGTAAACTACATGGATAATAGACCTAGGCCGTCGGGTCCTCCAACGGGTACCTACAACCAAGGATGGCGTAACCACCCAAATCTTGGTTGGAGAGATCCCAGCAATAGTAGTAACCAACAAAACCAACGAACTAATTTTCAACAACCGCAAAATTTTCCTCAGCAACAAGGTGGAAGAGAAAGGCTTGAAGATACTGTATCTCGCCTCATCTCTGACACTGAAAAGAAAAACTCGGATCGATTTCAACAATTGGAATCGAATTTCAGAAATCAACAAGCTAGCATTCAAAACATTGAAAAACAATTAAATCAACTAGCTCAAAATTTCTCCGAGAGACCACAAGGCGCATTACCCAGTAATACCGAAACGAACCCGAAGGCACAAGTACATCTCATCACATTAAGAAATCGAACCGTGGGTCCCGAGGATGCTCCATTGCCGCCAAATGAAAGAAGCCATTCTAGCCAGCCTGTGACTCCTCCTGCGCCAGAAAAGGCTTCTACACCAAATCAAGAGCCCACCAAGACTCCTCCAATCCCGTACCCCGGTAGGTTAAATCGTCAAAAGACCGATGAGCAATTCGCAAAGTTCGAAAGTTTACTAAAACAATTGCATGTTAATATTCCTTTTATTGAGGTCCTAACCCAAATGCCTAAATATGCAAAATTCATGAGGGATTTCCTCACTCACAAAAGGAAAATTGAAACATTGCAAAGAATGCTCAGCTCTAGTACTCAACAAACTTCCACAAAAGAAAATCGACCCCGGGAGCTTCACAATCCCTTGTTCGATTGGGGAGTCCCCCGTCCGAAATGCTTTAGCCGATCTTGGGGCTAGCATCAACCTCATGCCCACATCAATGTTCAAGCGACTCGGCCTAGGAACAACAAGCCCTACAAATATGAGCATACAACTCGCCGACAGGTCCGTCAAATTCCCACATGGTGTCGCCGAAAATCTGCTAGTCAAGGTTGACAAATTCGTCTTTCCAACCGACTTTGTCATCCTAGACATGGAAGAAGACACCGAGGTCCCTCTCATCCTCGGGAGGCCATTCCTAGCCACCGCCCAAGCATTGGTGGATATGAATGACGGAACTCTAACATTGAAGTTTGGGGATGAGGAAGTGAAATTTGAATGTGGAAAGCAAGTAGAGGAAGAAGATCCGGTCAACTACATGAAGGTCATAAACTCAAGCTTGGATGACGCTCTCCGACGGTGTAACATGGGATGCAACACATCCCACTTGGGTAACATATGACCAGGCTTTGGGTCTAGCCAAGGACCCTTATAAACGTGGCGCACCATGGAGGCATTCCACGGAACTATCCTTAGTTTAATTTAGATTAATTTTTATGTTTTCTAGTTAGTTTTAATTTTCAGGAATAAAACATACTCATGGTGGTAAAGGATGAAAAGGGGAACGAGAAAAATGAACCCATGCACAAGAACGAGGCAACCCGACAATTTTCTCCATTTCAGAAGGTCCAACACGGGCCGTGCTCAACCAACACGGCCCCGTGCCGAACCACCTGCAGAAAAACGCCCAGTTCAGGTACCTGGACACGGGCCGTGTTCACCCAACACGCCCCCGTGTCCAGACTTCTGTTTCTCTTATTTTAATTTTGTTACTGGCACTTGAACACGGGGCCGTGCCCGGATAACACGGGGCCGTGTTCAGCGCCCAGTAACACAAATTTTTGCTTTTTAAACACTATTTTACACATCTAATCAAACCTAAAAATTTATTTTTGGGACACATTGAGGACAATGTGTAATTTAAGTGTGGGGGGGATGCTAAAACCTTGAATTGTGCAAGTCCTAAATACAAGCCTTACACAAAACTCTATTGGAACCGCTAATCACCCCAATTTTTTTTCAAAAATTTCATTTTTTTTTACTTGTCTAGGTTTAACTCGGGAAATTCAAGTTCTCAAAAATGTTATATTTTTACAAATTTACAACCGATAGCGTAGTGATAAAAAGAACCAACATAAGAAAATTATGAAAAGGCATGACAAACTTATTTAAAATTTGATTATATATACTTGATCACATATACCCATTCCCACAAAAGTGAGTTTTGAGCCTTTAATTGAGCACACAATTACATATCATTTGACTAAATGCTCATTTTTCGTTTCTTGTGTGAATAGCTGCTTGGTTCTTACGACTCTAGAACTTGCCATGACAATACATTCCCGGTCCTTATCAACTTAAACCCGAGTAAGTAAATGATGGAGGCATTAGGACTAACCTTTTTTCATTTCTACACCATTATTTTTCTTTTTCCTTTACCACCTACCCAAAAATCCCCCTAGTTAGCCCCTTTGAGCCTAAACCTTTTCGTTTCATCACCCAAACAAAAACCCTTTCACCCACCAAAAACCTTTTTCATTTTTAACCTTTTATTTTAGTAACAAGTTCGGTTCTTCGTGAAAAAAATATATATATATATATATAATTTTGTGATAATGATGAAGCAAAAAGAAAATAAACAAACAAGTTAATCAAAAATAACTTAGTTTGAATAAAAGCTTCATCAAAATAAAAAAGTTGCAAAAATACGAAAACCGACACTTGTTACGCTTTTAGCCCTTTTTCTACTAACCACTAACCCAACCACCTACCTTTAACCCTAGCCAACCCTTAACCCACAAAGTCCTCTTGATATCTATAAAGGTATAAAAGTTAAAAAGGAGGAGGATTGATTTCTTGGCAAGCCTATGGTAGGAATAAGTTCCGTGCCGCTCTCGAGTGATTCACTAAAAATACACCTTCGGCCGAGTGTGAGTGATTTCCCCGCGAGGTATGTGAACTTGTATATAAATAGAATTTTAAAAAGGCATGTTATGCCCAAATAAGTAATTTCTTTTATGAACAGTTCTAAATAAATCATTACGAATAGGAGTGTAAATAAATAAAAATAAAACCCAAAAAGATCTTGGAAATCCCGACACTCTACGACAAGCCCAAAACCTTCTCTTCTACCTATTCCATTTGGGAGTGTAAGCCACATATTAAAGAGTTTTGCTTGAGGACAAGCAAAAGTTCAAGTGTGGGGGTATTTGATGTGTGTAAAATGCAACATATAAATTACATCAAATGAGGCATAAAACTAACCCTTTTTTAGTGCTAATATTGGAAAAAGAGTGTTTTTGTCTTCCTTTTGTATTTTCAGGATTAAATGAGCTCAAAAACGCAAAAGAAGCAAAAAGACAGCTAAATCCAACATAAATACAAGAAAAGGAACATTAGTGGACTGCCCGAACCCTCAACGGCACCTTCCAAAGCAAAATAGAGAAAACAGAAGACTGAACACGCCCCATGCTCAGCCAGCACGGGGCCGTGCCCAAGAAGCAGCAGAAAAGACAAACCTATAGAAGCTTCTATTGCCCATCACGGGGCCGTGCTCAGCGGACACGGGGGCGTGTCGAAAGTACAGCAGGCGCATTTATTGTAATTGCGAATTACAATTAATGAGGAGAGAGAGTGTCAGACGGACACGGGGCCGTGCCCAGCGGACACGGGGCCGTGTCCAGCTCTCTGTTCAGCCTATAAATAGGAGTGCTTGGATTCATTTCATCTCATCCCTTGGCACACCACCTCTCTCACACTTCATCCACCACCCACCACCATCACAACACCATCATCCACCACCATCATCCATTGTCCATCGTAGAGTGTGTGAGTCGTCTCGGGATCCAAGATTGATCGTAAGAGTTCTTGACAATCAAGGCCATGTTTGCCTAAGTCTCTTACATCACTTGGTGAAGACAAAGTGTCTAGTATAATACTTTTTATTTCTAATCTTTTGCACTTTTTATTTGGTTTTGTATTAATGACTTTAATAACTAGTTACTTATGTTGAAGGTGATCTTTCCTTATCGTTTGTCCGTGGTGTCTTGGCATTATTTCACTGTCTATATAAAATAAAGGATTTTCACCATTCATATCTCCACGGTCTATATGGAGATATGTTGGCTACCTGGTAGGGGGTTAAGGGAACGGTTTGGTAAAGGTCTTGCCATTGTTCAGCGTTTAGAGGTCCTGCAATGGACCTGGGTCAAATTTAGTAGGACCTCCTTCAATACTTCACGGTATTGGATGGCGGGGGTCCAAACTCTTTGATCCCCTCATAAGTTAACTACTATTAATACTATAACTCGGCTATTTAGGACTGTATCCCTGCTGACTCAGACTACTTAGCCGAGGGTAACGTCACCGCCAAAAGCGGGGCCTACCACAATACTGCATTAATAACTTAATTCATTATCTTCCAATAATCCACCCTTTTAGGATTGTATCCCTGCTGACTCAAACTACTGGGGTGAGGGTAACGTCACCTTCAAAAGAGGGGCCTACTACAATAACTAAGATAATCTCTTAAATTATGTGCAAAAGTGCGGAAATAATCAAAGGTTATACTAGATACGAGTCGGAACCAAGTGATTCATCTTGTCTATATGTTTTTATTTTATTTTTATTTTCAGCATTTTAGTTAGTTTTATTTTTCTTAGTTTAAAACATTTTTCTAAACTTTTATTTTGGTTAGACGTTGAGGATAAACCGGTACTAAAAGCTCTTGTGTCCTTGGACGACCTCGGTATCTTACCAACACTATACTACACTCAACGATGGGTGCACTTGCCCATATGTGTGTTTAGTGTTAGCAAAATATCGTGTTTTATAAATTTAAAACTTGGCTAAAATAAGTGTTAAAAAGGGTTTAAAATATACACCTAATATACATAGCACTTCGCACGCATCAATATATATATATATATATATATATATACATATAGTGGAGTGTTCAAATGAAAAGAATTTTTTTGTAAGAAGAAAAAAGAAGAAGCTTCAACCAATAAGAATGCTTCATTTTAGTTCATTTAATATTTGTAGTTAATTTTAATATAATGGTATATTGGTAAACTTACATAAATCATTAATTTGTATTCTTCCACTTTAATAACTAGCTAAATTAAATTTGTAACTCCTTTTTAAAATATATATTTTTTCCAAATTAAAAAAACAACAACTTAATTTAAAGTGTAGAATAAATTACTAGTTGTGTAGGATATATTTCGAGGTGTGTAGGATAAATTTCGACTGTGTAGGATAAAATTCTATAATGTGTAGGGTATATGTAGGAAAATTTTGATATGTGTAGGTTTTGTAGATTATATGTATGATAATTAATGATTAGTTGACTAATTAATTAAATATAGAAAAATTAATGATATGAGTTATAAATGAAATAACATTTTACTAATATGCCCTTTCTTCTTTTTCTTCTCACATTAAATTTGTTCTCAAATGAATCTTCCCCTATACATACATATATATATATATATATATATATATATAGGGAGGGGCTCATGCGAGAACCACCCTTATTGTGAGAACCATGAGAACCAATGTGAACACAACCTAAAATAGCTAAAAAAACCTAAAAAAAACCCTAAAAAACCTAACCCCCACCCCCCCCCACCCAAAAACCTAAACCCCCCACCCCCCCCCCCCCCCAAAAAAAAAACCTAACCCCCCCCCCCCCCAAAAACCTAAACCCCCCCCCCCCCCCCAAGCTAAAAAAAACTTAAAAAAACCTAAAAAAACCCTAACCCCACCCCCCCCCCCCCCCAAAAAAGCCTAAACCCCCCTCCCCCACCCCCCAAAAACCTAAACCCCCCCCCCCCCAAGCTAAAATGCTAAAAACTAAACCCCCAAAAAACCTAAAAAAATCTAAAAAAAATCTAAAAAAATCCAAAAAAAATCCAAAAATTTTTTTTTGATTTTTTTAATATTTTTTAGGTTAAAATCGCTACTTTTCGAAGCCAAAAAAAAAATTTTTTTTTAAAAAAAAAAAAAATTTAAAATTTTTTTTTTTTTTTTTTTTTGGGTTTGAAAAGTAGCGATTTTAACCTAAAAAATATTAAAAAAATCAAAAAAAAATTTTTTGTGTGATTTTTAGCTATTTTTAGGCATTTTTGGTGTGTTCACATTGGTTCTCGCGGTTCTCGCAATAAGAGGTGGTTCTCGCATGATCTTCTCCCTATATATATATATAGGGTGGGGTTCGGCTACAAAGTCTATTTTTCCTACAAAGTCATAAAACACCACAATTTCAACCATAAAACACGCTCAAAACTCACAAATAACAGAGTGAAGATCACTAAAACACAATATCCAAACCCTAACATTCCATAAAAACTTCAAACACACCATCGTAGAACTATGAATATAAAACACAACATGACGATCATCATAAAACACACTAATGTTAGTCATTCGAAAATCAAAGCCTTATCATCCAAAACACAACACAAAACCCACAAATATGGCGTTTTAGTAATCTTCACTTTGTTATTTGTGGGGTTTGAGTGTGTTTTATGGCTGAAATTGTGATGTTTTATGACTTTGTACACTTTGTAGGAAAAATAGACTTTGTAGCCAACTCCCACCCTATATATATATATATATATATATAGGGCAATGATAAATTGAAAACCCAGTTGAGTTGAATAAACCCTGAAAACCCATTAATCACCATTGATCAAACTAAATGAATGGCTGAGATTAACTTTGAGCCATGAGTTTCTTTAGTTCCCCTTTTTCTGTATTTTTTAATACACTCATTGTACATTAAGGGTAATATGGGAAACATTTTTTCATCTCTTACAAGAAAGACAAAAGTCTGCATGATCCAGAACTCTCAAAATCGGCGGCATTATTACACTCAGTACTTCACTCTTCGTCATTTCAAAACTTCAAAACATCAAAACACATTCTCTCTCTTCCCAAAATCTTCATCAAACCTTCTCATCTATACCCAAATCACCGGAGATGTTCAACTATACCCACAATCACCGGCCAAAAATCGCTTAAAGATCTTCAAAATCGCCGTAGGATATCAACGATCGCCGGAGATATTCAACAATCACCGGAGAATTTCAACGGTTACCACCGGAAAATAATCAGGCTAAAAACGAGAGCTTCATCATACCCTCCCAATATTCAGACAATCGCCGCACAAAAAAGACGATCGCTGCAGATCTTCAAAAATCATCGGACAATATCAAGGATCGCCAGGAATTATAGGGTTCATGTGCGTCGGCGTCGGTTCAGGTGCGTCGCTCCGTTACTTTAATCAGTTAAGTTAGGGTTTTTCTTCAGGGGAGGACGCATGTTTTGGTGAGGGGTTGCACAGGCACCCCCTCAACTTAGGTTTCTACTACTAATAAATGTAAAGCTTTGAGAGAAAAAACATAAGAAGCCCCTCGAAAAAAAGGCACCCTCCGATAATCCTCAAAGCCCCCAACAAGAAGTTCAGATATAAAGAGATTAAAAAAAACATAAACATGTTACATAATATAGAAAGCAGCTCTGTGTTTTTTTTTTTTGAAAAGTATGATTAAGTCTTAGAGAAGATGATCTTTGAGGAAGATAAGAGGTGTATATATTAAATTTACATTTTTACCCCCCCTAAAAATGATTATCACGAAAGATGAAAAGAGGTAACTTTTGTCTTTATATGGTATAGATTTTTAATATATGTGTCATTTTATAAATTTTATTACATAACAATTTATATAAATTCATGATCTATTATACTAGATAGAAATTTTATTATAAATTAAGTATTTTTAACAGCTATTATACATTTTTGTATTATAAATTAAGTATTTTTAACAACTATTATAAAACTTGTATAAACATGTTTGACTTTTAGTCAAATGAAGTCTTTGATTTTGACGTTTTAGTTCAAAATAGCCAATGGTTATTGTGTTTTTGAAGTCAACTATATAGACTATATAAGTTTTTTAAGGGAGTAGTCTGTTCATTTGAATCTTATGGGTATACTCTTGAAAGTTACAACAAGACTCTATCCATTCATATAATCCTACCAAAAGCTAATTCTTTAGTAAATCTATCAACATGAAAATACAGGGAAACCTTGATTGAACAAACTTGTATACCCAAATAGCATTTGACTTTAATAATAAAACAAAAATTCAACTAAAGATAGCTAGCCTCTTAAACTGATGCTTTGTTGGATTACGTGATAATTTGCAGTCATCCGCTGTTACAACTAAAGATCTGAGAAAAAAATGAGCCCAGGTGTTTATAATTACAAAACCTGTGATAAATTATGCTTAAACATTAAATTAGATGTTAGTTTATTAATGTTGTTTACAATTAACAAAATGCAGCTAAAAAGACTCGCCGTACGCCGGTTGTCGATAAAGGTAAGCAAGCGCATCATGATAAGAAGTTGCAAAAAAGGAAGCTAATAAGTACGTACAAGCAATTTTTTTTCTTTCACTTGTCTTACAATTATGTTTTGAATAAATAATAAAACAAACTTGTTATCTCAGTTTCAACAGACAGTGATTTGGACACACCCGGAAAAAACATGGAGAATATAAAAAAGGTATGTTTTTTCTTATGTATAAAAGTTTCTTTGTTACATTTTTTTTAAAATCTAATATTTATGTACATGCACTTTGTAAAAACATTCTAAGTTGACGGCGATGCGGGTGGGCCAGCAACACGTACTACGGGACGTACAAAACTGTTTTAGATGTGATCTTTATGAATCTAAATAAATATATGTTTCGATACCTTAATGCTAATTATTAAGCTTTCTAAATAGTGACACCGGATGCTAACACGGGCGGGCCAGCAACGCGAACAAGAGGAGGTAAAAAAAATTTTAAAATTAGTCTTTTTTCTTTTTATTGTTAAGACATATATTTTGTAAAGGTTGTTAATAGTTTGCGATTTATATAAAACTCGTACAAATGTAGGTAAGCAAGCGCATCGGGATAAGAAGTTGCAAAAAAGAAAGCTAATAAGTACGTACAAGCATTTTTTTCTTTAGCTTGTCTTATAATTATGTTTTATATAAATAATAAAACAAAGTTGGTGTCTCAGTTTCACCAGACAGTGATTTGGACACCCCCGGGGAAAACGTGAAGAAAATAAAAAAAAGGTACGGTTTTTTTATTCTATAGACGTTTCTTCGTTACATTTTTTTTTATATCTAATATTTATGTACATTAACTTTGTAAAAACATTCTAAGCTGATGGCGATGCGGGGGGGGGGCAGCAACACGTACTAGAGCAGGTACATAACTGTTTTAGACGTGATCTTTAGGAATCTAAATAAATATATGTTTCAATACTTTAATGCTAATTGTTAATAAAATGTATATTTACAGGTCAACTATCATGGGCGGATAGCAAAACAAAGAAAATTGTGAAAAGGAAATTAATAGGTATGTACACACAACTTGTTTCCTTCTTTATAAATTATGTAAATCATATCTGAAAGTTGGTGTCTTAGTTTCAGTGGACAGCGACTCAGAGATGACTGGAGATTTCACCTTGGGTCACAAAGGCGATGCGGTTGAGCCAGAAAAGCATGCACCTGTGGTGAGGGAAACAAAAAAAGGAAAACATGAAAGGGTGCTAAGGCGAAGTGGGAAACAACCAAAAAGCACTAAGTGGTCAAAAATAAAAACATGTTCAGCGCCTATGCAATTGTACAAATGCACCAAGTCTCCAACCAGTAATCAACAAGAGGACGTGAAGAGGATGGGGTTTGGTAAGATGCTATCATTCAACATTAGTGGCATACCTGCAAAACTTGCACACTATGTTGTGGATCACTTCAACACGGAAGAAATGGCTATTGAGATGTCATGTGGGTCAATAAATGTTGATGTTGAGTCTGTGTATGGCCTTCTTGGAATTCCTAACAAAGGGATAGACATGCAAAATGTAAGACCATCTGAAAACCTTGATGTTGCTGTTATGGCATGGAGAAAACGATACCGTGCACGATTTGTGGCACCGACGAATCTGGCACAATCTATAGTCACAAGTGATGAAGCCAATAGTTTCAATTTCCGACTAGACTTTCTAATGTTATTCTTAACCGTCATGGTTGAGTGTAATAGAAATGGGCGGATGAAAGAGTGGATTTTGAAAAGTTTTACTGGACATACAAATTTCAGTAAAATTAATTGGTGTGCCTATGTCATTCAGCAAAATAAATCGTGTAAAGATGGATGGAAGAGGTGTGATCCTGATTCTCCATTTTCTGGGCCACTCACGCTTTTGGCAGTAAGTTTTTTCTGTAAGAAAACTTACTAAAAATATAGCTATACAACATTTGTTTAGTTATCTTACCACTTTCGATTGTTCTTTTTTTTTTGTCATTACACAGCTGCTGTACGTCGACCGAGTTAAATGCACCGGACTTGAAGTGGACCGGTCAATCAACCCAATCGTATTCTGGAATAAAAACGAACTGAAAAAGAGAGAAAGATTGGAGATAAAAACAAGTGGTTTTGGAAGAGGCAAGTTGCATGAAGTTGCTGTGGTTAAACAGGATTCAAGAAAAATTGAGTTACGAGTTAATGATGAAGTTCTTAATGTAAGATTACTAATCATAACCAGTTTCAAAATAATTATCTTCTTTCAACATTACTTACAAACCGTATTTTAAAACTTTCTTTGTAGAATGAGATTGAATCTATTAAAAAACATTTGGATGTCATGGAAGCCAAAAAGATAACGGTCCAAACAAAATTGGATGTGTTGTTTAATGCTCATCCATACAATGAGCAAGTTAAGAAATTGATACAACGGTATGAGAAAATTGTTCACTCTAGGAAAACAAGGGTATGGCTGGTGCCTGATACCCCACAGAAAAAAATTGCCGGGGTCCTCATGTCTATCAACAACACAGTGCAAAACCCCGAAAATGATTACACAGAAGATAATACGAATGACGGATAAATCACTACCCTGAATATGTATTAACTTTTACTACAAACTGTAACTAATTAGTTTTTTTTGTTGCCAAATCCAGAAGATCAAGATAATGCCGCAACTGCAGCTGAAGTGGCAAACATTGATGGTATGAACTTTTTCATACCTACTTAGATTCAATCAATTTAATCTTACAAACATAACATTACCATTAAAAAGCCCTACATAATGTTACATTTTTCTACAAATAAAAAAAATGTAGCATGTTTTAATTAACAATAACGTAAAAAAGTAATACAAAGTAATCAGCTAAAAGTAAAGTTAACCACCTTATGTATGTGCTAAAATGCAAACTAAACGTAACATATATGTATGTGATCGCCTTTAACTAACTAGATGGGGGTGAGGGTGACAAAACACAAGAGAAGATACCAGGTTCACCAGCTAGTACACAAAAAAGTGGCGCATGTGGAGTGACACGCGACGAAGAAAATCAGGCAAAAGATCAAGAGAAGAAAGCTACACCGACAAGTAAGTTCTATGCGTTTTTTTGTTTCATTCAACCATTATATAAACTCACGTATAACCTGTTACATGTGTACAAAAATTAAGAAGAACAGATAATACACAAAAAACTAACACGTACATGTATGTGTACATGTAAATGAATAGAATTGGACAGCAGCAACGAAACACAAAACATGCAAGAATTGCTTGATGGCCCTACCTTTGACCTACTCACACAAGACACCGAACTAGGTAAGTCATGATTCCAAAAAAAAAAAAAACCATAACATGTGTTATTTATGTACACAACAGATAATCAGAGTTATAAAAACCAAATAAAAATGTGCAGGTGCTGATGTCGATGAAACAAGTGATGCCATGAATCAAGAAGATAAAAAATCAAAAGAAGAAGAGACCAAGAATAAAATCAATGGTAAGTTCTACATGTTTTTAACTTCATTCAAAAATTATAATAAACTTGGGATTTTTTTATTAATACTAACGAACAAAAAAAAATAAGCAGGCAAGGGAGCGGCTGAAAATGATATCACAAGTAACGCTTGGGTAAAGGAACTTGAATCAAAACGAATAAAACCAATTGGTAGGTTCAACCGGTCATGTGATGACCATGATGACGAAATGGAAATTGAAATTACATCGGAAGAACAGCGTATATGGGATTTTTTGTTCGATATCAAATACTCAATGTAAGCTTCCGTTTAAATTATAAAAAAAACTAGTTGTTACATTAAGCAAAGCTTTGCTCCAGAGAGATTAGGGAATCTTTTGCTCCAAATAGAATGTTTTTTTTTCGACTACACTATTTTCTTTTAAATGTATAACAGCATACGTTTTTTCATAAACAACATACAGGCCACGGAAAATGGTCATCTCTTTGTCTAGCGGGGTAACGAGAAAATTCGGTCAATCTGCTGAGTAAGTTCAGTTATATAAAATATAAGTAAAACATAGTACTCCTAGATTTTTGATATCCAGAATTTAATTTATAAATTTAACATTGTCTTACGTAGAGATATTATATTCAAGAGTATTTACTGCATCGAAATCACAAAGACGCTGATGCGCACATTGAGGGAGGAAGTGAAGGTGTTCTCTGATGTGGTTGATGCTTGGGTAGATTTAATGAATTATGAAGAACTAGAAAGAACCGACGGCTGCTTGACGCGTATTTATCTTAGAACAATTGTGATAGTAAGTATTCATACTATATTGTTTGATCTTTGTCTATGATTTTGAATTTATTAAGTCTTTTGGCTCTTCAACCAACTTGCCTATTTAAAAGACTTTTTTTAATTATTGGAATTCGGGTCTTGCACCAGCTTATTGACACATCTTATTTGAAAAAAAAATACAGGACAGCTGGTTATTGACAGATTCTGCTTGTGATGATGATGAACGTATGAAAACGTTCAGCGTAAGGATGACGGATGCCGGCGCATAGGAGTTCATTGGGATCAAAATGGTTTTCTTTCCAATCCTAGAGAATGATCAATATTACTTGATTGTTTTCGATCTGAAAAACGGCGCAATAACCGTCATAGACCACAGGCCTGATCGCACACCCTTAGTTGGCATTAGGGATCATCAAGATTACTACATTAAAGATACACCATACAAAGTGGTTAGTCATTCTCTTTTCTTGTAAACTTCAAGATGAAAAACAATAACTCATACCAAAACTGATTACTTTATTGTTTTTTAACAGAAGCATATGATGGACGCTTATTTGGAGCGTTCCGAACATCTGGAAAAAGATGAAATCGCAGCAGCCAAGATTAAGAGGTGTGATATCAAATGGGCGACCCCTGCGCATCCAATGGATAGCGCGGTATTCCTTATGCAGCACATACAGAAATTTAACGGCATCAATGAACCTGTTGAATGTGGTTTTAGCGGCCACTGGAAGAAAAAGCAAAAACAGATTCTTGCCCTCCGAAAAAAATTCGCTACACGCATGCTACTCTCTGATGTGAATTTAATGAAGGCAAAGGTTCGCGAGGCTGCATTATCAGTGTAAGCTGCTGCTAGTATTATGTTTTTTTGTGGACACCTTAAACAATTTAACTCGCACTTTGTCAGTTGCCTGTCTATGTATTTCACTATTAATCTATGTCGTTGATCTGGAACAAATGTCTTTATATGTACGTTTAATGTTAACTTTTGGCGAACCATAAGTACACTAATGGAAAGTTTGACTAAGATAATTTCATTTGAATAGCATACAATAAGATGTAGTAAAATAAGTGTAACAATGCAATATTTTCGTTTGATAACTTTTTTAATCACTTTGACAATGAATAAAATCTAATAGAATATTATGTCTCATATGTGTATTCTTTGCTGTAATAATTAGCGTTAGTTAAACAGTTATAATTATCATTACAAGCTAATTTGTTACAAAAAAAAATCAATACAAAAAATACCTGTTTCGTTACAAAAATCAGTACAAAAAAAAATGTAACAGCATATAGGGCAGCCACAGCATGTATTAAATTGGGTTATCTCTT
This sequence comes from Helianthus tuberosus, assembly GCA_030545235.1. Lineage (NCBI taxonomy): Eukaryota > Viridiplantae > Streptophyta > Magnoliopsida > Asterales > Asteraceae > Helianthus > Helianthus tuberosus. The sequence goes on from CM060429.1 coordinate 146,259,959, forward strand.
AGGTCAAACTAACTACTCCTAGTTAAAATATTTTATAAAGAAAAAAAAAAGTAGGGTCTTACAAATTAATGCTGCCAACTTGGAAGTGTCTAATCTATTCTACACCAAAAGTACACACATACCAACACCATATCCAAGAAATATATCATAATACCGATTAAAATTATAATAATATATATAAACAAAAATAAAGTACAATGTGATATAAATCACCCAGTATGGGGAATCTAAATTGGACAAAAAGGAAGCATAAAGTACAATCTCATTGATGTTTACACGAAGCAAAAAGCATAAAATAATGAAAAAGAAAAAATGTCAACTTCTATCTCTATCTTATGCACATGCATCAGTAGCTCTCTCATGATTTGATAACTATAGTACAAGCATTTAATGAATCTCAATTGTCTCTTTATGGTGTAATAACAAAAAAATAAAATATATATACACCTATCACGTTGGGTGAACAAAAGGAGGGAAGAATCAAAAGTACAAAACTTTAATATTAAATGACAAACTTTAAAGAAAGTTGTTACATCAAATGTAAATGCTTGCTAAGAAATGACATCTTTGAAAAAAAAAGCTACTGGTTGAAATAATTATATGTATGGGCAGCCTTATATGTATAATATAATTATGTTACAGGCCCTTATGTTACATTTCCCAGTTAATTGCTTTAAAACAAAAACTAACAGCAAAAAAAAAATACTTAACTTCTATGTTGGTTAGTGTATTACATTTTTTTTTGGTAAAGGGTTACCCCGGTGATTCTATTAAAATAACCGCAAATAAGTACAAGTAGTGAGGATGATCCACACTAGTTCATATACAGGACATGCCCCGTATATGTAAGCCACGAAAACAAAAAACCTATGACACCACATAACCTAGTCTACTTTACATCATTAAAAAATGTCCAGTAGACAAACAAAACAAAACCAACAAGAGTCATTATCCTCCATCATCAAAAATAAAATTGCATCTAAAGAGCATCCCCATAGCGCGAATCAACATCAGACTAACCATTTGAGGTCTTTTTGGAAGAGGTGCTTGCCCCTGCTTTTGAAGACAAAGGATATGTACCCGAAATCATAAATTCATTTGTTTCATTATAGACTTCCACAACCTCCTCATCATCAGATTCACCTATATCATCCCTCGTTCCCTTACCCTTTCGGCTGACCGTTCCCTGCTCATCCCTAAGGGCATCAAACGGATTCTGGGACACTACACTAGCCGAAGGAACCAACTTTTTAACCCCTCCATTCGATTTAACCCCAACCGGCCTGTACTCAAATTTTGGCTTAGCTTTATTAACATGAAAACCAGATCTCCTAGCCGCTTTTTTACCCTCCACATCCATAAAACCATCTTCATCCACTACTGGGATCTTCACCAGACCACGAGATTTCTTCCCAAAATTTTGTTTCTGAGGTTTAAGGACTACCACAGGAGATTTCCTAGGCTGTCTTGGGCAAGACTCATCAGAATGTCCAAAGACCTTACAATGGGCACATCTATAAGGACTCCATTCATATTCCACAGCCATCTTTACTTTAATAAAACCTTCGCCTTCTAGCTCAGGCACCGCTATAACTATTTCCTCTTTAACGTCATTCTCGGCTGAAATTTCTATCAATGCTCTTGCATAACTGCTCCTTTGTCACACCCCCAAAGTCCACACGCGGAGTATCACCGCTTGGAGGCCTGACTGACCAGGATCAAGCCACCAATCATATTGAACATAACAAGTAATAAGTAAAATTCAACCACACAATATGAAAGGTTTTTCAAATAAAAAACGTAGTTAAGTGTTTAGCGGAAGCATAATTGTAAAACCCAATGTAAGTATTAAGTAGGAAATAAAGTAATGTTTTTAGCATGGCACACACTGCCATGTCCCACAACGATCGCGCCTCCCTGTGCAAGCTTCATGAGTACCTAACGACCTGCAAGGCATGTAACAACGAGTCAACAACAAAGTTGAGCGAGTTCACAGTTGGTTGCTTAGTTGTAGCATTCGTTTCGTAAATCATATGTTCGTTTTGTAAACCATGTATCGTATTAATTCGTATCGCGGTCTCCCAGACATGTTTGGGAAGATTAGTGGGGGCTTCCCTTGTGTTACTAGACCGTGCGTATCGACTACTACGAAAATATAAGTGGTGCCCTAAGTCAATGTCTATCAGCATTGAACTTTTGCCCATAGTCCATTAGTACACGCCCGTCCGACTGGCACGATGTGAGGTTTGTTAAACCTAATAGCGCTATTAACTAATGACCCGCTCGCCATAGGCCTCGGCGATTAAGTCGATATAAATGAGGGACTTCAATGATAGAGGTTTGGTCCAGTGTGTAATCTTGGCATCCTACCCACGGAGGATGGTTGTAGTTACCGTTTAAATCATTAACCCATTCCCAACCCTTGGGAATCCCATGCCTTGGAAAGAGTGTGAACTCACCTTGGTTTGCTCGGTATGCTAAACTATGTGCTCACAAGTAATCAGTCAAGTCCTATAGTTATGCACGTATACACAATCAGTTCAAGTTTGTGAAGTTTCACATGCAATCAATATCACAGGTGTGTTTGGCAGTTAACATCATGCATCACACAACAGTTAATCACATTCATACAGTTCATGTTTCACCTAAATGTTTTCCACAGTTTATTCTAACATGAATCATTTTCATCGATCAGTAACATGTTCATCTAGTTCTTTAACTAATCAGGTTCAAATCTCATTAACTTGGCACATATACAAACTCTTAACATGACCTAACATTTCATGATTTAGTCCATTAGTTTAGTAATGATAATGCAACAATGGATCATCATTAGCGAGACATCATCACATGGGCTGTGCTTTTGGGCCGACATACTGGATACAATCACACGTGCACCTGCCACTTGATGTAATGAATTGTCATGATAAGAACAAATCGCTTGATTTACACATGCAATCGGATGATTCTTGGGCATAGCCGACAACTATGTTTATTCACAGTATCATTCTTATTGGACCGATTGTTTGATGGGTTGATACACATATTGTGCCACTAACCTACGGTTTGACTAATGAATCCCACTAGTCACATGCAAGCCTTATATCACAATCATGTGCAATTATGAAGTCATGTGTAACCTCAGAAAGCAATCAGTATTACAATCATTATGTCTAGAATTGATATGCTTGCAACAATTCCTAGGATCCTATAGACACCCGTGTTAATCAAGATCACATATATACAAAATCATCACATGGAGATTCATATACACACGGTTCAGTTAACAATTTGCATACATTATATATATCTTGATCGCTATTAACATCTACAAAACATAAACATCAAAAAAAAACTTTCAAAAGAAATCACTAACCCAAATAAGATCGGCTGGAATAGTGATTCACGAGGAAGGGGTCTGCTATGCCGTCGCACACACAAGTGAGGAAGTTGGGTTTGTGTTTGTGTGCATTACCAAGTTACGTACACATGAATATATGGGTAAAGGGTTTTGGGCCGATAATCTAATACGTAAAAGTGGAGCATGAAACCTTAAACAAACTGCTACTGGGCCAAAGGCCCAACTTGTTTTCACCGGCCACATAGTGGATGAAAACACATGAGGTGTTTTCTGTCATGGGGTGTTTTCGTAGGGGGGTGTTTGGCAAGGTTCCATGTTAAACAGTCAATATTAATACCAAATATATTATTAACTTACACTCAAATATAATGCACACCAATTATATAAAACACACTTAATACACACCATATATAACATATCAATCACAATACGATTTAACATATTACAAACGTGTACAGTTGTGAAACAAACAAGTCGTGTAAACAAACAACTTAAACAATTAACGTGCAATTAATGAGAAAATGGAATCTTGGAAACTCGAGTTGTCACATTATCCCCAACTTAATACACACCATATATAACATATCAGTCACAATACGATATAACATATTACAAACGTGTACAGTTGTGAAACAAACAAGTCGTGTAAACAAACAACTTAAACAATTAACGTGCAATTAATGCGAAGATGGAATCTTGGAAACTCGAGTTGTCACATTATCCCCAACTTGAAAGAAATTTCGTCCCGAAATTTAGCACGTGGTTACTGAGGAAGCTAGTTGTGTTGTGTTGTTTCCTGGGGTGTCACATCATCCCCCCGTTGGTTTGGAATTTCGTCCCGAAATTCTGTAGTAGCTTCAGCCTCAGTAGTGGTTGCATTGTTTCCGAACAACTGGGGATACTTGAGTTTCATTTGGTCTTCTCGTTCCCAGGTGAACTCTGGGCCACGACGGGAGTTCCAACGAACTCGAACAAGAGGTATTCTGGTGTGCTTGAGGACCTTAACGTCTCGGTCTGTAATCTCTACCGGTTCCTCGACAAATCGCAACTGATCGTCAATAGTGAGCTCCTTCAAAGGAACTATGAGGGTCTCATCTGACAGACACTTCTTCAGATTCGACACGTGAAAACGTTGTGAACTCCACCGAGTTCTGCTGGTAGGTTTAGTTTGTAGGCCACCTTGCCTATTTTCTCAATGATTTCGAACGGTCCGACATAACGCGGATTAAGTTTGCCCCTTTTTCCCAAAGCGAACCACACCCTTCCAGGGTGAAACTTTGAGTAGCACTCGATCCCCAACTTGAAACTCGAGTGGTTTCCTGCGCTTATCAGCGTAGCTTTTCTGACGGTCATGAGCTACCGCCATTCGTTATCGTATCTGAGCAATTCTTTCCGTTGCGTCTACTACAAGTTCTGGACCCGTGATCTGACTATCACCCACCTCTACCCAACAAAGAGGTGATCGGCATTTACGCCCGTACAATGCCTCAAATGGAGCGGCTTGAATGCTGGTGTGGTAACTGTTGTTATACGAAAACTCTACCAACGGGAGATGTTTTTCCCAGCCGTTGCCGAAATCGATTACACATGCCCGAAGCATGTCTTCTAAAGTTTGGATGGTGCATTCAGACTACCCATCCGTTTGCGGGTGATAAGCTGTGCTCATGTCTAAACGAGAGCCAAAAGATTTGTGCATTGCTTGCCACAGTTCTGAAGTAAAACGTGCATCACGATCGGAAATAATAGAGGTGGGCACCCCGTGCCTCGAAACCACTTCTTTAAGGTAGACATCTGCTAGAGTGGAGAACTTATCCGTTTCCTTGATAGCCAAAAAGTGTGCAGATTTTGTGAGTCGATCCACGATCACCCAAATAGTATCATTCCCACGTTGAGATCTAGGCAGGCCAGTAACAAAATCCATGGAAATTTCTTCCCATTTCCATTGTGGTATCTTTAGTTGCTGGAGTAGGCCTGATGGTTTCTAATATTCAGTCTTGACTCTCGCATAAGTCAAACATTTGCTGACGTAAGTTGCTATGTGGGCTTTCATGCTAGGCCACCAATACGTAGTTCTGAGATCGTGATACATCTTATCCGAACCAGGATGTACCGAGTAACGAGACTTATGTGCTTCATCCATAACAAGTTCTCGTAAATTGCCATAGAGTGGGACCCAGATGCGTCCTGTTACGTAGTAGGCGCCGTCTTCCTTTTGTTCTAACCGCTGCCTTGAGCCGCGTAGGGCTTCAGCCCTGACGTTTTCTGGTTTCAATGCTTCTACCTGAGCATCCCGTATCTGGGAAGGAAGACTAGATTGAATGGTGAGTTGTAATGCTCGCACACCCTTAGGTGTAGTATCCTTTCGACTGAGGGCGTCGGCCTCAACATTGGCTTTACCCGGATGGTACTTGATGGCACATTCGTAATCATTTAATAGCTCGACCCATTGACGTTGTCGCATGTTCAATTCCTTTTGCTTGAAGATATGCTCGACACTCCTATGATCGGTGTAGATGGTGCACCTGGTACCGTACAGGTAATGTCTCTATATCTTAAGCGCGAAAACAACAGCTCCCAGCTCCAAATCATGTGTAGTGTAATTCCTTTCGTGAATCTCAAGTTGGCGCGAGGCGTAAGCAATGACTTTATCCCGTTGCATCAACACGCAACCAAGACCCTGAATTGATGCGTCGCAATAAACCACGAAATCGTCCGTGCCCTCTGGCAATGAAAGGATAGGTGCACTACAAAGTCTATCCTTTAAGTGCTGAAATGCTGATTCCTGTGCATTACCCCAACGATAGCTAACGCCTTTCTGAGTTAGTGAGGTGAGAGGCTGTGCAATCTTGGAGAAGTCCTTGATGAACCTTCTATAGTAGCCCGCCAAACCCAAGAATTGGCGGATTTCTGTTGGGGTACGCGGTGCAGGCCAGTTCTTAATCGAGTCTACCTTGGATGGATCAACATGAATCCCATCCTTGTTTACCACGTGGCCTAGGAAATAGACGAAGGAGTTACAACATGAATCCCATTTTGAGACTTGGCGTACAGCTATTCTGCTCGAAGGAGTTCCAAAATGAGTCGTAAATGTTGCTCGTGTTCCTCCCGACTCTTAGAGTAGATCAGAATGTCATCGATGAATACAATTACGAATTTATCCAAGTAAGGCTTGCACACTCTGTTCATAAGATCCATGAAAACTGTAGGTGCGTTTGTTAACCCGAATGGCATGACCAGAAACTCGTAGTGGCTGTAGCGAGTTCTGAATGTTGTTTTGGAGACGTCCTCGTCCTAGACTCTCAGTTGATGGTAGCCTGATCTCAGATCAATTTTCAAATAGAAGCTCGACCCTTGCAACTGGTCGAATAAGTCATCAGTGCGTGGAAGAGGATAGCGGTTCTTCACGGTCACTTTGTTTAGTTCACGGTAGTCGATGCACATCCTGAAGGTACCGTCTTTCTTCTTCACAAATAATACTGGTGCTTCCCAGGGCGAAGAGCTAGGATGAATGAAACCCTTATTCAAGAGTTCTTGCAATTGGTTGGACAGTTCTTCTAGTTCGGTTGGAGCTAAGAGATACGGTGCTCGAGCTATGGGCGCTGCTCCAGGAGTTAGCTCGATCTGAAATTCGACCTGGCGATGAGGCGGTAGTCCAGGTAAATCTTCAGGGAACACTTGAGAAAAGTCGCGTACAACTGGAATATCCTCTATCTTCTTCTCTTTCGTTGATGCGTCAGTAACGAGGGCTAAAATAGCAGTGTGGCCCTTTCGCAAACACTTCTGGGCCTTAAGAAAGGAGATGATGCCCACAACAGCACCACTCTTGTCGCCTTGAATTACAAGAGGTTCTTTACTAGAACGGGGAATACGAACAATCTTCTCTTTGTAAAGGATCTCTGCTTGCTGTTGGGATAACCAATCCATCCCAACGGCGATGTTGAAACTACCCAAAACTATAGGAATAAGATCGATAGAGAAAGTCTGACCAGCTAAGACGAGGTTACAACCCTTAACTATGTGTGTGGCTTCTAGGCTCTTACCGTTTGCTAACTCTACGGCATGCTTGGTGTTCAAAAGTGTTGGTGTGTGTTTAAGCATTTGACTAACTTTTAGAGACACGTAACTGGTATCGGCACCCGAATCAAATAAAACAGTAACATAAAAGTCGTCGAGAAGGAACTTACCCATCACTACGTTAGGATCATTCCTTGCGTCACCCTGACCCAGCACGAACGCACGACCCCTGGCACCATTGTTTCCATCATTGTTTCCCCCGTTGTTGTTCCCATTGCCCTGATTATTGTTGTTGTTGTTCGGATTTTGATTTAACTGGGGGCAGTTCCGCTTGAAGTGACCATCAGCACCACACTGAAAACATCCCCTGTTGCCCCGCTGTTGCTGCTGCTGGTTCTGTGGAGCTGGTGGTTGTTATTGATGGTTCCGATTCGCAGGTCGTGAGCTCTTGCAATCCTTAGCTTCATGACCCACCTTGAGACACCTCTGACAACAACCCTTGTTGCACTGACCATTGTGGTGTCTGTTGCATTGGTTGCACTTCGGGAGGTTTCCTCGATATCCACCCTGCCCTTAACTACCAGAAGATTGCTGACCAGGGCTCAAATAGTCATCAATCTTTCGCTGCTGTGCCTGGGACTGAACTGTAGTTGAACCCTTGCTGGAGGCTCCTTCCCATTTTCGTTTGTTGTCACTGGGAGTAGCAGAAGTAGTAGTAGTAGCACCTATACGCTTAGGCATCTTGTTCTGTTCCACTGCCTGGTATGTGAGACGATGAGCAAGACAGGTAACATCCTGGATAGTAGCAAGGTTAGCAGCAGTCACATGGCTTTGGATCTTTGGTACTAAGCCTTTGAGGTACAGCTCAATGCGCTTGATGGGAGGATCCACCATAGTTGGACACAACACTGCCAGTTCGTTGGATCATTTCGTGTACGCTTCTATCTCTGACCCCGTCATCTTCAGGTTAAAGAACTCCACTTCCAGCTTGTGGATGTCATCACGACTACAGTATTCACGTTTGACCAGTTCCTTAAAATCATTCCATGGGGTGGCATTAGCAGCCGCCAGCCCCAGCATCTGAACTTGCGCGTTCCACCAAGTTAGCGCAGTGCCTTCGAGAGTACCGGTGGCGTACTTCACCCAACGAGCCTCAGGGCATTCACACATCTCGAAGACCGATTCGAGCTTTTCAAACCAATGGAGGAGTCCAACGGCTCCTTCAGTGCCACTGAAAGTACTAGGACGACAGTCCATAAAGGTCTTGAACGTGCACACAGGTGGTTGAGCATGCTGACCTGTTGCGTATATAAGAGCAGGACAAGGTTAAACACAAGAGTTGGTTTACGAGAGTAGGATCTAGAGATCCTAGAGTAAGTTGTGATGGCAGGTTATACCTCCTGCCTGGGCAGCTGCGAGTGCTGCAGTAACTTGTTCAGTGGTCAAAGCCGCCAACTGGGCTTGAGTTAGGTTAACGTGTCCACTCATGATCTTCATATCAAAGGAAACATGAGTGAGATAGGTTCGCGAAAGTGCGATGACAGAAGAGAGTAAGCACACACATGTGTTTCAAACAATAGTTGTTCTTTTATCTAAGCATACCATGAGCAAAGTTCAATGTAATCTAGCAAGTAGGCAATGTAAACATAAATCATATCACCTAGAATGTCATGTCTTGCACGTGGAGTGAAGCGTCGTTGTGGATCGTTGAGCACTGTACAGGTTATAGTCTGGTTTTAACAAAAACTTTTCCCTTATTAAAACCAAGTTCACTATAACCAATGGCTCTGATACCAATCTGCACACCCCCAAAGTCCACACGCGGAGTATCACCGCTTGGAGGCGTGACTGACCAGGATCAAGCCACCAATCATATTGAACATAACAAGTAATAAGTAAAATTCAACCACACAATATGAAAGGTGTTTCAAATCAAAAACGTAGTTAAGTGTTTAGCTGAAGCATAATTGTAAAACCCAATGTAAGTATTAAGTACGAAATAAAGTAATATTTTTAGCATGGCATACACTGCCATGTCCCACAACGACTGCGCCTCCCTGTGCAAGCTCCATGAGTACCTAACGACCTGCAAGGCATGTAACAACGAGTCAACAACAAATTTGAGCGAGTTCACAGTTGGTTGCTTAGTAGTAGCATTCGTTTCGTAAATCATATGTTCGTTTTGTAAACCATGTATCGAATTAATTCGTATCGCGGTCTCCCAGACATGTTTGCGAAGATTAGTGGGGGCTTCCCTTGTGTTACTAGACCGTGCGTATCGACTACTACGAAAATATAAGTGGTGCCCTAAGTCAATGTCTATCAGCATTGACCCTTTTCCCATAGTCCATTAGTACACGCCCGTCCGACTGGCACGGTGTGAGGTTTGTTAAACCTAATAGCGCTATTAACTAATGACCCGCTCGCCATAGGCCTCGGCGATTAAGTCGATATAAATGAGGGACTTCAATGATAGAGGTTTGGTCCAGTGTGTAATCTTGGCATCCTACCCACGGAGGATGGTTGTAGTTACCGTTTAAATCATTAACCCATTCCCAACCCTTGGGAATCCCATGCCTTGGAAAGAGTGTGAAAGCACCTTGGTTTGCTCGGTATGCTAAACTATGTGCTCACAAGTAATCAGTCAAGTCCAATAGTTATGCACGTATACACAATCAGTTCAAGTTTGTGAAGTTTCACATGCAATCAATATCACAGGTGTGTTTGGCAGTTAACATCATGCATCACACAACAGTTAATCACATTCATATAGTTCATGTTTCACCTAAATGTTTTCCACAGTTTATTGTAACATGAATCATTTTCATCGATCAGTAACATGTTCATGTCACACCCCGATATTTCTACATATCACCGGTGGGCCCGGTGGGGTATCGTGACGTAGTTGATATCATCATGGTCAAACACACACAGAATAGCACAGCGGAAGTCTTGGAATATAAAATATTATTACAAACTCAAATGTCTGAAAATATCAAAGTATTTATTATAGACGAGTCTGTAATATCAAATCCACAGGAGGATCATCACAAAATGTTTAAAATGAAGCTTAGCAGACTTTATGGCATCTTTAAGGATTTGCAAGATCCTCTTTTTCGACACCGAGCAACTCCTAGCCTATTACGAGTAGTACCTGCCACTTAGCCTTTTGAAAATACGTCAGTTTTCACTGGTAAATACAATTTAACCGACTCATTTGAAAAGAGTTTATGAAAATTGATTTAGGTGCACAAGGCACAAAACCTTTTATAACTTGGGACAATTCTTAATAAAAATCTTGTATACTGAATTACATGTTTACCGTACATCTGGGGCCCAGTACAGAGATTGAGACATGATTAAACGACACACCACTTTTAAAACCCATAAAGGAGTTATCCCCAATTTGTGGGTAATTAATAATTTATTATTGGCATCTTTTCGGTGTATGCCTACACCCTGCGCATAAGTCATGGCCATTTACAAATGAATGAGCCAAGGATATCCAGGACACGGTCGTTAACCCCCAATGCTTATGTTATCAAACAAGACAGATTAAAACGGGTTATGTAATTTATTAATCACAATCTGATTAAATGATTTCATACCCGACCAAGTGTTATTATTATAATACCATATGTCACGGCCCTCGGCCCCGGTTTGACCTGGTCCAGAGTCGCGAGGCAGGAAATCTCGTGGTATCTAATTAAGTAACAGCGGAAGTCTTTTTAAGCAGGATCGTTTAATATTAAAACTGCTCGTTTATATATATATAATATAATATAATATAATATAATATAATATAATATAATATAATATAATATAGGGATAAATCCCATAATTTACAATAAAGTGATTTCACCGGGAAATCTTTATTTCTCAAAACATGTTTCTTTATTTATTTACATTGAGCCACTTTTCTAAGCTTGTAGTGCTCCATAGCACTTTTCCTTTGCTCACAACAGATCACCTGAAACATGTTTGAAAAAGGTTTTGTCAGCAGGGAAATACTGAGTGAATCATTCAGTTTTACTAAAACGACTCTTTTGTTATAATTCACAGTATTAAGAGAGATTACAATGTTTCTGATATAAAACCAACTACCCACAGTATTTGTCACTCGACTCATTTCGGTGGCTGTGGTCATATCACCATTGGCTGCCCCAATGAATGACGAATATCACTAATTAGGTTCGCCCACCTAAAGTGATAACAACAGTAGTAATGTGCACAATACCCCACATACCGGCTGTAAATTGGTGATTACATAAACTTACTCCCTGTAATTATAACCTTTTGAAAATAACATGATTTTGAAATCAAATTTGATAAAAAGAGAATGACTCACATTGTAGATTTAACGAGCAGAGTATAAGCCTACTGATTAGCCTTGATTAACCTAATTTAAATAACAATGCACACACAAACAGGTTAGTAACTAATACAGCAGTTACGACAATTCACGAGATTAAACCCTCACAACGATTTACAAGTGCAATACTTATCAATTCAGCGGATTCACAACGAATGACAGAGTATAGTCCGAGTTCGAACAGCACTCAAACATTCAAGTCGAAATCACGATGAATAAAAAAGTATAAACTCAATTTGAGCGGCACTTAAACAATCGTTGGATAGTTATAATCGATCGGACGTTGAATCGTAATAGCGATCGAGTTATTACCCTGATTGCGGCAGCGTTCCGAGGTTTTGTGTGTGTTGTGGATTGTTTCTGTTATAACTCAGCCTACGTAAAACGAATTTACGAAATTTCAAAGACAGAATTCAAGTGCCAAACTCAGCTATTTATACCCGAATTTTGCCACCCCTTACGGACCGTAACAAATAACCCTTACGGTCCGTAAGGGTTACCTATATTTTATAGAGTAGCCACGGCTGGGACTAGCTTGGCTGACTTGACATATTCTAAATTCTAAATTTTGACAACGAGAATTTTAGATAATCGTTAACTAGGGTATACCCCCTTGAGTTTTAGGGGCCCTGATCCTGATTCCGATTGTTCTGAAAATTTTAGGGTTTGTTCAGAATCACTTGGGTTTCTCAATTAGGGTTTCCTATTGGCCAAATTAAAATAATAATTAGGACTTTTGATGAGAGTTGTTACATTCTCCCCACCTTAATAAAAATCTCGTCCTCGAGATTTACTGGAATAAATGAGGATACTTTCGTTTCATTTCTGATTCCAGCTCCCAAGTGTATTCAGCTCCTCGCTTTGAATCCCACTTTACTTTAACTACTACTAGTCGTTTGTGCTTGAGAAACTTTACTTTTCTGTCCTCTATTTGAAGAGGTTTCTCAACAAATTTTAACTTTTCGTTTACCTCTATGTCTTGAAGAGGTACTACCAAAGATTCGTCTGATAGACATTTCTTGAGGTTGGATACATGAAATACATCATGTACTCCAGCTGACTCTTCTGGTTGTTGTAAACGATAAGCAACTAGTCCTATACGTTGGATCACTGAAAATGGTCCTACGTACCTGGGACTTAGCTTTCCTTTCTTACCGAATCGAACAACTCCTTTCCAAGGAGAAACTTTCAACAGTACTCTATCTCCGACTTGAAATTCTAACGGCTTGCGGCGATTATCTGCATAGCTCTTCTGACGATCTCGAGCTGTTTTCAGTCTTTCCTTGATCTGAGTTATCTTGTCAGTAGTTTCTTGCACAATTTCTGGACCTGATAATTGACTTTCTCCTATTTCTGCCCAACAAACTGGAGTTCTACACTTACGTCCATATAGTGCTTCAAATGGAGCAGTTTCAATGCTTGAATGGTAACTATTATTATAGGAGAATTCAATTAAGGGTAGGTGGTTATCCCAATTACCACCAAAATCAATTACACATGCTCGGAGCATGTCTTCCAGGGTTTGTATCGTCCTTTCACTTTGTCCGTCTGTTTGAGGATGATATGCAGTACTTAAATTGAGTCGGGTTCCCATTGCTTCCTGGAAACTAGTTCAGAAATGGAAAGTGAAACGACTATCTCTATCTGATACAATGGAGAGTGGGACTCCATGTAAAGATACTACTTCGTCTACGTACAACTTGGCTAGCCTTTCCATGCTAAAGGTTTCCTTCATTGGTAGAAAATGAGCTGATTTGGTTAATCGATCCACAATTACCCAAATCGCATCATTACCTTTTCTGGTCTTGGGTAACTTAGTAACAAAATCCATTGTTATGAGTTCCCATTTCCATACAGGCATTTCCAATTGTTGTAGTAGTCCTGAAGGTTTCTGGTGTTCGGCCTTAACTTGTGAACAAGTAAGACATTTAGATACGTATTCAGCTATATCCTTTTTCATTCCTATCCACCAGAAATTATTTCTTAAATCTTGGTACATTTTATTGTTTCCTGGATGTACGGTATACCGAGATTTATGAGCTTCTTCTAAAATCTTATTTCTTAATTCTCCATGCTTAGGTACCCAAATTCGTTTCTTGTGGAATCTCCAAATTCCATCATTTCCTTGCTCTAGTTCCTTTATATAACCTTTCATTCCTTCAGCCTCGTCCTTGATTGCTGTTTTCTAAACTTTCTTTAATTGTTCCATTAAATCTACTTGTAGATTTAATCTAAGAGCACGGACTCGCTTTTGTTTTTCCTGATACTTACGACTTAAGGCATCTGCAACTACGTTTGCCTTTCCTTCGTGATATTGAATATCACAGTCGTAATCGCTTATAACTTCCATCCATCTTCTTTGCCTCATATTTAACTCTTTCTGCCCAAATATATACCTTAAACTTTTATGATCTGTATAAACAGTAAACTTACTTCCATACAGATAATGTCTCCAAATTTTCAAGGCAAAAATTATGGCTCCTAATTCTAAGTCATGAGTCGTATAATTCTCCTCGTGCTTTTTCAACTGCCGGGAGGCATACGCAATTACCTTCTTGCGTTGCATCAACACACATCCGAATCCTAATTTTGAAGCATCACAATATACTTCAAAATCTTCTGTTCCTTCGGGCAATGCTAAAATTGGAGCATTCGTCAATCGGTGCTTTAAAATCTTAAAAGCTTCTTCTTGCCTATGTCCCCATTCAAACTTAGCGGCTTTACAGGTTAACTTAGTCAAAGGTACAGCTATCTTAGAAAAATCCTTAATAAATCGTCTGTAGTATCCAGCTAAGCCTAGAAAACTTCTAATTTCCATAGCTGTTTGTGGGACCTTCCATTTAGTGATTGCTTCTATTTTAGCAGGATCTACGTGAATTCCTTCGTGATTCACCATGTGACCTAAAAATTGTACTTCTTGCAGCCAGAATTCACACTTCGAGAATTTGGCATAAAGTTTTTCCTTTCTTAACAAAGTTAAGAGTGCATGCAAGTGTTCGCAATGTTCTTCCTGACTTTTGGAATAAATAAGTATATCGTCGATGAATACGATTACAAATTTATCCAAGTATGGCTTACAGATCCGATTCATCATGTCCATAAATGCTGCTGGGGCATTTGTTAGTCCAAAGGGCATGACTGTAAACTCATAATGGCCATACCTAGTTCTGAAAGCAGTTTTAGGTATGTCTTCTTCTTGTACTTTTAACTGGTGATATCCGGATCTTAAGTCTATCTTAGAAAAATACCTAGCGCCTTGAAGTTGATCAAAAAGATCGTCAATCCTAGGTAATGGGTATCGATTCTTAATTGTAACTTTATTTAGTTCTCTATAATCGATACACATTCTCATCAATCCATCTTTCTTTTTCACAAACAACACTGGTGCTCCCCAAGGGGATGAACTAGGTTGTATAAACCCTTTGCTTAGTAATTCATCTAACTGCTTTTTCAATTCTAGCATTTCGGTGGGTGCTAATCGATAAGGTGCCTTGGCTATTGGTGTAGTACCCGGAATTAAATGGATTCTAAACTCTACTTCTCTATCAGGTGGTAACCCAGGTAATTCTTCTGGAAAGATGTCTGGGTATTCTGAAACTATAGGGATGTCTGAAAGTTCCTTACTTTTAGTGTTAATGATTACCGAAATCATATACACCATTTCTTGTTTTCTTGAGTAACTAGCCAACTTTATTATTGAAATGAATTTCAGTGGCTTTCGTGGTTTATCTCTTGTAATTAAAATTACCTCTCCTGTGGGAGTACGGATTTCTATGGAATTCTTATCACAAAGGATTCTAGCATGGTTGGCTATTAACCAATCCATTCCTAACACTACATCGAACCCGGCTAACTTCATAGGTAACAGGTTTGCAGAAAACTTATGGCCTAACAGTTCTATCTTTCCTTCTTGCAAAACCTTATTTATGTTAACACAATTCCCGTCTGCCGTTTCGACTGTAAAAATTTGCCTAAGGGTGGTTAAGGGTAAGTTAACGGCTTGGCAAAATGAAGTATTGATAAAACTTTGGTTTGCACCAGAGTCAAATAATACTTTTGCATAAACGTCGTGGACCAAGAACGTACCAGCTATGACGTCAGGGATTAGTTCAGCTTCCTGAGTGGTTAGCTGGAATGCTCGGACATTCTTCTTTGTTGTTCCATCAGCTGATTTGCCTTTATTGTCTGCGTTTTTAATCAATTTAGGACATTCTGTTTTGTAATGTCCTGTTTCTCCACAGTTATAGCAGACTATGGTTTTCTTTTTGCAATTTTCTTCACGATGTCCTGCCATTTTGCAGAAGTTGCAAATTACATTGCATTTTCCAAAATGATTCTTTTTGCAATTTCTGCAAAAAGGCGGTTGTGCAGATTGTCTCCTTCCTCTTTTCTTGAACCTATTATTATCATTACCCACACGAAATCCTTGGGTAATCTTTTGAGCCAATTCCTTCTTTCGATCTTCTTCTCTTGTGCGCACTAGTTCATCAGTTAGGGTATTAGCTAGTTCCACAGCATCGTCAATAGTGCGAGGTCTCGCAGCTTTAACGATGTTACGAATTTCACTAATTAATCCCCAAATGTAACGGGAAATGAGTACCGATTCTGGCGAAGCCAGTGTTGGTACCACTCTAGCATATTCAAAGAATGTCGAAGTATAACCGCGACATTCTACGCCTACCATACGATGGTTTAGGAACTTATTTGCCATTTGTTCCTTTTCATACTCAGGACAATATTTTCTTTCTACAAGAATTTTAAATTCTTCCCAGTTTAAAGCATAAGCCATCCTTCTTCCTTTTGCTTGTAATACAGTGTTCCACCATTCTAGTGCCCCTTCTTTGAACAAATTTGACGCATACATAACCTGATCTTCTTCGAAACACTTACTTATTGCAATTACTGCTTCGGTTTTCTCTAACCAACGCAGTACTGCAGTTGCTCCTTCGTTGCCTGCAAATTCAGCAGGTTTGCAAGCAAGAAATTCTTTGAAAGTGCAACCAGGCGTTGCGGCTTTCATTTTCTTAGGATGTGGAGCCTGTCGTGGATTATTATCGTCATGATTGCCGCCTCCATTTATACTATGACTAAAATTGTCTTCCTAAGTACGTTTACTAGGAATGATTTGTTGTGGTTCAACAGGTTTCTGAGCAGCAGCCATGATTGCTGGAATAGCATTAGCTATCCCTTGAGTGATAATGTTTTCAATATCTTGTCTAGTCATATACTGGTTTTCCTGATTTTGTTCAGATTGATTCTCTTCATTAACTGGTTCATTACTAGCATTTTCCATCTGATAATTATTATAAATATAACTATTAGTATCAAATGATTGTAAATAAAACAATTACACAGAAGCACATAAAATCTTACAACACAGATATATGTCCAAAATTGTCGATGTTTCGACTTCTATTTTGCTTTATATATTATATAGGCATCCATACACACTGTTTATCTTACAATGTTTTATTTCCCATTTACAGAGTTATATTTGACTATTATTATTATTATACAGACATTCTTCCCAACCCCATTATTCTTTTGGTTAACTGGCAGTTTAGTAGCGACACTCTCTTTCGTCGTATTTCCAGGAAATTTGTTCCCCCATTTCCCGGATCCTATTCCCTGTACCTATCAGCTCTTCACCGAACTGACGGAGTTCGGCTAAGTTTTCGTTGCTCATTGGAGGATTGGGGATAGGTTCTGGATCAAACTGTGGAAGAAAAGAATAAGGACTGTTGATGATATTTTCGAATTGCCAGTCATTTGTCCACCATTCTTCCATTTGACCTAAAGGTCGAGTGTGGATTAGTGGGTCTGGAATAGCTGGTTCCAGATTTACAGGAAGTTGGGTTTCGGCTGGGTAAGGATATAGATTATTATGGATAGGGCTAATGACATCACAATTTGCCAGTAGACGGTCTATTTCGTCTTGAAAGGTGATTTCTTCAGTTTGTCTAGAACTCTCTCCAATTTCTATTCCTTTTTGTTTAGAATCTTTCCTGATTTCTATCTCTGCTGGTTTAGAACTTTCTCCGATTTCTATTCCTTTTCCTTTGTTTATAGGGTTTTCTATTTTGGGGAGTTTCCTAGTAGCTGGCTTTCTCCTGCGCACTTTCCTCCATCCTACATATCTTCTTTTCTTTTTGGGTTTTGCTTTTTCCAGCGGTGGAGCTTGGAATTCCAGAGGTTCCTCTATGTCAGCAATATAACCAGTAAAGTCGTGGGAGACTTCAATTGGTACTGGGTAGAGGTTAAGATTCTGAAATGCTTCCGATATCTCACTCATGATGGATAGCATATATGCAAAATGCACAAAAAATGCTAAGTTAAAACTTTGGAACAAAGTTTTACAAATAAACATTAAAGTTTTATTGCATACTGATTTGTACAAAAGACTACAGGAAAGTGAACACACTATAATTTATTTATTTGCTGGGTATTAATTTTCTACTAGACCAGGCTTATAGATAGTTTAGAGGTTTGCATTTTCTGCTACGGCAGCTAGCATATAAAGATTTGCCCATTTTTCATCTAATGTGTCTTCCCAAGGTGTCCTATTGCCTAATTCCTAGATTTCTGGATTAAACCTCACTTTCTTGACTTGGGGTTTCTTTATTTTCTCCTGTCCCTTCCTAAGAATCGAATTTATTTTATCTTGGGTGAGAGGATTTTCATAATTTGCTTTACGGAAAAAAATCCCTTCTTCCAGATCTGCTGGTTGTTTGGAGGAAGAGGTTCCTTTTTCTGTGGGTGCAGTATCTAATTTGTGGTAGATAGCAGAAAGCTTTTGTTTACCCATACTGTAACTCAACAATTAGTCAGTTAATAAAACATGTTTTCACCGAATGGCAATTAAATTTCCTAAGTATTTCTCAATTACTTTAATAGGCTAAAATCAATAGTAAGCTTAAATCAGTGGCTCTGATACCACCTTTTCCTGTCACGGCCCTCGGCCCCGGTTTGACCTGGTCCAGAGCCGCGAGGCAGGAAATCTCGTGGTATCTAATTAAGTGACAGCGGAAGTCTTTTTAAGCAGGATCGTTTAATATTAAAACTGCTCGTTTATATATATAATATAATATAGGGATAAATCCCATAATTTACAATAAAGTGATTTCACCGGGAAATCTTTATTTCTCAAAACATGTTTCTTTATTTATTTACATTGAGCCACTTTTCTAAGCTTGTAGTGCTCCATAGCACTTTTCCTTTGCTCACAACAGATCACCTGAAACATGTTTGAAAAAGGTTTTGTCAGCAGGGAAATACTGAGTGAATCATTCAGTTTTACTAAAACGACTCTTTTGTTATAATTCACAGTATTAAGAGAGATTACAATGTTTCTGATATCAAACCAACTACCCACAGTATTTGTCACTCGACTCATTTCGGTGACTGTGGTCATATCACCATTGGCTGCCCCAATGAATGACGAATATCACTAATTAGGTTCGCCCACCTAAAGTGATAACAACAGTAGTAATGTGCACAATACCCCACATACCGGCTGTAATTTGGTGATTACATAAACTTAATCCCTGTAATTATAACCTTTTGAAAATAACATGATTTTGAAATCAAATTTGATAAAAAGAGAATGACTCACATTGTAGATTTAACGAGCAGAGTATAAGCCTACTGATTAGCCTTGATTAACCTAATTTAAATAACAATGCACACACAAACAGGTTAGTAACTAATACAGCAGTTACGACAATTCACGAGATTAAACCCTCACAACGATTTACAAGTGCAATACTTATCAATTCAGCGGATTCACAACGAATGACAGAGTATAGTCCGAGTTCGAACAGCACTCAAACATTCAAGTCGAAATCACGATGAATAACAAAGTATAAACTCAATTTGAGCGGCACTTAAACAATCGTTGGATAGTTATAATCGATCGGACGTTGAATCGTAATAGCGATCGAGTTATTACCCTGATTGCGGCAGCGTTTCGAGGTTTTGTGTGTGTTGTGGATTGTTTCTGTTATAACTCAGCCTACATAAAACGAATTTACGAAATTTCAAAGACAGAATTCAAGTGCCAAACTCAGCTATTTATACCCGAATTTTGCCACCCCTTACGGACCGTAACAAATAACCCTTACGGTCCGTAAGGGTTACCTATATTTTATAGAGTAGCCACGGTTGGGACTAGCTTGGCTGACTTGACAGATTCTAAATTCTAAATTTTGACAATGAGAATTTTAGATAATCGTTAACTAGGGTATACCCCCCTTGAGTTTTAGGGGCCCTGATCCTGATTCCGATTGTTCTGAAAATTTTAGGGTTTGTTCAGAATCACTTGGGTTTCTCAATTCGGGTTTCCTATTGGCCAAATTAAAATAATAATTAGGACTTTTGATGAGAGTTGTTACACCATATCCCAAGCCCGTATAGGGAAAATAAGTTAAAAGTATTTACCTGAGCTAATACTTGATTCACAGCAAAATAACTCAGTCGTATCCAATCTATCTAAATGCAGGTAGCTTTTACCGGGTGGCTCTAGTCTGGAGTGATGGTAATATATAACCAATTCAGAATGCTAACGGTCTTTATTTAAATCGCAGACTTAAACCGGCTACCTTAAAGTATCTAAAGTTGTACGATACGCTAGATTAAGCGATGACCGGAATAGAATGTTATTTAGACCAAACAAGTTTGGATACTTGTATATTATGGGTAAACTAAACACATTCCGGATTTTGAGATAAAAACGATAAGGTTAAACCCGTTTCGGCAAACATACGTAAACTAGTTACATAAACCGATCTGAACGCGTAGAATGCGTAACGGGTAACCAAATGAATCATATACAAGTTCCATATGTTATTATGCTTAGAATATGTCAATACATCAGTAGGATGTCAACATATATGCCCAAAAAGTATTTAAAACCATTTTAAGTCCCGTAAGGGCATTTTGGTAATTTTAATACTTATAAAAGAGATTTTATGACAAACTGTAGTTCTGGTCCTTTTTAATCAGTAAAAATATTTAATTTATCTCATTACATCAGTAAGATATCATACATATGTGAGGTTTACCATTTATGGCCAAACTATGCCCCGAAAGGGTATTTTGGTCATTTCACATATGCTTTTACGGACATTTTTGGAAGTCTGAGTTCACGACTTATTCCTACTGAAATAATATTAAAATTTGTTTAAAAATTCAGTAGGTAATAAGTCTTAGGTGTTAATTATTGTTTAAAACCACACTATGCACCTAAATAGCGTAAAAATCGCTAATTGACGATAATTAAGGGGTTTTATGGAAATCTGAGATTTTGATCAGTTTTGAATGCTCAAAATAATTTATTTAATATATGAAATCAGTAGGAAAAGGTTTGGCATTCAAATCATTGGTAAATCTCATTTTATGCACGAAAAGGGGTATTATCGTCATTTACCGAATAATACAAGAACTCTATGATATGATCAGTTTATAATCTGATCAATAACTCCAACAATCCCTAAAAATAATATCTTAACAGTAGGTAATGAGTTTCGGGTCAAAATCCAAGTTTAAACACGCTTTATGCAAGATATCGTAATTTACTTAGTTAAAAGCTTCTAATTACGATATCGAGCATAACTCCTATTTGGGACCAAGAACTGATGTCAAATTTTCGGGACAAGCTTATATATCAGTGACAAAGGTTTTTGTCCTCTCACATTTCTAAAAATCTCATCCTTATGTCTAAAGGGCAAAATGGGCGCTTATAAGCATAATAGCGGAAACTAGCGTATAATTCAAACCACGAGGAACCATGCTATATAACTCCAGAGGGTTATACCACTGAATAATATGGTCCTAATGGAAGCTTAAAACATGGAAGAATCAAGCTTAATCGGGTCAGAACTGAAAAGTCAAAGCAAAGTCAAGCTTTTGCGACTTTTGGTTGCGAACCGACCCTAAACTTAGAATTGTCGGGTTGGACCAGCTTAGACATGTTCTAATAATCATTACCAAGTTATTAGAGTGTTAAAATATAATTTATAACATCTGAATCTATGGTTTAATTAATATGCACAAATCTGCCAAGTTTGACTTTTTACCTAAATGGTTTGACCCGACAATTAACTAAGCAAACGAAAGAATTAGGAGGTGCCCTTTCAGGGGTTAATCATGTGACAACTCGAGTTTTCGACATTTCACTTTCGCATTTATTGCACTTTGACTTTTGACTTTGACTATTTGGTTGTTTACTTGTTCGACTTGTAACTGTATACGTTGTGCCATAATGAAAAACGTTGTGATTATTACATGTATGTGATTGTATAATAAATTGAGGCCTAGTAGAAAAGCATCAACTGTTAAGCATGTGAATAGGCTCGACGAAACACATGATGTGTTTCGCCAATAGCAGCTTGACGAAACAGAAGCTTGTTTCGTCAAATCCATCTTGACGAGATGAACTGTTTCGCCGGCCCAACTACTACGCGAAGCCCAGTAGAGGCCCAGTAGTGTTACGTCGATGTATACATTAGGGAACTCGGTCATTCGTTATTATCTTGGCAACCAGAAACCCTAGAGGACGCTCTGCTGTGTGACGGCAAACTAGAACCCACCGGAAACTCTTGTGCGATCTAATCATTGTTCGGTTAGTAAACCTATGTGTTTTGATTTATCTTTCATCCGTATATGTGTTTATATGATTCCGTATGTTGATGCATATTTGTAACCGACACTACATGTTGTATGAATTAGGGTTCTTGTCATGTTGATGAATAGGGTTTGATATTGTATTATAAACCGATGTTTCGATCGTTAAATATATATATATGAAATACTTATGAAATCGAATCGGAAATTGATAAACTGTTAAGGTCAGAATGATCTATGTTGTGAGTGATTGTTGATGATGATGCCTTGCTGATTGATTACTGATATTGATGAATCTGATACTATATTGCATGTGAATGGGTTTGATGTTCTTGTCAATCGAATGTTTAGTGAGGGAACTATGTATATTGATTCGATAAGCACCGTATGATTTCTGTTGATTAACTCATGATGATTTCTGTGCTATATGATCTCTGCTTAATCGATGTTAGTGCTGACGGCAGTTAGGGTTTGCTGTACGTAACTGATTATACGACGTAACTGATAACTCGACGAAACAGACATCTTGGCGAAACAGTGTTTCGCCAAGGAAAGTCGACGAGATAGAAATCTTGTTTCGCCAAACAAGACTCGACGAAACAGGATATGTGTTTCGTCAATATTTGTGATTCGTCAACTTATGTGTTTCGCCAACCTGTGTTTCGCCGACTTGTATATTTTGCACAGTAACCTGACTTAACTCTGTTAGAAGTTAACTGAGATATTTAACTACTGTTCAGTGATGTGCATGACTTATATGATAATGGTTACATGCTAGTACTTCTATGATTATATCTATACGTGAACAAGTTGGATATAAACTGATTATGCATACGTGCGTATTTAGGACGTGATTGATTTACTTTGAGCACATACTTAGCATACCGAGCAAACCAAGGTGAGTTCACACAGCCAAGGCATGGGATTCTCGGGTTGGATTATTTGAAATGGATAACTACTCGTACTTACGCTATCGCTAGACTATAGACCATCGTCCTCAGGATAGTCAGGACACTTACGTAAAACCTACGTAACCTAGTATCTACCATTGTCTCCCGGGTCGGGAGGACACTTACGTAAAACCTACGTAAACTAATACCTACCATTGTCTTCCGGGTCGGAAGGACACTTACGTAAATCCTACGTAAACCCCACACGTACCACTGTCCTCGGGGAAGGGCACTCACGTAAATCCTACGTGACCTTGTACGTATTCCTGTTCTCGGATTAAGAAGAACACATGGTTGCAAATAGTCTAGTAAGTGCAAACATGGGAAGCCCCCATTAGTAAAGATAAACGTGGGAAACCCCCACTAGTAATACATATGACCATGGGAAACCCCCACCATTAGTACGTATTAACATGGGAAGCCCCCACCTATCGAACATACAAACGATCTAGTTAATAACGTAATGATTTGCATCGAACTTACTTTCTGTGAACTCGCTCAACTAGTTGTTGACTCTCTGCTGCATGCCTTGCAGGATCTTAGGTACATTGGAGCTTGCACAGGGAGGAGCAGGTCGTTGTGGGCACGGATTGTGGAACTTATATTGAAACATCAAACATTGAACTTATTACTTACGTTGGGTTTACATTTATGCTTCCGCTAGATAATTGACATGTTTTGTTTGAACACCTTTCATATCGTTTGGTTTAAATTACATTTGATACTCATTATGTTTGATATGATCGGTGGCTTGATCCTGGTCAGTCACGCCTCCAAGCGGTGATACTCCGCGGGTGGATTTTGGGGGTGTGACAGATTGGTATCAGAGCCATTGGTTATAGAGAACTCGGTTTTAATAAGGGGAAAACGATTTTGTTAAAACCAGACTATAACCAGAACAGTGCTCAACGATCCACAACGACGCTTCGCTCCACGTGCAAGGCTCAACATCATAGGTACTACTATTCATGTTACTTTACCTACTTGCTAGAATTACATAGAACTTTGCTCGTGGTATGCTCAGATTACAGAACCTACTATATGTTATTGCTTGAGAATACTTGTGTGCTCACTCTCTTCACACTATTCGCAAACCTCTCACCCACATGTTCTCCTTGATGTCAAGATCATGAGTGGACGCGTTAACCTAACTCAAGCCCAGTTGGCGGCTTCGATCACTGAACAAGTTACTGCAGCACTCGCAGCTGCCCAGGCAGGAGGTGTAACCTGCCATCACCACTTACTCTAGGATCTTTAGATCCTACTCTCGTAACTCAACACTTGTGCTTAATTTTGATTACTCTTACGCACACGACAGGTCAGAATGCTCAGCCACCTGTGTGCACCTTCAAAACTTTCATGGACTGTCGTCCTACTACTTTCAGCGACACTGAAGGAGCTGTTGGACTCCTCCATTAGTTCGAGGAACTCGAATCGGTCTTCGAGTGTGTGAATGACCCGAGGCTCGTAAGGTGAAATATGCCACTGATACTCTCGAAGGCACTGCGTTAACTTGGTGGAACGCGCAAGTTCAGATGTTGGGGCTGGCGGCTGCTAATGCCACCCCTTGGGACGAATTCAAGGAACTAATCAAACTAGAATACTGTAACTATGATAACATCCACAAACTGGAAGTGGAGTTCTTTAACCTGAAGATGACGGGGTCAGAAATAGAGGCGTATACGAAGCGATCTAACGAACTGGCAACTTTGTGCCCTACTATGGTGGAACCTCCCATCAAGCGCACCGAGAGCGGTACCTCAAAGGCTTAGTACCAGAAAAATTCAAAGTCATGTGATGACTGCTAATCTTGCTACTATTCAAGATGTTACTCATCTTGCTCATCGTCTCACAGACCAGGCAGTGGAACAGAACAAGCTGCCTAGACGTATTGGTGCCACTACTACTACTTCTGCTACTCCCACTGACAACAAACTAAAATAGGATGGAACCTCTAGCAAGGGTTCGACTTCAGTTCAGTCCCAGGCACAGCAGCGAAGGATTGATGACTACCAGAGCCCTGGTTAGCAACCTTCTGGTAGTCAGGGGCAGGGGTGGATATCGAGGAAACCTCCCAAAGTGCAACAAGTGCAACAGACGCCACAATGGTCACTGCAACAGGGGTCGTTGCCAGAGGTGTCTCAAGATGAGTCATGAAGCTAAGGATTGCAGGAGCTCGCGACCTGCGAATCAGAACCAACAACAACAACAACAAAAGCAACAATAATCAGGGCAATGGGAACAACAACAATGGGGGAAACAACAACAATGGTGCTAGGGGTCGTGCATTTGTGATTGGTCAGGCTGATGCAAGGAACGATCCTAATGTGATTATGGGTAAGTTTCTTCTCGACGACTTTTATGTTACTGTATTATTTGATTCGGGTGCGGATACCAGTTATATGTCTCTGAAAGTTAGTCAAATGCTTAAACGCGCACCAACACTTTTGAACACCAAACATGTCGTAGAGTTAGCTAACGGTAAAAGTTTAGGGGCCACACACATAGTTCAGGGTTGTAATCTTATCCTCGCTGGTCAGACCTTCTCCATCGATCTCATTCCTATAACTCTGAGTAGTTTCGACATCGTCATCGGTATGGATTGGTTATCTCAACAACAAGCAGAGATCCTATGCAAGGAGAAGATCATTCCTATTCCACGTTCTGGTAAAGAACCTCTCGAAGTTCAAGGCGACAAGAGTGGTGTCGTGAGTGGCATCATTTCTTTCTTGAAGGCTCAGAAGCGTTTACGAAAGGGCCACACAGCTGTTTTAGCACTCGTTACCGATACATCGAAGAAAGAGAAAAAGATTGAGGATATTCCAGTAGTACGCGACTTTCCTCAAGTGTTTCCTGAAGAGTTACCTGGGTTACCGCCTCATCGTCAGGTCGAATTTCAGATCGAGCTCGCTCCAGGAGCAGCACCTATAGCTCGAGCACCTTATCGGTTAGCTCCAACAGAACTGGAAGAACTGTCTAAGCAACTGCAAGAACTCTTGGAAAAGGGTTTCATACGTCCTAGCTCTTCGCCCTGGGGAGCTCCAGTGCTATTCGTGAAGAAGAAAGACGGTACATTCAGAATGTGCATTGACTACCGTGAACTGAACAAGGTTACTATGAAGAATCGCTATCCACTTCCGCGTATCGACGACTTATTCGACCAGTTGCAAGGGTCGAGCTACTACTCCAAGATAGACCTGAGGTCAGGTTACCATCAGCTGAGAGTCCGGGATGAGGACGTCTCCAAAACAGCTTTCAGAACACGCTACGGCCACTACGAGTTTCTGGTCATGCCATTCGGATTAACGAACGCACCTGCGGTATTTATGGATCTTATGAACAGGGTGTGCAAACCTTACCTCGACAAGTTCGTCATTGTTTTCATCGACGACATCCTGATCTACTCGAAGAATCAGGAGGAACACGAGCAGCACTTACGGCTTATTTTGGAACTCCTTCGAACGGAACAGCTATACGCTAAGTTTTCAAAATGTGACTTCTGGCTTCGTGAAGTCCACTTTCTAGGCCACGTGGTCAACAAGGATGGGATTCATGTTGATCCATCCAAGGTAGATTCGATCAAGAACTGGCCTGCACCTCGTACACCAACAGAAATACGCCAATTCTTGGGTTTGGCGGGTTATTACAGACGATTCATTAAAGACTTCTCAAAGATTGCACAGCCACTTACACTACTGACACAGAAAGGTGTTGTCTATCGTTGGGGTAATACACAGGAATCAGCGTTTCAGCACTTAAAGGATAGACTATGTAGCGCACCTATCCTCTCATTACCTGAAGGCACGGACGATTTTGTAGTCTACTGCGACGCATCTATCCAGGGTCTTGGATGTGTATTGATACAACGGGATAAAGTTATTGCTTATGTTTCGCGCCAACTTAAGGTTCACGAACGGAATCACACTACACACGACCTAGAGCTGGGAGCGGTTGTTTTTGCACTTAAGATATGGCGACACTACTTGTACGGTACCAAATGTGCTATCTACACTGACCACAGAAGCCTCGAACATATATTCAAACAGAAGGAACTGAATATGCGACAACGACGATGGGTCGAACTGCTAAACGACTACGAATGCTCAATCAGGTACCACCCAGGCAAAGCCAATGTGGTGGCCGACGCCCTCAGTCGAAAGGATACTACGCCTAGGCGTGTACGAGCATTGCAACTTACTATCCAGTCTAGCCTTCCTTCTCAGATAAGAGATGCTCAGGTAGAAGCATTGAAACCAGACAACGTCAGGGCTGAAGCCCTACGCGGCTCAAGGCAACGCTTAGAACAGAAGGAAGATGGAGCTTATTACGTAACAGGACGCATTTGGGTCCCACACTATGGTAACTTACGCGAGCTTGTAATGGATGAAGCTCATAAGTCTCGCTACTCGGTACATCCAGGTTCGGATAAAATGTACCATGATATCAAAACTACATATTGGTGGCCTAGCATGAAGGCCCACATAGCAACATACGTTAGCAAGTGCCTGACTTGTGCGAGAGTCAAAGCCGAATACCAGAAACCTTCAGGTCCACTTCAACAACCTGAGATACCACAATGGAAATGGGAACAAATTTCCATGGATTTTGTTACAGGCTTACCTAGATCTCAGCGCGGAAATGATACTATTAGGGTGATCGTGGATCGACTCACAAAGTCTGCTCACTTCTTGGCCATCAAAGAAACAGACAAGTTCTCTACACTAGCAGACATCTACTTAAAAGAAGGGGTTTCGAGGCACGGGGTGCCAACCTCTATTATCTCTGATCGTGACGCACGTTTTACTTCAGAACTATGGCAAGCAATGCACAAATCTTTTGGCTCTCGTTTAGACATGAGCACAGCTTATCATCCTCAGACGGATGGGCAGTCTGAGCGCACTATTCAAACTCTAGAAGACATGCTTCGGGCGTGTGTAATTGATTTTGGCAATGGCTGGGAAAAACATCTACCACTTGTGGAATTTTCGTACAACAACAGCTACCACACAAGCATTAAAGCTGCTCCATTCGAGGCATTGTACGGGCGTAAATGCCGGTCACCTCTTTGTTGGGCAGAGGTGGGTGACAGTCAGATCACAGGTCCAGAAATGGTAGTTGATACTACTGAAAAGATTGCTCAAATACGACAACGCATGGTGGCTGCTCGTGACCGTCAGAAAGCATACGCCGATAAAGACAGGAAACTACTCGAATTCCAGGTTGGGGATCGAGCGCTACTCAAAGTTTCACCCTGGAAGGGTGTGGTTCGTTTTGGCAAACGCGGCAAACTTAATCCACGATACGTTGGACCATTCGAAATCATTGAGAAGATAGGCAGGGTGGCCTACAGATTGAATTTACCAGCTGAACTCAGTGCAGTTCACAACGTCTTTCACGTGTCGAATCTGAAGAAGTGCCTGTCAGATGAGACCCACATAGTTCCTCTGAAAGAGCTCACTATTGATAAACAGTTACGATTCATCGAGGAACCTGTTGAAATCACGGACCAGGATGTTAAGGTCCTCAAGAACACGAGAATACCTCTTGTACGAGTTCGTTGGAACTCCTGCCGTGGCCCAGAGTTCACCTGGGAACGCGAAGATCAGATGAAACTCAAATATCCCCAGTTATTCGGAAACCAAGCAACCACTACTGAGGCCGAAGCTACTACAGAATTTCGGGACGAAATTCCAAATCAACGGGGGGATAATGTGACACCCCAGGAAAACCAGTAATCTTCGCAAACCTGCTCGGGGAGCCGCGATACGATACAGGTAAACAACGTCACACCACTAGCTTCCTCAGTAACTGCATGCTAAATTTCGGGACGAAATTTCTTTCAAGTTGGGGATAATGTGACAACTCGAGTTTTCGACATTTCACTTTCGCATTTATTGCACTTTGACTTTTGACTTTGACTATTTGGTTGTTTACTTGTTCGACTTGTAACTGTATACGTTGTGCCATAATGAAAAACGTTGTGATTATTACATGTATGTGATTGTATAATAAATTGAGGCCTAGTAGAAAAGCATCAACTGTTAAACATGTGAATAGGCTCGACGAAACACATGATGTGTTTCGCCAATAGCAGCTCGACGAAACAGAAGCTTGTTTCGTCAAATCCATCTTGACGAGATGAACTGTTTCGCCGACCCAACTACTACGCGAAGCCCAGTAGAGGCCCAGTAGTGTTACGTCGATGTATACATTAGGGAACTCGGTCATTCGTTATTATCTTGGCAACCAGAAACCCTAGAGGACGCTCTGCTGTGTGACGGCAAACTAGAACCCACCGGAAACTCTTGTGCGATCTAATCATTGTTCGGTTAGTAAACCTATGTGTTTTGATTTATCTTTCATCCGTATATGTGTTTATATGATTCCGTATGTTGATGCATATTTGTAACCGACACTACATGTTGTATGAATTAGGGTTCTTGTCATGTTGATGAATAGGGTTTGATATTGTATTATAAACCGATGTTTCGATCGTTAAATATATATATATGAAATACTTATGAAATCGAATCGGAAATTGATAAACTGTTAAGGTCAGAATGATCTATGTTGTGAGTGATTGTTGATGATGATGCCTTGCTGATTGATTACTGATATTGATGAATCTGATACTATATTGCATGTGAATGGGTTTGATGTTCTTGTCAATCGAATGTTTAGTGAGGGAACTATGTATATTGATTCGATAAGCACCGTATGATTTCTGTTGATTAACTCATGATGATTTCTGTGCTATATGATCTCTGCTTAATCGATGTTAGTGCTGACGGCAGTTAGGGTTTGCTGTACGTAACTGATTATACGACGTAACTGATAACTCGACGAAACAAACATCTTGGCGAAACAGTGTTTCACCAAGGAAAGTCGACGAGATAGAAATCTTGTTTCGCCAAACAAGACTCGACGAAACAGGATATGTGTTTCGTCAATATTTGTGATTCGTCAACTTATGTGTTTCGCCAACCTGTGTTTCGCCGACTTGTATATTTTGCACAGTAACCTGACTTAACTCTGTTAGAAGTTAACTGAGATATTTAACTACTGCTCAGTGATGTGCATGACTTATATGATAATGGTTACATGCTAGTACTTCTATGATTATATCTATACGTGAACAAGTTGGATATAAACTGATTATGCATACGTGCGTATTTAGGACGTGATTGATTTACTTTGAGCACATACTTAGCATACCGAGCAAACCAAGGTGAGTTCACACAGCCAAGGCATGGGATTCTCGGGTTGGATTATTTGAAATGGATAACTACTCGTACTTACGCTATCGCTAGACTATAGACCATCGTCCTCAGGATAGTCAGGACACTTACGTAAAACCTACGTAACCTAGTATCTACCATTGTCTCCCGGGTCGGGAGGACACTTACGTAAAACCTACGTAAACTAATACCTACCATTGTCTTCCGGGTCGGAAGGACACTTACGTAAATCCTACGTAAACCCCACACGTACCACTGTCCTCGGGGAAGGGCACTCACGTAAATCCTACGTGACCTTGTACGTATTCCTGTTCTCGGATTAAGAAGAACACATGGTTGCAAATAGTCTAGTAAGTGCAAACATGGGAAGCCCCCATTAGTAAAGATAAACGTGGGAAACCCCCACTAGTAATACATATGACCATGGGAAACCCCCACCATTAGTACGTATTAACATGGGAAGCCCCCACCTATCGAACATACAAACGATCTAGTTAATAACGTAATGATTTGCATCGAACTTACTTTCTGTGAACTCGCTCA
Organism: Helianthus tuberosus; assembly: GCA_030545235.1. Classification (NCBI taxonomy): domain Eukaryota; kingdom Viridiplantae; phylum Streptophyta; class Magnoliopsida; order Asterales; family Asteraceae; genus Helianthus; species Helianthus tuberosus. The sequence continues at coordinate 146,291,057 of CM060429.1, forward strand.
ACTAGTTGTTGACTCTCTGCTGCATGCCTTGCAGGATCTTAGGTACATTGGAGCTTGCACAGGGAGGAGCAGGTCGTTGTGGGCACGGATTGTGGAACTTATATTGAAACATCAAACATTGAACTTATTACTTACGTTGGGTTTACATTTATGCTTCCGCTAGATACTTGACATGTTTTGTTTGAACACCTTTCATATCGTTTGGTTTAAATTACATTTGATACTCATTATGTTTGATATGATCGGTGGCTTGATCCTGGTCAGTCACGCCTCCAAGCGGTGATACTCCGCGGGTGGATTTTGGGGGTGTGACAGATTGGTATCAGAGCCATTGGTTATAGAGAACTCGGTTTTAATAAGGGGAAAACGATTTTGTTAAAACCAGACTATAACCAGAACAGTGCTCAACGATCCACAACGACGCTTCGCTCCACGTGCAAGGCTCAACATCATAGGTACTACTATTCATGTTACTTTACCTACTTGCTAGAATTACATAGAACTTTGCTCGTGGTATGCTCAGATTACAGAACCTACTATATGTTATTGCTTGAGAATACTTGTGTGCTCACTCTCTTCGCACTATTCGCGAACCTCTCACCCACATGTTCTCCTTGATGTCAAGATCATGAGTGGACGCGTTAACCTAACTCAAGCCCAGTTGGCGGCTTCGATCACTGAACAAGTTACTGCAGCACTCGCAGCTGCCCAGGCAGGAGGTGTAACCTGCCATCACCACTTACTCTAGGATCTTTAGATCCTACTCTCGTAACTCAACACTTGTGCTTAATTTTGATTACTCTTACGCACACGACAGGTCAGAATGCTCAGCCACCTGTGTGCACCTTCAAAACTTTCATGGACTGTCGTCCTACTACTTTCAGCGACACTGAAGGAGCTGTTGGACTCCTCCATTAGTTCGAGGAACTCGAATCGGTCTTCGAGTGTGTGAATGACCCGAGGCTCGTAAGGTGAAATATGCCACTGATACTCTCGAAGGCACTGCGTTAACTTGGTGGAACGCGCAAGTTCAGATGTTGGGGCTGGCGGCTGCTAATGCCACCCCTTGGGACGAATTCAAGGAACTAATCAAACTAGAATACTGTAACTATGATAACATCCACAAACTGGAAGTGGAGTTCTTTAACCTGAAGATGACGGGGTCAGAAATAGAGGCGTATACGAAGCGATCTAACGAACCGGCAACTTTGTGCCCTACTATGGTGGAACCTCCCATCAAGCGCACCGAGAGCGGTACCTCAAAGGCTTAGTACCAGAAAAATTCAAAGTCATGTGATGACTGCTAATCTTGCTACTATTCAAGATGTTACTCATCTTGCTCATCGTCTCACAGACCAGGCAGTGGAACAGAACAAGCTGCCTAGACGTATTGGTGCCACTACTACTACTTCTGCTACTCCCACTGACAACAAACTAAAATAGGATGGAACCTCTAGCAAGGGTTCGACTTCAGTTCAGTCCCAGGCACAGCAGCGAAGGATTGATGACTACCAGAGCCCTGGTTAGCAACCTTCTGGTAGTCAGGGGCAGGGTGGATATCGAGGAAACCTCCCAAAGTGCAACAAGTGCAACAGACACCACAATAGTCAGTGCAACAGGGGTCGTTGCCAGAGGTGTCTCAAGATGAGTCATGAAGCTAAGGATTGCAGGAGCTCGCGACCTGCGAATCAGAACCAACAACAACAACAACAAAAGCAACAATAATCAGGGCAATGGGAACAACAACAATGGGGGAAACAACAACAATGGTGCTAGGGGTCGTGCATTTGTGATTGGTCAGGCTGATGCAAGGAACGATCCTAATGTGATTATGGGTAAGTTTCTTCTCGACGACTTTTATGTTACTGTATTATTTGATTCGGGTGCGGATACCAGTTATATGTCTCTGAAAGTTAGTCAAATGCTTAAACGCGCACCAACACTTTTGAACACCAAACATGTCGTAGAGTTAGCTAACGGTAAAAGTTTAGGGGCCACACACATAGTTCAGGGTTGTAATCTTATCCTCGCTGGTCAGACCTTCTCCATCGATCTCATTCCTATAACTCTGAGTAGTTTCGACATCGTCATCGGTATGGATTGGTTATCTCAACAACAAGCAGAGATCCTATGCAAGGAGAAGATCATTCCTATTCCACGTTCTGGTAAAGAACCTCTCGAAGTTCAAGGCGACAAGAGTTGTGTCGTGAGTGGCATCATTTCTTTCTTGAAGGCTCAGAAGCGTTTACGAAAGGGCCACACAGCTGTTTTAGCACTCGTTACCGATACATCGAAGAAAGAGAAAAAGATTGAGGATATTCCAGTAGTACGCGACTTTCCTCAAGTGTTTCCTGAAGAGTTACCTGGGTTACCGCCTCATCGTCAGGTCGAATTTCAGATCGAGCTCGCTCCAGGAGCAGCACCTATAGCTCGAGCACCTTATCGGTTAGCTCCAACAGAACTGGAAGAACTGTCTAAGCAACTGCAAGAACTCTTGGAAAAGGGTTTCATACGTCCTAGCTCTTCGCCCTGGGGAGCTCCAGTGCTATTCGTGAAGAAGAAAGACGGTACATTCAGAATGTGCATTGACTACCGTGAACTGAACAAGGTTACTATGAAGAATCGCTATCCACTTCCGCGTATCGACGACTTATTCGACCAGTTGCAAGGGTCGAGCTACTACTCCAAGATAGACCTGAGGTCAGGTTACCATCAGCTGAGAGTCCGGGATGAGGACGTCTCCAAAACAGCTTTCAGAACACGCTACGGCCACTACGAGTTTCTGGTCATGCCATTCGGATTAACGAACGCACCTGCGGTATTTATGGATCTTATGAACAGGGTGTGCAAACCTTACCTCGACAAGTTCGTCATTGTTTTCATCGACGACATCCTGATCTACTCGAAGAATCAGGAGGAACACGAGCAGCACTTACGGCTTATTTTGGAACTCCTTCGAACGGAACAGCTATACGCTAAGTTTTCAAAATGTGACTTCTGGCTTCGTGAAGTCCACTTTCTAGGCCACGTGGTCAACAAGGATGGGATTCATGTTGATCCATCCAAGGTAGATTCGATCAAGAACTGGCCTGCACCTCGTACACCAACAGAAATACGCCAATTCTTGGGTTTGGCGGGTTATTACAGACGATTCATTAAAGACTTCTCAAAGATTGCACAGCCACTTACACTACTGACACAGAAAGGTGTTGTCTATCGTTGGGGTAATACACAGGAATCAGCGTTTCAGCACTTAAAGGATAGACTATGTAGCGCACCTATCCTCTCATTACCTGAAGGCACGGACGATTTTGTAGTCTACTGCGACGCATCTATCCAGGGTCTTGGATGTGTATTGATACAACGGGATAAAGTTATTGCTTATGCTTCGCGCCAACTTAAGGTTCACGAACGGAATCACACTACACACGACCTAGAGCTGGGAGCGGTTGTTTTTGCACTTAAGATATGGCGACACTACTTGTACGGTACCAAATGTGCTATCTACACTGACCACAGAAGCCTCGAACATATATTCAAACAGAAGGAACTGAATATGCGACAACGACGATGGGTCGAACTGCTAAACGACTACGAATGCTCAATCAGGTACCACCCAGGCAAAGCCAATGTGGTGGCCGACGCCCTCAGTCGAAAGGATACTACGCCTAGGCGTGTACGAGCATTGCAACTTACTATCCAGTCTAGCCTTCCTTCTCAGATACGAGATGCTCAGGTAGAAGCATTGAAACCAGACAACGTCAGGGCTGAAGCCCTACGCGGCTCAAGGCAACGCTTAGAACAGAAGGAAGATGGAGCTTATTACGTAACAGGACGCATTTGGGTCCCACGCTATGGTAACTTACGCGAGCTTGTAATGGATGAAGCTCATAAGTCTCGCTACTCGGTACATCCAGGTTTGGATAAAATGTACCATGATATCAAAACTACATATTGGTGGCCTAGCATGAAGGCCCACATAGCAACATACGTTAGCAAGTGCCTGACTTGTGCGAGAGTCAAAGCCGAATACCAGAAACCTTCAGGTCCACTTCAACAACCTGAGATACCACAATGGAAATGGGAACAAATTTCCATGGATTTTGTTACAGGCTTACCTAGATCTCAGCGCGGAAATGATACTATTAGGGTGATCGTGGATCGACTCACAAAGTCTGCTCACTTCTTGGCCATCAAAGAAACAGACAAGTTCTCTACACTAGCAGACATCTACTTAAAAGAAGGGGTTTCGAGGCACGGGGTGCCAACCTCTATTATCTCTGATCGTGACGCACGTTTTACTTCAGAACTATGGCAAGCAATGCACAAATCTTTTGGCTCTCGTTTAGACATGAGCACAGCTTATCATCCTCAGACGGATGGGCAGTCTGAGCGCACTATTCAAACTCTAGAAGACATGCTTCGGGCGTGTGTAATTGATTTTGGCAATGGCTGGGAAAAACATCTACCACTTGTGGAATTTTCGTACAACAACAGCTACCACACAAGCATTAAAGCTGCTCCATTCGAGGCATTGTACGGGCGTAAATGCCGGTCACCTCTTTGTTGGGCAGAGGTGGGTGACAGTCAGATCACAGGTCCAGAAATGGTAGTTGATACTACTGAAAAGATTGCTCAAATACGACAACGCATGGCGGCTGCTCGTGACCGTCAGAAAGCATACGCCGATAAAGACAGGAAACTACTCGAATTCCAGGTTGGGGATCGAGCGCTACTCAAAGTTTCACCCTGGAAGGGTGTGGTTCGTTTTGGCAAACGCGGCAAACTTAATCCACGATACGTTGGACCATTCGAAATCATTGAGAAGATAGGCAGGGTGGCCTACAGATTGAATTTACCAGCTGAACTCAGTGCAGTTCACAACGTCTTTCACGTGTCGAATCTGAAGAAGTGCCTGTCAGATGAGACCCACATAGTTCCTCTGAAAGAGCTCACTATTGATGAACAGTTACGATTCATCGAGGAACCTGTTGAAATCACGGACCAGGATGTTAAGGTCCTCAAGAACACGAGAATACCTCTTGTACGAGTTCGTTGGAACTCCTGCCGTGGCCCAGAGTTCACCTGGGAACGCGAAGATCAGATGAAACTCAAATATCCCCAGTTATTCGGAAACCAAGCAACCACTACTGAGGCCGAAGCTACTACAGAATTTCGGGACGAAATTCCAAATCAACGGGGGGATAATGTGACACCCCAGGAAAACCAGTAATCTTCGCAAACCTGCTCGGGGAGCCGCGATACGATACAGGTAAACAACGTCACACCACTAGCTTCCTCAGTAACTGCATGCTAAATTTCGGGACGAAATTTCTTTCAAGTTGGGGATAATGTGACAACTCGAGTTTTCGACATTTCACTTTCGCATTTATTGCACTTTGACTTTTGACTTTGACTATTTGGTTGTTTACTTGTTCGACTTGTAACTGTATACGTTGTGCCATAATGAAAAACGTTGTGATTATTACATGTATGTGATTGTATAATAAATTGAGGCCTAGTAGAAAAGCATCAACTGTTAAGCTTGTGAATAGGCTCGACGAAACACATGATGTGTTTCGCCAATAGCAGCTCGACGAAACAGAAGCTTGTTTCGTCAAATCCATCTTGACGAGATGAACTGTTTCGCCGACCCAACTACTACGCGAAGCCCAGTAGAGGCCCAGTAGTGTTACGTCGATGTATACATTAGGGAACTCGGTCATTCGTTATTATCTTGGCAACCAGAAACCCTAGAGGACGCTCTGCTGTGTGACGGCAAACTAGAACCCACCGGAAACTCTTGTGCGATCTAATCATTGTTCGGTTAGTAAACCTATGTGTTTTGATTTATCTTTCATCCGTATATGTGTTTATATGATTCCGTATGTTGATGCATATTTGTAACCGACACTACATGTTGTATGAATTAGGGTTCTTGTCATGTTGATGAATAGGGTTTGATATTGTATTATAAACCGATGTTTCGATCGTTAAATATATATATATGAAATACTTATGAAATCGAATCGGAAATTGATAAACTGTTAAGGTCAGAATGATCTATGTTGTGAGTGATTGTTGATGATGATGCCTTGCTGATTGATTACTGATATTGATGAATCTGATACTATATTGCATGTGAATGGGTTTGATGTTCTTGTCAATCGAATGTTTAGTGAGGGAACTATGTATATTGATTCGATAAGCACCGTATGATTTCTGTTGATTAACTCATGATGATTTCTGTGCTATATGATCTCTGCTTAATCGATGTTAGTGCTGACGGCAGTTAGGGTTTGTTGTACGTAACTGATTATACGACGTAACTGATAACTCGACGAAACAGACATCTTGGCGAAACAGTGTTTCGCCAAGGAAAGTCGACGAGATAGAAATCTTGTTTCGCCAAACAAGACTCGACGAAACAGGATATGTGTTTCGTCAATATTTGTGATTCGTCAACTTATGTGTTTCGCCAACCTGTGTTTCGCCGACTTGTATATTTTGCACAGTAACCTGACTTAACTCTGTTAGAAGTTAACTGAGATATTTAACTACTGCTCAGTGATGTGCATGACTTATATGATAATGGTTACATGCTAGTACTTCTATGATTATATCTATACGTGAACAAGTTGGATATAAACTGATTATGCATACATGCGTATTTAGGACGTGATTGATTTACTTTGAGCACATACTTAGCATACCGAGCAAACCAAGGTGAGTTCACACAGCCAAGGCATGGGATTCTCGGGTTGGGAATCGGGTTGGATTATTTGAAATGGATAACTACTCATACTTACGCTATCGCTAGACTATAGACCATCGTCCTCAGGATAGTCAGGACACTTACGTAAAACCTACGTAACCTAGTATCTACCATTGTCTCCCGGGTCGGGAGGACACTTACGTAAAACCTACGTAAACTAATACCTACCATTGTCTTCCGGGTCGGAAGGACACTTACGTAAATCCTACGTAAACCCCACACGTACCACTGTCCTCGGGGAAGGGCACTCACGTAAATCCTACGTGACCTTGTACGTATTCCTGTTCTCGGATTAAGAAGAACACATGGTTGCAAATAGTCTAGTAAGTGCAAACATGGGAAGCCCCCATTAGTAAAGATAAACGTGGGAAACCCCCACTAGTAATACATATGACCATGGGAAACCCCCACCATTAGTACGTATTAACATGGGAAGCCCCCACCTATCGAACATACAAACGATCTAGTTAATAACGTAATGATTTGCATCGAACTTACTTTCTGTGAACTCGCTCAACTAGTTGTTGACTCTCTGCTGCATGCCTTGCAGGATCTTAGGTACATTGGAGCTTGCACAGGGAGGAGCAGGTCGTTGTGGGCACGGATTGTGGAACTTATATTGAAACATCAAACATTGAACTTATTACTTACGTTGGGTTTACATTTATGCTTCCGCTAGATACTTGACATGTTTTGTTTGAACACCTTTCATATCGTTTGGTTTAAATTACATTTGATACTCATTATGTTTGATATGATCGGTGGCTTGATCCTGGTCAGTCACGCCTCCAAGCGGTGATACTCCGCGGGTGGATTTTGGGGGTGTGACAGATTGGTATCAGAGCCATTGGTTATAGAGAACTCGGTTTTAATAAGGGGAAAACGATTTTGTTAAAACCAGACTATAACCAGAACAGTGCTCAACGATCCACAACGACGCTTCGCTCCACGTGCAAGGCTCAACATCATAGGTACTACTATTCATGTTACTTTACCTACTTGCTAGAATTACATAGAACTTTGCTCGTGGTATGCTCAGATTACAGAACCTACTATATGTTATTGCTTGAGAATACTTGTGTGCTCACTCTCTTCGCACTATTCGCGAACCTCTCACCCACATGTTCTCCTTGATGTCAAGATCATGAGTGGACGCGTTAACCTAACTCAAGCCCAGTTGGCGGCTTCGATCACTGAACAAGTTACTGCAGCACTCGCAGCTGCCCAGGCAGGAGGTGTAACCTGCCATCACCACTTACTCTAGGATCTTTAGATCCTACTCTCGTAACTCAACACTTGTGCTTAATTTTGATTACTCTTACGCACACGACAGGTCAGAATGCTCAGCCACCTGTGTGCACCTTCAAAACTTTCATGGACTGTCGTCCTACTACTTTCAGCGACACTGAAGGAGCTGTTGGACTCCTCCATTAGTTCGAGGAACTCGAATCGGTCTTCGAGTGTGTGAATGACCCGAGGCTCGTAAGGTGAAATATGCCACTGATACTCTCGAAGGCACTGCGTTAACTTGGTGGAACGCGCAAGTTCAGATGTTGGGGCTGGCGGCTGCTAATGCCACCCCTTGGGACGAATTCAAGGAACTAATCAAACTAGAATACTGTAACTATGATAACATCCACAAACTGGAAGTGGAGTTCTTTAACCTGAAGATGACGGGGTCAGAAATAGAGGCGTATACGAAGCGATCTAACGAACTGGCAACTTTGTGCCCTACTATGGTTGAACCTCCCATCAAGCGCACCGAGAGCGGTACCTCAAAGGCTTAGTACCAGAAAAATTCAAAGTCATGTGATGACTGCTAATCTTGCTACTATTCAAGATGTTACTCATCTTGCTCATCGTCTCACAGACCAGGCAGTGGAACAGAACAAGCTGCCTAGACGTATTGGTGCCACTACTACTACTTCTGCTACTCCCACTGACAACAAACTAAAATAGGATGGAACCTCTAGCAAGGGTTCGACTTCAGTTCAGTCCCAGGCACAGCAGCGAAGGATTGATGACTACCAGAGCCCTGGTTAGCAACCTTCTGGTAGTCAGGGGCAGGGGTGGATATCGAGGAAACCTCCCAAAGTGCAACAAGTGCAACAGACGCCACAATGGTCACTGCAACAGGGGTCGTTGCCAGAGGTGTCTCAAGATGAGTCATGAAGCTAAGGATTGCAGGAGCTCGCGACCTGCGAATCAGAACCAACAACAACAACAACAAAAGCAACAATAATCAGGGCAATGGGAACAACAACAATGGGGGAAACAACAACAATGGTGCTAGGGGTCGTGCATTTGTGATTGGTCAGGCTGATGCAAGGAACGATCCTAATGTGATTATGGGTAAGTTTCTTCTCGACGACTTTTATGTTACTGTATTATTTGATTCGGGTGCGGATACCAGTTATATGTCTCTGAAAGTTAGTCAAATGCTTAAACGCGCACCAACACTTTTGAACACCAAACATGTCGTAGAGTTAGCTAACGGTAAAAGTTTAGGGGCCACACACATAGTTCAGGGTTGTAATCTTATCCTCGCTGGTCAGACCTTCTCCATCGATCTCATTCCTATAACTCTGAGTAGTTTCGACATCGTCATCGGTATGGATTGGTTATCTCAACAACAAGCAGAGATCCTATGCAAGGAGAAGATCATTCCTATTCCACGTTCTGGTAAAGAACCTCTCGAAGTTCAAGGCGACAAGAGTTGTGTCGTGAGTGGCATCATTTCTTTCTTGAAGGCTCAGAAGCGTTTACGAAAGGGCCACACAGCTGTTTTAGCACTCGTTACCGATACATCGAAGAAAGAGAAAAAGATTGAGGATATTCCAGTAGTACGCGACTTTCCTCAAGTGTTTCCTGAAGAGTTACCTGGGTTACCGCCTCATCGTCAGGTCGAATTTCAGATCGAGCTCGCTCCAGGAGCAGCACCTATAGCTCGAGCACCTTATCGGTTAGCTCCAACAGAACTGGAAGAACTGTCTAAGCAACTGCAAGAACTCTTGGAAAAGGGTTTCATACGTCCTAGCTCTTCGCCCTGGGGAGCTCCAGTGCTATTCGTGAAGAAGAAAGACGGTACATTCAGAATGTGCATTGACTACCGTGAACTGAACAAGGTTACTATGAAGAATCGCTATCCACTTCCGCGTATCGACGACTTATTCGACCAGTTGCAAGGGTCGAGCTACTACTCCAAGATAGACCTGAGGTCAGGTTACCATCAGCTGAGAGTCCGGGATGAGGACGTCTCCAAAACAGCTTTCAGAACACGCTACGGCCACTACGAGTTTCTGGTCATGCCATTCGGATTAACGAACGCACCTGCGGTATTTATGGATCTTATGAACAGGGTGTGCAAACCTTACCTCGACAAGTTCGTCATTGTTTTCATCGACGACATCCTGATCTACTCGAAGAATCAGGAGGAACACGAGCAGCACTTACGGCTTATTTTGGAACTCCTTCGAACGGAACAGCTATACGCTAAGTTTTCAAAATGTGACTTCTGGCTTCGTGAAGTCCACTTTCTAGGCCACGTGGTCAACAAGGATGGGATTCATGTTGATCCATCCAAGGTAGATTCGATCAAGAACTGGCCTGCACCTCGTACACCAACAGAAATACGCCAATTCTTGGGTTTGGCGGGTTATTACAGACGATTCATTAAAGACTTCTCAAAGATTGCACAGCCACTTACACTACTGACACAGAAAGGTGTTGTCTATCGTTGGGGTAATACACAGGAATCAGCGTTTCAGCACTTAAAGGATAGACTATGTAGCGCACCTATCCTCTCATTACCTGAAGGCACGGACGATTTTGTAGTCTACTGCGACGCATCTATCCAGGGTCTTGGATGTGTATTGATACAACGGGATAAAGTTATTGCTTATGCTTCGCGCCAACTTAAGGTTCACGAACGGAATCACACTACACACGACCTAGAGCTGGGAGCGGTTGTTTTTGCACTTAAGATATGGCGACACTACTTGTACGGTACCAAATGTGCTATCTACACTGACCACAGAAGCCTCGAACATATATTCAAACAGAAGGAACTGAATATGCGACAACGACGATGGGTCGAACTGCTAAACGACTACGAATGCTCAATCAGGTACCACCCAGGCAAAGCCAATGTGGTGGCCGACGCCCTCAGTCGAAAGGATACTACGCCTAGGCGTGTACGAGCATTGCAACTTACTATCCAGTCTAGCCTTCCTTCTCAGATACGAGATGCTCATGTAGAAGCATTGAAACCAGACAACGTCAGGGCTGAAGCCCTACGCGGCTCAAGGCAACGCTTAGAACAGAAGGAAGATGGAGCTTATTACGTAACAGGACGCATTTGGGTCCCACACTATGGTAACTTACGCGAGCTTGTAATGGATGAAGCTCATAAGTCTCGCTACTCGGTACATCCAGGTTCGGATAAAATGTACCATGATATCAAAACTACATATTGGTGGCCTAGCATGAAGGCCCACATAGCAACATACGTTAGCAAGTGCCTGACTTGTGCGAGAGTCAAAGCCGAATACCAGAAACCTTCAGGTCCACTTCAACAACCTGAGATACCACAATGGAAATGGGAACAAATTTCCATGGATTTTGTTACAGGCTTACCTAGATCTCATCGCGGAAATGATACTATTAGGGTGATCGTGGATCGACTCACAAAGTCTGCTCACTTCTTATCCATCAAAGAAACAGACAAGTTCTCTACACTAGCAGACATCTACTTAAAAGAAGGGGTTTCGAGGCACGGGGTGCCAACCTCTATTATCTCTGATCGTGACGCACGTTTTACTTCAGAACTATGGCAAGCAATGCACAAATCTTTTGGCTCTCGTTTAGACATGAGCACAGCTTATCATCCTCAGACGGATGGGCAGTCTGAGCACACTATTCAAACTCTAGAAGACATGCTTCGGGCGTGTGTAATTGATTTTGGCAATGGCTGGGAAAAACATCTACCACTTGTGGAATTTTCGTACAACAACAGCTACCACACAAGCATTAAAGCTGCTCCATTCGAGGCATTGTACGGGCGTAAATGCCGGTCACCTCTTTGTTGGGCAGAGGTGGGTGACAGTCAGATCACAGGTCCAGAAATGGTAGTTGATACTACTGAAAAGATTGCTCAAATACGACAACGCATGGCGGCTGCTCGTGACCGTCAGAAAGCATACGCCGATAAAGACAGGAAACTACTCGAATTCCAGGTTGGGGATCGAGCGCTACTCAAAGTTTCACCCTGGAAGGGTGTGGTTCGTTTTGGCAAACGCGGCAAACTTAATCCACGATACGTTGGACCATTCGAAATCATTGAGAAGATAGGCAGGGTGGCCTACAGATTGAATTTACCAGCTGAACTCGGTGCAGTTCACAACGTCTTTCACGTGTCGAATCTGAAGAAGTGCCTGTCAGATGAGACCCACATAGTTCCTCTGAAAGAGCTCACTATTGATGAACAGTTACGATTCATCGAGGAACCTATTGAAATCACGGACCAGGATGTTAAGGTCCTCAAGAACACGAGAATACCTCTTGTACGAGTTCGTTGGAACTCCTGCCGTGGCCCAGAGTTCACCTGGGAACGCGAAGATCAGATGAAACTCAAATATCCCCAGTTATTCAGAAACCAAGCAACCACTACTGAGTCCGAAGCTACTACAGAATTTCGGGACGAAATTCCAAATCAACGGGGGGATAATGTGACACCCCAGGAAAACCAGTAATCTTCGCAAACCTGCTCGGGGAGTCGCGATACGATACAGGTAAACAACGTCACACCACTAGCTTCCTCAGTAACTGCATGCTAAATTTCGGGACGAAATTTCTTTCAAGTTGGGGATAATGTGACAACTCGAGTTTTCGACATTTCACTTTCGCATTTATTGCACTTTGACTTTTGACTTTGACTATTTGGTTGTTTACTTGTTCGACTTGTAACTGTATACGTTGTGCCATAATGAAAAACGTTGTGATTATTACATGTATGTGATTGTATAATAAATTGAGGCCTAGTAGAAAAGCATCAACTGTTAAGCATGTGAATAGGCTCGACGAAACACATGATGTGTTTCGCCAATAGCAGCTCGACGAAACAGAAGCTTGTTTCATCAAATCCATCTTGACGAGATGAACTGTTTCGCCGACCCAACTACTACGCGAAGCCCAGTAGAGGCCCAGTAGTGTTACGTCGATGTATACATTAGGGAACTCGGTCATTCGTTATTATCTTGGCAACCAGAAACCCTAGAGGACGCTCTGCTGTGTGACGGCAAACTAGAACCCACCGGAAACTCTTGTGCGATCTAATCATTGTTCGGTTAGTAAACCTATGTGTTTTGATTTATCTTTCATCCGTATATGTGTTTATATGATTCCGTATGTTGATGCATATTTGTAACCGACACTACATGTTGTATGAATTAGGGTTCTTGTCTTGTTGATGAATAGGGTTTGATATTGTATTATAAACCGATGTTTCGATCGTTAAATATATATATATGAAATACTTATGAAATCGAATCGGAAATTGATAAACTGTTAAGGTCAGAATGATCTATGTTGTGAGTGATTGTTGATGATGATGCCTTGCTGATTGATTACTGATATTGATGAATCTGATACTATATTGCATGTGAATGGGTTTGATGTTCTTGTCAATCGAATGTTTAGTGAGGGAACTATGTATATTGATTCGATAAGCACCGTATGATTTCTGTTGATTAACTCATGATGATTTCTGTGCTATATGATCTCTGCTTAATCGATGTTAGTGCTGACGGCAGTTAGGGTTTGCTGTACGTAACTGATTATACGACGTAACTGATAACTCGACGAAACAGACATCTTGGCGAAACAGTGTTTCGCCAAGAAAAGTCGACGAGATAGAAATCTTGTTTCGCCAAACAAGACTCGACGAAACAGGATATGTGTTTCGTCAATATTTTTGATTCGTCAACTTATGTGTTTCGCCAACCTGTGTTTCGCCGACTTGTATATTTTGCACAGTAACCTGACTTAACTCTGTTAGAAGTTAACTGAGATATTTAACTACTGCTCAGTGATGTGCATGACTTATATGATAATGGTTACATGCTAGTACTTCTATGATTATATCTATACGTGAACAAGTTGGATATAAACTGATTATGCATACGTGCGTATTTAGGACGTGATTGATTTACTTTGAGCACATACTTAGCATACCGAGCAAACCAAGGTGAGTTCACACAGCCAAGGCATGGGATTCTCGGGTTGGGAATCGGGTTGGATTATTTGAAATGGATAACTACTCGTACTTACGCTATCGCTAGACTATAGACCATCGTCCTCAGGATAGTCAGGACACTTACGTAAAACCTACGTAACCTAGTATCTACCATTGTCTCCCGGGTCGGGAGGACACTTACGTAAAACCTACGTAAACTAATACGTACCATTGTCTTCCGGGTCGGAAGGACACTTACGTAAATCCTACGTAAACCCCACACGTACCATTGTCCTCGGGGAAGGGCACTCACGTAAATCCTACGTGACCTTGTACGTATTCATGTTCTCGGATTAAGAAGAACACATGGTTGCAAATAGTCTAGTAAGTGCAAACATGGGAAGCCCTCATTAGTAAAGATAAACGTGGGAAACCCCCACTAGTAATACATATGACCATGGGAAACCCCCACCATTAGTACGTATTAACATGGGAAGCCCCCACCTATCGAACATACAAACGATCTAGTTAATAACGTAATGATTTGCATCGAACTTACTTTCTGTGAACTCGCTCAACTAGTTGTTGACTCTCTGCTGCATGCCTTGCAGGATCTTAGGTACATTGGAGCTTGCACAGGGAGGAGCAGGTCGTTGTGGGCACGGATTGTGGAACTTATATTGAAACATCAAACATTGAACTTATTACTTACGTTGGGTTTACATTTATGCTTCCGCTAGATACTTGACATGTTTTGTTTGAACACCTTTCATATCGTTTGGTTTAAATTACATTTGATACTCATTATGTTTGATATGATCGGTGGCTTGATCCTGGTCAGTCACGCCTCCAAGCGGTGATACTCCGCGGGTGGATTTTGGGGGTGTGACAGATTGGTATCAGAGCCATTGGTTATAGAGAACTCGGTTTTAATAAGGGGAAAACGATTTTGTTAAAACCAGACTATAACCAGAACAGTGCTCAACGATCCACAACGACGCTTCGCTCCACGTGCAAGGCTCAACATCATAGGTACTACTATTCATGTTACTTTACCTACTTGCTAGAATTACATAGAACTTTGCTCGTGGTATGCTCAGATTACAGAACCTACTATATGTTATTGCTTGAGAATACTTGTGTGCTCACTCTCTTCGCACTATTCGCGAACCTCTCACCCACATGTTCTCCTTGATGTCAAGATCATGAGTGGACGCGTTAACCTAACTCAAGCCCAGTTGGCGGCTTCGATCACTGAACAAGTTACTGCAGCACTCGCAGCTGCCCAGGCAGGAGGTGTAACCTGCCATCACCACTTACTCTAGGATCTTTAGATCCTACTCTCGTAACTCAACACTTGTGCTTAATTTTGATTACTCTTACGCACACGACAGGTCAGAACGCTCAGCCACCTGTGTGCACCTTCAAAACTTTCATGGACTGTCGTCCTACTACTTTCAGCGACACTAAAGGAGCTGTTGGACTCCTCCATTAGTTCGAGGAACTCGAATCGGTCTTCGAGTGTGTGAATGACCCGAGGCTCGTAAGGTGAAATATGCCACTGATACTCTCGAAGGCACTGCGTTAACTTGGTGGAACGCGCAAGTTCAGATGTTGGGGCTGGCGGCTGCTAATGCCACCCCTTGGGATGAATTCAAGGAACTAATCAAACTAGAATACTGTAACTATGATAACATCCACAAACTGGAAGTGGAGTTCTTTAACCTTAAGATGACGGGGTCAGAAATAGAGGCGTATACGAAGCGATCTAACGAACTGGCAACTTTGTGCCCTACTATGGTGGAACCTCCCATCAAGCGCACCGAGAGCGGTACCTCAAAGGCTTAGTACCAGAAAAATTCAAAGTCATGTGATGACTGCTAATCTTGCTACTATTCAAGATGTTACTCATCTTGCTCATCGTCTCACAGACCAGGCAGTGGAACAGAACAAGCTGCCTAGACGTATTGGTGCCACTACTACTACTTCTGCTACTCCCACTGACAACAAACTAAAATAGGATGGAACCTCTAGCAAGGGTTCGACTTCAGTTCAGTCCCAGGCACAGCAGCGAAGGATTGATGACTACCAGAGCCCTGGTTAGCAACCTTCTGGTAGTCAGGGGCAGGGTGGATATCAAGGAAACCTCCCAAAGTGCAACAAGTGCAACAGACACCACAATAGTCAGTGCAACAGGGGTCGTTGCCAGAGGTGTCTCAAGATGAGTCATGAAGCTAAGGATTGCAGGAGCTCGCGACCTGCGAATCAGAACCAGCAACAACAACAACAAAAGAAACAATAATCAGGGCAATGGGAACAACAACAATGGGGGAAACAACAACAATGGTGCTAGGGGTCGTGCATTTGTGATTGGTCAGGCTGATGCAAGGAACGATCCTAATGTGATTATGGGTAAGTTTCTTCTCGACGACTTTTATGTTACTGTATTATTTGATTCGGGTGCGGATACCAGTTATATGTCTCTGAAAGTTAGTCAAATGCTTAAACGCGCACCAACACTTTTGAACACCAAACATGTCGTAGAGTTAGCTAACGGTAAAAGTTTAGGGGCCACACACATAGTTCAGGGTTGTAATCTTATCCTCGCTGGTCAGACCTTCTCCATCGATCTCATTCCTATAACTCTGAGTAGTTTCGACATCGTCATCGGTATGGATTGGTTATCTCAACAACAAGCAGAGATCCTATGCAAGGAGAAGATCATTCCTATTCCACGTTCTGGTAAAGAACCTCTCGAAGTTCAAGGCGACAAGAGTGGTGTCGTGAGTGGCATCATTTCTTTCTTGAAGGCTCAGAAGCGTTTACGAAAGGGCCACACAGCTGTGTTAGCACTCGTTACCGATACATCGAAGAAAGAGAAAAAGATTGAGGATATTCCAGTAGTACGCGACTTTCCTCAAGTGTTTCCTGAAGAGTTACCTGGGTTACCGCCTCATCGTCAGGTCGAATTTCAGATCGAGCTCGCTCCAGGAGCAGCACCTATAGCTCGAGCACCTTATCGGTTAGCTCCAACAGAACTGGAAGAACTGTCTAAGCAACTGCAAGAACTCTTGGAAAAGGGTTTCATACGTCCTAGCTCTTCGCCCTGGGGAGCTCCAGTGCTATTCGTGAAGAAGAAAGACGGTACATTCAGAATGTGCATTGACTACCGTGAACTGAACAAGGTTACTATGAAGAATCGCTATCCACTTCCGCGTATCGACGACTTATTCGACCAGTTGCAAGGGTCGAGCTACTACTCCAAGATAGACCTGAGGTCAGGTTACCATCAGCTGAGAGTCCGGGATGAGGACGTCTCCAAAACAGCTTTCAGAACACGCTACGGCCACTACGAGTTTCTGGTCATGCCATTCGGATTAACGAACGCACCTGCGGTATTTATGGATCTTATGAACAGGGTGTGCAAACCTTACCTCGACAAGTTCGTCATTGTTTTCATCGACGACATCCTGATCTACTCGAAGAATCAGGAGGAACACGAGCAGCACTTACGGCTTATTTTGGAACTCCTTCGAACGGAACAGCTATACGCTAAGTTTTCAAAATGTGACTTCTGGCTTCGTGAAGTCCACTTTCTAGGCCACGTGGTCAACAAGGATGGGATTCATGTTGATCCATCCAAGGTAGATTCGATCAAGAACTGGCCTGCACCTCGTACACCAACAGAAATACGCCAATTCTTGGGTTTGGCGGGTTATTACAGACGATTCATTAAAGACTTCTCAAAGATTGCACAGCCACTTACACTACTGACACAGAAAGGTGTTGTCTATTGTTGGGGTAATACACAGGAATCAGCGTTTCAGCACTTAAAGGATAGACTATGTAGCGCACCTATCCTCTCATTACCTGAAGGCACGGACGATTTTGTAGTCTACTACGACGCATCTATCCAGGGTCTTGGATGTGTATTGATACAACGGGATAAAGTTATTACTTATGCTTCGCGCCAACTTAAGGTTCACGAACGGAATCACACTACACACGACCTAGAGCTGGGAGCGGTTGTTTTTGCACTTAAGATATGGCGACACTACTTGTACGGTACCAAATGTGCTATCTACACTGACCACAGAAGCCTCGAACATATATTCAAACAGAAGGAACTGAATATGCGACAACGACGATGGGTCGAACTGCTAAACGACTACGAATGCTCAATCAGGTACCACCCAGGCAAAGCCAATGTGGTGGCCGACGCCCTCAGTCGAAAGGATACTACGCCTAGGCGTGTACGAGCATTGCAACTTACTATCCAGTCTAGCCTTCCTTCTCAGATACGAGATGCTCAGGTAGAAGCATTGAAACCAGACAACGTCAGGGCTGAAGCCCTACGCGGCTCAAGGCAACGCTTAGAACAGAAGGAAGATGGAGCTTATTACGTAACAGGACGCATTTGGGTCCCACACTATGGTAACTTACGCGAGCTTGTAATGGATGAAGCTCATAAGTCTCGCTACTCGGTACATCCAGGTTCGGATAAAATGTACCATGATATCAAAACTACATATTGGTGGCCTAGCATGAAGGCCCACATAGCAACATACGTTAGCAAGTGCCTGACTTGTGCGAGAGTCAAAGCCGAATACCAGAAACCTTCAGGTCCACTTCAACAACCTGAGATACCACAATGGAAATGGGAACAAATTTCCATGGATTTTGTTACAGGCTTACCTAGATCTCAGCGCGGAAATGATACTATTAGGGTGATCGTGGATCGACTCACAAAGTCTGCTCACTTCTTGGCCATCAAAGAAACAGACAAGTTCTCTACACTAGCAGACATCTACTTAAAAGAAGGGGTTTCGAGGAACGGGGTGCCAACCTCTATTATCTCTGATCGTGACGCACGTTTTACTTCAGAACTATGGCAAGCAATGCACAAATCTTTTGGCTCTCGTTTAGACATGAGCACAGCTTATCATCCTCAGACGGATGGGCAGTCTGAGCGCACTATTCAAACTCTAGAAGACATGCTTCGGGCGTGTGTAATTGATTTTGGCAATGGCTGGGAAAAACATCTACCACTTGTGGAATTTTCGTACAACAACAGCTACCACACAAGCAGTAAAGCTGCTCCATTCGAGGCATTGTACGGGCGTAAATGCCGGTCACCTCTTTGTTGGGCAGAGGTGGGTGACAGTCAGATCACAGGTCCAGAAATGGTAGTTGATACTACTGAAAAGATTGCTCAAATACGACAACGCATGGCGGCTGCTCGTGACCGTCAGAAAGCATACGCCGATAAAGACAGGAAACTACTCGAATTCCAGGTTGGGGATCGAGCGCTACTCAAAGTTTCACCCTGGAAGGGTGTGGTTCGTTTTGGCAAACGCGGCAAACTTAATCCACGATACGTTGGACCATTCGAAATCATTGAGAAGATAGGCAGGGTGGCCTACAGATTGAATTTACCAGCTGAACTCAGTGCAGTTCACAACGTCTTTCACGTGTCGAATCTGAAGAAGTGCCTGTCAGATGAGACCCACATAGTTCCTCTGAAAGAGCTCACTATTGATGAACAGTTACGATTCATCGAGGAACCTATTGAAATCACGGACCAGGATGTTAAGGTCCTCAAGAACACGAGAATACCTCTTGTACGAGTTCGTTGGAACTCCTGCCGTGGCCCAGAGTTCACCTGGGAACGCGAAGATCAGATGAAACTCAAATATCCCCAGTTATTCGGAAACCAAGCAACCACTACTGAGGCCGAAGCTACTACAGAATTTCGGGACGAAATTCCAAATCAACGGGGGGATAATGTGACACCCCAGGAAAACCAGTAATCTTCGCAAACCTGCTCGGGGAGCCGCGATACGATACAGGTAAACAACGTCACACCACTAGCTTCCTCAGTAACTGCATGCTAAATTTCGGGACGAAATTTCTTTCAAGTTGGGGATAATGTGACAACTCGAGTTTTCGACATTTCACTTTCGCATTTATTGCACTTTGACTTTTTGACTTTGACTATTTGGTTGTTTACTTGTTCGACTTGTAACTGTATACGTTGTGCCATAATGAAAAACGTTGTGATTATTACATGTATGTGATTGTATAATAAATTGAGGCCTAGTAGAAAAGCATCAACTGTTAAGCATGTGAATAGGCTCGACGAAACACATGATGTGTTTCGCCAATAGCAGCTCGACGAAACAGAAGCTTGTTTCGTCAAATCCATCTTGACGAGATGAACTGTTTCGCCGGCCCAACTACTCGTACTTACGCTATCGCTAGACTATAGACCATCGTCCTCAGGATAGTCAGGACACTTACGTAAAACCTACGTAACCTAGTATCTACCATTGTCTCCCGGGTCGGGAGGACACTTACGTAAAACCTACGTAAACTAATACCTACCATTGTCTTCCGGGTCGGAAGGACACTTACGTAAATCCTACGTAAACCCCACACGTACCACTGTCCTCGGGGAAGGGCACTCACGTAAATCCTACGTGACCTTGTACGTATTCCTGTTCTCGGATTAAGAAGAACACATGGTTGCAAATAGTCTAGTAAGTGCAAACATGGGAAGCCCCCATTAGTAAAGATAAACGTGGGAAACCCCCACTAGTAATACATATGACCATGGGAAACCCCCACCATTAGTACGTATTAACATGGGAAGCCCCCACCTATCGAACATACAAACGATCTAGTTAATAACGTAATGATTTGCATCGAACTTACTTTCTGTGAACTCGCTCAACTAGTTGTTGACTCTCTGCTGCATGCCTTGCAGGATCTTAGGTACATTGGAGCTTGCACAGGGAGGAGCAGGTCGTTGTGGGCACGGATTATGGAACTTATATTGAAACATCAAACATTGAACTTATTACTTACGTTGGGTTTACATTTATGCTTCCGCTAGATACTTGACATGTTTTGTTTGAACACCTTTCATATCGTTTGGTTTAAATTACATTTGATACTCATTATGTTTGATATGATCGGTGGCTTGATCCTGGTCAGTCACGCCTCCAAGCGGTGATACTCCGCGGGTGGATTTTGGGGGTGTGACAAATCACCTACCTAACTATGGTCTTATACCCACTTTCAATTCGATCAGTGGCTGGACCATGAGAGTTTAAACCGAAAGTCAATGTTTATTTGCGATATTTGACTTTTTTGGTTGATAGAACATAAATCTGAACTAGTGAGTGGGCTAAGGCACTTACAAATGGTCCATGCTATCTTTTCTACTAAGATTATGCTCCACTTCAGCTTAGGGAGTTCCAGATTTGAGAGAAGGGAGGAATGAATGAAAAATGAGCAATGAACTAATTGGGTTTTCCTCCTATTTATAGTTTTTGGGTTTGATTCAGATCTTGACAAGTGTTAGGAGAGTTATTCAGATCATAACACCTGTTACCACAGCTGTATAATCAGCTTGGAGTCCAAGCAAATCGAACTTAATGACTAAGAATTGGTTTTGAGTGGAGACCAAGCAAGAAACAAAAAAAAATATAATAAATCTGCAGGTAGGGGCCTCGCGGCCCGCGTAAAGGGTCGGCCCAGGTTCACGCGGCCCGCCTGGGTGTCCGTCCCAGCTTATAAGTTTGGCAGAAATGCCATTTCAGTCCCTGTGCTAATCTTCTCTACAAAACAGCCCTATCATGTTGCTGTTTGTTTATTTTGGTCCACAAATAATGCAGCCCAATGGGCTTATGACCTGTTTTTAAGCCCAGAACAGTTCAGACATGTTTCAGGCTTTTACAACAACAGCCCCTGACTTCTTTCAGTTACAAAGTTTGGCAGAATGTCGCGTTTTAGTCCCTGCACTTACTAAATGCCATTTTCAACACGTCTGAGGCCCGCCAGTCCATGTTTAAGGCTCTACAAGGTCAATAATGTTTAGAGGACTCAAAATATGCCTGGAAGTATCTCGGATGTCGGTTCGTTTGGTCGTATGGTCACGTTATGCGTCTAATTACGACGAAACACGAACGGACGCTAAAAATGGTCCAAATCACGCGACGGGTGGAATTTTATCATGCCACACACTAAAATAAAATATTTTAGTGCTTACATAAATTTTTGGGTGTCCAGGGATATTCAGAATGCGAGATATGCGCGAAAGTGCAAACTTGTGCACTTTTTGACACTTTTAGTCCCTGCATGACATAAAAGTTTATTTTTGCGCACCAAACACCTCTAAGCCTATATCTAAGCTATAAAAAGGATAAATAGTGTATGTTTAACTCATGGAAATATTCCGGACGGTCCGTTATCAAATGATTCGACCTACATTTGCAGTTTGACGCAATTAGTCCTTTAATTGCGCTAAGTAGCGCGAAATGCCATTTAATGATATCCAAGCCTTCCATAGCCCATAATGGGCATCGCCGAATGTATGTCCAATTATTAAAATGCTCTGGTTCGCTTAAAAGGTCCCCGAGAGGCGTAGATTCAAAAGTTGACGCTTTTGGTCCCTCTAATGCGCAAACTTGCGCATATCATCGTTTAATAGCTTCGAAGCCTTATCCAGTCCATGTTAGGCATTCTTGAGAGTATTATAATACATCACGATGCTTCAGGTTTGTTAAAAGGTCATTCAGAGGTATAATTAAACATGTTGACACTTTTAACCCCTCTAACTTTCAAACTTGCGCATAACTTCACTTATTGGCATAAAAGCCTTGCATAGCCAATATTAGGCATTCCCGAGAATATGATGAAACATAATGAAGCTCTCGGTTTGTTAAAAGGTCACTCAGAGGTAAGAATTAACATGTTGACACTTTTAACCCTTCGACGCGCAAATTTTCACTTAAGTACGCAAACGGCTCCTCCCGTCCAACAAGTGGCTCGTCTGAGAATACGGACATCGTATAAGGTCGCTCAGAGGCCTAGTTTAGGCATGTTGACACTTTCAGTCCTTCTATAAACAAAGTTTTCGATTTTGATGAAATTAGTCCCTCATAGTCAACGTTTGACTTTATTAGGGTTCATTACACGTGTCACCACATCATTGGACACGATTTTACGAGGTGTTACATCCTCACCCCCTTAAAAGAAATCTCGACCCCGAGATTTGCTCAAAAAATATGGAAGTACTTTCTGTCGTAAACTGAACTTAACTTCCACAGTCATTTAGGGACCCTTACGGGTATTCCAGTTGACCTATCCAATAGGTGCATGCTCCTTTTCGGAGTTTCTTAACCTGTCGATCCTTGATCGATATAGGTCTTTCCATAAACCTCAGGCTTTCATCAATCTATACGTCTTCATGAGACATTTCTAGCGATTTATCAGCTAGGCATTTCTTTAGGTTAGAAATGTGGAACACATCGTGAATTCCACTGAGCTCCTTAGGCAAGTTTAGCTTATGAGCTATACTGCCGTCACATTCGATGATCTCGAATGATTTATATATCCAAGGTTTAACTTTCTCTATATACCGAAACATATTGTACTCTTTCATATTTGATATTTTTGATAGAGCCTTGTTCCCCATTTGGAACTTTAAAAGATTTGCGCCTCTTGTTCGCATTGCTCTTCTGCCAATTATTGGCAGTTTTTAGATGATTACGGATCCATAATATCCTATCTGTCATCCTTAAGACAAATCTCAGATCCAGATAAAAGAGCTTTCCCAATTTCCTGCCCAACAATTGGGCGTTTAGCTATTTCTCCCAAACAAGGTCTTCCAGAGGAGTAACCTTGATGCTTATATAATGCTATTGGTTATAGAAGAACTTATTCGGGGTGAGGTAGTTATTCCAACTACTACCCGAATCAATCTTAAGGAATTAATTACCCTCATGGTTAGTCGAACCAATCGACGATCCTGGGCATCTAATAACGATTCTTAATCGTTTCTTAGCTAGGTTGCAGTAACCAATGCACAAGGGTATTGCATTGTGCTTTCCTTTATCAACAATAATAGTCAGGGCTCCTAAACAACGAGTTAGGCGGTACAAGCCTTTCTTTATAACTCATCTGGTTAGCCTCAGTTCTTCCATTTCTGTTGATGCTAACCGATATGGAGCTTCTGTAACAGATACAGCTCCTAATAGGATGTCAATCCTAACTTCACTTTGCTCCTCAGGGGGTATAACAAGGTAGTTCTACTGAGAAGGAAACAAGTTATCTAACTATGATAGAGGTAGCTTCAATCCTTGACCTTGGTCCACTTACTGACGATTGTGCCATACAGATGACTCATCTGCTTTACGAGTGCACGAACGCCTTAAGTAGAGACGCCTACTTAGGCATTTTCTATTATGGATATCTCCTTTGAATACCACTAGCTGACTTTAGTACAATATGACCATTGGTATATCTTGGTGGCCCCATGCATTAAACTTCCATACTGATCAGGCATGGACATAATCTATGGGACGCATTGGGATATGCCAATCCTCACATGGCGCTTTTGTCAAGCATAGTTGGCACTCGTAGTTGATAGAAATCAACGAGAAAAGAAAATAATTAAAATAACATATATTGTCGTACTCTATTCAAAGAAAGAGTACTCTTAGATTATACATAAAGATTATTGCCGATAATAGGAGAATCGGTCTCTCAGATTTCATTGGTAAGTTCTACCTGATTTAGAATCTGAAGTTCTTATGAATACTATCATAAGTTTGCCGAGCTTATGGTCTATGAAAGACTTATTATTACATGTATTTAAAACAGGATACTTGGCAGAAATTATCATTGTCCAAATGATAAGAAAAGTACTGGATAACATCATGTACTCTCTCTTAACATTCATCAGGTGAGTTTAGGCATTTCCTTTCTTAGCCTTTACAGACTTAGCTGCGCCTCTTTGGCAGCTTTATGGCATTTAGTTCTAATATGGCCTTTCTCACCACAGTCATAACAGACTGTATTCTTTTTGTCCCTACATTCATGGGACTGATGACCAGTTTCTTTGCAAATGCACACTGCTTTGGTCTTTGATCTATTTGACACTGTCCTCAGTGTCTTTTATAGCAATTCTTACATACAGGCTTCTTGCTGAACTTATGATGGTTCTTATTAAGCCTGTAATTGCTCTTTCCTAGATTTCTGGGAGTTATCCTTCTCCCTTGGTTCATCCTTCACAATCGAAGTGTGAACAAAGCTCTTTTCATGAGTAATTGATTGAGGTTTTGAATGAAATTTAGAGCGAAAAGCATTCGGCTCATTGAACTGTTGCATGACCTTTTCCATGGCCTTTCCAACTGCTGCGTCAACCACCGCTTGGAGATTAACTCCATTAATATTGAGGTTTACGTTTGTAGTATTATTAGCTTTTATCGCATTAATAGCATCGCGACTGCTATCCACATCATTCGAGTTTTCCATACTCTAAATTTGGTACTAATCACCACATTAAGCAATTGCTAGTCATCATCCTGATGACCTGACATAGATCAGCCACGACATCCATAAACCGTATAGGCTATTGTTTTCCAAACATTCCTAATGAATGTTATTTGAATGTATATCCATTACATTTAGCCTAGGTCACCAAAGGACCATTAATGGCACTTAAGGTTTAGAGCGAGTCCATTACCTGTTCGACAGAGGATCATAATGTCACTACTGTCTTTGTCACAAGGACAATTATGAATAGCTCGAAGGCTAGCCTTACATGACCTTTATTATAATTATATTCATATATGGTATAAAGGCCCGTCGCGAAGGACGTAAATTATATGACATAAAGCCTAGCCATGAAGGACATGAAGGATTATATAGCACGAAGGCCTTGTCGCAAAGGACATTTAGATATGGCTCAAAGGTAACTAATTGACATCACTAATGGATGTTCATATATCATCATTGCATTTGATGATATTAGTCATGATTACACTAATCATATAGACTGTTAGTGTTGGGTATAACTCACCACTTTGGATAGGGGATTATGAGGATCACCACTATCTTTGTCTTATTGACAATAGAGTAAAGTGTAGCCCGTAGGCATTCCATCACAAGGGATGTTAATATTATGATTATCATATTAATGATACTAGTCAGGATCGCAATGATCATACAGTCTATGGGATTTGAGCATGGCTCACCCCCTTGGGCAAAGAATCACAAAAGATTACAATTGCCTAGTCTCAGATGGACTATATAATATAGCCCTTAAGCAAAACATCATTAAGGATGTTAGATTTAATCATCGCATTGATGATTTTAGTCATGATCGCATTGACCACGTAGACTATTAGGCTTGAGCACATCTCATTACCTTGGACAGGGGATCATAAAGATCACAATGTCAATGTCATAGAGACATCCTCATATAGCACAAGGCTTGTCTCGAAGGGCAGTTAGATGGCACAAAAGGCCTTGTCACAAGGACAATTAAAACAAAATCAACGACCTCTTGGATCAGTGATCTTTAAGGGTCGAACGTAATTCATCGCCTTTTGACAAGAAGTTTATAAAATAAAACTATCATTGTCATGAATACATCTTCGCCCAATGGCATACATCTTAATTGGATGTTTTTTATGTATACTTCATACTGTTGTTTGATAGCCGTGATTCGTATTGATCATAGGCTATGAAGGTGACTTGGAAAAGTCCAAGTACTTTTGGAAGCTAGTGTGGTCTCTCAACTCACATAGCCAGGAATGTTAACATGTTCTCAGATGTTAACAAAGATTAATTATCTTAAGAGGGTTTTACCATCATAGCCATGTTCATAAATATATAGGCTAGGTTATACCATTAAGAGGATCTTTTGAAATTTTCAGCTGATCAATAAAGTTTGAGTAAAATTCAGAACTATTGATGGATAAAAGGACGAAATGAATACCTACATAAAATTTTCAAAACTTCCTAGATTATTAGGAATTTACAATAGTGCCTTAAACAGGACTTTTAGTAATATATTTGCCCACAGAGGACTTAAAGAAAAAATTTAATCCATATAAGCACTATAAATATTATAAGTCCATATAGGGGTTATAATGAAATATCAATGTCCTCAAAGGGACTATTTCAAAATAGCGTATCCCCAAAGGGATTCTAATGAATTAACATGTCCATAAAAGGACTATATTGGTACAGCGTGCACACAAAAGGGCTTTGCTGTACATGTGTCCTCACAGGGACTAAATAAAAGAGATGGGTCCTTTTAAGGACTTAAAAGACAAAGAATATTATGAAAGAATGATTATCTAATGTCTTCCTTGCTCCATTCCGATTGTCTCTCTTCTTTGTTTACCATATACGATAGAGACACGGAAGATCTCAGTGAATAAGGTAAGTATTCCAATCAGGATCCGTTATTGAAGTAGAATTCAAGGATTCAATGGTTAAGGAAGGATATGGATCACGGATTGGGTTTTGACTGATATAATCCAAGTCTGGGATTCCAAACTTGAAGGTAAGAAACAAGGGTCATTGGCAAAAACGGGAGTCTCAGGGACCACCTGGTATGGACTCCACTGGTACAGACTTTAAAATTTGAGCCTCAGGGACCTCCGGTATGGACTCTGAAGTCTGATTCCAAATCAAATGGGTTTGGTTTTTGGGAATGAATCCATAAAGATCTCCCTTCAAACCGGTCGCACGCTTATTCTAGCCGTATGGTGAAGCTTGGTATTCCTTGGCTTCGGATGAGGAAAATCTCTATTCAACGGCTTCCTTGCTTGGCGACTTATTTAAAATACACAAAATCGAAAACAATGTTTACTTAATAGGGATGAGAGCATTCCTATATTAAGTCTAGACTCAAAAGGTCTAAGGAATATACTACTGTGTCATTGAGATTAAACACAAAAGACTAGTGTTTAATTCACTCAATGTTGGCTCTGATACCAACCTGTCACACCCCGATATTTCTACATATCACCGGTGGGCCCGGTGGGGTATCGTGACGTAGTTGATATCATCATGGTCAAACACACACAGAATAGCACAGCGGAAGTCTTTGAATATAAAATATTATTACAAACTCAAATGTCTGAAAATATCAAAGTATTTATTATAGACGAGTCTGTAATATCAAATCCACAGGAGGATCATCACAAAATGTTTAAAATGAAGCTTAGCAGACTTTATGGCATCTTTAAGGATTTGCAAGATCCTCTTTTTCGACACCGAGCAACTCCCAGCCTATTACGAGTAGTACCTGCCACTTAGCCTTTTGAAAATACGTCAGTTTTCACTGGTAAATACAATTTAACCGACTCATTTGAAAAGAGTTTATGAAAATTGATTTAGGTGCACAAGGCACAAAACCTTTTATAACTTGGGACAATTCTTAATAAAAATCTTATATACTGAATTACATGTTTACCGTACATCTGGGGCCCAGTACAGAGATTGAGACATGATTAAACGACACACCACTTTTAAAACCCATAAAGGAGTTATCCCCAACTTGTGGGTAATTAATAATTTATTATTGGCATCTTTTCGGTGTATGCCTACACCCTGCGCATAAGTCGTGGCCATTTACAAATGAATGAGCCAAGGATATCCAGGACACGGTCGTTAACCCCCAATGCTTATGTTATCAAACAAGACAGATTAAAACGGGTTATGTAATTTATTAATCACAATCCGATTAAATGATTTCATACCCGACCAAGTGGTATTATTATAATACCATATCCCAAGCCCGTATAGGGAAAATAAGTTAAAAGTATTTACCTGAGCTAATACTTGATTCACAGCAAAATAACTCAGTCGTATCCAATCTATCTAAATGCATGTAGCTTTTACCGGGTGGCTCTAGTCTGGAGTGATGGTAATATATAACCAATTCAGAATGCTAACGGTCTTTATTTAAGTCGCAGACTTAGACCGGCTAGCTTAAAGTATCTAAAGTTGTACGGTACGCTAGATTAAGCGATGACCGGAATAGAATGTTATTTAGACCCAACAAGTTTGGAAACTTGTATATTATGGGTAAACTAAACACATTCCGGATTTTGAGATAAAAACGATAAGGTTAAACCCTTTTCGGCAAACATACGTAAACTAGTTACATAAACCGATCCGAACGCGTAGAATGCGTAACGGGTAACCAAATGAATCACATACAAGTTCCATATGTTATTATGCTTAGAATATGTCAATACATCAGTAGGATGTCAACATATATGCCCAAAAAGTATTTAAAACCATTTTAAGTCCCGTAAGGGCATTTTGGTAATTTTAATACTTATAAAAGAGATTTTATGACAAACTGTAGTTCTGGTCCTTTTTAATCAGTAAAAATATTTAATTTATCTCATTACATCAGTAAGATATCATACATATGTGAGGTTTACCATTTATGGCCAAACTATGCCCCGAAAGGGTATTTTGGTCATTTCACATATGCTTTTACGGACATTTTTGGAAGTCTGAGTTCACGACTTATGCCTACTGAAATAATATTAAAATTTGTTTAAAAATTCAGTAGGTAATAAGTCTTAGGTGTTAATTATGGTTTAAAACCATACTATGCACCTAAATAGCGTAAAAATCGCTAATTGACGATAATTAAGGGGTTTTATGGAAATCTGAGATTTTGATCAGTTTTGAATGCTCAAAATAATTTATTTAATATATGAAATCAGTAGGAAAAGGTTTGGCATTCAAATCATTGGTAAATCTCATTTTATGCACGAAAAGGGGTATTATCGTCATTTACCGAATAATACAAGAACTCTATGATATGATCAGTTTATAATCTGATCAATAACTCCAACAATCCCTAAAAATAATATCTTAACAGTAGGTAATGAGTTTCGGGTCAAAATCCAAGTTTAAACACGCTTTATGCAAGATATCGTAATTTACTTAGTTAAAAGCTTCTAATTACGATATCGAGCATAACTCCTATTTGGGACCAAGAACTGATGTCAAATTTTCGGGACAAGCTTATATATCAGTGACAAAGGTTTTTGTCCACTCACATTTCTAAAAATCTCATCCTTATGTCAAAAGGGCAAAATGGGCGCTTATAAGCATAATAGCGGAAACTAGCGTATAATTCAAACCACGAGGAACCATGCTATATAACTCCAGAGGGTTATACCACTGAATAATATGGTCCTAATGGAAGCTTAAAACATGGAAGAATCAAGCTTAATCGGGTCAGAACTGAAAAGTCAAAGCAAAGTCAAGCTTTTGCGACTTTTGGTTGCGAACCGACCCTAAACTTAGAATTGTCGGTTGGACCAGCTTAGACATGTTCTAATAATCATTACCAAGTTATTAGAGTGTTAAAATATAATTTATAACATCTGAATCTATGGTTTAATTAATATGCACAAATCTGCCAAGTTTGACTTTTTACCTAAACGGTTTGACCCGACAATTAACTAAGCAAACGAAGGAATTAGGAGGTGCCCTTTCAGGGGTTAATCGCCTACCTAACTATGGTCTTATACCCACTTTCAATTCGATCAGTGGCTGGACCATGAGAGTTTAAACCGAAAGTCAATGTTTATTTGCGATATTTGACTTTTTTGGTTGATAGAACATAAATCTGAACTAGTGAGTGGGCTAAGGCACTTACAAATGGTCCATGCTATCTTTTCTACTAAGATTATGCTCCACTTCAGCTTAGGGAGTTCCAGATTTGAGAGAAGGGAGGAATGAATGAAAAATGAGCAATGAACTAATTGGGTTTTCCTCCTATTTATAGGTTTTGGGTTTGATTCAGATCTTGACAAGTGTTAGGAGAGTTATTCAGATCATAACACCTGTTACCACAGCTGTATAATCAGCTTGGAGTCCAAGCAAATCGAACTTAATGACTAAGAATTGGTTTTGAGTGGAGACCAAGCAAGAAACAAAAAAAAAATATAATAAATCTGCAGGTAGGGGCCTCGCGGCCCACGTAAAGGGTCGGCCCAGGTTCACACGGCCCGCCTGGGTATCCGGCCCAGCTTATAAGTTTGGCAGAAATGCCATTTCAGTCCCTGTGCTAATCTTCTATTCAAAACAGCCCTAACATGTTGCTGTTTGTTTATTTTGGTCCACAAATAATGCAGCCCAATGGGCTTATGACCTGTTTTTAAGCCCAGAACAGTTCAGACATGTTTCAGGCTTTTACAACAACAGCCCCTGACTTCTTTCAGTTACAAAGTTTGGCAGAATGTCGCGTT
This sequence comes from Helianthus tuberosus, assembly GCA_030545235.1. Lineage (NCBI taxonomy): Eukaryota > Viridiplantae > Streptophyta > Magnoliopsida > Asterales > Asteraceae > Helianthus > Helianthus tuberosus. The sequence continues at coordinate 146,322,147 of CM060429.1, forward strand.
TTAGTCCCTGCACTTACTAAATGCCATTTTCAACACGTCTGACGCCCGCCAGTCCATGTTTAAGGCTCTACAAGGTCAATAATGTTTAGAGGACTCAAAATATGCCCGGAAGTATCTCGGATGTCGGTTCGTTTGGTCGTATGGTCACGTTATGCGTCTAATTACGACGAAACACGAACGGACGCAAAAAATGGTCCAAATCATGCGACGGGTGGAATTTTATCATGCCACACACTAAAATAAAATATTTTAGTGCTTACATAAATTTTTGGGTGTCCGGGGATATTCAGAATGCGAGATATGTGCGAAAGTGCAAACTTGTGCACTTTTTGACACTTTTAGTCCCTGCATGACATAAAAGTTTATTTTTGCGCACCAAACACCTCTAAGCCTATATCTAAGCTATAAAAAGGATAAATAGGGTATGTTTAACTCATGGACATATTCCGGACGGTCCGTTATCAAATGATTCGACCTACATTTGCAGTTTGAAGCAATTAGTCATTTAATTGCGCTAAGTAGCGCGAAATGTCATTTAATGATATCCAAGCCTTCCATAGCCCATAATGGGCATCGCCGAATGTATGTCCAATTATTAAAATGCTCCGGTTCGCTTAAAAGGTCCCCGAGAGGCGTAGATTCAAAAGTTGACGCTTTTGGTCCCTCTAATGCACAAACTTGCGCATATCATCGTTTAATAGCTTCGAAGCCTTATCCAGTCCATGTTAGGCATTCTTGAGAGTATTATAATACATCACGATGCTTCGGGTTTGTTAAAAGGTCATTCAGAGGTATAATTAAACATGTTGACGCTTTTAACCCCTCTAACTTTCAAACTTGCGCATAACTTCACTTATTGGCATAAAAGCCTTGCATAGCCAATATTAGGCATTCCCGAGAATATGATGAAACATAATGAAGCTCTCGGTTTGTTAAAAGGTCACTCAGAGGTAAGAATTAACATGTTGACACTTTTAACCCTTCGACGCGCAAATTTTCACATAATTACGCAAACGGCTCCTCCCGTCCAACAAGTGGCTCGTCTGAGAATACGGACATCGTATAAGGTCGCTCAGAGGCCTAGTTTAGGCATGTTGACACTTTCAGTCCTTCTATAAACAAAGTTTTCGATTTTGATGAAATTAGTCCCTCATAGTCAACGTTTGACTTTATTAGGGTTCATTACACGTGTCACCACATCATTGGACACGATTTTACGAGGTGTTACAGTTCATCTAGTTCTTTAACTAATCAGGTTCAAATCTCATTAACTTGGCACATATACAAACTCTTAACATGACCTAACACTTCCTGATTTAGTCCATTAGTTTAGTAATGATAATGCAACAATGGATCATCATTAGCGAGCCATCATCACATGGGCTGTGCTTTTGGGCCGACATACTGGATACAATCACACGTGCACCTGCCACTTGATGTAATGAATTGTCATGATAAGAACAAATCGCTTGATTTACACATGCAATCGGATGATTCTTGGACATAGCCGACAACTATGTTTATTCACAGTATCATTCTTATTGGACCGATTGTTTGATGGGTTGATACACATATTGTGCCACTAACCTACGGTTTGACTAATGAATCCCACTAGTCACATGCAAGCCTTATATCACAATCATGTGCAATTATGAAGTCATGTGTAACCTCAGAAAGCAATCAGTATTACAATCATTATGTCTAGAATTGATATGCTTGCAACAATTCCTAGGATCCTATAGAAACCTATGTTAATCAAGATCACACATATACAAAATCATCACATGGAGATTCATATACACACGGTTCAGTTAACAATTTGCATACATTATATATATCTTGATCGCTATTAACATCTACAAAACATAAACATCAAAAAAAAACTTTGAAAAGAAATCACTAACCCAAATAAGATTGGCTGGAATAGTGATTCACGAGGAAGGGGTCTGCTATGCCGTCGCACACACAAGTGAGGAAGTAGGGTTTGTGTTTGTGTGCATTACCAAGTTACGTACACATGAATATATGGGTAAAGGGTTTTGGGCCGATAATCTAATACGTAAAAGTGGAGCATAAAACCTTAAACAGACTGCTACTGGGCCAAAGGTCCAACTTGTTTTTGCCGGCCACATAGTGGACGAAAACACATGAGGTGTTTTCGGTCATGGGGTGTTTTGGTAGGGGGGTGTTTGGCAAGGTTCCATGTTAAACAGTCAATATTAATACCAAATATATTATTAACTTACATTCAAATATAATGTACACCAATTATATAAAACACACTTAATAACACACTTAATACACACCATATATAACATATCAGTCACAATACGATTTAACATATTACAAACGTGTACAGTTATGAAACAAACAAGTCGTGTAAACAAACAACTTAAACAATTAATGTGCAATTAATGTGAAGATGGAATCTTGGAAACTCGAGTTGTCACATTATCCCCAACTTAATACACACCATATATAACATATCAGTCACAATACGATTTAACATATTACAAACGTGTATAGTTGTGAAACAAACAAGTCGTGTAAACAAACAACTTAAACAATTAACGTGCAATTAATGCAAAGATGGAATCTTGGAAACTCGAGTTGTCACATCCTTCCCCAAGCATCCGTACACATTGAAGTAGTATACGTATCCAACAATTTTGGCTCACCAATAGCCATAGCAATCATACTCAAACCATCTTCCGTATAGGCAACTAAAGGAACATCATGAATTTTAACCCAAACTTGTACCTTTTTAACTTCCTTCTTCTCTAGTCTCGAAGTAGGCGACCACTCACTAAGGAAGAGAGGTTGAGAACGAATAATCCAGGGTCCCACTTTAAGAACATTCATCATACCGTCTTTGTCCGCAAACTTGAAAAAGAAAAACCCTTTTGCATTCATCATAGACTTTTGCAAACCAAACTTCTTCCAATTGTTTCTCACAAAGTACTCAACAACCGGATAAGCCACATGATCCCCCAAGAAGTACCCATACAGTGTATTAGCTAACCTGTCTTGAACTTGTCTAACAGACTCCCGGGGAAGCACCACATTACAACCATCTTGCAATACCGGACTCGCAAGAGTTCGAAAGTTTACCTGTTTGATCTTGGCTTCCGAAACCAAATCCGCGTAAGACCTTGGCATCGATGCATTTCCTAGATCAGAACGAACCTGAATTGTTGCCTGGTCTTCCCTATTATCCGACACCCTAGCGTTTGGCTGCGCATTTTCCACAGGAACATGGACAGTAGACTTGAGCAACTCATCAATGATGTTGAATTTCCCAGGTTCCGGTTGAGATGTCTGAACTACTCCCCGCCGAGGCATCCATGTATTACCCTCAACATCAATCACACGGCTAGCTAAACTCTCAAAGGAGAGTGAAGGTTTTCCTCGTTCATCTAGAGAGGAGACCCCATCGGTTTTTTCCATTCGGCCGGAACCCAATTCTGATGACACAAGACTAGAACAGCAAACAGCCGATATACGCAGATGTATGCGAACCCTAATCTGATGTCTGACTACTCGATTAGATCTGAAAAGGTGAAACTGGACACAAACAAACAGCAACGAAGGGATTTGCGAATCCCTAAAGCACAGCCGCTCACCCCGAAATCCAATCAAGAAGACAAAAAGAAAAATCACAAAAATCACAACCCTAGAAATCGTAGGCCTAATCTGACTTCAACTGTTTAGAAACCTAAGGAGCGATTAATTCTTACCAGAGAAGGAATTAACTTCCTTGGATGCTAAACAAGATCAATCGAGATTAGGTAGAGATCGAATTGCCTAGGGTTATGCACGATCGCCGAAATCGCCCAGAGACCCCATTTTTGTTACTGCGTTTTTATCATTATTTTCCCCGACAGTGTATTACATTTAATGTTGATGTAAACTGATGTAAACAATCTAATTAATTTATCCACCTAACATCATTTGTTTCTCTATAAATTAAGGTGAAATATAAACATTTGTTTCATCACTTGTTCACCATAAAGAAGTGAAAAAAAAACAACCTTATTATGTCTAGTCCAACATCACCATCTGACTCAAAACGGGTTACCAAACGATTGCGAAGAACTCTTTCATTTGAACTCCAAACTCCAAAATCGGATGGCAACCCAGAGTGTTCTCAAATCACAAACACCCCTTCTCTTCCGACAACGCCGCAAACTATTGAAGAAAATATTGCTATGGATGCTAAGCTTATAAGTGACCTCCTTACTAACACTAAACCTGAAGCAACAACACATGATGAGATGTGGTTAGATGAGGCACTTTTTGATGTTGACTGGGGATCATTTTACTTCACTACACAAGTTACCCCTGTCAAAAACTCTTCATCTGTGGTGCTCGCTGACCAAGCTAAACCAGTCAATGCCACCCAAGAGAACCCCCCGGCAGTTGATCCAAAGACTACCAATGATCCCGAAGATGATCCTATAGATGATGATTACTCTTGTTACTCTCCAAACACTCTTGTCTCGTGGGCCAACCACAACCCGTGGGAGAGTGAGCTTAGCCCAGAACCATTCAGCACTGAAATTGAATATGGCACTCCAAGATCGTTTCTTGACTAAAAAGTGGTGTTTACGTGAAGTTACTAGTATGTGTGTGAAAAAAAATGTGCCCCAATTTTCCCTCTCTCATGCAATATAGGGGCTACTTTCCTTATCCTATGTTGTTTACCATATCTAGTGTTAAAGTTATTATGTACTCAACTATTGTGTTAAATCTATGTTTTTCCAATCTATGTTATTCAAAAAATCGTGTCGTATTATATGATTTAAACAAATACTGACTTCTAACATAACGAAAAACTAAAAAAAAAGTTGATATCTTAAAAAAAAAGTTTACATAAGTTACACACTTTAGGAAAAAATAATAAATAAAAAAGAGTTACGTGATCAGATCTAAAAAAACGTACAACGTTGTCGGGAAAAAAAAAAGATATTCAAGCAACCTTCAACAAAAGCACATGATCAAACACACATAGAGCAAAAATGTACAAAAATCTCAATGAAAAAAAAAATGTAACACGGATACAGCAAAAATGTACAAAAATCTTAGTGAAAAAAAATGCAACACGGATACAGCAAAAATGTACAAAAATCTGAGGCAAAAAAAAATGTAACATGGTAAAAACAAAACCAAAAAATCCATAGCATATAAAATTCTCAGATTCAACACAGCAAAAGTCTACATAAATCTGAGGAAAAAAAATGTAACATAGTAAAAACAAAACCAAAAAATCCATAACATAGAAAATTCTCAGATTCAACCAAACATCAACAAGTACATACTACAAATGTCATTAACATACTAAGAAGGATAATCCAACTAAGTACCACCTATTTCTTAATCACAACAAACAATGCTAACAAGTAAGCTGCCAATCACTAACGCTAATATCAGTAACCATATAACCCTCTTCTTCCGAATTTCTTGCTCACGGGTAAACAGTTCAGCTTGCAAGTTGTTGATGTTCCTCAAAAGACCTGGTATGATCCTAGTTGACCGTAAGCACATCGGTGGGTCGACCCAACCAATGAAAGGGCAGTTGCTGGGCTACATTAAAATAATGGGGATAAAACACGATTAGAACATACATTTACTTATTAAATCAGGGTTCGAATTTTTTACCTTAAATGGACATGAATAGAATCGTCTTCCTGGGTTATCATCTGTGACAACTCGAAATTTAGAACCTTTCTTGTATCCCGATGTAACATGCTTAAACGTGTGACTAGTTAACTTGTGTGATTAATGATAAGTGAACCTTTTATATGATTATGTGTTATGTTATATGTATGCTTGTGTGTATAGTATGTGTATATGATTAAGTGAGCCGAGAACCAAGAACCCGACTCGAGACCATGTGGTCTCGAGTGAATAGTGTAACTGATGGGCCGGTTGGGCCGTGTCTCTTCCCACCCCACTCGAAAACCCATTAGGGTGCATCAACAGAGAAGCTAGTATATAACCCTTGTAGTGAGCCAACATCACCACTTTTGAGCAACCTACACACACACTCCCCCTCCCTCTCACTAAAACCCTAAGCTACAACATTCTTCTCCTTCTTCTCGGATCAAACCGGTGACCACAAGGAGACCCGGTTAAGCTCATCGTCATCACTCGGACACTCCATTTTTACTCATCTTCCTTACCAACTCGGCACCATCTCACAACCGGTTAGTGTTTTATGTTGTCGTTGTTGTTAAATGTTGTGAATGACATGGTGTAGCTAGAATAATTGTACAAATGATGATGTTCTTGTGTATCGGATGTGTATGATGATGTTTGGCTAACATGTCTTGAATTCGGATATATTGCATAAAGAACTAATGATACCTTGTGTCTAAATGTGATTTAAACCATTTATTGTTGATGTTCACGAAATAGGCTTGCATATATGTATTAGATAATGCCATGTTGACCGGATTATATACTTACATGCTAAGAATCAAATGCTTGTTAAAAAGGGCTGCACATATGGGGAAATCGGATTAGTTGTTTAAATGTTTAGGTCGTTATTCAAGATATGATTTTGATGAACTACTTGAATGTTTGAAGAACATGATGAATACATGAAGAACTGTTTGAACATGATATGAATATTTGAAATTTATGTGTTTGATCCGTTTTTGGTTAGGGTTAGACAAATAAACATGTTTAAGTGGATAGTACAAACTGTTACATGAAATCAAATTTCCATTGGATAGTACAACTGTGCAGAATCAGCAATGGTTGGGGGTCGAGACCCCTGGTCTCGACTCGAGACCACCATATGTCAACTCGAGATCCCCGGTCTCGACACAAGTTGCGAGTCAAGAACCTATAGTCTCGACTCGAGACCATGCTTCATCAACACACACACATCATGACTAGAGACTATGATTTCGAGTCCAGTTACGACTCGAGACCACCGCATGCATGACTCGAGATCACTTTAGTTGCGACTCAAAACCTTGTGGGCTACAACTCAAGGCCGCACAGTCTCGAGTAGAGACCGTACAGTCTCGACTCGAGACCACACACTTGTGTACGCTGTATGGACTTGCTTTAGTATGGGCTTAGTGTTTGGGCCGGACCTTGGACTTTGTTTAATTATGGGCATGTTACTGTTCGTTCAACTCGTATGCATTACTTGCAAACTGCCATGCTTATATGTGAAAGCCACGAATGATACTTGAATACAACGTGCTAGCATACGTGTAGAAACATACGTGTACTACTTGAATACGAACCTGATTGTATGATACAACTATGATAGGACGCGAGTGACCACAATATTGCTTGTTTGACTTTTCTGTGTATCTACCGAGCAAACCAAGGTGAGTTCACACCCTCTACAAAGCATGGGATTCCCTGGGTTGGGAATGGAGTTAAGGAATGTGGATTCCTCGTCCTCCTTGGGTAGGACAGCAATGGTTCAGGAATGTAATTCCTCGTCCTCATGGACAGATAACTCGTACTAGACCAAAACTCTATCATGAAGTCCCTCATTTTTGTATCGACTTAATCGCCGGGCCAATGGCGAGCAGGTCATTAGTTAGATAGCGCTATTTGGGTCTGACAAACCTCACACCGTGCCGCAGAGGACGGGCGTGAACTAATGGATCTGGGGCACGTCAATGATGATAGACATTGACAGTTTCAGGGCACATAAACATGACTACAGTCAGCAGTCGATATGGTAACGAGTCTAGTGTATACATGGGGTAGCCCCCACGGCCGAAATGCCAGATAACTAACACGGGGTAGCCCCCACGGCTGGATTGCCAGAGTAACCGGGAATAAACAAATCACGTTTTTAACTATGGGGTAACCCCCACGGCAGGATCGCCAGATAAAGGAAACTGTTTTCGAAACAACTTAAAACGAACACCCAACCGTGAACTCACTCAACTTGTTGTTGGCTCGTTACTACATGCTTTGCAGGTCCTTAGGTTCTTAGCTGGAGCTTGCATGGAGGAGGATCGTTGTGGGACATGGACGACTGTGTGCCATGTTAAACTTCGAAACAATTAAATTTATGTTTTGATTTAAGACTTATGCTTCCGCTTGCAACTTAACTATGTTTTGTTTGAACACCAATTGTATTGGTTGGATTTTATAACTACTTATATGCTTGTTCAATATGATTGGTGGCTGGATCCTGGTCAGTCACGCCTCCAAGCGGTAGTACTCCGCAGGTGGATTTTGGGGGTGTGACAGATTGGTATCAGAGCCATTGGTTATAGAGAACTTGGTTTTAATAAAGGAAAAGGGTTTTATTAAAATCAGACTATAACCTGTACAGTGCTCAACGGTCCACAACGACGCTTCACTCCGCATGCAAGCCTCGGCACTCTAGGTGATATGGTCTGTGTATATTGCCTACTTGTTAGTTACATAGTACGTTGCTCATGGTATGCTTGGTTAGTATAACTACAGTTGCTTGAACACGTGCGTGCTTACTCTATTTTATCGTCGTACTTTCGCGAAACCCCTCTCACTCACGTTCTTCTTGATATGAAGATCATGTCTGGACGCGTTAACCTGACACAAGCCCAGTTGACGGCTCTGATCAACGAACGAATTGCCGCAGTACTTGCAGCTACACACGCAGGAGGTATACCCTGCAGTCCGAACTCATTCTAGGATCTTTAGAATCCTACTCTCGTGAACCAACCTTTGTGTTAAACTCTGTCTTTTCTTTCACCCACGATAGGTCAGAATGTTCAGCCACCCGTGTGCACTTTTAAGACTTTCATGGACTACCGACCAACTACTTTTAGCGGCACTGAAGGAGCAGTAGGTCTCCTACACTGGTTTGAGAAGCTAGAATCTGTGTTCGAAATGTGCGAATGCCCTGAGGCGCGCAGAGTGAAGTATGCTACTGGTACTCTCGAGGGTTTAGCCCTCACATGGTGGAACGCTCAGGTTCAGATGTTGGGGTTGGTTGCTGCTAACGCCACCCCATGGGAAACTTTTAAGGAGATGATCAAAGAAGAATACTGCAGTCGTGATGAGATTCACAAACTGGAAGTGGAGTTCTTCAACCTCAAGATTACGGGGTCCGAAATTGAAGCTTATGTGAAAAGGTCGAACGAACTGGCAATTCTGTGCCCTACTATGGTGGATCCTCCCATCAAACGCATCGAACTATTTCTTCAGGGCTTAGTGCCGGAAATCCAAAGTTATGTGACTTCAGCGAACCTCGCCACCTACCAGCAAGCCGTTCAGTTGGCTCACCGTCTCACGGATCAGGCGGTGGAGCAGAACAAGTTACCAAAACGCATAGGTGCTGCAACTACTTCTGGTACCTCTAGTGACAACAAACGGAAATGGGATGGAACTTCAAGTAAGGGTTCGACTTCTGTTCAGTCCCAGTCTCAGCAGAGAAAGACTGATGACTACAAGAGCCCTAATCAGCAATCGTCTGGTGGTCAAGGTCATGGTGGGTACAAAGGAAATCACCCCAAATGCAATCGCTGCAGCCTGCACCACAGCGGGCCATGCACCAGGGGCAACTGTCATCGGTGCAACAAGCCTGGTCACGCTGCAAAGGATTGCAGGAGCTTATACCCCGCCAATCAGCATCATCAGCAAGCTCAACAGAATCAACGCCAGCAGCAACAGCAAGGTGATAACAAAGGGTGCTTTCAGTGTGGAGCTGAGGGCCACTTCAAGAGAGATTGCCCCCAACTGAACAGGAACCAGAACAACAACAACAACAATAACAACAATCAGGGGAATGGTAACAATGGGAACAACAACAACAATGGCGCCAGGGGGCGGGTGTTTGTGATTGGCCAAGGTGAAGCAAGGAATGACCCCAATGTTGTGGCGGGTAAGTTCCTTCTCGACGACTTTTATGTTTCAGTTTTATTTGATTCGGGTGCCGATACTAGCTACATGTCACTAGAAGTTAGTCGAATGCTTAAGCGTATTCCAACCCCTTTGAACAACAAGCACACCGTAGAGCTAGCAAATGGTAAGAGTTTAGAAGCCACACACATAGTCAAGGGTTGTAAACTTATTCTCGCTGACCAGACCTTCTCTATCGACCTCATTCCTATTGTCTTGGGTAGTTTCGACGCTGTCATTGGGATGGATTGGTTATCCCAGCACCGAGCAGAGATTCTTTGCAACGAGAAGGTTGTCCGTATTCCAGGTTCCGGTGGTGAACCTCTCATGATTCATGGCGACAAGAGGAGTGCTGTTGAGAACGTCATTTCTCTCCTTAAGGCCCAAAAGTGCTTGCGAAAGGGCCACACTGCCATTTTGGCTCTCGTTACTGACACCTCAGAAAAAGAGAAGAAGATAGAAGATTTTCCAGTTGTACGCGATTATCCAGAGGTATTTCCTGAGGAATTACCTGGTCTTCCGCCTCATCGCCAAGTCGAGTTTCAGATCGAACTAGCTCCTGGAGCTGCGCCCATAGCCCGTGCACCTTATCGTTTAGCCCCATCAGAGTTGAAGGAACTCTCTACGCAACTACAAGAGCTCCTGGATAAGGGTTTTATTCGTCCTAGCTCATCGCCCTGGGGAGCTCCAGTGCTATTTGTGAAGAAGAAAGACGGTACCTTCAGAATGTGCATCGACTACCGAGAACTCAACAAGGTGACGGTGAAGAATCGTTATCCTCTACCGCGTATCGACGACTTGTTCGACCAGCTGCAAGGGTCGAGCTACTATTCGAAGATCGATTTGAGATCGGGTTATCACCAGCTGAGAGTCCGGGAAGAGGACGTCTCCAAAACAGCTTTTAGAACTCGATACGGGCACTATGAGTTTTTGGTCATGCCTTTTGGGATGACAAACGCACCTGCGGTTTTCATGGACTTGATGAACCGAGTGTGCAAGCCTTACCTGGACAAGTTCGTCATAGTCTTCATCGACGACATCCTGATCTATTCCAAGAGTCGGGAGGAACACGAGCAGCATCTGCGACTTATTCTGGAACTCCTTCGAACAGAACAGCTTTATGCAAAGTTCTCGAAATGCGACTTCTGGCTTCGAGAAGTCCATTTCCTAGGCCACGTGGTAAACAAGGATGGGATTCATGTTGATCCATCCAAGATAGACTCGATTAAGAACTGGCCTGCACCTCGTACACCAAAGGAAATTCGCCAATTCTTGGGATTGGCGGGATACTACCGGAGATTCATAAAGGATTTTTCTAAGATTGCACAGCCTCTCACCTCACTAACGCAGAAGGGCGTTGTTTATCGATGGGGAAACGCACAGGAGTTGGCATTTCAGCACCTAAAGGATAGACTTTGTAGCGCACCTATCCTTTCCTTGCCAGAAGGCACAGACGATTTTGTGGTCTACTGCGACGCATCAATTCAAGGTCTTGGTTGCGTGTTGATGCAACGAGATAAAGTTATAGCCTACGCTTCACGCCAACTCAAAGTTCATGAAAAGAACTACACTACGCACGATTTAGAGCTGGGAGCTGTTGTTTTTGCACTTAAGTTGTGGCGGCATTACCTGTATGGTACCAAGTGCGCGATCTACACCGACCACAGGAGTCTCGAGCATATCTTCAAGCAGAAGGAACTGAATATGCGGCAACGACGATGGGTCGAGCTACTGAATGACTGCGAGTGCTCAATCAGGTATCACCCGGGCAAGGCCAATGTTGTGGCTGACGCCCTCAGTCGGAAGGACACTGCGCCTAAGCGCGTGCGAGCTTTACAACTCACGATCCACTCTAGTCTCCCTTCCCAGATGCGAGCAGCTCAGATAGAAGCACTGAAACCAGGAAACGTCAGGGCTGAAGCCCTACGTGGATCAAGGCAACGATTAGAACAAAAGGAAGACGGTGCTTACTACGTAACGGGACGCATTTGGGTCCCACTCTATGGCAACCTACGAGAGCTTGTGATGGACGAAGCACACAAGTCTTGCTACTCGGTGCATCCTGGTTCGGATAAAATGTACCACAATATCAAGGCTACGTACTGGTGGCCTAGCATGAAGGCCCACATAGCAACTTACGTCAGCAAGTGTTTGACTTGTGCAAGAGTCAAGTCTGAATACCAGAAACCCTCAGGCCTACTCCAACAACCAGAGATACCTCAATGGAAATGGGAGCAAATTTCCATGGATTTTGTCACTGGCCTGCCTAGATCCCAGCGCGGGAACGATACTATTTGGGTGATCGTGGATCGACTCACAAAGTCTGCACACTTCTTGGCTATCAAGGAGACGGATAAATTCTCCACGCTCGCAGAAATATACCTTAAGGAAGTCGTTTCGAGGCACGGGGTGCCCACCTCCATTATCTCGGATCGAGATGCACGTTTTACTTCCGAGCTGTGGCAAGCAATGCACAAATCCTTCGGCTCACGATTAGACATGAGCACAGCGTACCACCCTCAGACGGACGGGCAGTCCGAGCGCACTATTCAAACCTTAGAAGACATGCTTCGTGCATGTGTAATCGACTTTGGCAACCGCTGGGAAAAGCATCTGCCACTTGTGGAATTCTCGTACAATAACAGCTACCACACCAGCATTAAAGCTGCTCCATTTGAGGCATTGTACGGACGTAAATGCCGGTCACCTCTTTGCTGGGCAGAGGTGGGAGATAGTCAGATCACTGGTCCAGAATATGTGGTAGACACGACCGAACAAATTGCTCAAATACGAAAACGCATGACGGCAGCTCGCGAACGTCAGAAAGTTTACGCCGACATGGGCAGGAAACCGCTTGAGCTCCAGGTTGGGGAGCGGGTACTACTCAAAGTTTCACCCTGGAAGGGTGTGGTTCGTTTTGGTAAACACGGCAAACTCAACCCACGATACGTTGGACCTTTCGAAGTCATCGAGAAAATAGGCAGGGTGGCCTACAGACTGAACTTACCAGCGGAACTCGGTGCAGTTCACAACGTTTTTCACGTGTCAAATCTGAAGAAGTGTCCGTCAGATGAGACTCACGTAGTTCCTCTGAAGGAACTCACTATCGACGAACAGTTACGATTCGTCGAGGAACCAGTCGAGATCAAGGACTGGGATGTTAAGGTCCTCAAGAGCACCAGAATACCTCTCGTTCGAGTTCGTTGGAACTCACGTCGCGGCCCAGAGTTCACCTGGGAGCGCGAAGATCAGATGAAACAAAAGTATCCCCAACTATTCGCAAACAGTACACCCACTACTGAGGCCGAAGCTACGGAATTTCAGGACGAAATTCCAGATCAACGGGGGGTGGATGTGACACCCCAGGAAAACCAGGAAAACCATACAACTTAACTAGCTTCCTCAGTGAGTGCCTACCAAATTTCGGGACGAAATTTCTTTCAACTTGGGGATGATGTGACAACTCGAAATTTAGAACCTTTCTTGTATCCCGATGTAACATGCTTAAACGTGTGACTAGTTAACTTGTGTGATTAATGATAAGTGAACCTTTTATATGATTATGTGTTATGTTATATGTATGCTTGTGTGTATAGTATGTGTATATGATTAAGTGAGCCGAGAACCAAGAACCCGACTCGAGACCATGTGGTCTCGAGTGAATAGTGTAACTGATGGGCCGGTTGGGCCGTGTCTCTTCCCACCCCACTCGAAAACCCATTAGGGTGCATCAACATAGAAGCTAGTATATAACCCTTGTAGTGAGCCAACATCACCACTTTTGAGCAACCTACACACACACTCCCCCTCCCTCTCACTAAAACCCTAAGCTACAACATTCTTCTCCTTCTTCTCGGATCAAACCGGTGACCACAAGGAGACCCGGTTAAGCTCATCGTCATCACTCGGACACTCCATTTTTACTCATCTTCCTTACCAACTCGGCACCATCTCACAACCGGTTAGTGTTTTATGTTGTCGTTGTTGTTAAATGTTGTGAATGACATGGTGTAGCTAGAATAATTGTACAAATGATGATGTTCTTGTGTATCGGATGTGTATGATGATGTTTGGCTAACATGTCTTGAATTCGGATATATTGCATAAAGAACTAATGATACCTTGTGTCTAAATGTGATTTAAACCATTTATTGTTGATGTTCACGAAATAGGCTTGCATATATGTATTAGATAATGCCATGTTGACCGGATTATATACTTACATGCTAAGAATCAAATGCTTGTTAAAAAGGGCTGCACATATGGGGAAATCGGATTAGTTGTTTAAATGTTTAGGTCGTTATTCAAGATATGATTTTGATGAACTACTTGAATGTTTGAAGAACATGATGAATACATGAAGAACTGTTTGAACATGATATGAATATTTGAAATTTATGTGTTTGATCCGTTTTTGGTTAGGGTTAGACAAATAAACATGTTTAAGTGGATAGTACAAACTGTTACATGAAATCAAATTTCCATTGGATAGTACAACTGTGCAGAATCAGCAATGGTTGGGGGTCGAGACCCCTGGTCTCGACTCGAGACCACCATATGTCAACTCGAGATCCCCGGTCTCGACACAAGTTGCGAGTCGAGAACCTATAGTCTCGACTCGAGACCATGCTTCATCAACACACACACATCATGACTAGAGACTATGATTTCGAGTCCAGTTACGACTCGAGACCACCGCATGCATGACTCGAGATCACTTTAGTTGCGACTCAAAACCTTGTGGGCTACAACTCAAGGCCGCACAGTCTCGAGTAGAGACCGTACAGTCTCGACTCGAGACCACACACTTGTGTACGCTGTATGGACTTGCTTTAGTATGGGCTTAGTGTTTGGGCCGGACCTTGGACTTTGTTTAATTATGGGCATGTTACTGTTCGTTCAACTCGTATGCATTACTTGCAAACTGCCATGCTTATATGTGAAAGCCACGAATGATACTTGAATACAACGTGCTAGCATACGTGTAGAAACATACGTGTACTACTTGAATACGAACCTGATTGTATGATACAACTATGATAGGACGCGAGTGACCACAATATTGCTTGTTTGACTTTTCTGTGTATCTACCGAGCAAACCAAGGTGAGTTCACACCCTCTACAAAGCATGGGATTCCCTGGGTTGGGAATGGAGTTAAGGAATGTGGATTCCTCGTCCTCCTTGGGTAGGACAGCAATGGTTCAGGAATGTAATTCCTCGTCCTCATGGACAGATAACTCGTACTAGACCAAAACTCTATCATGAAGTCCCTCATTTTTGTATCGACTTAATCGCCGGGCCAATGGCGAGCAGGTCATTAGTTAGATAGCGCTATTTGGGTCTGACAAACCTCACACCGTGCCGCAGAGGACGGGCGTGAACTAATGGATCTGGGGCACGTCAATGATGATAGACATTGACAGTTTCAGGGCACATAAACATGACTACAGTCAGCAGTCGATATGGTAACGAGTCTAGTGTATACATGGGGTAGCCCCCACGGCCGAAATGCCAGATAACTAACACGGGGTAGCCCCCACGGCTGGATTGCCAGAGTAACCGGGAATAAACAAATCACGTTTTTAACTATGGGGTAACCCCCACGGCAGGATCGCCAGATAAAGGAAACTGTTTTCGAAACAACTTAAAACGAACACCCAACCGTGAACTCACTCAACTTGTTGTTGGCTCGTTACTACATGCTTTGCAGGTCCTTAGGTTCTTAGCTGGAGCTTGCATGGAGGAGGATCGTTGTGGGACATGGACGACTGTGTGCCATGTTAAACTTCGAAACAATTAAATTTATGTTTTGATTTAAGACTTATGCTTCCGCTTGCAACTTAACTATGTTTTGTTTGAACACCAATTGTATTGGTTGGATTTTATAACTACTTATATGCTTGTTCAATATGATTGGTGGCTGGATCCTGGTCAGTCACGCCTCCAAGCGGTAGTACTCCGCAGGTGGATTTTGGGGGTGTGACAGATTGGTATCAGAGCCATTGGTTATAGAGAACTTGGTTTTAATAAAGGAAAAGGGTTTTATTAAAATCAGACTATAACCTGTACAGTGCTCAACGGTCCACAACGACGCTTCACTCCGCATGCAAGCCTCGGCACTCTAGGTGATATGGTCTGT
Organism: Helianthus tuberosus; assembly: GCA_030545235.1. Classification (NCBI taxonomy): domain Eukaryota; kingdom Viridiplantae; phylum Streptophyta; class Magnoliopsida; order Asterales; family Asteraceae; genus Helianthus; species Helianthus tuberosus. The sequence goes on from CM060429.1 coordinate 146,338,154, forward strand.
GTATATTGCCTACTTGTTAGTTACATAGTACGTTGCTCATGGTATGCTTGGTTAGTATAACTACAGTTGCTTGAACACGTGCGTGCTTACTCTATTTTATCGTCGTACTTTCGCGAAACCCCTCTCACTCACGTTCTTCTTGATATGAAGATCATGTCTGGACGCGTTAACCTGACACAAGCCCAGTTGACGGCTCTGATCAACGAACGAATTGCCGCAGTACTTGCAGCTACACACGCAGGAGGTATACCCTGCAGTCCGAACTCATTCTAGGATCTTTAGAATCCTACTCTCGTGAACCAACCTTTGTGTTAAACTCTGTCTTTTCTTTCACCCACGATAGGTCAGAATGTTCAGCCACCCGTGTGCACTTTTAAGACTTTCATGGACTACCGACCAACTACTTTTAGCGGCACTGAAGGAGCAGTAGGTCTCCTACACTGGTTTGAGAAGCTAGAATCTGTGTTCGAAATGTGCGAATGCCCTGAGGCGCGCAGAGTGAAGTATGCTACTGGTACTCTCGAGGGTTTAGCCCTCACATGGTGGAACGCTCAGGTTCAGATGTTGGGGTTGGTTGCTGCCAACGCCACCCCATGGGAAACTTTTAAGGAGATGATCAAAGAAGAATACTGCAGTCGTGATGAGATTCACAAACTGGAAGTGGAGTTCTTCAACCTCAAGATGACGGGGTCCGAAATTGAAGCTTATGTGAAAAGGTCGAACGAACTGGCAATTCTGTGCCCTACTATGGTGGATCCTCCCATCAAACGCATCGAACTATTTCTTCAGGGCTTAGTGCCGGAAATCCAAAGTCATGTGACTTCAGCGAACCTCGCCACCTACCAGCAAGCCGTTCAGTTGGCTCACCGTCTCACGGATCAGGCGGTGGAGCAGAACAAGTTACCAAAACGCATAGGTGCTGCAACTACTTCTGGTACCTCTAGTGACAACAAACGGAAATGGGATGGAACTTCAAGTAAGGGTTCGACTTCTGTTCAGTCCCAGTCTCAGCAGAGAAAGACTGATGACTACAAGAGCCCTAATCAGCAATCGTCTGGTGGTCAAGGTCATGGTGGGTACAAAGGAAATCACCCCAAATGCAATCGCTGCAGCCTGCACCACAGCGGGCCATGCACCAGGGGCAACTGTCATCGGTGCAACAAGCCTGGTCACGCTGCAAAGGATTGCAGGAGCTTATACCCCGCCAATCAGCATCATCAGCAAGCTCAACAGAATCAACGCCAGCAGCAACAGCAAGGTGATAACAAAGGGTGCTTTCAGTGTGGAGCTGAGGGCCACTTCAAGAGAGATTGCCCCCAACTGAACAGGAACCAGAACAACAACAACAACAATAACAACAATCAGGGGAATGGTAACAATGGGAACAACAACAACAATGGCGCCAGGGGGCGGGTGTTTGTGATTGGCCAAGGTGAAGCAAGGAATGACCCCAATGTTGTGGCGGGTAAGTTCCTTCTCGACGACTTTTATGTTTCAGTTTTATTTGATTCGGGTGCCGATACTAGCTACATGTCACTAGAAGTTAGTCGAATGCTTAAGCGTATTCCAACCCCTTTGAACAACAAGCACACCGTAGAGCTAGCAAATGGTAAGAGTTTAGAAGCCACACACATAGTCAAGGGTTGTAAACTTATTCTCGCTGACCAGACCTTCTCTATCGACCTCATTCCTATTGTCTTGGGTAGTTTCGACGCTGTCATTGGGATGGATTGGTTATCCCAGCACCGAGCAGAGATTCTTTGCAACGAGAAGGTTGTCCGTATTCCAGGTTCCGGTGGTGAACCTCTCATGATTCATGGCGACAAGAGGAGTGCTGTTGAGAACGTCATTTCTCTCCTTAAGGCCCAAAAGTGCTTGCGAAAGGGCCACACTGCCATTTTGGCTCTCGTTACTGACACCTCAGAAAAAGAGAAGAAGATAGAAGATTTTCCAGTTGTACGCGATTATCCAGAGGTATTTCCTGAGGAATTACCTGGTCTTCCGCCTCATCGCCAAGTCGAGTTTCAGATCGAACTAGCTCCTGGAGCTGCGCCCATAGCCCGTGCACCTTATCGTTTAGCCCCATCAGAGTTGAAGGAACTCTCTACGCAACTACAAGAGCTCCTGGATAAGGGTTTTATTCGTCCTAGCTCATCGCCCTGGGGAGCTCCAGTGCTATTTGTGAAGAAGAAAGACGGTACCTTCAGAATGTGCATCGACTACCGAGAACTCAACAAGGTGACGGTGAAGAATCGTTATCCTCTACCGCGTATCGACGACTTGTTCGACCAGCTGCAAGGGTCGAGCTACTATTCGAAGATCGATTTGAGATCGGGTTATCACCAGCTGAGAGTCCGGGAAGAGGACGTCTCCAAAACAGCTTTTAGAACTCGATACGGGCACTATGAGTTTTTGGTCATGCCTTTTGGGATGACAAACGCACCTGCGGTTTTCATGGACTTGATGAACCGAGTGTGCAAGCCTTACCTGGACAAGTTCGTCATAGTCTTCATCGACGACATCCTGATCTATTCCAAGAGTCGGGAGGAACACGAGCAGCATCTGCGACTTATTCTGGAACTCCTTCGAACAGAACAGCTTTATGCAAAGTTCTCGAAATGCGACTTCTGGCTTCGAGAAGTCCATTTCCTAGGCCACGTGGTAAACAAGGATGGGATTCATGTTGATCCATCCAAGATAGACTCGATTAAGAACTGGCCTGCACCTCGTACACCAAAGGAAATTCGCCAATTCTTGGGATTGGCGGGATACTACCGGAGATTCATAAAGGATTTTTCTAAGATTGCACAGCCTCTCACCTCACTAACGCAGAAGGGCGTTGTTTATCGATGGGGAAACGCACAGGAGTTGGCATTTCAGCACCTAAAGGATAGACTTTGTAGCGCACCTATCCTTTCCTTGCTAGAAGGCACAGACGATTTTGTGGTCTACTGCGACGCATCAATTCAAGGTCTTGGTTGCGTGTTGATGCAACGAGATAAAGTTATAGCCTACGCTTCACGCCAACTCAAAGTTCATGAAAAGAACTACACTACGCACGATTTAGAGCTGGGAGCTGTTGTTTTTGCACTTAAGTTGTGGCGGCATTACCTGTATGGTACCAAGTGCGCGATCTACACCGACCACAGGAGTCTCGAGCATATCTTCAAGCAGAAGGAACTGAATATGCGGCAACGACGATGGGTCGAGCTACTGAATGACTGCGAGTGCTCAATCAGGTATCACCCGGGCAAGGCCAATGTTGTGGCTGACGCCCTCAGTCGGAAGGACACTGCGCCTAAGCGCGTGCGAGCTTTACAACTCACGATCCACTCTAGTCTCCCTTCCCAGATGCGAGCAGCTCAGATAGAAGCACTGAAACCAGGAAACGTCAGGGCTGAAGCCCTACGTGGATCAAGGCAACGATTAGAACAAAAGGAAGACGGTGCTTACTACGTAACGGGACGCATTTGGGTCCCACTCTATGGCAACCTACGAGAGCTTGTGATGGACGAAGCACACAAGTCTTGCTACTCGGTGCATCCTGGTTCGGATAAAATGTACCACAATATCAAGGCTACGTACTGGTGGCCTAGCATGAAGGCCCACATAGCAACTTACGTCAGCAAGTGTTTGACTTGTGCAAGAGTCAAGTCTGAATACCAGAAACCCTCAGGCCTACTCCAACAACCAGAGATACCTCAATGGAAATGGGAGCAAATTTCCATGGATTTTGTCACTGGCCTGCCTAGATCCCAGCGCGGGAACGATACTATTTGGGTGATCGTGGATCGACTCACAAAGTCTGCACACTTCTTGGCTATCAAGGAGACGGATAAATTCTCCACGCTCGCAGAAATATACCTTAAGGAAGTCGTTTCGAGGCACGGGGTGCCCACCTCCATTATCTCGGATCGAGATGCACGTTTTACTTCCGAGCTGTGGCAAGCAATGCACAAATCCTTCGGCTCACGATTAGACATGAGCACAGCGTACCACCCTCAGACGGACGGGCAGTCCGAGCGCACTATTCAAACCTTAGAAGACATGCTTCGTGCATGTGTAATCGACTTTAGCAACCGCTGGGAAAAGCATCTGCCACTTGTGGAATTCTCGTACAATAACAGCTACCACACCAGCATTAAAGCTGCTCCATTTGAGGCATTGTACGGACGTAAATGCCGGTCACCTCTTTGCTGGGCAGAGGTGGGAGATAGTCAGATCACTGGTCCAGAATATGTGGTAGACACGACCGAACAAATTGCTCAAATACGAAAACGCATGACGGCAGCTCGCGAACGTCAGAAAGTTTACGCCGACATGGGCAGGAAACCGCTTGAGCTCCAGGTTGGGGAGCGGGTACTACTCAAAGTTTCACCCTGGAAGGGTGTGGTTCGTTTTGGTAAACGCGGCAAACTCAACCCACGATACGTTGGACCTTTCGAAGTCATCGAGAAAATAGGCAGGGTGGCCTACAGACTGAACTTACCAGCGGAACTCGGTGCAGTTCACAACGTTTTTCACGTGTCAAATCTGAAGAAGTGTCCGTCAGATGAGACTCACGTAGTTCCTCTGAAGGAACTCACTATCGACGAACAGTTACGATTCGTCGAGGAACCAGTCGAGATCAAGGACCGGGATGTTAAGGTCCTCAAGAGCACCAGAATACCTCTCGTTCGAGTTCGTTGGAACTCACGTCGCGGCCCAGAGTTCACCTGGGAGCGCGAAGATCAGATGAAACAAAAGTATCCCCAACTATTCGCAAACAGTACACCCACTACTGAGGCCGAAGCTACGGAATTTCAGGACGAAATTCCAGATCAACGGGGGGTGGATGTGACACCCCAGGAAAACCAGGAAAACCATACAACTTAACTAGCTTCCTCAGTGAGTGCCTACCAAATTTCGGGACGAAATTTCTTTCAACTTGGGGATGATGTGACAACTCGAAATTTAGAACCTTTCTTGTATCCCGATGTAACATGCTTAAACGTGTGACTAGTTAACTTGTGTGATTAATGATAAGTGAACCTTTTATATGATTATGTGTTATGTTATATGTATGCTTGTGTGTATAGTATGTGTATATGATTAAGTGAGCCGAGAACCAAGAACCCGACTCGAGACCATGTGGTCTCGAGTGAATAGTGTAACTGATGGGCCGGTTGGGCCGTGTCTCTTCCCACCCCACTCGAAAACCCATTAGGGTGCATCAACATAGAAGCTAGTATATAACCCTTGTAGTGAGCCAACATCACCACTTTTGAGCAACCTACACACACACTCCCCCTCCCTCTCACTAAAACCCTAAGCTACAACATTCTTCTCCTTCTTCTCGGATCAAACCGGTGACCACAAGGAGACCCGGTTAAGCTCATCGTCATCACTCGGACACTCCATTTTTACTCATCTTCCTTACCAACTCGGCACCATCTCACAACCGGTTAGTGTTTTATGTTGTCGTTGTTGTTAAATGTTGTGAATGACATGGTGTAGCTAGAATAATTGTACAAATGATGATGTTCTTGTGTATCGGATGTGTATGATGATGTTTGGCTAACATGTCTTGAATTCGGATATATTGCATAAAGAACTAATGATACCTTGTGTCTAAATGTGATTTAAACCATTTATTGTTGATGTTCACGAAATAGGCTTGCATATATGTATTAGATAATGCCATGTTGACCGGATTATATACTTACATGCTAAGAATCAAATGCTTGTTAAAAAGGGCTGCACATATGGGGAAATCGGATTAGTTGTTTAAATGTTTAGGTCGTTATTCAAGATATGATTTTGATGAACTACTTGAATGTTTGAAGAACATGATGAATACATGAAGAACTGTTTGAACATGATATGAATATTTGAAATTTATGTGTTTGATCCGTTTTTGGTTAGGGTTAGACAAATAAACATGTTTAAGTGGATAGTACAAACTGTTACATGAAATCAAATTTCCATTGGATAGTACAACTGTGCAGAATCAGCAATGGTTGGGGGTCGAGACCCCTGGTCTCGACTCGAGACCACCATATGTCAACTCGAGATCCCCGGTCTCGACACAAGTTGCGAGTCGAGAACCTATAGTCTCGACTCGAGACCATGCTTCATCAACACACACACATCATGACTAGAGACTATGATTTCGAGTCCAGTTACGACTCGAGACCACCGCATGCATGACTCGAGATCACTTTAGTTGCGACTCAAAACCTTGTGGGCTACAACTCAAGGCCGCACAGTCTCGAGTAGAGACCGTACAGTCTCGACTCGAGACCACACACTTGTGTACGCTGTATGGACTTGCTTTAGTATGGGCTTAGTGTTTGGGCCGGACCTTGGACTTTGTTTAATTATGGGCATGTTACTGTTCGTTCAACTCGTATGCATTACTTGCAAACTGCCATGCTTATATGTGAAAGCCACGAATGATACTTGAATACAACGTGCTAGCATACGTGTAGAAACATACGTGTACTACTTGAATACGAACCTGATTGTATGATACAACTATGATAGGACGCGAGTGACCACAATATTGCTTGTTTGACTTTTCTGTGTATCTACCGAGCAAACCAAGGTGAGTTCACACCCTCTACAAAGCATGGGATTCCCTGGGTTGGGAATGGGGTTAAGGAATGTGGATTCCTCGTCCTCCTTGGGTAGGACAGCAATGGTTCAGGAATGTAATTCCTCGTCCTCATGGACAGATAACTCGTACTAGACCAAAACTCTATCATGAAGTCCCTCATTTTTGTATCGACTTAATCGCCGGGCCAATGGCGAGCGGGTCATTAGTTAGATAGCGCTATTTAGGTCTGACAAACCTCACACCGTGCCGCAGAGGACGGGCGTGAACTAATGGATCTGGGGCACGTCAATGATGATAGACATTGACAGTTTCAGGGCACATAAACATGACTACAGTCAGCAGTCGATATGGTAACGAGTCTAGTGTATACATGGGGTAGCCCCCACGGCCGAAATGCCAGATAACTAACACGGGGTAGCCCCCACGGCTGGATTGCCAGAGTAACCGGGAATAAACAAATCACGTTTTTAACTATGGGGTAACCCCCACGGCAGGATCGCCAGATAAAGGAAACTGTTTTCGAAACAACTTAAACGAACACCCAACCGTGAACTCACTCAACTTGTTGTTGACTCGTTACTACATGCTTTGCAGGTCCTTAGGTTCTTAGCTGGAGCTTGCATGGAGGAGGATCGTTGTGGGACATGGACGACTGTGTGCCATGTTAAACTTCGAAACAATTAAATTTATGTTTTGATTTAAGACTTATGCTTCCGCTTGCAACTTAACTATGTTTTGTTTGAACACCAATTGTATTGGTTGGATTTTATAACTACTTATATGCTTGTTCAATATGATTGGTGGCTGGATCCTGGTCAGTCACACCTCCAAGCGGTAGTACTCCGCAGGTGGATTTTGGGGGTGTGACATCATCTGTCCATGATGTCCGGATGGTAGCAATCTTCCCACATGAACACCTTTTCATCTTTTTTGAGAGGTAGATGAATTGTATAGAAAAAAGAGAGATAAGAAAATCATATATTTGAATATAGTTTGGGTAGTTGGAGATGGAGATAGTTGGAAGCCTATAGTTGGAATGATGGATCTAAAATAAAGATATGTACCAACGATTTGTGGGTCCCAGTATAAACATATCCTTTTGTCATTACCCACGTCCATGCACTTCTTACTTTTTTTACTTTTTATTACTTTTTTTTTAACATAGGGCCTACCCCTGGAAAAAGTTTCACTACCACATATCTACTTGTATAACCAAAAACACAAAAAAAAAATACATCCCAACAAAGAAGTAACAACACACAAACTAGATAGTTTTTTTTTTTTTTTCATTAGATATTACACCACAAAAAATTACAAAATCATTAGACACATAAATTACTCCTTAGATAATGTTGATAACCTAATACTACACCTAATTTCTAATTAACCTAAAAACATACATACATCTTCAAAAACAACATAATTAGTAAAACACAACACCTGATTTCTACTTGAGCTTCTTCATGTGAACCACTTTTTGCACTTGCATGGGTTTGGTGGCACGGGGGAAACTGATATGTTTTTTGGGAAATATGAATCCCACTCAATTTCACTCATCCACGAGACATCATCAACCCAATCGCTGGTTTTGGGATCATCAACATGTCTCTTTGTTGGGTATATTGTAGGCTCATCGTTAGGCATCACATTACCGGTAGTGTATGTATCAAACCCAAAGGGTTCACCCTTGGGCACTACACTTGGCTCCATCTTGACTGTAGGGTTAACACTAGGCTCGTTTTTCGGTATTGCTCGCGCCATAGGCTTCACATCGGGTTCCACCTTTGGGGTCGAACAAAAACTACTTCTCTTCCCGCGGGGGTGCCCATCACTAGTAAAAATCTTCCTAAGCGTATGTATGGGCATATGGGGTAGAGGGGTTGTTTCAGGAATATCGCCAACGCTCACTGGAGTCAATGCATACTTTTGAAGTCTCTTCCCGACATTAATGAACTCATTTTTTCCAGGCATGAGATCGATCGCCTCAACATCCGGAACTTTGGAAACCGAGCATGGCCTCTTGTGCATTGTTATGCTTTGTGTGTGATGAGTAGTTAACAATGCTTTGGGGATATACACATTATGTATGCTGAAACTATTTATAATGAAAAAAATAAACTTTGGGGGTGGATGGTGGTGATTAGATATGAAAGTAAATGACAAATTAAATGCATCACCAGATAAAAAGGAGAAAGTAACAAAAAGATACATCTTGTTGTATGTATTCTATAAAAATGTATCTACAACTTGACCATGTAAAAAATTGTTACTTCATCCAGATATGTTATCTCTTTAAGAAAAAAACGGCTTGTGTTTTGTAAAAAAAATACAAAAACAAAAAAAAACTACAAACTACTATATGTGCTTAGATTTTTTTTTGTTACTGGTTTTTGTAACGAAATGGGTCATTTTCTAACTAATTATATACTTAGGATGGATGTAACGTCCAAAATATGTAACATGGTATAAACAAAACCAAAAAATCCATAAGATAGAAAAATCTCAGATTCAACACAGCAAAAATCTACAAAAATCTCAGGGAAAAAATGTAACATGGTAAAAACAAAACCAAAAAATCCATAGCATAGAAAATTCTCGGCTTCAACCGAACATCAACAAGTACATACTAACGAAAATGTCATTAGCATACTAACAAGGATAATCCAACTAAGTACCACCTAGTTCTTAATCTCAACAAACAATGCAAAAACCTCAACAAACAACGGTTACTTCTCACACAAACATTGTGGATATCATTTCATAATGCAACTGATCAATTAAACCATAGTCATTAAACTGAAAACCATACTACATACCAAACCCACATACATCCTAACATGCAAACATATGCATGTGCATCGATTTTCAGATAATCTACACATGCAAACATGTGCATGTACAAAAGGCAGCCCAAAAAATACAAAAGGGATGATCAAAGTTTAGTTGCGCTCCACTAAAATGGAGACCAAAAAGCTGGTGTCATAAAAGTTTTCAAAACACGCACAGCACACACATCAACATAAATACCAAATCAAGTGGACTCCTAACTCGCAGAGCTTGAGTCCTCATCCTCGTTACCTGATTTATTCTTGTTCTTATTTTTGTTGCAATTTCTTGAATCATGCCCAGTCACGTATTTCATACAGGTTCGGCAAAGCCTGGGTGTTTTGGGAGGTTTGACAGCAGAGTTGCTCGTTCCATCCTGAGATGCTCTAGACAATCGTCGACGTTTGCCGCATCCTTTGTTCCTGATCCCGTCTGGATTGTTGAGAGTTACGTCCCCATCTAAAGAAACACCAAGCAATTCTTCAACAGCAGCATAGTTATCATTGTTGGCTTCGTCATCAACTGGTCCTCCATTTAGTAACTTGCATTTCAGTTCCTTTATCTACTCAGCGAAAGAAGAAAGTCCTCCAACATCACTTCTTAATGCGTCTACACATTCGGTTACAATCTCAAGAATCTGACTTCTCGCAGCAGCTTGTGGACGGGTGTCAACGCCATATCGACTCTCAATAGAAAATAAACTTTTAGGAAGCACGTCCCTAGTCCAACGCTTAACAACAAACTGGGACGGGATTTTTTCAATATTGTTTACCCGGTAAACACAAAAAATATGCCTACACAGATATCCAATACGGATGAAGTTGTTGCATGAACAAGAGACCGACTGATTTCTCAACTCAAGTTTAACCTACAAAAACACCAAAACACATTATTAAGCTTCTGTGAAAAAAAAAAAAAGCATAATGAAAGCTTAAACAAAAGATGCCACTATAAGGATACAGCAAGTTACCATGAATGTGTTGGTTGCATTGTTTCGTTTGCCTAACTGATTCACATAGTAAACACAAACATCATCACAATCCTCCGTGTTTACAATGTAACAAAACAGCTTCCCCTTGTATATCTCTTTTCTTACTTCTGTGAAAATTGCATGTGTATACAACTCAAAAGCATGCTTCTCAATAGCTAAGTCAGTAGTGTCCATGAATACACTAGATTAAGTTTTAAACTCTGCAACATGTTGCCTGTAACGCTGATTGTCTATCCTAGTTTCGTAACATAGCATGAACTGAACTAGTGTGTTAGCGCTAGAAGAGTTGACCTTGAAGCTTGAGTTAGAGCTTTCACATCTTGATGTAGTCTTCATCAGACAACACATTGGGATATCACGGAAGTAGGCAGGTACCCATTGGTCCCTAATTGAGTACATGTCATTCAACCAGTCGTGATCTTGTAACCCATATTCCTCCATCAAAAGTTTCCAACGCGTCTCAAATGTAGATGGCTTCATGTGAATACTCCACACCAAACGATGCATCAATGCTCTTAGCTCAGAGTTTTGTAACAGGTCTCCAGCAATCTATACATATCAAAACACAAAACTGTTAAGAAAATGTAACAAAAAAAAACTTCTCAAAAGAGATTCATAAATTAATAAAACCTTGGTGGGAAGTTTCTTCATAATATGCCACATGCAAAGGCGGTGCCGAGAGTCTGTGAAAACCTCTGAAATGGCAGCTTTCATTGAAGGGTCCTGGTCCGTCAGAACTAACTTTGGTTGCTTCTTGTGTGCCTTCAGAAATGATTCAAGTAACCACTTGTAAGACTCAGTGGTTTCATTGAATAGCAAGCCAGCACCGAATGTCACACATTGTTTATGATTATCAACGCCAGTGAAAGGAACAAAAATCATGCTGTACCTGTGCGACGAAGAAAATAAACAAAAGTTAATAATATGTTAAAGGGAAAAAAAGTGCCTCTTTGCAAAACCTTACTTGTTAGTATGATAAGTCGCATCAAAAGCTAACACATCCCCAAACACCTCATAGTTTATCTTGGAAATTTCGTCTGCCCAAAAAATCGATCTCAATTGCCCTTTCTCAACCACAAACTCATAGTAAAAGTCTGGTAAGCTCTTAGATCTTTCTTTGAGACGATCTATAACAAGTTGCGCATCACGATCACCAATATAAAGCCTAACCGACTGGCTCCAGTTCTTAAAATCAGTTGGCGTGCCATGTACGTTGTGATGTCCACCCATCAGGGACACTAAAACTCTGTGAGAAACAATTGGACCAATTCTGTTCAAACTCATGTTATGGATAAACTGTTTGGATGCAAAGGGTAGTTTCCTTGAAATCCTACTTAGGTCACGATTAAAACGCTGAACAAACGGATGATTATGGTGCTCATGGAACCCTACCACTGTGCACATAGAGCTGCCCTCACAAAACTTAACCAGTATACTAGCCTTGCAATCTGTCACTGTGAAATTACTTTGCCTGATAGTCAAGGTTGACTGCTCCAAAGTATCAGTTTTACGCTTAATCTGTGGTTTTGAATATTTAGTACACCTTATGTACTGGTGAGTGACAAACCCCTTCCATCTCTTGGTTTGCCCCTTACGAATAGAAAACCCCTAATACACAGCATAGTCCTTGTACATACTGAACACATCCTTCCACGTTTCATATACACAACCAACAACAGGCTTTAAAACAATAGGAACATTAGGACACCACATTCTAGTGCCATTGGGTGTGTGGTGAACATAAAATTCCTCGTCCGCATGAACACCTACAAAAAAGGTATTGTTTAATAAATTTTTAACACGTATAGGTTAAAAAACAAATTTACTTGTAACATGAAACCTAACAAACTGATGCATATTACTGTATTCTCAAATACAACTTTAACACGTTTTCCTAAAATGCAAAGAAAACGTGGTGGTACATTTTTTTGATGTCGCCAAAAAGTGTAGATGTTTGTGCATTTTTTTTTATGTAAACCAAAAATGTAATCTCGAATGTTTTGCCCTTCCAAAAAATATAAAAACTTAATACAAGTGTAACGACATGTTTTTACCTTCTACAAAATATAAAAGCTTGTTTCATAAAAATAAAAAATAAAAATGGTTACACTTGTTTTTACCTTGTACAAGTTTACCACATTTTCAACCAAACTAACCAAAACATCATCTGTTTTTTTTTTCCTCCTCTACCAACAAAAAAACAAATAATAATAATAATAATAACAAACTACAAACATTAAAACTAGGAGTGTTACAATAACCCTATAGATAAAAATTCATGGTTTCACATAAACAATGACCTGTGGATAGCAACTGTGTAAAAGTACAATTCTGAACACCATCTTCATCATCATTTGTGACATTTTGATTCAGAAGTGAGGCTACACATAAAAAAAATTAAGCAAGAAGAATCCAATGAAAATCTAAACAAGAAATCCTTAATTTACACAACAGAAAAAAAAAACAAAAAAAATGAAGCAAGAAGAATCCAATGAAAATCTAAACAAGCATTTACAGCTGTACATTTAATAAAACAGAAAAAAAAAATTATCACTCACCTGGAAACTCTGAAGAAATAGGTTCAGGATCTTGTGTAACTCTACTGTCACCCAATGCATCTTCATCTTCATTAAATGCAAAATGAGGTGAAAGATTATGTGGGACAACATTTAAGGGTGAACCAGGATGATCATTGAGTGTCCCCGTACCACCGGCAACTGTCCGAGGTTGTTGGTTGTTCGAATCAGCCATGTTAAACGCAAAAACTCTTCAATGGTGAGTAAGGTTTCTTTCTTTCACTCCACTCTCTGGTTCGAATAAATGAGATGTGAGATGAGAGATATGAATATCTAAAAAGAACAAAAGAGAAGATATTAGAAAGATGTGAGAGATACACAAGTACAATTGTATTAATGAAAAGGATGACAAGAAAAAGCAAAGTTGAAAAGTCTACACAAGTACAATTGTATTAATGAAAAGGATGACAAGAAAAAGCAAAGTTCAAAAGCCTGCGTGTGCAGACACATCACATAATCTCAAAAGGTAAGAACGAAAATGACGATCATGCCCTTATTTCTTCTCAATCTAAATTCAAACGTGGATCAATCTTAGCCACATGTGAGAGTTTTCAGGGTTTACTCAACTGGAGTGGGTTTTCTCATTATAATTAGCCTATATATATATATATATATATATATATATATATATAGGGAGCCGCTAGAATGAGAACCACCACGAGTTATGAGAACCACGAGAACCGCGCCCCGCGGGTGGCCGTCGGCGACGAAATTTTTTTTACACCTAGATCCGTATATTTTAGGACCGGGTGTAAACTTTCGGTTCAAACGGCGCGCCCGAGGGGGTAGTTTTTTACGCCCAAAGTTTGGTAAAAAAAAAGAAAAATTAAAAAAACCCAAACTTTGGGCGTAAAAAACTACCCCCTCGGGCGCGCCGTTTGAACCGAAAATTTACACCCGGTCCTAATATATACGGATCTAGGTGTAAAAAAAATTTCGTCGCCGACGGCCACCCGCGAGGCGCGGTTCTCGTGGTTCTCATAACTCGTGGTGGTTCTCATTCTAGCGATCCCCTATATATATATATATATAATGTGTAGATTAGCTGGAACCCCACTAGCTTGCTTCATCCCTGTCTGACGAAAGTCAAGCCACCTGAGTTCAAATGAGGGGTAAGACCTGCCTCATTGAGGGGTAAAGCCCACCTCAGCCATCAATGGAGGAAAAAACCGTCCACCGTAAGACTCGAACTCGGTACCCTGGGCAGGAAACCCCAAAGGGGAAAACCTTCCCACTCCTTGCAGCGACTTGAGCTGGAGGTCATCAGCTATTATTTATTTATATAATGTTTTGGATTTTATAAAGTATAATTTTTTTACGAGTATGAAACAAAAAGTTTTGTAATATATATAATACCAAAACGATAAATATTGTATGTATTTTTAATAAAAAATCTTAATAAATCTTATTAAAATAATAAATATTTTACAAAAGAAATAAGTAAAAAATATATATATGCCTCATGTTCAATCGGTGTTGTAAAAATCGCGACTAGTCGGTGATTAATCGCCAGTCGGCCAATAACTGAGTAATTTTTCGTTAATCAGTCCATTAATCGCTAGTCGGGCCTAGTCGACCAGCCAGAAATCGGCGATTCCGGCCAGATTCTGGCAAAAAAACATATATATTCCGCCAAAACCTCTAAATTCTTGCCAATGTCCAACCAAACCATGTGAATTCCAACAATTAATCTTATATACTTAAAAAATGAGTTAAGTAAGAGTTAAAACCTAGCTACTTCAAATATTTACCTATAAAAATGTGTATATGTATACATAAAACTTAAAATTACATATAAAAAAAACCGATCCGATTAATCCCGAGTAATCTCGAGTAGTCGTTAGTCCCCACCTCACTGGCCGACTAGCGACTTCTCCAACCTTGTGTTCAATGCAAGGCATATAGCACAAAAAAAAAGTAACAAAAACCTCCCCAAGTTTGAAGAAAATAAAACATGTGTCGCGTATAGGCAGTATGGTCCCGCCGAATCACATGTGTTGTCTCGAATTTTTTTGAGGCAGCCGTGTTATACTGATACACAGCCTATACACAACGACTGGGTGTTAAATTAGATTCGGGGGCGTGTGGATAGATTTAGCCTTTCAAGTTAGCCGTAAATCTACTAGGTTCCATTTTTAATCATAATATACAGGTAATTAATG
The DNA here is from genome assembly GCA_030545235.1 of Helianthus tuberosus. Lineage (NCBI taxonomy): Eukaryota > Viridiplantae > Streptophyta > Magnoliopsida > Asterales > Asteraceae > Helianthus > Helianthus tuberosus. The sequence continues at coordinate 146,353,307 of CM060429.1, forward strand.
ATACTTGGTGGTTGTTTGTTTACCTCTTAATGAGCCTCTTAATGGTTCAGACATCTTACTGGTTCAACACTTAATGGTTCAGACTGTTTGTTTCGCGAGCAGATGTCTGAATGGTTCAGACATTCATTTGCCTCTGAATGGTTAAGCATTATACTAAGGGGTTGTTTGTTTACCTCTTAATGATCCTCTTAATGGTTCAGACCTCTTACTGGTTCAGCACTTATTGGTTCAGACTGTTTGTTTTACGAGCAGATGTCTGAATGGTTCAGACATTTGCCCATGAATGGTTAAGATTTATACAGAGTCTGAATGGTTAAGACCTCTAATCTAAATTGGTCAGACATTTGCCTCTGAACGGTTAAGCATTATACTAAGGGGTTGTTTGTTTACCTCTTAATGATGCTCTAAATGGTTCAGACCTCTTACCGGTTCAGCACTTAATGGTTCAGACCTGTTACTGGTTCAGCACTTAACCATTCAGATGTTGCCAAACAGCCCCTAAGTCAGAATGGTTAAGATCTCTAATCTGAATTAGTGAGACATTATTTGCCTCTAAACGGTTAAGCATCACACTGGCTTTTAATGGTTCAGACCTTTTACTGATTCAGTAATGGTTCGGATCACTTATTCCTTCAACACTTAACCATTTAGAAGTTGCAAAACGCCCATGATTCGTTCTGACTTTAAACTATCTCATCAATTCAACTTCCTTTTTCATGCACTGTTAGGGTTTATAATGCAGTAGTCTTTGATTACAAAAATCGTAAATTGAACTGGATAGATTCTTCCCCAAATGTGTGTATACTTTTGTAGTCTTTTATCACACTGCTTGCAATTGTTTCCCATAAATACCTAGGGTATATGTGTTGTATTCACTTAGTTTAACATACATCTAGTTCAAAAACTTTGTGTCAAATGAATGTTCTGTAGTTATTATATACAATTCCATGGTTATGGCTAAAGCAGGGTGGTTGTGTGGATCTTCTTTAACAATTGGGAGGACCTTTATTACATCTTTCAAAACCACTGTCAGTTTTAAAAACCCTAGATTCCTCTTTTCAACAACTCACAGGTGTTGCAGAGTACTATCAAAGGCCAAGGGGAACTTATCTTCTCCTTGGAGTGTTGTGGTGACTGAAAGTATCAGTTTAACCGATACAGAGAAGCAAATATTCGATCAATTGCTTCAGGTTGTTTGCCATTATAGTCTTGAAACGCAACTTCGGGTTGCTGGTGGGTGGGTCAGAGACAAGCTTCTAGGAAAAGAATGTTACGATATCGATATTGCTCTTGATAATATGTTGGGTAAAGAGTTTTGCGAAAAGGTAAATGGTTATTTAGTATCCACGGGTGAAAAACCGCAAGGGATTGGTGTTATACACAGCAAACCGGATCAATCGAAGCATTTGGAAACCGCAAGAATGCGTCTTTTTGATGTGTGGGTTGATTTCGTGAACTTGAGATCAGAAGATTACGCTGAAAACAGCAGAAATTTAACAGTGGAATTTGGTTCTGCGGAACAGGATGCGTATAGAAGGGATTTGACTATTAATAGCTTGTTTTACAATATTAATACACGCTCGGTTGAAGATTTCACAGGTAGAGGACTTGATGATCTGAAATCTGGAAAGATTGCGACGCCTTTACCTCCTAAAGTAACATTTTTAGATGATCCTTTGAGGGTTCTTAGAGCGATTCGTTTTAGTACCGTGTTTGACTTTGAAATGGTCAAAGATCTTAAGGTTGCAGCTGCTGATACCGATGTGAAATCAGCCGTTGCTGATAGAATTAGCAGAGAAAGAATTGGGAATGAGATTGATCTTATGGTAAGTGGGAACCAACCGGTTAAAGCTATGGATTACATGTCTGAATTCGGGTTATTCTGGGTTGTATTCACTCTGCCTCCGAATATTAAGCATGAACATGAAACGATTTGTGTTGATTATATTAATGCAGCATGGAGACTTATGAATGCATTAGGGGGTTGTAACTTTAGTGATGAACAAAGGAGATTGTACTTGTATGCAGCATTGTTCCTTCCACTTAGAAAGACTGTTCATGGCGAGAACAAAAAGAAAATTATATCAACTGTGAACCACATTTTTAAAAACTCGTTGAAGCGCAAAGCGAGTGATGCTAAAAATGTCATAAAGTTGCATAATGCAGCTGAGAAGTTCTTGTCTTTGATTCCTTATATGATTTCGAGTGAGGATATGAAACCTGTTGAGGTTGATTGGAAATCGAATATGATTGAGGTTCCTGATCCGTTGAGGTTAAGAATCTTGTCGGGTCTGATTCTTAGGGAAATCAAAGATTTTTGGCGCGCTGCGTTGATGCTAACAGTACTTATAGACGAAGATTATACAGATGAGAGTACTGTAGATAAAGTGGGAATGTTTAAAAAGGTTGAGGAAGAAATTTTGAAACTTGGTTTAGAGAAAGTGTGGGAGGTTGTACCTTTGATTAGTGGGAGGGATATGGTGACTCTCTTGGAGCTTAAAAATGGAGGTCCAATTGTTAGTGAATGGCAACAAAAAGTGATGCAATGGCAGCTTGCTTACCCTACTGGTAATGTGCAGGAATGTATTGATTGGATGATACACAGTTAAAGCATCTTACAACATGAAGACACTAATTGGTTAAGGTTGATCAACTCTAAGCTGATTCAATAATATTTTTTGATTCAAAATGATAAATTAGTAAAATTCTTAGTCATATCCTTTGAGCTGTGTTGAGTTTTATTCTTTTTTAAATAATAATGTGTTTTGAAGTTAAATAGCACTAAAATTAATAATCAAAATAGTAAATGATAGTTCGATTATGATTTTACTTAGAGTCATGTAACTGTGGTCAAAACATATGGAAGATTATCTAAATTTACTCTATTATCAATTTAGAGATGTATTAATTCATCTATTTACAATTTTATGCATAGCATGTTTATTAATTTATCAAGTATCAACTTTAGAGGTGTGGAAGAGAATAACTAAGAAGCAAGCAACTGTTTGATCTTACAATAAAACACTTCCCCAAACTTGATCACAAATAATAAAAGTAGTAATAGTAATAGTTCCAGCCATGCGACATACATAATATCTAGAAAACAGAAAAACACTGGACATGAAATGCGGAGGGTCTGGACTGGACTGGAGTCGGCAATTGAACTAGGCACCTTCTGCAAGGGTACTCTTGGATGTACTGATGTAAAGAACTGCAAACATAAATAAAGAAAAAATATTCAAAAAAATTAAACCGATTTTGTAGCCAAGTGTGAGATAAGCTCAAAGAACTTACCATTGTTCCCTCGAATAAACGCATCCCCGTATTTGTTTTTTAGTTGTCCATTAACATATTCTTCGGTTTGCTCCATTGCTATGTTCATATATCCATCCAAACAAGCCAAGATACCTGGAAAAAGTTTTAACTTACTATTACCTGATTCAAAAACGCAATTATGCAAATCCAAATATCCAAACATACTTGTTTCACACAGTTGAGACGAAAGCTCAAAATTTTATTACATTTTAATTCATAAAGATGCCCATGTTCTAAAAAGTGTCAATCAAGCCGCTTTCTTAAACTTAATGCTTAAGTGAGGATTAAGTGGACACTTAAAGCTAACACCTAATAAAAACAAAATAACAAGCATTATTAAGGATTAGATATTGTATAACTTTGATATGCTTACTTTTTCAGATGGAAAGGGAAAGTGTGTTCAATCATTTATAAAAGAAAAGGGTGTCCAAGAATACCATTTGGTATGCGTGAATAGGTACCTTAAATTAACTATGTAGCCAGCGGTCAAGCCTATGAGGTTGATTGTGCCACTGTAACTAATCAAAGTGGCAGGCAGCCATAACCAGGGTTTTAGAACACTCAACATAACAAACAATTAAGATCAAAGTTTATCCTAACTCCTAAGTCCTAGCAACTAGTAAAACTTAATCTATGCAGTTAATATGGTAAAATATCGGATATCGGTCAAGGGCCGATATTTGAGATATAGGCTATCTCGGTGAGATATCGGTGGGATATTAGTAACTTTAATATAATGCAGAATTTATATATATAGCAATTTAACACTAATAATTCAGTGATATATCGGCATGGTTTTAAAAAACGTTTGAGGTGTGCGCCTCAAGGCGCGCCTTGAGGCGAAACGGCCAAAAAACGAGTCTGAGGTGCGCCTCATAGTGTTTATAATGTATATGCGCCTCAGAGGGGCTGAGGCGCTAAGAAAGCTGCGCCTCAAGGGATTTTGATAGTTGTTTTTGATGTTTTTGACATTTTGTGTCAATTTCAAGCATTTCATGTCTTTTTTAAGTGTGTTTTTGATGATTTTGATGAATCTGATGATGAAATTAGTTAGTATTATTACTTTTATAATATATATAATTTTTATATTTATTTATTAATACCGCCTCGTGAGGCGAAGGGAAAACGCCTCGAAACTCGTTTCCGTTCTTTTAAACCTTGTATATCGGTGATATATCGATCAAATATATATCCCTGATAATATCAGTACTGATATTCTGTCCGATAGTTGACACCGATATTTTACTAGGGGACCGAGACATGACAGATATATCACCGATATTAACTGCATAGAACTTAATCATCCTAAAGATGAGAATAATAAATAATCGGAGCTATCAATTATCCTAACAAATATAGAATACATATCGGCTATTTAACATGTATCCTAATATGCATTCTCAAATAAGTCTGCCATGCTCTAATTTATGATCCTCATCGACATGATATCCCTTGGTTCGGCCCCTTAGATATTCTGACAACAAATGTGAAATATAAGTTTCATTTTAAAACCAGTTTCACACTTGCTCTGCCTAAAAGAAGCCCAGCTCACAATCTTGTAATAATTTAAAGACATGAACACTTTTCTACATAATTATTGGATACAAAAAAAACATATATTTCAGTAAATCTGATGGTAACATTTACACATTGCATACGCACACAATCTACAGATATTATTTCCGTAAAATTAGTGATTCCATACACATAATGTTGGGTGCTATTGCTTCCATTCTAGGGTTCACCGTTACGATTCAAGAAACACTAACGGATGTCGAACATAAAAAAGAAAGTAGGAAAAGAAACATTTAACCGAACCTCTATAATCGACTCCAGAGTTCAATTTGACAACAACAGGTCTGCCACGAATGGATTTGAGAAAATCGGCAGGGGTTTTGGTTGTTGATGAGCCTTTCTCTCTTGCTACGGCTTCTGTTCCACTCATGATTGCGGCTATGGGTTCAGATGAGTAGATGAGAAAGAGTGAAGAAGAAGCAGATGCCAGACGACTCACCAATTTTTTTAGGGTTTTCAACAGAAAAGGGGGCACAAGGGAGATTTATGACGTCTTGACGTGAATTAAGAGCATTCTCATCTAATCCATCAAAACTTGTTAGGGTGAGTTTTTATATCGTAAATGGTAAAAAAAGTGGTTGTGAGTAGAGGAGAGAGAAAATGTTACTGTTCATCTATATATTTGGGGGACACTATTCACCCAGTATAATTTTTTTAATATATATTTAATTAAAAAAGAGAGAGAAAAAATATTTGTTTTTAATGGAAATATATTGATATAGGAGTTGTTTTTTAATGGAATTTATGTATAATTTGATGGATTGGATGAGAATGCTTAACAGTTTTAAATTCTATATCTTCCTTGGTTAGTCAAAAATAACCTTTTTAGTTTATTTTGAGTAAATTACTTTTTGAGTTTATAGTGTTTTAGTGGTTTTGACCACTAAGTTCAAAATAAAAAGGTTTAAGTCTTAAATCTCTAACCATTCATTTTATAACGTTTTGAGTCCAATTTATAACACTTGTTTACTTTTTATTTTGGACTCAAGTGGTTAAAACCACTAAAACACATGAACTCAAAATGTTATAAAATAAATAGTTAGGGACTCAGGGCGTTATTTTTTTGATTTTAGACTCAACTGGTTAAAACCATTAAAACACAATGACTCTAAAAATAATTTACTCTATTATATTTTTCTGTTAAGTTTTTATGAAACACACAAAATTATCTTTTTTAAAATCTAGACACACACATGCATATTAAAAAAAAAACATTACCAATGGACACCGATTACTACTAGGGCGGTAAATGAACCGAACGTTCAGCGAATAGCTCGTGAGCTGTTAGGCGGAACGTTCGTTTATGTTTGTTCGTTTAACAAATGAACGAACATGAACATGAAATTTCGTTCGATAAAGTTAAATAAACGGACATGAACATTGGTCTCGTGCGTTCAATTGTATTCGTGAACGTTCGGTAACATATTCGTGAACATTCGTTCAGCTTCGTTTGTTTATATTGTTGATGAGATTTTTCTACTTTTATTTATTTTATCTAAACTTTTTATATTCTTTAACTTTTATTTATTTTATTATCCTAAAAATGAAAATAGGAAGCCGTATTTTCACTGCGTTTATGCACTGTTTCTCTTTCCTTACTCAATATCGATCTCTATTCCACGATTATGACTTCAAGTTTCAGCTGCTTCCTCCACCTTCCAACTCTAGCCTCTGTCGCTTTCACCGCTTTTTTGTGTTCGTTTGCGTTCAACGCTTGTTCGTGCTCGTTTGGTTCGTTTACAACCCTAATTACTACCTATCGACAAAAAAATTGTGATCAGTAGCTGAAACCACCATTGGTGGTGCGTCGGTGTCATGTCGTTAGGATCCATCGTTGCAAGTTCAATTTGTGATTCGCCATTGAAGTCAGCATCAGTGATTCGTTGGTGACAATGTTGTCATAGGTTGTCGTTGATGTTATGTCTGTGAAGGATGACCATTAGTGGGATACATGAATTCCCATGGGGCTTTCAGTAACAAATGTTTCCTCCAAAAGAACAAGATGTTTAACTAGACTCTAGACTAGTGCAAAACAAAACCTCTAGTTAACTTTGCATAATTCATCCTTTTGGTGAAATCCAAATATGTAGGTATACAAGAGTTGGCTATGTGAAGCTTAATTACTAAATGTACTTTCTTTGTAAAAAAAAAAAAGAACCAAAACCTTTTTGGGCTCTAACTAGTCATGCAAGTTAAGCAATTTTCTTGGCCCGCCCGCTTGAAGAACCAGGGTCTTCTCTCCTTGAACCACAGTCCTCAGGCTTCTTAGCCCAAGAAGGAGCCTTGTCGGGTTCATAGCGATAATCATAAAACAGTTCTTCTCCAGCAGAGATGCTTTCTTTCGCAAATATCCCGACCCGGTGATCTCCAGCCACCATCATAACCTGTCATATAGTTGTTCAAAAGATACACCTAGTCATTGAAATGTTGATTCGTTTAAGTTTATCTTTAACGGGTCAACCGGATACAAGATAGGTTATTAGGAGATGAGTCAAATGGGCCATCAAACGAGTCAACATCAAGTAAAGTGCGTTTTTATGGCATAAAACCTCCTAAAATAATGATTTCAATCATCATTGAAATACAAATTAGGGGAAAAAAGTATGGGTCACCTTCAACCACTACTAAAATTACAGATTTTGACCCAGAACGACGTGATACCCATTTTGCCTCCAACTATTCAAGAAAATTACAGTGCAACTATTATGCATCAAGTAAGTAAATACATGCCTTTCCAAAAAGAAAAGTAAGTAAATACCTTTGCATAACAATTCGGGTCTGGTGAATGATTAGCGAATTTTAGTTTGTCGCCTTTTCGGTATGCATCAAGAACATACTACAAAAACAATAATATCAGTTACTTGGTACAATTTTGCAAGAGAGCAGAATAATATCTCAAGTGGCTAAAGATGATGTATCATACTTGGTCATTAAGGTTGAAAAGAAATGAACAATTTTCACGATCATAGATCTTTCCACGCTTGTCAGCTTCATAATGAGAGATCAACTCTCCGGTGTATTCACCCAGATATCCATCTTTAGGTACACTATCCTGAAAAAAAATCTACAAATGAGTCACCTGGAGAAAATAATAACAAGCATAATATATAGCTGTTACATTTACCTTTGAGAAAGCACCCCAGCCTGAGACCTCAGATCTTCCTAGCAAAATCTATGCATCAAATGGTAACAAAAATGTCATTATACTTGAAATGCAAGTGACAGCTACTAAATTTGATTCCAAGTATATAAACTAAATAAATATACAAAAGTTACCCTATGTTTTTGTTTGAGGAGAAGCTTCACATTCTGGCACTCATAACTATTGCCTTTCTTCCCCGGGCTTCCTAGAGTCCCATCGCCGCAGCTGCAAAGTTTACCAAAAAACTAGAATATTATTTTTATCCAAGTCTTTAGACAATAACATGGTAGGTTATTCAAATTCATTCTTAACCAATGAGGAAATTAATCAAATATTAATTCCATAAAATAGCATCAATTTTCTAACTTGTTCCCTCACCTGATCCAGCAATGTTGGCATAAATCAGGGTCACATTCTCTATTAGCAGCAAAGCAAGGGCACTGGCGACTTCTGCACTGGCTTTTGGCACAATGACATCCCCTAAAACGATTTTTGCAAGTTTTCGGGCATCTAATAAAAAAGGTGAGACTTGTTTATATAAAAAATCCAAAAAAAAAATGACCTTTATATATAAGACGCCAATAAAGCATTAACTACCCGCAGAATTTCTCACAACATGTGCCATTTGCAAGGCAAGAACAATCACCACCACATACAGATTGACACCCACATGGATTGTACTGGACACAATGCGAATCTTTTTTATCAGAATTCCGTTTCCTCATTATACGGGAACCAGCAGACTTCCATGTGTACTTTAAACGGCGAAATCTTCCTCTTCTATGTAAGAAGTTTGATCGTCTTCTTCGTGCAGTTCCCTATTGAGTAATTAATAAACCAAAAAGACAAACATATTTTAGATGTTGTCACTGCAAAAGGTTGAAGATGACAACATCTAGACTAACCGTATTCTCATTACTCTCAGCCCTATCATCATCTTGAGAACTTATGCTATTACTCCCTCGAGAATATAGCTCATTTAAATGATATTGCAGGACATGGTACACCTCAGCACATGTCTTCTCCCCAAGCATTATATTCCTAGCTATTAAACAGCTGCAATGAAAACAAAGGACCAAGCATAATTATAGAAAACAATCAATAACACAAATCATGGAGAATATGTATAATGTTCCATAAGCAAAAATATTATCGTTACCTGTTTCTGCCATATATCTGGACACCCTGTTTAATTAGAGACTTCTCCAAAGTTCTCCAAGATTCAAAATCAGTTACTTTTCTACTAGTATGACCATACAGAGACAGGTTTTTCTTTTTTGTGTTGTTCCTACTTAATGCATTACCGGTAGGGACAAAAGTGTCTTTTCTCCTAGGCTGTGTTGTACTCGAAAACTTTTCCTTTGTTGATGATGAGCTGAATTCATTGGAATCTTTGCTTCCACTTGTTATACCGGTAGGGACAAAAGTGTCTTTTCTCCTAGGCTGTGTTGTACTCAAAAACTTTTCCTTTGTTGATGATGAGCTGAATTCATTGGAATCTTTGCTTCCACTTGTTATAGATGTTCTGGCCCGTTTCGTTTTATTTGGTGATGGTGGAGAACGATTAGTAGCGTTCATATTCACATCATGAACTGGGATAGCTTCAGAGTCGAAGCTTGCAGAATCTTTTTGAGCATTTTGTGAAGTCTTTAACCTCTTCTTTAGAAACGCGCCACTGGATTTTTCCTTAGTTACTGGAACACCGCTAGCAGCTGCTGACGAAACGGTGATTGTTTGTTCAGTGTTGAGCTGCACGGGACATATAGATAGACCATTTGGAAAGTTGAAGATTAGAAATATTAGGGACTAAGTAAAACTTTTCTAGTATGATAAAACAAGTTATACCTGGAGATAACAATGTGGACCACAAGGGACATTTTCGTCATTCATGCTTTGCATAGAACCTTTCTTTTCAGCCTAGTTAGAATATTTGAAGTGTACATAATTAGCCAAAGAAATATAGGATTCAGGTAAAGTTAAATGAAAAGAGGGAAGAAAGATTAACTAACAGGAAATATAAGCTCTTGTGAACACCCATGTAATTTACAGTCAAATATCTGAAAATGCAAACATAAAAGATTAATTGGTTACAACAAGTCACCAAAAGACAACACCAAGACCATAAGACAAGTTATAACTATCCTTACTAGGCATCTGCGACAGAAAAGTTTGTCTAATGAATCCTGAGCTTCTTCAAGATCTTGATCAAAAAATGAGTTCGGATTGAAGTCAGCATTTGTAGTCTTAGAGCATTTAAGAGATTCATATCGTTCCTGTATAAGATGTTTGATGATATATATGTTTCATTGATCAAACACATACAATAAACTAGTACGAGAAAAGTAAAGATCAAATAAAGAACAAGAATCACAATCAAGATAATATCCAGTAAGTGCTTACCTTGATTTCACAAGGTGTTCTAGACAAGCGTTTGGCTAATAAATCATAAACGATATCAGATGACCCGGTCTGTTTAATAGTTGACCTGGAATTATTACAACACCAAAAGACGCGGTAATATCATTAGGCTTGCAACTGAAAAAAAAAATATTAACAAATAAGGATATGTATGATGTGGAACATATCCAGAAACATATAAATTACCGAAGTATACATACCAAATGATGTTATCTTCAGACTCTACAAACTCTTTCTTCTTGTCGTTATCATCAATATGTTCTTCCTCACTATCACTGCAGATCAAAGCTTCACCCCCGTCGTCATAATATATTCTCCTTCGCCCTACTACAGATTGATCTTCTGTCATTGTTTGATTTCTGCATTTTCAGTCAGTTACTAATTAGAAGAAACAATAATCCACTTTAAAAAAGCAAGCATCAAAAGATATGATAAAGGATAGTAACAATGAATGAGGTTTTGCTTTTAAAGAACACGCAAGAAATATTAAATAGAAAATAAAAAAAATACAAGCAAATTCACCTATCCAAGAAAATCCATGTGGTATAAGGAGGTAATTTCTCCACTTTCGGAAGCTTAATGGGCGGAACACAAGTTTTTACTGGAATGCCAGATCCTAGAAGAACTACAGAAGCATGTCCGTTGTCTTGAGAGCTGCTTATGTGATTTCCATTTTGCATATCAATTGCATCCTTCTGCCTCTTTGTCAACAGATTGTCAACTTTACCTCCGTTTATCATCCCTAATTTTTTTCTTTCTTCAGCCAACATGTGATTTTTTTTAGTAATTCCAGCCAGTTTCATCTGGTTCTCCTCCATTCTTTTCTGAAAGAGTTACAATCCAATATAAGGAACAATGAGATAAAGTTTTTCAATGTAAAAGGTTTGATGTGAGAATTTGGCAGGTGTAAGAATGTACCTTGATATAAGCACAACGTTCAGCTTCTTGTTCGTTCTTCAATGAGTCAATAACTAGTGAAACCTGTGAAAGACTTGTAGTTGCTTCTTGCAGTGCTAGTGCTGCATCCTGCTGAATGTTAACAATATTCACTTTACAGATACAGTTAAAAAAGTAAAAGCTATAAGCTATGTGGAAAAATATATAGCTAGAAAAGCAGTCTTTACTCTTACATATATATATATAATATTTCAGTAGTACAAGATATATGAACAAAGGAAGTACTCCATTTACCATTCTTTAATCAAAGGATTAAAGGGTAAAGTAAGCTAGTTCTACCAAGCACCCTAAATCCCTATGAGATAAAGAGTTCTGATATATCTTCCTTTTCTCAATTAATTCATTTTCTTTCCCCTCCCCCTGTTAAATGAAACTCGGGAACACAGTGTAGGGGCCGAACCAAGGGATATCATGTCTTTGAGGATCATAAATTAGATCATGGCAGAATTATTTGAGAATGCATATGAGGATACATGTTAAATTGCTGATATGTATTCTATATTTGTTAGGATAAATGATAGCTCCGATCATTTCTATTTCTCATCTTTAGGATGATTAAGTTCTATGCAGTTAATATCGGTGATATATCGGACATATCTTGGTCCCCTAGTAAATCCCTATGAGATAAAGAGTTGTGATATATCTTTATTTGCTTAGTTAAATGAATAAATTATGAAGAGAATCTGAAATTCTGAATGCACCATAAACTACACACAACGGCCAGGAATGTTGACGAGAGCGTAGAAATACTCTAAATACATCTCCAGTCTCCTCGCATGTTCACAATTTGCTTAATAACCAACTAAAGTAACAATGTAAGACTGATGCATGACAAAGGCATTAATACCGAAATATTGTGATTAAATTAGAGCTTACAAATTATTTTTCGTATGTTGATATAACGAATCAGGGTGTTGTTCATTAGGGTTTTTGACTAGGATCATTTAATCTATGTTGTTAGCTTTATAGTTGGACCTCCTTGCCTTCCTACATTTCTTCTATTCTCCAACCTTTTGTCAACTACACCTTTAGGTCCAACAAACTAGTTTTTTAGTTAGAACAGCTAACTCACAACCCATTTACTACACACCTAGATACTGCTACGCTACAACCTTCCGAGGCTTAATTAGAAAACGCTATTGATCATATCAAGTTAGCTTTAACTGTAACTAGCCTCGCTGTTGTGCATGCTTGATAGCATCACCCTAAAACATAAACTTACCCTAGCTACTTTACACATGCATCATATCTATAGCATTCCAGCACTACATATTAAAACCTATATAAAAACCCGGTCTTAACGAGGCAATTACATATTAAGAACAAAACGCTTTAGACGCATTTAAATATCGTAACAGATAAACAAAACTTTAAAGTTGATCAACGTGTTTATACCGTAGAAACAACTGGAAACTCCGATCTTCCAGCAGCGGTGGAGGAGAGAGGATGGTCCTTGGGTGACGACATTGCCACCGTGACAGCCGGTGAGGAGCTCTAATTACAGAAACGATGGTGAATTGGTTCCAATGCGACTGAGATTGAAACCCTAGGTGGAGAATTGGGGCCAGCGCTTACTCTGACAGATGAGGGTTTTATAGGCGGCCAAGTGTAGTTGATTGCGTGGGATTCAGTGTATTTGAGACAGCAGATACATGACACGTGGATATTATTCTGTACTTTTACCGTGCAGTTGTCAGAGTTGAAGACTCACTTTCGCCAAAAATAGGTAATCCTTTTTTTTTGTATAAAGAAATCGTATGATTCTTTTTCAGATAGAATTATCTTTCTGAATTTTAACTAAAGTTCTATATTGAAACGGGGTAAGATATTTTAGGCCTGTAAACATCTTGAATGTTCAACAAAACAGTTCATAAATTGTTTAGTGGGAAGTTCGTTTATGTTCGTTTAATAAATGAACAAACATGAACAAGAAATTTTGTTCGATAACTTTAACAAACAAACATGAACAGAGTTTGTATTCGTTTGTTTACGTTCGTGAACGTTCGGTAATCTGTTCGTTTACGTTCGCTCATTTATGTTCACTTGTGTTCGTTCTTTTAAAGATTTTTCATGTTATATTTTTATTTTATTGGTTTTTATTTTTAAAGTTTGAAACTATAGCTATGTTATACGATAATACGCCTATGCCAACATCGCTCATTTGATCATATCAATTTCAGTTTGTGTTGAAGTTTGACAAACTTCTTAGTTTTTGTGTTAATTATGTTAAACATTTATTTATTTTTTTGTGGATTCTTCGTAATCTTTTTGATGAAAGATGCAAATGGTATTTTTAAATGAATATATAAGTTTGTGTTAATATTTATGTTCGGGAACATTTGTTTGTGTTCATTTGCGTTCATCTACGTTCGGTAAGTGTTTATGAACAGTTCATGAATATGTTCATTTCCTTAATGAATGAACACGAACAAGAAAACCCGTTCGGTAAGCGTTTGTGAACCGTTCATGAACATGTTTATTACTTAATAAACGAACACGAACAAAGCCTTATTCATGTGCGTTCGATTCATTCACACCCCTAAATATTATTATTAGTGACGATTAGTTATGAAATAATTACAACGTTTTAATGCATATAATATTTTATATGTAACTTTACAAGTTTTTCAATTTAAAAATCGGTAAAAGTTGTTTAGGATTAAGGAAAACTTTTTTAATAAACAAATATTAAAGACCCTATTTTCCTTGTTAACAGGCCCGGTTTTAGGGCTCGGCAGCCCGGGCTAATGCCAAGGCCCAAAGGACTTATAGGGCCCGATAAAATTTCAAGGCCTTGATTTTTAAGTGAGCACTGTTATGTTAAATGTTTAATAAATGAATTCAACAACCCAAAATGAAGCTAGTTCAATGGTTAAGACACTCAAATTGAAAACTAAGGTCATGTGTTCTAATCCCCTCCTGTGCATTTTTATTTAAACAATTTTTAACTGAGGTCATGAGTTCAAATCCCATGATTAACTTTTATTTTTAGTTAATGATTTTGTAACGATTCATTTTCTAAAAACAATATTAACGTTTTATAAAGTGAGATTACGCGACATGTTATGCCTAAAAACATCACTAATTTGAATCACATATTTATATATACATGGGTGTATAAACATATTTTATCAAACTACACCATTTTTGGTTTGTTTTGTTTATTTTTTAACAATTATCGTCGTACTGTGGTTTTTTGATATATAACTGATGAGTTTATATTATAATAAGTGGGCCCATTTTTTTGTTTCGCCCGAGCCCCAAAATTTTGTTATCGTTCTCGGAGACGGCCCTGCTTGTTAAAAAAGATGGTTGAATACATGTTAATAAATTAAGGGGTCGTTGAATATTACAAAATCCGTTTTGATTAAGTTTCAATTTCATTGCTAATACTATAATAATACACATCTTTTAATTTATTAAAATTCTATACAATTTTATTTTTCTTTGTTAACTTTCTATAATACACGTCTTTAAATCATTTAATTTCTATACAATTTTATTTTTCTTTATTAACTTGCATTTGCTAACTTTTCTTTAAGAAAACAATACTTAATACACAGTTGACATCGGTATCGATGTCATTATTTTTTAAACCGATATCGATATTCATTTTTATCATTTTTAATCGATGTAAAACACGATGACGGATTTGGTTTGGAGAGTAAAGGTTTCATTTGAGGTATATAGACATAATTAGGGATGTGTATGGTAGGATTGAAACTATTGTTTCACATAGACTGATTTAGTTTGGAGATTAAAGGGGCCCGTCAGAGTTATATAGACATAATTATGGATACATGTGGTAGGGCTGAAACTAGTGTTTGGACGCCCATAGGGTTACTGATTCTTCCTTGTGGAGCTAAGACTTCACTAAGGGTTTGTATTGAGTCTTTTTTTTTCGGTCTTCCTGGATGAGTAAAGTTGATTTAGGAGTCAGTTTCATGGTGTATGCTTTTTGCAGATGATATCGTGTTAGTTGCAAAGACTAAACAAAACTTGAATGCGAGATTTGAGGGATGGCGAACAACTTCAGAGGACAAATTAAGGTTTAAGAATTAGTCGATCTAAGACTTAGTAATATGTACAGTTATTTCAATGGTGTAGGCCATTGAGGCCACCCAGATCACCATTGAGGGTCAAGTGGGTTCGCCAAAAAGTATTTAGGATTGTTTATACAAATTACAAAAGGATGGGGAGACACATAGTGATGTAGCCAACCACATCCAAGTTAGCTAGTGTAGGTGGAGAGCCATCGTTGGGGTATTGCGCGACAAAAGGATCCTGACTACATTGATGGAAAATATTATATGGTTGCAGTTAGACATGCTATGTTATATGGGACAGGTTGTTGGGCCATCAAGAAGACAGATGTGTGTAAGATAGAGGTGCCAAAAATGAGGATGTTGATGTAGATATGTGGGCACACAAGGCTAGGCCACTTAAGATATGGGGTTTCTAGAGAAATGTTAGGAGTGGTTGTTATATCAGATAAGATAATTAATGGACAAAATGTTGAGATGGTTTGGGCATCTGAAGAGAAGGCAAACGACGACGCAAATTAGAGCAGTAGAAACTCTCACTGTAGAGTGGAAGAATAGTGGAGGTAAGCCCAAAGTGACTTGGGATGAGCATATTAGACATAATTTACCAGAGATCACCTCTTTGACAAGGATATGACTTTATGAAGAAGTAGTATTAAAGTTAAGAACTAAGAATATATGTTATTTTAAGATGTTATATCTGTTTTTACTTTTGTATTCTTAGTTATGTTTATTTTTGTGTTTTTTGGGTTGGACTCGAGAGTCACTCTAGAAGCAGCCTCTCTATTCTCATGGATAGAGGTAATGTATGCCTACATTTCACTCTCCCCAAAAACGTATCAATAGTTTTGTTATATATTTGTGGAATTTGATGGGCACAGTTGCTTTGTTGTTGATTGACGTAAAACATGCATGCGTCGATATCCTTTTGTGTTTGGTGTTGTGAACAAAATTAGTACTAGTGTTGATATCATCAGAACCATTAATTTTTATCATTGCTAATATTATTCGATGAAATGGGAAGAATGTATATATCACAAAAAGTTGTTTCATGTAATAAAAAAATCACGACATACCCAAAAGAATATCAACACGTGTGTTACATCGATTGAAAACAATAACAATAAGTATTTTACCAATATCTATATTGTCCGATCAACATCGGTTCTTTTTTTCAATAGCGTACTAATACTCGGTATAGTTATGATATCAAAAAAATATTTAATTTGTAAACACTCTATTTTCAATAAATTGATATCAAAATGTAGACAAAAAATAAATATAACTAGTTTTTTTACTATCGCCGCATTGCGTACGGAAACCGCTGAATAAAAAGGAAATATAGAAAAAAACACTAAAAGATAATCAAAAGAAAATCAACCAAAAAAGTTGTATGGTAATAATGTTGTTCGTATGAAACCTGTGGTCAGAGATGAGCAAATGATATTGGGTACCGGTACCGAATTTTCCGAACCGAAAGATCTTAAGTACCAATTCGGTACGACTTTTGGTGTTCCCGGTTCCGGTTCGCTACCGTTTTTTACCTTCATATACCGGTACCATAACTGGTATTTTCGGTACCAGTACCGATTCGGTATTGGTTGGCACCGAGCTCATCCCTACCCCTAAAACTAAAAAAAAAAAGAAATCATTAAAAGTTGAAGAAAATCAACAAAAAAAGTAGCACGATACCATTGTTGTTCGTACGACACCCGTGATCAGGGATGAGCAAATGGTACTAGGTAGCAGTACCGAATTTCTCAAACTAAAAGATTTTCAAAATCAATTCAATACCGACTTTTGGTGTTTTCTGTACTAGGCCAATGTCGGTTTTTACCTTCATGTACCGATAACCGTACTGGTATTTTCAATACCAATACCGGTTGACACAAGCTTATCTAACTTAAAAATAAAAGAAGATAATAAAAATTATTAAAAAAACTATATTCATTATTATATTATCTAATATAACATTTTGCGTATGTCTTGCAGACAGTCGCATTTGTTGAATTTTGAGTTTGACCACCAAACTTTGATGGTTAGTTTTTAGCCCACTAAAGTTTCTTTTTCCTTTCTTTTTGTTCTATTGTCTTTTGTTTGTAGTGATTTTCTTTTCTTGTGTTTAATGAACTAGGAGCGGGTATTTATTTGCATTTGAAACGTGTTATGAATTTACATCGAGATAGATGATAAACGGGCAACAAGCTGCGCTGCTACCCCTTTTTAAATAGCAAAAAGAGGTTTTTTTTTTTTTTTTTTTTTTTTTTTTTTTTTTTTTTTTGTAGCTAGAGCGGTTTATAGTTTAAGTTTTTTATGTTTGTATGTTTCGTTTTTTGCCCTTCAAATTTGCCTTATTTATTATTTTTAGGTTAAAAGTTTTGTTAGTAAAAATTCAAGTTTGTCTATTTTTATTATATCTCGCATTATAAGTTTGCTTTTGTATTTGTCTAAGTTTTACGTCACGTCGCAGTAAAAATTTGTGCTTATATTTTATGATTTTCTTGGTTTTGGTCGTCGTTTTTTTACTTAGTACGGTTTTAGGACCTCTGCCCCGCAACGCGGGGGTCAAAAACTCTAGTATAATAACAATTGATGAAGTTCCTTAGGAACAGTATATTGAATGGACAAAAATAGAATGATAACTACAGTTCTGCCATTTCTTAGGAATTTCGTTCACCTGTTTCAACCCCTGTCTTCTTCACTTTTAAACTACCACCACAGCCTACCGATTCCGTCTGAGATAATGAGATTAGACTTCCAACGAAGATGAAGGACGATTTCAGCCGCCGACTTCAACCGTTCACGGTTAGCTTCTTTCGCCTGAGATTAAACATCTTCCTTCGACCATTGACTACAACTCCGATTAGGCCTCCAACGAATGTGAAGGGCGATATTCAACTACTCAACGTTCATGGTTGTTCGATTTGTGCTCTTGCGTCTGTGATTAGGGCTCCAACAGGTGTGATTAATCAATTTAGGGCTCCTTTTTTGTGCTTTTAGGATTTTTTTTAATTGTTTTGGTGTTTATTAAATTTGTATCTACCTAAACTGCTTCAGTGGCTTAGCCAATTTGATATTGTGTAGGTAGTGTCATATTCTATTTTGCAAATTAGAGTAAGACAGTAAGCTGAGGTTTATGACATCCTGCACATCTCTTGAGAAACTGTGATGGTTAATTTTGTATGGTAACTTAAGTTTTTTTAGGTTGAGGGAGATTGGAAGTTTGGAATGGATAACAACAAAACAAATCTGTTGTTTCGTCCCACTATATATTTCTTTTATAACTCCATTATATTTCTTTTGTTTAACCGTTGTTGTGTAGGACCAGGAGCTCCATGAACGTTGAGTAGTTGAATATCGCCCTTCACCTTCATTGGAGGACTTTGATTTTTCATTTGGTATCAAGTATGGTAATTTACAAGTATAGCTAGAATAACTCCTACTAAAGTGGAATTTCTTTAGATTGATGATTGAAAAGGCAAATTTTGATTCCGAATCTTGATCTACTAATTTAATAGTAACATATTGCTTTCACAAATATGTTTGTTTGGTTTTTGTGGATATATCTTATGGATGTTTGGAAGGAGTACATGGGTTGGCCATCAAAAATGATAGGGTGCAGCTTTGGAGTGTGATGTTTCATGGCACTTTAATGGTTCCATTGCTTCCTTCTGTAAAAGTACATATTTAACCACATCTTATCATTCTTTGCTTGGATTTTACAATGTATCCGTAATATAAAGATGATTTTTGTCACTTTGTTGTTTCAATCATGCTTCAAGATGTTCTGTATATTTTGACTACATATTTTGACTACAATCAATTTGATGCAACACCAAGATGCATTAATAATACGGTTTTAACCCACCGCGAAGCGCGGGGCTTTTTACTAGTTATAACTTGAACACTGTTCAAAACATTAGTTTTTTAATATATAGGAGAATTGCATATTTAGACTTTCTTAAGTTAATAAACATAAGTTATTAGATAATAATAATAATAATAATAATAATAATAATAATAATAATAACTAATGCCATGTAATATACAGTACAATACTCCTACTCTTATGAAGGGCATCCAGTACCTGGGTTGAGATTCTGTACAAACAGTGCTAACTGTAAAAACCGTAAGAACAGATCTGAACTATTGATAGTTTAAATCAAGGGTTGGGTTGATTATAAATAAAACCCTTATAATTAAAAATTAATACTAACAAGTTAGGGGTAATTTCATAAAATTGCTAGTCATTTGACCATTTTCAATTAAATACAAATTCCACCAAGGTTTTTTTAAACTAAAATAACTTTTATATACTTCATTATTGTCACACCCCGATATTTCCACGTATTATCGGTGGGCCCGGTGGGGAGTATCGTGACGTAGTTGATATCATCATAGACAATTAATCACAGTTTAATGCACAGCGGAAGATTAAAAATAATAATACAAACCGAATTGAAAAGTATAATAAAATATTATACAAACGGTCGTTAATGGATCCACAGGCGGATCGAAAACAGAAAATAAATATTGTTCGACAGACTTAAAGTATTAAGAGCTTGCAAGACTCTTTAACTAATACTCAGGAGCTTCCAGCCGATTTCGTGTAGTACCTGCACTTAATCTTTTTGAAAAATACGTCAGTTTACACTGGTAAATATAATTAACTGACTCTTTTGAAAACATTTATGAAAATTGATTAAAATGCACAAAGCACAAATATTCTTTTATAACTTGGGGCAATTATTTTAAATAATCTTGTATGCAGATTCACATGTTTGTCGTACGTTCATGGCCCGGGATAGAAGCCGGGACAATTTTAATAGACACACCACTAGTATAAGCCCACAAGAAGTTATCCTCACGAGTGAGATACCATTTTACATACGCAACTATCAGGTGTATGCCTACACCCCGTGCTTAAGTCGTGGCCATTTCAAATGAATGAGCTAAGGATATCCAGGACACGGTCATTAACCCCCGAATGCTTAAATCAAACAAAACAGATTAAAACGGGTTATCTCAATGACTTAACCACTTAATCGATTAAATATTCAATACCCGACCAGGCGGTAATAATTTACCGTATCTCAAGCCCGTATAAGGGAAAATAAGTTAAAGGTATTTACCTGAGCTAAAATGTAAATTATACTCAGTCGTATATTCTAATCAGCAAGTGCAGGGAGCTTTTACTGGGCTCCTAATCTGGAACGAAGGTTTTATTAACCTATTAGATTCCTAACGGGTCTTATTTAAGTTGTAACTTTGACCGGTTAGTTTTAAAGGAAAGTTTACGGTACGAAACGCAAGATTAAGCGTTGACCGGATTGAGATGTGATTTAGACCCGACAAGTATGAAGACTTGTATATAATGGGTAAACTAAATACATTCTGGATTTTGAAGTAAAAATGATAAGGTTTGACCCGTTTCGGCTAATTCATGCAAACTAGTTACATAAACCGTACCGAACGCGTATATGCATAACGGGTAACCAGATGAGTCATATACAAGTTCCAATAGTTATTATGCTTAAAATATGTTGTGATATCAGTAGGATATCAACAATTATGCCCCAAATGAATTTAAGGCCAATTTAAGTCCCGAAATGGTATTTTTGGTCATTTTAAAGTTTATAAAAGAGATTTAATAGCAAACTGAGGATCTGGTCTAAAACATATATTAAAAATATTTATTTTATTAAGTTGCATCAGTAAGATATCATGCATATGTGTATTTAATCATTTATGGCCAAACTATGCACCGTAGGGGCATTTTGGTCATTTCACATATGCTTTTAAGGTCAAATTTGGAAGTCTGAGTTCAAGACTTATACTTACGGTTAAAGTATAAAAATTTATTTTTAAAATCAGTAGGTAACAAGTCTTAGGTGCTAAATATGGTTTTAAACCATATTATGCGCCTAATTCGCATAGAAGTCGATATTTGACGATACTTGAGATGTTTAAGGAAATCTGAGATTTTGATCAGCCTTAACTGTTTAAAATATTTTATTTAATATATAAATTCAGTAGAAAAAGGTTTGACATGTAAATAATGTGTAAAACTCATTTTATTAGTGAAAAGGGCATTATCGTCAATTACCGAGTCCATGCAAGAACTCTATGTTATGGTCAGTATAAAATTTGACCAAAAATTCTAAAATTCCCTAAAAATTATATTAAAACAGTAGGTAATGAGTTTGTTGCCAAAAATTGGGTTTAAATATGATTTATGCTAAAAATGCAATTTAATTTACAAAAAGTTCCGTTTTACGATATCTTGCATAACTTTAGTTTAAAACCAGAATCTGATGTCAAATTTTTGTGACATACTTATATATCAGTAATAAAGCTTTTTGTCCTTTCACATTTTCAAAAATCTCGTTTTTATAACAAAAGGGCATGATGGTCAATTTTAAGCAAATAACGGAACATGCAAATAATCTCTGATTTCTAAGGGACCATGTAGTATAACTTCAAAGAGTTATACTAACATATAATATGGTCACAAAGGAATCCTAAGGCATAACTAAACTAAGCTAATTCGGGTCAGAACTGAAAGTCAAAGCAAAAGTCTACTTTTACGACTTTCAGTTGCGAACCGAGCCTAAACTTAGAATTGTCGGGTTGAACATGCCTAAACATGTTCTTATATTATTTACCAAGTTATTTAAGTGATAAAATGTATTTTATAGCTTCTACATTATCAGTTATGATTTATTTTGTAAAAACTGACTCGTTTGACTTTTATGTTAAGTAGTTTGATGTCACGGCCCCCGTCCGGTTTTACCCGGTCCAGAAGCCGCGGGACAGAAACCCATGGTATTTATTAATTGAGTTGACAGCGGAAGTTTAACAGGATCTTTGAAAACTTGAAAATGCCCAATTATTTTATTTCATAATTTGGGATAAACCCCGTAATTTACAATAGAGGAATTTTACTAGGAAATTCCCTGTTTTACAAAACATGTTTATTTATTTATCTGAGCCACTACTTCAAGCTTGTCAGTGCTCCGTAGCACTTTTCCTTGATTCACAGTAGGTCACCTGAAACATGTTTTAAAAATAATTTATCAGCGGGGAAATACTGGCGAGTCACTCAAGTTTAATAAAATAACACATAGTTATAAATTACAGCATAAGAGCGATCACAATGGTTACTATCTTATTTTTATATGGCGCCGTGTCACCTCCTGGTGACGATGGTCATACCACTATTGGGTCCTTTCACCCAAGTAGTGATGATTATCACTGTTAGGTTGATGAACCTAACCGTGAGAAATTAGTAATGTGCACAATACCCCACTAGCCAGTGATTCAAGATAACTACGACTTAATCCCTGTAATTATAACCTTTGAAAATATTTGGAGTATTGTAAAACATTGTTTGATAAAAAGATAATGGCTCACTTTGCAAGTTTAACGGGCAGAGTTTTAGCCTACTGATAAGCCTTGTAACCTAATTTAAATAACAATGCACACGAACTAGGTCAGTAACTTAATACAAACTCACGAGATTAAAACCCTCATGACGAATGACAAAGTGCAATACTTAAACATCCATCGAATTCACGACGAATGACAAAGTATAACCCGAGTTTGAGCAGCACTTAAACATTCATCGGATTGGTTTCAATCGATTGGACATTGAATCGTAGCAGTGATTGAGTTAATACCCTGTATCGTAGCAGCTTCGTGATCCCTAAAAGCTTGTTTTCTGCAGAATTTGGTCGTTTTGAAGTGAAAATTTCGAGTGCAGATGAATGCCCCATGCACAGGCTACTTATAGCCTGATTTTGAGTTTTACGCGGCCCGCGTAAGCCTTAACAGGCTTTTACGCGGCCCGCGAGAGCCCCTAGTCTACGTGTAGGCTTGCTGTGTCACGAGTAGGTTTGCCAAGTGGACGACACGTGGCTTAAACACTTATCCGGAATAATTTTAAGTTGACGCGGCCCGCGTAAGGGTCTGCTTATTGTTTATGCGGCCCGCGAGATGACCAGATTTCATGTTTTCTTGGTTTTTCATGCACATTAGGGTTTCAGGGGTCCGGGTTTTCACTTACGAGTCGTTTTGGGACATTTTTGCAGGTCCTTACATCCTCCCCACCTTATTTAAAATCTCGTCCTCGAGATTTACTGAAATAAGTGAGGATACTTTCGCTTCATCTCCGATTCCAGCTCCCAGGTGTATTTCGGTCCTCTTTTTGAATCCCACTTAACCTTGACCAGTACTAGTCTTTTGTGTTTAAGAAACTTAATCTTTTTGTCTTCTATTTGGAGTGGTTTCTCAACAAACTTTAGCTTTTCATTTACCTCTATGTCTTGAAGAGGGACTACTAGCGATTCGTCCGATAGACATTTCTTGAGGTTAGATACATGAAATACGTCATGTACCCCTGCTAACTCTTCTGGTAGTTGTAAGCGATAGGCAACTGGTCCTATTCGCTGGATTACTGGAAATGGTCCTATGTATCTTGGACTTAGCTTCCCTTTCTTACCGAACCGCACTACTCCTTTCCAAGGAGAAACTTTTAAGAGTACCTTGTCTCCAACTTGAAATTCTAGCGGCTTGCGTCTATTGTTTGCATAACTTTTCTGGCGATCTCGGGCCGTCTTTAGTCTTTCTTTGATTTGAGTGATCTTGTCGGTAGTTCTTGCACGATTTCAGGACCTGATAATTGACTTTGTCCTATTTCTGCCCAACAAACTGGAGTTCAACACTTTCGTCCATATAGTGCTTCGAACGGGGCAGCTTCGACACTTGAATGATAACTATTGTTATAGGAGAATTCAATTAAAGGTAAATGGTTGTCCCAGTTTCCTCCAAAATCTATTACACAGGTCCTAAGCATGTCTTCCAGGGTTTGGATCGTCCTTTCGCTTTGTCCGTCTGTTTGAGGATGGTATGCAGTGCTTAGATTTAGTCGGGCTCCCATTGCTTCCTGGAAATTGGTCTAGAAATGGGAAGTGAAACGACTATCCTTATCTGATACAATGGAGAGTGGGACTCCATGTAAGGATACTACCTTGTCTACGTATAACTTTGCTAGCCTTTCCATGCTAAAGGTTTCTTTCATGGGTAGAAAATGAGCTGATTTGGTTAATCCATCCACAATTACCCAAATTGCGTCATTACCTTTTCTGGTTTTGGGCAATTTAGTAACAAAGTCCATGGTTATGAGTTCTCATTTCCATACAGGAATTTCTAATTGTTGAAGTAGACCTGAGGGTTTCTGTTGTTCTGCCTTAACTTGTGAACAAGTAAGACACTTAGAAACATATCTAGTTATGTCCTTTTTCATTCCTATCCACCAGAAGTTATTCCTTAAATCTTTGTACATTTTATTGTTATCAGGATGCACGGTATACCTAGATTTATGGGCTTCCTCTAAAATCTTATTTCTTAACTCTCCTTGCTTAGGTACGCAAATCCTATTCTTGTAGAATTTCCAAATTCCATCAGCTCCTTGCTCTAATTCCTTTACTCTTCCTTTCATTCCTTCAGCATCATCCTTGATTGCTGTGGCTTGAACATTCTTCAATTGTTCCATTAAGTCTAATTGTAAACTTAATCTAAGAGCACGAACTCGTTTTTGCTTTTCGTGATACTTACGACTTAAGGCATCTGCAACTACATTTGCCTTTCCTTCGTGATATTGAATATCACAGTCGTAGTCACTTAGGATCTCCACCCATCTTCTTTGCCTCATGTTTAATTCTTTTTGCCCAAATATGTATCTTAAACTCTTATGATCTGTATAGACTGTAAACTTACTTCCATACAGATAGTGTCTCCAAATCTTAAGGGCAAAAATTATGGCTCCTAATTCTAAGTCATGAGTCGTATAATTTTCTTCGTGCTTTTTCAATTGCCTTGAGGCATACGTAATTACCTTCTTGCGTTGCATTAGCACACATCCTAATCCTAGCTTAGAAGCATCACAATAAACTTCAAAATCTTCTGTCCCTTCAGGTAAGGCAAGAATTGGGGCGTTTGTTAACCTTTACTTTAAGATCTTAAAAGCCTCTTCTTGCTTAGTTCTCCATTCAAACTTTACTGCTTTACAGGTTAGCCTAGTTAATGGTACAGCTATTTTAGAAAAATCTTTAATGAACCGTCTATAGTATCCGGCTAATCCTAGAAAACTTCTAACTTCCATAGCTGACTGTGGGATCTTCCATTTGGTAATTGCTTCTATTTTGGAGGGATCTACGTGAATACCTTCGTGATTCACCATGTGTCCTAAAAATTGCACTTCCTGTAGCCAAAATTCACACTTCGAGAATTTGGCGTAAAGCTTTTCTTTTCTTAACAAAGTTAAGAGTGCATGCAAGTGCTCACAATGCTCCTCCTGATTTTTGGAATAAATGAGTATATCCTCGATGAAGACAATTACAAATTTATCCAAATACGGTTTACAGATTCTATTCATCATGTCCATGAATGCTGCAGGAGCATTTGTTACTCCAAAGGGCATGACTGTAAACTCGTAATGACCATACCTAGTTCTGAAAGCAGTTTTAGGTATGTCCTCTTCTTGTACTTTCAACTGATGATATCCGGAGCGTAAATCTATCTTAGAAAAGTATCTAGCTCCTTGAAGTTGATCAAAAAGATCATCAATCCTAGGTAATGGGTATCGATTCTTAATTGTAACCTTATTCAATTCCCTATAATCGATACACATTCACATCGAACCATCTTTCTTTTTCACAAACAACACGGGTGCTCCCCACGGGGATGAACTAGGTTATATGAATCCTTTGCTTAATAATTCATCTAATTGCTTTTTCAATTCTAACATTTCAGTGGGTGCTAACCGATAGGGTGCCTTGGCTATCAGTGTAGTTCCAGGAATTAGATGAATTCTAAATTCTACCTCCCTATCGGGTGGTAATCCAGGTAGTTCTTCTGGGAATACATCCGGGTATTCTGCTACTACTGGAATTTCCTTAAGTTCCTTATCCTTAGTGTTAATGATTACCGAAGTCATATACACTATTCCTTGTTTTCGTTCATAACTAGCAACTTTCATTACAGAAATGAACTTCATTGATTTACGTGGTTTATCTCCCGTAATCACCACTACTTCTCCTGTGGGTGTATGTATTTCTATGGAATTCTTATCACATAGGATTCGAGCATGGTTGGCTACTAACCAATCCATTCCTAACACAATATCAAATCCGGCTAAATTCATAGGTAACAGGTTTGCAGAAAATTTATGGCCTAAGAGTTCTATCTTTCCTTCTCGCAAAACCTTATCTATGTTAACAGAATTCCCATCTGCCATTTCGACAGTAAAAATTTGTCTAAGGTTGGTTAAAGGTAAATTAAGAGCTTGGCAGAACGAAGTATTTATAAAACTTTGGTTTGCACCAGAGTCAAATAATACTTTTGCATAAACGTCATGGACTAGGAACGTACCAGCTATCACATCAGGGATTAGCTCGGCTTCCTGGGTAGTTAGTTGGAAGGCTCTTGCGTTTTTCTTGGTAGCTCCTTCTGCAGGTTTGGCTTTGTTATCAGCTGGTTTGACCAGTTTCGGGCAGTCTGGCCTAAAATGTCCAGTTTCTCCACAGTTATAGCAGATTGTTGACTTCTTCCTCCTGCACTCTTCTTCTTGATGCCCTGGAATTTTGCAGAAATTGCAATATCCTTTGCATCTTCCAAAATGCTTTCTTTTACAGGTACAGCAAAATGGAGTAGTGGAAGATTGCCCGGTTCCCTTTTTCTTGAAATTACTACTGTTACCCACACGGAATCCTTGGGTAATCTTTTGGGCCACTTCCTTTTTCCGGTTTTCTTCTCTTGTGCGTACCAGCCCGTCAGTTAGGGTGTTAGCTAATTCTACAGCATCGTCAATAGTGCGAGGTCTCGCAGCTTTAACGATATCACGGATTTCACCAATCAATCCCCAAATATAGCCGGAAATAAGTACCGATTCTGGCGAAGCCAGGGTTGGTACAACTCTAGCATACTCGAAGAATGTCGAAGTATACCCTCGACAGTCTACATCCACCATCCGGTGGTTCAGGAACTTATTCGCCATTTGCTCTTTTTCGTATTCAGGGCAGAATTTCCTTTCCACCAAATGCTTAAACTCTTCCCAATTCATGGCATAAGCCACATCGCTTCCCTTGGCTTGTAATACCGTATTCCACCATTCTAATGCCCCTTCTTTAAAAATATGTGCCGCGTACATGACCTTGTCTTCCTCGGCACATTTACTTATTTTAATTACTGCTTCGGTTTTCTCCAACCAACGCAGTGCAGTAGTCGCCCCTTCGTTGCCTACAAATTCAGCCGGTTTACAAGCAAGAAATCCCTTGTAAGTGCAACCAGGCGTTGCAGCTTTCATTCTTTTAGGAAATGGGGCTTGCACCACATCATCATTATTATTAATGTTGCCACCTCCATTTACACTATTACTGAAATTGTTGTCGTGAGTACGTTTGCTGGGAATAATTGGTTGAGGTTCAACTGAATTTCGGGCAGCAGCAAGAATAGCTGGAATAGCATTGGCTATTCCTTGAGCAACAATATTTTCTATATCTTGCCTATTCAGAAATTGATCTTCATGGTTTTGCGCGGATTGGTTACCCTCGTTAACTGGTTCATTACCAGCGTGTTCCATCTGGTAATTAATATATATAAGTTATTTCCACAAGATGAATAACAATTACACAATAAAATAATTGCATGTAATCATGTCAACACGTATAGCCAAAATTGTCGATTTTTCGACTTCCATATTTTATATATTACTATGCGTCCGTACACACCAGTTATCTTACAAGATTTTTATTTTTAAGTTATTTTACAGGATTATATTTTTTATTACTATTATTATTATTTTGTTATTACACAACCACAACCACACAGTCACACCATCCCCGTCAGCTGGCATCTTAGAAACGACGTTCCCTCTCGTCGTACTTCCATGATATCCTTTCACCCACATCTCAAGTTCTCGGTACTCATTGGTGGGTGTAGTGGAGGCTCGGGGTCAAACTGAGGGAAAAAGGTATTAGGGTTATTTAAAAGATTCTGGAATTGCCAGTCAGTGGTCCACCATTCTTCCAGCTCAACTAGAGGTCGGGGGTTAACAAGGGGATCTGGAATAGCTGGTTCCAGATTGACTGGAAGTCGGGCTTCAGTTGGGTAATTGAAGAGATTTTCGTCGGCAGGTCCGATGAGGTCACTAAGTGCCAGTTTATGATCCAACTCCTCCCATGATGGCATTTCCTGGTCTTTCCTGGAACTCTCTCCGATCTCTATTCCCTTGCCTTTATCCCTCGGATCCTCAATCTTTATAACTTTCCGTGTCGATGGCTTCTTCCTACGCACACGCCTCCAGCCTACGAATCTCCTTCTCTTCTTCGGCTTTGGTTTCTCCTGAGGTTGGGCTAGAAATACCCTTGGCTCTTCAGTATCAGCCTGGTAGCCAGTGAAGGTATTAGTGATATCCATATCTGAGCTATGGATAGAAAAGTTTTGAAGTGCTTCGGATAGTTCATTCATGCTGTTAGCATACATGAAGAAACATACAAAATTCTAAGTTAAAATTTTGTAAATTGAATTTTCACATAATCACAGAATGGCAATCAGAAAAATTAAGTATTTCTAAATACATAACTGGCTTAAATCAGTGGCTCTGATACCACCTTTTTCTGTCACGGCCCCCGTCCCGGTTTTACCCGGTCCAGGAGCCACGGGACAGAAACCCGTGGTATTTATTAATTGAGTTGACAGCGGAAGTTTAACAGGATCTTTGAAAACTTGAAAATGCCCGATTATTTTATTTCATAATTTGGGATAAACCCCGTAATTTACAATAGAGGAATTTTACTAGGAAATTCCCTGTTTTACAAAACATGTTTATTTATTTATCTGAGCCACTACTTCAAGCTTGTCAGTGCTCCGTAGAACTTTTCCTTGATTCACAGTAGTTCACCTGAAACATGTTTTAAAAATAATTTATCAGCGGGGAAATACTAGCGAGTCACTCAAGTTTAATAAAATAACACATAGTTATAAATTACAGCATAAGAGCGATTACAATGGTTACTATCTTATTTTTATCTGGCGTCGTGTCACCTCCTGGTGACGATGGTCATACCACTATTGGGTCATTTCACCCAAGTAGTGATGATTATCACTGTTAGGTTGATGAACCTAACCGTGAGAAATTAGTAATGTGCACAATACCCCACTAGCCAGTGATTCAAGATAACCACGACTTAATCCCTGTAATTATAACCTTTGAAAATATTTGGAGTATTGTGAAACATTGTTTGATAAAAAGAGAATGACTCACTTTGCAAGTTTAACGGGCAGAGTTTTAGCCTACTGATAAGCCTTGTAACCTAATTTAAATAACAATGCACACGAACTAGGTCAGTAACTTAATACAAACTCACGAGATTAAAACCCTCACGACGAATGACAAAGTGCAATACTTAAACATCCATCGAATTCATGACAAATGACAAAGTATAACCCGAGTTTGAGCAGCACTTAAACATTCATCGGATTGGTTTCAATCGATCGGACATTGAATCGTAGCAGTGATTGAGTTAATACCCTGTATCGTAGCAGCGTCGTGATCCCTAAAAGCTTGTTTTCTGCAGAATTTGGTCGTTTTGAAGTGAAAATTTCGAGTGCAGATGAATGCCCCATGCACAGGCTACTTATAGCCTGATTTTGAGTTTTACGCGGCCCGCGTAAGCCTTAACAGGCTTTTACGCGGCCCGCGAGAGCCCCTAGTCTACGTGTAGGCTTGCTGTGTCACGAGTAGGTTTGCCAGGTGGACGACACGTGGCTTAAACACTTATCCGGAACAATTTTAAGTTGACGCGGCCCGCATAAGGGTCCGCTTATTGTTTACGCGACCCGCGAGATGACCAAATTTCATGTTTTCTTGGTTTTTCACGCACATTAGGGTTTCAGGGGTCCGGGTTTTCACTTACGGGTCGTTTTGGGACATTTTTGCAGGTCCTTACATTTGACCCGACAATTGACCAAGTAGATGTGATAATTAGGAGGTGCCCTTTTAAGGGTTTAATACCTACATAATTACCAACACATAGCCACTTTCAATTCGAATAATGGCTAGACCGTTAGTGATTAATCACAAAGTCAAAGAGTAATTACGATATCTTTAACTTTCGGTCATTAAACTAATAAAAGCTTAACTACAGAAGCTAAGAACACTTACAAAGGTCCTTAGCAAGAAGATTTGAACTATTAGAGCTTCCTTAATGCTTAGGATGCTCCAGAGAACTCAGCTAGAGAGTTTGAAATTCTGATTTTGAAGTGTGCAAGAACAAGTGAGAAATGAGGGCCTTTATATAGGGGAATTGAGTGAATCAAGATGATTACAAGTGTCCCAGATGTTTTATGATGCTCACAAGTGTCCAAATGGTTTTTTGAAACCATCAACATGCAGCTGGTTTCGATTCAGAGTGTAGAAGATCTTCACAAGATTGCAGGTTGCATGCTGGCAGCTGCCAGTTTTGGCTGGAAACAGGTCCCGCCTGCGTGTCGCGCCAAGCGCAGGGAAACCCTACGCGACACGCGGGGGAGCATGTTTTCAAAATTGTTTTGTTTTGTTGCAAGATCAGTCCCTGTACTTTCTGAACTCGAATAACTGTTATTTCTAGCATGATGGGTCCACATAATCAGGTCTGAGATGTTCTTGGGAGTGGAAACATGCATTCATAAGTTTTGGATATATTGAAAAAGGTTCCCGGATGAAGAATTGCCATATTTACACTTTTGACCCTTTTCTTGGAAATTTAAATATACATCACAAGATTGAACCGAAACTTGAATAAATCATTATCTGATATACATGAGGGTATAATAATATATTACAAAGCTTCGGGAATGTTAAAAGGTCACTCAGAGGTAGGAATTAACATGTTGACACTTTTAACCCCTGTGTTTTGTAACTTTTGATTTTTAAGCACAAACAGCTTCTTGAGTCCGACAATTTATTCAATCACGAATACGAACATCATATGAGGTCATTCAGAGGCACAATCTTGGCATGTTGACGCTTTTGGTCCTTCAATTAACATCTTTTCACTGTTTGATAACTTTAGTCACTCAAGTTATCTTTTTAACATGATCAGGGTTCATGACACGTGTCACCACTGTATTGGACTTGATTTTGCGAGGTGTTACATCCTCACCCCCTTAAAAGAAATCTCGACCTCGAGATTTACAGAAATAAATGAGGGTATTTTGTTTCATCGTGGATTCAACTTCCCACGTATATTTTGGGCCTTTACGGGCATCCCATTTCACTTTAACAATTGGCACATTCTTTCTTCGAAGCTTCTTAACCTGTCGATCCTCAATCGACAAAGGTTTTTCAATAAACTTTAAGCTTTCGTCAATTTGCACGTCCTTATGAGACATTGCTAGCGACTCATCGGCTAGACATTTCTTTAAGTTGCAAATGTGGAATACATTATGAATTCCACTAAGCTCCTCAGGTAGATTTAGCTTATATGCCACACTTCCGACACATTCGATGATCTCGAATGGTCCTATGTACCTTGGGGTCAGCTTGCCCTTTTTGCCAAAATGCATCACCCCTTTCCAGGGTGATACCTTGAGTAGGACCTTATCACCAACTTCAAATTTTAGAGGTTTACGCCTCATATCTGCATAGCTTTTCTGCCTATCCCTGGCGGCTTTCAGACGATCACGGATCTGAACAATCTTGTCCGTCGTTTCTAGGACTATATCAGGTCCTGATAGTTGGGTTTCTCCAACTTCTGCCCAACATACTGGTGTTCTACACTTTCTTCCATACAAGGCCTCAAAAGGCGCGACTTCGATACTTGAATGATAACTATTATTGTATAAAAATTAAATCAAAGAAAGATGTTTATCCCAACTTCCTCCCAAGTCAATAACACAAGCCCTGAGCATATCCTCAAGCGTTTGAATCGTACGCTCGCTTTGGCCATCCGTCTGAGGATGATAAGCAGTACTGAAATTCAAACGAGTGCCTAAAGATTGTTAAAAGCTTTTCCAAAAATGAGATATGTATCTAGTATCCCTATCAGAGATAATAGATACTGGCACACCGTGGAGAGATACTATCTCATCCACATATAGCTGAGCTAGCTTATCGGAGCTGTGCGTTTCTTAATAGGTAAGAAGTGAGCTGACTTGGTCAGTCTGTCGACTATAACCCATATCATATCATTCCCACGTTTCGTCTTTGGTAACTTAGTGATAAAATCCATAGTTACCATTTCCCACTTCCAAGTGGGAAGTTCAGGTTGTTGTAGCAAACCTGACGGCTTTTGATGCTCGGCTTTAACCTGTGCGCACGTCAGACATTTAGCCACATAAGTGGCTATAGATATCCTCAAACCTATCCACCAGTAATTTGCCTTTAGATCCTGGTACATCTTATCACTGCCCGGATGTACCGAATATTTAGAGTTATGGGCTTCTTGGAGAATCACATCTCTAAGTCCTCCATGGATTGGAACCCAGATTCGACCATTCAATCTAAGGATTCCATCCTTGCCATATGATAATTGATCAGTAGTTACACCTAACTTCTCATTCGGAAAGTTAGCTTCTAATGTAGCTTCCTTTTGGGCAGCTAACAGTCTTTCATTCAAGCTATTCTTTAGTTCAATGCTTTTGGCATTGATCCTGATAGGTTTAATCCTTTCTTTCCGGCTCAAGGCATCAGCGACCACATTTGCCTTTCCAGGATGGTAGCGTATCTCACAATCATAGTCGTTTAATGTTTCCATCCAGCGTCGCTGCCTCATATTAAGATCCTTCTGGTTAAACAAGTGTTGAAGGCTCTTGTGATCTGAAAAGATCACACTTGGTTCCATATAGAT
The DNA here is from genome assembly GCA_030545235.1 of Helianthus tuberosus. Lineage (NCBI taxonomy): Eukaryota > Viridiplantae > Streptophyta > Magnoliopsida > Asterales > Asteraceae > Helianthus > Helianthus tuberosus. The sequence goes on from CM060429.1 coordinate 146,386,645, forward strand.
AATGCCTCCATAATTTTAGTGCAAATACAACGGCACCTAACTCCACATCATGGGTGGTGTAATTCTTTTCGTGCACTTTCAATTGACGTAAAGCATAGGCAATAACCTTGCCTCTCTGCATAAGCACACAACCCATACCTGTGTGCAATGCATCGCAATAAACAACAAATTCTTCTATCCCTTCTGGCAGTGTCAATACAGGAGCATTGCTTAATTTCTGCTTAAGAATCTCAAAGGATTCTTGTTGTTTGGGTCCCCAATCAAACTTTATATTCTTGCGAGTTAACGAAGTCAAAGGTGCAGCAATCCTTGAAAAGTTTTCAATAAAACGCCTGTAGTAACCAGCCAAACCTAAGAAGCTGTGAATTTATGTAGGTGTCTTCGGTGCTTTCCAATTCATAATCGCTTCAATCTTAGCGGGATCCACCTGGATACCACGCTCACTTACTACGTGTCCAAGAAATTGGACTTCACGGAGCCAAAACTCACATTTGGAAAACTTGGCGTAGAGCTTCTCTTGTTGCAGAAGTTTAAGGATGCATCAGAGATGTCTTTCATGATCAGCTTGACTCTTTGAATAAATAAGAATGTCATCAATAAAGACAATGAAAAACTTATCTAGATACGGCTTGCAAACGCGATTCATGAGATCCATGAATGTTGCAGGTGCATTAGTGAGCCCGAAAGGCATCACTAAGAACTCATAGTGGCCATGTCGTGTTATGAATGCAGTCTTGTACACGTCTTCGGTTCTAACCTTCAACTGATGATAACCTGACCTTAGATCAATCTTGGAGAAGTAACTTGCTCCTTGCAGTTGATCGAACAAATCGTCGATCCCGGGCAATGGATATCTGTTCTTAATCGTAACTTTGTTCAGCTCGCGATAATCAATGCATAAACACATCGATCCATCCTTCTTCTTCACAAATAGAATATGCGCTCCCCAAGGAGACGAGCTTGGTTGAATAAAGCCTTTCTTCAATAAATCATCCAACTGAGTTCTTAATTCCTTCACCTCTGTCGGTGCCAACCGATAAGGAGCTCGTGCTACAGGGGTTGCTCCTGGAATACTATCAATTCTGAATTCCACTTGTCTGTCTGGAGGTAAACCAGGTAGTTCTTCAGGGAATACGTCTGGATATTCAGAAATAACATGGATGTCTTTGATCTTGGGCTTTGGCTCATCTGTGGTCACCTGTGCCATATAAATGACACAGCCTTTCTTCAAACACTTTGATGCCTTAAGCATAGTTACTTGTTCGGGCAATCGATACTGTGTATCTCCTTGAATAGTAAGTGGCTCACCATAAGGGGACTTAATGATAACTTGCTTTTTGTCGCAGTCAATTTGGGCTTGGTTACGAGATAACCAATCCATGCCTATAACTATATCAAATCCTGCTAATTTCAACGGAAGCAAAGACAGCGGAAAAGAGTGATTCCTAATGGATATAAAACATCCATCTAAGATTGTTGAAGCAGTCTCTATGGTACCATCGGCCAATTCTACCTCGTATTTTATATTTAGAGTTTTAACAGGCAGATTTAACAGTTTACAGAATTTATTGTCTACAAAAGACTTATCTGCACCAGAATCAAATAAAACTCTAGCATATACATCATTGATGAGGAATGTACCTGTTATAACATTATCATTTTGCACAGCCTCCTGAGCATTCATTTGGAAGACTCGAGCATTAGTCTTCTTGGCCTCTTCAGGCTTCTTTGGGTTTTTCGGGCAATTAGTCTTTATGTGCCCCTTCTCGTTGCAACCATAATAGGTTGCATCCTTCATTTTCTTGCAATCCAAAGTTTTATGCTCCTTAGACTTGCAGATCCCACAAACTTTAGGCTGCGAATGCGATTGCTATTCGTATCTGCACTTTCCAAAATGGTGTTTCTTGCAGACATTACATTTGGGCTTCTCCCCTGTCTGTTGGGTGTCCTTTTTAAACCCAGAACTCTTCCTATGCTTAGAGTTCCCCTTCCTTTTCTTATCGGAGCGATGAGAACTCTCATCCTCCCGTTTCCGCTTTCCTTCCTCAGAAGCTTTGACAGACTTATTTATGACCTCATCGAGTGTGAGAGATAAAGACAGATCCACCACGGACTTGTATGTGGTTGGTCTGGAAGCTTTAACATTACCCTTGATTTCTTGAGCCAGGCCTCCAATAAAACGTGTTATGCGCTTTGGTTCCGGTGTGACCAAATAAGGAACCAATCGGGACATGGTGTTGAAACTTGTAACATACGTCTGACAATCCAAATTCTTCATGACCAGAGTCAAGAAGTCAGTCTCGATTTTCTCTACCTCATGATGAGGACAGAAATTTTCCTTGATTAGCGCAACAAATTGCTCCCAAGATAAGTTATACAGTAGGATCTTCCCTGTGGCTTGGATTAACGACCTCCACCAAGCCAAAACTTCACCCTTAAATGATTGTGAAACAAACTTCACAATATCCTGTTCCGCACAACCACTGATATCAACTACAGTATCCATCTCATCAAGCCATGTCATACAGTCAATGGCTCCTTTTTCTCCTGTGAAGTCCCTTGGCTTGCAAGAGACGAAGTATTTGCAAGAGCAAGTCTTGACACGTGGCTCCTGATTAAGCACAATTTGTTTGGATGGTATACTTTTCTGATTTGACGAATGATGAGATTCGTCCTTATGAGATGTATGTGTCTTGGAAGGTTTGTAAATCCCAAAACGTATCCGGATCACAGTGGTTGGTTGTTTTAACCCATAACACCTATTGATTAGGTGTTTGAGACATGAAAAGTTAAGAAATATCAAAGATGAAGGGAAGCTAATGGATTAATGAATACAACAAGTGTTGTATTGAATCCAAACAATAAGATATAACAATAAAACACCCTGGATATCAGATTTGAGCACAAGATCAACACAAGAATGTAACAACACTAATATTCATTCAAGAGCCAAAAGCTTGCCAAGGTTACAATGTGAAGGCTATTTATAGTGTTCCTGACTAGCCAGTAAATTTATAAATTTGCTGGAATCTTATCTACACTAGGTCAGGAAACATTCTTCTAGAAAGTTACAAAATAAGCCCTTGGACTTTCTAAAGCTTAATAAACTTAACCAGAACAATCCAGAACCATCTAAAACAAGTACCAATGGTCTCAAATGACCTAACAATATTCCCCCTAGACCGTTGCGTACTTGATCGTCCTTCATTCTTGTTTAGCGTTTCAGACCCTAAGCGACTCAAGTACCTACGGTCTCAAAATGGTCTAACAATATTCCCCCTAGACCGTTGCGTACTTGAGCGTCTTCATTCTCTGACTCTGGTTTCAGGATTTGTTGCGTCTTTTCCCACATTGTGCTGGGATGGAGTTTGCTTGTTATCAGCTTCACTTGCGCCCCCTATTGTGATATTGTATGTGGATGACGCCGGAGATTAAATCTCTCAAACTTCTGATTCTGATGAACGATCCGTGACTTTTGGAGCAGGTGTTTAATGATAGCTTCTTTCTTCTCTCGACCTTCGTCACACTCCTTTTGTTCTTCAATTTTTGAATAAGATCTCCATCATCTCAGTCTTTCTTTCTTTCTCTCACCTTTATCACAGCTCACGTGTATCCATACGCAGGTAAAGATTGCATCTTAAGATCAGCTTGTAGTGCCAAATCACTTCGCCTTTTCTTTCGCTGGTCTCTGCTTTTTGCAACATCATCCCGTTTCTCTTGATCTCGTTTCTAACAGTTCTTGTATTCTGAAACACACAAACGAGCTAAGTGAGATCTGGATTGCAAAATGAGAAGGTTAGATAATGCTATAATGCTATATTTACAAAGGATAGAAGTAGTAATGAAAGAAATAAGAATATTTACAAAGGCGCAGTCAAGTATGCAGGTAAGAACACTACATATTTTTGAAATTTAGATACATACGTCAGTCAGATTATGTTAATAGCATCGGATTATATACGAGTCATAATTAAAACGCTCGAAAAGTTCAAACTTTCTCGAAAAGCATGCCCATGTTATCTTAAAACTGCATAAACACTTAGAAAATATTTACAAAATGTCAAAACTTGGATAATTTTGGACTTCGAAATTCATTTTTCAAACCGGGAGGTTCCTTTTTCACTGATTTCCTTTTTCTTTTGACGCTCGTCAATTTACCTGCAGAAGATCATATTGCCAACACCTGTTAATTTCTTATATATTATTATTATTAGTGAAACAAGGCACAAGAAAAACTGCCAGTATGTTTGTCCGCTTAAATCCATGCATCCTTCTTTCAACATGCCTTCGGTGAGCGTTTTTATCATGTTTTGGTAATATTGACAAGACTTCTATGGCCCCCACACAAACTATTGAGAATAGAAACATTACGCCCGTGAGTCCCACGTCAGGACATACCCCCGTGATCAAGGTATGCACAAAGGTTCTTCATAACAGGTGAGTATATTGAATCCATTCATTTCAACGATAGAACGGAGATCAGGTCTGTACTTTCGTACAACAGAGATTCCAAGAACTATCGAGGGCGAGACGGATAGTTCGGTGAACAGGTCAGTACTTTCGTACAGCAGAGAGACCGAAACTAATCCATCAAAAGGTTTTGGCCAAAATTGGCACTTATTATGAAAGGGTTTGGCCTTTTTTTTTTTTTTTTTTTTTTTTAAGGCGCTTATTATTGAAGGGATATCATAGAAGTTCTAGGTCAGCATGTATCTGGATGCAGCAGAAGAACAACTATGATACCCCCCGAATGGAGACCAATATAAAGACCCGAGATCTCAGACTTTGGCAATCTATCAACACAAGATTTAAGACCATTAAGCCATATGCCGCAACGTGTTACCCACATGATGCGTAATGCCTGAGAGAAGCCAGAATCCTTGTGTAGATGTTAAGTTTTGCTCCCTAGCAGCAGTTTACTCGTCGGTGTTGCTGAATCTACCGACACGTCGTTGCTTGGTACCCCGATTTCTTTTTGTTTTGTTTTCTGTTTTGCAGGAAATAGCAAAGCGTTAGCAATTTTCTATCATTTCTTCTAACAGGAGTCAGAAACAAGCATCTCGTTTTGATTTTCTGGAATATCCCCCCTAAAATCTTTATTTTCGAAAGTCCATTTGCCCGAAAATGAAATTTTCAGAAAATCTTTTTGGTGGGCAACGCTGTACGATACTTGTTTTACTTTCAACAAACGGTTTTTTTTTTTTTTTTTTTTTTTTTTAAAGAAAAACTATGAACAGGGATAGTTTATTTACGAAAGCTTTTGGACACAAGATGCATTTCCATTCAAGGAAATTTACCATCTCCAACCAGGTTACCAGCTGGTTGGATCGCGTTTTTATCAAAGGCCTTTGTGAAAATGTCGGCCCGCTGCTGTGTTGTTTCCACTGGCACCACTTGAATGTATCTCGAATTGCGTGCATACGGATTTCGATATGCTTTGTTCTGGAGTGGTGACTGGGGTTCTTCACAATTTCCAGACATGCCTCATTGTCGATGAATATAGGAGTCTTCATGATGTTGATTCCATAATCCAACAACTGATTTTGTATCCAGAGAACTTGTGAACAGCAACTGTAGGCCGCGGTGTACTCTGCTTGAGCAGTGGAGGTGGACACAGTTGTCTTTTTCTTGCTTTGCCATGAAATCAGACGATTTCCCAAGAATTGACATCCTCCTGAGACAGACCTGTGATCTACTTTTACAACCTGCATGATCACTTCTGCAGGGACGACATATTCAAGCATTCCATGTCACTGAAAAGCCCCGATATTCTTTTATCACAGACTTGTGATACGCTCATAAGATAGTAGCACAATTCTGGAACATAGACATTTTCCAACGTGAGGGCTTTAGACACCACATCTTCTACTCCAATGATCTTCCCTCCCTTCTCGTCTCCAGCGAATGACACGAAATCACCACCAATAAAGCGAAAGTTCTTCAGAAGTTCCTTCAAGCCTGTCATGTGTCTTGAACATCCGCTGTCGACATGCCAGATATATTCCAAGAGCAAACGATGCCATTTCTGGAGTTTATTCTGATATACACAAGGACACAAATATACAAATTAGTAAGTTTTGGGAACCCAGATTTGTTTTATTTCGAATCTATCATGATTTTGACCCACTTTGGCCTCTTTTTGTTTCCAAAAATAGGTCGTTGACTCAACCAGATTTTTAACAGACTTCTTAAGATAGTTTAACTGATATGTGACGTTTGTAAGAAAATCATGCTCTGGTTTAGAAAGCTTCTTGTTTTTACAATGTTTCGCTGTATGTCCTAAATGACCGCAGCGAAAACATCTTTTATGTCTGGGTCCTTTGGTGTTAGTAGATGATGTATGTGATGAGAGTCTTGAGCTTTCTGCTTTCTTCATTTTCTTGTCAACTCTACTTTCATCTTCTGAGCATTCTTCATCACTGTCGGAATCGGGTGAACTTTCAGACGTTTGGTATTCACTTGAGCTTTGCTCTTCACTTGCTTCGTAACTTGGATTATTGCAGCTTTGATCTTCGCTTGAACTTTCTGAGTCTTGGTCTTCAATTATCTCAACACTTGAACATTCAGAGCTTTCATCATTTGTTGTTTGATCTTCACTTGAGGTTTTCGGGGTTTCTTCACTTGAGAATTTAAAGCTTTCTCCATCTGTTGTTCGATCTTCACTTGAGGTTTCTGATTTTTGCTCATCTTCGGAATTTGAAGTCTCCTTTTCATCTTCTGAGGCAGCGATGCTTGAGTCTTGATTGCAGTGATCTTCAGTGACTTTCTTTTCTGAATCCGTCATACCTGTTCGAGATGGAATAAATTCTGGAATTTCCTCTGTGAGGAATTTTCCAAAGCTATTCTTTTTCAATTCTGGCACAAACACAGGAGATTCACAAACAATTTTATCATCACAAAATGCAGAATTTAAATCATGACATTCAGACATAACATGTTCACGATCACGGGTCTCAAATGTAGGCGCATGGCCCTTACAGTCATCCGAAGATTTAAATTTAGGCACACGGCCATTACAGTCATCCCGAATATTGTTTCTCTTATCACAGTTCCAGGCGAACCAGTTAACAGTGGAATAACTGTCGCCTGAATAGCCTATTCCTATTTTTGAACCACCGCAGTCTCCATCCTCATCGCACACATCTTCTTTACACATAATTGGATCTGCATTACTTTTACAAAAGTTAGCGGTTGTCTCGTTTTCACAAGAGTTGTTTTGTTCTACAGAGGCCTTTTCATCAATGAGATCATTTTCGGGATGAGGAGTTGGTATAGGCACATAGTTTTTGCTATGTGGAGGAAGAAAAAGTTTTCTTTCATTTCCTTGCCTATCCTTGTACCCGATCCCGTCTTTTACATACGTTGGTCGTTGGCAGTTTTTGATGTCAGTAAAGGCCTTTTGACTGACATTCCATTTATCGATGATAATTTGCAATTTATTCTTTTCGTTCAAAGCCTTTTCTAGTCTATCTGTGAGATCGTTAATGATAAGATCTTTTCTAATCACAAATTCTTTTAGAGTTTGCATTTCAGCTAAAGTTGAATTCAACTTTCTCTGATATGCGGCCTCGTTCAGTTTAAGTTCGTTATTCATTTTTAAGGCTTTGTCCTTTTGTCTCTCAAATTCTAGATTAAGAGACTTGTAATGTGCCACGACATCAACGCATGCTGGTGTGCATAACTTTACTTTAAAGTTATGTGGAATGCTGTTTACCAAGTCTTTGTCAGCCTTTTCTTTTGAGGATTCGGTTTTCATGGCCGCAGCTGAGGCTTTCGCTTTCTCTTCCTTCACAGAAGTTGTTTCTTTCTGAAATTGCTCTGTGGCCTTCACAGCTTCTTCAGCCTTCTTGTCTTTCTTAGGCTCGGAGGAAGTGAAAATACCCTTCAGACCCTTGTCGGTAGCATCATCTCCTTTTGGGATTCCCATAGCCTGTTTCTCGGTGGGTTTTGACGATGAAGATAAAGAATCGCTCGAGATTTTTGCCATGAGTGCTTTGTGAACTTGTTCCTCTACTTCAACATTCTCTTCAGCTTGAGTTTCACCGAGCACAACTGTCTTTTCACTGGACCGTGGAGCCTTTGATGCGCTTGCGGAAGCGTTTAAGTAAGTCGTGTCTGAAGCTTGTTGACTGACACCTTCGGATGCAAGAAGTGCCACGTTCTTCAATCCTGCAGAAGTCTGAACAGGCTTTGGGGTGTAACCAGTCGTATTCATTTCTCGTTTGTTAACATCCATTTCAAAATCCTTCAAAGTGTTGATCAAATCGGTTAGAGTGACAGGATTTGGATTGTTGAGGAAATCCCCTTTGATCATCATGCACTTCAGGCTCCATTCCTTTGCAAGTGAGTCCAAAAGCTTCTTTATGGCAGCACGGTTAGTGATATGATTTCCTGCCTTCTTCATCTTGGTCATCATATTTCGAAAGCGACTGATATGATCGGAAAGGCTTTCCCCACGAATTCCACAAAACAGGTCGTATTGCTTCTGCACCATGACTCTTTTGCTCTCAATCAGCTCTTCGTTTCCCTCGTAATATTCGATCAAAGCGAGCCAGAGTTCATTTGCAGTTCTGTATTTTTCAAACATGTTACAGTCATCTGTTGACAGAGCCATGGTTAAGGCGGCATATGCACGATGATCACGTTGGATTAGAGCCTTATCTTTATCAGTAAAGGTAGTTGCATCATTGTTGGCAACTACCGCATCTCCTCGAACAACCGTTGGAATGTGGGGTCCAGCGATGACAGAGAGCCACAGATTGTAGTCCGTGTACTCGAAGAACGACTGAATGCGAGTCTTCCAAGTGCTAAAGTCTTCAGCCCCTTTCAACTTTGGTGGCCGAGTAGTGGTTCTAGTCTCAAGTTCCGCTTGAGCAATTGGACTTAGTTGATTTAACGACATCTTTGCTTGATTTTGACAGAATAGAGCTGATCAGAAGCTAATTTCGCTGACAGATCGCTAATTTCGCTGACAGATCGCTAGAAACTAGTGACAAAATGTAATTTCGCCGATGACGAAACAGGCACGTGCAATTTCGCTGACAGATCTTGCCGGTCTTCAACCTTCGCTAGTACCCAAGGTTGTCCTGCACGAGCGAACAAGATAATTTCGCTGACAAACACAACACATACGTTAGCTGGACTAATTTCACCGATTACCGTGATAAGAACGCTGTGGTTCAGTATCACAGTTCTCGAAGTCGCCTTCGATAATATCGCTCAATGGTCACCGGACACTATTTCGCTGACAATCAGTAATTTCGCTCGAATAGTGATCGTCGAAATTAATGATTCTGCGATGAGTTTCAAGACAATCTAATTATGTTCGCTATATTCAAAATTTAAATTCGCTGCCTTCATAAATTGTTCGCTGCATTCATGATAAGTTCGCTGGACAGAGGGTTTAACACGAACTAAAACCCTCTAAACACTTAAAAACAGCTCAAAAACCATGTTTTGATGTATCAAAATGTCCAAAATGACTCCCTAATCATATATTAACAACAACCTATCGATTAAACACACCAAATCAATCCATTTTAAGACCAAAAATTTGAAAAACTTTGAAACTCTTGAAAAAAAAAACCTTCAAAACTATGAAAAATCTCAACAAGAACACAACAACCAAGAGCACTAAGGCTCTGATACCAAATTGTAAATCCCAAAACGTATCCGGATCACATTGGTTGGTTGTTTTAACCCATAACACCTATTGATTAGGTGTTTGAGACATGAAAAGTTAAGAAATATCAAAGATGAAGGGAAGCTAATGGATTAATGAATACAACAAGTGTTGTATTGAATCCAAACAATAAGATATAACAATAAAACACCCTGGATATCAGATTTGAGCACAAGATCAACACAAGAATGTAACAACACTAATATTCATTCAAGAGCCAAAAGCTTGCCAAGGTTACAATGTGAAGGCTATTTATAGTGTTCCTGACTAGCCAGCAAATTTATAAATTTGCTGGAATCTTATCTACACTAGGTCAGGAAACATTCTTCTAGAAAGTTACAAAATAAGCCCTTGGACTTTCTAAAGCTTAATAAACTTAACCAGAACAATCCAGAACCATCTAAAACAAGTACCAACGGTCTCAAATGACCTAACAGTTTTGTATGAGGTACAGATTGGGTCCTGGTGCGAGTACCACTTGGTTCTTTGAACTGCATGTCAATGGCTGTAGTAACAGCATTGTCTATCAATGCTTGTAGGTCTGCACCAGCTACATTTATTCTGGTGTTATCATTTCTCTCTCTTGGATAACTATTAACTTCTTGAGATTCAGCCATGTGGCTTGATTGCTATAAAAATAATGATAATAATTTATTCAGAAGTCTATTATGGAATCGTCATTCTTGATGATTCATTAACCATGGTAATTATAAACCATATTGGTTAATTTGATAATTTTATTAATTTAAATTTTCATTATAATTAATCCCAGTTATAAACTATTATGGATATTAAGGTGGCACACAAAAGGCCTAGTCACAAGGACAATTTTAAATTTTTAAGCCATGATTTCATAATCATTAGGCTAGGTGAGGAATTGGAAGAATCCAATATAAAGATGACTGGTGTGATTTTATCGAATAATGTCAGGAGTGCTAACATGTTTTCAGATGTTAACAAGATTTATTTTCTTAAAAAGAATTTACCATCATGGCCATGTCTTAAAATGACATATAGGCTAGGTTTTACCTTTAGGATTTTATTTAATGGCGGATCAATTATAAATTAGAATGATATTTTGATTTGTTTCATATAGTATATACATATAAATAATGACAAATAAATTTTAAATGAAACATTCCATAAATTGCAAAAAGTACACTAGCTGCCCTAAACGGGACTTTAAATAAATAACTTGTCCACACAGGGACTAAAATAAGAAATATAAGTCCACACAGGGACCAAATACATAAATAAAATATCCATGCAGGGACTTAATTGCAATAAAATTACAAAATAATAAAATAAGGATTTTTAATAATCCCTTTTTTTCTTTCCCTTAATAAGGCTTGCCAAACCCTTTAGAAGACCGCGGCGGCTCCTACACTCTTCGTCTACCCTTTGCTCCACCTCGTGCAACCTCTGGAGGATTTCTTACTGCTGCGGTGGTTGAATTTGTGGCGGCTGCTGCTGCTGAGGTTGAGGATGCGGTGGGTATTAATACCCATATGCGGGGTACCCAGTTGGGTACGTAGCTGGAAAGAGTCCAGGGTAGAGAACATTGTAGTTTGCTGCCTCGACGTATGGGTCAATGGGATGCGTCGGCGTCCCAGATGGCGGCATCTCTGGATCTGGATCCTCGTCCACATCCATATTTTGGTATTCCGGAAAATGATCAGCCGGTCCCAAAGGGTTTTGACCCTCTGGCTCTTCTATCTGGTTCATCGGGTTGAACCGACTTTGAAAATAAGGTGTCGGTTCTAGAAAGAATGGTGCGAACCCGATCGTTGCAGAGGAATGTAAGAGTGGTGAGAGTCGTTGGGCTCGTCCTCCTGCTGCGGCCCAAAGGAATGATGATAGGATGGAGAGGAGGTGAGCGAGACAGAGCGTCTCGCAGGTTCAAGATATGTCCTCCAGTCTTCGTGAGGACTTGATCCGAATGATGCTGATGGTGTACACCGGTGAGATGGCCCGGCTTCATGGTCGTTTCTAGTCAAAACTGGAGCTTTTCCTCGTCTTCCTCGGCCTCTCACTCTTGGTGGCATGTTTGTTTGAAATCCTGTCAAAACAAAAGATAAAAACCAACTAAAATTAGTATTAATCCTAGGTCTTTTGCCTAGACTCGGAAGTCAAGGAATGTGCAACTGTGTCATTGAGATTAAGCACAAAAGGCTAGTGTTTAATTCCCTCAATGTTGGCTCTGATACCAACCTGTCACACCCCGATATTTCCACATATTACCGGTGGGCCCGGTGGGGAGTATCGTGACGTAGTTGATATCATCATCGACAACTAATCACAGTTTAATGCACAGCGGAAGACTAAAAATAATAATACAAACCGAATTGAAAAGTATAATAAAATATTATACAAACGGTCGTTAATGAATCCACAAGCGGATCTAAAAAAATAAATAAATATTGTTCGACATGCTTAAAGTATTAAGAGCTTGCAAGACTCTTTAACTAATACTCAGGAGCTTCCAGCCGATTTCGTGTAGTACCTGCACTTAATCTTTTTGAAAAATACGTCAGTTTACACTGGTAAATACAATTAACTGACTCTTTTGAAAACATTTATGAAAATTGATTTAAATGCACAAAGCACAAATATTCTTTTATAACTTGGGACAATTATTTTAAATAATCTTGTATGCAGATTTAAATGTTTGTCGTACGTTCAGGGCCCGGGATAGAAGCCGGGACAAGATTAATAGACACACCACTAGTATAAGCCCACAAGAAGTTATCCTCACGAGTGAGATACCATTTTACATACGCAACTGTCAGGTGTATGCCTACACCCCGTGCTTAAATCGTGACCATTTCAAATGAATGAGCCAAGGATATCCAGGACACGTTCATTAACCCCTGAATGCTTAAATCAAACAAAACAGATTAAAACGGGTTATCTCAATGACTTAACCACTTAATCGATTAAATATTCAATACCCGACCAAGCGGTAATAATTTACTGTATCCCAAGCCCGTATAAGGGAAAATAAGTTAAAAGTATTTACCTGAGCTAAATGGTAAATTATACTCAGTCGTATATTCTAATAAGCAAGTGTAGGGAGCTTTTACTGGGCTCCTAATCTGGAACGAAGGTTTTGATAACCTATTAGATTCCTAACGGGTCTTATTTAAGTTGTAACTTTGACCGGTTAGTTTTAAAGGAAAGTTTACGGTACGAAACGCAAGATTAAGCGGTGACCGGATTGGGATGTGATTTAGACCCGACAAGTATGAAGACTTGTATATAATGGGTAAACTAAATACATTCTGGATTTTGAAGTAAAAATGAAAAGGTTTGACCCGTTTCGGCTAATTCATGCAAACTAGTTACATAAACCGTACCGAACGCGTATATGCATAACGGGTAACCGGATGAGTCATATACAAGTTCCAATAGTTATTATGCTTAAAATATGTTGTGAAATCAGTAGGATATCAACAATTATGCCCCAAATTAATTTAAGACCAATTTAAGTCCCGAAAGGGTATTTTGGTCATTTTAAAGTTTATAAAAGAGATTTAATAGCAAACTGAGGTTCTGGTCTAAAACATTTAGTAAAAATATTTATTTTATTAAGTTACATCAGTAAGATATCATACATATGTGTATTTAATCATTTATGGCCAAACTATGCACCGTAGGGGCATTTTGGTGATTTCACATATGCTTTTAAGGTCAAATTTGGAAGTCTGAGTTCAAGACTTACACTTACAGTTAAAGTATAAAAATTTATTTTTAAAATCAATAGGTAACAAGTCTTAGGTGCAAAATATGGTTTTAAACCATATTATGCGCCTAATTTGCATAGAAGTCGATATTTGACGATACTTGAGATGTTTAAGGAAATCTGAGATTTTGATCAACCTTAACTGTTTAAAATATTTTATTTAATATATAAATTCAGTAGAAAAAGGTTTGACATGTAAATAATGTGTAAAACTCATTTTATTAGTGAAAATGGCATTATCGTCAATTACCGAGTCCATGCAAGAACTCTATGTTATGGTCAGTATAAAATTTGACCAAAAATTCTAAAATTCCCTAAAAATTATATTAAAACAGTAGGTAATGAGTTTGTTGCCAAAAATTGGGTTTAAATATGATTTATGCTAAAAATGCAATTTAATTTACAAAAAGTTCTGTTTTACGATATCTTGCATAACTTTAGTTTAAGACCAGAATCTGATGTCAAATTTTTGTGACATACTTATATATCAGAAATAAAGCTTTTTGACCTTTCACATTTTCAAAAATCTCATTTTTATATCAAAAGGGCATGATGGTCAATTTTAAGCAAATAACGAAACATGCAAATAATCTCTGATTTCTAAGGGACCATGTAGTATAACTTCAGAGAGTTATACTAACATATAATATGGTCACAAAGGAATCCTAAGGCATAACTAAACTAAGCTAATTCGGGTCAGAACTGAAAGTCAAAGCAAAATTCTACTTTTGCTACTTTCGGTTGCGAACCGAGCCTAAACTTAGAATTGTTGGGTTGAACATGCCTAAACATGTTCTTATATTATTTACCAAGTTATTTAAGTGATAAAATGTATTTTATAGCTTCTACATTATCAGTTATGATTTATTTTGTAAAAACTGACTCGTTTGACTTTTCTGTTAAGTAGTTTGACCCGACAATTGACCAAGTAAATGTGATAATTAGGAGGTGCCCTTTTAAGGGTTTAATACCTACATAATTACCAACACATGGCCACTTTCAATTCGAATAATGGTTGGACCGTTAGTGATTAATCACCAAGTCAAAGCGTAATTACGATATCTTTGACTTTTGGTCATTAAACTAATAAAAGCTTAACTACAGAAGCTAAGAACACTTACAAAGGTCCTTAGCAAGAAGATTTGAACTATTAGAGCTTCCTTAATTCTTAGGATGCTCCAGAGAACTCAGCTAGAGAGTTTGAAATTCTGATTTTGAAGTGTGCAAGAACAAGTGAGAAATGAGGGCCTTTATATAGGGGAATTGAGTGAATCAAGACGATTACAAGTGTCCCAGATGTTTTATGATGCTCACAAGTGTCCAAATGGTTTTTAGAAACCATCAACATGCTGATGGTTTCGATTCAGAGTGTAGAAGATCTTCGCAAGATTGTAGGTTGCATGCTGGCAGCTGCCAGTTTTGGCTGGAAACAGGTCCCGCCCGCGTGTCGCGCCAAGCGCAGGGAAACCCTGCGCGACACGCGGGGGAGCATGTTTTCAAAAATGTTTTGTTTTGTTGCAAGATCAGTCCCTGTACTTTCTGAACTCGAATAACTGTTATTTCTAGCATGATGGGTCCACATAATCAGGTCTGAGATGTTCTTGGGAGTGGAAACATGCATTCATAAGTTTTGGATATATTGAATAAGGTTCCCGGATGAAGAATTGCCATATTTACACTTTTGACCCTTTTCTTGAAAATTTCAATATACATCACAAGATTGAACCGAAACTTTAATAAATCATTATCTGATATACATGAGGGTATAATAAAATATTACAAAGCTTCGGGAACGTTAAAAGGTCACTCAGAGGTAGGAATTAACATGTTGACACGTTTAACCCCTGTGTTTTGTAATTTTTGATTTTTAAGCACAAACGGCTTCTTGAGTCCGACAATTTATTCAATCACGAATCGAACATCATATGAGGTCATTCAGAGGCACAAGCTTGGCATGTTGACGCTTTTGGTCCTTCTATTTACATATTTTCACTGTTTGATAACTTTAGTCCCTCAAGTTATCATTTTAACATGATCATGGTTCATGACACGTGTCACCACTGTATTGGACTTGATTTTGCGAGGTGTTACAATTTTTTTTTAATATACCATAAAATCAAGTATTTTTTTATCTTTAATATGAGTACCATATTGTTATAATTTTTTTATGTATAAAAGTAACTTTTAAAAAAGTTACCAAAAGTTGTTTTATAATTGTGCTGATTATGTGTTAATTACAATATAATACAAACAAACACAAAAAGTAGATATAATCAGCACATCTGATGTGCTGATAATGGAGAACGATTGAGGATGTTGTGCTAATATCGTTTATGTTGATAATGGAGAACGATTGAGGACGATGTGCTGATAATGGAGAACGATTAAGGATGTTATGCTAATTATATAGTGTTGTGTTGATTATATTTTTTGTGGAGGTTCCTACAGGTTGGTTCGATCATGGAGAGTTACTAGATCATGGATATGTTAAAAAATTCAAACTTTGATTTGAATTAAACTTGCATGGATTTAGGGTTGTTTTAATAATTACTTTTAATTAGATATAAATAAATATTGTGAAAAGGTCTAAATTACCCTAAACTAAATTTTTATTGAGGGACACTTGTCAATTATGTGTTGGTTCTTACAAACATAAGTGTTTGTATTTGATCTCATTCCCTACCTTCCTCCCTAGCAGTGTTGTAGAGATTGCTGGCGTCAGTCAGGCGGTGGAGTACTGACTAGGGATTAATCGGATCGGAATTTATATATATAATTTTTAAATTTATATATATACACATACATTAATATCAATATAATACTTAAAAATAGTTCAAAATTCAAACAACTATAAGTTTAAAACATAACAAATCAAGTATTTAAACATTCAATACACATCTTAATATCAATATAATACTTAAAAATAGTTCAAAATTTAAACAACGAAGTTTAAAACATAGCAAGTTAAGTATTTAAATATTCAAACATTAACACATCAGTCACGACATTATGGAATATGTTTTAATGGTTTAAAACATGTTTTTTTGGGCCAGGTTGGAACTAAACAACTTAGGTCATGTATTTAATGGTTAAAAACATTTGTTTTGGGCCAGGTTGGAACTAAACAACTTGGGCCATTCCGACTTAGGCCATGTTGGACCCCATAGTTTATTTTTTTCAGTCTTGAATCTCCAATCCCATTTGGATAGGAGGGCAATATTAACATTCTTTAACTTGCTTAGAGGTAGGGGTGAGCATACAACCGAATTAACCGAACCGTAACCGAAATAACCAAAAAAACCGAACCGGAATAACCGATAACCGAAATAACCGAAGGGTTGGTTATTTATATTTTTAATAACCGATTTTTGCGGTTCGGTTATGGTTATTCTTATTTTCATAACCGCAAATAACCGAACCGAACAAACATAGCCAAATCCGTAGCACCATAAGTCTTTAAGTTTGTATTTAAATGCTTAACCATGGCCTAATCAATATGTATCTTTGGTGAAGTATTTGAATGTTTTAACTTTTAACCATGACCCAACTTTGATGAAGATTGCACTACAACTTTTTATGTTTTGATTAAAAAGTGTCGAATTTAAAAACCACGTTGTGTTCGTATGTATGTTTCCACATAACACGTGACTACACGTGTTACTTTTGTTTTGGAATTAGTATGCATATGGTAGTGAAATATAATTGATTAACCGTATATTTATTGTTTGCGCATTAATTTTGCTCGACCCACACATTTAAAGTCCAACATTAGAAACAATGAAAATAACCGACCTATAACCGAACCGAAACCGAACGGTTATGATTTTTTGATAACCGCAATGTGCGGTTATGGTTTCGGTTATAGGTAATAACCGAACCGAACCGCACCATGCTCACCCCTACTTAGAGGCTTAGAGCATTCACATCCATTCCATTATATTTTCACCCTAAATTACACTAAAAAACACTATATTTTCTCTCTCTTTTTCAATTAAATAATATTTTGTTATACATTTATCATTAATTTTTCTCTCTCTTCCCCTCACAACCACTTTCAAAATATATAAAAAATTATAGGGGGTGAACAGTGTCCCTCCAAAATATACAGACGAAAATAACATTTTCTCTCTCCTCCACTCACAACCATTTTTTATAGTTTTTATATTATAAAAACTACACACACATAATTTAATGGTATGGACATGAATGCTCTTAACCCCCCCCCCCCCCCCCCTCCCCCTTCATCTCTATCTATCACCATACGATCCCAGGCAACCAAATGCATCTTCTTATTATCACCGGTTCCTCCCCATAAAAACTTTTTGATCAACATTTCCAAGTCTCTGATTACTTTAGCCAAAGCTTTGTATAGAGAAAAGTAATAGTTAGGCAAGCTTCAAAGAACCAACTTGATCATGTGATACGACCTCCAATACATAACAAATTAGCTTTCCATGTAATTTTATGCTATCACATATTGATTTTTCTTGTAATTTTAAGCTCAAATAATAACTAAAAAAATGCATCATTCGTGCAGGCGGTGTAGCAATAGATTATGTTGTTCCTTTTCACTCGTGTCATTCCTTTCTTCCTCCATCCTCGTATACACCCCGCCAAAGCTTACGTCATTCATCCACCGTCGGCGAACTGTTACAATTCAGCTCCAACAAAGATTAAAAAAGTAACTATCTATCTTTCCCCGATTTGATTTCTGAATTAATCCTCTATACCCTCTTTATTATATCGTTTTTCTAACTTTCCAAGTTGAAATTCGAACCCTAATCATCGACTTATTGTTTATTTCCGTTAATTGTGAGGCTTAATCTTCCCTAAATGCATCAACAAACTAGATAATTAAAGATCATTACCCTCATCTTGTATCGTCGATTGCGAAATTTTAACCCTAAGTTTCGATCATAGGTTATAGACTAATAATACCAATTAAACACGTTGTTGTTTCAGCTTTTTAATTTTTTTCTCTTGCTTTTCAAGTGTGAATATCAGATGCTATCCAAGTGCTCATATTGTTTGAATTCACAGTATTTAAATAAAGATATTTGCATATACAATCAAGGTTCTGTGTTTTCGACTTTTCGTTATCAGTCAATGATACTATATTTGATCAATTGGCCAGGTTGGAAGGAAGTAATGGCATACTCAGCATCCTATATTCAATTGGTAACTTCAAACTACTTCTTCAGTTTCTTAATCTCGAATTACATGGCTACGTGTTTATATCACTAATATGATATTGGTGCCGATGCTGGTTTTAGCGGTCATGGGATCGCTAGCGGTCACTAGTATTTTTTATTGATTTTGTGAAGTTTCGAGTCCTCTTCCAAATAAAAGATTTTAGAATGATTTGTGTGAAAGAAAGGTTTGGTCTTTTGAGATATAGTTCATATCTTAGTGCTTCTCTTAAGGGGAAAACAAAAGGAGGCGGTGAAATCATTTTAGCAGGAGTATGTGGCTCCGTGTGTGTGAAATCTATAATTACTGATCAGTTATTTTGTATTTGTTCAAGTGTAATATTGTGGAACCTGTTATCTATCTTTTACCTTGTCAAACATTTCATATTTATGTTTTATACGGTTATACCAACCTTTTCGTTCTGGTTGCTGTCTGTCTATCTTTTACCTTGTCATACGTTTCATATTTATGTTTTATACTGTCATACCAACTTTTTCGTTCTGTGTTGCTGTCTGCTCTTAAGGGACTTTATTGCTCTCCGTATAAAGATCCTATCAGGAAGCATTTAGAACATAGTAAGTGGTCTTATACTCTTATTTATATATCCACAGGGTTTTATTGAAATTAATTATATAGTAATTCACACTTATTCTACGCACTAACAGGGATTAGTTAAAATTATATGACTAAGTTCCTCTTGATCTTTTGTGCAGATGGTATTCGGAACTGTGTTCTCTTTAGTAAAACCAATTACCCAAAATACCCCTATAAATCCCAATGCTTTTTTCACCAACGAGAAAGGTCCATTAGCATGTATGCTGAATATAAATTGCCCAACCAAAATAAAAAGTCACGATCTGTATTCGTAAGATCTGAACTTGCCAGTACTGGGTCACCTGGAACATCCTATCAATTATCAGGTTCCACATTCATCCCAGCTTCCAAATTTATAAAATTACAGTTTTTGTTTCTCTTATTAATAATTATTATCTATATTAAAACTGTAGAAATTCAGTTGGGGTCAAAAATAAGAGGAATTTGTTTCTACGCCATGACGTCCTTCATTGCCGTATTTTTATTTGTGGTCATGGTAGTGGGACATCCATTCGTGCTCTTAAAGGATCGATGCCAAAGAAATTTCCATAACTTTATCGCTAAAATTTGGGCATCTATGACGATTGGGCCATTTTTTAGCGTAAAGATTCAGGGTTATGAGAATCTGCCTCCAAAAGATTCTCCAGCTGTTTATGTGTCCAACCACCAAAGCTTTTTGGACATATATACCCTTTTAACGTTAGGCAGAAACTTCAAATTTGTCAGCAAGACTGCAATTTTCCTCTACCCTGTTGTTGGATGGGCCATGTACTTATTGGGCACTATTCCTCTGAAACGGATGGACCGAAAGAGCCAATTGGTATCTATTATCTAATTTATTATACTATTTTGAGTAAAATGCCATTTTCGTCCCTGAGGTTTGGCTAGTTATGCGACTTTCGTCCAAAGGTTTGTTTTTTCGCAACTGGACCCAGAAGGTTTGAAATCTTATCATTTTCATCTAGCTCGTTAACACCATCCCATTTTTCTCCGTTAAGTCAGGGGTATTTTCGTGAAGAAGAGAGATAGTGCGTGTGCATACGAATATTATTTTTGTTTTTTTTTTATTTAGCAAGGGTATTTTGAATGCTTGTACATAAAGTGAAAAAGACCGAATTGCCCTTTTAAGTTAACAAAAAAGACAGAAACACCCCTGACTTAACGGAGAAAAATGGATGGAGTTAACGAGCCAGATGCGGAAAAACAAACCTTTGGATGAAAATCACCAAACTTCAGGGACAAAAATAGCACTATTTTGCATTAACTTTTGTTGTATTTTTTAACTGATGGCATACATTTATTTGGATTTTGTTAAACATAGCAAACACTAAAACGATGCATGGAACTTGTCAAAAATGGTGGATCCGTGTTCTTTTTCCCGGAGGGTACGCGAAGTAAGGATGGAAGTTTAGGCGCCTTTAAGGTGAAACTTTTGCTTTTTTTTTAATCGTAGATTTTAAACATGGAAAATTAAATAAACATGTTTTTCGGTTTCTTTATAGAAAGGTGCATTTAGTATTGCTGCAAAAACTGGAGCTCCAGTGATTCCAATCACTCTTGTGGGAACGGGTAAAATTATGCCTGCAGGGATGGAGGATACGGTAAACGCAGGAACTGTAAAAATCGTCATTCACCCGCCTATTATAGGAGATAATCCCGATATATTGTGCAACGAGGTTAGAAATGTAATTGCAGATGAACTCGTTCGCAAAGATTGACCGTATATGCAAGAAGTTTTGCTAGTTTTAGATGCCATTTTTCAATTTGTTTGCAAATGTCTCGTTTTCGATTACTGTTTGTTACCTATAAGCAAGTTAAGTTAACTAGAGTAGGTGAGTAGGCAGTTTACTTGTAATTTCTCAATAATTATAGTCCATCTTCAAGTTAGACAATGTATAGACCTTGTAACTGCTATTATTCCTACACTAAAATAAAAAAAAATGACAATATTCAATTATATGTGAATTGATAGAAAGAAAGGGTGATGTTGAATGCTTTTGTCGTTTGTTTTTATTTGTTTAATTTTGTGGTCCTATTTTTAGATTTCAGTGCATTTATTGTTAGGATTGTGTCAGGTTTTCCAAATTATTAAATCTATCATTGATGGGTATTTCCCATTTATTGTTAGAATTGTGTCCAGGGATTACATACAAGTGCATAAAAAAGTAAGCACACTGGTGTAAAGAGTTCCGAGTTGAGGCGAGGCGAGCGAGTCTAAGCTCGAGTCTAGTTCGTTAAACTTAAAAGAGCTCAAGACGTGCTAGTTTCAAATTTTATGCATAAAGCTTGAGTTTGGCTCGTTTGTTGTTAACTATTATTTATATATGATTATAGCTTACAACTTTTTGCTTTTATTATATGTACATATAGTAACATTTACTATGTAATACTGTAATTATACAAGTAAAATTATATTATATAAATCAAAGGTTCATACTTGTTCGGATTCTTGACCCTATTATTAATCTAATATAAAGTAAGAAGATGACAAAATGAATGGAAAAAACACATGATACAAAAGGCAAACCACCATTGGTTATGGTTAAGAGTATTATCATTATATTTACATAACCAAACAAAACAACTCTTACCTCAAACTCAGCCTCAAACCATAACATTATTTTTACATGAGATCAAACAACCAAAAGCTAAAGCTCACATCACAACCACACCCTTCACTTTTTACTACCTTTCTTCCTTCTCCAAAACAATCTTTTCAGAATCCCACCACCACTGTTATTCTTCTTCTTTGACAAAAAGTACACCAAAGCTTCTTCATCTTTTTCATCTTTCACCCCCTCCACACTTACAAACATACGCGGAGACATCACAACCACAGGATTCGTATTCCCATCCAATATTGCCGGTGACGTAACAGTACGAGAAATCCCTTTCGGTTTTTGAGACCGCGGTGCTCCTGTGGGGTCCTCGGTAGTCATTTTGTCAAGTAGCGACACCCGCTGATTGTTGTTTTCGTTGGGTAAGGGCGACGTAGTTATTTCACTATTACCAGACGCTGATATGTCTGCGGGTAGAGAAGCCATTGCCTTCAACTGTTTCCCAAGGTTAACAATGGTTTCTTGGCATTCAGCCAACTTATCTGAAGCTGCTATTAGTTCTTGTTCCTGCTAAATAAGTATACGATTAGACGTAACGACAGTCATAAATCTTAAAATTAATGGTTTGGCGAAAAGACTTACGCTTGAAAGGGTTGTTTCATCATGGTCCAAATCACAACTTTTCTCGTCGTTTTCTGTCATACTGAAATAAAACCGTTAATTAGTTGCAACAATTGTTAATATACTTAGATAAGTTCTATAGAAAAATATATTACCTTTTTTGCTCTTTGAGAGATATAGTTTCTTGATGAGCTTCATTGCATTCATCAAAGGTCTCAACGGGGTGTCTTTCAATATCTTTCACTGTTACATCGACTTCAGTTTGGTCTTCAAGGGTATCCTTCTGTTCCTTTAGAACTCCCTTCGGTTCTTGAAGTTGCGTAGCTAAAGACTTACACTTGGCACTCTCGGATTCGAGTTTACCTTCTAAATCTTTATTCTCCGATTCAAGTTTTGCCATCTCATCTTTCAGTTTTCTAATCTCTTCCCTCACATTCGGTTCCAACTGGAACATCTTATTTCTTACGTTCCAAGATGACGCCATAGGCCAACCCGGTAACTGGTCTTTCGGGAAAGTCAACTTATCTGCCTCCGACAAGTGGGCCCCACCTTCTACCTCACTCTCACTTCGAGTTTCATCCCATTCAAACTGCTTCTTGATTTCATCCTTCATGCTACTCACATCCTGAAGCGAAAAACAATGGTTGACTATCCACGCCAGAGAAGAAGTCAACTCTTTGACAAAATCCTCCACACCCACCTTCCCATTTACCAACTTATTACAAATTTGAAGAAATTCGTCCAAAATCGCCCGAAGTTCAGACGTTTTCCACTGAAAGACATGAACGGTGTACCCCGTTGGTGTTTCTGACGTCTTGTATGGAGATGAATCATCGATCTTTTCAGATAATCTGATTCCTTCAATAAGCTCAATAAGTTTCCGCATCGATATGTTCATACCTTCATCAAATTTGTCGCCATTTACTTCTTTCTTGTCATTCGTCACGCTAAAGTTGCAGTTATCTTTTTCCGGCAAAATGACTTTGATATCATCTGCAACTGGTTTGTCCACCGAAACTAGAGCCAATTTTTCCATCTCAACAAAGTCATCCATTAAACCGATATCAGAAGCTCCGACAGTATTGTATGACGGTGCCCACGATCCAGCCATGCTGACTTTTTCATCGCTACCCATGTCAGACGTTTGACTTTTCGATAATTCGATTGTTTTTTGGTGAAGGAATTCCTTGAGAAGCTTGTTCTCTTCTTCAAACGAACTTAACTGTTCGGTCAAGAAGGTGATCTTTTTACTATAAGTGTTGTCAACGTTAAAATCGGTCGACTCCATTGGAAAAGGGTTTGACCGTCTTCTAGTAACCTCAGCTACATTCTTCATCCTCGCCACGTCAGCAGGGCCGGGAAGGCGCTTTTGAACAAGCAGGCGTAACCTTTGAGCTTCCGTTTCCAATTTCGCAATTTTCTTGACGCTTTCTAAATACTGCTTGTGTGCCATGTCAGACGTTCTGCGATTAAACTCCCGTTCTTCATTTCTGATCTCGAGCTCCTTCTCTAACACTTGGATTTCATAACTCAAAGAAGCGTTTTCTCTTTGTGTTGACTCGAGTTGATTCACAACAGCCCTAAGATCATAGTCCAACTGAGCCCTGACCAAGAGTTGTTCATCGATAATCTTTTCTTTTACCGAAAGAGTGTTACTTAGTTGAGTGTTTTCCGAACCTAGTTTCGAAAGTTTCTTATTGGATTCGGCTAGTTTCCCCTCTAAATCCGTTATTCGTTTTTCGTACTCTTTTGATGACCTCACCACCGCATCATGAACCCGTTTTTCCTGCTCTTCACGAACGAAACGCAACTGCAGCATACACTCCTCCAACGCTGAGTCAGCACCACGCGATCTTTCCTCATCGGCTACTCTCTGTTGTGTAGCTTTCTCTAGTTTTTCCTTAAGTGCTATAATTTCCGCCTCGGCTTTCTCCCATTCTGTATTGTAGATATAGTTCAATCATAAGTCATAAAAAAAAAAAACAAATCTAATCAAAACAAATTACAAATAATAACCTTGAATGCTTCGCGGGCAACGTTCGTCTGCTTCTTTGCGATTTCATCTTTAGCATTGATCTCAGCTAGTGCAGCCAGAAGCTTTTCATCTGAAGTTTTCAAATTTCTCTGCAGTTCCACTTTGTCAGCCAAATTTGCCTGCAATATAGGAAAGCCACCTCATTTGTGAACACAAAAGGTCAAAGTTTGACTTTAAGTCAAAATCAAAAGATGCTTTATAGTTTACTACCTCATCTTCATTCCCTCTGTTGATTTTATCAGCTGCAATCATTGTTTTCTCTGTAGATTTTTTCTTCCAAATCCATGATTTGTGTTCCATCACTTTAAAAACCATACACAAATGAATTTATTGTCAAGATTCTAAGATAACAAGAAATTAAAAAAAATGAAGAAATAACCTAATTTACCTCCAGTAAAAACATCTGAAAAAGTATAATTTCTAAAAAAAAAAATCATTTCAACTCATGTTTTTATCAACAAAAACTTCAAAAAGTGAATGCATAGACAAATGAACTAATTAACATATTGTTAAGATTTTAAGATAACAAGAAATGAAGAAATAACCTAATTTACCTCCAGTAAAAACATCTGAAAATATAATTCTAAAAAATAAAAAATATGTTCTTTGGGATTTTTTTTATCAACAAATTTTTCTCCTAGGTCAAAACTTAAAGGCAAGATGATCTATAATAAATGGTGAAGATGATCCTGACCGTTGAAGAGAGCATAAATTTGGTACCTTAGTGTGCATGCATCTCAGAATGCTTTCACATCATGAAAGATTGAAGCAGAAAAAGGTGAAATGAGCTTTGATTCTGCTGCACAAGCCAAAAAAAAAAAAATTAAAAATTAGATTTTAATTTACGATCAAATCTTCAACAGGATTGATATTCACAAATAAAACAAAAGAAATGGAAGTGATAATAATCAAATAAAAGCAGAGAAACAGACAGTGCATAATAAAATGGCAAGTAAAATGAGTTCCCAAATGAAAGTGAAAGTTAGATGAGAAGTGTAGTGTAGTGTAGTGTAGTGTAGTGTAGAAGAAACAAGTGATGAGTAGGTAAAGTGATGTTACTGATGAAGCAAAAGGTTGCAGAAAGATGAGAGAAGAAGATGGCAGAAATGGAGGAGAAAAAAAGTCACAGCTACACTTGGTTACTTTCAACAAGGGTTGGGTTACACGTACGGATATATTTATTATTAATGAAAATGAGACATTTAATGAAGGTAGGTTTCCAATGTAATTATATTATTTTTTCTCATTTTCACACACCACATCATAACTTAGCTTATTTGAACTTTAGCGTTTAGTGTGTTGGAATATGAGTAATTGGTTAACTAAGACCGAAGGGAGTGGGGCGTCCTCAAAAGAGGGCGTCTTGCGACACGTGGCGTTTGGGGGGCGGTTTGGGGCGTCCTCAAAAAAGGGGGCGTGGTGTTCATGGCAACTCAAGATGCCACCAAGACCTCTGATTGGTTGATTTGTTTGAAAAGGGGGGAGTTCTTGGAATTTTGTGCCAAAAGTTGATAAAGTGTGAGATGAGGGGCGACGAGAAGAGGACGGGCAAATGGAAGTTGCTATGGAAGTTGGGCAAGGGGCGCGGTGTTCATTGCAACTTGGGGGCGACTTGGGGTGGGAGTCGCCCCACTTCCCTCAGTCTAAGTGTTAAGTTATCTCAAGAGTGGATCTATTGTTTTTTTTAAGACTGAATTACACAAATTGTCCTTTAGTTATAAAAAAAACATAAAAAATTGCATCCTATGTTTTTTTTATAAGTACATTCCATGTCTTTTATTGACTAAATTTTGCACATTTCAAGTCTTTTACACTAACTACCCTCCATTTCATCCGTTAAGTAGATGCATGTGCCCCTCATGTGAGGGGCAAAATAGTACAATTTTTTTATAGACGAAGTTTATGATATTTTGTTTTTTTTAAGTTAGTTTCAATAGTTTTCTAGTGACAAAAAAAAGTCATGAAACTAATACTTCTATAGAAAAAGATTATGATATTTTGTTTTTTTTAACTAGTTTTAATAGAAGAAGATTCGGATATTTTGTTTTTTAATCTAGTTTTAATTATTCTTTATAAAACTAAACCGAAACCATAAGTCATAGTTTTGTTCAAAATAGGCCTTGAAACCAATTGAATTAGGGCATGTTTGGCTAAGCTTTTCCATACTTATAACTTACTGATTTTTATAAGAGTAAATTACAAGTTTTGTCCTTTATGTATGTCCCAAATTGCAGGCGCTGTCCTTTGTCTTTAAAATTGATGAGTTTTGTCCTTAATGTTTGCAAATCTTGCACTTTATGTCCTTTAGGCCAAACCCAGTTAATTTTTTTGGTTAAATCTGGTCATGTGCAAGGCACATGAGGGTAGCATTGTCTTTTCACATCCTAATTTATCTAATTTATAAATGATTTTTAGAAATCAAATAAAACATAGCCAATCACCTGCCGCCACCACCTTCCACCCTCACCTGCCGCCGACCACCACCAGCTTCCACCCTCACCTGCCGCCGACCACCCACCATCTCCACCATCGCCTGACCCACCATCACCACTCACTCCACTCTCTCTTACCCAACCACCGCCAGTGCCACCAGCCACCACAATAACAATTCACAAAATCCATTTTTTATATTCTCTAATCTTTATCCACATCTTGTTCGAAGCTCCCAAATAAACAAAAATGGCGGCACTTGAATCACTCCCACTGTCATTCTTCCGTCTTCATCTTTCTTCAAATCCACCATTAATATCCCACTCAACATCAAACCTTTCAATTCCCATTTCAACCACAAAATTCCCCATCAAATCTTATCCCCATCTTTCAATTTCAAGAAAATCTCAAACATCATCATCAGTAGCAGCAGCAGCACTTCAAGAGGATGTTTCATCAGAATAAACAGGCAAATCAGAGAATACCGCCAGTGCCACCATCGCCTGACCCACCATCACCACTCACTACACTCTCTCTTACCCAACCACCGCCAGTGCCACCAGCCACCACCGTCCCCACCTACCACCGTCACTGTCAACATCATCATCTGCCACCGCCCCCCCACTCTCTCTCTCTCTATATACCGCCGTCCTTCGTCATTAAACCCCCAACAAAAAAACCCTAATTCAACTACTCAACATCATTAAACCCAACCACAATCAAACCCATATGCCCAATCATCAAATCCTCCATCCTTAATCAAACCACTAGCATCAAACCCATATTGTTGGTGATGCAAATGAAAGACCGAAATCAAAATAAAAACACCAAGAATCAAAATAAAAACACTTGAAACTGAAAAATCGAGCAAATCTTGAATAACCCTAATCTGCAACAACACCAGATTCAACATTAACATTCATCTCTCTATCTCCAGGCTGCAAAATCGAAGGAAGAAAATAAGAAATTAGAGCCACCTCGCCGGTCAAATAGCGTCGGAAGACGAAGAAGAAGGACGGCGAATCGCAGGGGTGAGGATGGTGGTTGCGGTGGTAGAGAGAGAGGATGGTGGTTGCGGTGGTTGCAGGGGTGAGGATGGTGGTTGCGGTGGGAGAGAGAGGGAGGTGTAGAGAGAGAGTTGTAGATAGAGGGAGAGAGAGTGAAGATTTGATATATACTTGTATATGTATATAAATAATAGTAATAATAATAGTATTTTTTTTAAATATATTTTGTTTTAATTTTTTAAATAATAATACTAAATATATAGGTAAAAAGACAAAAATACCCTTTGGTGAGCAGATTTAACCAAAAAATTTAACTGGGTTTGGCCTAAAGGACATAACGTGCAAGATTTGCAAACATTAAGGACAAAACTCATCAATTTTAAAGACAAAGGACAGCGCCTGCAATTTGGGACATACATAAAGGACAAAACTTGTAATTTACTCTTTTTATAAAAAGCTAATAAGGAGATTTAGTGTTCGGCAAACCCAAAAGGATTTTTCAAAATGACTTTTTGTATAGGAGAAAAAGTCATTTTTGAGAAGTTAGGATGCTGTGACTTTTTGAGGAGCTTATAACTTTTCAAACACTTTTAGTCATTTTACATCAATAAGCTAAGCCAAACACTTTTTAAAAAACAACTTATTGACTTATTGGCTTTTCCCATCTCATAAGTTAATCCAAACAATTTTTAAAAAAACTCTTTTTGAAAAAGTAATGAGTCAATAAGTTATTTTCACAAAAAGTTCTTTTTAACTTAAATAAGCTTAGCCAAACATGCCCTAGCCTATTTACACAGTCTAGGGGTGTTCATCGAATCGAATATCGAATTTTCGAATAATTTTTATTTTTCTTTGAATTCGTATTCGATTCGAATTCGATTAAAACCTACCAAATTCGATTCAAATTCGTATTCGAATAAAAAACTCAATTCGTATTCGATTCATATTCGATTAAAAATTCGAATTCGAATAAATTCGATTTAATTCAGATTCTTTAAGAACAACTTTCAAAATGAAACATAAATTTTAAAGCAGACATAAAGCACAGTATCACCTTAAAAAAGTTCTAAATAAAGTACCAAAAGTCTAAAATTCAAAACGAGAAGTCGGGAATAACCACTCCACATTACAAGTTAATATTTTTACGATTAAAAATCTATTGATAGATTTGTTACTTTTTTTAGTAACTATCATTAAGGCCCCCGCGTTGCGGCGGGAGGCGTAAAACCATGCAAAGTTGCACTAATGGCACAACACTGCCAGCGATGAACACTGGAAAAACTCGTAAAAACAAAATAAATAGAAAAGAAAAAATAAAACCGAATGAAAAGTAGATGTAAAATCGTTGAACCACGCACTCCCATTGCGGCGTGTTAATGCGAAAAATTTAGGCTAAAACGTAAAACATAGAAAAATAACTAAGTCCATCTAGGACCCGCGGGTTGCGACGAACTTGTCAAACGGAAAAAAATAGATGAACAAACTTTGTACCCCACATGCACGTTGCGGCGTGTTAACTCGCAAAATTTTGAACCAATGCAAAACAAAAAACTTGCGAAGGATGAAAAGTTTTGTGTTAAAAAAAATTGGGTTAAATTGCAAAGATGAGGTGTTTTAGGTTAGTAGTGATTTTTTTTTTTTTTTTTTGAAACACCCCCTAAACATAGGGTACAACACCATAAAGCCAGGTTGTTAATTTATAATACGGAAATACCACTTGTTATAAAAGTAGAACTAATTCATTCATGATGTGTGTGTGAGTTGTTAAGTGTCCCAAAAGAAAAGTAAGAAATTCTTGTAGTCAAAACCAAAAGGTGAAATGTACACTGGTGCAAATGGATGTTGTAAATTGATATATATAATAATGTGCCATGTAGTGGGTTTGGTAATGAGTAATTTTAATACTTGGAAAAAAATTTAAAAATAATTTATAGTATGACCTAATAAAAGTTATATATGTATTATATATAAAAATAATAAATAAAAATGTATAATTTTTATTCGAATTTCGAATCGAATCGAATTTGAAATTATATATTCGTATTCGATTACTTGACTCGAATTGAATCGAATTTGAATTCTTATAATCAAAACGAATTCTTCATGATCGAATCGAATTTAAACGAATTTCGAATTTTTCGCATCCGAAACGAATTCTGCACACCCCTATTACACACAACATATGAAAGGATCATAATTTAAATTATTTTTTAAACTCTAAACAGTTAAGTACTTACGTAATCCTAAGATAGAAAATAACATGTTGCGGCACCTCCTTAAATGCCACAATTAAAACTTAGTAACTAGCTAGTAACTACTCATACAAGGTTTCTATTATTGTTTTATGCATGATCATGGATTTGCTTTTGTTTATTTATTATTATAATTATAATTCTTAAAAGGAAAACTCTTTTTAAAAGCTTAAGAACAAAATTTGAACATTTGTTTTTTTATTATATATGATACATTATACAGTGTTTACATTTCTTTTTATTTATTGAACCTTTGCCTTTATTTATTTATTATTGATTGTTATGTAATTTACACCAAATCTATACTATATAATAAAAAAAACTACTTTATGGACACTTGTTATCATATTAGTTCACGTCTCTTATGGATAATTATTATTTAGTTTAATATCTTCAAATTAATTATACATAACCCTCCTACTAAATATTATTTAGTTTAATCTCTTATGGATCATTATTATTTAGTTTAATTTATTCTAATTAATTATATATAACTCTCCTACTAAATATTATTTAGTTTAATCTCTTCTACTTAGCTATAGATAATTATTATTTAGTTTAAATTTAATGTATACTACTCATTATAATATTATTTATTTGATTTTCTATATCATATTATCTTCATTGTTTATATTACCTAATGTGTTATATAACAACTACAAATTTTTAGTTTCCTTTTACCCCAACTATTCAATCATATATATTTTTTCTATCTTATATTAACTAAATAAAAAAATTAATATTAAATCTTATCCTACTTTAAATGTCGAAAAAAATACTTCTATTTTGCTAATAAAATATTATCCTTAAATTTAAATTGTTAATTTAAGAGATTTTTAAATAGCCAAATTATTTATCACCAAAACCAAACTTTATGATAATATATTATTTATTTATTTTTATTTTCATTATTAAAAAATTAATTTATCACTCAAATGGTTGCTTATTTGCTTCTTGAATAACATGTTTGACCATTGTATTTTCTTTTTAATAATCATCTCCATAATCACCATATCTATCGCATACCGAATATATCCATTAGTTTTTTTAATATAATTTTCTTATTATTTGGTATATAAAATAATATTTATCAACCCGCGTAATACACGAGGGTCTTTAAAGATATAATTTTTTTTATTATTTGGTAAATAATATTACATTTATTTACCCGTGTAATACACATGTTTTTAGAGATATAACTTTTTTTATTTGGTATAAAAAAATTATATTTATTCAACCCGTACAATACATATAGCTCTTATAAATATAATTTTTTATTATTTAATATATTAAATTACATTTATTCAAACCATTCAATAAAAAAGGTTTTTAAAAATATATGATTTTATTATTTAGTATATAAAATTTATTTATTACATAGGCTTATAACCTACTACATTATATATATATATATATATTGTTAGTGAAGCTTGATGAATAGTAATTTTAATTTTATAATAATATATAGCTTTTTTATTATTATTTTTTAATAACATATTTTTAATTATTCTTTTTTTTTAAACCATATATTTCCTATACCTTTTTTTAATAATTCTTTAGTAAACTTCCGTTTTGCTCCCTTTGGTTTGGTCACTTTAATGATTTTGCCACAAACTTTTAAAAATAGTCATTTTCCTCCAATAGTTTGTTATGTTTTTTCCATTTTGCTCCCCACCTCTAACTCTATCCAAATTGTATGTTTTTCAATTCTGCTCACCGCAGGGAGCAAAATGGAAAAACCATAACAAACTATTGGAGGAAAATGACTATTTTTAAAGGTTTGGGGCAAAACCGTTAAAGTGACCAAACCAAAGTGAGCAAAATGAAAGTTTGCTCTAATTCTTTTTTCTATTTTAGAACATATAGTATCGATTAATTTGGTACTTCTTTAATATTATACGTTTATAATTTTTTCTTAAAACTTAAGTACGTAGTTATGATTGATTTTTTCTCGGACATTTCGTTATAAGTTTTGTTAAAAATGAAATTGTACTTATAGTAAAGTATTTATTTGGTATCATAAAACAGTATGATGACAAACTAAACCGTTCTAATGGTTTAGCTTTCTAAACAACATGTTTTATGTTCAAATCATGTTTGTTTTACATCGGTTTCGCCGCAACGCGCGACGAAAAAAACTAGTTGTATATTACAAAGTAACCAAACAAGTAGAAGAAGAAAAGGAATTATCTCTTTAAGCATATATACTTTGAATATATCTTTAATTAATATACCCTGTTTAAAATATTCGTAGTAATGATTAATGGCAAAGATTAGACCTTCTTTTGGGTTGGATTATCTGAAATTTGGTCCCACACCCACACCCACACCCACACTAGAGATAAGTTTGGCTTTCTTTTCAGAGTTGCTTGTATAGTTGTGTTAGTGTGACACTCATTTCTTACCTTTTCAATTTAATATTTTCATATACATGATTTACTTTATATAAAAAAAACATATCTACATCACTAAAAATAAAAGGTACAAAATAAAAAAGTACAAGTATGGCTGTTAATTCTTAACCGGACTTGAATCAATCATGAATTGTGTCTATACAAACTCAACAAGAAACTAAATTGGATAAAAAAAAATAGTCGACGCAGTGGCGAAGCTTGAGATTTCCGACCAGAGGGTCGAAGACGTATATACCCAAAAATTTCTAAAAAACGAGGGGTCGAAAACATATATACCAAAAAAAATTATATACGAAAACTACATACTCTCTATTACTAAGAGAAATTTTGGGGGGTTGGCCGCCCCTTCCCGCCCACACTATGGTGCTGTTTGTTTTTTCAGATGTAAAATGTCTGTAGTCTGCGAACCACATCTGCAGGCATCTGCAAGAGAAGATGTGGCCCAAATGTCTGCAGTCTGCAAGGAGAAGAGGGTTTGTTTTTTTTTTCTTCAAAAACAACTTCAACCACACATTACACACAAGCTCTCTCCCTCTCTCTCTGCTCTCTCTCTTTAGAAACTCTCTCTCTCTCTACAACCACCACCACCACCGCACCACCTCTGCCACCACCACCGCACCACCTCCGCCATCACACCACCGCCTCTCTCTCTCTACGGTCTCTCTCCCTCACAGAACACACACTCTCTCTCTACAACCACCACCACCGCCACCACCACCGCAGGTCTCTCTCTCACATGTCTCTCTCTCACAGGTCTCTCTCTCTCTCACATGTCTCTCTCTCTCTCACAGGTCTCTCTCTCACAGGTCTCTCTCTCTCTACGGTCTCTCTCTCTCTCACAGATCTCTCTCTCTCTCTCACAGGTCTCTCTCTCTCTACGGTCTCTCTCTCTCTCACCGATCTCTCTCTCTCTCAGATCTCTCTCTCTCTCTACGGTCTCCCTAAATTGATGGGTTTGGTGGTGGTGGGTTTTGATGATGGTGGTGGAGGTGGTGGCGGAGGTGGTGCGGTGGTGGTGGCAGGAAGAAGAAGAAGAAGGGTGGGTGGTGTGTGAAGATGGTGTGTGAAGATCTTGAAGCTATAATTCATAGCTTTTTTTAAGCTATTAAAAGCTATTTTAAGATCTTTTTTTTAAACAAACAGTCTTCAAGGGCTTATGTCTGCCCGCCCGCATACATAAGCTATTTACAGACAATATAAGCAAAAACAAACAGCACCTATGTTGCGCCAATGAGTCGACGTAAAATTTCACAAAAAAGTTAAGTTGAGACTGGCTTAGCATGTTAAACTGAAATTGACATATTTGTATTAATAATAAAACATTAAGGATAATAATAATAATAGAACATTAAATCTTAACAAATTTTGGTCCATATCATAAAGAGAGGGTTGAATACTTGCATTGAGTATGTTTGTGCATGAACAAAATGATCCGTCCTAATCTGCAAAAGGGCCAGTTCGGTCTGTTGATGTCACACCCCAACCGATGGCGGAAACATCGGGGCGCGACACTAAGCGAATCAGACTGCTCAAGAGAATCCACAACATTAAATTGTTTCAATAATGATTAATTAAATTCATAATATAGTCTAAAAGTCAGCACGATCCACAACCACATAAAGTATCAAATTACATCATACTTCAAATAATGTTTAAAATTTCCTGATCAACTAAGATGAGTTTATAGGAATCATCCTAGCTTGTTTCTTGATTTCCTCAGCTATTATCAACCTGCAACATGTATTAAAATACTATCAACAAAAAAATGTTGACGAGCATACAAGTTTGAATACGTAGCATATAATAGTTTAAAAACTCATATCCATCATAAAACATATAACAAGTTTCACCATGCTAGTTTACGCAGTCTAAGTGATAGCCCAAGTTTCCAATGCGTTAAATGTCTTTCCCAAAGACTAACGGGAGGTTAAATGTCTCATCCTAACAATACCCCAAAGACTAACGGGAAGGTGCATTACCCCTATAACGCTGCCATTGTTAAGGAGGAACTACACACAAGGATTAAACGTTCACATAGCGTAAAAGTCTCAAGTTTCAAGTTTCATGTTTAACGAGGATAGAGTATGTTTCAAATAAGTTTCAAGTTTCAAGTGTCTTGATATAGAATACATGTTGCATCCCAAAAGTGTTTAAAACAAAAAGGGATCGAGTATACTCACAGTGGGTGCTTAAAACCAAACACTGTTAGATTGGATCAAAGGGAGCACTAGATCAGCCTGCGTGCGGGGAACATAGCATAAGTCCTCTAAGTACTGACCCGGTCGGGAACAAAGTGTCGAATGGTGCGAAAATCAAGTAAAAGTGTCTGACTGTATACCTGAGCGGATGGTCATCTGGTCAGATGACCATTCGAACGGATGGCCATTCGAACAGTGGGTGTTTGCGAACTGATAAAGTTTCAAGTGTTGTGATCATAGTGCCCTGTAAAACAAACAAGTGTCATGATAATCAGATCATCTGGACGGATGGGCATCCGATCGGATGGCCATCCGGACAGACGATCAGCGAGTGAAATTTCATGACAGTTTCTAAGTTTTGAGTTAACAGAGACGGTGTAACCGTCCTCCGTTTCATCCGTTAAGTAGGTACATGTGCCCTGGGCAAAATACTACAATATTTTTTTTATTGAAGAAGATTATGATATTTTGATTTTTTTAAACTAGTTTCAATGTTTTTCTTGTGACACAAAAAAAAAGTCATGAAACTAATACTTCTATAGAAGAAGATTATGATATTTTTTTAAACTAATTCTTACAAGGAAAACTCTTTTTAAAAGCTTAAGAACAAAATTTGAACATTTGCTTTTTTATTATATATGATACATTATACAATGTTTACATTTCTTTTTATTGAATCTTTGCCTTTATTTATTTATTATTTATTGTTATGTAATTTACACCAAATCTATACTATATAATAAAAGAAACTACTTTATGTAAAAAAACATATATACATCACTAAAAATAAAAGGTACAAAATAAAAAAGTACAAGTATGGTTGTGAATTCTTAACAGGACTTGAATCAAACATGAATTACGTCCATACAAACTCAACAAGATACTAAATTGGATAAAAAATATGAGTCGACGCAGTGGCGAAACTTGAGATTTCCGACCAGGGGGTCGAAAACCTATATACCAAAAAATTTCTATAAAACGGGGGGTCGAAAATGTATATACCAAAAAATTTATATACGAAACTACATATTGTCCACTACCAAGAGATAGGGAGATCGAGATGAAAAGACAAGTAGAACGTGGAGAGAAGAGACAAATCGAGAAGGGATCAACGCAAGGCACTCCCAAGAAGCCTAAGACGCATGATCAGGGAAAGAAAGACGTTTCTAAAGGAGGGTTTTCGCGGTGCAAAACATGCGGAAAACTCCATTCGGGAGAATGTTTAATGGGGAAGAAGGGAAGTTACAATTATGAGCAAGAAGGGCATCCGTATTATAATTGCCCAAATCCCAAGAGAGTGTGCTACAACTGTAATGAATCGGGCCATGTGAAGGCCGATTGCCCAAAGCTCAAACAAGGGACAAAGAAAGAAGGAAAGAATGAGTAACCCCCTAAGGCTAAAGGAAGGATGTTTCAAATCTCAGCAGAAGAAGCACGATGTAACACCCCGAAAACGGGTCTGGTAATCAAACCCCGTTAATACTAAAAGACGGGTAAAGTACCGTTAGTAGTAAAAATTAACCCGGTAAATATTAGGATCTAAATAAATAAACCTAATATTAAATAAAAGTTGAACAAATCCTTTTAAGGAAAACAAAGTATATAGAGGGCCCGAGTTAACGGGACTTAAAAATAAAACGGGTTCTAATTCCCCACACCCACCAAGTTAACTAGGAATAATTAACCTAGTTGGTAGCATGAGATCAAATGACTAATGGTGAGTTATAGCTTCAATTGGTCAAGATAAAACATGAGGGACTAATATTGCCGAGTGGGAAACTTGGTTTATTAAAACAAAAAAATAAAACACAACACACACACTTGGTGTATGTGTGTGTGTGCGTGAAATCGTCCAGGAGAAGGAGCAAGAGCCCCAAACCCTAGCTCATCCAAATTCATCAAATTGGAGGGTCAAACGACACTTAAATTCACAACCGAACGTGGATTAATGATCACCCGAACAAGAAGATCATAAGGTATGTAAAATCTTGGTGTTTGGTGAAGTTGTAAGAATTTTGATAATCATCCAAATCACGAATTAGGCATGGATTAGAGAAGCTATGGCTAGATTAGTGATGTATACTTGCTTAGGAACGAAACCCTAAGTGAAAATCATACATAACATGCTATGAATTGAAGGATTTGATGAATTAACACACTTAGATAAGTGGGTTTTAATGTTATGATGAAATTGATGATATAACTATTCTTAGAATCAACATGCATGATAACAAATAGAAGGTGTTCGATTAAACCATGAATTTGGGTACAAGATCATACTTCTCACGAAATGGGTTTTGTATGATATAAGAGAATTGATGTTAAGATCGTGATATAGATGCTTGAAATCATGTTACCTAGTAGTTAGTGTGTAAAATTTGATTTCGTTAAGAGTTCGGATGAAATGCCTAAGCGAAATTCAATAAACCAAATGTGCATTGAATAAGTTGATAAGTCGATTGACTTTAAAAAGTCAAACCGACCAAGTACATGATCGAATGATAAATTCGACATAAGGAGCATAGGATGGAATAGTCGTAAATGATTATGACTAACCTAACCATCTTACAATTTCAATGATAGTTTGACGCTTGGCAAGCTAGGTGAAAGTTTGGGGAAGGAAACTGGTCAAACAAATCAAGAATGAAGGAAAAGCATAATTCGGATGAAAGGTAAGTATAACTTACACTAGTCATATATTTTGGAATATTCTTTGTCTTATTGATTACGAATAAGACAAATACCTAATTGAGATATGGTGTTCCGGCGTGTAGTCGTACGGAACAAGATAATTAAATATGATAAGAAAACATAGTGATGGCTAAAAATGAGTTAAATCGGTAATTCGATCATATTATGACGAATGAAACATGTACTTTTAAGGGTTACCATATAAGGTAAATCATAATAACCAATAAGGGTAAAATTGTAATTTGGTCACTCGTTGACAATAATTGTTGGTTTTGAAAGATACTTTATTTCGAAAGCCTTGATAGGCCAAAAAGCGTTAAAAAGTGATTTATAATTAAAATGACCGCACGATGTAAACTGGAGCGAGTCATGTAGGCGAGATGGCAATAAGCTTCATCTCGCCAATATAATCGGACAATTAAAACAAACGGGTCAAAAGGGTGAAAACATCACCCTTTGACAATATCGATTAATGGTTTGTCGAGTTGTATGATTTCAGGATTAAATATCAAATGGATACTTACATCGCTATTACTTAGCGATTACTAAAGCAAGGTATCGAAACGGGTCAATATATATATTGATCCGAGCCAGGTATGTATAATATAGATTAACTACTCAATAGGAACTAGAGGCTCCTTGATAGTTAAATGCAGTCATATAGACATTTGGTTACTTTAATAAGCAAACCGAATGATTCATATGATAATCGTTGTGTTTTGAAAACATAATGACTTTTTGAATCAAATGCATAGTTTAAAACATGGCTTTTGGGTCAAAATGCTTTTAAAAGTCCTTTATATTAATGAAAGGACTAAATGGATCAAAATGCCCTTGTAAGCTAAATCGAGCGAACGACCCATAAGGGTGGTTCGGAGAAGATTAGTATGCATAATTAAACACTTAGAATGAGTATACAAAAGCGAAAGATGTGAATCCTTAGTCATTTGACTCTATAATAGTCTTTGCCATAAAATAAAGATTCGAGGGGTAAAACTCGGAGTTTAGGAAATTTCCACACTTAATACAACACAAATATAGTTGTGAAGAAAGATTATTTGATAAGAAGTGTGGTAGTATAATGCTTGATGTGAGTGAAAGAGATTTATGCTTAAAATAGGCTTAATTACCCTTAACGGGTCAAAATAAACATATGAGCGAAAACAGGTTAAGAATGCGTAAGAAACGCGTGATTCGAACCTAATATGATAGTCAATATTGAAATTATGAATTTCATGAGTTTAGGGAGCATACAAATATGTTTTTGCTTGATTTATGCATGAACGGGTCAAAACAACAAAACATGATGAACATACAGCAGCTACCGTAAGCTACCGTAACTTACGGTAGCAACTAAAGTTGTTACGGTGGTATTATACTGCCTTACGGCAGCCCCTGAAAGTCCAGTGGCTACCGTAACTTACGGTGGCTACCGTAAGTTACGGTAGCGCCTAGTTATTTTAGTTAAGTTTTGTTTCGCGAATCCATTTGAACAAGTTTTAAACCGCGTATGACTAAAATCATTTCATGTTTATGAAATGTAGGTTACCTAGCAGTACCGGATGACGACTGAGCCCGACGAAGAACCGAACACACGAGATTAAAGCTTCCGCGAATAGTTTCGTCGTCACGTTTTAAACGGCGAATTAAATTACAAAATGTTGAAATGTTTTATTTAGTAAAATGTTTTAACAAACTCGTATTTTTAAGTGTGTTTTTAAATCTTAATACATTATTATAATTAAAAATGTTTGGATAATTGATTAAAATGGACTTAGGGCGTTACACAAGAGCTCACCCGAACGTTGTGTCAGGTATATTCATGATAAACTCTATACCTACATACCTGTTATTTGATACCGGTGCTAGTACGTCATTTGTTTAAAGCGAGTTTATACATTCCCCTTATTTCATGATAGAAAGAATGCCTACGCCGTTATAAGTAGAAATAGCCGACTGTAAAAGTTACTTTTTACATGAGATATGTAGAAATTGTAAGATTACTATTAAGGATGAGGATTTTGACATTGATCTAATTCCCATGGTCTTGGGAGAGTTCAAAGCAGTAGTGGGTATGGATTGGCTATCCCGATACCATGGGGAAATTTTATGTGAAAGCAAAACTATTCATGTGATGTCTCCTAAGGGGAAGCGGGTAAGTATTCATGGGAAGAGGGACGTAGAAGCGAAATTTTGCACTATTATAGAAGCAGTTAAGTATGTGAGAAACTGAAGCAAAGCATTCTTTGCCTATGTAGTCGATACGAAACAAGATGCTTTAAGGATTGAAGATACTAGAATTGTGAATGAATATCCGGATGAATTGCCGGGACTCCCACACGAGCGAGAAGTTGAATTCCGAATTGAGTTGGAACCAAATGCCAAACCGGTAGCCAAAGCTCCTTACCGGTTGGCACCCGCGGAGGTACGGGAATTAATGGTCCAACTACAAGAACTTCTCGACAAGGGCTTCATACGCCCTAGCGTGTCTCCGTGGGGAGCAATAGTTCTGTTCGTTAAAAAGAAGGATGGGACGATGCGAATGTGCATCGACTACCGTGAGCTCAACAAGCACACGGTAAAGAACTGATATCCCCTGCCATGAATAGATGATCTTTTTGATCAATTACAAGGGGCAAGTTGGTTTTCAAAAATAGACTTGCGATCGGGTTACCATTAAGAGCAAGAGAAGAAGACGTAGTTAAGACTGCGTTCAGAACCCGTTAAGGACATTATGAATTTTTAGTAATGTCCTTCGGGTTAACTAACGCTCCGGCCGCTTTCATGGATTTAATGAATAGGGTATGCCAAGACATGCTAGACAAATTTGTTATAGTATTCATCGATGATATTTTGGTATACTCTCGCAGCGAGTCTGAACACGTGAATCATCTACGTCAATTGCTAGAGAC
Organism: Helianthus tuberosus; assembly: GCA_030545235.1. Lineage (NCBI taxonomy): Eukaryota > Viridiplantae > Streptophyta > Magnoliopsida > Asterales > Asteraceae > Helianthus > Helianthus tuberosus. The sequence continues at coordinate 146,426,971 of CM060429.1, forward strand.
GCTTCATAAAGAAAAATTGTATGCTAAGTTTTCTAAATGTGCGTTTTCTTGGGTCATGTAATAAATGAGAAGGGGATTCTGGTGGATCCATCTAAAGTGGAAGCTGTGGTAAAATTGGTACCCCCAAAGAACGTTAATGAAGTAAGAAATTTCCTTGGTCTAGCCAGCTACTATCGGAGATTCATCCAAGATTTCTCTAAAATAGCCATTCCTTTAACCAGATTAACAAAGAAGGAAGAAAAGTTTGTATGGGGTGATGATCAACAGAAAGCTTTTCAATTGTTAAAGGGAAAGTTGTCGAACTCACCCATATTAATCCAACCGGAGGGAACAGAAGACTTAGTGGTCTATGCAGATGCATCACATCAGGGGTTGGGATGTGTCCTGATGCATCGAGGCAAGGTCATTGCCTATACCTCAGGGCAACTCAAACATCACGAAATTAACTACCCGACTCACGAACTAGAGGTAGCGGCGGTAGTTTTTGCCTTAAATCTGGAGGCATTATTTGTATGGAACAAAATGTACAATCTATTCGGACCACAAAAAGTCTCAAATACTTCTTCGAGCAGAAAGACCTTAATATGAGGCAACAGAGGTGGCTAGAATTGATCAAAGACTATGACTGCGACATTCTTTACCATCCGGGTAAAGCCAATGTTGTGGTGGATGCATTAAGCCGGAAAGAATACCCACCGCTTATTCGAGAGAAATAGATGAGAATGATATTCACACCAAACCTCCTCGAAACAATACGAAAGGCACAAGATGAGTCATTGAATGCAGGTGATCCAAAAAGTGAAAGAACGAAAGGGTTTGCCAATAAACTTGAAGTAAACACGAGTGGATTAAAAACGAGGTATGGGCGGGTTTGGGTACTGCGTTTTTGTGAAGCGAAGACCTTATTATTGGAAGAAGCACATAAGTCCCGTTACTCAGTTCATCCAGGAGCTACTAAGATGTGTCGGGATTTGAAGGAGAATTATTGGTGGCCGGGAATGAACGCGACATTGTTAAGTATGTATCCAAATGCTTAACATGTTCCCAAGTAAAGGCGGAACATCAAAAACCATACGAGAAATTGCAATCCTTAGAGATCCCGGTATGGAAAGGGGCATGATGCAATACGGGTTGTTGTTGATCGCCTTACCAAAAGCGCCCATTTTCTACCTATTTGGGAGACTTATTCCTCGGAAAGGTTAGCGGAAATTTATGTGAATGAAATTATTTCCCGCCATGGTGTGCCTGTGTCCATCGTGTCGGATCGGGTCACGCGATTTACCTCCCGTTACTGGCAGAAGTTTCATGAAAGAATGGGTACTCAATTGCACATAAGTACCGCATATCACCCGCAGATGGATGGTCAATCCGAAAGGACCATTCAAACTCTTGTGGATATGTTAAGAGCATGCGTTATGGATTTCGGGGGAAATTGGGATGAACATTTGCCATTAGTGGAGTTCTCGTACAACAACAGCTACCAAAGTAGCATACAAATGGCGTTGTACGAAATATTGTATGGAAGAAAGTGTAGAACCCCTATTTGTTGGTGATGTGTGCAGTGTGTTATAAGTTTTTATGTATATTATAAGCCCTTTTTAACACTTTAGTCAAGTTTTAAATTTATAAAACATGATATTTTCCTAACACTAAACACATATATGGGCAAGTGCACCCATCGTGAGCGTAGTATAGCGTTGGTAAGATACCGAGGTCGTCCAAGGACACAAGAGCTTTTAGTACCGGTTTATCCTCAAAGTCTAATCAAATCAAAATTTTAGAAAAAGTTTTAAACATGAAAATAAAAACTAAAAGGCTGAAAATAAAAATAAAAATAAAAACAGATAGACAAGATGAATCACTTGGATCTGACTCGCCTTTAGTGTAACCTTTGATGATTTCCGCACTTTTACATTTTTAAGAGATTATCTTAGTTATAGTAGTAGGCCCCTCTTTTGAAGGTGACGTTACCCTCAACCCAGTAGTTTGAGTCAGCAAGGATACAATCCTAAAGGGTTGGAATATTGGGAGATAATTAATTAAGTTATTAATGCGTAATGTGGTAGGCCCCTCTTTTGAAGGTGACGTTACCCTCGGCTAAGTGGTTTGACTCAGCAGGGATACAATCCCAAGTAGCCAGGTTAATGTATTAATAGTAGTTTACATATGAGGGGATCAAGCCATTCGCACCCCTGCCATCCAATACCAGTGGGTATTGAAGGAGGTCCTAGTAAGCTTGACCCAGATCCTTGCAGGATCTATACACTGAACAAGGCAACAACCTTACCAAACCATTCCCTTAACCCCGACCAGGTAGCCAACATATCTCTATTTAGACCGTAGAGATATGAAGGGTGTAAATCTTTTATTTTATATAGACAGCAAAATAACGCCAAGACACCACGGACAAATGATAAGGAAGTTTCACCTTCAACATAAGAAACTAGTTATTAAAGTCATTAATACAAAACCAAATAAAAAGTGCGCAAAGATTAAAAAACAAAAGTATTACACTAAATGCTTATCTTCACCAAGTGATGTAAGAGACTTAGGCAAACATGGCCTTTGATTGTCAAGAACTCTTACTATCAATCTTGGATCCCGAGACTACTACACACACTCTATGATGGATAGTGGATGATGGTGGTGGATGTGGGTTGTGATGGTGGTGGAGTGTGGGTGAAGTGTGAGAGAGGTGGTTTGCCAAGGGATGCCTTTGAAGTGAACCAAGCACCCCTATTTATAGCCTGCACAGAAGCCTGGACACGGCTCCGTGTCCGCTGGACACGGCCCCATGTCCACCCTTTTTCTCTTTCTTCATTAATTAAAATTTGTCTGCATTAGCTCTATATGCCCCCGTGTCTGCTGGGCACGGCCCCGTGTGCAGAAGCGTATCTGTACTATCAAGATTTGAAAGATTCTGCGAATCTTTGCGTTGACCACGGCCACGTGTTGAGCTGGGCACGCCCTTGTGTCGAGAATAGAAGCTTCTATAGCTTTGTCTTTTCTGTAGACAACTGGCCATGCCCCCGTGTCTGCTGGGCACGCCCCATGTTGAGCTGGGCACGCCCCGTGCTCAGTTGGGCACAACCCCATGCTCAACTTTCTTCTTGTTTTTTTGCTTTGGGAGATGCTGTCGAGGAGTCGGGCATGCCACATTTCTTCCTTTGCTTTGTATTTATGTTGGTTTTGGCTGTATATTTGTTCCTTTTGTTCGTTTAAGCTCATTTGATCCTGTAAATTCAAAAGGAAGACAAAAACACACTTTTTCCAACATTAGTACTAAAAAGGGGTTAGTTTTATGCCTTATTTGATGTAATTTATATGTTGCATTTTACACACATCAAATACCCCCACACTTGAATCTTTGCTTGTCCTCAAGCAAAACTCTTTATTATGTGGCTTACACACCCAAATGGAATGGGTAGAAGAGAAGCTTTGGGCTTGTCTTGAGTGTCGGGAATCCAAGATCTTTATTGGGTTTTATTTTTATATTATTTACAATCCTATTCGTTATGATTTATTTAGAACGTTTCATAAGAGAAATTACTTATTTGGGCATAACATGCCTTTTTAAAATTCCATTTATATACAAGTTCACATACCTCGCAGGAGATCACTCAACACTCGGCCGAAGATGTATTTTTGTGAAACACTCGAGACCGGCATGGAACTTACTTCTACCATATACTTGCCAAGCAATCAATCTTCCTCCTTTTTAACTATAAACCTTTGTAAATATCAAGAGGACTTGGGGAAGGGTTAGGCTTGGGTTAAAGGTAGTTGGTTTTGGGTTAGTGGTTAGTAAAAAGGACTAAAAGCGTAAAAAGCGTCGGTTGTCGTGAATCCTTTATTTTTTGACATTTATTCAAACTAAGCATATTCAAACAAGAGTTTTGAGGAACTTGTTTGGTTATTGCAAAATTCTCTCTCTTTTTTTTATCACAAGATAACCGAGGTTTTTACTAAAACAAAAGGGGTTTGAAAAGAAAAAGGTTTTGGTGGGTAAAGGGTGTTTGTTTTGTGGGTTTTGAAATGAAAAGGTTTAGACTCAAAGGGGTTAACTAGGGGGATTTTGGGTAGGTGATAAAAAAATGAAAAATAATGGTGTTGAAAAGAAAAAGGGTTAGTCCTAATGCCTCCATCATTTACTTACTTGGGTTTAAGTTGGTAAGGACCGGGAATGTATCGTCATGGCAAGTTCTAGAGTCTTAAGAAACCAAGTGGCTATTCACACAAGAAACGAAAAATGAGCATTTAGTTTAAAGATGTATATTTGTATGCTTAATAAAGGCTCAAAACTCACTTTTTGTGGGAATGAGTTTATAATGTGATTAAGTATATATAATCAAATTTTAATTAGATTTGTCATGCCTTTTCATAATCTTCTTATTTGGTTCTTTTTATCACGACGCTATTGGTTGTAAATTTTTAAAAATATAACCTTTTTAGAACTTGTTATTCCCGAATTAAACCAAGACAAGTAAAAAAAATGAAAATTTTTGAAAAAAAAATTGGGGTGATTAGCAGTTCCAATAGAGTTTTGTGTAAGGCTTGTTATTAGGACTTGCAAAATTCAAGGTTTTAGCATCCCCCCACACTTAAATTACACATTGGCCTCAATGTGTCCCAAAAATACGTTTTTCGGTTGATTAAAATGTGTAAAAGTGGGTTAAAAACAAGATTTTATGTTACTAGGTAGCTGAACACGGGGTGTGGTGGGCTGAGCACGGCCCCGTGGTCAGACTGCCAGTATCAAATTTAAACAGAAGGCTGGGCATGTTCAGCGAGCACGGCCCCGTGTCCAGTTACCTGAACTGGGCATTTTCTACAGAACCTCAGGCACGGGGGCGTGTTGGGCTGGGCACGGCCCCGTGCTAAACTTGCTGTAATGAAGGAAAATTGTCGAGAGGCTCTGTTTTTGTGCATGGGGTGTGGTTTTAAAGTTTCCCTTAGTAACCTCCACCATTTAGAGTGTGTTTTATTCCTGAAAAGTAACACTAAACTAGAAAATATAAAAGTTAATCTAAACTAAAACTAAGGATAGTTCCGCGGAATGCCTCCGTGGTGTGCCATGTTTATAAGGGTCCTTGGCTAGACCCACCTTATCTGGTGGTTCTGGCTCATCTTCAATTAGGGGGTTGTCATTGCCGATTGGATATTTCATTGATCGTTCAAGTTCGACACATCTTTTGAAGGCCCCTAATTGAATGGGTAAGTTGTTTTCTTCCGGTTAATCAAAGCTTTGTGGGTTTTCACAAAAGGTTGTCACAACACAAGTGGAGCGTCACAAGGATGACAAAGTCGGTTGGAAGTTGGAACCACCGTTTGATTTGGTTGGACTAACACAGCTTCAACTACTCCCATAGATTTTATTATTTTCCGATTAGATAGAAAAAATGGTATTTGAAGTGGAGAAAAATCACCAATACTTAATTTTTCGAAAATGTAGTTTGGCATTATATTAACACAAAGATCTTTATCAATTGTAATGTTACTAATAAAGGAATTTTGAAAAAAACATGGAACCGGTGTAATGTTAATTTCAAATGGATCTTCTTTTATTAGCGTGGTTTGATCATTTATTAACTTAATGCTTACCGTTTCGTCAATTTTAATGTTAGTGTTTAACTCTTTTAAAAACTTAGCATGAGTGGGTACTAAACAATGATTTTCGAAAGAAGGTGACAAGAGATTAATTTCTTTAAAATTAGACTCTTCTTGGATTTTAACGTTGTCGGACTCACCTTTTTCGTTGTTTAACTCATGTGTCGGCTTTTTACTTACTTGTTCTTCCATTTTTACCTTTTAAACTATCTCTTCTTTATTACAAGTTAATTCTTCCCTTGCGCGGGATTCCTCTTCCCTTGCGCGGGCTTCTTTTATACAGCGCTCGATAGTTTTAAAGTGTTCTATTATCTTTTCGGCTACGGGTGAAATAGTTGGTGGTTCGTCAAAGTGAGTTGAATAATTATCGTCAAAGCTTGAATTCGGAAGTTCGATCCTTGGTTCCTCATAGTACTCATATGAGGTAGATGGTTCACACCATTGTTCCTCATTGTAGGTATACGATGGATAAGGGTCGTAACTTGGTTCTTCATAATACTCATATGAGGCGGGTTGTTCACGCCATGGTTCCTCATAGTAAGCATATGAAGGTGGAGGCTCATATATTGGTTCCTCAAAGTATGAGTATGAAGGCTAATACCTTGGTTCATCAAAATATGAGTATGAGGGAGAAGGTTCATACCTTGGTTCTTCATAGGGTGTCTATGAAGTTGATGGCTCATACCTGGGCTCCTCATAGTAGTTGTATGAAGTGGATGGTCCAAAGAGGTCACAATATTGTACCGAGTGAGGCTTACCACAAATAGTACAATACTCTTCCCAATAATCATCCTCCTCATAGTGGTAGTTGTAATCTCCTGAGTATTAATCCATAAGAATCACTCAGCAGACCACAACAGAGTCTCGGGACCAGAAAACAAAAATAAAAACGGAAACAGAGGCTAGACACGGCCCCGTTTTCAGTGAGCACGGCCCCATGTCAAGGTTATGTATCTGGGCGTTTTAAAAGTGACTGGTTTTGTGCAGCACGGGGGCGTGTTTAATGAGCACGACCCCATGTTCAGACTCTGAATCTGGGAGATTAAAAAAATGTGCAGCACGGCCCCGTGTTCAGTGAACACGGCCCCGTGTTCAGGCTACTGTAAATGCAAAAACTAACTAAAATGCAGAAAAAATACGCGCGATTTTAAAAAGGTTTTGAAAAACAGATTAGGCCGTCGATTTTAAGCTTTCTTAAAATCCTTGTGTCCCCGGCAACGGCTCTAAAAACTTGATGTGTGCGGTGTGTTATAAGCTTTTATGTATATTTTAAGCCATTTTTAACACTTTAGTCAAGTTTTAAATTTATAAAACACGATATTTTACTAACACTAAACACACATATGGGCAAGTGCACCCATCGTGAGCATAAGTATAGCGTTGGTAAGATACCAAGGTCGTCCAAGGACACAAGAGCTTTTAGTCCCAGTTTATGCTCAACGTCTAATGTAATCAAAATTTTAGAAAAAAGTTTTAAACATGAAAATAAAAACTAAAATGCTGAAAATAAAAATAAAAACAGGTAGACAAGATGAATCACTTGGATCCGACTTGTCTTTAGTGTAACCTTTGATGATTTCCGTACTTTTGCATTTTTTTAAGAGATTATCTTAGTTATAGTAGTAGGCCCCTCTTTTGAAGGTGACGTTACCCTCAACCCAGTAGTTTGAGTCAGCAAGGATACAAACCTAAAGGGTTGGAATATTGGAAGATAATTAATTAAGTTATTAATGCGTAATGTGGTAGGCCCCTCTTTTGAAGGTGACGTTACCCTCTACTAAGTGGTTTGAGTCAGTAGGGATACAATCCCAAGTAGCGGGGTTAATGTATTAATAGTAGTTTACATATGAGGGGATCAAGTCATTCGCACCCCCGCCATCCAATACCAGTGGGTATTGAAGGAGGTCCTAGTAAGCTTGACCCAGGTCCTTGCAGGATCTATACACTGAACAAGGCAAGAACCTTACTAAACCATTCCCTTAACCCCCGACCAGGTAGCCAACATATCTCTATATAGACCGTAGAGATATGGATGGTGTAAATCTTTTATTTTATATAGACAGTAAAATAACGCCAAGACGCCACGAATAAATGATAAGGACGTTTCACCTTCAACATAAGAAACTAGTTATTAAAGTCATTAATACAAAACCAAATAAAAAGTGCAAAAAGATTAAAAAACAAAAGTATTACACTAAATGCTTGTCTTCACCAAGTGATGTAAGAGACTTAGGCAAACATGTCCTTTGATTGTCAAGAACTCTTACTATCTATCTTGGATCCCGAGACTACTACACACACTCTATGATGGATGATGGATGATGGTGGTGGATGTGGGTTGTGATGGTGGTGGAGTGTGGGTGAAGTGTGAGAGAGGTGGTTTGCCAATGGATGCCTTTGAAGTGAACCAAGCACCCCTATTTATAGCCTGCACAGAAGCCTGGACACGGCCCCGTGTCCACCCTTTTCTCTTTCTTCATTAATTACAGTTTGTCTGCATTAGCTCCACACGCCCCCGTGTCCGCTGGGCACGACCCCGTGTACAGAAGCGTATCTGTACTATCAAGATTTGCAAGACCTGCGAATCTTAGAATTGACCACGGCCCCGTGTTGAGCTGGGCACGCCCCCGTGTCGGGAATAGAAGCTTCTATAGCTTTGCCTTTCCTGCAGACAACTGGCCACGCCCCCGTTTCCGCTGGGCACGCCCCGTGCTCAGCTGGGCACAACCCCATGCTCAGCTTTCTTCTTGTTTTTTTGCTTTGGGAGATGTTGTCGAGGGATCGGGCATGCCACGTTTCTTCCTTTTCTTTGTATTTATGTTGGTTTTGGCTGTATATTTGTTCCTTTTGTTCGTTTAAGCTCATTTGATCCTGTAAATTCAAAAGGAAGACAAAAACACACTTTTTCCAACATTAGTACTAAAAAGGGGTTAGTTTTATTCCTTATTTGATGTAATTTATATGTTGCATTTTACACACATCAGTTGGGGAGAAGTTGGACAAAGAGAACTCGCACCCAAAGATGTAGTAGCGACAACTAACGAGAAGATCGACCTGGTACGGGCCCGATTAAAAGCAGCGCAAGATCGACAAAAGTCCTATGCGGACAAAATATGGCGCCCTATTGAGTTCCAAGTGGGGGACCGAGTATTGTTGAAGGTGTCCCCGTGGAAAGGCATAATTCGACTCCGTACGCGAGGAAAGTTGGGTCCCCGATATATCAGACCGTTCAAAATTTTAGCTCGTGTTGGAAAAGTAGCCTACCGGTTAGAACTACCCTCAACGTTAGCAGGGATTCACAACACCTTTCATGTGTCACAACTACGGAAGTGTCTTGCGGATGAAACGACTCATGTACCTCTTGAGGACATTGAGGTAGACGAGAGAATGAATTACATTGAAAGACGGGTAGCTATAAAAGATTCCAAGGTGAAGACTCTTTGCAACAAAGAAATCAAACAAGTACTAGTCCAATGGCAACACAGAAAGGGATCAGATCTCACTTGGGAACCCGAGGACGAGATGAGGAAGTTCTGCCAGTCTTTATTCGGTACGTGAATCTGGTTTCGAGGACGAAACCTTCTTTAAGGGGGGTGACTTGTAACGCCCCAAAACTTGTAAGTATGCATATTATATATATTGTTACTTAAAATGTGAACCTAGTTAGAATGTAACTTAAAAGAGTAACTTGAAAGGGCTAAGTTATAGCCACTTAAAAACAAGTGCATATACACGAGGGACCAAAAAAGGAAATAAGGAAAGTAAAATTATTAAAATGAATAATAACACACACCACACACTTCAGTGTGTGTGGGTTGGAACAAGGAAGCAAGAATAAAAACCCTCAAACATCATAAAATCAGCAAATTGAAAGGAAATCCATGGCCTAAATTACTACATGAACACATAGAAACTTTTAACTAAGTTAGTCTATCAATTGGAGTAAAATAGGAAGACACAAGCCATTCCGGATCGCAAACGAAACACGACAAAGGTAAGTTCATATGCTTACAAGTCTTAGTAGTATGTAATGTTATGAAATGTTACTATCCTATAGTCGAAACTTTATACGTGTGTCGAATTAGTGTATGTCGAAGTCATGCTAAGGGCATGGGTCGAATGAGTAGAATTGATCATATGCCAAGTTGGGAAATTTATGTCCTGTTGAATGTTTGAAAAGTTACTTTGTAGTTCGACTAGAAGTTTTGAGCCATGTGAACTTATGATTTAAATGTCTAATTGATTAGTTGTATGTAGGTAAATCATCTTGATGGTTGGCGCTACTTGGAACGGACACACTCATGTTGCATGCTTCCGCAATGATGCTAGTTAATAGGTCTTAATTTTGTTGAATGGTTTTGTTAAATTGGGTCTTTTGTAAGTAACTCAACTTGGAAGTTAGTTGATGTTGAAACCTTGTAGCTTAAAGACTATGTTAGTCGTTTAAGAAACTTTTGGGTTATAAACTCTTTTGTAAACTATCTCATTTGGTTATAATGAAGTTAATGTAGAAATTTACAAGTTGATTATTTGACCCATTCGGTATTTTTGTCAATAAAGACTCTTAAATTTTATTGAAAATTTTTAGACCTTGCATTTAGGTTGTTTTTATTAAACTACTTTTAGCACATTAGTGCATACGTGATGAACAATGATAAAACGAATGCTAGATGAACGGAGTAAAAGAACACGAAGATCTATATGAGGAAAAGCCCTTGATCACTAGTAATCGCCGGTATAAAAACCTCGGATAGTGAAAACTATCACTATCAACTATATTGCACAATAAAAATGATTACAACTTTGGATGTTGATCAAGTGTGGTACAATTGAATGCTAAGTGTGTTGTGAGAGCTCTGGTTTGCAATGTATGCGAGTGTGTGTGTGTGTAATCGTTATTGTATAAACTAACACCTGATCAACCCCTATTTAATAAGCCTAACAACTAGGTCCGAAATTCTTGGAAGACCACGTTCAAGCCCCCGTCACCGTTTGTAGAAGTAGCACATGCAGCATCTTGAACGAATTATGCCCAAGATTCCAGCTGAGACTTAGTCCACTCCATTAGTAACCTGCACATGATCATTAGAAAACATCGTGAACAATTGTTAGAAATCATAAGTAATGATAAGGATCCTTGATCCTTTGAGTCCCTGCATCATCCGCTAATGATAACTGATCCAGGCAACACTTCAGGATATATGATCCACAGTTATTAAAACCTATGTCCTAACACAAACAACGACCAAAACCTCTAAAAAGTTCCGTAACACAAAGTGACTTAAAGTCGAGGAGTCAAAGTAATACCGTATAAAGTTTTTAGAAAACAGGGGTTAAAAGTGACAACTTTAAAAGTTAACTAAAAAAAGATGAAGATACAATCATAACCACCACCAAACAAACTTCGTTTGTTCAAAGTCAAAAATCACAAAAGTAATTATACTCAAGGATCGACGACATTTGTATTATATAATAATAATAAAATAAAAATCAATACAAATATGGCCAAAATAAAAATCCAAAAACTTACGTGGTTAATATAAATTTAAAAACTTCCTTGTAGCTAATGATATATATATCATTAGCTACAAGGAAGTTTTTAAATTTTATATTAACCACGTAAGTTTTTGGATTTTTATTTTGGCCATATTTGTATTGATTTTTATTTTATTATAATACTAGTATTAAGCCCCTGCGTTGCAGCGATTGTCATAAAACTGTGTTAAGTTGTAGCAACAATACCATTTTCATCGACCACCAGCATCGGAAAAGCTCGTAAAACAAAATAAATAATAACGGGAAAAAACAACGCCGAGCGAAAAGCAGACGTAAAATCTTTGAATCACGCACGCTCGTTGCTGAGAAATTAAACCAAAACGTAAAACATAGAAAAAAATAATTAAGTTCATTCAGGATCCGCGTGTTGGACGAACTTGTCAAACACAGAAAAATAGATGTGACGCGACAGGCCAGTTAAACGGAAAAAAAATATACGAAAAAATGTTGAACCCCACACGCACGTTGCGGTGCGTTAACTCACAAAATTTAGAACGAAACGAAAAATTTGGGAAAAATGAAAAGTATGATGGACCAAAATTGAAAATAAAAAAGAGTTGGAATTAAATTGTAAAAGATGAAAAACTTTGAGTTAAAAGTAAAAACACAAATGGTCTAAATTGTAAAATTGAAGTTATTAATTTTAGATAAAGGTAAGGATAAAAATAATTGAAATCTATATATTAATTATTAATTAATATTAATATTAATATTAAAAAAATTATTAAATAAATATAAATAAAATTTATAAGGTTGAAGAAAAGAATGTCATGTGGTATTATTTGAAATCTTTTATTATAAGGTAGATTAGATTAGTGGTGCACAAATCGGATTTTTTTTAAAACCGGTTCCGGGTATGGAACCGGATTCGGGTAGGATCGGGTTTTACAAAATCGGGTTTTTTTAAAAACCGGGTCGGGTCCAGGTCCGGGTTTTCTACCAAAAATGTATACCCTATATACCCGGGTTCGGGTAGGGTTTTATAAAACCCGGATATTGTAATACCCTATTTCCGGGTTCGGGTATTAGATTAGATTAGATGATAAAATTGGTAATGGGCCAGTTTTTAAGACGACTGTTTAGGTATTAATGATTTACATGTCTATACGATAAAATTGGGAATGGGCCAGTTCGCATCCAAATATGGGCCCGTATTATAAGCTTTAGAATAAATTTTCTAACATGTTTAACCAACCAAAATAATTTTTTTCTACAAACCTTGTTTAAATAGTTTTTTTTATTCTTTATTGTTTAATAGTTTTTTTTATTCTTTAAATTGTGTGGTTATATAGATTTGAATGAACACAAATATTTATCAACCCTTTATGTCCCATGAAAACTAAACTAATATATAACAATATGCAGGGAGATTTGTAACTTGAGACTTTATTCTGATATTTAGTTATTTCTTAGAATGTTTATAACATTTTATGTGTTTGACATTCATAATGTAAAAAAATTTAAACTCACTAAAACACAATAAGACAAAGCGAAAGGTTTTGAAAGTAATTGCTGTGACTTTGATGATGATTTAACTCTGAATACTTAGAAATTAGAATTCATGTCTTAGCATGTAAAGTACGACTACAAATTTGACTAATTTAGAAGTAAGCTTTGGCAAATTGAGCGGGTATAGTGGGTTCGGGCGATGGGTCAAGACGGTTTCTGGTCAAGACAGTTTTGAATTAAAATGAGTTTGGGTCAATACGGGTTATAAGGAAAATGTGTTCAGTCAAAACGGGTCATTTCAGAAAGGTGTTGATTTGGATTTGGTCACAACGAGTTTCGGCTAATTTGTAGACAATTGGTGCCGGTACCGGTTTTCATTTTTTCATTTTCGGTCGATGTAAAACACGTGTTGAATTCTATACCGAGTGCATGTATCATATTGATACCGTAACGAACCGAACCCATATCGTTCAAATGCCTATGATAACGTACCGCATGGCCGGCCCTTAGGGTGGGAGGGGAGGACCACCGGCCAGGGCCCGATACTTCGAAGGACACGTTATTTAAAAAAAATCCGATATGTAAATGTGAAAATAAATAAATTAATAGGGTATACTCATACAAACACCAACATTGGCTCACTTACAAAACTATTTTTATGGTTTAGATTAGTTATTAGCCCATTTCCATTAGGTTTAAACATTTAATTAGCCCAATACTCAATTTCATTAAGGCCTAAGGACACGTTTTTTCAAGCTCGAACATGGTACATGAATTCTCAGGGCCGGCCCTAACGTACCATCGTGACGCGTGGGAAAATAAACTTTGGATTAATATTCATTGTGTCACGTCATAAGAAATTACAAGTGATTCACAGGTTTTTGCTAAAATTCAGTAATGGTTTTTTTGGGTAATTATGTAAATTCTTACAAGAAGGTAGAAACCAACAATGTATTTGTATTGAAGGTTCAAATTTGAAATTTCACGCAACAATTTTATATATATTACTAGTGGTAATACCCGTAAATTTTATGATACGTTGTGAAATAACTTATAAAAAAAACTTATAATCATCAACACATCAAGTTGTTTATAAGCAAATATTATCCGGTACAAACGTTTATAAACCAAAAAAAAAAAAAAACAATCCTCACGTTATGGATACAACTAAAACGAAAACATAAACAAATTCTGAAAATAAGTTTATTTTGTACAAAATAACAAAGAACTATTAATCAACTACAACTTTTTGGAGTTTGACCAATAACTTAGCAGTTCCTGTTCCTGTAGACCAATTGAAAAACAATCATCACCTAACCCTATGGCTTCAATCATGAGGGTGAGAGGGGCACTCCCCTCTTAGACCGCCCGTACTGAGACGTTTTTTTTTTTTAAATTCAAAAATCACGCTCCAAAACGCCCCGCCTACCATTACGGTAGGTGTTTTTGGGCGTTATTTTCGAGAAAAATTGTTGCCGGCGTGATAATTAAAACGCTTGTTCCATTTGGACCAACCAATCAACAACCACAACGGCTAGTTAACGGCTAGCTGATTTTTATTATTATTTTTTTAAACCTTTTTCCCATATATATATATACAAACACAATCAAAACTTATTCATTTTCAACCAAAACTCTCAAAAACTCTCTAAAAAAATACAACCATTTTATAAAAATGGATTCTCCTAGTTCTTCATCCATGGTAAATTTTTACTACAACGAGTATTTTGCGGATGGCGATGGTTCGACCGATGAGGAGCTTGAGCAAGAGGCGGTTACGAGTGTTTGTCAACTAGCGGTGAGATATGTCAAGCATTCTCGTCGCCCCCAAGCAGAAAAAAATAAAAGAGGTTATATTAAACGAGACCGACGCGCGGCACACGATCGTTTGATGAAAGATTATTTTGATGAGGCGCCGACATTTTCGAACGAATTTTTTAGGCGTCGTTTCCGAATGAGTAAGCGGTTGTTTCTACGCATAGTCGACGATTTGGAAGCCAACTACGATTATTTTAAACAAAAATCGGATGCGAGAGGGGCACTTGGATTTACCGGTATCCAAAAGTGTACGTCGGCGTTACGAATCCTTGCTTATGGTAACACTACCGACATCAACGACGAGTATCTAAAAATGGCGGAGAAAACAACACGAGACAGCTTGGAGCATTTTTGTCGCGGTACAATTCTTATACTTTACTTTACTTTTATTTTTATTTTTATTAAAACGACGAGTATGTTTAGAATTATTTTTTTTAAGCTTATGTTTGTCTATATTTTTTATAAAGGTATAATTGATGTGTACGGTGCGCGTTATCTTAGAACGCCCACATGGGACGACCTTCAAAAGATCTACGAGGTACATAATGCTGAGCATGGTTTGCCTGGTATGATCGGGAGCATAGATTGCATGCATTGGCGTTGGGATAACTGCCCGACTGCATGGCGAGGCCAACACACACGTGGTGACCAAAAAGGACCCACTATTATTCTTCAGGCGGTTGCTTCACAGGACCTTTGGGTTTGGTCGGCTTACTTTGGCGTGGTCGGGTCATACAATGATATCAATGTTTTTGAACAATCTCCGTTGTTAGAGGAGTGGATTTCTGGCAAAGCTTCAAAAGCGTCGTTTTACGCAAATGGAAACTACTACCCTCATGGATATTATTTGAGCGACGGAATTTATCCTAGGTATTCGATTTTCGTGAAGACGTATAGCGATCCTATTGATGAAAAAAGAGCATACTTTAAAAAGGTTCAAGAGTCTTCACGAAAAGACATTGAGAGATGCTTTGGGGTTCTTAAACAACGCTGGCAATACTTGAGAAATCCTTGTCGTGCATGGAGCAAGCAAAAAATGAGAGATGCTATGTACGCTTGTATAATCATGCACAACATGATTTTGGAAGACAAAGGCAAGGCGATATGCCAGAATTATGTGCCAGAAGCCGTTGAAGAGGAGCATCCACATGCGACAATGGAAGAAAGAGTGAGTAATGCGCGAGAGTTGCGTTACGAACCGTACCATTCCCAGTTAATGGTTGATTTGGTACACCACGCATGGTCGGTTCGGTATGTACCACCTGAGGGAGAGGAAGAAACGGAGGACGAGGAAGACGAAGTTGGCGAGGGTGAAGAAAGCGAAGACGAAAACTAGTGTTTTTTTTTTAATTTAATCGGATGTTTTTTTTTTATTTCTAGTATTGTATTTTTTTTAATTTAATGAAGTATTTAAGTTAAAAAAAAATAATTGTGAAATGATTGAATGGGGGTTATTGGCATAATGCTCCACTACGCCACTTTTGCTATAATGCCCCAACGCTGATTAGGATGCCACGTGTCGGATAATGTCCCATGGTAGGGGCATTATACCAACTTACCACTACACATGGTCTTAGGGGAGTCCCCTCTCTTACGCATGACCAATCAGCACGCGCCACGTCAACTCCCCTCTTAAGTCCCCATTTTGCACTCAAACGTTGGCATCACTCCACTCACACAATTATTTTTTTATAAAAAAAGAAGAAAAAAATATGATTGGTGGAAAAATGGTGGACCCACATTAACAACCAATCACCCCCTCTCTCTCTCCTCTCTCTCATGCGGTAACCTCTCACCGATCCCCCTCCCCGCTTACGTTCCCCGAGCCGATGGCGGCGGTGTACCCGCACGGTAATTTGGGTCACCGCATGGGGTCACCGCATGTGCCCCGTGCACCCTAATATTACTAAACCCGGTATAAAACATGTATATAAAAGCAAAAAAATTTTAAAAAATACCAACAAAGTAAAATAATACAAATTATTAATAAGAGTAATGTATTGACAAACCTTGTGTAAACCATCTATACATTATAATAAAGCAAAACAAGCTGAGGCCACTTGGCAGCCATTTAAACCATTGCTTGCCACGTGTCGTTGGTACGCTCATTATTTTTTTCATTTGAGCGGCAAAGCAATTGAAGACACCTCCACTCATTCTTTATTCTCGCTATAGAAATTTCTTTTTTTCTTACACACTGCCTTCTCTCACCTTGGACTTTCCATAAACAGATTACACATTCCTTTCTATATGATGTTGCAGATTAAAAACCCTAGATCTAATTCTATAATTTACCTTGCCGATTCTTCTTTCATTCGATTCGTCGGCTTTTGGTTCATCTATTAGCGATTCATCTTAAAGTCGGTAATTTTCTGTCCTATATCCTTATAATTTTTCTATCAAATCGTCTATTTGTATTTCTTAGATGAGCTTTGTTTATGTGTACTGCGATTTCATCTATTTTGTTGTTTATGTCGTACGGAAATCCCAATTTTGTGGTTTTTGTTAAAGATTATAAACCCTGATTTGTATCAGTTCATCCCTAATTGCATATGAAATGTATCAGTTTGATGAGTTTTCAGTAATTTTCGATTCGTGTTTTATGTATGTCGGACTGATCGGTTGGATGAATTTAAACCAAAACTGAATATTAGTTTTTGTAACTGTCATATTTCATCTATTTCAGTTGTTAATTCACACAAAACCAATAATAAAACATGAGATCGAAATCTGACTTGATTATGAATCGATTTTAGATCTATTTTTGACATCTTGAATCTCAGGTTTGTAGAAAGTGTTGAATTGCAGGTTGTTGTTATTGTTACATCGAAGAAGAAGAGAACAATATAGTTGTTGTTGATTACAATTCATATATCACATCATTGTTTCTGTTGTTGTTGGCAATTGATGAACCCGAAGATTTATGGAGCCAAGAGGAATTTTAGTTGCATAATTTGAAAGAAATTGCAGGTTGTGATTCACGATGATAAAAATTCGCGTATTTCAGATCTAAAATGGAATTGCAGATCTGTTAAGGTTCTATAATAGTTTCTGATTTGGGGTTGCAGTGAACCAGATCTAAATCACAAGTTTTTGTAGTGTTAATCGTAGAAAGAAGGAGAAGGTTCAGATTTGTTATTGTTTTTGTGTTGTTCTTCGAGCAGAGAATTATTCCTGATCTGAGTTGCTTTTGCTTTGTAACACACGAAGCCTACCGTCGCGCCGCAAGTGTGTTACCATCTCTGAAGTTATCAGCCTCGGTATTCACTGTCAGGTAATGTCTCTGTTTTTTCTTTAGTTTGTGGTAGCCTTATCAACGGTATTCTAATTTTAAAAACACATTTAATGGTGGGTTTTAAGTTTTAATGGCAAGTTTAAATGGGGTTGATAGTTTTCTTCAATCACGCCTGACGACTGGAATTTTCTTTTTTGGCATCTGTGTCCAGATTGAGTTTGAAGTAGGGGTTGTTTGGATGATGTAGCAGGGATTTTGATTTAATTTGGGTTATGTTTTAGAAGTTATAACAAATATCTTAAATGTGTAGTGTATGGTAAAAAAGGAACTGGCCAAATAGTTGGATATTTGTGTTCTTTTATACACCGATTGTTTATGAATTTTGTCAATTTACTTAAAGTGAATTACTTGAAAAAATATCTAGATTGAAGATGCTTTGGTAATTTGCCAATCATTTTGCAGCCAAATGATGATTCTGAAACCATTTTCTTTAAGTTGATAATCATTTTTAGTTTTCTTTAAGCTGATAATTATTATTCTGTACGAATGTTTTATTAGGGTTTCTGGATCTCATCCCAAATCCCACCCCCATATGCTCTCTCCCCCTTTCTCTTTGCCGATTCAAGAAGATGAAGGCGATGGCGATTTGCCGATTCAAGAAGATGAAGGCGATGGCGATTCAAGCCGATTGGATGATGTGGTATTGGCTACATTGATTTGTTCATATTATTGTTTATTTTTGTTCATATTACATTCTTTTTGACCAATCAGTTCAAATTAGGGTTTTAATTTGTTAAGTTTTGTTACATCTATTGAGATTATCAAAAGAAAGAAGTGTGGGTTGTGTCAATTACATGTGTGTTCATGGTAAGCATATCCACTATCTCAACGTGATTGATTTATGTTTTCTTTCCGATTAACAAGTGAGTTTGTGTTCATAGGGTTTATGGTCCGGATTCAAGTACGAAGAGATGATTCTGTGTTAAGAGCAAAGATGAATATTTTCAAGGTATGATTTTTTGTTCATATAACCCTACAACTCAACTCTTCAGATCTTGGATTCGTCTCAACCAACCTTTTATATTCGGTGACGATTCGTTGTTTTTTAAATATATTTCTAAAGTTTCTGTCTTGGAAGACAAAGACGAGCAAGAGCGTTCCTGGTATGATTTCGAAATTTTGTATATTTATAACCTAAATCTGTTATAGCTTAAATGAAACCCACATAGGGCTTTTTCTCTAGGGGATGCTTCTTAATGATTGAAGATTATATACATTTGATGTAGATCGATTGTTCGCACATTC
This sequence comes from Helianthus tuberosus, assembly GCA_030545235.1. Lineage (NCBI taxonomy): Eukaryota > Viridiplantae > Streptophyta > Magnoliopsida > Asterales > Asteraceae > Helianthus > Helianthus tuberosus. The sequence goes on from CM060429.1 coordinate 146,445,941, forward strand.
AAATGGTCTTAAAGAATGTAACTTTATTACTATATGACATAAAGGAAAAAGTACATATTTGGATTATATATTTCAAAATTTTGTTTTGGATCTGAATCGGATGAGTACTTTCGATTTGCAGTTAAGATTAAAAGGTATACTTTGTAAAGCCATTAAGGTTTTGGCGAGTAATGAATTGGATCTAGATTTTGTTTTCAAGAATCTTATTTTAGTTTTGTTTTTCTTCTTTCCTTCTTTTATCTTTAAAATAATCTTTGTTGCTTGTAGGATTAGGCCATTGACTTATGAAGTCAAGAAATGAATGGTTGTTGGCTCATGGCACTCGAGACTGGTGCGCAAGATTGGATGCCACTCGAGGACCCACATGATTTGAGATTTTCTAGGCGGGTGAGTAATTCACATATTCTCATTACATCATCTATATCTATACTTTTTAATAAACCAAGATAATTTAAGATGCGACTGTGGAAAAACACCAATCAAGTGGTGACCAAAGATGCTTGACTCGAGGCCTCAATTTAGATTAATCACAAGATCGAGAATTTTGAAAGGGTGTCTTTTTAGTCAATGTTTGACTCATGACATCAAACAACTAATTGGTAACATTTGAAGAGAGTAAACAACCATTTCTGCACACCAAGTCAATTTTCCACTTCTTGCTCAATATTGTAGATTTTTATCACTTATTAACCCATGAAGTTTTACAGATTGATGGAGCCTATCTTGAATAGGGAAAATCGTTAAGCGAATGGGATGTATTTAGGGGCTGTTTGGTAGCCTCTTAATGGACATTCAGATGCTACCTCTTAATGGTTTAAAACCTCTGAATGAATAAGAGGTAACCTCAAGTCTGAATGGTTAATAGGTAACATCTGAATGGTAAATCATCACATGTCACATTCTTCTACCTTCTCATTGGTAAAATTCTGAATGGTTCCGTTAAGAGGTAGCCTCTTAATGACCATTCAGAGGCTACCAAACAGCCCCTTAGTCACTCTAGAGGTTAGTATAATCAGTCAAGTTGATTTCGATTTGCAGTCATTCTGATGTCGAGCCCTTCATCGTTATGCACAACATGTTATTGGCACATGGTAGGGCAGCCAAACTATATCATGAATATTTCCAGGCAATTAACTAACTTAGAGTCAATCTTTAAGTTTTAATTGCATATTTTGAATTTGTTACGTTAACTTATTGAATTTGACCTCCACATAAATCGGTTGGGCTTTCTTTTGAGTGTGAATGACTGTACAAGCCTACAAGGTGTTGCAGGTGGGTTGGGTAACAAGTCAAAACGGGTCGAGCACTTTAACTCATAAACACTATATTGTTAAAAAATTATAAAATGTATAAATGATTACAATTCATTGTTATTATGAAAGCTAGATGATTACTATAATAATTCAAACTTTTATCATATTAAAATCATTTGGAAGGTTTTATGCATTTTGGTATGTATTGGATGGCTTTTGCATACTTTATCCTGTTACATTTTGAGTCAAGTTACAGCCTTTTAAATGGTTCCAATATATATACTTAGGCTGGATAGGAGTTAACAAGTCAGTAAAAGTAATGATGTTTTTCAAATTAATCAAGACTCAACATTGAATAAAATGGGCGCATACAATGCTTAGACTATAGATCTAAATTTTCTAAAACTTTGACCTTTTTAACTTGGGTGCAAGGACAAACAAAGTGCTTACAGGTCACAATTTTGCAGGTCTCTCGACTTATTTGTCACTTTATCAAGTTCAACACTTTAAATTCGTTGACGATTCACTGTTGATTTAGCACATTGTTTGTTGAATTTCAATTCGATCTCAGGTGAACAATCTCGATTTCAGTTGTATATTTCAATCATTGTTAACTACGTTTGATACGTTACGTACCCGCGGGTAGAGGGATGGATTTCGTTACTTGAACGTTTATTTCTTTTAAAGGATTATTTTAACATTTTTAAATTATATATTTGTGTGTTAGTCCACCCGCGAAATTCGCGGGATCTTAGACTAGTTTAATATTATGTATATGGAGCTTCATAAGCCAATCTTTTCCATCAACAACTTTGATCTTTAATTTAAAAAACTCATTTAGACTAGCTAAGTCAACAATTATTTTTGAAAGGATCTACATTATAATTTATAAGTATGACAACCTAACCCGTCTTAACCATAGTAAAGCAGATTCGTTTCAACACAAACCCAATTTAAAGGTTACCTAATTTACCCGACATGTTATACGAAAGCAATCTAATAACTCGTTACCATGGACAAATTTATTTTTTTGACAATCTCATGTGATTTCATAACTTTAAGCCTTTTGGGGAGTGAAAATATAGGATGATTACCCATAAAACATTCATACCAACCTTGGTTACCTTTACATCTAACTAGTTGTTGCCCCGCCCGTGTTGCGGGGCGATGGTCGAATAATTCTCAATCAATTAAAAAACACTACTATACTTTTGCTAGAAAAAAACTAAAACGATGATAAGATCGCAATTTTCGGCCCAGGGCAAAACTGTAATTTTTCAGGACTAATGAGCGAGTGTTAGGCAGCTCCTTAACACGAAAAAAAAATTAAATGGAGTCAACCAATAAAAACAAAAAGCTTTTATAGTTTTGCTAAAAAAACTAAAACGATGGGAAAAACGTAATTTTTAACTGAGAGCGAAATCATAAATTTAATTCAGGGATAAAATCGTAAATTAAATGGACCAATGGTGGAGTGCCAGACAGCTGCTAGCATGACTGTAATTTTACACTGGGGGTGAAATTGTAATTTAACCAGGAAAACAAACAAAAACGACGGAGAAAATGTAAATTAAGTTGAGGGCAAAATCGTAAGTTGACTGTGAGAAAAAAAAACTAATGGCAAAACTGTAAATTTAAACGGAGCAAAATCATAATTTTGAACCGAGGGGAAAATTGAAATTTTTAGCTGAGAGCAAAAGCGCAAATTTATTTTTAAGTGGAGGTAAAAACATAACTTTGAACTGATGGCAAAATCGTAATTTTAAGGGAAAAAATTAATGGCAAAAGTGTAAATTTAAACGGGGCAAAATCGTAATTTTGATCCGAAGGCAAAATTGAAATTTTTAGCTGGAAGCAAAAGCGTGAATTTATTTTTAAGTTGAGGTAAAAACATAATTTTGAAGTGATGGCAAAATCGTAATTTTAAAACGGGATAAAATCGTAAATTGGTTGAACCAATAGGGGAGTACCAGACAATTGCTTGACACTATTCTCTTTGCAGCCAATTTCACCCAATCACTGAAAAAGCACTGTTACCGTATGTTGAGAATGTAGGTGCAGTAAATTTGCCTAGTTTTAGAGAAATACCATTTATTAAAAAAACAATCTTGGTGACCAAAATTATTCCCAAATAGAACATAAGGGTGAAGGGGGTGGTTAAACAGGTGAAAGTGGCAAACTTTAAAATGGATCAATCAGAGAGTGCCACGTCAGAGAGGGTAAAAAGTTTAAACTTTGCTGAAAAGTGTTGGCAATGGTTTAGACACTTGAAAGTGGCAAACTTTTTTTTTGTTTTTTTTAAATTATATGTTAAATAAAAACAAACAAAACATTAAATTAATAAAAAAACAATTACATTAAAATGAAACTTAAAAAAAAAAACATAAAATTCATAAAAATTACACGACGCTAAAACAACGCAACGACTAAAAAAATTAAAAATCACACGGCCATCCATACTTTTCGGCTATCTCGCGTTTTCGTGCGAGCGTGATCTCCAACATTGCTGGGGGAACATTGTCGTGAGGCCGGTTGTACGTCTTCAAGTCCTTGTCGAATTTAGCCTGGCGCATATTTTCGTCTTGCTTCTCGGCCAACGCCAAATATTTTTCCTCTCGCACCCTTTTGATATCCATCAACTCTTTTTTCATCGCCCTATATTCTTCAAATTTAGTGGTTATGTCTCTTGGATCGTCGCTTGAAGAAGGGGCGGCTTTGGTTTTTTTATCCCTCCTCTTTTGTCTTCGTGGCGAGGGATCCACGTTCATGTCGGGGATAGTTTGATGGCCACTCGTGAACTCGGCATTCGGTGTATCCGGATGGTAATTACCCGAGTCCGACGACTTTCTTTTTGAACTCGAGCCCGAGCTTTCGCCTTCACCCAACAACGGAACTTGGCTATATTTTTCTTGACTTCGGACGACCTCCCACGCCGCCATATGAGCAAACTCATGACGTTCTTTTTCCTTGTAATCCTTAAATGTTGATCAGTTCTGTTTAAACTAAAAGGAAAACATGAAACACATACCTGTTATACTATTCAAAGCAGTAGAGAATCCAGTCAGAGTGTTCGACATCTTTGTCAGGTTGATCCGGTTCCTCCTTAGGGTGTAAAGTTATGATGGTGATGAAAACCGAAATAGGGATGAATTCGGTTGAGGGAGAGAGTCACGAATTATGATGTTAATGAGGGTTGTGATTGTGTAAAGTGTCTAACCCTTTAACTCTCTAATAAGCCCCTTATTTATACACCTAAGAGGAAACCTAATTAGTTAATAAGGGTAATATGGTCCATCAACAATTACCAACTAATTATAATAGGTTATTAATATATTTTGATCTAATATAATATAAATGATTATATAGGCTACAAGATTAAATATTACAACATTAATATATTTAATCTTACATTCTCCCACTTAGCCAAGTAATCATTTATCATGAGTATTAGGTAAGCCTAGCCAGGAGTTAACACTCATTTTAGCCTTAAACCAAGAACTATAGCAGAGAAATACAGCCGTTGAATCATCATGCGACTCAGGACCCCCATTAGTCATACTATAGCCTCAATTTAAAACCTAACAGTTATGATCAAAATATGCAGCCCTTTAGCGTCTGATATGTATTTATATTTGTCTATATCTCATTACACCGGCAGAACATATGTTAGAGACATACAAAATCAAACTGAGGAAATTTTATTAATTAAAACATAAGCTAGTACAATATGCCATTAAACAAGGTCTTTAGTAAGTCCCATATTCGATACATGTTCTTCGAAAACTTTAGGTGGGAGACCTTTAGTCATCGGATCCGCAAGCATATCTTTAGTACTAATATACTCAATACAAAGATTATTTTCCTCAACTCGTTCACGTACGAACAAGTACTTTGTATCAAGATATAAACCAGCTCCAGTCGAACTGTTACTGTTCGAGAAACTAACGGCAGCTGAATTATCACAGTAAAGCTTCAATGGTCTAGAAATGGAATTAACGATTTTGAGTCCAGTGATCAGATTTCTAAGCAACATTCCATGACAGGTTGCGTTGTAAACAGCAATGTACTCTGCCATCATTGTGGAAGTTGTAGTTAACTGTTGTTTATGACTCTTCCATGAGATAGGTCCGCCTGCTAACATAAAGATGTAGCCCGAAGTGGATTTCTTGTCATCTTTGCATTTAGCAAAGTCAGAATCAGAATAACCTACCACTTCTAAATGATCACTTCTTCTATAAGTCAGTTTATAGTCTTTCGTCCCTTGCAGATATCTAAGGACCTTCTTAGCTGCTTTCCAGTGATCTAAGCCAGGATTAGTCTGATAACGACCTAGCATTCCAGCAATGTAAGCGATATCTGGGCGAGTATAGACTTGAGCATACATCAGGCTCCCGACTACTGACGCGTAAGGTATCTGGCTCATTTGCTCCTTTTCAACCTCTGTTGTCGGACACTGGAATGAACCGAAAACATCTCCCTTAACTACTGGAGCGACTGAGGGTTTGCACTGTTGCATGTTGTAACGTGTAAGGACACGATCTATGTAAGTCTTTTGAGACAATCCTAAGATCCCTTTGTGTCTATCTCGGTGAATTTCGATGCCAATGACGTAAGAAGCATCTCCGAGATCCTTCATGTCGAAGTTATGCGAGAGTAAACGCTTCGACTCATGCAACATGTCTAAACTATTACTTGCCAACAGAATATCATCTACGTAAAGGACAAGTATAGTAAAGTTACTCCCACTCATCTTGAGGTAGGTGCATTGATCCACTTGATTCTTCATAAAACCTTGCCTCTTCATGACTTCATCAAACTTGAGGTACCATTGACGTGATGCTTGTTTTAACCCATAAATGGATTTCTTCAACTTACAGACTAGATGCTCCTGACCTTCAGGTTTAAAACCTTCAGGTTGTTTCATGTAAACATCTTCGTCTAAGTCTCCGTTAAGGAAAGCAGTTTTGACGTCCATCTGATGCAGCTCTAAATCAAAATGAGCTACTAGGGCCATAACGATCCTTAATGAATCTTTACGAGAGACAGGTGAAAACGTCTCTTGATAATCAATTCCCTCTTTCTGAGTGTAGCCCTTTGCAACTAATCTCGCTTTGTAGCGTTCAACGTTCCCATTCGGATCCAGTTTTGTTTTGAACACCCATTTACAACCTACAGGTTTGGCACCATTGGGTAATTCGACTAAATCCCAAACGTCATTTTTCTTCATGGATTCAAGCTCATCAATCATTGCTTTGTTCCATTCAGAAGACTGATCACTGCTAATGGCTTCGTTATAAGAGATAGGATCATTGAGCTTTCCAGCATCCATTTCAGTCAGGTAGGTAACATAATCATCCCAATTAGTAGGCCTTCTTTGCCTAGATGACCTCCTGAGTTGATTATCGGGTTCAGCGTTGTCTTGGTTTTGAGCGTTTGATGTGCCTTCGTTATGAGGTATAATGGGTTCTGATTGTGGAGATGGATTTTGGGCAGTGACTTCAGGTGCAGTTGCATGGGGTACAAGAGGAGTAAACGGAGTAATGGTAAGCGACGAGTCTCTCCCCCCCGCGTCTTGTACTTCTTGCAATTCTTCGTAAGGGTTGGTACTGCTCCCACTGACCTTGAAATCCTCCAGGAACGCAGCACGCTTGGTTTCAACAATGCGGGTGACATGGGAAGGACAATAGAAACGATAACCCTTCGAGTGATCAGGATACCCAATAAAGAAGCAGGTAACTGTTTTAGGGTCAAGTTTCCTTAGGAAAGGATTGTAAAGTTTTGCTTCAGCAATGCAGCCCCATACTTTCATATATTTAAGACTCGGTTTCCTTCCTGTCCAAAGTTCATAAGGAGTTTTAGGGATAGACTTAGAAGGAACTCTATTGAGTATATGAACAGCTGCTTTTAACGCTTCAGTCCAGAGGAATAATGGTAAATTAGTGTTGGCTAACATACTGCGCACCATGTTCATAAGGGTACGATTTCTTCGTTCAGCGACACCATTCTGCTGAGGTGTACCAGGCATGGTGTATTGGTTCACAATCCCCTGGCCCTTACAAAACTCATAAAATGGACCAGGAGCTTGACCCACATCAGTATGTCTTCCATAATATTCACCGCCTCTATCTGATCTCACAACTTTAATCTGACGATCTAATTGCTTTTCAACTTCAGCTTTATAATCTTTAAAAGTTGTAAGAGATTCAGACTTTTCCTTTATAAGATACAAGTACATGTAACGAGAATAATCATCAATGAATGTGATAAATGAAGTATGTCCTGTTATACCAGCAATTTGATAAGGACCACTAATGTCAGTGTGAATGAGTTCTAATAAATTAGAGCTCCTAGTGGCACCTTTCTTATTTGCTAATGTCATTTTGCCTTTGAGACATTTGACACATGTTCCAAAATCGGTGAAATCGAGAGGAGGTAAGACTTCATCCTTTACGAGACGATTTAATCGTTCTCTTGAGATGTGGCCTAAACGTTGATGCCACAACATAGATGAAGTCTCTAAATCTCGAATTTGTTTCTTTTCCATCTTTGTGAGTGATTCATTAATATTATCTGACAACAAAGATTTGGAAAAATTATCATCTAGTTCTAATCTATAGAGACCACCATCCAGAATGCCGGTACCATAAACAATAGAATCATAGAGAATAGAGAGTTTGCGATGACCATGGGAAACAACAAAACCGTCCATGTCTAACTTTGGTCCTGATACAAGGTTCCGAGTTACCTCAGGAACATATAAGGTATCATAAAGTTTAATACATAAACCAGTTTTCAAAAATAATTGTAATGTTCCTATGGCCTTCACTTCTAATTCTCGATCATCTCCAACTTTAAGTGTTCTTTGGTTTCTTCCCAGCTTCTGGATTGTAAGGAATCCCTGTAGTGAATTGGTAACATGAACCATAGAACCAGAATCAAACCACCAAGAATTAGCAGGAACATTTAAATTAAAGGACTCAAGTATCATGAAAAAATCGTTACCTTTCTTAGCCAGCCACTCCTTGAAGTCAGGGCATTCCTTTTGCTTATGTCCTGTTTTCTTACAGAACTTGCAATAGGGTTTGCCTAAGGAGTTCTTAGAGCTGGAAGGTGCACTTGTATTAGGAGTTGGATTTGGCTTGTGAACCTTAGAAGCATCCTTTCTTGGATAATTGTTCTTCCTCTTCTTTGAGCTGGAGGTGGTGAAGTTAGCAACATCAGTATGGCGATCCATCTTCATACGCTCTTCCTCCTGCACGCACATAGCGATCAGCTCACTCATCGTCCATTTGTCCTTCTGAGTGTTGTAATTGATCTTGAATGCTTCATAGGACGAAGGAAGCGAAGTGATGATGAAGTGAACAAGAAAACCATCACTGATCTCCATCTCTAGGCCCTTCAACTTACTGGCCATGTCATGCATCATCATGATGTGTTCGCGAATGCCGCTCCTCCCATCATACTTAGTCGTCACCAGCTTGAGAATAAGAGTACTAGCGTGTGCTTTTGATGTTCCCTTGAATTGATCCTCCACAGAAGCCAAATAGGTTTTAGCATCGTCAGAATCAGGAATAGCTCCTCTGATAGAGTGATGAATGGACTGCTTCATGAACATGAGAGACATGCGGTTACTTCTAGTCCACTTATCATGAAGTAACTGCTGAGGAGCAGTACTTTGTGGAGTAAGGTCCGCTGGCTTATTGTAACACCCGTTCTTGTAAATCAAGGTTTAACGTATGTTTAGGGAAAATAATCATGTAATTAATTATTACATATACATCGAAAATACGGGTTTATTAAAACTTTTACAAATCATAGGTTATTCTACAAAACGTGATCGAATTCGTTGATTAAAATCTACAACGATGCAATGTGCGGAAGCGTGTATCATTATCGTGTTCGGTTCGTCGTTGAGCTTGATCGTCTTCCGGCATCCCAGAAAGTACCTACATTTCATAAACATGAAATGCTTTAGTCATACGGTAATTAAAACGCATCTAAACGAGTCCGGAAAACAAAACTGATCAAAATACATTTTTTTATACAAGGTCCACCGTAAATTACGGTGGACACCGTAATTTACGGTGGTCCTTGTTTTGATTTGTTTCCACCGTAGATCAGGGGTGTTTCACCGTAAACCATTTCAGGTCCACCGTAAATTACGGTGGCACCGTAATTTACGGTGGCACCTGCATCCCACCTTTCCATTTTTGCCGTAATTTGACACGAAATCTTTCGTATCTTTCAAACCGTTTATCCGTTTGACCTACCGTTTCTTCCTACATGTTTGTAATTTGATTCTCCATCATATGGAGTTAAAACCCGACATTCGGCTTAACAAAATTTAAGACCTTTAAGTCTTCGGCTTATTACTCTTTTACCAAAATTTGACCCGTTTACGCATTTTATCAAACAAACGTATTTGTTTGATTCCTATATCACATACAACTCTTTAATTTAATATTACCTACCATTATAGGTTCTAATTATAGGTTTATTACACAATTTAAACCCATTTTCACTCGTATGCTTATTTTGACCCGTTAAGGATATTTTAAGCACTTTTAAACTCAATTTTCGCTTTTATTCCAATCTAGCGTTGTAACCTATATTTCTTATCTAGTACTCTTCCATCACAACTAAATGTGTGTTGGATTTAAAGTAGATATCTAGGTGTTCCGGATTTATTTCCCTTGAAATATCATTTTACGCCAAAGACTCATATGGAGTCTTTTAGCCCAAGAATTACATCTTTCACTACCTATACTCGTTCTAAACTTTTGTTTAATCATAAGACTCCTTTCCAAACAACCTCTAAGGGTTGTTTGTTCAATTTAGCCTACAAGGGCGTTTTGGTCGATTTCGGTCCTTCTATTACAATGAAGGGCTATCACCAATTATTCGACCAAATTAGCACTTTTTCATACATCATAAATATGCGTACCTGGCTCGGATCAACAATTAGACCCAATTTTAATACCTTGCTTTATATTCGCTAATTAAGAACGATGCGAATATCCATTGGATGTCTATTCCTGTAAGCATATGACTTGACAAAAGAATCATTAGTCTATATAGTCAAAAGGTGTTGTCTACACCTTTTGACCCGTTTGGCCGAATTGACCATTTATCTTTGCGAGATGATATTTATTATCATCTCCTCTACATGACTCTTCCCGTTTAACACCATACGGTTATTTTAATTATAAACCATGTATTGCTTTAGACATAATATGACCAAATTATCGATTTACTTCTTTTTAACCATTATTATGGTTTCTATCATCTTTGATTTTTCTTGTTCCGTTCGACTACACGACGGAACATCATATTTCAATTGTTTAGATATCTCATTCATAATTTATATGATAAGAAAACATTTCCACAATTTAAGACTAGTGTAAGCTATACTTACCTTGCATCCGAATTATGCTTTTCCGCCATTCTTGCTTCGTTTGACCCGCTTCCTTTCCAAGCCTCCACCTAGCTTGTCAAGCGTCAAACTATCATCATAATTCGTAAGATGGTTATATTAGTCATCCTTAATTATGACTATTCCATCTTACATATTTTCTATCACAATTACCATTCGATCTTATTAATGGTCGGTTTGACTACTAAAAGTCAAACGCCCCTTAGCATATAAATGCACATTCAAGTTCTATCTATCAATTAGTAGCTAACATGATCTTATACACTTAGTTACATGAACATGGCTATCAAACTTCATCATAACATTCAAAACCCATTTCAATCATGAATGAACAAGTTCCCAAATCACTTAATTTGTTTGAGTGCCTTGTTTCTATTATCCAATATGATGATTTTAAACATAAACTTATCATCATCTTTACTATTACATAAAAACCCACTTCCTAGTTTACTTGTTAATCACATACAAGTGATATTACTTCAAGTTCTTCATGATTTCATCATATCTAACAAAACCCACTTCTAGTTACTTATGAACTCTTAACAAAATCCCTAATTTGTTCAAGTAGTTCATTCATATGAGTTAATATGATGTTTATAAACACCATTAGAACATCAATTTCATCAATTCAACCAAAACCCACTTAGCTCATAATAGGGTAATTATCAAATCCCTAGTTTGGCAACAATTCATCAAGATTTCTACTAGGGTTTGTTTCTAAACCAATATATAATCACAATAACACTCATAGATTCAACATTCATTGAAAAATCTCGATTATGATTGTTCATCATAATCTCAAAGTATCACCAAATCTGAAAATTCGACATACCTTGTGATCCCCACGATTAGGTGATCATTTATATGCGTTCATGCATCGATTTGGGTCTTGAATTGAGCTTCAATTTGTTGATTTGTTGGAGTTAGGGTTCTTGGCTCCTGGGAGCCTTTTCTTGGTCGACCAGAACACGCACCACACACACTTGTGTGTGTGTGTGTTGTGTTATTTTATTTAGTTTAATTAAAACCATTTCCAGGTTATCCCATTTTGGTCCCTCAACTTTACACAAGTTATTTAAAGGATATCTTAACTATATTTGTTCTATAAATGTCAAGACATTATCTAACTAGGTTAATACTCCTAGTTACTTGGTGGGTTTCGGGAGTTATAATCCGTAATATTTTAAGTCCCGTTAACTCGGGCTCTTATAAACTTAATTCATCTAAACTTTGTTTCGCTTGTATCTAATATTAGGATTTCTTATTAAATCCCAAATATTTACCGGGTTATTTTTACTACTAGCGGCACTTTACCCGTCTTTTAGTATTAACGTGGGTTAATTACCAAACCCGTTTTCGGGGTGTTACAAGTCTACCCCCCTTAAAGAGGTTTCGTCCTCGAAACCTTGCTTATCTAGTTCATTGAGTTTCTAAACCCAATGCGTTTGACTTGAGTAATCTCTTAAGCATTACTCCTACTTTAACCAATTGTTATCATTACCAGAAAAATTATGGTAATGTCTTTTTGGTTACAGAACCTCTACGTATGTCATATGACATAATGCAACTTCGAAATAACGTAGTCTCGTTATTTCCACTAGTTCAGTTAACTTAGCGATATCCATCGCTTTCATATACCATCGAATTCCTTATGAATCCGTTAATTTGACCCGTTTAAGATCTTTAGTGAAATCTTTCACTTTTAGCAACAAATTCTTTTATTTTCAAATTTATCTATTCGGTTCAGCTATACCGAATCTACCGCTTACAAACAAACCAAATTTCTTGATTTGAATTGGTGACCTTAATCAGTCTCATTAACTAGTCTTATTAGTTCAGTTACTCTTATCACTTGCTTGGTTATAATGTGATTTTACTTCACATTACATTTACTAACCGTGATCATGTCACATCATGTTTAATTTGTATCAACCTTTCATTTTTGAGAATATCACTTTTCGAATATATCATCTTACGCCTATCAGTGTCAAGACTTGTATCTTTCATGCTTACTATTTAAATTCCTATCAGAATTTATGTTTGTAAAAAGAAACATTATTTCTTACTAAAACCGAAGTTTTAGTTTTAGGATCTTTTCTTTAACTTGTGTCAATCATCCATACCGGGATATTGACAGTCCGTAATTTAATCCTTTACAGTCCTAGTTTTTATGCGGGGATTCTTAACTGACTTCCTCGCTTTATTCCATTTAACCCGTAGGTTTTATCACTTAGCCTTATGGGCTATTTTTTTTTTATTAGACATTCACCTCTTTGGGGCGAAGTCCTTATAACTTCTTTCTAATCATGACCCGTGGGTCGTTTTAGTCCGTAGATCTCTCATCTGTTTATAACCTAAAGGTTATGTTGATCCCGTAGATCACTCTTTTTACTCGTGTCTTATTAAAATATATATTTGGTGTCAAAGCAATCTTTTTACGTTTGAAATTCATTTGTCTCAAGCTTATCGTTATCCGGCTTGCGCTTACTTACGCCTTCAAGCATTATACTTTATTCAACTCGTTCAATCTCAAAATAGTTGAATATGATTATCAGAATTTCTGTTTACGAAATTTTATGGTCTTTTAGTCATAACTCATAATCCGAGTCTTTTGACTTTAATTTCGTGTTCTCGTTTCTCGGCTTACGCATGTGTTTAATTCTTACCCATCAACCGGGTGTTTTACCAAAGTCGTTATTATTGCAATCCTCCCGGTATGCATTAAAATCTCGCTTCATTTTTTATATTCCGACTTGGTCTTTAAGTTGGACGTTTTACAAAAACGACCCGTTAAGGGACTCATTTGCAAATTCCGGGTTCGAGCGTAAGTACACTCCCTCCCAATACTTGTCTAATCATGCTTGCGTTTTCTGGGTTCGAGTGTAAGTACACTCCCTCCCAATACTTGTCTAACATGCTTGCGTTTTCTGGGTTCGAGTGTAAGTACACTCCCTCCCAATACTTGTTTAATCATGCTTGCGTTTTCTGGGTTCGAGTGTAAGTACACTCCCTCCCAATACTTGTTTAATCATGCTTCTTTGTCCCTTCACTCGGGCTCATTATCCTAATGTAATACGCTTCCGTCACTCGGTTGTGCGTTTACATTATTATCAGATATTTTGCTTGTCTGATTCATTTGGGTACTTTTTAATTAGTCCCATTCGCCCCGCCATTACCACATCGGACATAACTGCGTTCATTATAAGAAGCTCATGCTATCATGTGTTCACTACTTACTTGGCCAGAGTAAGCGATCAACACGTGGTACGCGTGACCTTATTATAATTACCACATCACGTCCCATGTAAGCAACTCCTCAAATTATCTTCATGTTTATGGTTTCATTTGGTAAAACTTTATTTAATTGTTAGTTAACAATTATTAGTTTTAATCGTTTATCCTTGAACATGTACAATGTCCCTTTTTATAAACATTTATTCGCATTCATTGATGTGATCATAAATTTTCTCAATAGGATTTGTATTGAGAATACTTACTTGGATGATCACTCTCGTCCAAGTTTCTATATAAACAAGTCTTGTTATTCATTTGTTATTCATCATTGTGAATAACACATTTCCTATTAAATTTCTCTTGGAAATCAGGTTTTCCAAGTTCTGTCATATGTGTATGCAACCGTTATTACTTACGTGTTTGTTGCATATAACGACTCGTGCGATTAAATTTAAAAGTGTGCACCTGGTGATGCTTGCCCTAACGGGCTTCTCTTGTCATTAGTCTTGTTCGCGACCGTTACGTGATTTTGGTCCTTAATGATTATGCTCTTCCTGTCGTACCCCGGACCGTTCCATCATCATATCCATAATTCGTTTGACTCTCGTCGTCTTCAAATGCGAGTGTCCTTCATTTAAAACATTCACAAAAGTTAGTAAAGTCAACTTCAATAATCGCCCGTATTATAATACAAGGCATTTTCTATTATACACGTCAACGCGCGTATTTTCGTCAACCCTAACAATCATTTAAAATTTGGGTAACGTATACCACCCGATAGCTCTATGTGTTGTTTACAACACTTTAGCATACTAACTAATAACGTACTTGTACTTACCGGATTTGCGATCAAGCTTCGAACCGAACACTATTCTTTGTCAAGAGCATAAGGTTTAAGTCCAAGCATGGTTCCTCCCAACCATACTCGAATCTCTTAAACCAAGGCTCTGATACCAACTTGTAACACCCGTTCTTGTAAATCAAGGTTTAACGTATGTTTAGGGAAAATAATCATGTAATTAATTATTACATATACATCGAAAATACGGGTTTATTAAAACTTTTACAAATCATAGGTTATTCTACAAAACGTGATCGAATTCGTTGATTAAAATCTACAACGATGCAATGTGCGGAAGCGTGTATCATTATCGTGTTCGGTTCGTCGTTGAGCTTGATCGTCTTCCGGCATCCCAGAAAGTACCTACATTTCATAAACATGAAATGCTTTAGTCATACGGTAATTAAAACGCATCTAAACGAGTCCGGAAAACAAAACTGATCAAAATACATTTTTTTATACAAGGTCCACCGTAAATTACGGTGGACACCGTAATTTACGGTGGTCCTTGTTTTGATTTGTTTCCACCGTAGATCAGGGGTGTTTCACCGTAAACCATTTCAGGTCCACCGTAAATTACGGTGGCACCGTAATTTACGGTGGCACCTGCATCCCACCTTTCCATTTTTGCCGTAATTTGACACGAAATCTTTCGTATCTTTCAAACCGTTTATCCGTTTGACCTACCGTTTCTTCCTACATGTTTGTAATTTGATTCTCCATCATATGGAGTTAAAACCCGACATTCGGCTTAACAAAATTTAAGACCTTTAAGTCTTCGGCTTATTACTCTTTTACCAAAATTTGACCCGTTTACGCATTTTATCAAACAAACGTATTTGTTTGATTCCTATATCACATACAACTCTTTAATTTAATATTACCTACCATTATAGGTTCTAATTATAGGTTTATTACACAATTTAAACCCATTTTCACTCGTATGCTTATTTTGACCCGTTAAGGATATTTTAAGCACTTTTAAACTCAATTTTCGCTTTTATTCCAATCTAGCGTTGTAACCTATATTTCTTATCTAGTACTCTTCCATCACAACTAAATGTGTGTTGGATTTAAAGTAGATATCTAGGTGTTCCGGATTTATTTCCCTTGAAATATCATTTTACGCCAAAGACTCATATGGAGTCTTTTAGCCCAAGAATTACATCTTTCACTACCTATACTCGTTCTAAACTTTTGTTTAATCATAAGACTCCTTTCCAAACAACCTCTAAGAGTTGTTTGTTCAATTTAGCCTACAAGGGCGTTTTGGTCGATTTCGGTCCTTCTATTACAATGAAGGGCTATCACCAATTATTCGACCAAATTAGCACTTTTTCATACATCATAAATATGCGTACCTGGCTCGGATCAACAATTAGACCCAATTTTAATACCTTGCTTTATATTCGCTAATTAAGAACGATGCGAATATCCATTGGATGTCTATTCCTGTAAGCATATGACTTGACAAAAGAATCATTAGTCTATATAGTCAAAAGGTGTTGTCTACACCTTTTGACCCGTTTGGCCGAATTGACCATTTATCTTTGCGAGATGATATTTATTATCATCTCCTCTACATGACTCTTCCCGTTTAACACCATACGGTTATTTTAATTATAAACCATGTATTGCTTTAGACATAATATGACCAAATTATCGATTTACTTCTTTTTAACCATTATTATGGTTTCTATCATCTTTGATTTTTCTTGTTCCGTTCGACTACACGACGGAACATCATATTTCAATTGTTTAGATATCTCATTCATAATTTATATGATAAGAAAACATTTCCACAATTTAAGACTAGTGTAAGCTATACTTACCTTGCATCCGAATTATGCTTTTCCGCCATTCTTGCTTCGTTTGACCCGCTTCCTTTCCAAGCCTCCACCTAGCTTGTCAAGCGTCAAACTATCATCATAATTCATAAGATGGTTATATTAGTCATCCTTAATTATGACTATTCCATCTTACATATTTTCTATCACAATTACCATTCGATCTTATTAATGGTCGGTTTGACTACTAAAAGTCAAACGCCCCTTAGCATATAAATGCACATTCAAGTTCTATCTATCAATTAGTAGCTAACATGATCTTATACACTTAGTTACATGAACATGGCTATCAAACTTCATCATAACATTCAAAACCCATTTCAATCATGAATGAACAAGTTCCCAAATCACTTAATTTGTTTGAGTGCCTTGTTTCTATTATCCAATATGATGATTTTAAACATAAACTTATCATCATCTTTACTATTACATAAAAACCCACTTCCTAGTTTACTTGTTAATCACATACAAGTGATATTACTTCAAGTTCTTCATGATTTCATCATATCTAACAAAACCCACTTCTAGTTACTTATGAACTCTTAACAAAATCCCTAATTTGTTCAAGTAGTTCATTCATATGAGTTAATATGATGTTTATAAACACCATTAGAACATCAATTTCATCAATTCAACCAAAACCCACTTAGCTCATAATAGGGTAATTATCAAATCCCTAGTTTGGCAACAATTCATCAAGATTTCTACTAGGGTTTGTTTCTAAACCAATATATAATCACAATAACACTCATAGATTCAACATTCATTGAAAAATCTCGATTATGATTGTTCATCATAATCTCAAAGTATCACCAAATCTGAAAATTTGACATACCTTGTGATCCCCACGATTAGGTGATCATTTATATGCGTTCATGCATCGATTTGGGTCTTGAATTGAGCTTCAATTTGTTGATTTGTTGGAGTTAGGGTTCTTGGCTCCTGGGAGCCTTTTCTTGGTCGACCAGAACACGCACCACACACACTTGTGTGTGTGTGTTGTGTTATTTTATTTAGTTTAATTAAAACCATTTCCAGGTTATCCCATTTTGGTCCCTCAACTTTACACAAGTTATTTAAAGGATATCTTAACCATATTTGTTCTATAAATGTCAAGACATTATCTAACTAGGTTAATACTCCTAGTTACTTGGTGGGTTTCGGGAGTTATAATCCGTAATATTTTAAGTCCCGTTAACTCGGGCTCTTATAAACTTAATTCATCTAAACTTTGTTTCGCTTGTATCTAATATTAGGATTTCTTATTAAATCCCAAATATTTACCGGGTTATTTTTACTACTAGCGGCACTTTACCCGTCTTTTAGTATTAACGTGGGTTAATTACCAAACCCGTTTTCGGGGTGTTACAAGTCTACCCCCCTTAAAGAGGTTTCGTCCTCGAAACCTTGCTTATCTAGTTCATTGAGTTTCTAAACCCAATGCGTTTGACTTGAGTAATCTCTTAAGCATTACTCCTACTTTAACCAATTGTTATCATTACCAGAAAAATTATGGTAATGTCTTTTTGGTTACAGAACCTCTACGTATGTCATATGACATAATGCAACTTCGAAATAACGTAGTCTCGTTATTTCCACTAGTTCAGTTAACTTAGCGATATCCATCGCTTTCATATACCATCGAATTCCTTATGAATCCGTTAATTTGACCCGTTTAAGATCTTTAGTGAAATCTTTCACTTTTAGCAACAAATTCTTTTATTTTCAAATTTATCTATTCGGTTCAGCTATACCGAATCTACCGCTTACAAACAAACCAAATTTCTTGATTTGAATTGGTGACCTTAATCAGTCTCATTAACTAGTCTTATTAGTTCAGTTACTCTTATCACTTGCTTGGTTATAATGTGATTTTACTTCACATTACATTTACTAACCGTGATCATGTCACATCATGTTTAATTTGTATCAACCTTTCATTTTTGAGAATATCACTTTTCGAATATATCATCTTACGTCTATCAGTGTCAAGACTTGTATCTTTCATGCTTACTATTTAAATTCCTATCAGAATTTATGTTTGTAAAAAGAAACATTATTTCTTACTAAAACCGAAGTTTTAGTTTTAGGATCTTTTCTTTAACTTGTGTCAATCATCCATACCGGGATATTGACAGTCCGTAATTTAATCCTTTACAGTCCTAGTTTTTATGCGGGGATTCTTAACTGACTTCCTCGCTTTATTCCATTTAACCCGTAGGTTTTATCACTTAGCCTTATGGGCTATTTTTTTTTATTAGACATTCACCTCTTTGGGGCGAAGTCCTTATAACTTCTTTCTAATCATGACCCGTGGGTCGTTTTAGTCCGTAGATCTCTCATCTGTTTATAACCTAAAGGTTATGTTGATCCCGTAGATCACTCTTTTTACTCGTGTCTTATTAAAATATATATTTGGTGTCAAAGCAATCTTTTTACGTTTGAAATTCATTTGTCTCAAGCTTATCGTTATCCGGCTTGCGCTTACTTACGCCTTCAAGCATTATACTTTATTCAACTCGTTCAATCTCAAAATAGTTGAATATGATTATCAGAATTTCTGTTTACGAAATTTTATGGTCTTTTAGTCATAACTCATAATCCGAGTCTTTTGACTTTAATTTCGTGTTCTCGTTTCTCGGCTTACGCATGTGTTTAATTCTTACCCATCAACCGGGTGTTTTACCAAAGTCGTTATTATTACAATCCTCCCGGTATGCATTAAAATCTCGCTTCATTTTTTATATTCCGACTTGGTCTTTAAGTTGGACGTTTTACAAAAACGACCCGTTAAGGGACTCATTTGCAAATTTCGGGTTCGAGCGTAAGTACACTCCCTCCCAATACTTGTCTAATCATGCTTGCGTTTTCTGGGTTCGAGTGTAAGTACACTCCCTCCCAAAAGGGAAAAAATTTGTGCGATTATGATTTCGAAACCTCTCATTAAGGCTGTTATTGTGATAACTGAAACTCGAAAATTAAGGGATTTTTGGGATAATGTTTCCTATTTTATTTTGATCTAAACTTATCAAGTATTTTCGAAAATAATAACCAAAATCCATTAACAGTTTTTCGAAAATTATAATAGATAAAATTTAGATCAAACATTGGAAAAACATCCATTAATCCAAATCATATTCCAAATATTAGGGAATTTTCGAGTTTTGCTTAGAACATAATGATGAACCCTAAAAAAATAAGAACATAATCTGGAAATCCGAAACCTGATTTTAATGGTTTTGTAATGGATTTCGTGACAATAAGCTTAACCTTTATGATTCCGAGTCAATTATTCAAATAACAGTTTCCGAAAACAGGGATTTCGGCCACAATGAAACCCGAAAACAGTCTTTGATTTTAATGCTTTAAAACTTCCGTTTTCCAGATTTTTGATCCGAGAATAATGGATACGAAAAACAGAACTGATTTATCAACATATGCTCTGATACCACATGTTGATCAGTTCTGTTTAAACTAAAAGGAAAACATGAAACACATACCTGTTATACTATTCAAAGCAGTAGAGAATCCAGTCAGAGTGTTCGACATCTTTGTCAGGTTGATCCGGTTCCTCCTTAGGGTGTAAAGTTATGATGGTGATGAAAACCGAAATAGGGATGAATTCGGTTGAGGGAGAGAGTCACGAATTATGATGTTAATGAGGGTTGTGATTGTGTAAAGTGTCTAACCCTTTAACTCTCTAATAAGCCCCTTATTTATACACCCAAGAGGAAACCTAATTAGTTAATAAGGGTAATATGGTCCATCAACAATTACCAACTAATTATAATAGGTTATTAATATATTTTGATCTAATATAATATAAATGATTATATAGGCTACAAGATTAAATATTACAACATTAATATATTTAATCTTACATTAAACGCTTGCTTCAAGACCCAAGAATCGTCGGATCCGCTTGGACGTAAACGGTCCTAAAATAATAAATTACAGAAAAAAAATAAGTATTTTTTTTGGGTAAAAATTAAACGTATGAATATTAAATAGTTTACCGCTTGCTGATAAAACCCGTTGAATAATTTCAACTTTCCGTGCATGGTAATCATCTTGGAGCGGACCTGATGTTGGGTTCGGCTGCTTCCTCCGATCGTGTTGTTGAAGTGCTTAAGAATTTTGCCCCAAAAACTCTTCTTCTTTTGTTGGTTGCCATTTCTTTTGTCTAAGGTGCAATGAACCCAAGCCTTGGCCAATGCCTCCTCTTGTATAGGAGTCCAATTTTCCCGTTTCGCTTTACCACTCTTCCCTCTCGGCTCGTTTGCGGGTTCTTCTTGATGGTGGCCTTCGTCTTCGTCATGATATTGCTCTTGAGTTTCCGCCACAAATTCTTCGTCGTCTTCATCTTCCACATCGGCTCGTTGTGAGGATGGGGTTTGAAAACCAAACGGGTCAAAAGTGTTTTGGTCGTCTAGGGAATCATAAATATTTGGAGCAACCGTGGTCGGACCCTGTGGAAAATAGTTATGCGGCGAAAAATTAAACTGGGGTTGGGTGTTGAATCCGTAAGTCGGTTGCATGCCTTGGCTATAAAAAATGGAGGTTGGCTATGTGTGGCGAAGCCTAGTTGCGGATGATACGGCGGAGTTGAACCACTCGAGCCGCCCCGTTGAGTTGGCACACTCGTCCTCGAGCCGCCCCGTTTAGTTGCCTTGCCATCGCGTTTGCTTGAGCCTTCCATTTGCAAAAAGAGAAGCAGAATGTATAATTTGGTTGATTGTTTGAAGAAGGTTTGGAGAAATGTTGGGTAAAATGTTGATTTATATTAATAAATTTTTTTTAAACGGCATTATTGCCGTTACACACACACAAATCGAGGTTGTCGGCTAGCCTTTGTCGATCGGTGACCACACACCGATTATTGAGTTTGCCGATCGGTTTTAAAGGGGTGGCGGCGGTGTTCCCGATCGGCATTCTCCTTTGCCGATGGGTTTGCCGTGCCACTCCCTTCACCCTAACTATCACTCTATCAGACTTTTGAGTTAAGCAACCATTTTTCCATTTAAAAAACTTATTGTTGACGTAAAATCTAATATATTATAAAAATAAAAGTAGTGGTTTTCTTATTATATTCATTTATTAGACTATGGGGTATGGGACGAGGGTTGGGGCGTGGGTTTCGGCGTGGCCCTTTGAGCGAGAGTTTCAGCCCGGGCGTCGGCGTGGCCCTTTGAGTGGGAGTTTCAGTCCGGGCGTTGGGCATGCCTAGCGGTTCTCCGTGGGCGGTTCTTCGTGGCCGGCTCTCATTGGTTGGGTTGGCTAGGCTATAGTGGCTAGGTTTAAATTTTAAAAATAACCGTTTGGCCAAGCCAAACGGTTCACCCAAGTCACTATAAAACCCCCCAACCACACCGCCTGTCCACATTGCTACCCCAACCCTTCACTCCACCTACCCGAACCCCGCTACCCACACTTGATACCTGCACAACGTGATGAAGGGCCGGCAACCCGGTGAGACCCGTTACTGGCCGGAAGCTTTCGCTAGCTACCGGCACAACGTGGGGAACGACCGGCACAATTTAAACGCGTGCCAACACAAGTGGCGCGAGCTACGACCGAAGCTCGACCATTTTAAAGCCTACTATGATACCGTCCCGGGCGGTGATATAAGTCACGAAGACCGGGTGGCGGTGACCAACATCGAGTTCCGGGGCAAGGAGCGGAAGCCGTTTGACAAGCTCGCCCTGTTCGAAATCTACTTAACGCTTTAGGGTTTTTTTTTTTAATTTTGTAATCCTTTTTTTTTTAGAATTTTGTAATTTTTACTAACTTTTAATAATAATTTTAGGCTTTTTTTTAATTCTGTGTGTATTTTTTAATTTTAGGCTTTTTTTAATTCTGTGTGTATTTTTTTAATTTTTATTTAATATATTATAATATTTTATTATTATATTTACTTTTAATAACATATTTTTATTTTTTTCTCTTTTAAAACCATATATTTCCTTTACCATTTTTTAATAATTCTTTTTTCTTTTTTTAGAACATATATTAATTTATCAAACAATTTGATACTTCTTTAATAATTTACGTTTATAACTTTTTTCTAAAAACTTAAGTACGTAGTTGTGTTTGATTTTTCCCTTTACATTCCGTCATAAGTTTTGTTAAAAATGAAGTTGTATCAAATAAAGTATTTATTTGATATCATAAAACGCTACAATAATAAACTAAACCGTTCTAATGGTTTGGCTTTCTATTAACATGCTTTATCTTCAAATCACGTTTGTTTTACATTATCATTTACTTGGGACTACCCGTGCATTTTACTCTAAAATTATAATAGAAAATATATTGGTTAAAAACCCGTTTAAAAAAACTCAATTCTATTTTGAATGGGTCATAAATAAAGTAATCATCAACAAACTTAGAAATGAAAAGAGAAAAAATGTTGGTTCAAAACTCGTTTAAACCTGAAAAAGAAACTGGTCAAGTGGGTTAAAAACAAACTAATCATTAATAATATATTGTCTAACCCAAGTATCTTTGAAATTTATGATGCATATTTTAAAGCATAATGATATAAAATTTCATCAAAAAAAATAAAGAAACGTCAAGAAAAATATCACGAATACATCATTGCTTGAACTGGTATGACAGGAAGAGCTTAGACTTCAAATGACACGAGGATAGAAAATTAATTTCAAAATTAAGCTACAAGACCATCATATATACGTTAATATACTACCAAAATTAGTACCACATGTGTAAAATACACGTGTATGTCTTTTTTAAAAAGCCACAGTTGCAACTAAGCAAAAAGAGTATCCAGGCAACGAAAGTAACTACCACTAAAATTAAAGACAACATTATATATGACTAATATTGTTCATTTAATAATAGAATATGAATAGCATCAATAGATAAGAAGACTTTGGTTGAATGAGATGTATGATTGCGAATACACTGGCTGAGAATAATTTTTCAAGGATATTTTCCCACTTGAATTGTTGGACGAAAGATACCTGTAAAATACAAATAGAATTCATTATAAGCAGAAACAACGCCCAAAATCTTATCAAACATTGACTAATTACCTTTCAATTCATGTATAAAAGTTCATTAGGCTCATTCACATCATATATGCACATTTGAAGCAAAATAAACGCAAAATCAAGAATGATTTGTTAGTTAAGAGAGGGAATATTTCATTCCACACGAAAAAGGGCAATTACAAAGCAATGGCAGGTAGTCGGGCAACAAGTACCTTTGGGATGAGGGAATCGTCGTCAATCACACAAAATTGGTGGAGGAGATGAAACTATAACAGGGATACATTTGAAATTAGAAAAGATGAGAGTAAACGAAAAGTAGAAAAAGGTATCCACGAGACTTCCTTAGACCCTCAAGAATGGTTATTCGGATCCTAATGACCCGCGCGGATAGATATTCTGGTTATTTGGCCTATGAGCCCGGAGAACATAGCTAAACTTGCACCACTAATAACAACTTGGTTGTCCTCCTCGGTGGCAGCATCGAGGAGCTTGAATGTTCCCGTTTTATAGCGGTGTTCGGGGCTATAGTTATCCCCATACCTAACGCATTCTCCCCAGCTGAACCGACTTTGTTTTTCTACATAAAAAAAACGAATTTCTGGTGATTATTATGCAATAACAATCGTCTTATCATAGCTTAAAGGGATTGGAGTTGAATCTGTCTTGGCAGTGACAGTGACAACCTTTCCAGATTTCAATTGTGTGACATTGGACTCGAATTCAAGTGCTAGGCTCATGGCACTATAGACATTTCTGGGCTTGTGAATTCTCACGTCTGACTTTAATTCCTCCTTGAGACCATTGAGAAAAACTCCCAAAAGGCAGTGATCGGGCCAATTCGAAACCCGGGAAGACCACTTAGCGAATACTTGAACTGAACCACTCTGTTTGATGTTACACAAGTACTCATTAGGATTTGAAATTCAGTGGGACCAAAATTTCTGGTAAAAGCTTAAACTAATTCTTCCTAGAAAGTAATTGGTTGATCTGCTGAAATCCAGGAGTACAAGTTAAGTACGTCTCCTTCCAGATACATAGAAGTTATCTCCACTTTTTCCTTATCTGGAATTTGATGAAGTATTTCTCAGCTTTTAGAAGCCACTCTCGAGGATCCCTTCTATAACAACCCTCAAAAAGATTCCACAAGAATTCGTAAACAAAACCTCGAACACGTGCCGACGAAAACCAAAAACGAAAAGAGTTAAAAAAAACGTTCCCGTTGCGTGGCGCGACGGAGAATTTGTGGATCGTCGCATGGCACGATGGTGCCAGATTCTCCGGATTGCCACGTGGCAAGCCTACGTGGCTGACCTAGCCCTAGCTTACCCCTTCGCGTGACGCGACCAGGCTCTTTTGGTTCGTTGCGTGGTGCGATGAGCACCAGATTCCATCTGTATAAACATGGCTTCCTCGCGTGACGCAATGGGGAAACTATGTCTCGCCGCATGGCGCAACGGCATCAAAAATCAGGTATAAATAGGGAGGGTCTTGGGCATTCTCATTTGCTCACTCTTGTTTCGAAACCTCGTGCTCTCAAGTCTTTATCTCAATTTTCGTGTACGAAAGCCTAATCGTTGAAACGCTACCTTGACCGATTGATCCGGATCCCTAGCAACAAAAAGCTGATGTTCCGCATGAGTAAGGTGATACTTTATACGTTGAGGTTTTGATCTCAAGATTATCGTCAAAGTTTGATTTGGTTTCTTACACTAATACATGGTACATTGTGTGTATAATTAGGAACCAGGACTTAAACCCAAGAGGCTTGAAAACTCTAAAATTCTGCAATGTGAGTCATTCTCTTTTATCAAATACTTTCAAAACTCTATATGTTTTCCAATTATTACTTATATTACAGCTATTAAGTCTTTGTATTCTTACTGAAAAACTACTGTCAGTATGTGGGGTTTTGTATACATTACTTGCTAAACTTTGCTATTGGACAACAGGGCCAATAGTGATATGACCACAGCCACAGATAAGTGTTGCTAAATGAATAGTAATCGGTTGAGTGACAAATACGCTTGGGTAGTTGTAAGATATAAACAAATGTAAAAACTTTTAATGTTGTAATTATAATAAAGTGTCTTTTTATACAATTGAATGAACTCACCAATATTTTTCGCTGATCAAACGTTTTTAAACACATTTCAATGATTTACTGTGAAGGGGAGGAAAAAAGTGTTAGTGTGTTACACTGGCACTAAAGTTTAAATAAGTGGCTATGTCACCTGAATAAAACGTGTTTTGTAATTGAGGGTTTATCCCCTTGAATAAATATGGGTTTATCCCACAAGTAATGGTATAAAAATTTTGGTGTTTGAAACTCTGATATTTTTCCTGACACCCGGTCTTGATGAAATTTTCGTTGCGATAATTTTAATAAACACCGAGACCATCTTATGTTGTTTACGGCTCCCGTCGAGGGTAGGGTCGGGGGTTGTGACACCATCCACTGAAATTTGGGAAATCAATTTTGTTATAAAGAAGATAATGTTGATTGAACCGCAACGAACTATCACGATCATCCCATCTTCCTGGTCTGCCATGACTTTCCCTAACGTAATAGCATGGGCTTTGAGGGCTGCTACATCGTCCTTCAAGCTTTCTATGGATTCTAATCGAGATGATATCGCTGCTAATTGGGTTGCGATCTGATCTGGATTCGAACCCCCTGCATCTGTTTGACTATTTCAGTACTTGGCGCCATAGTTTCCCGGCAGTGGAACTAGTTGAGAGAATCTTAAGATTGAAAGGAAATTGAATTGCTGAATTAAACGACCTAATTCGAGATGGGTAAATCTCTAAATTACAAACAAACTGCGATGATCAAAATTAACTAGACAAGAACAAAAAAAAAACCCTAGATATGATATTTAAACTAGAGAAAACTTCCGTTTTGCTCCATGAGGTTTGTTCACTTTAACGATTTTGCCCCAAACCTTTAAAAAATAGTCATTTTCCTCCAATAGTTTCCTATGGGTTTTCCATTTTGCTCCCTGCGAGGAGCAAAATAGAAAAACAGACAATTTGGATGGAGTTAGAGGCGGGGAGCAAAATGGAAAAACCATAACAAACTATTGGAGGAAAATGGCTATTTTTAAAAGTTTATGGCAAAACCGTTAAAGTGACCAAACCTCAGGAGCAAAACGGAAGTTTACTCTTTAAACTAATATGATAATGGAAACAGTTTCCCTGACAACGTGGGTGACTTCCCTTCTAACTGCTAATTGGGCCCTGGGTCAAAATTAGGGTTCCGAAGTTAAAGTGGAGATGGGCCCAGGTCAGTTGGGTTTGTATCAACATCCTTTTGCTCCTTTACAAAAACAACTGTTTTCAAATGATGAATCCAACCCATATAAGCTAAAGAGGTTATCTCCAAAAAGTGTCTTTTCTTTACCTAATAACTATACAAGAATTCCCTGAGTGAATACACCCACATTGAATGTTCCTAAGACATTCCGATCAATAAATTGGTCGTAATTAGTAATTAATTGGTCCTTTAGATCACGAAATGGTCGCGTATTCTCAAGCTAGAGCTTGGTCATGGATCCCCCGGGCTCTTTGTGACTAGGCGAACAATGTTTGTTTTGCAGGTTGTTCTGGTCGTCGAAGCCGCGTCAGAGTGGATCTCAGTCAGCCGCCACGTCAAACTGTTGATCTTGGATTCAACAAGGTGAAATCAAGTTTATGTTTGACCTAGTTTGACTCGACTACACGTATAGTAACTACCTCATTGTCAAGGCCGGTTGATTCTTCATTTTGCCACAAGAACACTCTAAGACAAGGTATTTAATAAAATAGTTTTATTGTCTCAATTAATATCCGAATGGTCACTTTGTTGTCATTCATGATCATATTAATAAAATATGTTAATGTAAAACACTAATTTGTGTTTGCTCAGGATGTTTATGAATTTTGTGTTGTGTATGCGTACGATTAATTTTGTTTTCTAAGATATATATATATAGGATTAGGTTCAAACGCGAACAAAATCCCAAGAGTGAACTGCGTGAACTGATCTGGGCCCTTGATTTTTATGATCTTGAGATTAAAGTGAGTGGCATGATTGTAATTATTTGGTTAATTTTTTCCATTTAATTAAATACAAAAAGGGTATATGTGTAATTTCAATCTTAAATTGATTGCATAAATCTCTCACAAATCAAGTAATCAATTATCCTCTTAAATTGATTACATAAATCTCTTACAAATCAAATCAAGGATTAGGAAAGATGTAACTTAATTCAATTATTAAAATAATTATTTGTTTAAATGCGATGTACACATGTGTATTCTGATTTTGCCCTCTTTTTAATGCGATGTACACATGTGTATATCGTTTGTTTTTGTGATATCTCAGAATTTTTTTTGTATTGAATGTTGATGTACACCTGTGAATTACTGTACACATATGTACGATGCTGAGTACATATGTGTACTGTTCTATTTATATCCAAGTACACATGTGTATACCGTTGAAATATGAAGGTTACGTGGATCTTAAAAATCAAAATTTGAATTCTGGTGATGAAATCTGAAATAAAAATTAAAATTAAAATCTGGTGATTTGTTGTTTGTTTTGATAATTATCTTATTAATAAATAAAAATAATGTGGATAATGAATTTAAATTAGGAAAGATGTAACTTAATTCAATTATTAAAATAATGATTTAAATCTAATTTTTTATATAATTACAATCCAACCCTTAACAACTAAAAAGGAAATCAAAGGTCCATATCTGTTCACGCAGTTCACTCTTGGGAGGTTGTTCACGCTGGAACCCTACCCTATATATATATATATATATATATATAGAGAGAGAGAGAGAGAGGCCGGTTATCATACAAATAACCTAATCGTACATTATGTACGCTTCATCCACAACCGTCGGATCATCTCGCTTAAACAGCGTGTTTTTCTATTAAATTTATCAAATTAGGATTAATAAAAAAGAAACCGCCAAGGTTAAAATCGTCAAATTTAAGATCAAAACACCTGACAAACGACAAACAAAACCTCAAAAATCATAACGTAATATCCTAAAATCAAAACCAAAAACGAAATTATAACAATTAATCAAAAATCGATCGATTCCTATTCACCAAATTCTTCTGTGAAAATAAACTTCTGATGAATTTAAAAATTCTGTACTAAAACAAATCGATGGACTGACTATCGAAGAAGATGATGCAGAATGTGATATCATGTGCGATTTAATGGACAAATGCAAATGCGATTTCAATAAAAAAATTGTTTGAAATTTCATATAGTTTGTGAATTCATGGACAATGCAATGCGATTTCATATAGTTTGCGAATTCATGACATGCACATGCGATTTCAGTAAAAAGTTAAGTATTCTATTAGATTTCATATAGTTTGCGAATTCATGATAATGCACATGCGATTTCATAAAAAGTTAAGAACACTTTGAATTTTCATATAGTGTGCGATTTCAATATTTTTACACATGCGATATCAGAAAAAGGGATATTTATATGTTGTTTTTCTTACAATTTGCGAATTTGTTCGAATCAAGTGCGATTTTGAATAAAAACACCGCAAAAAAAACTTTAAAAATACTTTGCCATAAAAATGCAAAAAAAAAAAAAAAAAACAAACTACCAATCTTAAAAACTAAAAATAGTATTATTTTATATAAAAAAAAACTTAATTTATTAACGATGTGATGTGTAATTTGACATGTAATGATGAATTTTACAATAAATACTACTGAACTTACAGCCCTACCTATATAATAAATTTACTATATTAATATAAAAAACCTAGATATAACTACCTTCCATATTAAGATATATAATACGAAATAAAGACACACAACAAACAGACCAACAAAAAATGGCATCTGAAGAATCAGAAAAAATCAAAAACATTGCTATCAAAGAGCTATTGTCAACTAGAACGTTGACAGAAATAAGCACTGATGTCACCTCTTCTCATCTGATTCTTGATGTGCAAGGAAAAATTCTTGAACAAATCAAGAAAAATCAAGATGTATGGGAACAACTACTTCAAGAACAACCATCAAGCTTCAAAGACAGGGCTTTGGATCACATAAAAGGGCAATCTCAAGCTGATGACTTAGCCTTCTCTTTCCTGACAGATGCTCTGAACACTGTGAAGGAGAAGATGGAGTTCAGCTCTTCTGAACGTGACAAAATATTTGCTCCAAGTAACTAGAATCTATTTTTTAATCGTTTTGTGGTTGTGGCTGTGTTAGACATTAACTATTATTGTATTTTTGGTACATGTTTTGAACACATATTATGTTTGCTATATAAGATATTCAATCGCATGAATGATATAGCCATCATTGTCACATAACACAACAAAAAGATAACTCATATATCGCATGTAATAAAAGTGAAATCGCATGTACGGATGATTATACACTGAAACTTATACAAATCGCATGTTTTAAACTATAAATCGCATGATAAAAATGATATAAACAGATGAATATAAAATCGCACGTGTTTAGTATAATTCACATGTGCATTTATAAAAAACTACTCATCCTCGTCATCTTCTGACACCTCTTCCCACTGATCCTCTTCTTCAGATCCATCATCACTACTGTAATCTTCAAAGTCATCTTCATCTTCATCGTCTTCGACCTCATTGTCTTTGTCTCTCACAACATTTTCAATCTCGACACCCTTCATCTTCTTTTTTCCTTGTTTACCTTGTTGTTTGGCTTTAAGCTCGCCGCAAGTCCTAATGTCATGACCTTTTTCATTGCATACGCTACATGTCCTTGACCTTTTCCCTTTGCGGCTGATCATTTGTTCCTTCTTATATTTAATCCTTCTATGTGAGCCGCGACCTTTGTTTCTTATACCAGCCGGCACACGGACAGTAGGGGGAGCATTAGTTACTGGTTGTTGATAACCAATCAACTTTGAAAATCGGTCAAATTTTGGATCAAGTTGCTTGGTTATACGACTCTGATCAACTCTCTCTTTAAGCTGCATCATTTGATCCCTCACTAAAACAAGTTGATCAAGGTCGGAAATCAAACTACTAACCAAATACTCCACTGTGTGGATGATTTCACGAGCAATCCGTTTAGCCTTATGTTGCACATCCTTGCCACCAACATTTAGATTGTACTTCACATTTAACTCATTCGGCACCACAACCTTCGTCCATCTCTTCGTAACATATTTGTTTGGTATTTCTTTAACACCAAACATCTTGAAAAGAAAATAGATGTGTTTGCATAGCAGCCCATACTGCTCAAAACGCAAACAGCTACACTGTGCAGTTACATCATTTTCAAGATTCTTGAACCACACCTAGGAATGAACAAAAAAGAAAATAAAATTTAAAATCGCATGTATACAATAACAATTTCGCATGTCTAAAAAATCATGTAAATGAATAAAATTAAAATCGCATGTGAAAACATAACAATTTCACATTTATAAAAAAATATGTAAATGAATAAAATAAAATCGCATATGTAACGTAACAAATTCGCATGTCTAAAAGACATGTAAAATACCTCCAATAAACCATCTCCATGTGCTTTAAAGTCCTTCAACAATATTCTGATATGTGGACCCTCGACTTTGGTGTCCATCGGCAAACATTCGGAAATTGTTCCATGAATCTCTAATTGCTGATAAAAAAATATAGACCTGGTGTAGATCTTAGCAGCATCTTTTTCCAAGGTAGTTTCACTCCAATCAGCTGGCTTAGTATATCTTGAAATATGACCATTCTTTCTATGATTGAACCTTTGTACATCCATTGCACCATCAAAATGATTCATAAACTCTACGAGAGTGAGTTGTGAATTAGACACCTGGCAAAAAAATGGTTCTCACTCTCTGATCTTGAAGTTGTTCTCATAAGACCCGACATTGGCTCATGCCGGTAAAAAGCCAGAATCCACATGGATCTCATCCCAAACATATCATCAATCCATTTGTTTTCAGTGAGACCGAACTCAATCATCACCAACTTCCACTGTCTCACAAATTCTTCGGGCTCAATCGAATCAGTCCAAACAATGTCGCACATCCTCCTTTTAAACTCACCAACTTCCACTGTCTCTCAAATGCTTTTTATATCAGCCTATAACAAAAAAAATAAAAAAAAATAACCCTAACAAAAGACAAAAATATTGCATGAAATACCTTATCTGCCACTTTTTTCATTATGTGCCACATGCACAATATGTGTCTGCTAATAGGGAAAACCTCCTCAATAGCCTGTTTCATAGCAGGGTCTTGATTCATCACTACAACATTTGGTTGCCGACCAAATGACTTTAAAAATGAATTCAGAAGCCATTTATATGATTCAATACTCTCAGATGCCAGCAAACCAGCTGAAACTGTTACATTTTGACAGTGGTTGTCAATGCCAGTGAACGGAACAAACACCATCTTGTACCTGAACAACACCTGCGAAATCACGTTTAGTATATGCGAATTATTAAAAATTACATGCGAAAACCAGAAGTATGGCATGCGATATATTCATCACACTCTGTTTGTCTATACATGCGATATTAAAATCTCATTAACAAACATGCGAAAATAAGAAACAAACATGTTTGTCTTGAAACACTTACCTGTTTGTCTTGAAAGTTGCATCGAACGATATCACATCCCCAAATTCAATATAGTTAAGCTTGCATAAACCATCAGCCCAGAACAATCCAGTTAACCGTTTGCCATCATCAACAGAATATTCAAAAGAATAATCAGCTAAATACTGTTTTTTGTCAGTCATTCTATTAATCACCATATCAGCATCATATTCTCCTATATAGCTATTAATTCGCTTCCTAAAATTTTTGCAATCATCAACCGTGGCACCAACGTTCTCAAAACCACCATAACGTTTCCTCATTATATGGAAAGCTTTGACAGGACCAAGGTTTAAAGTACCTAGTTCCCATACCATCTCCTCCTGGACATCTGACAATTGTCTGTAAGCTAGCAGCATGTGAATATCATTTTGATATACAAACTTATGATTATGGCCATCAACAAATCTCTTTACTGTATATAATCTACCATCCACAGTGCAAATCATAAGTTGAGCTTTGCATCCAGTTCTAATAGTCCCTCTGTTACTTGTTTTGAATTGCTTTTTTGACTTCGAATGATCATCAATACACAGAGGCTTATGTCCCTCTTTAGAACAAACAAAATACTTAGTTTTAATTATACCACCACTGTGTACTTCACCACCTTTCCGAATAGAAAAACCAGCTAACTTAGCATATGATTGATAAAACGCATATGCTTGTTCAATAAACAAAACAAAATCGTTTAGTTCTTCACTACTCGTACAGGAAGGCCTCTCTTTCTGTATGGGGGGAATCCTTTATTCTCGATCAAGATGCCTCAACTGGATTTTCTGAATTCTAAAATCTAAAAAAAAAAAAAAATGAGATAAATTGCATTCCAACAACAGGTGTAGTTGATGCTTGAACCTCCGGAGTGTAAACCCTTTCATCTACATGAATCAAAATCAGAAACATAAAACGTCATAAAAAAACTCATGCGAAATGTATGAACAAAACATGCGAAATGATGATATTGATTAATCTGAATTACATATGCGATTTATTATACAATAACATGCGAAAATGCATAAAAAAATAAAATCAAATGCGAATTGTTAGAGTAATAACATGCGAAATTTCAAAATGTTTCTTTCAATAAAAAATTATAATCAATATTCAACCTTAAAAAAAAAAGCAACAACAAACAAACATTGCTACGATTAAAACAAAAAAACAATTATACGAACAATTTAGATATCTGAATTAACCTAATTACCTTTAGAACACTCGTTTGCAGCACTTGTACTTGAAATTGGAATAGGAATTGGATTTGCAGGTCGCGGAATTAAAACATCCTCAATCGAAACTCTCTTATAAGCAGATAATTGAGCATGATCACCGATCGGTCGATTTTCTTCAAAATCAACATCTGTTCGTCCAGTGCTACTCTGTGGATCCATCAAAATAAACAAATTGAATGAAACCCTAACACAGAAGAACGAAAACTGCAAATTGAGAATTATGGAAAATTTGAAACTGATTTGAATAATAATTACCGGGATATCAGTGTAACGAACTTCTCGCTGAATGAATGAAGAGACGAATTTGCCCTCTGATGATTAGGTTAATTGTCTGATTTAACCTTATTAAACCGAAAATGAATCAGGACACGTGTATGGCTCAAAATATAGCGTATGTAATGTACGATAACCATATTTGTACCATACTCTTTACCTATATATATATATATATATATATAGGGAGCTGCTAAAATGAGAACCACCCCCAGTTGTAAGAACCGCGAGAACCACTCTCAACCAATCAGAATTTGACAACTCAAAGGGTATTATGGTCATTTACCCCATATGTCTAATCTCTCTATCTCTCTTCATTAATTACTACTGACTTTATCTCTCCTATCTCTTTTAAATATTCCCTTTCATGCTTTTTGATGTGTCTTCATTTCAAATGAACCCAAAAGAGCATCCATTTTCTTCTGTCTTCATCGACAACAACCACCAGCCAAAAAACAATCCCCCCCTCCCATCTCTTTCATGTCGTTTATGGCGGTGGGCTCTCCGGCGATAGTGAACTGCAACCCACCCACCCCCCTCCGTCTCCACAGTAATTTCCGGCCAGCTAACTGTCGTGGCGATGTGTGATGCCGGTGGTTCAGTTCTTTAATGGTGGTGGAACACGAAGAGAGAGACAAAGGTAGCGATATTTCTTTGTGTCTCTGTTTTTGGGGGTTTTGTTTGATGTTTTTTGGTCCTGTTTTTTTTATGTTTGTTTGATGGTTTTTTGGTTCTGATCTTGACGTTTTTTGGCGGCGGTGGCCGGTGAAGGGGGTTTGTTGTGGTGGGTTAGGGGGGCAGTGTGTCGGCGGCGGCGGGGGAGGTGAATGAGGGGTGGAGGGGGTGGGGTGAGGAGGGCTGTCTCTATTTTGGTGGGTGCTCGATGTCGCAGATAAAACATTGGAGGTGAATGGTGGGTGAAGGTGGGTTTTTAATTTTGTTGAATCTGGGTTTGAATCTGGGTTTTGAATCTTGTGGGTTTGTCTTGTGGGTTTGAATCTTGTGGGTTTGATTCTGTTGAATCTGGGGTTAAAACATCGGAGATAAAACTCTGTTTTTGATGCGGGGGTTGATTCTGTTGAATCTGGGTTGATTCTGTTGATACTGTTTGAATATGTTTGAATGATGTTCTTGTTCCTTTTTTAATTTTTAAATCGGTTGAATATGGTGCCTTATTGAATCGGCTGTGATGATGCAAAAAAAAAAAAAAAACTGACGATGGCGCGGCAAGGACGGCGGAGGGTAGGGTTTTGAACCTGCAACCCCACTTGCAGCCTCTGATTATCGAAAAATCTGAGCCAAAACTTCGTTTTTTTTTTCAAAAAATCCTCTCGTTCTTTTGATTTTTTTGAGGCGTCGATGATGATAACAAAGTATCTGAGACACATCCGAGTGTGCAATTTTCTGGGTGCGTTCGTTTTTTGCGTAAAAACTTTTTTGTAAAAAAAAGTTAAATCGTAAACTTTTTAACGTAAAACGTAATTTTTTTTTTACTTAAAACGTAAAAAGTTTTCCGTAAAACGTTAAAAGTTTTACGTAAAACGTAAAAAACCGGCACGTAAAACGTAAGAAAAAGTTAACGTAAAAAACTGGGGTGTAAAACGTAAAAAACCGGCGCGTAAAACGTAAATAACGTTAACGTAAAAAACCGGCGCGTAAAACATAAAAAAACGTTAACGTGAAAAACCGGGGCCTAAAACGTAAAAAACCGGCGCGTAAAACGTAAATAACGTTAACGTAAAAAACTGGCGCGTAAAACGTAAATAACGTTAACGTAAAAAACCGTCACGTAAAACGTAAAAAACCGGGGCGTAAAACGTAAAAAACCGACGCGTAAAACGTAAATAACGTTAACGAAAAAAACCGAGGCGTAAATCGTAAAAACGACGCGTTGAAAAAACGACGCGTGAAAAAGCCGGGCGTAAAAGGGGCGCGTCCAAAAACGAGGCGTGAAAAGGCCAGGCGTAAAAACGTAGAACGTTAAACGTAAAAATCAGCGAATAAATCTGAATTGGAAAATGTTTTAATAAAAAAACTATGTTTAAAAAATAAATATCTAATATAATAATACCAAAAAGTAATAAAAAACAATAAAGACAAAAAGACAAAATAGTGTAATTTTATTTAAATACCATTTTGGATTATAATATTAAAGACATAATAAGACAAAAAATACTTAATATTATTTTTAAATACTTTTAATCTCATCCATCCATCTACTTGATCTAATGGCCAGAAAGTGGTTCTCGCGGTTGTTACAACTGGAGGTGGTTCTCATTCTAGTGGTCCCCTATATATATATATATAGGGTAAGGTTCATGCGAGAACCGCGAGAACCAATGTTAACACAACCTAAAATAGCTAAAAAAAACCTAACCCCCACCCCCCACCCAAAAAAAAAAAACCTACCCCCCCCCCAAGCTAAAATGCTATAAACTAAACCCCAAAAAAACCTAAAAAAATCTAAAAAAATTCTAAAAAAATTCTAAAAAAAATCTAACTTTTTTTTAAATATTTTTTATGTTAAAATCGCTACTTTTAGTATAAAAAAAAATTTTTTGCTTCGAAAAGTAGCGATTTTTTTATAAAAAATATTTAAAAAAAAAGTGTGTGATTTTTAGGCATTTTTTGTTGTGTTCACATTGGTTCTCACGGTTCTCGCAATAAGAGTTGGTTCCTAACGGATCTTTGTCCTATATATATATATATATAGTGGAGAGTTCAAATGAGAAGTATTAAAAATTAAGAATAAAAAGAATAAAGGATACAAAGGTAATTTGTACAAATCATTTAATGAGTTTATTATTTATTTTTGATATTCAAATTAATGAACTCTAATCATTTAATGAGCCTATCTTATAAA
The DNA here is from genome assembly GCA_030545235.1 of Helianthus tuberosus. Lineage (NCBI taxonomy): Eukaryota > Viridiplantae > Streptophyta > Magnoliopsida > Asterales > Asteraceae > Helianthus > Helianthus tuberosus. The sequence continues at coordinate 146,482,551 of CM060429.1, forward strand.
ATAGTTGTGCATCTTACACAATAAAAACATTCACGCACCTGATCTTTACATTTTTTAACGTTTCCTACACCATTAAAACAATATTTTGGTGTAGGATACTGAATGTGTAGGACCCAAACACTTTTAAACAATTTTGCGACTCATAATAAAATATGCGTAGGACACAAAATTTTTAATGGTGGTGAAGGAGGAATTTATGGTTGCATTAATATTACTTGAGTAACTCTTTAAAATATTTATTAATATTCTACATCAGAATGTCTATACTACCCTTAGTAATTAAGGTATTGATTAAAAGTGGACTAAAATGATATCTTGATTCACAACCATTGATAAAAAAATATAGGGTCTAGATCAATTCATTTTTTCTTCTTTTTACGAGGATTCTTCTCAAATGAACCCCCTATATATATATATATAGAGAGAGAAAATGTAATGTACATTACGGCTTAACGTACATCACGTACGACAACGTGCGTAAACTATAACATGCGTGATTTTACACAAAGTTTCCAGGCAATTCACGACTCAATCTGGGTTCCAATTCGGTTCAAGTTTCTTTTCGTTTCAGTTCAAATTGGCCATTGTTCGGTCAATTTAATCGAAATGTGGTCAAATTCATCGTTGATTTAGAAAAGTTTCTGCAAAAACGTCGACATGAAATAAAAAATGGTAGAACAGAGGATGAACACGACAAAGCTTTTGATTCAGACCGTAGAACAGAGGATGCAGGAACATGACCAAACTTTGATTCGGTTGGAGTCAGAGGGCAGTAACAGTGGTTTCAGATCGTAGAAAAGCGGTTGAGTTTTTTGATCTGGGAGTAGGGAATGCCGACTAACGTGCGTGATTTCATATGTCCAACATGCGTGATTAGTTTTTCTGAGATTTATAACGTGCGTGATTTTCCATTGAACGTGCGTAATTTCGTGACGTACCGGTCGTACGTTAAGCCGTAATGTACATTAACTGGCCATATATATATATATATATATATATATATATATATATATATATAGGATTAGGTTCATTTGTGAACCTTTTTATATTTGTGAACAAAATGAACTTATCTTGGCCATTGATCTTCTTTTAAAATTATGATGGTCATTAGACATATATACACTATTTTTAATTTAAATTTATTATACATAATCAAATTCGGTTATCAAATAAATCTACAACCACCCTACTTTCATGCGATCAAAAACTAGATTTGAATTATTTCGAATTAATCGTTCCAAAAAAAAAAAAAATCCTGGCCATCATCCATAATCAATTCAATCGGCCTTCATCATCAACCCAATCTTTTTCCAAAATCATCCTAGTTTATTGTCAGTTCAATATACATTATTAACATGTCAGACGTCAACGCAGGTAGCGATTCTGAATATTTGGCGATTCCACCGGTTCATGAATAACCGGATGAAGATAACATGTATATTACATCAATTGAGTAGCAAGGTATATTTTTTAGAACTTCATATTAGTATAAGATATTAGATGTGTATTTCAGTCTTGTTATTTCATTGCATGAAGCTTGTTGTACGATTTTTTTGTAGATTTTTGTATAAGATAAGGATTAGGTATTTTGAGTAATTTACAATGTATAGTATAAGATGAATTTGGATTGTTATGTATTATGGTAATACATATACGTATATTACGATTTCTGCATGCACCAGACGATTGTTTATATTGCTGACTGTAGCATTGCTAATATCTGTCCTACAAAGTCGCATAACATTTACGTGATTTTAAAGGGGGTGGCTGTGTTTTTGAAACTTTTATTAATAAAAAAACAGGACCTGCTATTATACGTGTGTGTGTGTGTGTGTGTATAAACACTTTGTAAATGGGATTTGTGTATGATACGGCTCATACACAAAGCTAAACTCTGTTTTTACACAAGTGTATGACCTGCTATTATGTGTGTGTGTGTAAACACTTTTGTGTGGAAAGAGATTGATGTTATGATGATAACTTGGAGAGATGGTTTATAGGGGAATATGCGTCATTATACGCATGTGTATAATGGCAATAAAATAACTGATACACATGTGTTTTGAACAATTATTTGTCGATGTATATGATGTAGTTCTAATGCTTCGGGTGTTTATACATTTAATCGCAAGGGAAGAGCGGGCTGTTTGGAAATATTTGTTTGAAGGAGCAAAGGAAAAACGGTAAGTGTTTATACATTTAATTGTAATTCATATATGTATAATGTAACTAACGATTAGATGTTTATACACTTGCAGAGAAGCAAAACCAAAGAAAAAACACAATAAAAAGGATAATGATGTGGATGACCGGTATGTATTTGTTACATTTTGTATGCTTCTATCAATATCAATGTAAGTATAAGAATGTAACTTTGAACAATTTTCTTTGTTATGGTGAAGAGCGTTAACTAATCATGAGAAAACGGAACGAGCTAAGGCGGAACGTGAAAAGAAGGAACAAATGGAGGTGCAAAGAAGAAGTAATAGATGTGAAATATATAGTGGTTTATTTTGTGAGCTTGCATTGATGATGAAAGCACACATTATACATGTATGTATTACAAAAATAATACACAGGTGTAATTTACAGAACAATAAAAAAATAACCGTTAAATTTGAAGATGAGGCAAAATTAAAAAACAGTTGGGCAAAATAAAAATAAAAAAAGATGATGTAGTGGGCAAACTAAAAAAAGGTTGTTATTGGCAAAATAATATGAGATTTTGTGGGACCATGCTAAAAAAACGGAAATAGCTATTACTAGATTCCAAAACTGACAAATCAATGGTTGATATTGGCTCATTTAGTTCTCAAATAAAAAAAGTAGTTTAAATTAATTTTATGTATTTACCATCTTGCCATCCAATATCAATGGTTGATATTGGCTCATTTAGTTCTCAAATAAGGGTTGGTTCACTCTAGAACCCCACCCTATATATATATATATATATATATATATATATATTGTGAGGTTCATTGGGGGAACACTAAAAAAGTGGGGAATCGAGGAACACTCTTAAAAATTTAACTTAACATGTTAAAAATCAATTTTTTTAATTTTTTTCGGCGCTGAAAAAAGTTTAAAAAACTGATTTTTAACATTTTTATATTTTTTAGTTTTTTATTATTTGTAGTGTTTCCCAAAGAACTCTCCCTTATATATATATATAGGATTAGGATTAAGAGTGAACAACTTCTTGAGAGTGAACTGAGTGAACTAATCTTGGCCCTTGATTATTTTTTAGATTAAAAGGGTAAGATTGACATTACCCAATATGTTTAATTAAAATCCCTTAATTTTCTCATCTCTTAACTCTCTCTCTCTTTCTCTCTGTGTGTCTCTCATTTTTAATTATTTCTCTATTATTTCTTTATCCATAAATTTTGTTTTAATTTTAACTTGAATATTGTTTTTCTTTTATTATCCGTATATATAGATATTATAATATTTTTTTTTTTAACTTTTTATAATTTTCAATAAACATTAAAAAATTTCTCTGAGATTGAAATTGTAATTATTTTTGGGCATTAATTTTTTTTGAAAATGTGATAAAGTTATTTATTTTTGCATACATGTGATATGTTTCATTTTTATTAATTTCGTAATTTTTATATGAATCTATTCGTGTGCACGCCTAATATACTATATGTTGTTAATATACACATATGTAACCATTTCTGAATATAATACACAGATGTATAAAAGACTGTACACATGTGTATAAACTAACAATTGTGTATCTTGTATAAACTGATAGTTAGCGAGACTGTACACATGTGTATAAACTAACAGTTGTGTATATTGTATAAACTGATTATAGCGAGACTGTACACATGTGTATACACTAACAACAATGTATCTTATATATACGGAAACTAGCGAGATTTTTGAGATTTTGATTATATTGTTTAATAAATGCAATTTACAAAAGACACAAATATCCTTCTGCCATTTATTTTAAAGGGGAGTTACAACATTATAATTACAATCTTGCCATTGTTTAAAAATATCTAGATGATGTAATCCAATGGCCCAGATTAGTTCACATAGTACACTCTCAACCTAGTGTTCACGCTAGAACCCTACCCTATATATATATATATATATATATATATATATATATATATATAGGATTGAGTTCATTTCAGAACTCTAAATAACTACAGAACTTTCAGAACTCCTAATAAACAATCATTTTATATATAAGTTTTTGTATTTAGGATTTTTTTTATCATCTATTATATGTATTTCTTTGATTACATACATGTTAAAAGTAGTTTACATATGTTTAATTGCCAAAATTATATATATGTGTCATAACTAATTACATATATGTAAAAAAACTAGTTTACATATGTGTAATTATCAAATTACATATAAAAAATGATAACATTACTCTTAGCATGTATGTAATCGTAAAAATACACATAATAAATGATAAAATTATCATAAACATAAAAATATATAAATAAAAAGATTGTTTATTAGGAGTTCTGCGAGTTCTGTAAATATTTATGGTTCTGAAATGATCCTGGCCCTATATATATATATGATTCTGCTCATTAGTAACACCTACAATTCCATCTCTTTAGTCTTGAGATACCACCTAAATATTATAACCGTGACTTTCTTTTTATTTAAAAACATCTTCTATTCTCACATCCCTATTTTCTTATCTTCACATCCCTAGATGTATACAGGCCGTATAACTTTATACGGACCATATAGAATGCTGTTGCATAGAAATGAATGCAATGGAATGTTTTTTTGTTTTACATGTATACAGGCCGTATAACATTATACGAGCCGTATACAATTGTATACGAGCAATATAATGTTATACGACCTGATGTGTTTTTTTTTTGTGAGATTTTACCAGGTTTTTGTGTTTTTACGCTTGTATATGGGCCGTATAATGTTATACAACCCCTATATAATTATTATTTCTTTTACGAGTTTTTAATTAAATGTACTAATAACGTTGAATAATTTTCCACTTTATTATGTGAAACGTCTATGTTACAATAGTATTTGCTGTATTATTTTTTATATATATCGGATAAGCAAAACATGTGCATATAATAAACAATACGATAACAATTATTATATAAACAAGATAAAATGTAAAGATAAGATTAATATTTTTAATGTTTTACAACTAAAACAAGAAAAGATAAATATTTACAATGTTTCAAATGTAAAACAACAAAACAAAATACAATAAGCAGCTACGGTGGTGGTGATGGTGGTGCAGCGCCAGCTCGTGGAGGTAGGGGCGCGCCAGAATGCACAGCAATAATAGACTCGACCATCCACTATACGTCGCTTTGTATACAGGATACGTCCACCCATACAACAACTACATCCAACTCGCCATTCTCTCCTCCACCCCTGGTGGAGGCATCACACGTGATCTCATGCACCGTTGCTCGTATGGGCGATCAACCTGTACATCCTCCACACCTAGCTGTAATCTGTCGACCGCAACATCAACTCCCCCTGTACCCCTCCTCCTCCGCCTCCCTCGCCTCCCTCTCCCCCGTCACCCTCACCCTCACCATCACCCTCGCCTCCCTCGCCCCCTGCCATGCCTCCCTCTGCAGTGCCTGCCTTGGGTACCACTCGGTACAACCCTCATCAAGCTTACTTGATTAAACTGGGATGCACTCGTCAGTATTTCTTGCTGATAAAATGTTTTTAAAACGCGTTTCAGGTAACTTGACGTGAAAGCTATTAGAAGCCAGCTATGGAGCACTGAAGGCTTAAAGAAAGTGGCTATAAAAGTTGCCTAAATAAAAAGGAGTTTATGTTTTCAATAATTAGGGTTTATCCCTATGACAATATTGTGAATGAAATATGGGCTTTGTCCCATTTGTTTATTATAAAAGTTCGGTGTTTTTGAAACTCTGAAATTTATTTCCTAACTACGATCCTGATTTTCTCATTTCCACTGCCAAATTAATAAACACCGATACCACTAGCTGCTGTCTCGCGGCTCCCGCTCCCGAGGTAGGGGTCGGGGCCTGCGACATAAGGTGAGCCACTGGTTTAAGCTATTTAGGTGTTCTCTTAATACCTAAATTTTAACCAAATGTGTTAGGAAATAACTTATGTGTTATTCTGTGTAAATATACGTACTATTACTTTATTGTTATTCTGACATTTTTCTAGTTACAGTATGAGTGATCGGGGTACTTCTGACGCTTACCGTCACTTACCTCATTCTCCAAAGGACGAAGGAACATCCCAGCCAACCCCAAGATACACAGCCGATTCTGAGTAATGGATCTTTGTTTTTAAAGCCCAATCTGAAGAACCTCTTACTCCTAAGGAACGAGGGTGGTTTAGTAGAGCAAAAATAGAAAGAAGGAAAAGAATGAGAAAAGCCTAACAACAAGCAATAGCAAACAGAGAAAGACATACCCAGAATCAGGAGGCTAGACCCTTATGGGAAGAAGAGTTGGATAGGCAATTAGCTTATTTTCATATGTTTGGAAATGTAGAAGGAAATTTTAATCAAGTAGCAGACCCACAACTTCTACCATTATTTCCTGACCAACCCATGGAACTAGAACAGAACCAGGAAAACCAGCTCCCAATACCAGCATTTGATACAAATGAGATACCTAGAATTCCCGCACCAAACCATTTAGACTATGATCCATGGTGGGATGACACCCGGTCAATTATGGAAATATTGAATAACCTATACACTTACGGAGAACCAATACCACGTTACCCTGAACCAGTACCAGCCCCATTACCGCCAATGAATTAAGAAAATGTGGAAAAACTTCGCCAGTATAGTGAAGAGTTAGTTGAGGAGGGAAATTGGATTCGTCAAATAGGAGAAAAACTCGTCTGGAAATATGACGAGCGTGAAATGCAATTTTAGAAAGCCAATACCTAATACATATATATATAGGGTCATGATTTAGAGAAAACAGTGAAAAGTGTGAGAACGCTTATGGATCGTCCGATCAAAACAATCCTTGAACTAGATTGCGCGGTGGCATTTTCGTAAATAACATCAATATTATTATGTGGGACGCGCTTCATTAAGGGTAAAAGGGTCTTTTACCGCTCATATTCAAAACGCCAAAAATTAAAAATAAAACGCGTTGAATATTACAGGAAGATGAAACAACACAAATAACTGAATTTCAGTTATTAACATTTATTAGAAGAAAATCCCTCCTAAATTACGCGCCAAAAACATCATTATATAAACAAAGGTAAAACATAGCTTCCATAATCACTTCAATCTATCCATTTTCTGCAAAAAAAATCGTTAACCAAAAACGCCAAAAATGGCAACAATCGTTTCGTGGAGATACACTCTGGGAATCAGGCGATACGTCCTCCATTTTGATAACAGAAGGAGGGTGTATGTTAAGACGGTCAGGGCAATTCTGAAGATGGAAGAAGAGATACAGAGGCAAATCTTATCCATTGGCATCGCTCTAGACAACGAATGCCATGAAACACATATGCTTGAAAGCATTAACCAGCAAATTTAGACCAATCAAAGGAGATGTGAAGCCAGACCCTGTAATGACATCATGGCGTTTTGATGATGAAACAGACATGGTGACGGTTACATACGACAGCGGAGAGTAGGAAGTCTACTGGCTAGAGAACATCATGACAAAGTAGCGGGGTTTCATGGAAGAATTGCATAACGCCACTTGTACCAACACAAAAATAGACTCAAAATTGGAGTTAATGCAAGACATGTTCAGGTGGAGGCTTCAGAATCTTCAGGAACAAGAAGCTGATGAAGGTGAATGTGATGACATGGATGAAGACTCCGAGGAGGAAGAAGATGACACAAGTGATGGATACTATTCAGATAAAGTACCTTCTGACGAAGGATTTTAATTTTTTTCCTCCTTTTTATGTAATCTTCTTTTTTTAAGATAATTAAATGATATATTTCTATCTTTATTAGCAAAACGCCAAAATAATACTAAAAATGGTTAATCCTAACAAAACGCCAAAAATAACAAAAATTATTTTTCCTTCTTAATATTTTATTTACTCCGTTATTGTATTTTGTCATGTTGGTCTGCATAAGGCCATTAAAAAAAGCCAAACTTAGAAGATGGGACGTCTATAACCTATAAAACTGATAAAAGCTGATCAACACAGTAAATACAAAAATAGTAACTGAAGAGACAGTTACTTTATTACTATCATTTATTACAATAAAAAGTCCCGCCTAAACTACGCGCCAAAAAACTCCTATAAGAGAGGGGTCTTTACACAATAAAATTAATCACCCAGAAGAACACAAAAAACGCCATATCCTCTAGAAACCACTCCCTTTAAAACGCCACAGATGGCAAAGCTTTCACTAAAATGGATCCTTTTTCTGAGGGGATTAACTCAATAATATTTTGCTGAATGAGATGGACAAATATTCAAGAAAAAGAGACTGATGACAGTGATATGCCATCATGTGAGCTTTGTTCTTGATGATTATATGGATCGAATAAAGGGATCAACACAAGTGTAAAATGCTATTTTGGACTCCATTATTACAAATAGCATCAAGCAAGAGTTGATCTTTAATGACATGCCACCAAACAAGAATATCACACCAAAAAACAGGTTGCCACTAAGCAGCTTCTTCTGAAAAAGACAGGGTTTATGAAGGAAAGTTGGCATCTAGCTAAAGTATTCAAAAAAGGTTCAAAATGCCAAAAACAAATTCAAGAAGGAAGAGGCTGATGACATTGAAGATTCGGAAGAAAAATTAGATTACCATTTTGTATTATTTTTGTTTTCATTTTATATTGTATTGATATCAAGTTATATGTTGTTTGGTTATCTAATTCTCTATAAATAAAATACATTATTATATAAAACGCCAAAAACTACAAACACCAAAACGTTAGTAGAATGAAAACTGGGAGAACAGCTGCTGGCAAAGCACCTTGTAAAAGGGTATTAAAACGCCAAAAAATTCAATAAACGCCAAAAAGAAAATTTGGACTTATTTTAATCTTATGCAAACATTAATTACTCGTAGTTAATTATTATACAAAACGCCACAAACGCCAAAAAAATTAACCAGAAAACGATATAACGCCAAAAAATTATATATGTGATACAAAAACAACTAATTAAACGCCAAAAAGTTTAATAAATACAATAAACACCAAAAAAAACGTAGACGCCGTAAAATATTATACCGCGTTGTGAAAATAAAAGAAGAATGAAAAGACAAAAAAGCCCCTCCGCCCTTCTTAATGCCACGGGACACGTGTTGGGCCAGGAAGCGTTCTCACCGTTCTCACACTTTTGAGCGTTTTCTCCTGATCCCGTTTCTATATATCTATATATATATATATATATATATATATAGGATAAGGATCATGTGGGAAGTAGTAGGCTAATTGAGAAACTTGAGAAGCATTCCGGACTACACATTTTCTCTAAGCAAAAAAAATGCAAAAAAAAGTAAAAAAATGCAATTTTTTTTTGGAAAAATCAGAGCTTTTTCTTTAAGGTTTTGTTTTTTTTGTTTGTTTTTTTAATTTTTTTTGGATTTATACACATGTATATATTGTTAATCTTAACTATACATGTTTAAAATTGAAAAATAAGTGTTATTTAGGGTTTAACATTATTATTTAGGGTTTAGCATTAGTATTTAGGGTTTAGCTTTAGGGTTTAGCAATAGTATTTAGGGTTTAGCTTTTGGGTTTAGCATTAGGGTTTAGCTTTTGGGTTTAGCTTTAGCTTTAGGGTTTGCATTAGGGTTTAGCATTAAGGATTTAGCTTTAGGGTTTAGCATTAGGGTTTAGCTTTAGAGTTTAGAATTAGGGTTTAACTTTAGGGTTTAGCATTAGGGTTTAGCTTTAGGGTTTAGAATTAGGGTTTAGCTTTAGGGTTTAGCATTAAGGTTTAGCTTACGGGTTTAAGGTTTAGGGTTTATAACACTTATTTTTCAATTTTAAACATGTATATACATATATGTATAATTGACAGCATACATATATGTATAGTTATAAGATTAACAATATACACATGTGTATAAATCCCAAAATCTTTTTTTTTAAATTAAAACCATAAAGAAAAAGCTCTGATTTTTCCAATTTTTTTTTTTTTTTTTTGAATTTTTTCACCTTTTTTTTTTGCATTTTTTGCTTAGAGAAAATGTGTGGTACAGATTGATTCTCAAGTTTCTCAAATAGGGTGGACTTCTCTTAGGATCCCAACCCTATATATATAGGCTAAAGATAAATAGAAAACCCACTTTAATTTAGAAAACCCGGGAAACTCTAACCTCCCGATGTTTTTTTTTTTTTTTAAAATATACACATGTTATATACATGTTTTTAAGGTATTTGGGCCAAAAAAATCAAAAAAGCGCCGAGTAGATATTTAAAAAAAAAAAAAACAAGTTTTGGTGTAACACGTGTTACAAATATGTCAGATGAATGTAACACGTGTTACACCAAAACTTGTTTATTTTTTTTTTAAATATCTACTCGGCGTTTTTTTGATTTTTTTGGCTCAAATACCTTAAAAACATGTATATAACATGTGTATATTTTTTTTTTAAAAAACATCGGGAGGTTAGAGTTTCCCGGGTTTTCTAAATTAAAGTGGGTTTTCTATAGATACTAACCCTATATATATATATATATATATATATATATATATATATATATATATATATATATATATATATATATTTAAAACATGTATATTACATGTGTTATTTTTTTCAAAAAAAAATGTCGGGAGGTTGGGTAAAAATGGGGGGAGATTTGAGTTTCCAGAGTTTTCTAAAAACTTAAGGGTTTTCTATATAGCCCTCCCCTATATATATATATATATATATATATAGCCCTCCCCTATATATATATAGGGGAGGGCTATATAGAAAACCCTTAAGTTTTTAGAAAACTCTGGAAACTCAAATCTCCCCCCATTTTTACCCAACCTCCCGACATTTTTTTTTGAAAAAAATAACACATGTAATATACATGTTTTAAAGTGTTTTGGGCCAAAAAAAAAAAAAAAAAAAAAAAGCGCCGAAGGGATGTTTTAAAAAAAAATAAACAAATTTCAGCAAACTTCGGGTGACTAACATGTGTTAGGCACAAAAGGCAGAAACTTGCTGAATTTTTTTTTTAAAAAACATTCCTTCAGCGCTTTTTTGTTTTTTTTTGCCCAAAACTCTTAAAAACATGTATATTACATGTGTTATTTTTTTCAAAAAAAAATGTTGGGAGGTTGGGTTTTCTAGGGTTTTCTCAAAATGGAGGGTTTTCTACCTAGCATTATCCTATATATATATATATATGAGTTAATTACATAGTTAGTCCATGTGGTTTACACAAAGTAACATACTTAGATACTAATAGTTTAAAATCACATTTTAGGGTATTAACTTTTCATTTTGTAACGTTTGGAGGTATTAACGTTATTTGTAGGTTTAAAATCACATTCTATTAATACCTAAGTATGTTATTTTGTGCAAACCACATGGACTAATTATGTTAATACCCTAGAAGTTAATACCTCCAAACGTTACAAAATAAAAAGTTAATACCCTAGAATGTGATTTTAAACTATTAGTACCTAAGTATGTTACTTTTTTCAAACCACAGGGACTAACTATGTAATTAACTCTCTCTCTCTCTCTCTCTATATATATATATATATATATATATATGGTAGGAGTTAGCTACAAAGCCAACTTTTCCTACAAAGTGTAGGAATATCCTTGTGACATGTGGCAATTAGATATTTTTACTAAAATGGCATGATAGTAATTTGATAATCTTTTTAATTATGGAATTTATTATATCCTAAACTAATTAATGAGTAATGAGAATTTTAAGGAAACTAAATATCTCTTTGATTTCAAATGCGGATCAATGATTATAATACAATCGTTTCAACATATTCACATTCAATTCGTATTTCATCTAGTTCGTCACATTGTGTTTTATCACTAAAACACACTTCTATGAACACATCTACGTTGTGTTTTAGCATCCGGTAACTGATTCGTCACGTTGTGTTTTAGCGGCCAGTAACTGATTCTTCACGTTGTGTTATAGCAGTCAGTAACTGGCTTTATCACATTGTGTTTTATCATAAACAAATTCTTGACATTGTGTTTTAGCAGTCAGTCACTAATTCGTAACTTTGTGTTTTATCAATAAAACATAGTACTATAAACACATCTAGATCTTATTTATCATTATTTTTGGTATGATTTGGTGTTTTCGGATGTGAGGGATTAGAGAGAGGGAAGGAGAGAGAGAAAATCGCGACAATTATGGAGGTGGTTTATGATTGACAATTATTTTCTTATTTAAAACAAGTTAAATGACACATCTACCCCCATTCAATTAAATTAGCCTATTTTAAGAAACATATATTACTAAAATGCCACCAAAATGATCTCAACCATCAAACACACTCATCTAATGATCAAGATCACTTTCTACACTTTGTAGGAAAAACACATTTTGTAGAGGAACCCCACCCTATATATATATATACACACACACACACACACACACATATATGTATGCATTTTGATACTTTGAAAAGAAAAAAAAAACTAAAATAGATATAAATTATATATATATATATATATATCGATGCATAGTTACTAGTGTTTAAATTTCCAGTTGTAATTTGTAATAGATGCATATATAGAATATGAAAAGAGTAAGTCGCAATGATTGACGTTTTTGGTTCAATCTGCTTGAGTGTTTGTTTGTATTAATCTTATTCTGTGATACTAATACATGATAAATGTTTACAATTCAGATGGCAAACGAAGTAAATCAGGAAATCCAGAATAACAATAATAACGAGAACCAGTTGGATAAAAGTGCCATTGAACACATAGTAACTCAAGGAATCATAGATGCTATGCCATATATTATCAAGACTATTAAAGAGGCAGAAAATAATAATTCTGTAATCGAAAGTAAACGTGCACCCACTGAACCAAGTCACAGCGTGAATGAAAATCACGGACCTCTTATCCAAGCTCCAATTCCAAAAATAAGAAGGACCATCTCATATGGTTGTTCTTATAAAGAATTCTTGGCCTTTAAACCAATAGAATTATCAGTCAATGAAGGAGCCATTTCAGCTTTGCGCTGGATAGAAAAGATAGAAGGAGTCTTAAAAATAAGTAAATGTGCAGATGAAGATAAGTTCATGTTTGCTTCTAATCTTTTTAAGAATGCAACCTTAGAGTGGTGGAATACCATTCTCCAGTTTAGAGGAAGTGACAGAGTTTATAACATGGAATGGAACAACTTTAAGGAGATATTTGAAAGGAAATTATGTCCTCCTCATGAAAAAGAACAGATTGCCAATAAGTTCTTAAATCTTAAAATGACTTGTATAGATTGCAGGGGTTATACTACCATATTCTTCGAATATGCAAGGATAGTACAACCCTTAACTTCACCAGAGCCAGTATTAATCTTAGTTACATCTGGGGATTAATCCGTGAGATCAGACATGTAGTCAAGGTAGCTAGACCACAAACCATAGAAGAAGCATTAGAACTGGCCAACACTCTTACCGATGAATTAGTACGTACACAAGAGGAAAACCAGAAAAAGAACCTATCTCAAAAGATTACCTAAGAATTAAGTTATGGTAATTCCTACCATGGAAAAGGACCAGGTTTTTCCTCTTCACCCAACTGCAAGTATTGCAAAAGGAAACACTCCGGAAGATGCCTGATATACTGCAACTTTTGCAAAATATCTGGACATAAGGAAGAAGACTGTAGGAAGAAAGCTAGTAATAGAATATGCTACAATTGTGGAGAAGCTGGTCATATTAAACCGAACTGTCCAAAACTAGCTCTAGCAGCAACCAACAAGGCTAAGAAAACCAAAGGACCCAAGAAGAATGCCAGAGCATTCGTTCTGACATCCGAAGAAGCCAAGATGATTACGGATGTGATTGCCGGTACGTTTTTAGTTAATGATGTTTATGCTAAAGTATTATTTGACTCTGGTGCAAACCAAAGTTTTATCAATCCTTCTTTCTGCAAACTTCTCAATCAGCCATTAACTAAACTTCAACAAGACTGTCTGGTGGAAACGAAAAATGGAGATTCTATAAAGATCAGCGAAATCCTACAGGGAGCAAGGATAGAAATTTTAAATCATAACCTTACTGCTAATCTTTTTTCTAATGAATCTAGCCGGATTTGATGTCGTGTTAGGAATGGATAGGTTGGTAGCCAATCATGCCAGTATTTTATGTGATCAAAACTTTGTACAAGTATGTACACCAAATGGTGAAAAGATCGCAATTAAAGGAGACAAGCCAACAAGGTCAACATCGTTCATTTCTGTGATGAAAGCTACAAGTTATGCACGGAAAGGAGGAATGGTGTAAATGATTTCAGTAATCGTTAACACTAAGGGAAAAGAATTAAAAGATATTCCCGTAGTATCTAAATTCTCAGATATTTTTACAGAAGAATTACCTGGATTACCGCCAGATCGAGAAGTTGAATTTAACATTCACCTAATACTAGGAACGACACTGATTGCCAAAGCACCTTATCGACTAGCACCAAAGGAAATGCAGGAATTGAAGAAACAGCTTGACGAATTACTAGAGAAATGTTTTATACAGCCTAGTTCATCGCCATGGGGAGCACCAGTGTTATTTGTCAAGAAGAAAGGCAGATCGATGCGTATGTACGTTGATTATCGGGAATTGAATAAGGTTACGATTAAAAATCGATACCCACTACCGAGAATCGATGATCTGTTCGATCAAATTCAAGGAGCTCGATTCTTTTCTAAGATTGATTTACGCTCAGGATATCATCAATTAAGAGTACAGGAAGAGGACATCCCTTAATACTGTTTTCAGATTAAGGTACGGTCATTATGAATTTACAGTCATGCCATTTGGTTTAACCAATGCCCCAGCCGCATTTATGGACACGATGAACATGATATGCAAACCATACCTGGATAAATTCATAATTGTCTTTATAGATGATATTCTAATTTACTCTAAGAGTAAAGAGGATCATGCGGAGCATTTACATATACTTCTGACATTGTTGAGAAAAGAAAAACTTTATGCTAAATTCTCAAAATGTGAATTCTGGTTACAAGAAGTGCAATTCCTTGGACATCTGGTTAATCATGAAAGAATTCATGTGAATCCCACAAAAATCGAGGCGACTACCAAATGGAAAGTCCCTAAGTCACCTATGGAAGTAAGAAGTTTTCTTGGACTGGCAAGATATTATATACGTTTTATTCAGGATTTCTCTAGAATAGTCATTCCATTAACCAAACTGACTTGCAAATAAGTTAAGTTTGAATGGGGACCAAAACAAGAGGAAGCATTTAGTATTTTAAAACAAAGGTTAACCAATGCACCAATACTCACTCTGCCTAAAGGAACCGAAGACTTTGTAGTCTATTGTGACGCGTCTAAATTAGGATATGGATGTGTGCTGATGCAACATCAAAATGTAATAGCTTATGCCTCTAGACAGCTTAAGAAACATGAAGAGAATTATACAACCCATGATCTAGAATTAGGAGCCATAATTTTTGCCCTTAAGATTTGGAGACACTATCTTTATGGTAGTAAGTTCGTTGTATTTACAGATCATAAGAGCTTAACATATGTTTTTGGGCAAAAACAATTCAATATAAGGCAGAGACGTTGGATGGAAATTCTTAGTGATTATGATTGTGATATCCAGTATCATGCAAGAAAAGCTAATGTAGTAGCTGATGCTTTAAGTCGAAAGTATCATGAAAAGCCAAAAAGAGTATGCTCTCTTAGATTAAATTTGTAGATAGATTTAAATGAGAAAATTAGAAAGATACAAGAAACAGCAATCAAGGACGATGCTGAAGGTTTAAAATGAATGATTAAGGAATTAGAACAGGGAACCGATGGAATTTGGAGATTCCATAAGAAAAGAATTTAGATACCTATTCAAGGAAGTTTACGAAACCAAATTCTAGAAGAAGCCCATAAGTCTAAGTATACGATGCATCCTGGAAGTGACAAGATGTATCAAGACTTAAGGAAGAATTTCTGGTGGATATGAATGAAAAAGGATATAGCAAATTATGTTGCTAAATGTCTAACCTGTTCACAGGTTAAAGCTAAACACCAGAAACCTTCAGGATTATTGCAGCAATTATAGATACCAATTTGGACATGGGAATTAATAACAATGGACTTTGTTACCAAATTACCCAGGACACGGAAAGGTAATGATACAATCTGGGTGATTGTAGACAGATTGACCAAATCTGCTCATTTCTTATGTTGGTGCACTGCATCTGTCGACTTCGTCTTGTATCGAGTCTTAGTTTTAGATTGTTAGATCAGGGCACGTTTTACGAGAAAATAGGATAGCATATAGGTCTAAACTGATAGATCCGCTTATATGGACATAGGAGGTCCGCTTATTTGTCAGGTTAGCTTATATGGACATAGGAGGTCCGCTTATTCGAACATGTCCGTATATGGGAACCTATATGGTCTGCTTATATGTACATGTCCGTATGTGGGAACCTACCAACACTATAAATACCACATAAGCGAACTCATTTGTAACTTTGTCAAATTCCATACCGAGGTGCTGCCGGTGTGAAGATCGAGCTGTAAACATTGTCAAATCAATAAAATCAGTAGATTAAGTGAATTGCAAGCTGTCTCTACCTTCGTTTCTTGTTATTCCGCACCTGAAACGTAGTTGAACGCCTCTGAACGACTCATTCGGGTCAGATCACGATCCTACAATTGGTATCAGAGCTTCAGGAGGAGGAGTTCTGCAGAGAATAGCTTGAATTCATCATCATTTCTTACTTCTACACCTTCTATTTTCAGTTCAGAAAGTTGTACCGGTCAGAATTGGGTCAAAATTGCACAGATTGCGTGTTATTGGACATTGATAAACCCTTATTCGGACATTTGAGTAGATTCGCTTATTTGACAGCTTCAAGTCAGCTTATTCGGACATATTTTCATCAGGTTCGCTCCAAATTGCATCAGGTCCGCTCCAAACTGCATCAGGTCCGCTCCAAATTGCATCAGGTCCGCTCCAAACTGCAAGTCCGCTCCAAATTACATTAAGGTCCGCTCCAAATAACAATCAAGTCCGCTCCAAAGATGTAGGTCCGCTCATCTGGTCAATCTGGTCCGCTTTTAGTGACAAATTTCAATAGATCCGCTTTTCTGACAAGTTCAAGTCCGCTCATTATGTCAAAACAAGTTCCGCTCATTAGGTCCGCTCGTATGGTCCAATAGGATTATATAGCGAATAACCATTGTCGGCCACATAGTAAAGGGTTAAACGGACAAATCATCAAATAAAGTTTGTCAGCCCACTACAGACTTGCGGCCCAATCAAGTATTGGTTCAGTCCACTAAATCAAACGGCCCTATCAAAATTTGATTGTTGTTAAAGTATCTCAGTTCAATTAAAGGTTTGCATGCTATAGTGGATTTGTGTCAGCCAGCCCATGTGATTGTCATCGAGTAGTAGGGAGGTCCAATCAAAAATGTTTTAAGTGCTGAATAGTTGCGGCCCAATCAAAGATTTTTAAAAGATAATCTTGTCGAGCATTTGTTATACTTAGTGTATCAAGATCCAAGTAGAATTGGTTCAATATTAAGTTTAATCGGATTCTTCCAGATCTTTTTGGCAAGATCATTCAGTCATTGATATCATTTCAACAACATTGAAACAAGTCCACAAATCTTCGACACGAGTCCTAGATCGATTCAATCGTCACACACTTTTACGTATTCTGTCCGTTTACACTAATCGTTTGTTTGTGTGTTGTCAGGTGATCCAGGTGATGGGAATGCATACTGAAGAAATACGTGTTGCCTCGAACCGATTTGCAGGTTCTTAAAGAGTTATCTGAGTTCACAGATCAGGAACAGGTTATGTACAAAGCAGAAAAAATGATGATCAGTCTGTTGCAACAAGCGATCAAAGAAGATATATTCATTTTGCTACAGCACGACAAAACTGCAAAGTCAATTTGGGATGCTCTTAAAGTAAAATTTGAGGGAAGCGAGAATATGATTAAAAGCAAGAAAGCACTGCTTAAGAAAGAGTTTGATCTGTTCAGCAGTCTACCAGGTGAAGACACAAAGAAGCTGATTGAGAGATACTGTCACCTTGTGCGATCAATGTCAATGTTGAGTATTACAAAAGATCGTGAAGAGTGGGTGGACAAGCTAGCCGATGCGTTACCACTGAAAGAGTGGGGAACGTATCTGATGATTCTGAAAAACACGGGTGTTTATGATGGGTTAACGATTTCTCAGTTTATCGAAAAGATCGAGAGTCAGGATCTGGAACAGCAAAAGATCGCCAGGATGAACAGTCCGAGTGGTCAACAGGATGTGAAGATGTACTATAAGGGTAGCATTCCAGTTCCAGAATCTGAGAGAAGTCCGAAAATTCAAACTGCATTCAGTGCTGAGGATTCATCAGAAAAAGTTGATCAGGGTTCAGGCAAAAGCAGCAGCGGATTCTCATCATTTCCGAGTGTTAATCCTAAAGAGTCAAATTCAAGTTTTCAGTCACAAAGCACAAAAACAGGAAATGGCTACGTGATTCAATGTAACATCGCTCTAAATATTCCAGAAGGTCAAAGCTTTTCAGAAGATACTGCTAAAGACCACATGGCTCTACTTGGTTCTGTATTGTTATCTTATGAGGGTCTAGTGGCTGGTCGGATTGGAAATCCCAAGCTCACAAAGGAGGATTACGATCAGATAGACGCCGAAGAGATGGAACTGATGGATATTAAATAGTGTCTTTCGAGTGTTCTTAGACGTGCTGAAAAATTCAAAACGATTACCGGGAGAAATGACTTTCTTGATGCTCATGTATCTACTTTAGGTTTTGATAAATCTAAAGTTACTTGTTTTCGTTGCAGGGAGAAAGGCCATTTCAAGCGAGAGTGCAAGAACAGGGAAGCTAGTGGTGCTCAGAATCCGTTCGGAAAAGACGACTATTACCGGAAAGCCATTTATCAGCAAGTTGGTCAATCACAAGACTCACAGACGGCTCATGGTAGAAAGATTGAGGATTCCAAGAGAGGATGTTTAGTAGATTTCAACTGGAGCAACTACATATCTCCTGATAGCAAAGCATGTTTAGTTGATCAAGATGATGAACAACTACTTGAAGGTTTTAGCTGGAATATGTTTGCAGATGAGAATGGGAATTTTAAAGCCTTCATCGCCAAGATTGTCAGAGAACCAGACATGTTTGCCACATGGATGAAATCTATCGGTGAGATAGTGAAAAGTGTGAAGGAACAGTCTGTTACATCTGAAGAAAGCTCAGAAAGTGCTGATGAAGATTCATTATGTTCAGATGAGAGTGTTAAAATTGATGTTACTTCAGAAAAAGAAGTTGTATTTGATCAAACACCGTCTGATTCTATTGTATCAGATACTGATTCTGAAAAATCTGTACAGTTTGATCAGTCACCAGTTGATAGTAGCAGTGATGATAAGGAAGAAAAACATATAAATGTTGCAAAATCTCATCTTTCTCCTGAAAGTTTTCATTTCTATTTTGCAGATCGCATGGAGAAACTGAAGGAGAAACGAGCTGCTAAAGAACAACAACTAAAGAAATTTGAAGATATTGTTCAGAATAAGAATGTTGAAAGTGTTGCTGAGAAGACTACTGAAGCTGAGAAGGTGAAAGAACAAGAAAAAGTGGTTGAAGTGATAAAGACAATTGAGATTGAAAAGTTTGTTGAAGTTGTAAAGCCTTGCATGAAGTGTTTGGAAGCATGCAAGGATTGTGCAGCAAAAGACGAGATAATTGATGAGTATGAAAAGAAGAAAGAGCAGTTACTGTTCAATCTCAACTATGTGAAAGAATCTTATGATGTTTTGAACAAAACAATAACTGGTCTCCAAAAGACAAATTCAGAAAGAGAACAAGCACTTACGATGATGAATGCTGTGATGATGACAAAACAGAAAGCCATCAACTTTTACATCGAAGAGAGTGCTAAATGGAAGCAAGAGTTGGAGACAGAAAAGATTGAGAATGAGAGAATTAGACGGTTATTGCAAAGTTATTCTAGTTCTGATTATCTCATTGATCGTATTTATCCAACTGTTGCAGGTATGGAAGTTTTTCAAGACGAGAAGCCGAAGAAAAAGAAAGATAGTGGTAAGAAACCGACTGTTAGATATAACAAGTGTCCGCCTCCAATTTGGGAAGGGTATCCTCCTAGAAAACCAAACGAGGAGCAACTTGAAAAAGCAGTCAATATAAAGCTAAAAACCGACACAACTGACGTTTTACCAGATAACATTGATGTCACGTTTACCTCGTCCGATACTGATCATGAGTCTGAGTTAATAAAAAAGGTGGTCGATCAGGTGTTGGATAGTGAGGAGGAGTCTGAGTCAAAATCCGAGTCTGGGTGTTCAAGTTCGTCGGTCAAAAGTTCGAGTTCGTCGGTTAAAAGTTCCAATTCGTCGGTTAAACGGTCTTATAGTAAAGATTTTTTGTTATCGAAAGCAAATTTGGATGATGAAACATTTGAAGTTGCATACACTTTAAATGATTCGGACAAATTATACTCTGACAAAGAGTTTCCAATAAGAAGTGTTCGTTTTGACATGATCAAAAAGGTTTTCAAAATGACAGAAATTAATATTTCTGAAATAAAAGATTTAAATCTTGCTGAAAAACCTAAAAAGTACACTTCAAGAGTTCAACAACGTCTAAACAAGAAAAAGGGTTACAATTCTGGTTCTGGTTTTCAAAAGAAATCAAACCAAAATCGTAGCTACAAAAAGAAAGGTCTTTGATTTATTCCACCAGAAAATCATAAAAATTTGAAAATTTCTAAAACAAAAACAGAATTTGTGTCAGGTGGAAGTGCAGAAGAGGAACAGAAGAAACCATTCTGGAGACAGTTAAATCAAGAGTTTCTTGTTGAAAAGAAGAAGAATGGAGTTGAATTGTTTTATCAAAGAGAGACTCGTACCTGTTACAAGTGTAATGAAACTGGTCACATTGCATGGAACTGTCAGAAAAATGACAAAACAAAACAGGGAGTTTCTCAGAAATTGAAAGAAAAGGTTGTTGATGTTGAACCACCAACCGACAGACTTAAAATTTTTGAAAATTCAACTTATGAGGTTGGTGAGTGTTCTAAAAAGAATTTTTATAAAAAGAAAGAGAATGACAACCAAGTGTGGGTTGTTAAGAAAGTTGATGTGAATATCGGCGATGAATCTGGTTCCACAAAGCCAGAAGAGCCACAGGTTGAAGTGAAAATTTCAGTGAATGATGATGAGTTTCCATCACTGAAATTTGAAGAAGTTAAACAGAAAGTTGGTAAGGTTGATATCTCGAATCAGTTTTACACAGAGAAAACTAAGTTTGATGTCGAGAAAACATTCAATGGAAGTGTTAAGAAAATTTTTGAAAAAATGTTGAATGGGAAAGCTAAGGGGGTTAAAGATTTTTATGCAACTAAAAAGGCAACTTACAACCCTACTGAGCAAGAGTTGAAAGCCATCAAGTCTGAAAAGACTTGGATGGAAGTCTGTTTTCCTTGAAGTCTTAGGACTATGCCGGAGATCCCAAGTTTATATCGTGGATCACGAATTGGCATCTTTCTAGTGTTTGAAAGTTTTTGTTTGAAAAGATTTGAAAAATGTTTGAATTGTACAGGTGAAAGGACTACGCCGGAGCTTCCAGGTTGGTAAGTGTGAAGCAGGAATCGGCATCCTGATTGGTAAAATGATGCATGTAGACGTAACATTCCTACAGTTGGTATTGGTTAGTCATACCTACAAGTGGTTTTGTTTGTGATCCTACAAGTGGTAATTCTTACAAGTGGTTTAGAGGTTGCTTGATTGCAAACAGTGAATCAGGGACATTAAATTGTACTTGATTTACTACATTTGATAAAAACTGACAAGATGATGAACCATATCCCCGTACTTAACAAAGTGGTAAATTTACAAGTGCTAAAAACAAACTCATTTTCCGGAAAAATCATTTTGATTAAAACAAACTTAAGTGTTTTGAAATCTAAATGAGAAAATGGTTTGTGATAGGGGGAGTTCTGTTTGTTTATGCCAAGTGGATGGCGATTTGAAGCGATTCGATATCGGTTGTCAAGTTTTTGTACAGTTTATTTTATATTTCATGTGGGTCAAGAGTCTAGTAGTTTTAAAATTTCTTTAATGTGTTTGCATTTTAGGGGGAGTAGAAATTTTCAGAAAATCCAAAAACATTAGAAAATTTGAAAAAAAAATAAAAACATGATAAAAATTCAAAAATGAGTTTTTGTGTCAAGAAGAGGAAATGATAGTACATCAGTAGACGGTCACAGTATGCTAAAGAATTGTATTGTTTAAATAGTGTTAAACAGTCTCACTGATGATATGCCGATAGGTTTTTACACATTTAGTAAACTTTTTCGGGATATAAACTAAATTTCAAACTTGCTTATTTCGTGGGGAACACTACTTGGATATATAGGTAACCCCTGAAATCTCGTTTGAAAGGTCCCTCTTTCTGAGATACTAGGTCTTTATGCTCAGTGATATCTGGGGTATTATCCCGGGACTTCTGATTTTGCGGAAGCAATGGCCTAGTCCCCGGAGAATACTTTCCGCATGCTTGAAATATAGCGCAGCCCTCAGCAATTTGATGAAACAATAAAACTGATAGTCATTGCTGTTGTAATGCAAAAGATCCTCTAAAGGGGACACACCAAAAGTCGAAGCCGTCATCTCTCTGCGTATCGAAAGATCGACCTGAGCTCTCACGGCCCTCGCAATTTAACCTCTTACAGATATCATCTGTGGCATACTCACCTGTAAGACTGAATATTGGGATCTGGATACGGGAGTATATTCAAGAGGTGGGACACATGAATGAGTTTAAGTTCTTAAAACACCTAACTCATATCCTGAATCAGTTGAAATTTGTGTGAAAATTTAAGTGGATCAGTATATTGGCAATCTAAATGAATTGTTTAATTCTTAATGTGTAACTAAGCACAACGGTACTTGTGACTTGTCATAAACTGATATGATCCTCTTACACAGAACTCACAAAAATATTGTCTGTAAGTATTTCTTTATTGCTTTTCTTTACATTAAAAAAAACCAAAAAGATTTTCGGTGTGTTTTAGCATAAATTTTTGAAAAAGTCAAAAAGATTTTCGACAACTGATATTGGAAAGCTGATTGTCAAAATTCCGAGTGCTAAACATGATGACATTGTTGTGAGGGGGAGTGTGTTTTTAAAATGTCAAAATGTATTTTCTAAATCAACAAGTGGTTCATCATGAGTTTGTGATCTGAGGGAGAGTGATTGTTGATGCTTATGTTTATGAGAGGGAGTCATCTGATTATATCAGAATGTTGGTACATTTAAATTGTTAAATTTAGAAATTCATTTATGGGTTAAGAATGTGCAGGTCTAGCCAAGTTTCGATTCTGGAAATTGAAGATTCTATAGAGTGCCAGGTTTAAGATTCTGAAGACATAGAAAGCCAGACAAAGATCCTGAAGTAGATGTTGCTGAAGAACAAAGAAATGGCAGCAAATCGTTAGGGGGATTCTGAAGATTTTCAAGTTAAAGAGAGTCTGTTAAAGAAGATAGAGAGAGAAAAGCCCAGAGACTGATCAAGACTGAAGATGTGAAGATACAGCATTGTCGTGACTCGATAGTCGACTCGTCAACATCTGAGGGGGAGTCTGTTGGTGCACTGCATCTGTCGACTTCGTCTTGTATCGAGTCTTAGTTTTAGATTGTTAGATCAGGGCACGTTTTACGAGAAAATAGGATAGCATATAGGTCTAAACTGATAGATCCGCTTATATGGACATAGGAGGTCCGCTTATTTGTCAGGTTAGCTTATATGGACATAGGAGGTCCGCTTATGTGTCAGGTCCGCTTATTCGAACATGTCCGTATATGGGAACCTATCTGGTCCGCTTATATGTACATGTCCGTATGTGGGAACCTACCAACACTATAAATACCACATAAGCGAACTCATTTGTAACTTTGTCAAATTCCATACCGAGGTGCTGCCGGTGTGAAGATCGAGCTGTAAACATTGTCAAATCAATAAAATCAGTAGATTAGGTGAATTGCAAGCTGTCTCTACCTTCGTTTCTTGTTAGTCCGCACCTGAAACGTAGTTGAACACCTCTGAACGACTCATTCGGGTCAGATCACGATTCTACATCTTACCTATGAAGGAAACTTTCAGTATGGAACAGTTAGCTAAGTTATATGTAAATGAAATAGTTTCATTACATGGAATTCTTTTATCTATTGTGTCTGACAGAGACAGCCGTTTTACTTTTCATTTTTGGACAAGTTTCCAAAAAGCAATGGGAACCAGATTAAATCTAAGCACAGCTTATCATCCTCAAACAGATAGACAAAGCGAAAGGACAATTCAGACAATGGAAGCTATGCTTGGAGCCTGTGTAATTGATTTTGGAGGAAATTGGGATGATCATTTACCTCTCATAGAATTTTCTTACAACAATAGCTATCATACCAACATCAATGCTGCACCATTTGAAGCACTCTATGGACGAAAATGCCGAACTCCAGTCTGCTGGACAGAGATTGGAGAAAAGCAACTATCTGGACCTGACATAATACAAGAAACAATGGACAAAATTATTCAAGTCAAGGAAAGACTAAAAGCAGCATGAGATCGTCAAAAGAGTTATGTAGATAACATACGAAAACCGTTGGAATTTCAAGTTGTAGACAAGGTATTATTAAAAGTTTCTCCATGGAAAGGATTTATCAGATTTGTTAAAAGAGGAAAGCTAAGCCCAAGGTATGTTAGACCATTTGAGATTATCAAAAGAATAGGACCAGTAGCTTATCAGCTACAATTGCCAGAGGAAATGGCAGGAATACATGATGTATTCCATATATGTAATCTCAATAAATGCTTAGCAGATGAATCATTAGTAATACCTCTTCAGGATATAGAGGTAAAAGAAAAGCTTAAGTTTGTAGAGAAACCATTTCAGATTGAAGATAGAAAAATCAAGAATCTCAAATACAAGAGATTAGTTCTGGTCAACGTGAAATGGGATTCAAATAGAGGACCAGAATACACATGGGAACTCGAGTCAGAAATGCAATGAAAGTATCCACACCTATTCCAGTGAATCTCGAGGACGAGATTTATGTCACACCCCTATTTTCCACGTGTCACCGGTGGGCCCGGTGGGGGGTATAGTGACGTAGTTGATATCATCATAGTCAAACAACACAATAATTAAATGCACAGGGGAAGCAAAAGATAAATATATTACAAACCGATATAAAGTAATATCAAGTATTACAAACGGAATGTAAAGGATCCACAGGCGGATCAAAATAAAATAAGATATGGTTCAACAGCTTTATTGTCGTCCAAGCTTGCGAGACTTATTGTGGACGCTCTAAAAGACAGCCAGCCTATTACGTGTAGTACCTGCACTTAACCTTTTGGAAAATACGTCAGTTTACACTGGTAAATACAATTTAACTGACTCATTTTGAAAAGGTTGAAAATTGATTTGAATGCACGTGGCACAAAACATTTCATAACTTGGGATAATTAATTGAGTATAATACTTGTAAACGAATTACATGTTCCTTATGCGTTCAGTAGCCCGGTTCGTGCCGGGTTAAAGATTAATAGACACACCACAGGTATAGTGCCCACAAGGCTGATTCCTATAAGTGGGATACCAGTTTTTACATATGCAGCTGTCAGGTGTACGCCTACACCCCGTGCTTAGGTCGTGGCCATTTCATGAATGATGCCAAGGATATCCGGGACATGGTCATTAACCTCCCAAAGGCGTTAAGCAAACATAACAAATTTTTAAACGGGTCATCTCGATAATACTTAACCACCAATCGATTAAGGTCGAATGCCCGACCAAGCGGTATTTTATATACCGTACCCCAAGCCCGTATAAGGGAAAATAAGTTAAAAGTATTTACCTGAGCTAAATATAAATTCAATCCCAGCCGTATATCAATCAGTAAGTACAGATAGCTTTTACTGGGCTCCTAAATCTGGAACGAAGGTTTATAATAACCTATTAGATTTCTAACGGGTCTTTATTTAAGCTTAAGCTTAGACCGGCTAGTTTAAAGGACGATACGGTTCAAACGCACGATTAAGCGAAGACCGGATAGAATGTGATTTAGACCCGACAAGTTTGAATACTTGTATAATATGGGTATACTAAATACATTCTGGATTTTGAGACAAAAAATGATAATGTTTGACCCGTCTCGGTCAATTTATGCAACGCGTTTCAGGTAACTTGATGTGAAAGCTATTAGAAGTCAGCTATGGAGCACTAAAGGCTTAAAGAAAGTGGCTATAAAAGTTACCTAAATAAAAAGGAGTTTAGGTTTTCAACAATTAGGGTTTATCCCTATGACAATCTTGTGAATGAAATATGGGTTTTGTCCCATTTGTTTATTATAAAAATTTGGTGTTTTTGAAACTCAGAAATTTATTTCCTAACTATGATCCTGATGTTCTCATTTCCGCTGCCAAATTAATAAACACCGATACCACCGGCTGTTGTCTCTCGGCTCCCGCTCCCGAGGTAGGGGTCGGGGGCTGCGAAAGTGGCCCTACCTACCGGATCAACCTGGTGTGTGATGGCCATATCCTGAGCCACCTATGGGGACAAGCGGCGCGGCCAGTGCTTCGCCAGATGGGTGACGAAGCCGCCACAGCTAATGTGGTTAGATGTACGCTTAAAAGCGTACTCGGCGAAGTATGTGGCCAACTTGTATGCCTAGTCCCCCCACCGGTAAGTAAGTCGTGCAAGAAGAACATGTCATTTTGGGTGACCCACTCCCTGCTATCGTGTCGACCTGCAATCGTCACGGCGATACACCGATGTAGGTATCAGTGCAACGAGTCTTAAATACGTGACACCCGTGCCTTCGGGGATCGCGAACGTGGTGTCGTGAACTCCCCGGTCCTAATAGTGCACCACCAGGGCCACAACACATCAGAGGATGTGGTGTTCTGTGCATCCAAAAATGCCTGGGATACTGACTCCTCCTGTGAGTACAGACTCGAGGCAACAGCTGTCACGGCCCCAACCCCGGTTTGACCCGGTCAGGAGCCGCGGGCCAGGAACTCGTGGTATTTGATTGATGCGACAGCGGAAGTATTTTTAAACAGGATCTTTTAAAACTTGAAATGCCCGATTATTTTATTTCATAATTCGGGATAAACCCCGTAATTTACAATAGAGGAATTTTACTAGGAAATTCCCTGATTTATTAAAACATGTTTATTCATTTTAACTGAGCCACCTCTTCAAGCTTGTTAGTGCTCCGTAGCACGTTTTCCTTGATTTACAGCAGGTCGCCTGAAACATGTTTTAAAAATATTTTTGTCAGCGGGGAAATACTGGTGAATCATTTATTTTGACAAAATGACACGTAGTTATAAATTACAGCATAAGAGCGATTACAATGGCTTCTATCTTATTTTTATATGGCGCCTTGTCACCCGTGTGACGATGGTCATACCACTATTGGGTCCCACCCCAAGTAGTGAC
Organism: Helianthus tuberosus; assembly: GCA_030545235.1. Lineage (NCBI taxonomy): Eukaryota > Viridiplantae > Streptophyta > Magnoliopsida > Asterales > Asteraceae > Helianthus > Helianthus tuberosus. The sequence continues at coordinate 146,510,196 of CM060429.1, forward strand.
GTTTATCACTGTTAGGATTTATTAGCCTAACCGTGAGAAATTAGTAATGTGCACAATACCCCACTAGCCAGTGATTAAGATAACCATGACTTAATCCCTGTAATTATAACATTTGAAAATGGAGTATTGTAAAAACATTTGATAAAAGAGAATGACTCACATTGCAAGTTTAATTGAGCAGAGTTTAGCCTACTGATAAGCTTGTTAACCTAATTCAAATAACAATGCACACGAACTAGGTTAGTAACTAATACGGCATTTATGATAACTCACGAGATTAAAACCTTCACAATGAATGACAAAGTGCAATACTTAAACATCCATCGAATTCACGACGAATGACAAAGTATAAACCCAATTTGAGGAGCACTTAAACATTCATCGGATAGTTTAAATCGATCGAACATTGAATCGTAGTAGCGATCAAGTTAATACCCTATGTCATAGCAGCGCCTCGCTATTATACTTGAAATTTCGACTTTAGAGCAGTGTACTTTTGTTTTTGAAAGTTTTCGTCGACACAGAATGAAAGCCCCTGAGCTAAGCTATTTATAGGTGAAAAATAGGGCTCATGCGGCCCGCCGCGTAACCACCTAGTCTAGGCGTAGGTTTGATTGGTTACGAGTAGGCTTTCCAGCTGGTTAACACGTGGCTCGGGAATGCTTATCCGGTCAACCATACATTGACGCGGCCCGCGTAAGACCATGCTAACTCTTACGCGGCCCGCCTGAGAACCATAAGTCTTGATTTCTTGATTTTTAATGCGTGGTATGGTTTCAGGGTTTCAGGTTTTCATTTACGGGTCAAATTGGAACATTTTTTAGAGTCCTTACATCCTCCCCACCTTATTAAAAATCTCGTCCTCGAGATTTACTGGAATAAATGAGGATACTTTCGCTTCATTTCCGATTCCAGCTCCCAAGTGTATTCGGGTCCTCGTTTTGAATCCCACTTGACTTTGACTAGTACCAGTCGCTTGTGTTTGAGAAATTTAATCTTTCTGTCTTCTATTTGAAGCGGTTTCTCTACGAATTTTAACTTTTCATTTACCTCTATATCCTGAAGAGGTACTACCAGCGATTCATCTGATAAACATTTCTTGAGATTGGATACATGAAATACATCATGTACCCCGGCTAATTCTTCTGGTAATTGTAAACGATAAGCAACTGGTCCTATACGTTGGATTACTGAAAATGGTCCTACGTATCGTGGACTTAGCTTTCCTTTCTTACCGAACCGAACTACTACTTTCCAAGGAGAAACTTTCAAAAGTACATTGTCTCCAACTTGGAACTCTAGTGGTTTGCGTCGATTGTCGGCATAGCTCTTTTGACGATCTCGAGCAGTCTTCAGTCTTTCCTTGATTTGAGTGATCTTGTCGGTGGTTTCTTGTACAATTTCAGGACCTGATAATTGACTTTCTCCTATTTCTGCCCAACAAACTGGAGTTCTGCACTTTCGTCCATATAGTGCTTCAAATGGGGCAACTTCGATACCTGAGTGATAACTATTATTATAGGAGAATTCGATCAAAGGTAGGTGATCGTCCCAGTTTCCACCAAAATCTATCACACATGCCCGGAGCATGTCTTCCAGGGTTTGTATTGTCCTTTCACTTTGTTCGTCTGTTTGTGGATGATATGCTGTACTTAGATTTAGTCGGGTTCCCATTGCTTCTTGGAAACTTTTCCAGAAATGGGAAGTGAAACGACTATCTCTATCCGATACAATGGAGAGTGGAACTCCATGTAAGGATACTACTTCGTCTACATACAACTTGGCTAACCTTTCCATACTAAAGGTTTCCTTTATAGGTAGAAAATGAGCTGATTTGGTTAATCGATCCACAATTACCCAAATCGCATCATTCCCTTTTCTGGTTTTGGGTAGCTTAGTAACAAATTCCATTGTTATGAGCTCCCATTTCCATACAGGCATTTCTAATTGTTGAAGTAGACCCGAAGGTTTCTGGTGTTCTGCCTTAACTTGTGAACAAGTAAGACACTTAGAAACATATCTAGCTATATCCTTTTTCATACCTATCCACCAGAAATTATTTCTTAAATCTTGGTACATTTTATTGTTACCAGGATGCATGGTATACCTAGATTTATGGGCTTCTTCTAAAATCTTATCTCTTAATTTTCCTTGCTTAGGTACCCAAATCCTTTCTTATGGAATCTCCAAATTCCCTCATTTCCTTGTTCTAATTCCTTTATTCTTCCTTTCATTCCTTCTGCGTCGTCCTCCCTTGCTATTTCTTGAACATTCTTTAATTGTTCCATTAAATCCAACTGCAGATTTAATCTAAGAGCACGAACTCGCTTTTGTTTTTCATGATACTTACGACTTAAGGCATCTGCAACTACATTTGCCTTTCCTTCGTGAAATTGAATATCACAATCGTAATCACTTAGGATTTCCATCCATCTTCTTTGCCTCATGTTTAATTCTTTTTTGCCCAAATATGTACCTGAAACTTTTATGATCCGTATAGACAGTAAACTTACTTCCATACAGATAATGTCTCCAAATTTTAAGGGCAAAAATTATTGCTCCTAATTCTAAGTCATGAGTCGCATAGTTTTCTTCGTGCTTTTTCAATTGCCTTGATGCATACGCAATTACCTTCTTGCGTTGCATTAGCACACATCCAAATCCTAGCTTTGAAGCATCACAGTAAACTTCAAAATCCTCTGTTCCTTCTGGTAAGGCTAGAATTGGAGCGTTTGTTAACTTTTGCTTTAAAATCCTAAAGGCTTCTTCTTGCCTAGGTCCCCATTCAAACTTAGCTGCTTTACAGGTTAGCTTAGTTAAGGGTACAGCTATTTTGGAAAAATCCTTAATAAAGCGTCTATAGTATCCAGCTAATCCTAAAAAGCTTCTAATTTCCATAGCTGATTGTGGAACCTTCCATTTGGCAATTGCTTCTATTTTAGCAGGATCTACATGAATACCTTCGTGATTCACCATGTGTCCTAAAAATTGCACTTCCTGTAGCCAAAATTCACACTTCGAGAATTTGGCGTAAAGCTTCCCCTTTCTTAACAAGGTTAAGAGTACATGCAAGTGCTCACAATGTTCCTCCTGATTTTTGGAATAAACAAGTATATCGTCTATGAAGACAATTACAAATTTATCCAAATACGGTTTACAGATTCGATTCATCATGTCCATGAATGTTGCAGGTGCATTCGTTAGTCCGAATGGCATGACTGTAAACTCGTAATGACCATACCTAGTTTTGAAAGCAGTTTTAGGTATGTCTTCTTCTTGTACCTTCAATTGATGGTATCCGGAGCGTAGGTCGATCTTAGAAAAATATCTAGCACCTTGAAGTTGATCAAAGAGGTCATCGATCCTAGGTAATAGGTATCGATTCTTAATTGTAACTTTATTTAATTCCCTATAATCGATACACATTCGCATCGAACCATCCTTTTTCTTTACAAATAACACTGGCGCTCCCCATGGGGATGAACTAGGCTGTATGAATCCTTTACTTAGCAATTCATCTAGTTGTTTCTTTAATTCTAACATTTCGGTGGGTGCTAACCGATAAGGTGCCTTAGCTATCGGTGTAACTCCAGGAATTAGATGAATTCTAAATTCTACTTCCCTGTCGGGTGGTAATCCCGGGAGTTCTTCTGGGAATACATCTGGGTATTCTGAAACTACAGGAATTTCCTTAAGTTCTTTACCCTTAGTGTTAATGATTACTGAAATCATATACACTATTCCTTGCTTTCGTTCATAACTAGCAACTTTCATTACTGAAATGAACCTCATGGGTTTACTTGGCTTATCTCCTGTAATCACAATTACTTCTCCGGTGGGTGCCCGAATCTCTATAGAGTTCTTATCACAAAGGATTCGAGCATGGTTGGCTACTAACCAATCCATTCCTAATACCACATCGAATCCGGCTAAATTCATAGGTAACAAGTTTGCAGAAAATTTATGGCCTGAGAGTTCTATCTTTTCTTCATGCAAAACTTTATCTATGTTAACAGAATTCCCGTCTGCTGTTTCGACTGTAAAAATCTGCCTAAGGTTTGTTAAGGGTAAATTAAGAGCTTGGCAGAATGAAGTATTTATAAAACTTTGTTTTGCACCAGAGTCAAATAATACTTTTGCATAAATGTTGTGGATTAGGAACGTACCAGCTATCACGTCAGGAATTAGTTCTGCTTCCTGTGTAGTCAGCTGAAAAGCTCTTACGTTCTTCTTTGTAGCTCCTTCTGCAGGTTTAACTTTCTTGTCAGCTGGTTTAACTAATTTTGGACAGTCTGGCCTGAAATGTCCAGCTTCTCCACAGTTGTAGCAAACTGTTGACTTCTTCTTCCTGCAGTCTTCCTCTTGGTGTCCTGGGATTTTGCAGAAATTGCAATACCCTTTGCATTTTCCAGAATGCTTTCTTTTGCAAGAATTGCAAAATGGAACAGTGGAAGATTGCCCAGCTCCTCTTCTCTTGAAATTGCTACGGTTACCCATACGGAATCCTTGGGTAATCTTTTGGGCTACTTCCTTTTCCGGTTTTCTTCACTTGTGCGTACCAGTTCGTCAGTTAGGGTGTTAGCTAATTCTACTGCATCGTCAATAGTGCGAGGTCTCGCAGCTTTAATGATATTACGGATTTCGCCAATCAATCCCCAAATATAGCGGGAAATAAGCATTGGTTCTGGCGAGGCCAGGGTTGGTACTACTCTCGTATACTCGAAGAATGTCGAAGTATACCCGCGACAATCTACACCAATCATTCGATGGTTTAGGAACTTATTTGCCATTTATTCCTTTTCATATTCGAGACAGAATTTTCTTTCCATTAGCTGCTTAAATTCTTCTTTCCATTAGCTGCTTAAATTCTTCCCAAATCATGGCGTAGGCCATATTTCTTCCTTTGGCTTGAAGTACCGTATTCCACCATTCTAGCGCCCCTTCTTTGAAAAGATGCGACGCGTACATGCCCTTATCTTCCTCGGCACATTTACTTATCATAAGTACTGCTTTGGTTTTCTCCAACCAACGCAGTGCTGTAGTCGCCCCTTCATTGCCTGCAAATTCAGCTGGTTTACAAGCAAGAAATTCTTTGTAAGTGCAACCATGCGTTGCAGTTTTCATTTTCTTAGGGAATGGGGCCTGTCGTGGATCATTATCGTTGTTAGTATGATTGTCGCCTCCGTTTACACTATTACTGAAGTTATCTTCTTGAGTACGTTTACTAGGAATGATTTGTTGAGGTTCAATAGGTTTCTGGGCAGCAGCAAGGATTGCTGGAATAGCATTGGCTATTCCTTGAGCAACGATATTTTCGATATCTTGCCTAGTCATAAATTGATCTTCCTGGTGTTGCTCAGATTGATTAACCTTGTTAACTGGTTCGTTATTAGCATTTTCCATCTGATAATTAATATATATAAATTATTAGCATAAAATAATTAATAGCAATATACAAATAATCACATAATTTCGCAATACATATATAGTCAAAATTATCGATTTCTCGATTCCCATTTTTATATATTATAATATGCATCAGTACACATCGTTATCTTACAAAGTTTTATTTGTAGTTATTTTACAAGATTATATTTTACTACTATTATTATTATACAATCACAGTTTCACAACCCCACTATCCCTCATCAGTTGGCACTTCAGTAACGACGTTCCCTCTCGTCGTACTTCCAGGAGATTTGTTCTCCTACCTCCCGAATCCTATTCCCTGCACCTATCAGCTCTTCGCCAAAATGGCGGAGTTCAGCTAAGTTTTCATTACTCATTGGTGGGTTTGGCATAGGTTCTGGGTCGAACTGGGGGAAAAAGGTATAAGGGTTATTAAGGAGGTTTTGAAAATGCCAATCGTTCGTCCACCACTCGTCCATTCCTAGAGGTTGGGTGTGGATTAGAGGTTCTGTGATTGCTGGTTCCAAGTTTATTGGAAGTTGAATTTTGATAAGGGTAGAGGTTGGTGTTGATAGGTCTAATAATATCACAGCTTGCCAATAGGCGATCTAATTCTTCCTGTAATGGCAACTCCTCGACTTGTTTAGAACGCTCCCCAATTTCCATTTCTACTTGCCTAGATCCCTCCCCGATCTCAATTCCTTTTCCTTTGTCTATGGGATTCTCTATTTTGGGAACCTTTCTAGTTGCTGGTTTCCTCCTGCGTACACGTCTCCATCCTACAAATCTTCTCATTTTCTTAGGCTTTGGTTTCTCCGGAGGTGGAGCACAAAATTCCATAGGTTCTTCCATATCGGCTATGTAACCAGTAAAGTCATTGGAAACTTCCATTTTCACTGGATAAAGGTTGATATTCTGAAGGGCTTCGGATAACTCATTCATGCTGTTTAGCATATATGCAAAAATGCACACAAAAGGCTAGTTAAAAATTTATAATAAAATATTTAAGTATTATTACATACCGTGTGACTAATTTAATACAAAGGACAACTGAAAATTAGAACATACTAGGGTTTATTGTAAATTTATTTATTTACTAGGTAAGATTTTCTTTTGTAGATGATATGGGTGCTAATACTGGGCCAGGGTATTTAAAATTTTGCATTTACTGCTACAGTTGCTAACATATAGAGATCTGCCCATTTTTCGTCTAATTCATCCTCCCATGGTGGGTTACTGCCTATTTTCTGGGTTTCCTGATTAATCCTCCCTTCTTTGGATTTCTTTAGTTTCTCTTGACTTTTCCTAATAATCAAACTTCTTTTATTAGGAGAAAGTGGTTTCTCATACTGTGCCTTACGGACAAATATTCCTTCCTCAGTATTCACTGAGTGTTTTGAGGATGATGATCCATTATCTTTTGGTGCATTATCTATTTTACGATAGATGTCCGAAAGTCTTTGCTTACCCATACTGTAAACAAATATTCAAATAATAAAACACGTAATCGCAAAATAGCAATTAGTAAAAATTAAGTATTTTCTAAATACTTAATTAGCTTAAATCAGTGGCTCTGATACCACATTGTCCTGTCACGGCCCCAGCCCCGGTTTGACCCGGTCAGGAGCCGCGGGACAGGAACCCGTGGTATTTGATTGATGCGACAGCGGAAGTATTTTTAAACAGGATCTTTTAAAACTTGAAATGCCCGATTATTTTATTTCATAATTCGGGATAAACCCCGTAATTTACAATAGAGGAATTTTACTAGGAAATTCCCTGATTTATTAAAACATGTTTATTCATTTTAACTGAGCCACCTCTTCAAGCTTGTTAGTGCTCCGTAGCACGTTTTCCTTGATTTACAGCAGGTCGCCTGAAACATGTTTTAAAAATATTTTTGTCAGCGGGGAAATACTGGTGAATCATTCATTTTGACAAAATGACACGTAGTTATAAATTACAGCATAAGAGCAATTACAATGGCTTCTATCTTATTTTTATCTGGCTCCTTGTCACCCGTGTGACGATGGTCATACCACTATTGGGTCCCACCCCAAGTAGTGACGTTTATCACTGTTAGGATTTATTAGCCTAACCGTGAGAAATTAGTAATGTGCACAATACCCCACTAGCCAGTGATTAAGATAACCATGACTTAATCCCTGTAATTATAACATTTGAAAATGGAGTATTGTAAAAACATTTGATAAAAGAGAATGACTCACATTGCAAGTTTAATTGAGCAGAGTTTAGCCTACTGATAAGCTTGTTAACCTAATTCAAATAACAATGCACACGAACTAGGTTAGTAACTAATACAACATTTACGATAACTCACGAGATTAAAACATTCACAACGAATGACAAAGTACAATACTTAAACATCCATCGAATTCACGACGAATGACAAAGTATAAACCCAATTTGAGCAGCACTTAAACATTCATCGGATAGTTTAAATCGTCGGACATTGAATCGTAACAGCGATCGAGTTAATACCCTATGTCGTAGCAGCGCCTCGCTATTATAATTGAAATTTCGACTTTAGAGCAGTGTACTTTTGTTTTTGAAAGTTTTCGTCGACACAGAATGAAAGCCCCTGAGCTAAGCTATTTATAGGTGAAAAATAGGGCTCACGCGGCCTGCGTGAACCTAGGCTCGACCTTTACGCGGCCCGAGTAACCACCTAGTCTAGGCGTAGGTTTGATTGGTCACGAGTAGGCTTGCCAGTTGGTCAACACGTGGCTCGGGAATGCTTATCCGGTCAACCATACATTGACGCGGCCCGCGTAAGAACATGCTAACTCTTACGCGGCCCGTTTGAGAACCATAAGTCTTGATTTCTTGATTTTTAATGTGTGGTATGGTTTCAGGGTTTCAGGTTTTTATTTACGGGTCAAATTGGAACATTTTTGAGAGTCCTTACAACAGCAAACTGAGGGAGCGTCAACCGAGGAAGCTCCCCAAAAAGAGTAAACGACACCGCAGTGGTATCAAAAAATGTTGTAAACCCCTACCCTGGGTGTCCGTAAACGCAAACGTACATAAAAACTCTAAAGTAATCTCCCTGTGGGCCCGCTCTCGGGCGACCTCAAATAAACGGGCCCATGCGGAGGTAGCTGACATGAACTACCGGACCCAACCGATTGATCCAATCTCGGTCAAAAAACCAATATCAATGGCCCGGGGTGTTACATCCGTCAAAATGGATTCCCAAAATCCGACTCGTTATGAAATTCGGGTCCTAACCTTGAACGACGGAAATTTTTCGCAAAATAAATAATCGTTGAAGAGTTTATTCTTTAATCTAATTCATTAGGATATTTAATTATTTATATTTTTTAGTTAAATAATTTAATTAATTTTAACAAATAAATTTTTTTATTCTTTTTTTTACTTAGTTAACCATGTTAGATGGTAAGGTTAATTTTAAGGAAAATCTAACTTAAACAAAGTTAGACTAACAAATTTATTGAATCTTCAAGATTGAGGACCTAAGTGTAAACTTTCAAATTTTATTTAAAAAAATAAAATATGTATGTAGGCATGTAAAAGGTTGTGGTGTTGTAAAATCCATTCTTTAAGACCGTGAGGTATGGTGGGGCTTGGGTTGGGGCTTGGGTTGGGCATTGGTTGACACGTGGAATGGGAAAAAAAACTCACGCCCATGGGGTATGGTGGGGCTTGGGTTGACACATGGAGGCATGTGAAATGGCTAGTTTGGTTTGGCCATTGAGAGCCCGCCATGTCATCTTGCTAGCCCGCCCCACGCCCGGCTTCAAACCCACGCCAAAGGGGGCCACGCCCAAACCCAAGCCCCAACCCACGCCCAAACCCCCGCCCCATACCCCATGGCCTAAAAAGGAGAAGAAAGAAAGAGTGGTTAAAAGTTAACCATCAAAGCACATTTAACACTTTGCCGCCCAAAATGAAGTTGTCCTTCCATCTTCCTCTGATTTCTCGCACACATACAAATCAACCGCACAACTGTTTTCTACCATCTCTACTCTCTAACATCTCCCTCTCGTACTAACCACAACACCTTTCCGTATCTCCTACACACTCGCCGGAGCACAAGCCGGAGCTCGAATAACTCGACACAACACGTTTCCATACATCCTCTCTCGTTCACCGGAGTAACTAAGAACCCACCGGAGATGCGAAACGTCATCGGGAAAGCATAACGAGTCCACTGTGTTCGGTATATTTCTTATTTACCGTTTTGTCGTTAAATAACCATCGAAACATTCTGAGGATCCCGCACAACTCAAGGAACTCTCCCTTGCTCACCGGAAGTCGTTGGACATACGACCGGAGAAGACATGTACTCGCCGGAACTCGTGAAATTACACCGGAGCTTTAACATCCGTCGGAGCACCTTATCGACGAGTGTCTCGGTATACTTTTCTTTAGTTCATGTTATGTTTTTGGCCTCTTATTTCTATAACCATGATGAACAATAGTCCCTCTATGTCGTTCGACTGTGTTTGATTTTAACTTGAAGACAAACTGTTAAAAGTGTTTTTTATTTATTTATTTATAAACTAAAAACTGAAACAAAAATATAAGTTATTTGTTGATGTCTTTTTTTGAAGGGCGACTTTCTATATACGCAACCCCCCCCCCCCCCCCCTATTTCCTGATTACACCCCCCTACTGTTGATGTTGATGTTTTCGAAAGTTTTTTTTTTTTTTTGAAGGGCGACTTTCTATGTACAGGACCTATTGGTCACCGGGTTCATGTCGAAGACAATCCCCCGTCAGCCCGGCTCTTCCGGACGCGATGTTCGATCGGGCCCCAGCCGTTGCGCAAGCTGACCTTCGCCCGGAAACCATACTGCCCCCACACGAGAGACTAGCTGGAGTAACAGCTGGGTAAAACCGGGTTGCCCTCAAGACCGCACCATGCCTCGGTAGGAACGATCCATCATTGGGACGTCCTCCCCCCGAATTGCCGCAGCCGGGTTTCGAACCTGTGACCTCCCAAAGGAAGACACAAGCCCAACCACATAGGACCAACTGGGCTGGGGAGAGGATTAGGTTTTCAAAAGTTATTGGTATTTATTTTATTATTATTATTATTATTATTATTATTATTATTATTTAAACTGTATTATGAATCAAATAAGATATCAAGCTTTGATAAAACATAATATGCGAATTATTAATTCGTAATACTTGATTAATTTACGAATAACAATTTTTAGTAATCGCCTCTCGTGTGCTATTTCACATTTAGGATAATCGCTCTTGTTTGTTCTTTTGGGATTCCCAACTTCTACTCGTGCGTTATTTTACAAGGATTCGCAAACGCAACCACCGTGACTATACTCGATCCCTTTTGCTTTAAACACTTTTGGGATGCAACATGTATTCTATATTCAAACACGTGACACTTGAAACTTATTTGAAACGTACTCTATCCATTTAAACATGAAACTTGTTATACTTGAGACTATTTTGTGCTATGTGAACGTTTAATCCCTGTGTGTAGTTCCGTCTTAACAATAGTAGCGCTATAGGGGTAATGCACCTCCCCCATTTGTAGTCGAGGGGTATTGTTAGGATGAGACATGTTAACCTCCCGTGAAACTTTGGGACAGGCACTTTAACGCATTGGAAACTTGGGCTATCACTTGGACTGCGTGAACTAGCATGGCTGAAACTATTTTATTATGTTCATGTTGGATATGACTTTTTAAACGTTTAAACTATTATGCTATGTATTCAAACTTGTATACTCGCCAACTTTTGTTGATTTTATTTTAATACATGTTGCAGGTTGATAGACAAGATGATGAAGAAATCAAGTTAGGATGGACTTAGATACTCATTCCAATAATAAACAATGTTTATTGCAATTTGTCATTATTTGAAACAATGTATTGGAATTTTAATCATCTATGAAATTGGATTTAAATAATATTGTCACATAGTGTTATGATGTCTCTTGCAATCTAGTTTTCGTCTCATCCCAATGTTTTCGCCATCGGTTGGGGTGTGACACGGGGCAGATTCAACTCCATCTCTTGTAATCTACCCAAAAACCTGTGGGTAGTCGTACCTCGAGGGATCGCACAAACAAACTGCACCCATCTTCGTAAAATCATCTATAACCTCTTCTTCCTGACCTCGTCCCCGCCCGCGTCCCCGACCTCGAGCTCAACGTGCTCCAGCCACTGATAACTCAGCCATATCGTTTGTAAACAATAACAATCACAAGTCGGTAAGAATTATACGATTATTGTTCATACATTATGCGAGGTGTATACGATCTGTACAAAACTCGTATACGTTTCTTATACGCACGTATCATACATCTCGTATAAGATCCGTATTATACCTCTCTTATACTACCCGTACACAGCAAGTATACGTTTCGTATACGCATGTATTATAAGTCTCGTATACCCTAAAAACAATCAAGGAAAAAAAAGCTGAAATCTCACTGTTATACGATCGTATACAATGTATACGCTCGTATACGTCTTGAATATTCAAGCTATATACGATCGTATACATTGTATACGATGGTATACCCTTTTAATGTTCAAAGCGTATATGATCATATACAATGTATACCATATACACTTGATTTTTCATATGTTTTTTTCTAATTCAGCTCTTTTTTTTTCAAATTCAATCAAACAATCAATTTCGTTACACTAATCTACATTATTCGATATGCTATACGATACCATAATCTAACAAGTTACGTAATCTGAAAGTCTATTCTACGAACGAGGCTTAGAAACGTATTGTAATAGAAGAACGAGAAAAAAAACGTCACGAACGCCGAAGAACGATATCCAAGAACGATCCAAGAGAAAACCGAGAGAATTTTAGTGAAATTTGAGGTCGTATGGAGGATATGTGGTCGTCTAGCATATTATACGATCATTTTAAATTGTATACGGGTCGTATACAATGTTTATTATTTTTTTATGCACTCATATACACAATATATGAGCACTGTTTTTATCTTATGTACGGGCCGTATAACATTATACGACCTGTATACAATTAACAACTTTTTTTATTAGTATATGTGGAATTGACGAAATCTATCATTACCGGTATGTGGAATTGATGAAAACGCAGTCGGTATGTGTTCAGAACATGAAATAGGATCAAGCTTAATTTGCTTTTGCTTTTGCTTTATGTTTATCATCTTAACACTTTAACTCAAACATTTCACCATTATAAATTGTCGGAACATGAAATAAGATCAAGCTTATTTTGCTTTTGCTTCATGTTTATTAAGTGGTCACCTTAACTCAAATTTTTCATCATTACAAATTGTCGAAACATGAAATAAGATCAAGCTTATTTTGCTTTTGCTTTATGTTTATCAAGTGGTCGTTTATTTGAGTCCTAACGAACTACTTTTTCTTGATTACTTGCTTGCTTCAATGATGCATTTTATTTCTGTCACCCGGTTTTTCATGAGCTGACTGATAAGCGGTACAACTTTATTCAGCGTGTTGTTGGGTTCGTCGAGGTTTTTATTCAAAAGCGTATGTTGACTCTCTACCCTGTTGGTTATACGCTGTCCGAAGTTCAGATGTTGGTCGGTCCAGAAAGAAACAAACCGGTCTCTAAATGGTTCTAGTCAGTTTGAAAACAAGTATTCCATAATCTCTGAAAACAAAGTGAAGTGCAGTCAAGACAAGTCAGGTAAGTACGATTAATAAGAAAATTACTAGGAAACTTACTGTTGCGTTTTTTGCTTGGCAGTCTTGCTCATATTCGCTCGTACCAGTAGGTGTAGTCAACATCGTTCGTTGAGTTAATCAGCCTTCCCCACTTGTATACAAACTTTTCCCAGACTTCTTCTGTTTTAAAGCTTGGCTTGCAATATTTGGCGATGTTTTGTTGTATGTGCCACCTACACAGTGAATGTCTAGCGTTCGAAAACACGCTTGCACATGCGTTCATGAGGACGAGATCTCTGTCTGTTACTATTACATGGGGCTACATAACACTGTCCAGTGAGTCTTTCAACCTCTATAGCACCCACGTGAAGTTTTCCTCTTTCTCATTGGTTATGAACACATGCGCAATGCAGAACAATTAGTATGTGGATGTGACACCGATAGTCTGAACTAGCGGCATTTTGTACTTGTTCGTCTTGCTGGCGCAACCTTTGTCAGTTCATTTTATTCTATACGTGCCATATAATCTTATACGGCCCGTATAAAACATGTGAGAATAAGATTTTACCATGTGTGATTATTAATTCCCTATTTAAAATAATGGTGTAACGTGTATTCTCTGGGGTTACGGTATGGAATGGACACTTCTAGTTCAGGAAGAGCGAACGAAAAGGTTTCCGGTTCGTATTTTATCATCTAAAAGAAAAACTCTTTTCAGTTTTGTAAAAATAAGATCGAAGCCACCACAAAAATGTTTAACTTGTGTTTTTATCAGGGTTTGATCATTTAAACCCTCGCCAAACAACGTCAGCATGCTATTGCAGTGTTGCTAACTTGCTCTACAGGCCCATACAACAATGTGGGCCGAATTAATTGGGCTTCCAACTTGCTATTTATCCTCTATCACAATCATATCAGATATTTCCTTTCTTGTTTCAAATAGGTAGTTATATATTTTACTTGGCAGATGAGTACTTATTTATAAGAAAAATTATAAGAAGCATCTTTAAAAGAAACATAAAAACGATACCGTTTTTTTAAGCAAACACATATTATACATATTACGTTATAGAAGTGTACATTCATTTTGGAGCACATAAAGCATGTTTTATAAAGGTCGTTTATATCTTTATTTGGCACTATGACCATAGTTATCGATAGCGAATAGCGACAAGATACCTATATGCTACGTAGCGATAACGATGAAATAGCGCTCGCTATTTCGTGTGTAGCGATAAGGTAGTAGAAAATTTTAAAAATAAAAAAGCAGATATTTATAATTTATATATGTATATAATGTTAATTTTATACTTTTATGCATAAATTAAGAAGTTTAAAGACCAAATGTAATCTAGTGAAGATAGAGGGGGTTAAATGTTTAAATACACAAACTAATTTTACACTTTTTATATAAAAATTATAAGTTTTAGGGGCTAAATATAAACTGGTGAAAGATAGAGGGGTTAAATGTTAAAATACCTAAAGTTATTTAACCCTAGAAGTGTCAAACACGCCGCTACTGCATCTTCTTCCTGGTCGCATCTTCTTCTCACAGGTTTCCGGCCAAAAAGCAACGCCTGCGCCGGAATTCATCGGTGGATGTCGCTATCTGGTCGATATGTGATCGTTAAGAACCTTGTAAAGACATATAGGCGCCACGCCACGCTATTCACAATAGCGTCCTCTATGAACGCTATTAATAACTATGACTATGACCTTTCTATTTTAAGAAATAACTACAAAAGGGTGTAAATGAGTAACTCAAGACCCGGTACTAAAAATTTTGAGTTGCATTGATTTTAAACGAGGTTAACCTAAAGCTCGAGTGTAAGCTGGAGCTTATATAATAAACTGAGTTCAAACCTAGACTTCTCATAATATTGAGTTTTACAAAGCTTAAATGAGCACATTATTTATACTAATATATTAATTCTAAAAAATAATAGATATATAATCACAAAATAAAAGTATTACATACAATAAAAATAGGTAAAATTATTCTACAAAATCTCATAAATCTATCTAGGAAGGGTATAACTATACAATGGATCGCAAAAAAACAACATAGTGCTGAGAAATATGACGCACAACCAATGAAAAAAAGACTAATTGAAAAAAAAACACAATGCTAGATAAAAAGACACAATGATCTAAACAAAAGTTCTAAAATCTACAAGCTAAAAATATAAAAGCGAAAGCCTAAAATCTAATATCGTAAAGTTCGAAGTGACGATTCCAATGTCGTTAGAGTTAGTTCATTCATTCGAAGTCCGTTTGATACCCTTCCTATAACTTCCTATTTATAAGAGACTATTCATTTGAACATTTTTCTGATAAAATTACTAAACAATGTGCATGTGTTATGTACTATGTATAAAATAGATTACAAATATAAAAACATAATCATAGTTTTAAATAACAAAAATGGGATAACTTTATTAAATAGTAACCAAATTTCAGGATTGTTACAATTAAGTCCCTCATAATTTTTTTTATTTCAATTAGGTCACTAAAATTCATTTTAATGTTCTAATTCTAAATAGTTTACCTAAATAAAAGGTAATCCATCCAAATGGCATTTATTTATGTGTTATTTTTTAAATATTTTAACATAGCTTATAAATTCCAACATTAATTAGCAAATTGCAAAATATTTTTTAAAAGCCGTAAAAGAATTAAAATTACAAAAATAAAAATTAAAATTCTGGAAATTTTAAAAGACAAATTGAGAAAATATTGGACTGTTTCATTTCAATTAACAGGGTAAATTACATAAGGATAGCAGGTAGACGGGCAACAAACCCGCCGCCATCCCCTTCTGAATAGAAAACCCTAATCTACTAAAAATAAAGCCTCGCCCCTGAGGGGTCGAAAAGTTGCTGTGGACCACACGCTGAACTCTAGCCAAGAAACGAACCGCCTCCGGCGCCAAGGAGCCGAACGTGTCAAACGCCAGAGGGGGAAAGGCATGTTGATTATCCTCACAAGCTTTCGCGTGCTTTTCCACCTTCTTTAACTCTGCTTTTAGTACCGCTTGCCCCGCCACAAACCCATTTTCCCGGAACCCAGCTAGGGGGGATACACCTGTGAGATCGACACAAGCATGTTTCCCGCCCTCCCAACAAAAAAACGAGCACGTCGGCCGGGCGTAGGGTGGACCTCCCTTCCGTAGGAGAGGTCTGTAAGAAAATTAACCGGTGTCTCTTTCTTTGCCGAGATCCCTACTCGTCTGAGAATATCCATTAACACGTCTCCAACAAAGTCATGACGATACTTAAACCCTGGCAACTCTCTACAGTGTAATGCATGCTCCCCGTATTTATCCAGCCATGCTTTACCGCAGGCTGGGCAAGTTTCATCATTCGGGAACAAGGGGATCATAAGACGATACTTAAGAATTGACCGGTACTCCACCGCTGACATACTTTGACCCAGACCTTCAATAGGAATAACAGTTAAGAAATCCTGAGCGTGATGTCTCTTTAGGCATTCAATGAAGGCTTTCTGACGCCGGGGGGGGGGGGGGACAAATGGAAATCTTCTCCCAAACTTTGTGCGATTCGACAAGAAACGACATTCGCCAAAGTTTTCTGTGGCTTTTTGTGGGCGGTGTCCTTGTTAGATAAACCGCCGAGATCAAAGTCGTGGAGAGATTCATGCAAGCGTTCAATGAATAAAAACGTTTCAATTTTGTGAAAAGAAAAAATAAAAATTATCAAAACTTTTATTAAATTGCGAAATACAGTTAGATGAATAAACCGAGTTCAATAGTTTTTTGTTAACCGGTGTATCAAGTAGGGTCGATTGGTTGAGTCTTGCAGTACAACGAGTCTCTGGTTTCACAGTTGGATTAACAAGTGATTAAGAGTCGCATACACACAAATAAGAAACAAACCTCATTTGTATGAATTGTTGCAAACATGTAGAAACGTTAGAAGTTTGTATGTAAACTAGTTGATGCCCCGCCCGCGTTGCGGGGCGATGGCCGAATAATGAGCGAGTGTTATGCAGCTCATTGACACGAAAAACAATTAAATCGAGTCAACTAATTAAAACAAAACACTTTTATAGTTTTGAATAAAAAAACTAAAACAATGGCAACATTGTAATTTTTAACTGAGGGAAAGTTGTATTTTTTGACTGGGTAAAATCGTAATTTGCCAAAAGCTAAAGTGATAGCAGTACTGTAAATTTGAACTGGGGGTAAAATTATAAATTTTCACAGGGGCAAATTCATAATTTTTAACTTAGGGTAACAGCGTAATATAAATTTGAACTAAGGGCACAATCGTAATTTTAAACTGGAGGCAAAACCACAATTTTATTTTGAACCGAGGGCAAAATCGTAATTTTGCGTTGGGGCCAAAAACATAAATTTATTTTGAACGGGCGAAACAACGTAATTTTGAACTGATGGCGAAATCATAATTTTTTAAACGGTGAAAAATCACATTTTTTAACAGAGGGCAAAATCGTAATTTTAGTTGGGGGAAAAACATAATTTTATTTTGAACTGGGGGCGAAAAGGTAATTCTGAGCTGAGGGCAAAAGCACAATTTTATTTTGAAGCGAGGGAAAAATCTAAATTTTTATCTGGGGGCAAAAGCGTAATTTTATTTTGAGCCGGGGCAAAATCGTATTTTTAAAGAGGGGCTAAAACGTAATTTTAAATTGGATATAAAATAATAAACTTGTTAGTCCAATGGGGGAGTGCCAGGCAAAATCGTAATTTTCAGTTGAGGGCAAAAACTTAATTTTGAGATGGGGACAAAAGCGTAATTTTATTTTGAGTTGTGGGCAAAACGGTAATTTTAAACATGAGCAAAAATGAAATTTTAAAATGGATATAAAATAGTAAACTGGTTGGTCCAATGGGGGAGTGCCAGACAGGTGCCTGACACTATTCCCCCAACTTGGTAAATGTATATGTAGGATAACTAGTTAATGCCCCGCCCGCGTTGCGGGGCGATAGCCGAATAATTCTCAATCAATTAAAAAACACTATTATAGTTTTGTTAGGAAAGAAAAACTAAAACGATGACAAGACCGTAGTTCTGAGCTCAGGGCAAAACTGTAGTTTGTCAGGATTAATGAGCGAGTGTTAGGCAGCTTCTTGACATGGAAAAAAATTAAATCCAGTCAACCAATTAAAAAAACACTTTTATAGTTAAAACTAAAACGATAGAAATACTATAATTTGAACTTAGGGCAAAGTTGTATTTGTTGACTTGGGTAAAATCGTAATTTGCCAAAAGTTAAAGTGATGGCAATACTATAAATTTGAACCAGAGACAAAATCGTAATATAACTATGCACTAAGGATAAAATCGTAATTTTAAACTGGGGACAAAATTATATTTTTAATTTGAACTCGGGCAAAATCAAAATTTTGAATTGAGGGCAATATCGTAATTTGAATTGGGGGGCAAAAGCATACTTTTATTTTGAACCAGGCAAAAACAAAATTTTAAACTTAAGGCGAAATCATAATTTTTGAAAGGGGCGAAAATGCGAAATGGTCATTTTTAGTTTGGGGCAAAAGCAAAAATTTATTTTGAACTAGTGCGAAAATTGTAATTGTAATCTAGGGATAAAATCATAATTTTGATCCGAGGGCAAAATCGTAATTTTGAGCGAGGGACAAAAACGTAATTTTATTTTGAAGTGGGGGCGAAAACTTAATTTTATTTTAAATTAAGGACGAAACCGTAATTTTAAAACGAATATAAAATAATAAAACTTGTGGTCAAATAGGAAAGTGCCACACAGCTGTGTGGCACTATTCCCCTATTTCCTTTTGTATATGTAGGAAACTAGTGAAATTCCCCGCGCTGCGCGGTGGGGAATTCAAACGTTATCGATTCGTTTTGTTTTGTAACGGGATAAGCACGATACCCGTTCAGTTCGTTACCTACCGGTGTTTTACCCATAAATACCGGTACCATACCGGTTGGTTATAAAAATAACAAATTTAGAGGTAGAGAAAACAACGTAAAAGTGAAAAAAGAACGAATAAATCACGGAAAATATTATTAAGAATAATAGATACTCAAACTTTTATTTAGCAGCAGATAATAAAAAATTTTCTCTCATAAAGGGCTTCGAACCCGAGACAATCACTATATTTGAATGTTCATACAAACAACTGAATTGCGAAAGTTTTTCTTAATAGTTTCGCGCAATAATAACTATAATATATACATAAAGTGGAAAAGGAAAAGAAAGAAAATACACAGCAAAGCAAAGCAAAGAAAAACGATGGCAAAAATAAATTTAAATTCAGGGCAAATATGTAATTTGGCTGGAAGGAAAAAAACAAAACTAATTGCAAAACTGTAAATTTAAACGGGGCAAAATCGTAATTTTGAACTGAGGGCAAAATTGTAATTTTTAGATGTGGGCAAAAGCATAATTTTATTTTGAACTGGGGGTAAAAACGTAATTTTAAACTGATGGCAAAATCGTAATTTTAAAGCGGGGAAAAATCGCAAATTGGTTGGGCCATTGGGGGAGTTTCAGGCAGTTGCCTCGCACTATGCCCCCATCTTGTGTCTGTACTTATACATTGGGGGAAAAATCGTAATTTGCCTGGGAAAGCAAACAAAACCGATGACAAAGATGTAAATTTAAATTGAGGGCAAAAGCGTAATTTACCTGGGAGAAGGGAAACAAAACTGTAAATTTAAACGGGGCAAAATCTTTATTTCGAATCGAGGCCAAAATTGTAATTTTCCATCAGGGTAAAAGCGTAATTTTATTTTGAACGGTAGGTAAAAACGTAATTTTAAACTGATGGCTAAATCGTAATTTTAAAGCGGGGCAAAATTGTAAATTGGGTCCAAAGAGACAAAAAAGTCAAAAAAAAAAAAAAAATGTTCATGCGTCTTTGCAAATGTTATATAGATAATATTTATATCAGGGCTCAAATGCAACAAAAGATTAAAAAAAAAAATCCCACAAGATAAATATTGACAAAGTCAAACAGAAGATCACAATTCTCAAATACAAACACTGAATTCATATGAGGCATAGTTAATAATAAATTTCATATAGGATTGTGACCTGGCTAGGTAAAATATCAAGCATTAGAACACTGATACAAGCTTCAATGACCTAATTGTAAGATTTTTTTTTTAAATAATCTAATTGAAATGCTCCTAAAACTAGATAGCTATTTTGTAATAAATCCCTTAACAAAAATAGTTAATTGATTAATAATTAATAAATGAGCTTGAATAGTTAACACTTAGCTTGACATTCAACAGATTTTTACGAATTAAAGTCCAAACATAAAATTCAAAACAGTATAAACTTAAGCTTTCTATATTAAACCTTCGACGAATTTGTATCGGATACATGGATCCTAGCCCGTTTTTGTATTTTATGGGTCCAATTACTTTTGATATTTTTAATAATAACATATAACTAACCACTAATGTGTTAAAAAAAAGTGATACACACCTTACAATGATACTAATTAAAGAAATAAAAAATCTTTGGGTAGAAAACAAAAGGACCAAACTTTTGCAGTTATAGAAAACCAATTTGATAAATATTTATATTTAATTAAATCAAAAGATTGGGTACGAGGGAAAATATATTAAAACAATTTAGTGTAAGAATCCATCTGCATCTAGTTCCTACGAATTTTTTTTATCTTGATAAATAATAATACCACTTGTTTAATTAATTATAAGAATATTGTATTTTATTGTTAGAATATGGCTTCTCCTTTTTATTTGGAGGTTGATGACGCACCACATGACGCAATTACACCCCGTTTCACTAATGCAAATTGTAGTTTAAAATCATTTAGGGGGACGGAGTCGTTTCGGGAAGGGGATGCGGGGAGTGGGGTTGCCGCACGGGGAAGGGGTGCCGGCTTCAAATCGGTGAGTGGGGTTGCCGTATGGGGAAGGGGTGCCGGCTTCAAATCAGTGAGTGGGGAGTTGTGTTTGCGGTGAGTATGCACCGAAGCGGGAAGAGGAGGGAAGGAGGAGAGAGGGGGGGTTTAATGGTGGGTCTTAACCCCTTTTAACCAATAACAATTTTTTTTTAATTCTTTATCATTCTTCATGTGTTTGACCATTGTCAATGATTGAGTGCAAAATGGAGAGTGGAATAGAGACTTGGCATGACATGATATTATTGACTAGAGAATAACTCAAACACCCTAAATTGATTGAACGAGTCCTCCACCCTTAAAATTCTTTATCAATTATCAAGTTGAAGAGAGGCTAAAAGTCGAATGTTATATTGGATGAATAATTTAATAAAAGTTACTTGGTTGTTTATAGAATATTTAACACGTTACAAAATAAATAAATTAATTAATTAACACGTAAACCGAAGTCAACATGGTCACTAAGATTATTGCCATAAAAGTTATCTGGGAAATAGAATCGATATATGAGCCTATTTTTATAAAGTGTTGTATCATATATACTTTTTTTTTCAATTATACGTTCAATCATATTTTTTTAACTAAGGTGTTTTTTTTTTTTTTTTTTTCGGGAAAAGGTCTGCAGTCTGCGGACCACATCTGCAGGCATCTGCAGAAGAAGAGATGGACCAAATGTCTGCAGTCTGCAATGAGAAGAGGGTTTGTTTTTTTACTTCTACAAAACCCCTTCTCACACACACAACACACACACTGATCTCTCTCTCCTCCCTCGATCTCTCTCTCTGCCCTCATCTACCACCACCACCGTCACCACTACACCACCGCCACCACCGTCACCACTACACCACCGTCACCACTACACCACAGCCACCACCGTCACCACTCTTCTCTCTCTCTCTCTCTGCCCTCATCTACCACCGTCGCAACCACCACCGAACACCCACCCCCGTCGAAACCACCACCACCACAGAACACCCACCACCGTCGCAACCACCACCACCGAACACCCACCCCCGTCGCAACCACCACCACCACCACCACAGAACACTCCTCTCTCTCTCTCTCTCTGCGATGAAGATGATGGTGGATTTGGGGGTTTCGATTTGGGGGTTTTATTTGCAGATGAAGGCAGAGAGAGAGAGAGAGAGAGAGATCGTGGATTTGGGGGGTTTTATTCGATTTGGGGGTTTCGATTTGGGGATTGACGGTGACGATGGTGGTGGGTTTTGACGGTGGAGGAGAGAGAGGGTGTCGGAGGTAGAGGTGTTCTTGATTCTGTTGATTTGAGGGTGTCGAAGGAACATGAACAGGGGTTTATGGTGTTCGTTGATTCTGTTGATTTGTGGAGGTGGAGGTGGAGGTGGAGGTGGAGGTGGTGGCGGAGCAGGGGTGGGAGGTGGTGGCGGAGTGGAGGTGGGCGGCGGAGGTGGAGGTGGGCGGCGGAGGTGGAGGTGGTGGCAGAGGAGGTGGTGTCTGGAGGGAGAAGAGGAGAAGGTGAAAAGAGGTGAGCAGACCTTAGAAGACATGGGTCAATGTCTGTGCCAAGAAGAGGTCTCGCAGACCTTTTTTAATGAAAGGTCTGCGAGAAAACAAACAAGCCGCAACACTCAAACGTCTGCGCGCGTCTGCGCGACGCAGACATAAGTCACTTCTGGCCAAAAAACGAACACCACCTAATTGTTGTATTATGCTTTTGTAATACAATGTTGTGCTTTATCATTTTTTAGATTAGACAGTGGGGTATGGTGGGGCTTGGGTTGATGCATTAGTTGACACGTGGAGTTCAAGCCCCCCCCCCCCCCCACCACCTAATGACGTTTCCGTGGGGTATGGCGGGGCTTGGTTGCACCACGTGGGTTGACGGTGGACAACGAATAGAAGGCCGCCACATCGGATCTCAAGCCCGCCCCACGCCCGACTTCAAACCCAAGCCCCAAGGGTCACGCCCCAACCCAAGCCCCATACCTCACAATCTTATCATCGTAAATCATTGTACTTCTTATACATTTTGAAAGTAACTTTTGTATCTGTGCTATAAGTATAAATTAAGAAAAAACCAAAGAATTAGGTAGCATTATTGGTATGAACTATGAAGGAATAGCATGTGGAATGGAATGAATCATTCTGATGCAATGAAAATAAATATGTTTGGTTATCATGTGGTAATGAAATGATTCATTATTTGGTAAGAAGTGTTTTTTTTTCGTTCCTTCAAGAAATGGAAACAAATATGTTATTATTATATTTGTATTAATACTAATATTAATATATATCAAAAATTTTATTACTAATTTTTTTACCACTAATATATTATTATTATTATTATTATTGAGACAATTATATTGTTGTCGTTTTTAATACAATTATGTTTCGTTACTTCGATATTTTTTAATACTAAATTCTACGTACAAAATAATGAATTATTTTATTCACATATTATGAACCAAACATCATAATGGAATTGAATGATCCACTTCATTTCGTTGTCCATTCAATTACCTTGTTCATTCTATTCCATTACTCTACCTATACCTAATAGACCCTTAGGCTAACAACACAAAACTTTTATCATTAGTTGAGTTTTCTTTTGTAATAGTGGGAAGCAAAAAATTATCTACCAAAATAATGTATCTTCAAAAATATTCACAAAATTGATTTAGGGTTTGTTTGGTATAAGGTAATGGAATGGATAGAGAATGGAATGGACTAGGTAATGAAATGGACAACAGAATGAAATAAATCGTTTCATTTCATTGTAATGTTTGGTTATTCATATGTGAATAACATGAATCATTACTTTGTATTATTTGATAAGCGAAAAAAAAAAAGACGAAGTAAAGAAACACAATTGTATTAAAAATGACAAAAATATAATTGTCTCAATAATAATAATAATAATAATAACAACAACAACAATATTTTAGTGGTAAAAAATTAATAATAAAATTTTGATATATATTAATATTCGTATTAATATTAATAATATAAATTGTAACACTCTAACTCGTTTTCTATATTTTAATAAAAACGCGGATAATTTGGACCCAATTTTTTTACATTTAACATACGAGTCTGCGTTAACTGATAACTAAGGCATATCGACATACGAATTATTAGTACAATCGTTTTACATTTTACATTAGTCGAGTTTATAAGTTCATAAACTCAACACGCATGATCATGCTTTAATTATCCCGAAGGGATGTTGCCGAGGAAATGGTTGTTAAGGAGTGTTCGGTTCTTCGTGTGCTTGGTCGTCCGTCCGTCCAATTCTCGCCTTAGTGAAAGCCTGCCATAAACACTAAAAACATTTAGTTTTTAAGTTATGCGGTCAATCGGTTAGTAATCGAAACATTTGAACACAAACATTAAGCACACATTTTTTTTGTGAAGCCTCCTTACCCGGCCGGGTCAGGTTTCCACCCCGCCGTGTTAACTGACACTTGTCTTTTTTTTTTCAGAACCCTTACCCACCTAGGTCAGGTTTTTACCCGTGTGTGTCAGCTGAAAACGTGTTTTCTTTTCAAATCACTATTTCGGTTTGAAGTTAATTAACCAACCGACCCGTTAGTAGGCATTCGCATTCTAGTTCATGCCTCCTACTTCTTTATCAAGATTTTCATAATATCTTCCACCACAACTTCCTTTGTGGTGGTTTTTCTAGTAAAACCTTTATATTCCAATTTTACCCACAGGTATGACATTTTACCAAAATGACTCGTTAAGAGACATAAATCAAAAGGTCTTCGCCTCCCATTCTAATTTTACTAAGAGACCGACCCAATTATGTGACTCATTTTAATCTACCCCTAGGGGTAGTTTGCCCAACCCATCACCCGGGGCATTTTAGTCAATGTAGTCCATTTCCGCATAATGGACTAAATTTTGGATAATAAATTAACCCAAGTGAAATGTAGTCCATTTTCGCATAATAGACATGTCCTTGGCTCGAATGGTCGTTTTACCCAAAATGCTAAATGCATTTCACTTGGGTTAATTTATTATCCAAATTTGACTCATCCCTTTTTATCCGAGCCATAAGCCTTTACCGAAAGCATAACTTTTTATACATACCTGGCACGAGTTAAAACCATTTATTCGTTATCCATACCTTGTGATGGTTATTTATTTCCAATTCGTGGCAATGCATGCCCATACATTATGCTTACCTATAAGCATGAAACTTGACAAAACAAAGCATTAAATACCGGATTCAAATGGTGATCACCATTTGACCTGCGTGACCCGTTTGTCCTTTTGACCATTCTTGGTTCGCTCCTCTTTTTTATTGCATCTAAATCAATCTTTATGTTATTTATCACCAAAATTCATTTTTACTTGTTCGACCCGTTTGATTCGCATCAGCAGGTGCTTATCACCAAAATTTCATTTTTACTTGTTTGACCCGTTTGGTTTGCATGAGCAACTGCTTATCACCAAAACTCACATTTTACTTGTTTGACCCGTTTGGTTCGCGTCAGCAAGTGTTTATTATCAAAAATTTATTTTCACTTGTTTGACCCGTTTAGTTTGCGTCAGAAAGTTATATTTTGAAAGTTTATTGGTTTATCACCAAAAACTCATTTTTACTTGTTCGACCCATTCGGTTCGCGTCAGAAAGTCATATTTCGAAAGTTATTGGTTTTTCACTTGTTCGACCCATTGGGTTTGTGTCTAAAAGTCATATTTCGAAAGTTATTGGTTTTTCACTTGTTCGACCCATTGGGTTTGTGTCTAAAAGTCATATTTCGAAAGTTTATTGGTTTATCACCAAAAACTCATTTTTACTTGTTCGACCCATTCAGTTCGCGTCATAAATTCATATTTCGAAAGTTTATTGGTTTATCACAAAAAACTCATTTTTACTTGTTTGACCCATTCGGTTCGCGTCAGAAAGTCATATCTTCAAAATTCATTATGTTAATCACCTAAATGTGATTACTCGCCATTTTGATAGTTTGACCCGTTATGGTTTACACCATAGGGTGGTATTTCTAAAATTATTTATGTTAATCACCTAAATGTGATTATTCACCATTTTGTTCGTTTGAGCCGTTATGGTTTACACCATAGGGTATCGGCCTTAACAAATCATCGATTTTAACTGTCTACTCTTCATTTAAAAACAAAAACTTCTAATCTAGGAGGTGTAAGTTTTACTTATTTTGTGTCTGTTTAAGCCTTCTCATGTCTTGATCCGTTTGACCTATCCCTTTCCAAGCTCCCACCTAGCTTGTCAAGTGTTAAACTATAATATAACATCTAAAAGACGGTTAGATTAGTCATCATATACCATGACCTTCACCTTATGGACTTTTATACCATCTTTTTCATTCAAATCTGTTATCGATGAGTTTGACTTTCAAAAAGTCAAACTGCCAATTTCTTATAAAATGCACTAACAAGTTCAATAAAACTTATTTAAGCATATTATCAAACATTTGGTGGGCATCATTTCTAGGCTATCATTTTAGCTAACTTTGTCATACAAATTACCATGTATCTATTAGATAACACTTTTCTAGTCATTTGTTCACATTTCATCCTCATGATTTCAAGTTCACTGACTAGTATTTATAATTCAAACCTAAAAGGTTCAAAATATATAATCATGTCAAAATCTGTTTCATCTATTTTGAGAGTTTTGATCTAGAACAACCACGCACATGATTTCTACTTATATTTCTATTCATTATCATGTTTCTAAACCAAATTTACATATCAATTTCATCATATTATCAAGCCCCATTTTATGACATATATGAACACATACTTAAACCTCTAAATTGTCTAAGTATTTCATATATACTAGCATGTATGATGATCATAAACATAAATACATCATCAATTTCATCATGTCATCAAAACCCATTTAATCATCAAAACTCATCATATGTAAATCTACCACATACCTTATGTTTAAATGGTACTAGAGGGTTAGAATCTTCAAACATGCAAGGAAATCATTTGGATTTCACCTTGCATCTCACCAATTTTGTGAATTGGAGTTTTAGAGAGGATTCTCCTTTCTTCCTCTCAATCTCGCCCTCACACACACACACACACACACACCAAAACACCGAGTTTTGACTTCTCCATTTTTTTTTACTTTTTAAAGTTTTCCAATTGCCCAACTTTAGTCCCCTAGGTTTAGCTATACACTTATGTTTAACCTTAACCCTCTTATTTCTTAGTATTTAACTCCACTTCTAACTAAGTTAGATAACTTAGTTTATTTTTGTTACTTGGCATACATAAAAATGTACTAGTTAATAAACTTGAGTTTTGGGCGTTACCAGGTACGACTGACCCGTCTTAATTTAAGTCTCGGTAACCCAAGCCTTTTAAGACTTTACTTTCTAAAAATATTCATTCACTTTAATTTAGCGTTAGTTTTACTTATTAACATCTTAACGCTAATTGTATTTTTTCCCACTTATCCCTAGTTGATTTGTTTTAATTACCAAGTCCGTTTTTTGGGTGTTACATATATAATAATAATAATAATAATAATAATAATAATAATAATAATAATAATAATATATTTCTTTCCATTCCTTGAAGGAATGGAAAAAAAAACACATCCTCTTACCAATGAATGAAAATTGTTGTATTTGGAAGGAGTTTCATTCCTTTGGAGTGCTCCATTCCATTCATTTCACCTTCAAGTCCTTCATACCAAACGCTATCTTAGTGTTTTTAACTTTTTTAACAAACATATTATGCTTCTCTTTTGTTTTTTTCTATTAAATCAATCGATTATACTTTTTTTTTAGTTAATTGCTAAAATCGTCCCTGAGGTTTGGGCAGGTTTGTCATTTTCGTCCAAAATGATACTCTTGTACCAAATTGCCCCCAATGTTTGTAACCTTTTGCCAGTTTCATCCAAACCACTAACTTAGTTATTTTTTCTGTTAAGTTGAGGATATTTGGATGAAACTGCAAATATAAAACCAAAGGGACGATTTTGACAATTTACTCAAACTCTTTTAAATTTCTTATATTTAATTAATTTAGTTACATATATAATAAAAAAGAATATACATGTAATTTTTATATGAAAAAAATAATAGCTTTGTCACATAATTTTTATAAATTTCATCCAACCACTAACTAAATTAATTTTTACTCAAGCCACTCAGAATAAGTATTAGTTAGTTACCCTCATAATCTTAATTAAATAAATATTTTATTTCTACTAACATATTTCCTAGGTGCTCAACACATTTAAAAAATATGTAACCGTTTTACAATTTTTTTTCTATCTCTACAACTGATAAACTAAAAGTTGTAATCGATTGTTATGTTTTGCACACCAATGACGTTTTCTCTTTATAAAACATATTTATATAAAGAAGCTGTAAATTAATTTCTGTCTTAATTTATAAAATTTAAAATATCCTTCACCTTAACAGAAAAAATAAACTGAGTTAGTGATTTGGATGAAAATTTATAAAAATTATGTGACAAAACTATTAATTTTTTTTTTCTTATAGAAACTACATGTATATTCTTTTTTTTATTATATATGTAACAAAAATAATTAAATAAAAGAAATTAAAAAGGGTTTGAGTAAATTGCCAAAATCGTCCCTGTGGTTTATGTTTGCCAGTTTCATCCAAATATTATCAACTTAACAGAAAAGATAAACTAAGTTAATGGGTTGGATGAAAATGGCGAAAAGTTACAAACGTTGGGGGGCAATTTGGTACAAAAGTGTCATTTTGGACGAAAATGACAAACCTGCCCAAACCTCAGGGACGATGTTGGCAATTAACTCCTTTTTTTTTATTTTTCTTCAATAAGCCATATACTTTATTTATATTTTTTAACTAACTCCTTGTAATTTTTTTCTTTTATTTATCTCAATTACAAACTAAAATAATCATCCAAAAAAAATTAAAAAAATGATATAAGAAACATAAAAAAAGTTAATCAAACACATTAACTCGCTACCAATCTCAATATAAAATACAAGCAAAAATAAAAATATCAAATAACTTGATTGTTCTATTAAAAACAGTAAAATTAAAAGAAAAATAAAAGCTGACTTTTTTTTTTAATTTACGATAAATGATTAACAAATGAACATGTTACAATTTACAACCTTTAAGGTTCACCAATAAGTTAAGAGCTGACTTTTCAAAAACTTCAACAAAAAAAATTGAACTAAGAATCACAAAAAAGCTGAGCAAACATAAACTCACTATTCATATAACACCCTAATCGATGACGGAAACATTAGGGCATTACTTTGGTAGATAGTTTAAAAGCATATGGAACTAAAAATTCAAACATTTATTAATCAAATTTAAAACTATCAGTTACAATCAAAGAAACAAATAACAAATCAATTCGTATTTAATTATCTAAATCCTCAATGCATCCTATGTGAGTAGCAAATTTTGTAAGCATCATCAAACCTTATCGCCTGAAACATGTGCAAAATACAGGTCAACTATGAAAAGTTGGCGAGTAACATAGGGTATTAGTACATATAAGTATAATTGAAAATTTTTTGTACAATTCAATGGCATAGCATAACATCTAAATCAATTTGAAATAAAGACATGAAACTAAGGGCACACTCAAACCTTGTGTCGACTTGTAAGTGAGGAACCCAAAGGGTTAACCTCTTGCTAGAGTAAGTGGTTTCTAAAAAGGCTAAGGAGTGGGAATGGGGTGTCAATCCTATAGCGCTATAACATACTACCAGGTGGCTTGATCGTAGTCAATGAATGTACAAGTAGTAATCATGTAATTTGATATAAACACATAGATAGCATGCAACCATAGAATCGAATTGTAAGTTGAGTATAACATGTGATAGTTTGTGTATTTGATATTGGCACATGAATCACCCCAAAAGTGAAAAAAAAATAGTAAAAAAAGGAACTATGTACTCACCTGGATATAGCTAAGCAACACAAGCAGATGATGATGTAGAATTGCAAATTTCAAAGAATTATCCTAATTGATTAAAAGATATTGTTTAATAATTTGGACTTAGATTATGATTAATTACTGTAGGACTAGTAGGGAATTTTGTAAATTTATAGGGGTAAAAATAGTTAACTAAATCTGTAACACCCCAATCGATGGCAGAAACATCGGTTGGGTGTTACAATTGACCACAACATCGAATATCGAATACTAAATATACTTAAATGTCAAATAACTCAAAACTCTTGATGTACATGATATTTTTAATTGTAATTGTGTAAAATAAATTAAATCATATATATATAATTGTATCTAAACCCTAGTTTCTTTCACAAACTAGTTTATATACCCTAGGCAAGCCCATTCCTCGCATAGGCTTTCCATAGGCTTGTCTGGCCCACATGGCCTTAGGGGCTGTTTGGTAGCTTCTGAATGGTCATTAAGAGGCTACCTCTTAATGTAATCATTAAAATTTTTACCAATGAGAAGGTAGAAGAATGTGACATATGATGATTTACCATTCAGAGGTTACCTCTTAACCATTCAGACTTGAGGTTACCTCTTATTCATTCAGAGATTTTAAACCATTAAGAGGTGGCATCTGAATGGTCATTAAGAGGCTACCAAACAGCCCCTTAGACATGACCCAAATAACTTATAAAGGTCCAATTTCTAATATAAACTAATTAAGTAAAGCTCAGATCGCTACCGTAGCCCGTTGCATATATATAATGCGTCAGTCTCACACTTATAGGGCTTAACATAAACATAATAGATAAATTGACAAATGAATTTGTATGGATTCGAATGATTTTTTTTATTTAAATATATAGCTAAGGATGGTTAAAATAAACATAATACAT
This sequence comes from Helianthus tuberosus, assembly GCA_030545235.1. NCBI lineage: Eukaryota > Viridiplantae > Streptophyta > Magnoliopsida > Asterales > Asteraceae > Helianthus > Helianthus tuberosus. Next base: position 146,540,972 of record CM060429.1, read on the forward strand.
AATTTGACAAATGAATTGGATGGATTCGTTTGAAATTAATTGAGTTTTAGTTCATCGACCAGAATTGATTTAAATTAGAGCTAAAGTAAGAGTCAAATAATTGAGTGTAGAAAATCTCTCTGTAATAATTTGTTTGCTATAACCCCAACCCCCATCATACACATAGTTCACATAACATAAGTTAACGCGAAGGATTGGAATTGAAATGTTACATAGTTAAATTACTAATTCAAGTTATGTAATTCAAATAAAAAATTAGTATTTACAATATAAAGAAGCATACAACACGTATCATATAGCAAGTTTTGACCAATATATTTGAATTTTATTTAATATGTTATCCAAATAAATAATCATACATATTCATGTGGACTTAAATATTTATTTTGCAATCATCATTCTTTCTAAGATTAAAGTATAATTATTCCCTGAATAAGTGATTAAATTACAATGCAAGATTCGTTACCAAGTTAGATATAATTCTAAATTAAATAATTGCAAACTGTGTCTAATTATAGTAATATATATATAGTTAAAATTGTTTTCGTAGGTATTCAAAGAGAATAAATTCCCTAAAAACAGCATCTGGCTTGATAGTATATTAGTATACTTAACCTCGAAGACAGCGTCAACTTTTGTTGATTAGGGTTTTGAGATGTACATTATTATTATATATGCAACCATTGATTAATTTAATAATGATAATAATAATTAATAAGATTGATGACGACCCAGATGACGCAAATTGCATCTTCATATTCAAACACAATAAATAAAAATTATAGTGTGGTTACGGGATAGTTTGGTGGTAAAGTGGTGTAATCTCTAATCAAGTGATTGTAGGTTTAAATCCTATAAATGGGAGATGTGTTGTGATTTTAGTTGTTTAGAAAAAAAAAAAAACTAAAGCGGGATGTTGGGTCCAATTGGTAAAGCCATTAGAGTTAAGGCGTTGCTTTATTAAGGTCAAGAGTTTGAGTCCTGACAAAGACGGACTTAGTGTGATTTTAAGCCGTTAAAAATTAATAAATAAATAGGAATATCTATAAAAAAATAAATTTTTATAAAAAATGTAAGTATTCTTTTTTAAAAACACCGTAACTCTAATTGCTAAAATTACAGTTTATTTCATCTTACTTGGAATATGTATTTGATATACATAAATTCAATTTCAAACATTTACTACAAAACAAATAGTATTTGGCGACATGAATCGAATACATATACAGGTTTTGACATGAATCGAATATATATGCAGGTCTAAAGATTATTATTGACATATGAATTGCAAAACTTATACTTTTATCATCTAAACATCAAACTTATGTGCTCACCAACTATTTTAGTTGACACTTGATTTTTTCACATATTTTCATTATACTTTTATCATCCAAACATCAAACAATGCAAGTGTCAACCGAGACCTTGATTTGAGGCATAACAATAGACAACAAAATCGTCGTTTTTGTCGAGAAGGGTTACGATCGGAGCGTCCCAAATCATACGCTTGAGGTTTAAAAAGACACCTCTTGCTTGCAACCCCAAACAAAAGGTTTATATTTTTGGGTTAGCGAGGTAAGAGGCACAACGATTTTCGAGAAGTTGGAGATAAACCGACGGTAATAACCCGCCAATCCAAGGAATGAACGGACTTCGGAAAGGAATTTTGGGGCGATCCAATATTTGACGGCTTCGATTTTGACAGGATCAGATACCTTTTTTGTTTACGATATAACCAAGGAATTGAACTTCTTGTAGCTAAAATTCACATTTAAGGAACTTAGTGTACAATCATGGTGTGTGTAAGGTGTGTTATATCTTTATTGATATTTTAAGCACATTTTACACATTAGTCAAGTTTTAAATTTATAAAACACGATATTCTACTAACACTAAACACACATATGGGCAAGTGCACCCATCGTGAGCGTAGTATAGCGTTGGTAAGATACCGAGGTCGTCCAAGTACACAAGAGCTTTTAGTACCGGTTTATCCTCAACGTCTAATCAAATAAAAATTTTTGGAAAAGGTTTTAAACAAGAAAAATAAAAACTAAAAATACTGAAAAATAAAAATAAAATAAAAACAAATAGACAAGATGAATCACTTGTATCCGACTCGCCTTTAATGTATCCTTTGATGATTTTCGCACTTTCGCACTTTTTAAGAGATTATCTTAGTTATGGTAGTATGCCCCTCTTTAATGTATCCTTTGATGATTTTCGCACTTTCGCACTTTCGCACTTTTTACGTGTGAAAGTATACTCTTGAGGGACTAAAGTTGACAAACATGGAAAGTATGTAAATATACGAGTTCAAAATGTCAACAGTGAATAAATATACTTTACAATAACCCTACATGATGTTGATACCATCAGACGAATAAATCATGGATCATACGAGGCTAAAAGTGAGAGATTTCAAACTACAGGGGTTAAATGTGTCAACATGTTTAAGTTATACCTCTGAGTGACCTTTTGACAAACCCGAAGCTTTGTAACTGTTAATCATGCTCACTAGAATGCACGATATAAATTTCATAAAGTTTCGTTATCGTATGAGAAAGTTATGATCAAATTCGTATGCGAGGGGTAAAGCGTTAACGTTGAAAGATATGACTTTTCGGGTTAACCGGAAATGTCCAGGGACTTGGCAAAGTGGGTATAAGTCCTAAAGCCCTTGTAGGTAAATAAGAAGGGGTTAAATTGCAAGAAATAAGTCGGTTGCCCTTTCGATTGCTTGAAAGGCCAAGCCTTTGTTTCTGCCAAAGGCTTGCGCACCGCAAGGGTCAACCCTTACGATGCGCAAGCAGTGCCCGGCGACAGAAAGTTGCCTGGTTGCTGTTTAAACGGATTAAATGACCTTTAAACGATTTTCCTCATCTCCCTTGGCCCATAAACAATCCCTAAACCTCTAGGGACACTTGTGGATCAGTTGTGGTAAGTCATAGACTTGTGTGTCAACCTTTTGTGGTGTTCTTGATCACTATATAAAGGCTTCATGTGCAACAAGTTCTTCACACCATTCATCTGCACATTTGGGGCATTTCTGGAACTAAGGATCTTTCTCTAAGCATCACATTTCGTGCATAGGACTTCAGTAAGTTTGCTAATCCTTTCTTAATTAAGTTTTAGCTTAGTATTAGCTTAAAAGTCAAACCGTCGTAATTAACGGTTGACTTTAAGATTAATCACTAATGGTCCAGTGATTAGTCGAATCAAAAGTAGTTATAAGTTGGTAATTATGTGGGTAATAAAACCTCAAAAGGGTTCCCCCTGATTCCCACTCTAACTAGGTCAAATGTCGGGTCAAACTTGTATTTAAAAAGTCAACAGAATGTGTAAATTACAATTTATGCATAATTAGCAATGTAGAACATATACAACCTGTTTGATCATTAATATAACTTGGTAATGAGTGTAAGAACATGTCTAAACATGTTCAACCCGACAATTTACTGTTTAGACCCGGTTCGGAACCGAAAGACGCAAAGCTTTGACTTCAGTTCTGACCCGTTTTGGTATGTTTTAGAAATACCTAAGAGCTTCATTTGGACCAGGTTACATGCTAGTATAACCCTCTGTGATTATACACCATGGTTCATTAGTTAACCGATTAATACGCATGATTCCGTTAATTGCTCATATGTTGACCATTATGCCATTTTCACCCTAAAATGTGATTTTTGAAAATGTAAGAGTAGAAACTTTAATTACTGATATATAAACTTGTATGCAAAATTTGACATCAGTTTGAGGTGTAGATAAAGAGTTATGCTCGTTAGCGTAAAATGAAAGCTTTATGTTAATTAAACGGCGTAATTAGGTAAATAATTAAACTCTTTTATAACCTTTTAAATGACCAAACTACCCCTACGGGGCATAGTTTGTGTTTAAATACATTTCGGGCATAATGAAAGACATCTTACTGATGTCACAACATATTTGAGGCATAATTAACTTAGGAAACCTGTATATGGCTCTCATGAATACCCGTTACGCTTCTTACGCGTTCGGTACGATTTATGTAACTAGTTTACATAAATTAGCCTAAACGGGTCAAACCTTATCGGTTTTATCTCAAAATCCAGAAGGTGGTTAGATTACCCATATTATACAAGTCTTCAAACTTGTCGGGTCTAAAACACATTCTATTCCGGTCTTCGCTTAATCACGCGCTTGAACCGTATATTTCCTTAAGACTAACTGGTCTAAGCTTAGGCTTAATTAAAGACCCGTTAGCATTCTAAATTGGTTATTTATACCATCATTCCAGACTAGAGCCTTCCGGTAAATGGTACCTACGCTTACTTAAGTGAATACGGCTGAGTTATTAAATTCTTGCTATTTAAGACAGGAGCTAGCTCAGGTAAATACTCTTAACTTATTTTCCCTATACGGGCTTGGGATACGGCACTATAAAAGTACCGCTTGGTCAGGTGTATGTAGTCATTTAAATCGGATTGTGATTGATGTATTTACATAACCTGTTTAATATGTATTATTTGGTGTATGGCTTTTGGGGGTTAATGACCATGTCCCGGATATCCTTGGCATCATTTTACGAAATGGCCACGACCTAAGCACGGGGTGTAGGCGTACACCTGACAGCTGCATTATGTAAAAACTGGTAATCCACTCCGAGGTATCATCCTTGTGGGCACTATACCGGAACTGGTAATCCACTTAGAGGATGATAGCCTGTGGGCATTATACATGTGGCGTGTCAGTTAATCTGTCCGGCTCTTCTAACCGGCCCTAATGGACGACAAATAAGTAAAACTGTATACAAGATTATATACAAATAATTTTCCCAAGTTATAAAAGATTAATTTTGCCTCTGTGCATTTTAATCAAAGTGTCAAAATGTGTTGTGCCTGGTGCATCTAAATCAATTTTCTTAAACTCTTTTCAAATGAGTCAGTTGAGTGTATTTACCAGTGAAAACTGACGTATTTTCCAAAAAGGTTAAGTGACAGGTACTGAACGTAAATGGCTGGAAGCTCAGGACGCTAATAAGGAATCTTGCAAGTTCTAGGCGTCTAAAGTCTGTTGAACAAATGTTTATATCTTAAGATCCGCCTGTGGATCCTTTACTTTCCGTTGTAATACTGGATATTACTTTATATTCGGAATGTAATATATTTACCTTTTGCTTCCGCTGTGCATTTATATATTGTGTTGTTTGACTATGATGATATCAACTACGTCACGATACTCCCCACCGGGCCCACCGGTGACACGTGGAATCCGGGGTGTGACAGGTTGGTATCAGAGCCAACATTGAGTGAATTAAACACTAGCCTTTTTGGTGTTTAATCTCAATGACACAGTAGCACATTCCTTGACCTTCTGAGTCTAGACTTAACTTAGGAATGTTCTAAATCCTAACCTGGAAATTTTGCTTCCAATTTTTTTATACGTCGCCAAGCGAAGAAGCTGTAATAAGAATTCTCCACATCCGGAGCCTTGAAATGCTGAGCTTCGTACCACGGCCAGGATGAAACGTGCAACCAAGGAGAAAGCATTCAGAAATAAAATGAAGAAGAAACTCCTTTTGCTGAAAATCGTTTCCTTAAGAGTCCTCATAAGGACATATTTATCTTTCAATCCCTTCGAGGACAACATTATTCCTTTCAAGTCCCGCTTAGGGCAACTTTATACTTTTATTTTTATATAGTGGAATGATTAAGTTTAAACTTTCATTCTAAACATGAAATATGAAATAAATGAATGATTACATTCTTTTTATAAGATCTACCATTATAATAAAATGGCAAAATCTAAAAAGGACAAGACCTAGCCTCGGGTCATATTAAGACCGACCAATATGGCAGTTCCTCAATTTAGATTCAGATCCTTATTAACATTCCTTTTGCAAGATCTACCATTATAATAAAATGGCAAAATCTAAAAGGACAAGACCTAGCTTCGGGTCATATTAAGACCGGCCAAGATGGCAGTTCCTCAATTTAGATTCAGATCCTTATTAACATTCCTTTTGCAAGATCTACCATTATAATAAAATGGCAAAATCTAAAAGGACAAGACCTAGCTTCGGGTCATATTAAGACCGGCCAAGATGGCAGTTCCTCAATTTAGATTCAGATCCTTATTAACATTTCAATTTAGAAATTGTTCTGCGTTAATTATTAAAAAGAATCTTAAAAGTAAAACCTAGCCTAAATGTCAATGCTGACATGGCCAAGATGGTAAAACCTAGCCTAAATGTCAATGCTGACATGGCCAAGATGGTAAAACCTAGCCTAAATGTCATTGCAGACATGGCCAAGACGGTAAAACCTATTCAAAAGATTCCTAAGCTAATTTAATGAGCTCTGAATCATGGGTTTAGATCATCACTTGAGATGATCATATTTTGACCATACGTGGTAATATAGCGCCTACGGGCCCTGCTCATTTCCATATGAGCCAAAAGACAGCGGTAGCGATGATTCCCTGTCAAATAAAGGTAATGAACTAGGTTCAAACCTTCATGCTTTGATTCTCTGAAATCATAGCTTATAATTTATAAATGTCCTTGTGACTAGGCCTGTTGTGCCAGTATACCTTCAAGCTTTGATTCTCTGAAATCATAGCTTATAATTTAAAACTGTCCTTGTGACTAGGCCTTTGCGCCACCTTAATATCCTTAATGTTTTATAACTAGGATAAATTATAATGCCTCGATTCTCTGAAATCATGGCTTATAAATTAAACTTGTCTACGCGACTAGGCCATTTGTGCCATTATTAACTTATAAATTAGGATTCATGATAAAAATCCTGAATAAAATAAATATCCTTCCTTCCCTGCCAGTATGCATTTTAAAAAGAATCTTAAAGGTGAAACCTAGCCTACGCGGCCAAGATGGTGAAACCTACTCAAGGGATTCAGATCCTTGTTAACACCTAAGAACGTGTTAGCACTCCTGACAAATGCGATTCGATAAAATCACAACAGTCATCCCTATATTGGAAATTTTTAAATTCCTAAATTGCCTTATGATCTAGAAATCAAGGCTTATATCATCTTATAAGATGATCATATTATAAACATCCGTGAGTGATGAAGTGCCACGGGCTAAATTTGTTGTCCGATAAGACAACGACAGTGGTGGTCTTTGACCCTGTCTAAAGAGGTTGGAATACGTCCAAGCATAATAGTCGGTAGGGTCCATACGATCTCGACTAATATCATCTGAAAAGATGATCATACCATAAATATCCCTTAGAAGGGAAATGCCTACGGGCTATAATTAACGTCCTCCGAGACTAAAGACAGTGGTAGCCTATAACTCCCTGTCAAGAAAAGATGTTTTGCCTACGGGCTATAATAAATTGTCCATCTGAGACATTGACATTATGATCTTTATGATTCCTTGTCTAAGGTGGTGAGCTATACTCAAGCCAAATAGTCAATGTGATTAATGCAATCCTGACTCATATCATCTAAAATGATGAATCCATTATAAACATCCATTAGAGATGTTTCGCCTACGGGCCATATTATATTGTCCATTTGTGACACAAACATTATGATCTCTATGATCCCCTGTTTAAGGTAGTGAGCTGCGCTCAAGCCTAATAGTCTATATGATCATTGCGATCCTGACTAGTATCATCAGTATGATGATCATAAATTCATAATATTGACACCTCTAGTGATGAACTGCCTACGGGCTATACTTTACTCTATTGTCGATAAGACAAAATAGTGGTGATCTTTATGATCCCCTATTCAAAATGTTGGGATTATACCCAAACCTAATAGTCAATATGACCGATGTGATCATGACTAATATCATTAGATACGATAATTATATATAGACATCCATTAGAGATGTTAATTGGTTTACCTTTCTGGCAAGTGAATCGCCTTTCAAGACGATGACGGTTGTAGTCTATGACTCCCTATCCAAAGGTGAAGAACTATGTTCAGGCCTTAAAACTCCTGATCTAATAAGATTGCAACCTATGAATTGATGTCCTTGTGACAAATCCACAAGTTATACTTCAAGTCACCCATAACAAGCCTCCGTGCTATAATTCGTCGTTCGTAACGAGTTAACATACTAAGTGTTAACATCCCTGGTGACAGGCCTTAGTGCCATATCTATAACGTCCTAGAGACAAGGCCATTTGTGCCGTATCTAGATGTCATTACGACAAGGCCTTCGCGCCATATGATTACTTATGTCCTTCATGACTGGGTTTTATGCCATATCTTTCTACGTCCCTCGTGACAGGCTTTTATGCCATATATGTATATATATATAACCAAAGTTATGTAAGGCTAGCCTTTGAGCTATTTATAATCGTCCTTGTGACAAAGACAGTTGTGACATTATGGTCCCCTGTCAAGCAGGTATTGGTCTCGCTCCAAACATTGGATGCCATTAATAGACCTTTAGTATGCCATAAGCTTAGCAAACTTTTGATTGCATACATAAGAACTTCAGATATTAAAAATAAGGTATAATTTACCAATAGAATCTTTAATGACCCTCTCTCCCATCCTCGGAGAAAATCCTTTCATAAGAATCTGGAGTACTCTTCCCCAAAAAGAGTACGACAATATATATTACTTTATTTTATTATTTTCCTCATCGTTTTCTATCGCCTGCGAATGCCAAACTATGTTTGATAAAAGTGCCATATGAGGGTTGGCGTATCCTAGTGTGTCCCATAGATTGCTTCCATGCCTGATCAGTATGGAGGTTTAATACATGGAACCCCTGAGATATCCCAATGGTCATATTGTACTAAAGTCGACTAGTAGTATTCAAAGAAGATATCCAGAATGGAATTGTCCAAGTAAATGTTCCCGATTAAGGAATTCGTGGACTTATAACATAAACGTGTCACTTGTTTGACACAAGCAATGATGGATGAACTGGAGTCTGAGATTTGGAAAAATCTCCGTAACCTCCTTGTATCTTGATTATTCTCTCCTAAGACTACCCTGTTTACCTCCCAAGAGGCAAGTAGAGTTAAGATTAACATCCCGCTTTGGGGTGAAGTGTTGTAGGAACTCATGTTGATTATGGAATAACCGAAACCCTGATTAAGTAAATTTTAAGACATAGGTTCATATAGCCTAACTCGATATTCCGAGGGTATGATATTGTTAAATAAGAAAGACGGTTCATTTTGCTTATGCATACATTACCGCAACCCTAATTAGGCAACAATTAAGAATTGACATCAGCTACCCAGGATCGTCGAATTGTTCGACTAACGACAAGGATTAGCTATTCCTTAATATTAGTTAAGTAGTGGTTGGAATAACCATCTCACCTTAAGATAAGCCTTGCTATAATAGTTGATATGTAAGCATCAAGGCTGCTCCCTTGGAGACCTTGTAAAGATGGAATGTTAAACATCTATTGTTAGGACAATGGATTGGTAAGTCCACCTATCAGGATCTGGAAGTTGCATTAGAAACAACGAATAAGATCATACAAACCCCTAATTATCTGTAAGTTGCCATTATTCGGCAGAAAATCAAGGATTAATGGAAAGTAGTAACCTTCCTAAATTCTTGTTAAGAAATAAGGCTCAACAACAGATATCACCCATGAAGGGTGTGCCAAATTTGTTAAAATTATCAGGCTAGTCGGGCTCTGAGTATATAGAACCAATCGAAGGATTAGAATGTATCAAGATTAAATAGCTTACGAGCTAAGACCTAATTAAGGAGCTCGGTGGAACGCGCAATGCACCCCACCCTAATGATTTAAGGACGTGTTTCGCCAATAAGTCAAGAAACACTATCACATAATGACATACATATTTATGATATGATGAGCAACCTGTGTCGAGTAAGGATCGACAGGATTAGAAGCTCCAAAGGATACATGTACCTATCATAAAGGTCAGTTGGAATGCCATAGAGGCTCAAAGATACTGGGGAAGATTAAGCCCAATATAAGGCAGAAAACACTTCCTTTACTTTAACAAATCTCGAGGTCGAGATTTCTTTTAAGGGGGTGAGGATGTAACACCTCGAAAAATCACGTCCTATAATGTATTGACATGTGTCATAAGCTTGAACGTGTGAAAGTATACTCTTAAGGGACTAAAGTTGACAAACATGGAAAGTATGTAAATATACGAGTTCAAAATGTCAACAGTGAATAAATATACTTTACAATAACCCTACATGATGTTGATACCATCAGACGAATAAATCATGGATCATACGAGGCTAAAAGTGAGAGATTACAAACTACAGGGGTTAAATGTGTCAACATGTTTAAGTTATACCTCTGAGTGACCTTTTAACAAACCCGAAGCTTTGTAACTGTTAATTATGCTCACTAGAATGCACGATATAAATTTCATAAAGTTTCGTTATCGTATGAGAAAGTTATGGTCAAATTCGTATGCGAGGGGTAAAGCGTTAACGTTGAATGTTATGACTTTTCGGGTAAACCGGAAATGTCCAGGGACTTGGCAAACTGAGTATAAGTCCTAAAGCCCTTGTAGGTAAATAAGAAGGGGTCAAATTGCAAGAAATAAGTTGGTTGCCCTTTCGAATGCTTGAAAGGCCAAGCCTTTGTTTCTGCCAAAGGGTTGCGCACCGCAAGGGTCAACCCTTACAGTACGCAAGCAGTGCCCAGCGACAGAAAGTTGCCTGGTTGCTGTTTAAACGGATTAAATGACCTTTAAACGATTTTCCTCATCTCCCTTAGCCCCTAAACAATCCCTAAACATCTAGGGACACTTGTGGATCAGTTGTGGTAAGTCATAGACTTGTGTGTCAACCTTTTGGGGTGTTCTTGATCACTATATAAAGGCTTCATGTGCAACAAGTTCTTCACACCATTCATCTGCACATTTGGGGCATTTCTGGAGCTAAGGATCTTTCTCTAAGCATCACATTTCGTGCATAGGACTTCAGTAAGTTTGCTAATCCTTTCTTAATTAAGTTTTAGCTTAGTATTAGCTTAAAAGTCAAACCGTCGTAATTAACGGTTGACTTTAAGATTAATCACTAATGGTCCAGTGATTAGTCGAATCAAAAGTAGTTATAAGTTGGTAATTATGTGGGTAATAAAACCTCAAAAGGGTTCCCCCTGATTCCCACTCTAACTAGGTCAAATATCGGGTCAAACTTGTATTTAAAAAGTCAACAGAATGTGTAAATTACAATTTATGCATAATTAGCAATGTAGAACATATACAACCTATTTGATCATTAATATAACTTGGTAATGAGTGTAAGAACATGTCTAAACATGTTCAACCCGACAATTTACTGTTTAGACACGGTTCGGAACCGAAAGACGCAAAGCTTTGATTTTTGCTTTGACTTCAGTTCTGACCCGTTTTGGTATGTTTAAAAAATACCTAAGAGCTTCATTTGGACCAGGTTACATGCTAGTATAACCCTCTGTGATTATACACCATGGTTCATTAGTTAACCGATTAATACGCATGATTCCGTTAATTGCTCATATGTTGACCATTATGCCCTTTTCACCCTAAAATGTGATTTTTGAAAATGTAAAAGAGTAGAAACTTTAATTACTGATATATAAACTTGTATGAAAAATTTGACATCAGTTTGAGGTGTAGATAAAGAGTTACGCTCGTTATCGTAAAATGAAAGCTTTATGTTAATTAAACGGCGTAATTAGCATATAGCCTAATCAAACCTATTTTTTGATATCAAACTTATTACCCACTGATGTAATATATTATTATGGGATTTTTGAAGATTTTTAATTAATTTTAGGCTGAGCATAACTTATAGTCGTAGGCTTAATCCGGTAATTGTCGGTTTTGCCCTAACGGGCTATAAAATGAGTTTTACATATCTAAACGACTCCAAACTTTTGCTACTGATCACATATGATAAATAAATTATTTTAAGCCTTCTGGAAATATAAAAATATCAGATTTATGTATCGAACCCGGAAGTGGCTTCTAATCGCCTTTTTAAGCGTTTTTAACGCATAGTATGTACTAAAACTATTTTTAAACATACAAGGGTGATACCTACTGATATTAGAGGCAAATTATAATGTTTTAACAGTAAGCAAAAGTTGTTTAACTCAGACTTCAGTTTTGAGCTTTTCGACTTATGTAAAATTACCAAAATACCCCTACGGGGCATACTTTGGTTATAATTGGTAAATTTCCCATATATACTTTACCCTACTGTTATAACTTAGTAAAATAAGTATTTTTTCTGATTATATCAGACCTGTAACTCAGGTAAATACTTAAACTCTTTTATAACCTTTTAAATGACCAAACTACCCCTACGGGGCATAGTTTGTGTTTAAATACATTTTGGGCATAATGAAAGACATCTTACTGATGTCACAACATATTTGAGGCATAATTAACTTAGGAAACCTGTATATGACTCTCATGAATACCCGTTACGCTTCTTACGCGTTCGGTACGATTTATGTAACTAGTTTACATAAATTAGCCTAAACGGGTCAAACCTTATCGGTTTTATCTCAAAATCCAGAAGGTGGTTAGATTACCCATATTATACAAGTCTTCAAACTTTTCGGGTCTAAAACACATTCTATTCCGGTCTTCGCTTAATCACGCGCTTGAACCGTATATTTCCTTAAGACTAACCGGTCTAAGCTTAGGCTTAATTAAAGACCCGTTAGCATTCTAAATTGGTTATTTATACCATCATTCCAGACTAGAGCCTTCCGGTAAATGGTACCTATGCTTACTTAAGTGAATACGGCTGAGTTATTAAATTCTTGCTATTTAAGACAGGAGCTAGCTCAGGTAAATACTCTTAACTTATTTTCCCTATACGGGCTTGGGATACGGCACTATAAAAGTACCGCTTGGTCAGGTGTATGTAGTCATTTAAATCGGATTGTGATTGATGTATTTACATAACCTGTTTAATATGTATTATTTGGTGTATGGCTTTTGGGGGTTAATGACCATGTCCCGGATATCCTTGGCATCATTTTACGAAATGGCCACGACCTAAGCACGGGGTGTAGGCATACACCTGACAGCTGCATTATGTAAAAACTGGTAATCCACTCCGAGGTATCATCCTTGTGGGCACTATACCGGAACTGGTAATCCACTTAGAGGATGATAGCCTGTGGGCATTATACCTGTGGCGTGTCAGTTAATCTGTCCGACTCTTCTAACCGGCCCTAATGGACGACAAATAAGTAAAACTGTATACAAGATTATATACAAATAATTTTCCCAAGTTATAAAAGATTAATTTTGCCTCTGTTCATTTTAATCAAAGTGTCAAAATGTGTTGTGCCTGGTGCATCTAAATCAATTTTCTTAAACTCTTTTCAAATGAGTCAGTTGAGTGTATTTACCAGTGAAAACTGACGTATTTTCCAAAAAGGTTAAGTGACAGGTACTGAACGTAATTGGCTGGAAGCTCAGGGCGCTAATAAGGAATCTTGCAAGTTCTAGGCGTCTAAAGTCTGTTGAACAAATGTTTATATCTTAAGATCCGCCCGTGGATCCTTTACTTTCCATTGTAATACTGGATATTACTTTATATTCAGAATGTAATATATTTACCTTTTGCTACCGCTGTGCATTTATATATTGTGTTGTTTGACTATGATGATATCAACTACGTCACGATACTCCCCACCGGGCCCACCGGTGACACGTGGAATCCGGGGTGTGACACGTTACCCTCAACCCAGTGGTTTGAGTCAGCAAGTATTCAATTCCAAAGGGTCGGAATATTGAAAGATAATTAATTAATGCGAAAAGTGGTATGCCTCTCTTTTGAAGGCGACGTTACCCTCGGCTAAGTGGTTTGAGTCAGCAGGGATACAATCCCAAGTAGCCGGTTTAATGTATTAATAGTAGTTTACATATGAGGGGATCAAGCCATTCGCACCCCCGCCATCCAATACCAGTGGGTATTGAAGGAGCTCCTAGTAAGCTTGACCTAGGTCATTGCAGGATCTATACACTGAACAAGGCAAGAACCTTACTAAACCATTCCCTTAACCCCCGACCAGGTAGCCAACATATCTCTATATAGACCGTAGAGATATGAATGGTGAAAATCTTTTACTTTATATAGACAGTAAAGTATTGCCAAGACACCACAGACAAATGATAAAGAAGTTTCACCTTCAACATAAGAAACTAGTTATTAAAGTCATTAAAACAAAACCAAATAAAAAGTGCGAAAAGATTAAAAATCAAAAGTAATACATTAAAGACTTGTCTTCACCAAGTGATGTAAGAGACTTAGCCAAACATGGCATTTGATTGACAAGAACTCTTACAAACAATCTTGGATCCCGAGACTACTACACACACTCTAAGGTGGATGATGGATGATGGTAGTGGATGTGGGTGTTGTAGTGGTGGTGGAATGGTAGCAAAATGGGAGAGAGGTGGTTTGCCAAGGTATGCCTTTGAAGTGAGCCAAGCACCCCTATTTATAGCCTGAACAGAAGCCCGGCCACGACCCCGTGTTCGTTGGACACGCCCCCATGGCCATCTCTTTTCTCTTCCTTCATTAATTGCAGTGGTCTGTATTAGGCACCACACGGCCCTGTGTTCGCTGGGCACGGCCCCGTGTGCAGAAGCGTATTTGTACTACCAAGATTTGCTAGATTCTGCGAATCTTAGCGTTGACCACGCCCCGTGCTCAGTGGGCACGCCCCCGTGGTGGGCGATAGAAGCTTCTACAGCTTTGTTCTTTCTGCTGACACCTGACCACGCCTCCGTGCTCAGTGGGCACGGGGTCGTGGTCAGCCTTCTATTTCTTGTTTTTTATTCGGAAGATGCTGTCGAGGGGTCGGGCATGCCACGTTTATTCCTTTTCTTTGTATTTATGTTAGTTTTTGCTGCATCTTTGTTTCTTTTGTTCATTTAAGCTCATTTGGTCCTGAAAATACAAAAGGAAGACAAAAGTACACTTTTTCCAACATTAGTGCTAAAAAGGGTTAGTTTTATGCCTCATTTGATGTAATTTATATGTTGCATTTTGCATATATCAATCACTCGACTTGAAGGAGTTCCAAGATTAAACGCAAGTGTCGCTCATGTTCGGTTTTGGATTTGGAATAGGTAAGAATATCGTCGATAAACACAATCACGAAACGGTCCAACTAAGTCTTACACACACGGTTCATCAAGTCCATGAAAACCGCGGGTGCATTGGTCAAACCGAGTGGCATGACCATGAACTTGTAGTGACCGTATCTAGTGCAAAAGGCAGTTTTTGGAATGTCCTGTTTGAGGACTCAAACTTGATGATAGCCGGAATGAAGGTCGATCTTCAAGAAACATGTTGCTCCTTTGAGTTGGTCGAAGAGGTTATCGACGCGAGGTAGGGGATAATAGTGAGTTTGTATAGCTTGTTCTTTAGGGCCTTTAACTTTATGATGAACATAATTTTAGGGTTCCATGATGTATGTAAGCATGTTGTAAGTATGAAATACATATGATAACGTTCTGAAGCGAATATAGACTCCAAGTATGGATTGGTTAAGTATAAAATGCGTATCTCGTGATTGCTTGTGTCTTGTGTATACATGAATAAACAAGTGTAATATAAAATGTATTTCCATTATGATCAAAAGTCCTAGATTACAAGGATTGAAATTGAATACGAATATAAGCTTTCTAAAAATAGAAAATATGAAAAAAAACACAGAACATTATAGTCTCCCCTACTTTAGGAAATTTCGTCCCGAAATTTATTTAAGAGGAAGACTCAAGGAAGATATGCGGGTACTTGTTCTTCATGTCGTCTTCATTTTCCCAAGTGAATTCAGCACCGCGTTTTCCATCCCAACGTACCTTGACTATGGGAGTACGACTACATCAGAGCTGCTTGACTTCACGATCCATGATTTCAACTAGTTTCTAGATGAAGTGCATAGACTCATTGATGCGTATGTCGTCGAGTGGAATTTGAAGTCCTTCAACGGCTAGGAACTTCTTGAAACTATAAACATGGAACATTGGATGAACGTTGTTGAGCTCTTGAGGGAAGTCGAGTCGATAAGCCACCTTGCCAATTCTCTCAAGAATCTTGAAAGGACCTACAAAATGAGGAGCAAGTTTTCCTTTCTTACCAAATCGTATGATTCCTTTCCAAGGGGATACCTTGAGAAGCATGAGATCAACGACGTTGAATTCCAAGGGCTTGCGGCGTTTAACGGCGTAACTCTTTTAATGGCTTCTCGCTTGAAGGAGGTTGTCGCGAATTTGTAGGAGCATATCCGTTGTCACTTGTATAAGTTCGGGACCAGTGATTTGTGTCTCACTGATCTTGTGCCAGCAAATAGGCAAATAGCATTTTCGACCATACACTGTGTAACAACTCTCAAAAAGATCCCACAACAATCCATAATCAAAACCCCGAACACTGCCGACGAAAACCGAAAACGAAAAGGGTTAAAAAAATTCCTCGTTGTGTGGCTCGACGGAGCAGGATTCTCTGGATGCGACGTTTCGCCACGTGTCACATGTGGCAAGGCTAGTTTCGTCAACGAGGCTATGCTAAGCCCTTGCCACCCTCGTCGCGTGGCACGACGGTGCCTGTTTTCCACTATATATATAGAGTTGATAAGGGGTATTCACAATTGCTCATTTTCATTTCGAAAAGTCATTCTCTCAAATCTCTGTTCCCGAATCCCTGTTTCGATACCCGTGTATGAAACCCTGGTCACTGAAATGATACCCTGTCCAATTGATTTGAAACCCTAGCAACGAAAAGCTGAAGTTCTTGATGTGCACAAAATGCAACATATAAATTACATCAATTGTGGCATAAAACTAACCCTTTTTAGTACTAATGTTGGAAAAAGTGTGTTTTTGTCTTCCTTTTGTATTTTCAGGAATAAATGAGCTCAAATGAACAAAAGAAGCAAAAAGGCAGCTAAATCTAACATACATACAAGATAAGGAACAAACGTGGCATGCTCGACCCCCCGATAGCATCTTCCCAAGCAAAAACAAGAAAACAGAAGGCTGAACACGCCCCGTGCTCAGTGAGCACGGGGGCGTGCCCAAGTGTCAACAGAAAGGACAAAGCTGTAGAAGCTTCTATCACCCACCACGGGGGCGTGCCCAGCGGACACGGGGCCGTGGTCAACTCTAAGATTCGCAGAATCTGGGGAAATCTTGATAGTACAGATACGCTTCTGCACACAGGGGCGTGCCCAACGGACACGGGGGCGTGGTCAACTAATGAAGACAAACTGCAATTAATGAAGAAAGAGAAGGAAGGTGGACACTGGGCCGTGCCCAATGGACACGGGGCCGTGCCCGAGTCTCTGTTCAGCCTATAAATAGGGGTGCTTGGCTCATTTGCAAACCATCCCTTGGCACACCACCTCTCTCACACTTCACCCACCACCATCACAACACCGTCATCCACCACCATCATCCATTGTCCATTATAGAGTGTGTGGGTCGTCTCGGGAACCAAGATTGATCGTAAGAGTTCTTGACAATCAAGGCCATGTTTGCCTAAGTCTCTTACATCACTTGGTGAAGACAGGTGTCTAGTGTAATACTTTTTATTTTTAATCTTTTCGCACTTTTTATTTGGTTATGTATTAATGACTTTAATAACTAGTTTCTTATGTTGAAGGTGATTCTTCCTTATCGTTTGTCTGTGGTATCTTGGCATTATTTTACTGTCTATATAAAATAAAAGATTTTCACCATTCATATCTCCACGGTCTATATGGAGATATATTGGCTACCTGGTCGAGGGTTAAGGGAACGGTTTGGTAAGAGTCTTGCCTTGTTCAGTGTATAGATCCTGCAAGGACCTGGGTCAAATTTAGTAGGACCTCCTTCAATATCCACCGGTATTGGATGGCGGGGGTCCAAACTCTTTGATCCCCTCATATGTAAGATACTATTAATACTTTAACCCGGCTACTTAGGACTGTATCCCTGCTGACTCATACTACTTAGCCGAGGGTAACGTCACCTTCAAAAGAGGGGCCTACCATAATATGCATTAATAACTTAATTAATTATCTTTCAATAATCCGACCCTTTAGGATTGTATCCTTGCTGACTCAAACTACTGGGTTGAGGGTAACGTCACCTTCAAAAGAGGGGCCTACTACAATAACTAAGATAATCTCTTAAAAAGTGCAAAAGTGCGGAAATAATCAAAGGTTACACTAAACACGAGTTGGCGCCAAGTGATTCATCTTGTCTATCTGTTTTTTCTTTTACTTTATTTTTCAGCATTTTAGTTAGTTTTTACTTTTCTAGTTTAAAAACATTTTTCTAACTTTTGATTTGATTAGAAGTTGAGGATAAACCGGTATTAAAAGCTCTTGTGTCCTTGGACGACCTCGGTAACTTGCCAACACTATACTACGCTCACGATGGGTGCACTTGCCCATATGTGTGTTTGGTGTTAGTAAAATACCGTGTTTTATAAATTTAAAACTTGACTAACGTGTAAAAAGGGTTTAAAATATATTTAAATATATATACATACTCGCACACATCAAGCTTTGGCGCCGTTGCCGGGGACACAAGGATTTTAAGAAAGCTTAAAATCGACGGCCTAATCAGTTTTTCAAAACCTTTTTAAAATCGCGCGCATTTTTTTCTGCATTATAGATAGATTTGCATTTACAGTGACCTGAACACGGGCCGTGCTCACTGAACACGCCCCGTGCTCAACGAAATCAGTAACTTTAATTAAAACGCCCAGATACAGATTCTGTACACGGGGCCGTGTCCACTGAACACGGGGCCAGTCCAGCCTCTGTTTCCGTTTTCATTTTTGTTTTCTGGTCTCGAGACTTGGTTGTGGTCTGCTGAGTGATTCTTATGGATCAATACTCAGGAGGTTACAACTACACCTATGAGGAGGATGATTATAGGGAAAATTATTGCACTAATTGTGGTGACCCGCACTCGGTTCAATATTGTAACTTATTTCAACCATCCACTTCATACACCTACTATGAGGAGCCCAGGTACGAGCCATCAACTTCATACACATCATATGAAGACCAAAGGTATGAACCTTCTCCCTCATACTCATATTTTGATGAACCAAGGTATGAGCCTTCATACTCATACTTTGAGGAACCAAGATATGAGCCACCACCTTCATATGCTTACTATGAGGAGCCATGGCGTGAACAACCCACCTCATATGAGTATTATGCAGAACAAAATTATGACCCTTATCCATCATATACTTACAATGAAGAACAATGGTGTGAACCATCTACTTCATATGGGTATTATGAGGAACAAAGGATCGAACAACCGGATTCAGTTTAAAAATCCTGATCCTTACTATATCGCCGACGTGACCGATAGGATATTAGAACACCTTAAAACTATCGAGCGCTACATAAAAGAATCTCGCGCAAGGGAAGAGGAGTCCCGCACAAGAGAAGAATTAACTTATAATAAAGAAGAGATAGTTGAAAGCGTAAACATGGAAGAACAAATAAGTGAAAAACCGACACATGAGTTAAACAACGAAAAAGGTAAGTCCGTTAACGTTAAAATTCAAGAAGAGTCTAATTTTGAAGAAATTAATCTCTTGTCGCCTTCTTTTGAAAATCATTGTTTAGTTCCCACTCATGCTAAGTTTTTAAAAGAGTTAAACACTAACACTAAAATTGACGAAACGGTAAGCGTTAAGTTAACTAATGATCAAACCTCACTAATAAAAGAAGACCCATATGAAATCAACATTACACCGGTTCCATGTTTTTTTTCAAAATTCATTTATTAGTAATGTCACCATTGATAAAGATCTTTGTGTTAACATAATGCCCAACTACATTTTCGAAAAATTAAGTATTAGTGATTTTTCTCCACTTCAAATACCCATTTTTCTATCTAATCGGAAAGTAATAAAATCAATCGGTGTAGTTGAGGATGTCTTGGTTCAAACAAATCAAATGGTAATCCCAACCGACTTTGTCATTCTTGATGACGCTCCTCTAGTGTTGGGACGACCCTTTGTAAAAACCCACGGAGCTTTGAAAAACCGGAAGTACAATAATCTACCTATTCAATTAGGGGCATTTAAAAAGAGTGTCGATCTTGAGCGGTAAATGAAATATCCATTCGGCAATAATGACCCCCTAATTGAAGATGAAGATGAACCACCCGATACAAATGAAAAGATTGACCACTTTGTCGAAGAAGAGGTCGCCATAGAACAAACTTTTAAAGTTCTTGATCAAAATGAGCAACCCAATAAGGAGTCTCCTAAAGACCCACCTCTTGAGCTCAAAGAACTTCCAAAAGGTTTGGGATATGATTTTCTAGACAAAGATGGTAAATCACCTGTAATTATTTCGTCTAAATTAAGTAGTTTCGAAAAAGAAAAATTAATTAACCTTTTGAGAAAACACAAAAATGCAACCGCTTGGAAGCTTGTAGATATTAAAGGAATAAGTCCTTCCATGTGCACGCACAAAATTTTAATGAATGATGACTACAAATCGGTAATACAACCACAACGTCGAGTAAATCCAAATGTTCAAGAAGTGGTTAAAAATGAAGTCATCAAATTACTTGACGCCGGACTTATTTATCCTATCTCCGATAGTCATTGGGTAAGTCCCGTCCAAATAGTTCCAAAGAAAGGAGGTATGACGGTAATAACTAACGAAAAGAATGAATTAATACCAACGAGAACCGTCACAGGATGGAGAGTGTGTGTAGATTATAGACGATTAAATGAAGCAACAAGGAAAGATCACTTTCCTTTGCCCTTCATTGATCAAATGTTAGAAAGATTATCCGGTCATAAATTTTACTGTTTCTTGGATGGTTTTTTAGGTTACTTTCAAATCCCGATAGCACCCGAAGACCAAGAAAAGACAACCTTCACATGTCCCTATGGAACTTTTGCTTATCGACGCATGACATTCGGTCAATGTAATGCCCCGCAACCTTCCAACGTTGCATGGTGGCCATCTTCCATGACATGATAGAAAAGATAATGGAAGTCTTCATGGATGACTTTTCTATCTTTGGGGATTCATACGACCAATGCCTCAATAACCTTGAATGAATGCTATCCCGATGTGAGGAAACTAACCTCGCCCTTAACTGGGAAAAATGCCATTTCATGGTAACTGAGGGAATAGTACCCGATCATAAAATCTCAAGCGAAGGAATGGAGGTTGATCGAGCCAAAATAGACACTATTTCTCGACTACCACCCCCATCCTCCGTTAGGGCTATCAGAAGTTTCCTGGGGCATGCCGGATTTTATAGGCGGTTTATCAAAGACTTTTCTAAAATCTCGAGGCCTCTAACAAAATTACTTGAAAAAGATGCTCCTTTCATCTTTGACAAGGATTGCAATCAAGCATTTCTAACCCAAAAGGAAATGCTAGTCAATGCACCTATCATGATAGCGCCTGATTGGAAATTCCCTTTCGAAATCATGTGTGATGCAAGTGACTTTGCAGTTGGAGCTGTCTTGGGACAAAGAAAAGAAAAGCATTTTCACCCAATTTATTATGCTAGTAAAACACTTAACGATGCACAAGAAAATTACACAACAACTGAAAAATAATTACTAGCTGTGGTATTTGCTTTTGATAAATTTCGTTCTTATCTTGTTCTTTCTAAAACAATAGTCTATACAGATCATGCAGCCATTCGATATCTCTTCAAAAAGCAGGACGCAAAACCACGTTTGATTCGGTGGATTTTACTCCTCCAAGAATTTGATATTGAAATCAAAGACAAAAGAGGAGCAGAAAACACCGCAGCGGATCATCTTTCACGCTTAAAGGACCCAGCTTTGGAGGCAACCAGGGACGAGCAAATCAACGAAAAATTTCCAACAGAGTCCCTAGAAATGGTGGAATACAGAGAAGAACCATGGTACGCTTACTATGCTAACTACCTAGCTAGCGGTATAGTCGCAAAAGGTTGGCCACATCATCAAAGGAAAAAAATTCTTTGCTAATGTGAAGCATTATTTTTGGGAAGATCCTTATCTTTTCAAAATGTATGCCGACCAACTCATCCAACGGTGCGTACATGGTAGCGAAGCAAGAAGAATTCTCCGCCATTGTCACGAAGGTCCATACGGAGGACATCATGGTGCCGCTAGTACCGCATGAAAGGTATTTGATTCAGGGTTTTATTGGCCAATCATTTACAAAGACGCCCAAAGTCTTGTCAAGACATGTGATGCTTGCCAAAGAACAGGTAATATTTCTTCCAAAAATGAAATGCCCCAAAATGGCATTCTTGTTTGTGAAATTTTTGATGTGTGGGGACTCGACTTTATGGGACCTTTCCCACCATCAAAAGGAAACAAATATATACTTGTGGCAGTAGATTACTTGTCTAAATGGGCCGAGGCCGAGGCACTTCCAACAAATGATGGAAGAGTCGTGGTAAGATTTCTGAAAAAATTATTCTCTCGTTTTGGAACACCTAAAGCATTAATAAGTGATAGAGGTACCCATTTTTGCAACCATCAACTTGAAATTTTTTTAACAAGATATGGGGTCTATCACAGGGTCTCAACAACATATCACCCTCAAACAAACGGACAAGCCGAAGTGACTAATAGAGGTTTAAAACGAATACTTGAAAAAACCGTAGGGTTAAATAAAAAGGAATGGGCCGATAAATTAGATGATGCTTTATGGGCTTTTCGAACTGCTTATAAAACAACAATAGGAACAACCCCATATAAGCTCATCTATGAAAAAAGCTGTCATTTTCCAGTAGAAATTGCACACAAGGCCTACTGGGCAATTAAAAATGTAAACTTAGATTTAGAATTTGCTGGTAGAAATCGATTTTGTCAATTAAATGAATTAGACGAATTAAGGAATTATGCGTACTCAAACTCCGAAATTTATAAGGAAAGAATGAAAAACTTGCATGACAAACATATTAAACCTAATGAATTTCGAGTAGGAGATCAAGTTCTATTGTTTAATTCACGAATTCGACTATTCCCTGTTAAATTAAAGTCTAGGTGGTTAGGACCTTTTTCCATCACCCATATTTTCCCACACGGTGCAGTAGAAATTAAATCTCGGAATGGAATTCCATTCAAAGTCAATGGCCAACGGCTAAAGCTCTACCAAGGATTCATTGACGATGAAGAGGAAGAGATCTCGCTTCAAACGGTCGAAGAATAAAAGCATCAACATCATACCTGGTAAGTTACGAACGAATGGGTTGACATCTAAATCGGTAAGTCTTCTAACCAAGTTTTTGGGAAACAAGGGCACTCACACGAGCACTAAAAAATTTACTTTGCTCGGCACGAGGCCATGTCCGCTGGACACGGGGCCGTGTCCGCTGGACACGGGGCCGTGTCCGCGCGACTGTCGGGATAAAACCCCTTTTCCAAACAGTTTCTTCATTCCACACCCCCCGTTTCCCTGAAAAACGCTCTGGTTCAGGCAATTTTTCTGCAGAATTTCGACGTCTCCTCTACTTCTAACAACATCAAGGTATGATTCTATCATCATTAGTAGTTAGATTAAGCACTTGCATGTAGTTAAAACATCAAAATTTTGGGAAAAAATCTAGGGTTCTTGAACTTCATCCGGATCGAACCTCAAATTTTTTCATAAATCTGTTAGCATTAGTTTAGATTAATGTTATAGGAAGTAAATCCACTTGTATTGTTCATAGATTCGCCCGATTTCTCACAAAAACCCCAAACCTTTGTTTTTGAACCGAAAAAGATAAAATTGAAGGGGTAAATGGTTTGTTTTGGGAAAAACGGCACTTGGGGCTTTATTTTCGGGGGAAACCGCACCTACTGGACCAAAAATTTTCAAGTTTTCAGGACCGGGTCGAAAAATGAAGTTTTTGAGTAACAGACGCCTGGACACGGGGTCGTGTCCGCTGAACACGGGGCCGTGTCCAGCTAGCTGTTTTCAGTTTTCTCCGAAAATTTCAATGTTTCGTGCTAACTTTTGGTGTATTCTTTCAGATGTCAAAGAAATTCACAAGGTTCAATGCAACTGAGCAGGACGCTAAAGCAAGATACGATGTGCTTCGAACCAGACCGAAAGAATACCCAAGACAAGTGTGCATGGATCTTTTGGCAATGGTGAACCAACTTGACCGGTTTAACAACCTCGTTACCGGCCCACTAAGAGTCTCCCTAACCACTCGAATTCGCTCAGTCCACGAGTACAATCTGGAATTCTATAGCACCTTCGTGTTCAATTCAAGATGCGACCCATTTGATAATGATGGAGTAGAGTTCCGATGCGGTGGGACTAAGTACTCAATTTCGATGGCACAGTTTGGGTCGATAGTTGGGTTGTATGTAGAGGAAGATGCGGGTAATGAAGAGAACACCGGAGGGGTGCGAGAATTGGATGAAAACGAGTGCCAAGCCGCTTGGGCTCAAATAGGAGAAGGGCACTACAACCCGAGCAACACTAAGAGCACCAAGCTAAGGGACCCACTTTACCGTTACATCCATAGGGTCCTCGCTTACTCTCTTAGCCAAAGGCATGATAGCGGTGGCGTTGTAGGGTTAAGAGATCTGGTGGTCCTTCATTGCATTCACAACCGCAGACACCTCGATGTTCCGTACCTCCTGCTCCGCCACATGCATTGGAACCGGCTTGCTACTCCACCAACCCCTATCTTCTTCGGGGGGTGGATATACCGTCTCTTCAAGCACTTCATGAACATGCCCAGATCTTTCCAAAAGAGTCCATGGTCGGGAAGAGTGGACATACACATATGTCGCTCCATGAACCTGATTTATGAAGCCGAAGATGGGTCGGTGAGCTTCCAAATAATCCAGGGGCATGCATGGAACCCGCAAGAGGCACACGTCCTTCACGCTCCACAGTTTCAACAACCTCCTCATTACCAGTACCAGTCCCACGGTGATCCGGGCCAATCCTCCTCACAAGGAGGCGGTTTTCCTAACTTCCAAAGTTTACATGATTTATTGCAAGAAAACCTCATGTGCACCAGGAACACCTATAACATGGCGAGCAACACGTACACCCGGGCCGGAGCAATTGAGAGAAACGTATCCGACATTCAGGATGACATTGGGAATATCCGGGAGTACATGGCGGGGCATGGAGGAGGAGGTGATGACGATGAGGATGAAGACATGGACTAGGTGGGAGGAGTAGAGGTAGGAGCAGATGGTTGGTGATCCCACAGGTTAACCCTCTTTTTCTTTTCAACAATTTCCAGCCTGCGTGCCGAGTGTTGAACAATTTACTTCCTTTAACTCTTTTATTTTCTGCATTTTCTTTTCTTTTTAACTTTAGGATGTGGATGTTTTGAACTCTGGTAATTTAGGATGCTTGTTATGGTTTGGTGTAGTGTTTATTGATAAAACAGGTACATACGAGGCTTAGAGTACTAAATATTAGTGCTACTAAAGCCGGAGGAGGAAAAACGAAGCCAGAAACCTGTTTTTCACCTTTGCAGAGTGTCTACACGGGGTCGTGTCCAGCCGACACGCCCCCGTGCCCATTGCCCAGACCTGCAATTTGTTAAAAATCTGCAGATTTACGCCAGACACGGGGTCGTGCTCAGCCAACACGCCCCCGTGTCCAACTTCTGTAAGTTTTCGTTACTGGCACTCTGACCACGGGGTCGTGTCCATCCGACACGGGGCCGTGTCCAGTCGTCCAGTAACACGAATTTTTGCTTTTTCACACCTTTTTACACATTCAATCAACCTAAAAACTTATTTTTGGGACACATTGAGGACAATTCTCTCAAGAATCTTGAAAGGACCTACAAAATGAGGAGCAAGTTTTCCTTTCTGACCAAATCGTATGATTCCTTTCCAAGGGGATACCTTGAGAAGCATGAGATCAACGACGTTGAATTCCAAGGGCTTGCGTCGTTTAACGGCGTAACTCTTTTAATGGCTTCTCGCTTGAAGGAGGTTGTCACGAATTTGTAGGAGCATATTCGTTGTCACTTGTATAAGTTCGAGACCAGTGATTTGTGTCTCACTGATCTTGTGCCAGCAAATAGGAAAATAGCATTTTCGACCATACACTGTGTAACAAATATCAAAAAGATCCCATAACAATCCGTAATCAAAACCCCGAACACTACCGACGAAAACCATAAACGAAAAGGGTTAAAAAAATTCCTCGTCGTGTGGCTCGACGGAGCAGGATTCTCTGGATGCCACGTTTCGCCACGTGTCACATGTGGCAAGGCTAGTTTCGTCAACGTGGCTACGCTAAGCCCTTGCCACCCTCGTCCCGTGGCGCGACGGTGCCTGTTTTCCACTATATATATAGAGTTGATAAGGGGCATTTACAATTGCTCATTTTCATTTCGAAAAGTCATTCTCTCAAATCTATTTACCCGAATCCCTGTTTCGATACACATGTATGAAACCCTGGTCACTGAAATGATACCCTGTCCAATTGATTTGAAACCCTAGCAACGAAAAGCTTAAGTTCTTGATGTGCACAAAATGCAACATATAAATTACATCAATTGTGGCATAAAACTAACCCTTTTTTAGTACTAATGTTGGAAAAAGTGTGTTTTTGTCTTCCTTTTGTATTTTCAGGAATAAATGAGCTCAAATAAACAAAAGAAGCAAAAAGGCAGCTAAATCTAACATAAATACAAGAAAAGGAACAAACGTGGCATGCCCGACCCCCCGACAGCATCTTCCCAAGCAAAAACAAGAAAACAGAAGGCTGAACACGACCCGTGCTCAGTGAGCACGGGGGCGTGCCCAAGTGTCAGCAGAAAGGACAAAGCTGTAGAAGCTTCTATCACCCACCACGGGGGCGTGCCCAGCGGACACGGGGTCGTGGTCAACTCTAAGATTCGCAGAATCTGGGGAAATCTTGATAGTACAGATACGCTTCTGCACACGGGGGTGTGCCCAGCGGACACGGGGGCGTGGTCAACTAATGCAGACAAACTGCAATTAATGAAGAAAGAGAAGGAAGGTGGACACGGGGTCGTGCCCAATGGACACGGGGCCGTGCCCGAGTCTCTGTTCAGTCTATAAATAGGGGTGCTTGGCTCATTTGCAAACCATCCCTTGGCACACCACCTCTCTCACACTTCACCCACCACCCACCACCATCACAACACCGTCATCCACAACCATCATCCATTGTCCATCATAGAGTGTGTGGGTCGTCTCGGGATCCAAGATTGATCGTAAGTGTTCTTGACAATCAAGGTCATGTTTGCCTAAGTCTCTTACATCACTTGGTGAAGACAGGTGTCTAGTGCAATACTTTTTATTTTTAATCTTTTCGCACTTTTTATTTGGTTATGTATTAATGACTTTAATAACTAGTTTCTTATGTTGAAGGTGATTCTTCCTTATCGTTTGTCCGTGGTGTCTTGGCATTATTTTACTGTCTATATAAAATAAATGATTTTCACCATTCATATCTCCACGGTCTATATGGAGATATGTTGGCTACCTGGTCGGGGGTTAAGGGAACGGTTTGGTAAGAGTCTTGCCTTGTTCAGTGTATAGATCCTGCAAGGACCTGGGTCAAATTTAGTAGGACCTCCTTCAATACCCACCGGTATTGGATGGCGGGGGTCCAAACTCTTTGATCCCCTCATATGTAAGCTACTATTAATACTTTAACCCGACTACTTAGGACTGTATCCCTGCTGACTCAGACTACTTAGCTGAGGGTAACGTCACCTTCAAAAGAGGGGCCTACCATAATATGCATTAATAACTTAATTAATTATCTTTCAATAATCCGACCCTTTAGGATTGTATCCTTGCTGACTCAAACTACTGGGTTGAGGGTAACATCACCTTCAAAAGAGGGGCCTACTACAATAACTAAGATAATCTCTTAAAAAGTGCAAAAGTGCGGAAATAATCAAAGGTTACACTAAACACGAGTCGGAGCCAAGTGATTCATCTTGTCTATCTGTTTTTTCTTTTACTTTATTTTTCAGCATTTTAGTTAGTTTTTACTTTTCTAGTTTAAAAACATTTTTCTAACTTTTGATTTGATTAGACGTTGAGGATAAAACGGTATTAAAAGCTCTTGTGTCCTTGGACGACCTCGGTATCTTGCCAACACTATACTACGCTCACGATGGGTACACTTGCCCATATGTGTGTTAGGTGTTAGTAAAATATCATGTTTTATACATTTAAAACTTGACTAACGTGTAAAAAGGGCTTAAAATATATTTAAATATATATACACACTCGCACACATCAGTTCTATCTAAAGAAGGTGATACTTTATAGTTTGTGATTTTGATCTCGTGATTATCGTTGAATTTTGATTTCTAATACGTGTTACATTGTATGTTTATCATGGAACTATGACTTAAACTCAGGAGGCTTAAAAACCCTAAATTATGTAATGTGAGTCATTCTCTTTTTTTCTCACAACATTGTGAATCATTCTCTTTCATCAAATGCTTTCAAAACCCTAAATCTTTTTTTCTATTTTTACTTATATTTACAGTGATTAAGTCTTTGTATTCTTACGGGAAAACTATTGTCAGTATGTGGGGTTTTGTTTACTTGCTATACTTTGCTATTTGGACAACGGGATAGCCAAATAGTTATATGACCATAGTCATAGAAACTGCCGAGTGACAAATACCTTTGGGTTGTTGTAAGATATAAACAATTTTAAAAACCCTTAATGTTGTAATTGTAATAAGGTGTCTTTTTATACAAACGAATGAACTCACCAGTATTTTATACTGATCAAATATTTTTAAACGCGATTTAGGTGATTTACTGTGAAGGGAAGGAAAAAAGAGTGCTAAAAGGAACGCAAGCTTAAATAAGTGGCTATGTCACCTGAATAAACGTATTTTGTAATTAAGGGTTTATCCCACAATGTATGAAATAAAAACAACGGTGTTCGAAAACTTTGATATTTTTTCTGACACCCGGTCCTGATGAAATTTCCGCTGCGATAATTTAATAAACACCGGTACCACTCAAGTTGTTCATGGCTCCCGTCTAGCGTAGGGTCGGGGGTTGTGACAAAATGCTTCAAATGGAGCCATTTTGATACTGGAGTGATAACCGTTGTCATACGAGAATTCTACCAAGGGTAAATGTACGTCCCAATTGTCACCAAAATCAATAACACAAGATCGAAGCATATCTTCGAGAGTCTAGATAGTACGTTCAGTTTGACCATCCGATTGAGGATGAAAAGTCGTACTAAGATTGAGTTAAGTACCTATAGCGGTTTGAAACGTTTGCCAAAGACAGGAGGTGAAACGACCATCGCGGTCCGAGATGATGTCGAGAGAAATACCATGATGGCAAATGACTACTTCAGTGTAGATACGAGCCAATTTCTCAACTCGGCAATCTTCTCGAATAGGGAGAAAGTGAGCCAATTTGGTCAATCGATCAATGATTGCGCAAATACTATCGTGCCCGGACGATGTTCATGGGAGTTTGGTAATAAATCCATCGCAATACCCTCCCATTTCCACATCGGGATTTCGGGTTGTTTGAGTAAACCCGAAGGACGTTGGTGTTCAACTTTCACTTTGGAACAAGTGAGGAATTTGGACATGAAGAGAGCAATGTCCTTTTTCATGCCCGACCTCCAATAAGTGCGTCGAAGGTCTTGATATATTTTGTCTGCACCGGGATGAATGGAATACCACGATTTATGCGCTTCGTTCATCAAACGATCATGAATGTTGTCACAGTTTGGAACCTAAATACGGCCATGACAGTGAAGGATACCGTTTGACTTAGACTCAAGTTGACTTTTGGCACCACACTGCATCTCAACATACAAATTGTTCTCGCTGACGGATGAGTATTGTGCTTCGCGGATACAAGATTGGACGTCGGTTTGGATTTGGAAGCAATGGGGGCGATCGATTACATAGATGCCAAGAGCCATGACGTGAGTCTTTCGGCTAAGGGCGTCGGGAACGACATTCACTTTACCGGGGTGGTAGTGAATCTCGCAATCCTAGTCATTTAACAATTTGACCCATTGCCTCTGACGCATGTTGAGTTCTTTTTGGTTAAAGATGTGTTGTAAGCTCTTGTGGTCGGTCACACTTGGTACCATAAAGGTAGTGTCGCCAAATTTTTAAGGCAAAAACAACCGCACCGAGTTCGAGATCATAGGTGGTGTAGTTCTTTTCATGGATTTTGAGTTGCCTTGATGTATAGGCGATGACTTTGTCTCGTTGCACAAGAACGGAACCAAGACCTTGATTTAAGACATCACAATAGACAACAAAATAGTCGTTTCTGTCGGGAAGGGTTAGGATTGGAGCGTTGCAAAGCATACGCTTGAGAGTTTTAAAAGACTCCTCTTGTTTGAACCGTAAACAAAAGGTTTATTTGATGCATTATTTATTCGACGCACGCAACTTTTATAAATGAGTTGTATCTGTAACATTTGATGAATAATGACTTCTCGTCGCTTTGGTGTATGTTAGGCCTTTTAAGAGACACCTACATCACTTTAATTATTAAACCATGTTTTTGTTAAATTTGATGACGTGGTAACTTACCCTTGTTTGCATGGGACGCACCCCATCAGTTTTCAAACTTAACAATTTCATAAGTACTCATTTAAGAAAATTTAAAGAAGAGGTCTAAATTTTAACTATTGTACATATCAATGAGTCAAACCGGTTGAAAATAATAATGCTATAGCTCGAAACCTGAATAAGCTATCACCAAAAGCTATGTGTTTTGAAACAATTAGTATATGCTAATTTCATCACAAAACAAAACAAAACAAAACAAAACAAAACAAAACAAACCTTTCCCCTTACAAAACAACAAACATAATTATTGGAAACTGGTCCACAGTTACAAACTGAAGCCTAAACTGAAACTTCTGTGTGAATTATTTCATTCTTCTTCTTTGTAAGGTGGGGGAACGCATTGGCGAAGCTTCGCCCCCCAATTTTTCCGAAACCGGGGTGGAAACGTATATACCTAAAAAATTTCTAAACGAAATTACTATTCATAACACTACGCATCGAAAAGTTCGAGGGGTCGGGCGCCCCCTCGGAGTAACACTAAGCTGCGCCCCTGGGGGAACGGAAACTCGTTTAACCCATGTCACGCCTAGTCACTAGTTAGTCACCTACGTTGTTTTTATGATAACTTTTTATTTAAAAGGTGTGAATTATTCGCGAATGTTGAGAGGTCTAGCATACATTGTCTTAACCGAGCCCGCGCTAGAGAGCCCCCTCGCATAATAGATCCTCAACTTAAACCCCTCAATGAGAAACCACTATCACTTAGACTCGAACTTGAGACCAAGAGGGGAAAACTCACACGAACCCACGATAGGTGGAACATAAATACTTGTGGCCACCACTAGATCACTAGTGATGGTTTACTTTTATGATAAACTAGTAATATGAATCGCAGGCGATGCGTCGCGGGCCCGTTGCAAACATTATATGGATTAGCACAAACATCATGTGATGCATTAACCACATGAAAATGCGCGTTTCAATGTATTTGATTTCACTCAATGTAACATATATAAGCAGTGTGCTTCGGTAGCGGACCTAAGAATTTTTTCACGGGGGTGCGAATTTTTTTAAGATTTTAGGCCCCTAGCTATATAAAAAAATTGGTTAATAGCGAGTCGGATCGGGACGAGTCATGTAAAACAAGTATAAACAAACGAAGTTTCAGAGCGGATCGGATCAGATTAGGTCGGGTTGGGTCAATTTAAATTTTTCAACAATCAAACCCTATTTCCTAACTTCCTATCAAATTAATAGACAAAGTTTAAAGTAAAACAGTAAACACATCATAAGTAAAGTAACAACAAAAAACCATCAAAGTTCAAACCATCCCTACTTCTATATAACATAATATTAAAAAAAACAATAAAAAAAACTTATCTAAAACATAGCTTAGTCTTTAATTAAAAGAATCCGACAAAAAAAATGGTTCAACCCTTCACGTCATAACTTCCATACTCATGGTTCTTATCACATATAAATCGCTCCATAAGTTTATAAAACAACACTAAACACTTACACAAAATAAACAATTATATTCAACCAATACCACTGTCCATAATTTTTGAACATTTAAGCCATAGTTTTATATGTTGATTAGTATCATTTAAACAAACAAAGCTTAAAATAAAACAACAAAATCATTAACTAAAAGTTTAGAACAACTAAAAAAAACAACAAAAGACATAAAAAGATCAAACCCTTATACATTTATATTTTCTCCTAATCTCCACATAAAACAACAAAAAACAATCAATAAAGAACGGATACTCGTTCTAAGTAGGAATTCCGGCGTAATAATGTTCAGAACAACCAGAGGTTGGATTTTCCGGCCAAAAAACTCGTCCGGTCGTGAGTCGCTGTAGACTGTAGTCGTTGGGCATTTTTTTGGAGCGGGATTTGGAATTCGAATAGGTCATGGGTGGGTTGGTTTGGGTTATTTTAGTTCACAATCTTTGGGCTTGGGTAGTTGGGTTGATAAAATTATATTATAGATCGGGTTAAGTAAAGTAAATAAGTGGTTAAAGAATAATTATATAAGTTGTGTTATATACTTATATATTCATAATAAGGGTGGGGTTCGGCTACAAAGTCCATTTTTCCAACAAAGGTGTACAAAGTCATAAAACATCACAATTTCAGCCATAAAACACACTCAACCCCCATAAATAACAGAGTGAAGATCACTAAAACACAATATCCAAACCTAACAGTCCATAAAAACTTCAAACACACCATCGTAGAACTATGAATATAAAACACAACATGATAAGCAACATAAAACACACTAATGTTAGTCATTCGATAATCAAAGCCTTATCATCCAAAAACACAACACAAAATCCACAAATATGACGTTTTAGTAATCTTCACTTTGTTATTTGTGGGTTTTAAATGCGTTTTATGTTGACATTATGATGTTTTATGACTTTTTATACTTTGTAGAAAAATAGACTTTGTAGCCAATTCCCACCTTTCATAATAATCAGTGTTTATTTTTTTATTTTTTTTTATAAATTCATAATATTTTTTTTCTAAAGGGGCGGTTGAAAAAATCCAAGGGGTGCGGTTGGGATTTTCGACATAAATTAGCACTAAAACCTTTTTTTCAAGGGGTGCGCCCGCCCACCTGCCCGCCCTTGGTGTGATTATATCGAAGTTGCGGCCGGACCGCGTGTAGCGTTGCGTTTGCGAACTTCATTACACTCGTTGCGACAATGACATTAATGTGTTTACGTACATATAAGAAAACATATTAAAACAATATGCCTCACATACTATGACTTTATAAAATTTAAAAAGTATTTTAATAGAAAGACCATAATTACCTCTCGCGTGTTGCGGGGAGCCTTTACAATGACATTAACGTGTTAAAAGGCGCATTTTATCAAAATTCATAACCAACGTCAAAACGTTGTTGTTAACCCGGTTACGAATGTGAAATCGATGTGGCTAGACAATTAAAGGGAAATGTATGAAGTTGAATAGATTATTTTATGGAAACCTAAATGTAGGATAAAAAATTCGAAATTACAAAAAAATTCAAGTTATAAGACGATTATTATGAAACACGAATTCACTATTTTTACCAGTACGTTACAATCTAGTACTATAAGAAAAACATTAAAAGAAAAAAAGTAGAAAAAAATGTCTACATGGATCG
Organism: Helianthus tuberosus; assembly: GCA_030545235.1. Lineage (NCBI taxonomy): Eukaryota > Viridiplantae > Streptophyta > Magnoliopsida > Asterales > Asteraceae > Helianthus > Helianthus tuberosus. The sequence goes on from CM060429.1 coordinate 146,574,590, forward strand.
AAACCTTGTGACTACCGAAATCAAGTAACCACCTAACCAATTTTTCCATTAAATTGTATATAACTAGTTTTTGCCCCGCCCGCGTTGCGGGGCAGTAAGCCGAATATTTCTCTCGCATAACATATATGTCTGTATTTCGGTTACTTGTACATACTACTCATAACACAATCTAAAAAAAATTACATCGAGTCAACCAATTAAACAAAAACACTACCATACTTTTATTAAAGAAATTAAAACGATGGAAAGACTATAATTTTAAACTGGGAGCAAAATTGTAATTTTTCAGGACAAATGAGCATATACCAGGCATGCATGGACGAATAAAAATTACACTTATGCCCGCCCGCGTTGCAGGGCGTTAAATTGAATATTTCTTAGTTTCATAACATGTATGCATGTATTTAGTTTACTTGTACATACTACTTATAACACGATCTAAAAAAATACATCGAGACAACAAATTAAACCAAAACACTACCATAGTTTTGCTAAAAAAATTAAAACGATGACAGGTCTATAATTTTGAGCTGGGGGTAAAATATTAATTTGTCAGGACCAATGAGCGAGTGTTAGACAAGTGCTTGACACAATAAAAGTTATATTGAGTCAACCAAGCAAAATAAAACACTAAACACCACAATTTTTAACTGGGGGAGAAATCGTAATTTTGGAAATGAGAACAAAATCATAATTTTCAACAGAGGGCAAAGTCGTAATTATATTTTGAACTGGGGGCGAAATCAAAATTTTAAACTGAGGGCGAAATCATAATGTTGAGCTAAGGGAAAAACTTAATTTTATTTTGACATGTGGACAAAAACGTAATTTTGAGCTAGGGGTAAGAACATAATTTAATTTTAAACTAAGGGTGAAAACGTAAGTTTAAATGGAGGGCGAAACCGTAATTTTAAACTGGGAATAAAATAAAAAATGGGTTTTTGAACTGAGGGCAAAATCGTAATTTTGAGGTAGAGGCAAAGTTATATTTTTATTTTGAACTGGGGGCAAAACCGTAATTTTAAACGAATGACGAAACCGTAATTTTAAACTGAAAATAAAATTAAATTAAAAATGAGTTGGTCCAATAGGGAAGTGTCAAGCAAACTGTCTGGCACTATTCCCTAACTTCAAAATGTGTATTTAGTAAATATATTTTGCACACATTTCTCGTATTTAGTGGCAAATAAGATTCTTTCATAAAATAGGTGACACACGTTCACCTTCATATATCTTGGCTGGTAAGTGTGCCCTTTTAAGTTTTAACTAACTTAAAAATCATTTTTTCTTACTACCACTTAATTATTTAACATACTTTCCTATTAGGCTATGCGGTATGGTGATGGTCATTCCTTAGAGTATGATACGTTACGTAGGATCCATGTAGGATGGGTGTGACTTGTGAGGATGGGACAAAGAAGATGGAGGTATGGAAATGCGAAGATGGACCTAAAATGTATATGTATATATTGTATGTATAGGTGTGTGAGAGAGAGGGAGGGCTGGTTTTTGTCCTTGGCCCGTCACCATCGTCCCAAACTCGACGCCGAGGACGAAGCCGGGGGGGGGGGGGGGGTGATGGTGTTCCCACCAGCGTCGTTCCAGAACCAGTCGGGGACGGTCCCCATACCCAGAAGCCTTACTACTCTTATAAATAAATAAGATAAATGAAAATAGTACTTACAGCCATAGTTAACACCTAATCTATGAAAATTATATTTTTTCTAAAAATAAGAAACCAATTTATCAATATGATTAGCTATACAATTATATAAATTATAAAACTAGTGTTGATCATAGGCCAAGGTATGCTTAATAGTTTATCCTGTGAAACAATTTTATTATAACTTATATTAACTCATAGCGTAATTCTCATATATATATATATATATATATATATATATATATATATATATATATATATATATATTACAAAAACATTGTAGAAGTAATGTTAAAATGAATTTTACACTAAATTGTACTTACATACAAATATAAAGATCTCGGCTAAACTACATTGTGAATTAATATTAGTTCACATGTAAATTTGAAGAACACGTGTAAACTTGCAGAAGACATGCAAATATGAAAATCTTATCTAAGTTAACATGTTAATTAACACACATATTACTAATGTTAATATAAAAAACTTGTATAAATTCACATATTACTAATGTTAATTCAATGTGTAAATTCATAAATGAATCAAAATCAACAATTTATATCTTGAAGATATGGTAATTCACATTAAACTTACACCGAGCTTGATTCAAGTGTGAATGTAAAAATATCTAGCTGAATCAACATATGAATTTACACTTCACAACTTAAATTAGGTGTCTAGCTACTAAAAATATAATCTCTTTGTGTTGTAACCTATATGATTTAACGTGTTTATAACATTTTAGATTTATATTTAAGATTTTACTTGCTGATTATGATTTTTATAAACGCTTTGTGTTGTAACATATATGATTTAACGTGTTTATAACATTTTAGATTTATATTTAAAAACTAACTTGCTGATTATGATTTTTGTAAATTAATAGCATGCAAAAGTTTTCTTATATAAATATGTTTAATATGTTAAATTAAATAAAAGTTCAATACTTAAAATAACAAAAAGTTTAATATTTCTTTAAGTAGTTTGCACTTTGCAGTCATACATGTACCAAGAAAATTGTGCACACGCTCGCCTGAGACTCTTTTCCCCAAATAAATAAGTGTACTACGTATGGTCCATCGTTCCATAAGTTTTAATCTTTGATATTGTTTGTTTCCTTAACTTGTACACTTATCAACCTAAGTAACAAAGCATATCTTGGAACTATACCATATAGTTATTTAATTGGTACTACATTTATAAAAAGTGTAAATTCATTTAAAAATTCATATGATTCGGACTATTTTCTAGTTAAAACTTTTATTTATATTAGATTTTTTTATATAACGCTTGACAAGCATATTAGCATAATAATATGTATTCCATAAAACGGATATGTGTTAAGGAAACTAAACTTATAGCATATTCCGCAAAAGTGTAAACTTAAAATTATGAGTGTTGTATGAGTGGGTTGTGCTTGATACCTAACAATGTTAAACAACCTTTAACTTTGGATGGAACTGGCAAGAAATAGCAAACGCCATGTGTCCAGATACAAAAAAAAAGTATTTTGGATGTAACAATCAAAGTTGTCCAAACCACATGGACGATTTTGATATTTTACTCTTTTTTATTTATGACCAAAATACATTACTTATTTCATTGTCTCTGGATCTTTTCAAAAAAAAAAAAAAAATCATTGTCTCTGGTAAAAATTTAAAATTATGAAAATTCGAAAAACTCACTTGTAGTTACTCTCACAAATATTTCGATTTCCATTAAATCTCACATATGGGAGATTCCCATAAAAAGGCTTATTATCGTAGAAAGGTATGAAGCCATTTGAATATAACACATGTATTTTTTGCCGAGTGGCAAAACATCTATATATAATCACATACCAGGTTATATAATCATTTTCCATATGTTTAGTAATTACGTATCATGTGTATACAATCCCACACCGTTATAGTTGTTCAAAACACATAGCATAATCACATCACATACATAATTATGCACTATTATAAAATAATTATAAAAAAACAATAACAATACTATAATAAATCTAATCTAAATTCTAATAAAGAAATTCAATTAATGACACATGACAATACCTCTTACAATCCAAATTTTTTATTATTATGTTTTATATATTTGTTTTGTTTTTTATATTCAATATTTATAAGATCACGTTTATCTATTTTTTTTTAAAGTTAACTTCATTAGAACGTCAAAACCTCAAACCGAGGCGACAACCACCAAACCTACAACAAGAACTCTACATATTAACAAATTTACGCCAATCTTCCCAACTAATATCTATGGACTTCGATCTACTATTGAGCCACAAGAATCCGACCGTCTTTATCTCCCTAATAATCCCTTCTAATTTAATAACCTTATTGTTGAATCTCGCTTTGTTCCTAGCTTTCCAAATACTCTAGCAACTAATCCTGATAATCCTTTGGACAACCTCTTTTTTGTTTCCTTTTAAACCAATATGCTCATGAGTCTCAAGAAGATCCTTCACTGAAAAAGCTAAAATATTAGGAATCTTGCACCACATGCTAACGATAGGCCATAGAATCGACGCGATACTACACGAAGTAAATAAATGTTCCACCGATTCTTCACAAACGCCGCACAACAAACAAGTGGTATCTCCCCTGTCGATATTTCTTCTTTTTAACGCATCCATAGTAGCCAGCTTGTCCAACCCAACTCTCCAAGTAAAGACATTACATTTACTAGGAAGCCATTTACACAAATTCGGAAAATACGCCACAGGAAACCCAATATTTTTATTCAATAATCTTTTAACTGCTCCCACCCTGAAATCTTTATCTGTTGCCCCAATCCAAGCCCACCTGGTCTTTAACTTCCTTCAATTCCATGGAACAAAGTACATAACCCGATCAACTCGTCCGTCTCTTGCCCCACCCCCAACGACCTTCTCTATTGCCAAATATATCTGGATCCCACACTACTATTTGACATCCTATCGCAAATCTTGCATTTCTTATTCACTTCAAGATAAAATAAAGTCGGGAGTAAATTCTTTAGAGGAGTTTATCTATAGAATCATAATTTGAATTTTTGATTAGCTTATAGTTTCATAGTTTAAAATTTCGATTAGCTTAAGAATGTCGTCTAAGTTATCTTTTTTTTTTCTTTTTTTAAGATATATTTTTCATTTACACCCCTTATATTTAATAAATTTATCATACGGTCCATCAACTTTGGTGATGATATATTTAGCTTCTTAACTTAAATAATGTTTCCTTTTGTCGTTTTTTTTTTGGTTTTAACTCAAAGTAATGTTTTTCTAAATTCCATATGTACTGTCATAAGTAGTATAATGTCGATGCTGTAACGAACTAGACCAATAATTTTTCCATAACTTTCGAACATATCGCCATGACATGGTCTTTTTATCGTTGCATAAAATGTCCCCTAGTGATTTGCTTATTTTATACACAATGTTTTTTTTTCTTTTTATGTACGTCCACTTTCAGCATTGACACTTCCACCCCACCGACATTATAAAACTTTGTAAAATGTCATTTTAATCCTCTCGAGTTTTACGTGCTTATTTTTATGTTCACCTTCGGTTGGTTTATGTTTTGACATAAATTTTGTACGGAAACGAGTAGGCAGTATAAATTCGAGTTACTTTACGTTTTGACGTCGTTGCAACGTGTGGTACCATTTTTTAACTTAAAAGAAATACTATTTTTACATGCTTATTTTTAAGTATGTTTCGGTACAAATGTAAGTTAATTTATGTTCGACGTAATTTTTTTGAGCCAGGTCAAATATAATACGTTTTCAAGCTTAGTTTTATGTGTGTTTTCAGTTGGTCTGTGTTGTGACGTAAATTTTGTTCGGAAACGAGTGGATAAATACGAGTTACTTTAACTTTCGACGTCGCCGCAACGCGTGACGGGTCGAAATACTACTTAATGATAATAAATAGCTCTATTTTATGTTATATATTTTTAAATAATTAGGCATGTAAAAGTTATGCAAATGTTAAAAAAATGACAGAATTATATATATATATATTGATTTCGAGGAACGAAAAATAGTAACTTTATTTTTATAATAATATATATTTTTTATTATTTAATATATTATAATAGTTTATTATTCTATTTACTTTTAGTAACATATTTTTCTTTTATTTTTTAACATCTATTTCCTTTACCTTTTTTTAATAATTGTTTTTTTCTTTTTTTACATATATTAATTTATCGATTAATTTGATACTTCTTTAATAAGTTACGTTTATAATATTTTTTTTCTAAAAACTTAAATACGTAGATGTGCTTGATTTCTTTGCCTGATATTCTGTTATAAGTTTTGTTAAAACGAGGTTATACTCAAAATAAAGTATTTATTTGGTATCATAAAACGGTATGATGATAAACTAAATCGTTCTAATGGTTTGACTTACTAAACAACATGCTTTATTTTCAATTCACGTTTGTTTTACATGATCATTTACTTGGTTTCGTCGCAACGCGCGATATAAAAAAAAACTAGTTAGATTTAACGTCAACAGGGGCGGACCCACATAGAGTGGGCCAGGATCCCCGGACCCCAATCTATTTTTAAAAATTAATTGATCTAGTATATTAAATTGGTCATGGACCCCGTAAGAAGATTTAATTGGACCCCATAGTGTCAAAAGTAGAATTGGTGTGGTGGTAAATCCTTTGTTTCCAAACAAAGAGGTCACAAGTTCAATCCCTATTCAAGTTGTTTTTTGCGTTTTTTTAGCATTTTCTTATTTCATGCAACAAAAAGCAAGGCCCACTCTTGAGTTTCAATGACAAAACTTCAAAACTAGATGCATAGTTTCATGGGTCCAAAACTCCAAGTGAACCACCCTAAGAATTTGCCTCACCAATATGAAACGTATGCACTGTTTTGAAAATTGAAAAAGTGTCATGAAACGGAATGACAATTCATAGCAACTTTATTTTCTTTTAGAGTAAATTACAAGTTTTGTCCTTTATGTTTGTCCCAAATTTCAGGCGCTGTCCTTTACCTTTAAAATTGATGACTTTTGTACTTAATGTTTAAAAATGTTGCACGTTATGTCCTTGAGGACAAACCCAGTTATAATTTCCAGTTAACTTATGTCATGTGCACTGCACACATGAGGGGGAACGGTCATTTCACCTCCACACTTCTCTTCCCCCCCCCCCCCCCTTAATAACCCAATTTACTTCATCTTTAACCTTCATACTCATCTCATCTGAACCATCATCCCCCTTCATACTTGATTTTTCATTGACAGTGCTACAATGTTTCTGCGGTATTCATGTTCTAAAAAGGGTAGTTAATTGTCACACCCCAACCGATGGCGGAATCATCGGGGCATGACACTGAGCGAAACAGATTGTCCAGAAGTTTCCATAACAATCATCAATACTATTCAATTTAAATAATACGTCCCATACCGTATCTCAAACAGTAAAATAATTATTACAGACAAAAAAATCCAGGCAAATATTATGTTTCGACAACTCAGATTTAAATAGACAGCAATTGTTTATCTGCTTCTAGAGACCCCTGATTCGTTATCTACAGACAACTATTTGTTGGGCTCTAAAGCTTTATTCTAGCTTCAAATTCCTACCACATGTGCGTCCTAAGAACCTGTCACATACGTTAAAATAAAGTCAATACATAAAATGTAAAGGTGAGCATACAAGTTTGATAACAGCATATAAAGTTCGAATTCGTTTACGATTAACCAGCACGTACACATAGTGAAATGAAGCGCGTTAGTTATCGACATATATCCATCGATACCAATGACTGCGGGTTGACTGCCTGTGGCAGTTCGCAATACATGATTACCACCATAATCCATGCAAGTAATGGTCCTTAACAACCCCCGCGAACGGGGGCTGAGTCCAAACTATAGTACTATCGTTGCTAAGGCAGGTAGACAACATTCCATGTGTAAACATAACAAACAAGCATTCATGAGCCACGTATAACATGCATTAACGGTTAGCGTTCAAATAGTATTTGAGTAGTGTGATTGTTGTAGTTTGAATATTCGTAACGTATGTAACACCCAAAAGTGCTTAAAGCAAAAAGGGATCGAGTATACTCACAGCGATTAATGGATTGAAGGGAGCGCTTAGCGAGTAAGGTTAGCCTGAATAGATTCGATAGCATAACGATAAGGAACACGTAAAACGATACAAAGTGAAGATGGATCGGATGGTAGTTCATTCGGATGGTAATCCGAGCGGACAGCAATCCGTGTGGATGATAATCCGTTCGGATGGTCATCCGGTCGGATAGCTTATCCGAACGGGTGACTATTCGAGTGGATTGTTTCTTCCTATGAGGGAAAGATGTGTTTGCGTATGATGGTTTGACTTTTGAAGTTTTCGTTGTAGTATTTTGAAAACATCAAAGTATCTCTATCTTTCAAGTCGTTCGATCAGATGGTGGGTCATGCGGATGACAATCCGTTCGGATGGTCATCCGGTCGGACGGTGGTCCGGTCGGACGGCGACTTAATGGTGAGAGTACTTAGTGAAGGCAAGCTCTTAAACAGAAGCGTCACTCGATCGGATGATCATCCGATCGGGTGGCAACTTTGGTGATGAACATGTTGAAAATTGTTTAAGTCTTTAAGGTCTTAGTATCTCATGATCCGAAGAGTAATCCAACCAGGTGGTCGTCCGATCGGATTGCGATTCGTTCAATACTATAACTTTAGTTAAGATTGTTCAAAGTGGGACCCAAGTGTCATCCGTTCGGGTGACAATCCGTTCGGATAACCTTTCTGATCGGATAGCAATCCGGTCGGATGGCAAATCTGTTACGGTTGTCCTGTTCGTCCTTCACTTGGTCGTTTTGATGGTTTGTCGTTATGTCGAGACACTTTGACGACGTGTTAACCAACAGAGCCCCCATTTTGACCCAGATGACTAAACGGACCATGAATCACACTAGCTTGGTTAGTTACCGGCTCTATACGGTTGTTCCTGTTTAACCCGAAGTCGGTGGTCTCGTAGGCGGAATCCAGATCTGAACTAGTACAACACCATGGATGAGTAGGAGACTAGAGCTGATCCTGATTCTACCGGTTTTGAGTGTAAAAGAGTTGAAAGAAAGTTAGAAACCATCTTTCAATCCTTTTTCGCCGCTCTTGTGTCGAGATCTTTACGAGATCTTTGTGTAATCGGGTGGAAATCGGTTAGATCTCAGTTGTTCTTGGTGGATTGAGGTCAAAGCATGAAGTTCTTGAAGAACCTATGATGACGTCATCCTTGAACACCCGAAATCTAGTGATTTCATGGTTAAAAGTTAGGGTTTAAAAGATAGAAAGGTGTAGGAGTGCGTGTAGATCAAGAAAGTACAAGATTTAGGGCGAGATCTTACCTGGATTGAGAAAAATTGAAGAAAAGGTGAGGAACACGAGTAGTTCGGACAAGGGTTTCCAAAAGTGGAAAGAATGACAATGACAGGGGTATTTATAGGGTTCCAAAAGAGGAAAGGGTGATCCGATCGGATGACACTTCACCCGGATGACGATCCGGTTGGATGACATATGACATTTGACCAAAAGGGCTATCCGGTCGGATGACTATCCGGTCAGATGGCTATCCGGCCGGATGGTGCTGGGTTCAAGTGTTTGACGCGACAATTTTTGGTGTTTCGATTGCGAGCGGTTCGATACGATAGGGTTTCCTAGTCAAATTACTTTCAGTCCCAACTACTTCATATCTCGCATAATCCCTTCTCCACTAATTACCATAGTTCGCTTTTGATTCGAGTTTGAGTTCGATTGCATTCGCGTTTCGATTGAGTTCGCTTGATTACCATAACATAGCATAAACAAACATGCACAGCTAACACGTAAGGTACACACACACGTATAAACAACAAGTAAAATACGTAGCTCGAGTTTCGATTCGATGTCGATTTGATTAGCATAGCTTGATTATCAGTTGATTAACTTTATCGCATTGTTACTTCCTATAATTCACAGTCGTAGGTCGATTGAATATCGATTAACACACGTTGATTATTTTAATTAACAACACTTACTCCACATAATACAAATAAAATAAAGGAATTTCTATAAGTCAAGTTGCGCGAAATCGGTCGTTGATTTTGACCTTGACTTTGACTTTGACTTGTGAAAACACGGGGTGTTACAGCCTCCCCTTGTTTAGGGAATTTCGTCCCGAAATTAAGCTGAGAGTTGTACGACGCCGTGATTCACGTTTGAGAACTCTCTTTAAACAACTGCGGGTACTTAGCCTTCATATCGCTTTCGAGTTCCCAAGTGAACTCTGCGCCTCGTTTGCCTTCCCATCGGACTTTCACGATAGGAATGCGAGAGCGTCTGAGTTGCTTGGTTTGGCGATCCATGATTTCAACAGGCTTTTCCATGAAGTGTAATGTTTCGTTCACTTGCAGATCATCGAGAGGAACATGTAAGTCGTGGTTGGCTAGGCACTTTCGGAGGTTCGACACGTGGAAAGTCGGGTGGACGTTACTAAGTTCCTCCGGTAGTTCGAGTCTGTAGGCGACTTTTCCGATCCTTTCCAGAATCTTAAAAGGTTCAACAAATCGAGGCGCGAGCTTTACCTTTTTGCTGAATCGGACCACACCCTTCCAAGGTGATACCTTTAGGAGTACGTAGTCGCCAACGTCAAATTCACGGGGCTTGCGTTTTCTATCGGCGTAACTTTTCTGTCGATCCCGAGCTTTCACCAGGTTGTCTCGGATTTGAAAAATTTTGTCTGTCGTTTCTTGTAATAACTCAGGACCGGTTAGTTGTGAATGGCCGATCTCGTGCCATACAATAGGCGATCGACATCTTCTTCCATATAATGCCTCAAAAGGTGCCATTTGGATGCTAGAATGATAGCTGTTGTTATACGAGAATTCGACTAGCGGCAAGTATTTATCCCAATTACCACCGAAGTCTAAGACACACGAACGGAGCATGTCTTCAAGAGTACGAATCGTTCTTTCAGTCTAACCGTCGGTTTGTGGGTGGAAAGCAGTACTTAGATTAAGCATTGTACCGAGTGCCGTTTGAAACGTTTCCCACAGTCGCGAAGTAAACCGAGCATCACGATCAGAGATGATGTCTCGAGGCGTACCATGATTACAAATGATCTCGTCGGTGTAGATCCGGGCTAATCGTTCTACCTTGTAGTCTTCTCGTATCGGCAGAAAGTGAGCTGATTTAGTCAAACGGTCGACCACAACCCAAATGTTGTCGTGACCTGATGACGTGTGTGGTAGCTTGGTTATAAAGTCCATGGCTATACTTTCCCACTTCCACATGGGAATTGGTGGTTGTTCGAGTAAGCCAGAGGGTCTTTGATGTTCAGCCTTGACTCTAGCACAAGTTAGGCATTTACCGACGTAGAGGGCGATATCCCTTTTCATGCCCGGCCACCAGTACTTATAACGAAGGTCCTGGTACATTTTGTTGGCTCCGGGATGAATAGAATACCGGGATTTATGGGCTTCGTCCATCAAAATTTGTCGCAAGTTGGTTCGTTTGGGAATCCAAATTCGGTCCAGGAAGTGGAATATTCCATTCGATTTGCTCACAAGTTGGGCTCCATCGTGGTAGATTCTTTCTTTCTTCAAAGTTTGTTCATTAAAACACGCATGCTGAGCGTCGCGGATGAGGGTTTCGAGATCGTGTTGGGCTTGAACGTTACGAGTGCTAAGCAGATAGCTCCGTCTGCTGAGTGCGTCGGCAACAACATTTGCCTTGCCTGGGTGATAACGAATCTCACAGTCGTAATCGTTGAGAAGTTCTACCCATCGGCGTTGATGCATATTAAGTTCCTTCTGATTAAAGATATGTTGTAGGCTCCTATGATCGGTGAAGATCGTACACTTGGTACCATATAGGTAGTGTCGCCAAATCTTTAATGCAAAAACAACTGTGCCTAGCTCGAGATCATGGGTTGTATAGTTCTTCTCGTGGACTTTGAGCTGACGAGGTGCGTAAGCTATGACCTTGTCCCGTTGCATGAGAACACAACCAAGACCAAGGTTGGAAGCATCACAATAGACAATGAAATCATTGTTTCCGTCGGGCAACGTGATAACAGGAGCGTTGCAAAGCATGTGTTTGAGGGTTTGAAAAGCAGTCTCTTGTTTAGTTCCCCAAACAAAAGGCTTATCTTTATGCGCGAGAGAGGTAAGCGGTACAGCGATCTTTGAGAATCCTTCGATAAATCGTCGATAATAGCCCGCTAGTCCAAGAAAAGAACGGACTTCAGACGGGTTCTTAGGCGTAATCTAGCTCTTAACTGCTTCAATCTTCGCAGGATCGACGTGAATACCCTGACTATTAACAATGTGACCCAGAAACTGAACTTCCTCCAACCAAAATTCACACTTGGAGAACTTGGCATAGAGTTGGTTCCCCTGGAGTAACTCGAGAACCAAACGTAGATGTTGCGCGTGTTCGGTCTTCGATTTGGAATAAATCAAGACATCGTCGATAAATACGATGACGAAACGGTCGAGATATGGTTTACACACGCGATTTATAAGGTCCATGAAAACCGCTGGTGCATTGGTTAAACCAAAAGGCATGACAACGAATTCGTAATGGCCGTAACGAGTGTGAAACGCGGTTTTGGGTATATCCTCCTCTTGAATACGTAGCCGGTGATATCCTGAACGTAGATCGATCTTCGAGAAACACGTAGCACCTTGTAGTTGATCAAACAAGTCGTCGATGCGAGGTAGGGAATAGCGGTTCTTGATAGTTAACTTATTCAATTCCCGATAATCGATGCACATCCTGAACGGCCCATCCTTCTTTTTGACGAAAAGGACTGGCGTGCTCCAAGGAGAGGTGCTCGGGCGAATGAAACCTTTCTCAAGTAATTCCTGGAGTTGGTTTGAAAGTTCGCGCATTTCAGACGGCGCAAGTCGATAAGGAGCTTTGGCAATAGGATTGGCTCCAGGGATGAGGTCGATACGAAAGTCAATATCACGACTTGGCGGTAGTCCGAGAAGATCCTCTGGAAAAACATTAGGAAATTCTCGAACCACAGGAACGTCTTTCACTTCCTTCTTCTCTTTCTTTTCCTTCTCCGCTACTACAATGTTAGCCAAGAAAGCTCGGTATTCCTTTCGGAGATACTTGCTAGCTTGCACACAGGACATAAGCTTGAGACCCTTCGAAGTAGTATCACCGTATACACAAAAATAGTTACCATTTGCGAGCGAAAATCGAATCATCTTGTCAAAGCATACCACTTCAGCATGGTTTTCCCGAAGAAGTCCATGCCTACTATGACGTCAAAACTTCTGAGTTGCATTGGAATGAGGTCGATTGGGAAAATGTGATTGTTGAGCTCAAGGGTACAATCACGAAGAACTGAATTGACAGCGACAGTTCTTCCGGTAACGATTCAACATTGAATGTCGAGGAGAGTTGGGAGCGTTTACGACGAAGGAGTTTCTCAAATTCGAACGACACAAAGCAATTATCGGCTCCAGTATCAAACAAACATGAAGCATAAACACCATTCACAAGGAACGTACCATTGACCACGTTGTTGTCGGCCTGGGCTTGACGCACGTTGAGGTTGAAAGTTCTGGCGCGTGCAGCCTGTTGTTGTTGTTGTTGCTGCTGTGGCTGCTGTTGCTGGGGCTCTTGCTTCACGACCCTGTTTGGGCACATGTTGGCGAAATGGTTCGGGTCGCCACATGCGAAGCAGGCTCTGGCTTTGACTGCGGGTGTCGGAGGAGCTTGTTGACCCTGTGGGGCAGTGAGTAGAGCTTGATGAGCAGGAGCTTGTTGAATACGGCAGTTGGCAGTAAAGTGACCGTATACATTGCAATGAGCACAAAAACGGCAAGCAATGGCAGTCGGGTGGTGGTAGGTACAAGTAGGGCAGAGCGGATGTGGCCCAGTGTATGCACGCATTGCAGGTGGTGCATTAGCCACAGGCGCCGCTACTTGACGCTGTTGAGCTGGTACAGCTTGAATCGGTGCATCAGTGATCGCACAGTTCTTGTTGTTGGAGCTGTTCTTTCTCTTGTTCTTCCTCTTGTTGCTCGATGAGGTGGGTTCAGTAGTTGGTGCGGCGGCCGTAGCTTGATGCAGGTGCTTCGGAGTTTTATCCCAGACACCAGCCTTAACCCTCTTGTCGTTGATTTCGGCGGCCAGTAGATAAGTCTCTTCGATCGTCTTAGTCTTAGCCTCTTGCACGAAATCTGCGACGCAGTCAGGCAAAGCTCGAATGTACTTCTTGATTGTGATCTCCGGGGTCTTGACTTGATCGGGACAGATGATGCTGAGCTGTTTGAAACAAGCAGTGAGAGCAGCATTGTCACCCTCATGCTGGCGTATGTGCCAGAATTCATCTTCTAGCTTTTGACGTTCGTGAGCTGTTTGCATACCTATATATATATATTAATAATCATACTTGAACGCGACCCACTATGATCAATAGTCATACTTGAAATAAAGCTAGAGTAAAAACAATGAAGATGACGAAATACTTATGTTCGAGACTACCATGAAGTGAAAATAAAAGTTACTAACCGATGTATTGACTGATTGGACATCGAAATCCTAACCCAATGTCTACCCATTACCTCACAGGTCTTAACTTATGTTTAAGTTTTCTACAGGAAAGAGCCTTTGCTCTGATACCATAGCTGTAACACCCCGTCCCGGAATGGGCTGACGTGTCACAATAACAGTAGTCAGATCAAAAACATAATTCCATTTATACTTAAATGTATTACACGGCTTACAACTTAATAAAGGATATCTAATCCATTACAATTATTTCTACCGTCTTTTCCAAACACTCGAGCACTCTTCCATATTCCGTCCCAGATTGTCCTGATAACCTGACGTAAAGAAGAAAACAAAAAAAAAAACGTACGTCTGAGCAAAATTTCGAAAGTTTTGCCCAGTGTGCGGATAAAGGAAAACAAAAGCTTATTTTATTTAATATCCGGAGGTAACTTTATGTGAAAATGATACGATGCAAGAACATAATTTCATAATCATATCTTACGGATGTACCCATGAGCAAACTGAAAACGTGACAATACATAGGTAGCTACTCCTGCATAATTATCACACGAAATGGCAAGTTGGCATACCCGTTATCCATTTCCTGAAAACTTAAATCCTAGGATCGATCCATACGCCCCCTAATCTTATATGTACCACACTTGTACTTAAGAGACGCCGTGAACTGATCTCTCCGTCACGGATGGAGCACATGATGTCGATGCCACAACAACATGCTCGTGGGACACTCCACGAGAAGCGACACTCAGGGTATCAGAATACAAAGAATCTTATTTATAAAACTTATTTTCATAACAAAACGGAACATATATTGGAACATGCGATAATGAGTACAACTTAACAGAAAACTATCGCATGACATGAGAGCTAAAATCAAGGTTATGATTAGAATAGGAATTCAACGGACTGTCAAATGAATCGATAATCAAAGACGTGAGGAGTTTTTTTTTTAAAAACAAGACATAGTAATTTAAAACAATTTGACTTGAGTAACATAATACTTATATATCATATTAAACTTGTAACTTATTTACTTATAAATTATAAGTCTTAAGATATTTAACTTGTAACTTGTAAGCCTTAATATATTTAACTTATAACTTGTAAATAATAATTTAATTGAAAATACGAATCTTTGGTAAGATTAAAATCTAAGAGTGGAACCAGTCACCAAGGTGTGGATATCAATCCTATCTTGACAATTTCGTCCCCAAAATGTGGTTTATTAAACGAAACAAGATAAAACCTTGACTCGTTAATAAGGAACCACTAGAGTATGAAATTTGAACAATTAACTCACAAACATGTATACTTGTAAATACGAAAATAATATTTTTCATAAACCATTTTCTAAATAACTGATGTAAAATAAAACCTTTTTCAAAACGTTTGTAACTTTCAACACATATTTTATAACTTAAATCTTAATACGGAATTTATAACTTATTTCATAACTTAATCTTAATACGGAACTTATAACTTATTTCAGAACTTAATCTTAATACGGAATTTATAACTTATTTCAGAACTTAATCTTAATACGGAATTTATAACTTATTTCAGAAGTTAATCTTAATACGGGATTTATAATCAGGAATGATATACTTATATCCAAGCGACGTAAATCGAAAGAAAGGAGTCTATCCGTACCCAACGGACATAAATCGAAAGAAAGGATTCTATACGTATCTAACTGACATAATTCGAAAGAAAGGATTCTATCAGTACAGAATTTATAACTTATTTCATAACTTAATCTTAATACGAAATCTAAAATCAGGAATAATATACTTGGATCAAAACGACATAAATCGAAATAAAGGATTCTATCCGTACGGAATTTATAACTTATTTCATAACTTAATCTTAATACGAAATCTAAAATCAGGAATAATATACTTGGATCAAAACGACATAAATCGAAATAAAGGATTCTATCCGTACGGAATTTATAACTTATTTCATAACTTAATCTTAATACGGAACTTAAAATCAGAAATAATATACTTATTTCAAAATGACATAAATCGAAAGAAAAGGAGTCGATCCGTACCCAACGGACATAAATCGAAAGGATTCTATACGTACCTAACTGACATAAATCGAAATAAAGGATTCTATACGTACCTAACTGACATAAATCGAAATAAAGGATTCTATACGTAAGGAATTTATAACTTACTTAATCTTAATACGGAATTTAAAATCAGAATTGACAGAAATCGAAAGAAAGGAATCTATCCGTACCTTAAAATTTCCAAGTGATGCTACATTGTTTCCAATTGTAGATTTATACGGGCAGAGTTTAGCCTACTGATTATCTTCTTAACCTAATTTACTCACAAACTAGGTATTTAACTTAATACAGCATTTACGATAACTCACGAGATCAAATTCTCACAACGAACGACAAAGTGCGATACTTAAACTCATCCATCGAATTAACGACGAACGACAAAGTACGATACTTAAACTCATCCATCGAATTAACGACAAACGACAAAGTATAACCCTAATGTGGGCAGCACTTAAACATCCATTGGATATATTGATCGATCGGACAATGAATCATATCAGCGATTGAGTTATTACCCTGTTCTGCAGCAGCACCCCCTACTAATTAGTGTTTAGTGTGTGTTATTGGTGATAAACAGAACATAACTCGGTGTATTTTGTGAATTTCTTCGTCGTTTTTGTGCCCAGAATCAAGTCCCAAGCTCCTGTATTTATAGGTGAATTTTGACTCTTAGGCGGCCCGCGTGAGAATTAAGCTTAACTTGAGGCGGCCCGCGAGAGAACTTATTTTATGTATAGGGTTGCCACGTGTGGGACTAGGCTAGCTGAGTCGACGAAATCATTAAATTCAACTTCGTCCGCAAGTTATTAAGATAATCGTTAAGTAGGGAATACCCCCCCTGAGTTTTAGGGGCCCTAATCCTGATTCTGAAAATTCTGAAAATTCTAGGGTTTGTACAGAATTACTTGGGTGTCTTAATTAGGGTTTCCTATTGGACTATAAATCATAAGGGTTGTTTACATTTTTGTTTTAAAATTTTCGGGTGTTACAAGGCGTTTGTCCCACTTTTCTTGACGAGAAAGTGCGTAACGGGATCCAGACGACATTGTCTGCAACAGACATCATCACAGGACTCAACACATTGTATTCGAATCTCACCTCACACGTCTACTACTTACTAAAGCTTAGGAACACGCAATGTAACACGTATCACGTAAACACATAGGCTCATAATCGCAGATTCACATAAACACATAAGCACGTAGGCATGTAAAGCACAGAATCCACAAAAGCACATAATCATGTAGTCACAAGATGCAGTCAGAATACAGAAACCTATCATTTACAGTTCGCGATTGTCCGAATATAGCGTTCGCGTTTGATATATCGGATCATGTAGTATAAGCGTAGCATAAAGTCGTCCATAATCTAGCGATTTGTTAACGTTTTGAGGTAGAAATGCAAGGCGAGTTGTGTGTGTCGATCGAAGCGAAGGCACAAATCGATTTATTCTTCCAAAATTAAGCACATAATCAGGTAAAAGCACATAAAACACAGAAAATCGACAAATTACCCGAGTCAGCCATAGCGACTCAGCTTTGAAACTCATAAAAATCCAGAGATAGATCGTCTGTGGCTAGTAGACTTCGACTACCCAAAGTGGTTCGACTATTCACAAGGATCCGTTGTGCACCTTTAACTTTCAGGACTGTGCCTTTGCCTCGATTCTTGGGCATTTGGCACTCATCCCGTTAGTCATATCGAGACTTCAGGTCGTTGGAGTCCGTCGAGACTTTGGTGAGAGTTTTGTAAAACCAAAATGAGTCAGGATTAGCTATCAAGGTTCGGGTTTCACCCCTGACTTAACAACTTTTGCTCCTGAGCTTTAATAAAATAGAGGAGATTATTCATCAAAATACGGATTTCACTCCTGATTTGGCATAATTCTCCTTGTTTGTAGATAAAATGCGGGTTGATTAAGCAATTTTTTTGTCGAGTGCTTGCGGTTTTCACACCTAATCTCGACTTCATTGCCTATTTATAGTTGAAATTTTGAGTGTAGTAATAGTGTAGTGTAAGTAATATTAGAGAGGAATGAGCTCGTACGTAATCCCTACTGGATGTACTCGAGTCGGTCTGTTGGTTCTTAACTATAGTCTAGGTATCTAAGACTTCGACCCGGACTAGGATGAGCCTTGCCTAATTCCCTATAGTTATGGCTCTGATACCAATCTGTCACACCCCAACCGATGGCGGAATCATCGGGGCATGGCACTGAGCGAAACAGATTGTCCAGAAGTTTCCATAACAATCATCAATACTATTCAATTTAAATAATACGTCCCATACCGTATCTCAAACAGTAAAATAATTATTACAGACAAAAAAATCCAGGCAAATATTCTGTTTCGACAACTCAGATTTAAATAGACAGCAATTGTTTATCTGCTTCTAGAGACCCCTGATTCGTTATCTACAGACAACTATTTGTCGGGCTCTAAAACTTTATTCTAGCTTCAAATTCCTACCACATGTGCGTCCTAAGCACCTGTCACATACGTTAAAATAAAGTCAATACATAAAATGTAAAGGTGAGCATACAAGTTTGATAATAGCATATAAAGTTCGAATTCGTTTACGCGTAACCAGCACGTACACATAGTGAAATGAAGCGCGTTAGTTATCGACATAGATCCATCGATACCAATGACTGCGGGTTGACTGCCTGAGGCAGTTCGCAATACATGATTACTGATGCGTGCGAAGTGTTATATATATTAGGTGTATATTTTAAGCCCTTTTTAACACTTATTTTAGCCAAGTTTTAAATTTATAAAACACGATATTCCACTAACACTAAACACACATATGGGCAAGTGCACCCATCGTTGAGTGTAGTATAGCGTTGGTAAGATACCGAGGTCGTCCAAGGACACAAGAGCTTTTAGTACCGGTTTATCCTCAACGTCTAACCAAAATAAAAGTTTAGAAAAAATGTTTTAAACTAAGAAAATTAAAAACTAACTAAAATGCTGAAAATAAAAATAAGAAAAACAGATAGACAAGATGAATCACTTGGTTCCGACTCGTATATAGTATAACCTTTGATTATTTCCGCACTTTTGCACATAATTAAGAGATTATCTTAGTTATTGTAGTAGGCCCCTCTTTTGAAGGTGACATTACCCTCACCCCAGTAGTTTGAGTCAGCAGGGATACAATCCTAAAAGGGTGGATTATTGGAAGATAATGAATTAAGTTATTAATGCAGTATTGTGGTAGGCCCCGCTTTTGGCGGTGACGTTACCCACGGCTAAGTAGTCTGAGTCAGCAGGGATACAGTCCTAAATAGCCGGGTTATAGTATTAATAGTAGTTAACTTATGAGGGGATCAAAGAGTTTGGACCCCCGCCATCCAATACCGTGAAGTATTGAAGGAGGTCCTACTAAATTTGACCCAGGTCCATTGCAGGACCTCTAAACGCTGAACAATGGCAAGACCTTTACCAAACCGTTCCCTTAACCCCCTACCAGGTAGCCAACATATCTCCATATAGACCGTGGAGATATGAATGGTGAAAATCCTTTATTTTATATAGACAGTAAAATAATGCCAAGACACCACGGACAAACGATAAGGAAAGATCACCTTCAACATAAGTAACTAGTTATTAAAGTCATTAATACAAAACCAAATAAAAAGTGCAAAAGATTAGAAATAAAAAGTATTATACTAGACACTTTGTCTTCACCAAGTGATGTAAGAGACTTAGGCAAACATGGCCTTGATTGTCAAGAACTCTTACGATCAATCTTGGATCCCGAGACGACTCACACACTCTACGATGGACAATGGATGATGGTGGTGGATGATGGTGTTGTGATGGTGGTGGGTGGTGGATGAAGTGTGAGAGAGGTGGTGTGCCAAGGGATGAGATGAAATGAATCCAAGCACTCCTATTTATAGGCTGAACAGAGAGCTGGACACGGCCCCGTGTCCGCTGGGCACGGCCCCGTGTCCGTCTGACAATCTCTCTCCTCATTAATTGTAATTCGCAATTACAATAAATGCGCCTGCTGTACTTTCGACACGCCCCCGTGTCCGCTGAGCACGGCCCGTGGTGGGCAATAGAAGCTTCTATAGGTTTGTCTTTTCTGCTGCTTCTTGGGCACGGCCCCGTGCTGGCTGAGCACGGGCCGTGTTCAGTCTTCTGATTTCTCTACTTTGCTTTGGAATGTGCCGTTGAGGGGTCGGTCAGTCCACTAATATTCCTTTTCTTGTATTTATGTTGGATTTAGCTGTCTTTTTGCTTCTTTTGCGTTTTTGAGCTCATTTAATCCTGAAAATACAAAAGGAAGACAAAAACACTCTTTTTCCAATATTAGTACTTAAAAAGGGTTAGTTTTATGCCTCATTTGATGTAATTTATATGTTGCATTTTACATACATCAAATACCCCCACACTTGAACTTTTGCTTGTCCTCAAGCAAAACTCTTTAATATGTGGCTTACACTCCCAAATGGAATAGGTAGAAGAGAAGGTTTTGGGCTTGTCGTAGAGTGTCGGGATTTCCAAGATCTTTTTGGGTTTTATTTTTATTTATTTACACTCCTATTCGTAATGATTTTTTTAGAACTTTTCATAAAAGAAATTACTTATTTGGGCATAACATGCCTTTTTTTTTTAAATTCTATTTATATACAAGTTCACATAACAAACAAGTCAGGTAGACATCATTCCATGTGTAAACATAACAAACAAGCATTCATGAGCCACGTATAACATGCATTAACGGTTAGCGTTCAAATAGTATTTGAGTAGTGTGATTGTTGTAGTTTGAATATTCGTAACGTATGTAACACCCAAAAGTGCTTAAAGCAAAAAGGGATCGAGTATACTCACAACGATTAATGGATTGAAGGGAGCGCTTAGCGAGTAAGGTTAGCCTGAATAGATTCGATAGCATAACGATAAGGAACACGTAAAACGATACAAAGTGAAGATGGATCAGATGGTAATCCGAGCGGACAGCAATCCGTGTGGATGATAATCCGTTCGGATGGTCATCCGGTCGGATAGCTTATCCGAACGGGTGACTATTCGAGTGGATTGTTTCTTCCTATGAGGGAAAGATGTGTTTGCGTATGATGGTTTGACGTTTGAAGTTTTCGTTGTAGTATTTTGAAAACATCGAAGTATCTCTATCTTTCAAGTCTTTCGATCGGATGGTGGGTCGTGCGGATGACAATCCGTTCGGATGGTCATCTGGTCGGACGGTGGTCCGGTCGGACGGCGACTTAATGGTGAGAGTACTTAGTGAAGGCAAGCTCTTAAACAGAAGTGTCACTCGATCGGATGATCATCCGATCGGGTGGCAACTTTGGTGATGAACATGTTGAAAATTGTTTAAGTCTTTAAGGTCTTAGTATCTCATGATCCGAAGAGTAATCCAACCAGGTGGTCGTCCGATCGGATTGCGATTCGTTCAATACTATAACTTTAGTTAAGATTGTTCAAAGTGGGACCCAAGTGTCATCCGTTCGGGTGATAATCCGTTCGGATAACCTATCTGATCGGATAGCAATCCGGTCGGATGGCAAATCTGTTACGATTGTCCCGTTCGTCCTTTACTTGGTCGTTTTGATGGTCTGTCGTTATGTCGAGACACTTTGACAACGTGTTAACCAACAGAGCCCCCATTTTGACCCAGATGACTAAACCGACCAGGAATCACCCTAGCTCGGTTAGTTACCGGCTCTATACGGTTGTTCCTGTTTAACCCGAAGTCGGTGGTCTCGTAGGCGGAATCCATATCTGAACTAGTACAACACTATGGATGAGTAGGAGACTAGAGCTGATCCCGATTCTACCGGTTTTGAGTGTTTTGAGTGTAAAAGAGTTGAAAGAAAGTTAGAAACCATCTTTCAATCCTTTTTCACCGCTCTTGTGTCGAGATCTTTACGAGATCTTTGTGTAATCGGGTGGAAATCGGTTAGATCTCAGTTGTTCTTGGTGGATTGAGGTCAAAGCATGAAGTTCTTGAAGAACCTATGATGACGACTTCCTTGAACACCCGAAATCTAGTGATTTCATGGTTAAAAGTTAGGGTTTAAAAGATAGAAAGGTGTAGGAGTGCGTGTAGATCAAGAAAGTACAAGATTTAGGGCCGGATCTTACCTGGATTGAGAGAAATCGAAGAAAAGGTGAGGAGCACGAGTAGTTCGGACAAGGGTTTCAAAAAGTGGAAAGAATGACAATGACAGGGGTATTTATAGGGTTCCAAAAGAGGAAAGGGTGATCTGATCGGATGACACTTTGCCCGGATGACGATCCGGTCGGATGACATCCTGGTCGGATGACATATGACCTTTGACCAAAAGGGCTATCCGGTCGGATGACTATCCGGTCAGATGGCTATCCAGCCGGATGGCGCTGGGTTCAAGTGTTTGACGCGACGATTTTTGGTGTTTCGATTGCGAGCAGTTCGATACGATAGGGTTTCCTAGTCAAATTACTTTCAGTCCCAACTGCTTCATATCTCGCATAATCTCTTCTCCACTAATTACCATAGTTCGCTTTTGATTCGAGTTCGAGTTCGATTGCATTCGCGTTTCGATTGAGTTCGCTTGATTACCATAACACAGCATAAACAAACATGCACAGCTAACACGTAAGGCACACACACATGTATAAACAACAAGTAAAATACGTAGCTCGAGTTGCGATTCGATGTCGATTTGATTAGCATAGCTTGATTATCAGTTGATTAACTTTATCCCATTGTTACTTCCTATAATTCACAGTCGTAGGTCGATTGAATATCGATTAACACACGTTGATTATTGTAATTAACAACACTTACTCCACATAATACAAATAAAATAAAGGAATTTCTATAAGTCAAGTTGCGCGAAATCGGTCGTTGATTTTGACCTTGATTTGACTTTGACTTGTGAAAACACGGGGTGTTACATTAATCTATGGATTCCGTAAACGCCGCAACACTTCTCGACGGTATCTTATTTAAAACATTAACTTTTTTATGTCAATATTTTCCATTTTATATATCTCTCTGTAGAAGTATTAATAACAAAACTTATATGTAATTGCAGGTTCATTGTGTTTTCACATCTTTCTATTCACAATCTTACTGTCTATTTCCTTAAATGTAATTGCTGAGAAGCTTCCCTCCGCGTCTCAATCAGTTAGTCTCCTAGTTCCGGAATCTTCCAGCCTATAGAAATATCGCCTTCAGTTTTACCAAATTACCCCTATCTCGGGAAGGTATACCACCAATGTACCCTTACTTTCCGAAAACATACAAACCGGTATTAACGAGTAGATGCCTGTTTAATTTCTCTTCTATTTCAAACATCATGGAAAAAACAACATTAGACTGTTCTGTACTTTTAGCATCATCCGTAGGAAACGTAATATGTTCCCGCAATTCACGAGTTCACTTCATATATTTCAGGGACATTTCAGTAAAAATTCCGATGGTTTAGTTCTTCAAAACGCCACCACAGCTGACGATTGTTTCTCGGATAGTTTCAAAGTTTTAGCCAGCAAAGGTGCAAACAGCTCGATCCCGATTGATGATGGTTTAGATGAGTATGAAGGTTGAAGATGAAGTAAATTAGGGTATTAATATGGGGAAAGGCAAGTAGGGAGGTGAAATGACCGTTCTACCCTCATGTGCAGCGCCCATGACATAACTTAACTGAAAATTATAACTGGGTTTGCCCTAAAAGACATAACGTGCAACATTTTCAAACATTAAGTAAAAAAGTCATCAATTTTAAAGGTAAAGGACAGCGCCTGAAATTTGGGACAAACATAAATGACAAAACTTGTAATTTACTCTTTCTTTTACACCCTGCATATTAAATTGTATCTGATTTCTAAGATGATTATCCATAGGGACCCAGGATCATCCCGACCTGAATGACGACCGACCCGAAAATTCTATCATTTAGTTGTGAAAAACCTGAACATAAAAAAATGGACCCCATTAGAAAAAAAAAATCTTGGGTCCACCAATAAACGTCAAATAAAGTGAACCGTTACGACTATTCCTTATTTTCCCTTCCAAGATAGGGTTTTTTTTTTACATATTTCCGCCTACTAAGCTGACTTATTACGTATTTCCACAAACAAAAAAACAATTACATATTTTCCTTCCCTAACCCATATATATTACGTATTTCTCTTTTTCATTAAAATTACTCTTAGAATGGTCATTTTACCCTTAATGAACTATTAAATGAATATATACATATTTTCTCATTATAATATTATCAATCAATTAATATTTCCTCAATTCATGTAGTGTTTCCCAATTCTTCTACTTGCTACTATTAAAGCATTTATTCACAACTTAATCTTAAGTTCTTAACCATCCTTCCAACCTTATTTTTAGAATGACCATTTTACCCTTAATGATCTATTAAATGAATATATACATATTTTCTCATTCTAATATTATCAATCAATTACATATTTTTTCAATTCATGTAGTATTTTCCCAATTCTTCTACTTGCTACTATTAAAACATTTATTCACAACTTAATCTTGACCATCCTTTCAACCTTATTTTACGTGACAATTTATTAAGATATTGTCACAGCTTAATCTTAACCAAAGTTAATCGTGTATTTTTATCAACGGCATGACAATATTCCTTCCTAAAAAAATAAGCAGCCTTTCTATATATTCCTCCCTATATATGGGTGCTCAATAAATAACAATTTTTTTTTTTTTTTGACAATAAGTAACAAATTTTAAAGAAAAAATTGCAGGACCATAATAATTTCTTTCGGATAATTTCATTATGATCATCATAAAGATATAATGTTCTTTGTCAATACCTCCAAAACACATTATATTGTTAAATCTACGAAGTTCGCAGATATTAGCACTAGTATCTACATATAATTTTAAATGTGATATATGACATATTTTAACTTTTTGTTTTCTTTCTTCCACCATAAGTGATTATCATCCATGAAGGAGTTACAAATGCTTATACAAATTTAAATGTTCTTTACATAGATTTTTTTACATAGCGAACTTAGCAAATCCTATTTACACACATGTATAAACTAACACTCATGCGTACACAGATCTCTCTCTCTCTCTCTCTCTCTCTCTATATATATATATATATATATATATCCTATTTTTAATAAACGATTTCGAGTAATACCATGTAGCAACAACACATTCTCCCTTACAAATACTTAAATTTAAATAACTAAAACATCATTAACATCACACATTATATAATTCCTCTTATAACATTATTTGTATACTTTTATATACGTTATCTTACTTTTAATTTTTTTTATTATACAATCATATATAATATACGGGTCTATAATTTACTCTAGTGTGTCTATATATATAAACCAAGATCTTGTAACGGAAGTACCAAAGTAAATATTTTGTTGAGTAAAAGGTATACTTTCTGAAAGAGTTGTTTAGGAGTATTTGTTTATGCAGGTATAGTCCCTCTCATAACCAAGAGCCATAAGCCATTCTTTGACTGCTTTTCGGTTCACCATAATTGATTCATAGGACACCCACGATTGCGACAATTCACCTCTACTAACTTTTTTCTCTATAAGATACAATAATACTTTATTATTATTATTTCTGAAAACATATATTGTTAATAACACTTATTTTTATTTGCTAGCAGTCGTGCATATAATAATATAAAAGATTTAAGTATTTAGAATTTTAATTAACATAGAGTTAACACTAAATATCACGTAAATACTTGTCTACGAAACAGCGTATGATGATGAGTGGATGGTGGCCGAAGATATACACGCCTAACTTGTACTCTTTGAATTATTTGTATCATCGAATCCTAGGCACCAGAAGATTCATATGACATAGAATTGGCTAACATACCATGGTTAAAACAAATTGGTACAGGGAACGAAGAACGTTGAAAACATACCTCGAATGCTTTGATAGGTAAATTCATCCATCCAAGTAATTTGTTAATTTTACCAAGAAGAGAACGTCATAATAAAATAAATACAATACAAAAAAGAAATAGATTCAATACGAAAGAAAATATAAGGCTAGAGGGTATGGTGATGGTCCTCCAAGGGAGGATGATCCGCCACGTAGGCGCCACGTCATAGTCCTCCCAAGGATGGTCCATCCCACAAAACTAGAGGGTATGGAGGATGGCCATAGTCATAGTCATAGTCCTCCCCACCAATTTTATGTTTTTTTATTTTTTTAATCTTCTACTTTTTTTTTAACATTTAACAAATAAACTAACAAAATATTTTCATTATTCTACTTTTTTTTAACATTTAACAAATAAACTAACAAAATATTTTCATTAATATTAAAAAACATTCTGAATGTAAAAGAGGTGAGTATTTATAAAAGTGGGAGTGAATTGGGTATATATTTGAATTATGGCCGTTATTTAATTAATATAAATTCTGAATTAATTTTTTTTAAACGGTCATATAAGCAACGGTCCCCACTTGTTTTTTGTCATTTTGTGCTCGTCGCAAACGTCTAGTTGGTGCCGGAGAGGACGGGGACCGCACGGGGGGGGGGATGGTGTAGCATGCGGCGACGATCAAAGACGGTAGGGGGACGTCCCCATACCGTGTAGCCTAAATGGAAAACTAGACTAAATAAATGTAGAATACATAATAAGTTTAGTTTTTCAAGTCATTTTGATTGAAATTTACACCAATTACGCATACATAGATGTTAGCATTAAACATTTACTTATAAACCACTTGAAGGTCCCTCTTACATGTGACATGTTCTTACCTAATTGCTCAATACATTTTCACTTAATTCAAACCACTTAGAGTAACAATATCACATTCACCTCAACTTCATTTTGAACAATTATTAACTAGATGCTGATGCAAACAACAGAAACAATTCAAATAACTCAAGAACACGATGATTAAACTCAAACGTTTGAATTAAAAGGTTAAGCTGGCTAGCATAAAGGTTTGCAACGTTTATCAAAATAAACAATATTAAGAAACAATGATAACAATCCAATATTTATACTAACCCTAATTATATAAACTACGAAACTAAACATTATTGGAAACTAAACAAAAGATAAACATATAACTCAAATATTAATGTTGATCTTGATCTTGGATATTGGGTTATCCAATCTTAACCCATAGCATAGCCGACACTTTTCTTTAGCCCAACCTACTTCCGGAAGCCTAACAACGCCCCTAAACCAATTCCAGGATTAAATGGCCCCATAAAATCGAAGTCCAATTGTTGAGCCATGAATCAAGTCGTGGATGCTCCTGCATCATACCCCCAGGTATGATAAAGACTTATCCTAAACTCTTGTGGTTGACCTTATCCATGAACCCCTGATTTTTAGCCAACGGCCACTTAGCTCAAACTCAGATATATTAGTCGAGACCATCCCCCTCGAATTATATTCTGACATAAAAACTGATACCGACCCCATACTAGATGTGGCAAAGAGTGTAGACAGTCCTAGCGTAACAATGATCTTCGGAGGAACATTAGTTACATAATGATCATTAACACACTCGGATGTCATACAATGTGTAACAATTCCATCGTTTACAAGACACTTTTTCTTACACAAACGAAGAGTGCTAGAAGGAATTGCATGCGATGGAACTAACCAACCGTTTTGGTTAAAAATTACCAAAGCAATTTAATGATAAATTTTAGTTGTGAGGTAGTGTGCTTTTCAGGATAATCCAAAGTGTGTATGTAAAAATGCAGTAAATGACTTGGGATATTTATATTTATGAGCAAAGCCCTTGATCGTTAAGGATCTTCGACATAAAACCTCGGGAGACGACGTCATGTAAGATCCTTACTTGATTTATACGATTTACATATAATTATCGACTATTAATGTGTATTTACGATTACACATATACTTAAAAATATAGATTTCTTAAAACATTTTAAGAAATAAAATGTTTCAACATAATTTATATATATTCATCGTTTAAAAAAACATAACGACAAAATGTATCGCGGAAGCTTGAATCTTGATCGTGTTCGGTTCCTTTGTTGAGCTTGATCGTCGTCCGACACTTCATATAAATTACATATAACCAACATCATCAAAATGTTAGTTATGAGAGTGTAAAACATGTTTATATGAGTTCTTATGCCCCAAACAATTAAACATCTACAATTTTCCAGAATCATAAGCCGTCGCGTGTCGCGCCGACATTCACAAAACCTGTCGCACGTCGCGCCACTTGAGGTCTCCTCCGTCGCGTGGCGCGAGGAGTACACTTTTACAGCAAGTTTTTTTTTGAAACATGCATTTTTCCAGCAATTCTTACTTTCACGAAACTGACATAACTTGTTCAATTTTTATCCTTTTTACGATCCATTTCTTCTTACGTGATCGTAAATTGATTCTCCATCACATTGAGTTAAAATCCGATATCCGGATTAATAATTTTTTTTAGATTTTAAGGCCTCAGCTTAAAATTTAATTATTAAGTTTTGACCTGTTCATGATTTTATCAAACCATCTTGTTTCACAAAGGTCATAAAGCCTATACCAACATATTTCATTCAAAGTTTTTAACTCGGGCTCAATCTTTTATGAATTTCGCAACAATTAACCAAGTAATGCGCATAATTCATTTTGACCCGTTTAGAGGATTTAAGCATTTAAGCTTAAATCTCGCTCTTTCTTTTATTCACATCTTAATTCCACATTTAATTATTTACTTGTCTTCATATTTGTGGTGGATTTATTGTGATAAACTTTACATGCCGAGTTATACCCCTCGGTTTATCATTTTTACGGAAAAGAGTTATTTCGAGGCATTTGACCCAAAAGGTTCAAGACTTAACTTTTTCTCTTATCCAAATTACTTATTAAATAATAAAAATCATGTTCAAACAAGCTTTAAGGGTTGTTTGCCCGGTTTATCATTTAAGGGCGTTTTGGTCAACTTTAGCCATTCTTTTACGATGAAGGATTTTAAGAGACATGTTTGACCAAAAATCCAACTTTTTAACTATGATCTAATTTAAAAGTCATTATGTTTCTAAAAACACAATGATTATAATTTAAATTATTAGGTTTACCTATTAAGGTAACCCAATGTTCAATTTCGACTTTGTCTAACTCTCATCGAACCTTAAGTTCTAAACGAGAAGTTAACCTATTACACATACCTGGCTCGGATCAACATATTGACCCGTTTTCGTATCTCATCAATTAAGTTGCTAGTTAATAGCAACGCATATTCCACACGCTATTCATTCCTATGATCATTATACTCAACAAACAATGATTAGTCATTATCGTCAAATGGTGACATCTTCACTGTTTGACCCGTTTGGTCTAAATGACCATTTTATCTTTACGAGATGATATTTAATTACCATCTCATCCATATAACTCGTTCCGGTTTACACCGTATGCTTATATTACTTACAAATTATTTCTTAATTCCCTTTTTGACCCGTCATGGCTTATGCCATAAAGTGTCTTTCAAAAACTAACGTTTATCGTCAACGCGTGACCGAGTTAACGTTTTACCCTTATTATTTATTTTGACTTACCCTATAAGGTAACCATTTAAACTCATTATCTATTCGTCATTGCATGACCGAATAATCTTATTATTCCCTTTTTAACCATTAAACATGGTTTCTTATTATTTTCATTTATTTCGTTCCGTACGACTACACGTCGGAACATCACTTTTCAAATACTAAATTATCTTTTTTCGTAATCAATACGATAAAGGGATATTTTACAAATTTAAAAGGAGTGTAAGCTTTACTTACTTTGCATCCAAATTATGCTTTTCCTTCATACTCGATTTGTTTGACCCGTTTCCTTCCCAAACTTCCACCTAGCTTGTCAAGCGTCAAACTATCATTTTAATTTGTAAGATGGTTAGATTAGTCATAATCAATCACGACTATTCCATCTTACGGTTTTTATGTCAAAATTTTCATTCAATCGTATTATTTGATCAGTTTGACCTTTTAAAGTCAACTGCCTATTAACGTAAGTAATTACACGATGTAGCTCAACTACTCGTTTAATTACTTGGTCAAGTATCCGGTAAGCATCATTCTTATGCTACCGTTTTATCCACTTTATTAACCAAGTTTTTGTAACCATAATTCATTGAATTAACACAACATTAATCATTTTTAACACCTGATGATATCAAACATCATTTTAACATGAATATATCATCATTTTCATCTTATTATACAAAACCAATTTCATGACAAGTATGATTTATGTACTCAAACACCTAAATTGTTCAAGTTCTTCTTATTGATATTATGTATGATGATTCTAATCATAATTATATCATCAATTTCAGCATATGATAAAAACCCACTTATACTGGTGTGGTAAATCATATTAAACATTCAAATCATGTCAACATATGTATAATTTTACACTTAGGGTTTTGTTCCTAAGCAAGTATACATCACAATTCAGCCATAACTTCTATAATTCATCCATAATTCGCAAATTATGATGTTTCTAAAATTTCACAACTTCACAAATCATCAAAATTTTACATACCTTATGATCTCCTAGCTTGGGTGATCATTAATTCACGTTCAATTGTAAATTTGAGCTTCGTTTAGCCCTTCAATTTGATGGTTTTGATAGAATTAGGTTTTTGGCTCCATGGGAACTTTCCTAGTCGATCAACAGAACATACACTTAGTGTGTTTTTGTTATAATTTTCTTTTTATAAATTAACTTTCAAATTATCCAACTTTGGTCCCTCATGTTTGGTTAATAATTAAGTAGGCTACAACATACTTATTTCCAACCATATTCCCTCTTATTAACTAGGTTAAACATTCCTAGTTAACTTAATGGGTTCGGGGAGATTACAACTTGTTTTATTTTAAGTCCCGTTAACTCGGGCCTTGTATAAACTTTATTTCCTCAAAAGCTTTCGTTCAACTTTTATTTAATATTAGGTTTATTTATTTAAATCCTAACATTTACCGGGTTAATTTTTACCACTAACGGTACTTTACCCGTCTTTTAGTATTAACGTGGTTTGATTACCAAACCTATTTTCGGGGTGTTACAAGTCTACCCCCCTTAAAGAGGTTTCATCCCCGAAACCTTTCTCACGTAGTTCATTAGGTTTAAACCCAATGCACTTAGTTTCAGTAATCTTTTGAGCAGTGCTCATATTTTAACCATTTATTAGTATTACCAGAAAAGTATGGTAATATCTTTTTGGTTACAAAGCATATACGTATCTCATATGAAATAATGTAACTCAAAATAGCGTAATCTCGTTATTTCAACCAGTTTGGTTAACTTAGCGAAATCCATCGCTTTTATATTATCGAATTCTTCATGAATCCGTTATTTTAACCCGTTTGGATGTTGTAGTGTACTTCGTCACTTTTAACAACCAAACTCTTTTGTTGTCGAATTTATTCATTCGGTTCATTCACACGGAATCCACCGCTTAAGAACACGTCATGCTACCTTTGTTCTTCTTATTAAACTTTGAAATGAAATACAATGTAAGTTATAGTAGATCTAGAGCTAAGTGTTACAATATTTGCGAAAGTGTGTAGTGTGTTTCTAAGTGATCTATCAACTCATTAAATACATGATAAAACATAACAAACTATCCTATAGGCCCGAAGATTACTTGGTCTCCACGTGTGACCGTTGTAGACTTAATTAACTTATTCCCCACATGCACATCAACCGTAAATGTGAGTCTTTAGTTCATGACTTGGTCATATAACTATTCATGCGAGTGGGAGTCGAAATAAATAACAAATAACAATTAGTAGCATTAATATTCATGATACAGAGATCCTTCAGGATCCAAGATCCCCAATCTTATAAAAAGGTTCTAACGACTCTCGGTTATTTAGTATTGACTTAGTCTTCACCGAATACCTGTGGAGATACCTAAAAATAATTAGTATAGGTATTAAGTTAATATTTTTAGCGTCTGAGGATACCAACAAGAAAACACCCTAACGAACTCATGGCATGCTACTATCGATCACCTCACGCTAATGCAAACGACAGAGATCGACACCGTGCATCCCTAGAAGGATCCCACCACCGCTACCATACTTACTGAGCCAGAGGAAACAGACACAGAAGAACTGTAACGCTTCGCATTTCTGTACTTTCCATATTTGGAAAGTTGTATTTCTATTTCTATTTTTTAAAAATTGTATTCGTATTTCATTCCCAATCTTGTAATCCGAGACGTTGATCATAATGAAATTCACTTTATACATATACATGTTAAATACTTGTGTTATACGTAATCAATCATTGAAAACATGTTTATACATGAAACCGAGACTTACTATATACATACTATCATTCACACATACATGATACGAAATCCATACATACATACGCGTTGCATACTTGAAAACATGTTCAAGCATAAACTTTTAGCATAAAATTACGAAAATATGGAAGTTCACGGGCCAAACTGTCAACAAAACAAACGTTGGACGAAATATGAACACGTCGTATTGCGCGCTGGGCAAGCCTTCGAAGCCCATGCGATGCGAGGGTCATCGATATGCAGAAGTTTGTTTCAGCTTCTCACCCAATCATCTTATAACTTCTTTAAAACACAAACCCTACTTCACCATTATAAAACCAAGCCTCCTACACCTCTATTTCACTTTTCTAACCCCTTAAACACTCTCAATACACTCCATAATCAGCTGAAACATATAGTTAAGGCAAATTCTTCTAAGTTCAAAAGTGAGCTTCCATCTTACTTTTCTTCCATGTTCATCACTTCTTGTTCTTCTTGAAATCTTGGAACACCTCTAGGAGTGTTT
The DNA here is from genome assembly GCA_030545235.1 of Helianthus tuberosus. Classification (NCBI taxonomy): domain Eukaryota; kingdom Viridiplantae; phylum Streptophyta; class Magnoliopsida; order Asterales; family Asteraceae; genus Helianthus; species Helianthus tuberosus. The sequence continues at coordinate 146,607,662 of CM060429.1, forward strand.
CCTTAAGTTTAGCATGGTAAATTAAGGTGGAACATCACCATTTTAAGGTCCAAATTCTCTGTTTTGGTTAAAAAAAATTGCTTAAACATTCTTTACACATGTTTAACTTGTGAAATCCTGGATATACCTTGCTTCTAACCAAATCTATGGTTAGGGAGCTTGAGTATGGTTGATTTCTATGAGTTTAGAGGTTCAAACACCTTCTAAACTTTCTGTTTTGACAAGGTTTTAGACAACCTACAAGTGTGGAGGCCATCCAAGCTCACCATCCTCAATATGGTAAGACTTGTGCTTCGATGCATGTGTGAACCATGTAAGCTTTGGCTCTCTAACTTTCTTCCGTATCCTCACTTGCTTGATTTATTTCCAATCTTCATACACTAAATCTCAAAACAATTTCCAACAAAGGGACAAGGCTACATCATGTCCTCAAACACTCTCCATGTTTGGGATACACGCATGCTTGCTGACTTGGTTGTTTTAAGATTTTGTAGTTTATGTATTTTCCTTTTTTATTCATATTCATGACCAACCAAAATCATCAACTTAGTTGATGATTTTTGTGATTTAATGAATCATATAATGAGGTTAAATGGATGTTCATCGTCTTACCTCCTTGCATGACCACCTTCGTGGCTCCTTACTTTAAATTCAATTTATGTGATACATCTTAAAAATCCGAATCTAATATATTAACCAAATCCATAACTCACACACCTCTGTTTCCCTTTAGGGTAACTTCAGTGTTTCAAACACAAGAACTCCTCCAACTCACGTTCGTGGAATCTCTACGCAAACCTCTTTTCATTTTTACATTTTTTGGGTGTAATTTATATTACCATATTAAAACACACATATGCAAATACATTATTCATAGAAACGAATCCATTATACATGCTTTATACGTTTATACTCTAGAAATACATGCATGCTAGAAGCCATTCTTGCGCTATACTTTGCCATTAACTTCGTACAAGTCTACCTTAACATGTATAGCGCTATAGGAGTAGCACACCGCCCTTGTTGGGTCTATGTTAAGTAATTCAATCATACAAACGGACTTGTCGTTGTTACGACAAGATTACGCTAGTGGAATCTTTGGGTTGACACGTATGTGATGCATGCTAGTTCATGATATGTTATGCCTTAGTATACGTTTTTGCCATGTGGATCTCGTTAAACTCTTTATACATATGCTAGTACACTAAACTTGTATGCTACCAATGCTTTTGTGTTGACATGTTACTTTAATATATATTGCAGGAGATTGATGTTGATGCGTTGAAAAGAAATCTAGTAGGATGGACTAGAAATCCACTTAATTTAAATTTATGTTTTGTTGATTTATTTGTTATGTTCTAAAGGTTGTATCTTCCTTTTGAAACAATGTATTTCCCATTTATCATGAAATGAAAAACCATTATTTTAAATTCTTGTCACAATTAGTCGTTATGAAGCCTCGAGCAATCTTTTTTTCGTCTCACTCCGATGTTTCCGCTATCGGTTGGGGTGTGACAAGAACCACCTAAAACTAAAAATCTCATGGTAACAATAGTTAAGGACAATTAGGGATAAAAAGACTCGCCCTTATAGAACCATGGGGCGACCTCCGAACCCAGGATACCTGAAACCTGGGACCATGGTTGTTGAACACTAACCTGACAGCCATAGTGACATGCAAAACCTCCCGTTCTCTTATCCCACATTAAAGGATCATTGTTGTAACAGTTAACTGCCACTGGAGTAATCCCCTTCGTACACATTATTGCTGACATATGGTGGTTGTCTTAGCGGTGCATCAAGCCATTCCACCAGTGTGCTTTTATAAAGTGGAAATGATGAAATGAGGAAGCCATGGTTAAAAATAGTAACCCCCATAACAACATACAGGTACCCACTAGTACTACAAATATATATGTATTTCAAACATGTCACAAAGTGTGTTATAGTTAACTCTAAAGTGAATTAACTTTATTTTCATTAATTAACTTTATTTTCACATTTTATTTAGTAATCCAACATAATTTATAGCCCAACTAATACATTATTATATTTTTTTGAGCAACAAAACGGTATTTTCATTCCTTCCACCAACAAGTCAACATAGCAAGATGCTATGGTGACACGATTAAATCCAATATCTACACTACACCAAGCAGAATACTGTGACAACTGGCACAAAACTGGTAATTTTCGTACTATTTTAATTATTATTTATTATTTGCAATTATGTGCTAAAACGTCAACATTATGTGTTTGCTTGCTTTACATACAAATTCATGCATGTTTTATACTTCAAATACTACATTGTGCACCACATTAAGCGTTGCATCAGAAAGACTAGTAAACTCACCGGTAAGACATGTTGTGTCAGCACTTTCGCAGAAAGCAGTCAGACAATAGATTTAGGGCCTAGGAGTAGGTCCAACATCAAAAACACATTAAAACCCAAGTGTGGATACAAGGGTAAACATATACACTTTCTGGAAACTAAAATACGCACTAAAAGACACCCGAAACTCGCTTTAAATGCTGAATTCTGCATAATTCAGCAGCAAAACAGCAAAAAATAGCATATTAACACCAAAATATCATGCAGAATTGACGTTTTAGTGTCCAGAATAACTTGTAAAGTGTCGGGTTAAAACTGCCATAAAAGGGGCTTCATACATAGTAAAACTGCGCAATTTAGCACTTAATGAACCGATAACCGAACGAATAATCGGACACTACCCAAAACATCAAAACTAGACTAGAAGCATTGTTTTTATGATATTAAGCTAGTTATGGTGATAAAACACCTTAAAAATCATAAAAACATCTAAACACACTTAAACCAACTTAAACCTTCTAGTTTACATCATACACCTTCAACTTCCAAATTTGTGCAACTTACCCCCCCCCCCCTCATGAAACCGGCCCCAAAGGTGGCCCCACACCTTTCCCATTAAAATATTGAAATTTTACTCTAGATATGGGACATATAGTCCAAAGGATCTTGCAATGTTGGAAGGAGGTTGTTATAAACCAAAGAACACTACCCTTAACATTATCACTTCAAAAATTTTCATCATCTTCCTCTCCTTTCCCTCTCTTGCTCTCGGCTACCCACACCCACACTACCATCTTCATTTTCAAGCATCCTACAACAATTCCAAGCTTGTTCTAAGGTGTATGGAGGCTATCTAAGGAAGCTACAAGTGCTAGAAGTTGAAGGACCTCTTTATGGAGCTTTTAACCTCTCATATACTTCATTCTTCATCTTCATCCTTCTTGTGCCACTTCCCTAGCCAATAGAGCTAGTAGTAAGCCTTCTAAACACTATTTTAGTTCATGTTCATGAAGATGTAAAGATCTAACATAATCTTAAGGAAAACAAGTGATTTTAGTGTTATTTGTAACACCACGTAAAATTACGACCAATATAATAAGGACACGTGTCATGGAATTTAAACGTATAATGGATTGATCTGGAGGGACTAAAATTGTCAAACAGTGTGAAGATATAATTAGAAGGACCAAAAGCGTCATCATGCCAAACTTGTGCCTCTGAATGACTTTATATAATGTTCGTATTCAATATTGAATAAATTGTCGGACACAGGAAGCCGCTTGTGCTTAAAAATCAAGAGTTACGAAGCACAGGGGTTAAAAGTGTCAACATGTTAATTCTTACCTCTAAGTGACCTTTTAACTTTCCCAAAAGCTTTGTAATGTGTTAATATATTCTCTAGAATATCTGATAAAAGTTTCATAAAGATTCGGTTCAAAAGTGTGATGTAAATTGAAGTTTTCAAGAATAGGGGTTAAAAGTGTAATTATCACAATTCTAGTTTCGGGAGCCATTTACAATGTGTCCAAGACTTACAAATGCATGGCCACACTCCCTAAGACAACCCAGACCTGTTTACATTGACCATGCATGCTGAAAAAGTCAGTTATTCGCGTTCAAAAAGTGCAGGGACTGATTATGCAATAAAACAAAACAACTTTAAAAACTGTTGCCTCGCGTGGCGCGCCGGGATCTCCTTCCCCTGGCGCGTGGCGCGACGGAGGAACTTTTCCAGCCAGACTGCCAGCTGCCCAGCTCTGCAACCTGCAAGTTCTCTGGAGCAACCTAGCCTTTTAGGAGCCTCTATTAGTTCAAACTTTCGTGCTAAGGACCATTGTAAGTGTTCTTAGCTTCTGTAATTAAGGTTTTATTAGTTTAATGACCGAAAGTCAAAGTTAGCGTAATTCTGCTTTGACTTTGTGATTAATCACTAACGGTCCAGCCATTATTCAAATTGAAAGTGGCTATGAGTTGGTAATTATGTAGGCAGTAAACCCTCAAAAGGGCACCTACTGATTATCACTTTTACTTGGTCAATTGTCCGGGTCAAACTTACTAATAAAAAGTCAACAGAATCATTTTTTGCAAATAAATTCATAACTAACAATGCAGAGGTTATGAAACATGTTTTAACATTAAAATAACTTGGTAAATAATATAAGAACATATCTAAGCATGTTCAACCCGACAATTCTGAGTTTAGGCTCGGTTCGGAACCGAAAGTCGCAAAAGTAGACTTTTGCTTTGACTTTATATGCCTTAGGGTTCCTTTAGGACCATATCATAGGTTAGTATAACCCTCTGAGGTTATACAACTTGGTTCCATAGAAATCCTAATTCATTGCATGTTTCCGTTAAATGCTTAAAAGTTGACCATTATGCCCTTTTGATATTAAAACGAGATTTTTGAAAATGTGAGAGGACAAAAACCTTTATTACTGATATTTAAGTATTTCCTAAAAGTTTGACATCAGTTTGTGGTCTAAAATAGAAGTTATGCGCGATATCGTAAAATGAAAGCTTTTTATTAATTAATTGGCATTTTTGGCATAAAACCTTTTTAAACCCAAATTTTGACACCAAACTTGCCACATACTGTTAAGATATAATATTTAGGGATTTTTGAGACTTTTGTAAAATTTTAAGCTGATCATAACATATGGTTCTTGCATAAACTCGGTAATTGACGGTTATGCCCTTTTTGTGAATAAAAAACAGTTTTACACATCCTTTACATATCAAACCTTTTGCTACTGGTTTTATACATCAAATAAATTATTTTAAACAGTAAAGGCTGATCAAAATCTCAGATTTCCTTAATTAACCCGAATATCGTCAAATATCGACTTTTATGCGATTTAGGTGCATAGTATGGTTTAAACCCATATTTAACATCTAAGACTTATTACCTCCTGATGTTATGAGTAAAATTTTTTATACTTAAACAGAAAGTAAAAAGTTTTGAACTCAGATTTCCAAATTTAACCCTTATAGCATATGTGAAATGACCAAAATGCCCCTACGGTGCATAGTTTGGCCATAAAAGATAAATTTCGCATATGTATGATATCTTACTGATATAACACATTAAAATAAATATTTCTACTAATTATTTTAGACCAGAAACTCATAATACTATTTAACCTCTTTTATAAGCTTTAAAATGACCAAAATACCCTTACAGGGCTTAATTTGGTTTTTCATTCGTTTTGGGCATAATGGAAGGTATCCTACTGATATCATAACATATTTTAAGCATATTAACTTGTGGAAACTGTATATGACTTATTTGGTTACCCGTTATGCATAGTTCGCGTTCGATACGGTTTATGTAACTAGTTTGCATAAATTAATCGAAACGGGTCAAACCTTATCATTTTTACTTCAAAATCCAGAATGTGTTTAATTTACCCATATTAAACAAGTCTTCATACTTTTCGGGTCTAAATCACATTCTAATCCGGTCTTCGCTTAATCTTGCGTTTTGAACCTTAAACCCTTCATTAAAACTAACTGGTCTAAGTTAAAACTTAAATAAGACCCGTTAGGAATCTAATAGGTTATTAAAACCTTCGTTCCAGATCTAGGAGTCCAGTAAAAGATATTTGCACTTGCTGATTGTTAAACGGCTGAGATTAAAATTATATTTTGCTCATGTAAATACTTTTAACTTATTTTCCGTTATACGGGCTTGGGATACGGTATTATAATAATACCGCTTGGTCGGGTATGTAGTTATTTAAATCGGATTGTGATTAATACATTTACATAACTCGTTTTAATCTATTTTGTTTGATGCAATGCCTTTGGGGGGGGGGGGTTAATGACCATGTCCTGGATATCCTCGGCTTTACATACAAATTCATGCATGTTTTATACTTCAAATACTGCATTGTGCACCACATTAAGCGTTGCATCAGAAAGACTAGTAAACTCACCGGTAAGACATGTTGTGTCAGCACTTTCGCAGAAAGCAGTCAGACAATAGATTTAGGGCCTAGGAGTAGGTCCAACATCAAAAACACATTAAAACCCAAGTGTGGATACAAGGGTAAACATATACACTTTCCGAAAACTAAAATACGCACTAAAAGACACCCGAAACTCGCTTTAAATGTTGAATTCTACAGAATTCAGCAGCAAAACAGCAAAAAATAGCATTTTAACACCAAAATATCATGTAGAATTGACGTTTTAGTGTCCAGAATAACTTGTAAAGTGTCGGGTTAAAACTGCCATAAAAAGGGGCTTCATACATAGTAAAACTGCGCAATTTAGCACTTAATGAACCGATAACCGAACGAATAATCGGACACTACACAAAACATCAAAACTAGACTAGAAGCATTGTTTTTATGATATTAAGCCATTTATGGTGATAAAACACCTTAAAAATCATAAAAACATCTAAACACACTTAAACCAACTTAAACCTTCTAGTTTACATCAAACACCTTCAACTTCCAAATTTGTGCAACTTACCCCCCCCCCCCCCCCTCATGAAACCGGCCCCAAAGGTGGCCCCACACCTTTCCCATTAAAATAATTGAAATTGTGCTCTAGATATGGGACATATAGTCCAAAGGATCTTGCAATGTTGGAAGGAGGTTGTTATAAACCAAAGAACACTACCCTTAACATTACCACTTCAAAAATTTTCATCATCTTCCTCTCCTTTCCCTCTCTTGCTCTCGGCTACCCACACCCACACTACCATCTTCATTTTCAAGCATCCTACAACAATTCCAAGCTTGTTCTAAGGTGTATGGAGGCTATCTAAGGAAGCTACAAGTGCTAGAAGTTGAAGGACCTCTTTATGGAGCTTTTAACCTCTCATATACTTCATTCTTCATCTTCATCCTTCTTGTGCCACTTCCCTAGCCAATAGAGCTAGTAGTAAGCCTTCTAAACACTATTTTAGTTCATGTTCATGAAGATGTAAAGATCTAACATAATCTTAAGGAAAACAAGTGATTTTAGTGTTATATGTAACACCACGTAAAATTACGACCAATATAATAAGGACACGTGTCATGGACTTTAAACGTATAATGGATTGATCTGGAAGGACTAAAATTGTCAAACAGTGTGAAGATATAATTAGAAGGACCAAAAGCGTCATCATGCCAAACTTGTGCCTCTGAATGACTTTATATAATGTTCGTATTCAATATTGAATAAATTTTCGGACACAGGAAGCCGCTTGTGCTTAAAAATCAAGAGTTACGAAGCACAGGGGTTTAAAGTGTCAACATGTTAATTCTTACCTCTGAGTGACCTTTTAACGTTCCCAAAAGCTTTGTAATGTGTTAATATATTCTCTAGAATATCTGATAAAAGTTTCATAAAGATTCGGTTCAAAAGTGTGATGTAAATTGAAGTTTCCAAGAATAGGGGTTAAAAGTGTAATTATCACAATTCTAGTTTCAGGAGCCATTTACAATGTGTCCAAGACTTACAAATGCATGGCCACACTCCCTAGGACAACCCAGACCTGTTTACATTGACCATGCATGCTGAAAAAGTCAGTTATTCGCGTTCAGAAAGTGCAGGGACTGATCATGCAACAAAACAAAACAACTTTAAAAACTGTTGCCTCGCGTGGCGCGCCGGGATCTCCTTCCCCTGGCGCGTGGCGCGACGAAGGAACTTTTCCAGCCAGACTGCCAGCTGCCCAGCTCTGCAACCTGCTAGTATACAAGTATACAAAATTCCTCATAAAAGAATATATAAGGACAAATACAAGAAAATATATTTGTATATATTCCTTAACGAATTTCGGACTTGGACAATTACTGACAACTTTGGACTTAAAATATATATTTGGACAAATATATAACTACTACCAAGTAGTAAAAATTATACAAAATCGGGTGAATAACAAAAATAACTATATATATTTCCAAGCATGACAAAATATATATATTCCACACAAGTCTTTAAAATATATCAATTTTAAGAAATATAATCCCGGAAAGTAATAAAAATCAAAGTATTGATTTTTGGCAAATAATGTAAAATATACAAGTATTTACATAAAAATACAAGTATACTTTCCTAAGTATTCTTGCACAAAAATAATATTGGCCTGTAATAATCTCAACTAGAGGTCATTGGCCATTGACAATCCCACCTTTAAATATTCCCCCCACCAGTCTCACCTTTCACCTATTTTTCCTTCACCGGTCCCCCGTAAAAAAAAACTTAATGGAGTTATGTTTTTTTTTCCAAATTACAAACAGTTTTTTACGGCTTTTGATCATAACGACGAAACGAGTCCATTGATGTAAAACTTACCTCGAAACGGTACTACAAACGATGAAAACAACGCTTCAATTCGGGTGTTTAAATTTCCAATTAACAAAAATTAAGTCATTTGGAGCACCATTTCGAGGTAAGTTTTACATCAATGGACTTGTATCGTCGTTCTGATCAAAAGCCCTAAATAATCTATTTGTAATTTGGAAAAAAGCTTAACTCCGTTAAGTTTTTTTAACGGGGGACCGGTGTAGGAAAAATAGGTGAAAGGTGGGACTGGTGGGGGGAATATTCGAAGGCAGGACTGTTAATGGCCAATGACCTCTAGATAGTATTATTACATGCCAATTTCCCTTAAATATATGTGTGTGATGAAAACTTTTAAAGTATGCTATACCATGTTTTAACATGTATTTGTGAGATTAAATATATAATTATCATAATATTTAATCTTGTAGCCATTATAATCATTTATATTATATAGATCAAAATATATTAATAACCTATTAATAATTAGTTGGTAATTGTTGATGGACCATATTACCCTTATTAACTAATTAGGTTTCCTCTTGGGTGTATATATAAGGAGATTATTAGAGAGTTTAAGGGTTAGACAATTAGAGAATTACACAACCCTCATAACATCATATTCTTGGCTCTCTCTCCTAATCGAAACCTTCCCTTGTTTCGGTTCATCACCATCATAACCTTACACCCTAAGGAGGAACCAGATCAACCTGACAAGTATGTCAAACTCAATGGCTGCATCTCTGACTAGATTCTCTGCTGGCTTGTCTGCTGTAACAGGTATGTTATTCATGTTTTCCATTATGTTTAAACAGAACTGATCAACATGTGGTATCAGAGCATATGTTGATAAATCAGTTCTGTTTTTGTATCCATTATTTTGGGATTAAAATCTGGAAAACAGAATTTTTTGAAAGTTTATAAAAATCAAGGTTGTTACGAGTACCTTTGTGCCGAAATCACTGTTTTCGGAAGATGTTGTTTAATATATTGACTAGAAACCATAATGGGTAAATTAATATCCGAAATCTGTTAATAAAAACCTTAGAATTCAGGTTTTGGATCCCATAATTATGTTTTAACTTTCTAGGGTTCATCATTTGTTTTAAGAAAACTCAAAAATTCCTTAAGTTTTGGAATATAATTTGGATTAGTGGATGTTTTTTACTGTTTTGATCCGAATTTTATCTATTAAAATTTTCGAAAAACTGTTAATAGATAACAAGTTATAATTTTCGAAATCTTTGATAAGTTTAGATCAACAATAAAACAGGAAACACTATCCCACACTCTCTAAAATTTCGAGCTTTCAGTTATTATCACAAAACAGTTGTTAACAGTGGACTCGAGACCATCAGATTACGACTCGAAATCATCAGGTTCTCAAAACTTTACAACTCGAGACAACAGTCTCGACTCGAGACCACCGAGTTTTCGACTAAAGGCTTCAATCTTCACAACTCGAGACCGTGGTTCCGACTCGAGATCTCATTATGGAGTCGAGATCTCATAAAACACAGTAGTCGAGACCATGATTACGACTCGAGACACTGAGGTTGCGACTCGAGACCAAGGTTGCGACTCGAGACCTCATAACTGACTCGAGATCTCATAACTCAGTCGAGACCTGACTCGAGACCTCACTCGAAACCTCATTATTCTAGGCTGTTAGTTCGATCCGCGCTACCAGGTGGTTTGCTATTAAATACTTGGTTTTGTAAACACTCAATTAACTAATCAGAATCAGATAACTTTTTACAAAACCAAAATAGCTTAACTTGAATGAGCTTCTGATGTATCATTTCTGGCCAAAGCTAATTTAATACATCTATTTATTGTTTAAGTACTAGAAAAGCTATATTGAGTATGCATTACAAACGTGAAATGTCTTAATTTCTGGCCAAAGCTGATTTTAATTCATTTATGTTTAGCATACTTGACAAGTGCATAACTAAAGTGATTGTCTCATTTCTGGCCAAAGCTGATTTGTCACGATTACTTTGCACACATACTTAAATGATTACACTTCTGTTCAAAGTTGATTTGTCTTCGTTTAAGTAGAATTTTAACTAAGTCTATTATTTTGATGTTAGTAATAGACAATATCACAGCTTCATAATTAAAATGGTCATTATTTATGTCTGCCTTAGTATAACATGCCCTTAGATCACATTAGGACTTCTTTCTTAGTATCATAACTTGCTCATCTTATTTCCACTATCAGCACCCAATTGCGGGATTCTACCTTTGACTGGTGATAACTTTGCTGAATGGAAGGATGCCCTCATGCTTACACTAGGATTGCTAGACTTCGATTATGCTCTTAGAGAGAATAAGCCAGTGGACCTTACCACTCAAAGTACTGCTGCTGAGCAGATAGTTCATGAAAAATGGACTAGGTGTAACCGCATGTCTCTCATGTTCATGAAGCAGTCCATACACAATGCAATTAGAGGAGCCATTCCTGATTCTGAGGATGCTAAAACCTATATGACTTCTGTGGAGGCACATCAAACGCTCAAAACCAAGACAACGTTGAACCCGATAATCAACTCAGGAGGTCATCTAGGCAAAGAAGGCCTACTAATTGGGATGATTATGTTACCTACCTGACTGAAATGGATGCTGGAAAGCTCAATGATCCTACCTCTTATAATGAAGCCATTAGCAGTGATCAGTCTTCTGAATGGAACAAAGCAATGATTGATGAGCTTGAATCCATGAAGAAAAATGACGTTTGGGATTTGGTAGAATTACCCAACGGTGTTAAACCTGTAGGATGTAAATGGGTGTTCAAAATAAAACTGGATCCGAATGGGAACGTTGAACGCTACAAAGCGAGATTGGTTGCAAAGGGCTACACTCAGAAAGAGGGAATTGATTATCAAGAGACGTTTTCACCTGTCTGTCGTAAAGATTCATTAAGGATCGTTATGGCCCTAGTAGCTCATTTTGATATGGAGATGCATCAGATGGACGTCAAAACTGCTTTCCTTAACGGAGACTTAGACGAAGATGTTTACATGAAACAACCTGAAGGCTTTAAACCTGAAGGTCAGGAGCATCTAGTCTGTAAGCTGAAGAAATCAATTTACGGGTTAAAACAAGCATCACGTCAATGGTGTTTGATGAAGTCATGAAGAGACAAGGTTTTATGAAGAATCAAGTGGATCAATGCACCTACCTCAAGATGAGTGGGAGTAACTTTACTATACTTGTCCTTTACGTAGATGATATTCTATTGGCAAATAATAGTTTAGACATGTTGCATGAGTCGAAGTGGTTACTCTCGCATAACTTCGACATGAAAGATCTCGGAGATGCTTCTTACGTCATTGGCATCGAAATTCACCGAGATAGACACAAAGGGATCTTAGGATTGTCTCAGAAGACTTACATAGATCGTGTCCTTACATGTTACAACATGCAACAGTGCAAACCCTCAGTCGCTCCAGTAGTTAAGGGAGATGTTTTCGGTTCATTCCAGTGTCCGACAACAGAGGTTGAAAAGGAGAAAAATGAGCCAGATACCTTACGCGTCAGTAGTCAGGAGCCTGATGTATGCTCAAGTCTGTACTCGCCCAGATATCGCTTATATTGCTGGAATGCTAGGCCGTTATCAGACTAATCCTGGCCTAGATCACTGGAAAGCAGCTAAGAAGGTCCTTAGATATCTGCAAGGGACGAAAGACTATAAACTGAGTTATAGAAGAAGTGATTACTTAGAAGTGGTAGGTTATTCTGATTCTGACTTTGCTAAATGCAAAGATGACAAGAAAGCCACTTCAGGCTACATCTTTATGTTAGTAGGCGGACCTGTCTCTTGGAAGAGTCATAAACAACAGTTAACCACAACTTCCACAATGATGGCAGAATACATTGTTGTTTACAACGCGACCTGTCATGGAATGTTGATTAGAAATCTGATCACTGGACTCAAAATCGTTAATTCCATTTCTAGACCATTGAAGCTTTACTTGATAACTCAGCTGTCGTTAGTTTCTTGAACAGTAACAGTTCGACTAGAGCTGGTTTATATCTCGATACAAAATATTTGTTCGTACGTGAACGAGTTGAGGAAAATAATCTTTGTATTGAGTATATTAGTACTAAAGATATGCTTGTGGATCCGATGACTAAAGGTCTCCCACCTAAAGTTTTCGAAGAACATGTATCAAATATGGGACTTACTAAAGACCTTATTTAATGGCATATTATACTAGCTTATGTTTTAATTAATGAAATTTTCTCAGTTTGATTTTGTATGTCTCTAATATATATTCTGCCGGTGTAATGACATATAAACAAATATAAATACAAATCAGACGCTAAAGGGCTATGCATATTTTGATCATAACTATTAGGTTTTAAATTGAGGCTATAGTATGACTAATGGGGGTCCTGAGTCGAGTGATGATTCAACGGCTGTATTTATCTGCTATAGTTCTTGGTTTAAGGCTAAAATGAGTGTTAACTCCTGGCCAGGCTCATCTAATACTCATGATAAATGATTACTCGGCTAAGTGGGAGAATGTGAGATTACATATATAATTATCATAATATTTAATCTTGTAGCCATTATAATCATTTATATTATATAGATCAAAATATATTAATAACCTATTAATAATTAGTTGGTAATTGTTGATGGACCATATTACCCTTATTAACTAATTAGGTTTCCTCTTGGGTGTATATATAAGGAGATTATTAAAGAGTTTAAGGGTTAGACAATTAGAGAATTACACAACCCTCATAACATCATATTCTCGGCTCTCACTCCTAATCGAAACCTTCCCTTGTTTCGGTTCATCACCATCATAACCTTACACCCTAAGGAGGAACCAGATCAACCTGACAAGTATGTCAAACTCAATGGCTGCATCTCTGGCTGGATTCTCTGCTGGTCTGTCTGCTGTAACAGGTATGTTATTCATGTTTTCCATTATGTTTAAACAGAACTGATCAACATGTGGTATCAGAGCATATGTTGATAAATCAGTTCTGTTTTCGTATCCATTATTTTGGGATTAAAATCTGGAAAACAGAATTTTTTGAAAGTTTATAAAAATCAAGGCTGTTTCGAGTACCTTTATGCCGAAATCACTGTTTTCGGAAGATGTTGTTTAATATATTGACTCGAAACCATAATGGGTAAATTAATATCCGAAATCTGTTAATAAAAACCTTAGAATTCAGGTTTCGGATCCCAGAATTATGTTTTAACTTTCTAGGGTTCATCATTTGTTCTAAGAAAACTCGAAAATTCCTTAAGTTTTGGAATATAATTTGGATTAGTGGATGTTTTTTACTCTTTTGATCCGAATTTTATCTATTAAAATTTTTCGAAAAACTGTTAATAGATAACAAGTTATAATTTTCGAAATCTTTGATAAGTTTAGATCAACAATAAATCTCTGCTGGCCTGTCTGCTGTAACAGGTATGTTATTCATGTTTTCCATTATGTTTAAACAAAACTGATCAACGGTATTTTGTTTATGAATCCACTTGTTCTCTTGTTTCCACTCATACTTTTTCTGAAGCAATTGGAAAATTCATATTTGAGTTAAATTTTTGTTACCAACTTTTTAGTTATTGGAAAAGATGTTTTTGTTACTAACTTTTTAGTATTAGAAAATATTACTAATAAGGTCATAGGTACTCACTCGCTACACATAAATGCCTTTCTCATTCACTATTAGACACGGTCTCTCACTCACTCACAAATAAATTTTAATAATAATTTTTAAGAAATGATTGAAATGTGTCATGTGATTGGCTGCCATTATTTATTGAAGCCTTCTCACGCTCACGTTGCACCGCCTCATTACGCATGGCCTTCGTGGTGTGTGTGTTCGACGCAACACATCCAACACTCATGCGGCCATCTCACGCACTACTCCGGATAGCCTAAATATAAATTTATAACAACCAGTAATTACTAATATTGGTTATTTACATCTAGCTAAACTTTATATGTATATTAAATGTTTTCAAACACGTTGACAAAATAAATAATTTTCTAGCCATTAACACATGAAATGTTTTTTTACAACCATCTACTCAAATAAATGGAAAAGAAAACTGAAATTGTTCATCCTTGTAATTTGTTTCACATATATATAACTGATCAAGAACCCTAGCTAGGCAAGTCAACTGTCAATAGTCAACGGTATCACTGGAATTTTCAACCCAAAACACTGATCTTTCATGGTCAAAGAACACAAGGAAACATACAAAAAATGTCATGAGTAGCTCACTTTTGTTCTACTGTACGTGGAGCCAGTTAATATTGTGATGTTTTTTTTAATTTATGGGGGCTGTCGGATGTGAAATCTTTGCTGTTGTGGGAATCCTGATGATGCTGCAGCACTACTTGCATACATTTGCTGTAGAGATGGATCACTTCCAGTGCCTCTGGTGCTGCTAGTAAACTGCATCTGCTGCTGTTCATGTAAATTTCCCACCATTCATATATGATCACAAACAATTAAAAAGAAAAGGATAAGAGTGACTCACTTGATGACTCAGTGAGTTGATAGCAGTCTGGTTGAACGTATGAAGCATGGCCGGGTCAGCGGGTCGCATAAAATGCCCGTATCCATTATTGTTACCCATGATAACTGGCATTGGAGATTGAAGGTGGAATGTCTGGATTTCATTATACCCTTCTCTTATCCTTCCATCAAACCAACCGGATGCCTTTTTACATGTTAAATTATAAATCTTTTTTAGATGTAAAAAAAAATTGTGAGTAAATCTTTCTAACTATAATAATTTGAGCATTTTATGTCAAAAGTGAAACATACCGCGTGCTGATTATGTCCAAAATGGAGCGAGTTAGATTGGCGACTCAATTCGACTTCATGATTATTTCCAAATTCTATGTTTTGTGGCCTATTTGAGGCTGAACTTCCCCCTAAGCTCAAATCCAGATTATGATCCAATGATATGTTCTTGTTACTCAAACCTTCTGAGATGAAGAAAATAAAAAGAGAATTAATAATATATATCTGTGTCTGTATGTGTGTGTTTGTTATTATTATATAGATATGTTACCAGTTGAGTTTAGCTCATTTTCATAAATCCTGGAATCAAAATTTGTAACAGCGTCCTTTCCATTGCATTTAATTGCAGCTTTATCATAAGCCCTACAAAGTTAAAAAAATAAAAAATAAAAAAAAACCTTATATTTTCATTTAAACCCCTTAAATATTAAGATTTGACAGTAAAGTTCCTTCAAGAAAACAAATGTTTACCTGGCAGCTTCAACTTCAGTGTCAAAAAGACCCAGATACACATACCTGTTAAAAATATCCAAATTTGTCACATGACATAGTTAATTGAACTAACCCAAAAAAGGTAAAAACAATAGTTCCAAGGTGTCTTGTTTCTTGTTCTTGTGATAACTTGATAGATGGTCTTACCCGTATACCAGGTACCCACCTAAATTAATATAAAACTATTTTTCTATTATACATTCCAGAAACCATACCGAAATGTCAAACTTTATTTTAATCATTTCAATAAGGCTAAACCCTTGATAAATTTGAATTAAAATTAGTCGGCTTCATGTTTAGCTAATATTTTAAACATTACTAGTACAACTACTACTATTATAACAGTGTTTATACAAGAGATTAAATACATACTTTTTTCCCAAGAATTGGCCCATTCGAGCTTCCCATCGACCACATTTATGCAACGTAACGCCACGATATTTTGAACTGCCTCGAGGAAAACCGGTACTTTGTCTACGAAGCACATGCACAAACTCTTCTTTTGACAAATTGCTCATCTGATGTTTCAAAACAAAACAGCATATGACCAAAAAAGCAAAAACAAATATGTAACACATGCTAGCTAGCAACAACATTTGTGTTTTATGTTTGTATTTTGTCTTGAGAAACAACAACAAATATAAAGGTGTTTCATGATAAGGCTGCAACACCACTATTCAAGATAAGGTGAAATCTAATTTTACAAAACATCCTCTTTTTATTCTCTCTCCTTCAAAACAAAAACAAAAACAAAAACTCCAAAAACACACACCTGTTTTAGGTCATCTTCATAGTCTTCAAGAGTAAAGTTTATGTCAGCCTCCACTCCCCTAAACTTGATAGCTGCCCTATCATAAGCACTGAGGCCGTAGACATCTTCTTAGATAAAAATATTTTTTATTTAAATATTTATTTAGTTAACAGAACTCAAGTTCATTGTGTTCTCACCGTGCAGCTGCATGTGCTGTGTCAAATCCACCTGTGGTACGGTTAACAAAATAAAATAAATAATCTTGTAAACAAATAATTAAAATGTTAACTTCAAACAAAAAAAAAATGTAACATACCAAGATAAACTTGCTTCCCACAATCCCTGAACCATGGAAATTAACATGATTTGGTTAGGCACAAATATTATTAATATTATTCAGAAGTGGTTGTAAATTCAGAAATGGTTGTAAATAAAAATTAAAAAAGAAAAAGAAAAAGCCAATAATACTGAATTTATTATTAAAAAATACATTATTATGTAGGCTGTAAAATATTAATTATATTATATTATAATTATAATTATAATAATGATGATGATGCATTGGGAACAGAAGAAAAAAGAGTAAATAATGGAGAAAACGAAGAAAAATCAACCATATGTGTGATTCCCATCTGCCGGTTCGCCGGTAAAAGGTAACACCACGGTACTGAGAACTTCTAGACCGGGGTCCACGCCGGCTTTTCTTCAGCTGTTGGGGAACATCGGTCACTTTTCCGGCGACACCACCACCAGGGTCCAACGGTTGGTGTGAAAATTTAACACCAACCCAGTTAGCCACAGGAAAAGAAGTCATCACCGTGCCAGTTCCACCGGTGGTAGTAGGCCCTACTTCTTCTTCAGAATCACCCAACGGAAAAAACTGATGAGTGACCGGAATATTGTCGGTGATAGAGAACCCAAACAACCTGCTGTTCTCGGTGGAATTGTTATATTCGTCAGAAGCTTCATCTTGATCCATGACCATAACCGATGAGCTGGAATCGGATACGGATCCTCCGACTTGTTTACCCTTACTGTTGTTATATTCGAGTACTTGCACCTCCTCTTGGTCTTCGGTTATCCGATCGGGTGAGCCGTTAAGATCCCACATTATATATCTATTCAGAATCACAAACTAGTTTATGTAACATGTAGATATATATGTGTGTGTGTTTGTAGGTTGTGATGGTGGATTTTGTGTGTGAGAAATATTATTGGATATATTGTGTAACTGCCCAATACAGCAATGGGGACTGGGAGGCTACTTTCTCATAGCCCTTACAGGGTCACACACACAAAAAACACTCTGGCTGTGTGTGTATTTATTGGTGGGGGAGGGGGTAGAGAGAGAGATTGAGATCTTTCTTACACAGCTCTCCGACGTTAACCAAATCGAAAACAAATAAGGTAAAGTGGGGTAGTGGATTGGAGGTTATAATGAAGTAATATAAAATGTTTGGTTTTTTTAAATCACTACATATATATATGTTTTTTGGTAAATAAAAATACCAAGAAAAGTACAAGTATCGGTTATTTCTTAGGGGGTAAATACAAAATATTTATTGGCGAGTAAAATGCTAAAATCGTCTATCAGATTTGGTCACTTTTACCATTTTGGTTAAAAAATTAAACTTTTTGTAACTGAACCCCTGGGTTTTTTTTTTCATTTCATCAAAATCGCTAACTCAATTAAAATATATCGTTAACTCATTGACGATTTTGTCAATTCCTAAACCTCATGGATAATTTTCGCAATTTACCCATTTATTCTTTTGATTTTCTTTTTTTATCTTTAAATAAAAAAACAAAAAAATAATTATAAATATAATATATATACATACACACACATTTGTATATATACACTTATTCTTTTAATTTTTTTACCTTTAAAATAAAAAATAATAACTTAACCATAATATATATACATTACATACACATTTATAATTTTATATACACACACATTGGCGAAGCTTTATTCACCCCGACCCCGCCGATTTTTCGCTCGTAGTAATAATTTTACCGAAAAGTCTGATTTTTTAGTGTAAAATATTGCATTTTTTTAAGAGTTCGGCCTCAACTGATTTAAATTATGAGAGTCTGGCCCCAACTGAGTTTTTGTTAAATCTCTGTCACTGTATACACACAAACCATACACATTTTTTCTCTTCTATCATTCTCTTTTCTCCACCTCCATCACCACCATAACCACTAGGGATGGGTTTTTATTCCCAAATACTCGTACTCGTACCCATATCCGTACCTATACCCATACCGATTTTAGGTATTTGGTACATGTATCGGTACCCAGTTTTATTGATTTTAGATATGGTACTTTCGGTATTGGTACAGGTACGGGTAAAAACGGGTACCGGTACCGAATTTTTATGTAGACCATTAAAAGTTTTTTTGTATTATGTTTTATTTCATATTATGGTATTTATAGTACTCGTATTGATTTTACCTATATGGTACCCGTATCGTATTGGTACTCGTACCAATTTTACCTATTTGGTACTCGTACTATATTGGTACTCATGTCATTTTACCTATTTAGTACTCGTACAACTGCTCAAAAACTAAATAAAAACAAAATGGTACTAAAGCGGGTACCGTACCGAAAATACCCGTACTCGTACTCGCACCGTACCTATATATTTTGTACGGTATTTGGTACCCAGTTTTGTTCAAATTTGATATCGGTATTGTAACGCTTCGCATATTTGTACCTTCCTAATTTAGAAAGTCTTGTTGTACTTTCCATTTTTTGACACTTGTACTGTTGTTGTAATCTATTTCATTTCAGTTTGTAATCCGATATTATTGATCATAATGAAAACGCAAGTCTTTTTATCATATTCATGTTATTCATGTTAAACTTATGTGCAACTTGTAATCATAATTCATATTTTGAACACTATATTATTCTTGATCTTGATTCTTCATTTCACATTGATGCTTGATACTCGAAAAATCGATTAAAACACGTAAAATAATCAAACTTGAAAAATGAAATCTTAGAACAAGTCCATTTGTACAAATGGACTAGGTCCATCCGTACGAATGGAGCTCATCCGTAACTAGGTCCATCCGTACCTAGTGCATCCGTCCGAAAATGTAGGAAACCCTAATGTACCCCCCCCCCCCCCCGAATCTATAAATAGACCCCTTAACCTTTCATTTCAACTTGCATATCTCTTGCAAGCTCTCTCAGAATTCGTTGTTGCGGTCAGAAGCTTGTAAGAATTTCCCCTTCTCATTTCAATTACATTTTCATTTCATTTCTTGCGTTCTAATCATAAACTTTAAACTTTTTCTCAATACCTTTGATTCTAACTATCTCGAAGATGGTTTCCACTCATTTTGCTTGGGAAAACTGTTGTGGAGCATCACTTATACGAGATTGAATCAAAGATCATTAGAATTTATAACATGTTACAACTTTTATGATGTTCTTTTCGGTTATTACACAATATTGGTGGAATCGGGAATCCATCAGACTCTCAACTCCATCCATAGTTAAGAGCCAACATTGGGGTTAATTTCCACCAAGAAATGATCCGTTTAACAGGTCAAACATGAATTTTCATCAAGAACAGTGCATCCGTATGAATGGACTATGTACATCCGTACGAATGGACTTGGCTTCATATTTTCTGTTTTGATTTCCAGTTCTGTTTTCACGATTGTTTGTCATTAATTAAACGTTATATCTACTGATTTGAATAAATTAAACACATACTCCAACATTTCAATCAAATCAGTTAAAATTAAAAATTTTCACAACATTAACAGCCCATCCGTACGAATGGACTATGTCCATCCGTATGAATGGACTCTACTATCACACCAGATCGTTTTTCCTTCTATTTTAACATCAGTTATTACATCAAATCGCTTTGTTTACTGTTTAAATCATTTACAATACCGTTTTAACAACCAAACCAGTTCGTATTGTACTGAAATCAGTCGGTTCATTTTGGCAGAAGCCCATCCGTACGAATGGACTATTAAGCATTTAACTCGCTTTATTTCACGAACTTTAAACCATCTGATCCGACACTCTCACACGACAGTATACTTATACTCTTGTTTAACCATTTCAGCGTGATCTCGAGACTTCATCAACTTTTCACGGTTTAAGTGTATTCCCTACGTAAAATTGTGAGTAAACTCGATCCCATTTTCGTTTTAAATACTTTTGGATGCAACATGTACATTATAAAAAAACACGCAACACTTGAGACTTGTTTATTCAAAATCACACTCTATCTACATTTTAAACATGAAAACATGTGATACTTGTTAATCTCATATGCTATGTATACATTGTGTCTATATGCTCATTAACTTTGCTAGCCTACCTTAACAATTATAGCGCTATAGGATTAAAGCACACCGCCCTTAATTCTTGGGGTATTGTTAAGTAAAACATGTTACACCCTATTCGTCTCGGCGATGTTGGGTATTCAAGATTACGTTGGAAACTTGGGCTTGACATATAGTTTACACTAGTTCAGCATATAAGTAACTTTTATGTGTTATTCATGTTGGATATAATCACGTTTAAACATTTTATTAATTATGTTATATATCAAACTTGTATATTCGCCAACATTATTGTATTATTGTTGATCATTATTTTAATACATGTTGCAGGTTGAAAGATGATGTTAGTGAAGAAACAAAGTTTAGGGTGGACTTAGAAACACACCTTAAAAATAAACAATGTTTTTGATTCTATGTTTTGATACAATTTGATTATATTTTGAACTATGTATGACAATTTAGTATTTTATGAAATCTTGATTTAATCATATTGTTCACTACTAGTGTTATGATGCTTTGAGTGATTTGTTTTCGTCTCACTTCAATGTTTCCGCCATCTGTTGGGATGTGACAGGTATTTTCGGTACCGGTACTGGTATAGGTATGGGTAATGTACCAATCCCATCCCAAACCACTGGAACATCAGTACCACCTGTCTTTCCTGTCATACCAAACATCACTAATTTATTATTATTTTTATTTAAACATAAAAAAGAAAATAAAAAATAGGTGTGTAAATATATAAATTTGTGTACAGGATTAGGTCTGCGAACTGAGCGAACTAATCCTGGCCATACATGTGTGTAGATCAATGGCCAGGATTTGATGATGAAATCCTAGTCATCCACGTGTGTAAATCAATGGACAAGATTTGTTCACTCAGTTCACAAATACACTAATGTTCACTCTAGAACCTCACCCTGTGTGTACATATACATCTTTTATTTATGAATATTTTTATTTAAAAATAAAAATAAAATTTATAAAATTAAGAAACAAAAGAATAAATGGGAAAGTGCCAAAATCGTCTCTGAGGTTTGAGAAGTGCCAAAATAGTCCATGGAAATTAACGATAAATTTTAATTGGGTTAGTTATTTAAATGGAAATGACAACAAAATGAAACCTTAGCGTCCAATTACAAAAGGTTTCATTTTGGAATGAAGTGGCAAAGTTGACTATACCTCAGAGATAATTTTGGCAGTTTACTCTTTATTTATTAGCAGATGGAATATGAAACTTGTTCATTTTAAATGTTATATTTATTGAAAACCTTCAAAAACTAGTTGAGTTTCAGAAACATCTAGTAGAAACATCTAGTAGTTAGGTTTTATGGTGTGGTTTAACTAAACTGGGCTAGATAAATTGTCATGTTACTACTACGTAGATGGTCGGGCTTTAAGGGTGGAGGGAGTGGTCAATCACTAGTTGAGTGTTTGAGTTATTCTATAGCCAATAATATCATGTCATCTCAAGTCCCCATTCCACTCCCCATTTTGCACTCAATCACTAGCAATGATCAAACACATGGAGAGTAGTAAAAAATAAAAAAAAAAATTATGATTGGCTGAAAAATGGTAAGGCCCACCATTAACCCCTCTCTCTCCTCCATCAATTCTCTTCCCCGCATCGGTGTATACTCATCGCCCTTACTCCTCTCCGCTCACCGAAATGGGGCCGGCAACCGTTCACCGATCGGTGAACTCCATTCACCGAATGGTTCACCGAAACCACACCGTGCACCCTAACTAGTCCATCCTTTGGGCTATCTCATCGCTTCACGCCCTTTCACTCCACATCAAGGTCATGTCATAAAGTAATTGTTACTTTACTAAGACTAGGGGTGTTCAAGATCGGATTATCTGGTTTTCGAATATCCGAAAATTTCAGATACTGAATATTAATATCCGAAATTTCGGATATCCATACGGATATCCGAATTCATAAAAAATTCAAAAAAATTCGTTTCGTGCATAGATTAAAACTAAACCTATTCGATTTTCCAAATTTTCAACGTTAAAAACAACGAACTTTTATAAATCCGCATCCGAATCCGATTATTTACTATTTTTACTACATTACAAACTAAACATAGTGCTCCAATACTATATATATTTAAAAACCAATACTCTGTATACGAAGCACTTTTGACAAATTGCTCATTTGTTGTTTCAAAACAGCATATTACCAAAAAACAAAAACAAATATGTAACACATGCTAGCTAGCAACAACATTTGTGTTTTATGTTTGTATTTTGTCTTGAGAAACAACAACAAATATAAAGGTGTTTCAAGATAAGGTGAAATCTAATTTTACAAAACATCCTTCTTTTATTCTCTCTCTTTCTCCAAAACAAAAACTCCAAAAACACATACACAAAACACACACATGTTTTAGGTCATGTTCATAGTCTTCAAGAGTAAAGTTTCCAGCCTCCACTCCCCTATACTTGGTAGCTGCCCTATCATAAGCATTGAGGCCATAGACATCTTCTTAGATAAAAATACTTTTTATTTAAATATTAATTTAGTTAACAGAACTCAAGTTAATCGGTCACTTTTCCGATGACACCACCACCACCAAGGTCCGACGGTTGGTGTGAAAATTTAACACCAACCCAGTTAGCCACAGGAAAAGAAGCATTCACCGTGCAGTTCCTCAGGTTGTGGTGGGCCCTACTTATTCAGAGCCACCCAACAGAAAAAACTAAGAGTGACCGGAATATTGTCGGTCATAGAGAACCCAAATTTTCAACGTTAGAAACAACGAACTTTTATAAATCCACATTCGAATCCGATTATTTACTATTTTTACTACATTTCAAATTAAACATAGTGCTCATATACCATATATACTTAAAAAAATATTAGTTTTCGTATATTGGATAATCTGGTTATCCGAAAATTTTAGAAATCCCCATCCGAATCAAAAAATTCGGATTATCTGGTTTTCGGATATCCGATATTTCGGATATTTTGGATACGGATTTTCGGATTTTTCGGATTCGGTTTCGAATCCGGTCTTTTTTGAACACCTCTAACTAAAACATTACCACCCCACTTTCCTTCACTTTTTTCACTAACAACTACCATGGTTTCACCCACTTTCATGCCCTATTAAAATAATATTAAAATCTATAAAAAAAAAAAAAAAAAAAGCCCTGATTGGTTAAGCCCATAGACCTAGACCTGTCCAAAAAGCTCGCGACTCGAAGCTCACTCAGATTTAGCTCGGAAATAGCTCGCTTGATATGGCTGAATTTTAAACTGAGCTGAGCCAGCTCGGCTTGGTTAGCAAGTGAGCCTAGCTTCGCTCGACTCATAACGAGCCGGATTGACTCGGTTTGACTCGTTTGGTAGCTCGGCTCGGCTTAGCTCAAATTATTTTACTTGTAATATATTTATTTTTATATACATTATAATATAATACAAAAAAAACTTATTATAATTAACATGTATTTAGAAGTGCAATTTGATATTTGTCACGTATTTTGAAGGTTGATTACTATGCTAATGAGTAAGTATCGTAAATTTAAAACTTATTTTGTGTTGTTGAACTTGATTTATTCTTGTAATGTATCAGGTTAAACACACGCTGGATATGTTCTTTTGGACTATTGAATAATATTTTAGACTATGAAATTTTGAAAGTTATTAATTTTCTTTTTAAAATCGAGCCAAACCAAGCCAAGGCGAGCCAGCTCGGTTTGAAACCAAGTCGAGCCTGAGCTTAGATTTTCAGCTCAGTTTCAAATTCGAGTTGAGCCAGCTCATTTTATAATCGAGTCAAGCCCGAGCTTGTCATGGCTGGCTTGGCTCATGAACAGCCCTACATGGACCCTACCACACAAACCCTCCTCAACGCCTTTAACTCTCTCTCACCCCCACCACGCCCCATTCTCTGTGCCAGGTGGCCGAGGCGTTGCTTGATAGCAACTGTCACACCCCGATTTCCACGTGTCACCGGTGGGCCCGGTGGGGGAGTATCGTGACGTGGTTGGCAACGTAATAGTCAAACAACACAATATAATAATGCACAGCGGAAGCAAATTTAAATAAGATACAACCGAATTTATTTATTGTAAACAAAGTCACAATTATCCGGTGTTTATCCATAGTAGGATCGAATAATAAAAATATTGTCTATGGTTCAACAGACTTCGGCATCTTAAGTTTGCGAGACTTCTAGTGATGCTTAGGAGACTCCCAGCCTATTTCGCCTAGTACCTGCATTTAATCTTTTTGGGAAAATACGTCAGTTTACACTGGTAAATACATTCAACTGACTCATTTTGTAAAATGATTGAAAATTGGTTTGGATGCACATGGCATAAACATTTTATTTAACTTGGGAGAATTATTTTGATAATATAATAATCTTGTGAACGAATTACGTGTTACTTATGCGTTCAGTAGCCCGGAATATATCCGGGTTAAAGATCAATAGACACACCACTGTAAGTGAGTTATACACGGGAGTACGCCTACACCCCGTGCTCAGGTCGTGGCAATCTCGTAAGATAATGCCGAGGATATCCGGGACATGGTCATTAACCCCCCAAAGGTTGTAAAGTAAACAAGACTGTTTAAACGAGCCGATCAAATTATTCAACTACCCACTTAATGTGGAGATTTGATGCCCGATCAAGCGGTATGCTATATACCGTAACCCAAGCCCGTATAGGGAAAATAAGTTAAAAGTATTTACCTTTGCAAGTATAAATCCTTAATTGAATGAACTGCAGATAGCTTTTACTGGTTCTCCTAATCTGGAACGAAGGTTAAATATAACCTATTAGAATACTAACGGGTCTTTAGTTAAGCTTAAGCTTAGACCTGTCAGTTTTACGATACGGTTCGTACGCACGATTAAGCGAAGACCGGATAGAATGTGATTTAGACCCGACAAGTTGAGGACTTGTTTAATATGGGTTTACTATTCACATTCTGGATTTTGAGATAAAAATGATATTGTTTGACCCGTTTCGGCTAGTTTATGCAAACTAGTTACATAAACCGAACCGAACGCGTATAATGCATAACGGGTAACCGAAAGGGTCGCGAACAGGTTTCCTAAGTTAATACGCTTTAAATATGTTGTGATATCATTATGATATCTTCCATAATGCCCATAACGAGTTTAATCCCTAAATACGCCCCGTAGGGGTATTTTGGTCATTTTAAGGGTTATAAAAGAGATTTATAATACTTCTGAGATACGGGTCTGATTTAATCAGAAAAATTATCAATTTTAACAGGTATCAACAGTTGGTATAAAGTCTTTTGTGATAATATGGTTCTAGACCCAAACTATGCGTTTAATACGCGTATAAAGCCGTTTTAAGCGACGTACGGTTTAAAATACCATTCTGAGTTTTCTGATCAGCAAAACAGGCTCAAAACACTCTATTTATTATTTTAAATCAGTGGCAATTGGATTGGTATCAATCGGATTCGTAAAACTCGTTTTATGGCCAAAAAGGGCATATTCGGTATTAACCGAATCAATGCGATAAGCCTAGCTTAAGACCAGTTTAAAAATAATTAAAAATCTTCAAAAATCCTAAAATATTATTTAACATCAGTGGGTAAAAGTTTTGGTACCGAAAATCGGGTTTAGATAGGCTATGCGCTAATCGCGCCGTTTAATTAATAAAAAGCTTATTATTTACGCTAATGCGCATATCTCCTAATCTAGACCTCCGATTGACGTGAAAATTTACGTACATGCTAAATAATCAGTAACTAAGATTATAGTACTTCCACATTTTCAAAATTCTCGTTGTAGGGTCATAAGGGCGTTATGGTCCAATTTAAGCGATTAACGGAAACGTGTGCATGCATCGGATAAACAATGAAACAAGTACAGAGACTTATACTAACATGTAACCCAACCCTAATGAGACTTTAAGGCATGTCTAATTCAAACTAAAACGGGTCAGAACCGAAGTCAAAGCAAAAGTCAAGGTTTTGCGCCTTTCGGTTCCGAACCGGGTTTAAACAGAAATTTGTCGAGTCGGGCAAGCGTAGACAAGTTTTTATACTTATTACCAAGTTATATTAAGGTTACAACAGGTTACACGCCTCGCGGATCAGTAATCGTGCATTTAATCGAAATTTGCAATTCTGTTGACTTTTTCGGTCAACGTTTGACCCGACAAACGACCTAGTTAGGTCTGGAATCAGGGGGAACCCTTTTAGGGTCTTATTACCCATATAATTACCAACCTAACGGTACTTTTAATTTGACATACGACTGAGCTATCGTTACTTAATCACAAAGTCAACCGTTACGCCCGATATATTGACTTTTAAGCTAATTACTAAGCTAGAATTAATTTAGAAGGGTTAAGCAACTTACTAGATGATTAATGGATGATTAGGAAGGCCTTCAATCAGATTGTAAGCTCCTCCAATGCTCAGATTGTTTGCAATTGATGTGAGGAATGGTTGTGACATGAAGGGGTCTTTATATACAAGAATCAAGCACCATAAGCAAGTGACAACCAAGTCTAGGGCCATCCACAATTGATCAACACTTGTAAGTAGTGTGTAGGGATGTCTAGGGGCCATGTACATGCAAGAAAAACCGGCCAAGAGGGTAACAATCGCACACAACAGCCAACAGCCCGTTTCTGGTCGCTGGGCACCGCTAGCGCACCGTTACGCTACACATGTAGCGGTGCGCTAGCCCGCTATAAAGGGCCGGTTGACTTGACATGGTAGCGCACCGTTACGCTACACATGTAGCGGTGCGCTACCTCTTCTCAGAGGCAGATTTCGTTGCTGTTTGTTGGTGTTTTGAACCAAAATCCACTTGCACGATTTTTAGCCATTCTTTTACATGGAGGGGCCTCTAATAAGTGTCTACTCCTGTATATTACCCTACCATGAACCTTTGTTGCAATTGAATGAACTTACAAGACCCGAAAACAACGGTTTATCATTCTTTTTCTTCTTGGGATCAAATCATGCTTTTCCAGATCAATTATTGTATACCCAATTTCTGAATTGAGGGTATAAAAGATGTGTACAACATTTAATCGGGTCTTGGGATTTATAATTAAGGTCGTTCAGAGGTAACAGTTTAACATGACGTCACTTTAAATCCTGCCGAATCATCTTTATTAAATCCGGGTTTACAACGCGTTTTGTCTGACATGACACGTGTCGTCTTATTATTGAACCCAAAGATTGCTGGAAGCTCTTCCAAAAATGTGACGTGTACCTAGTATCTCTATCAGAGATAATAGCTACAGGTATGCCGTGTAGGGCTACAATCTTATCAACGTATAACTGGGCTAACATATCGGAGCTATAAGTCTCCTTGATGGGTAAGAAATGAGCTGACTTAGTCAGTCGGTCAACTATAACCCATATCGTATCATTGCCTTTTCTTGTCTTGGGTAACTTGGTAATAAAATCCATAGTTACCATTTCCCACTTCCACGTAGGAAGTTCAGGCTGTTGTAGCAAACCTGACGGTTTCTGATGCTCGGCTTTGACTTGCGCACATGTCAAGCATTTTGCTACATGGGCGGCCACAGACTTTTTCAAGCCTATCCACCAATAATTTGCCTTTAAATCCTGGTACATCTTATCAGCTCCAGGATGAACGGAGTATTTGGAACTATGGGCTTCCTGGAGGATAACATCACGAAGTCCTCCGTAAATCGGAACCCATATTCGCCCATTCAATCTTAGAATTCCGTCTTTGCTAAGAGTTAACTGCTCCTCAGTTACTCCTAACTTTTCATTTGGGTAGTTAGCTTCCAACACAGCTTCCTTCTGTGCAGCTAACACCCTTTCTATCAAACTGTTCTTTATCTCCATACGCTTGGCGTTAATTCGAATGGGTTTAACCTTTTGCTTTCTGCTCAAGGCATCAGCGACTACATTTGCCTTGCCGGGATGGTATTTGATTTCACAATCATAATCATTTAAAGTTTCCATCCAACGGCGTTGCCTCATGTTTAGTTCTTTCTGGTTAAACAGATGCTGGAGGCTCTTGTGATCAGAAAAGATCACAAACTTGATTCCATAAAGATAATGCCTCCACAGTTTTAGTGCGAATACAACGGCACCCAACTCCAAGTCATGGGTGGTGTAATTCTTCTCATGCACCTTTAACTGTCGCGATGCATAGGCAATAACCTTGCCTTTCTGCATAAGCACACACCCCATGCCGGTGTGTGAAGCATCGCAGTAAACTACGAACTCTTCAGTGCCTTCAGGTAAAGTAAGCACAGGAGCGTTGCTCAACTTCTGTTTGAGAATATCGAATGCTTCTTGCTGCTTAGGGCCCCAAACGAACTTAATCTTTTTCTTAGTCAGAGAAGTTAGGGGTGCAGCAATCCTTGAAAAATTTTCGATGAAACGCCTGTAATATCCTGCCAATCCCAGGAAGCTACGTATCTCCGTAGGCGTCTTTGGCTCTTGCCAATTCATAACAGCTTCTACTTTAGCGGGATCCACTTGGATACCACTCTCACTGACCACATGTCCAAGAAATTGGACTTCTCGTAGCCAAAATTCACACTTAGAAAATTTGGCATAGAGTTTCTCGTGATGTAAAAGTTTGAGAATGCACCGAAGGTGTTTCTCATGGTCAGCTTGATTCTTAGAATAAATAAGGATGTCATCGATGAAGACGATAACAAATTTATCTAAGTAAGGCTTGCAGACGCGATTCATGAGATCCATGAACGCGGCTGGTGCATTAGTGAGCCCAAAAGGCATCACTAGGAACTCGTAGTGACCATAACGAGTCCTAAATGCAGTCTTGTGAACGTCTTCATCCTTAACCTTCAACTGATGGTAGCCTGACCTCAGATCAATCTTTGAGAAGTAACTTGCCCCTTGAAGTTGATCGAACAAATCGTCGATTCTGGGCAACGGATACCTATTCTTGATCGTGACTTTATTAAGCTCGCGATAGTCGATGCACAGACGCATCGACCCATCCTTCTTCTTGACAAACAGGATTGGCGCTCCCCAAGGAGATGAACTAGGTCGAATGAAACCCTTAGCCAGCAGTTCATCTAGCTGCGTCCGCAACTCCTTCATTTCGGTGGGTGCCAATCTGTACGGTGCTCTGGCAACTGGTGCCGCTCCGGGAATGATATCGATCCTGAATTCGACTTGTCTATCTGGTGGTATTCCAGGTAGATCTTCAGGAAACACTTCTGGGTACTCAGAAATGACAGGGATGTCTTCTAACTTCGGTTTAGGCTCATCAATAATCACCTGCGCCATGTAG
The DNA here is from genome assembly GCA_030545235.1 of Helianthus tuberosus. Classification (NCBI taxonomy): domain Eukaryota; kingdom Viridiplantae; phylum Streptophyta; class Magnoliopsida; order Asterales; family Asteraceae; genus Helianthus; species Helianthus tuberosus. The sequence goes on from CM060429.1 coordinate 146,637,894, forward strand.
ATGACACATCCCCTCTTCAAACACTTGGAAGCCTTGAGCATAGTCACCTGCTCAGGCAGTCCGTACTGGGTATCTCCCCGAATGGTAAGTGACTCACCAGACGGAGTCTTTATCACTACCTGTTTCTGTTTACAGACGATTTGGGCCTGGTTATGAGATAACCAGTCCATACCCAGAACTATGTCAAAACCAGCTAATTTAAACGGAAGTAGAGACAGAGGAAAATAATGGTTCTTAATGGATATAGTACATCCATCTAACACAGTAGAGACGGTTTCTATGGTACCATCTGCTAACTCTACCTCATAGTTTATGCTTAGGGTTTTGACAGGTAAATTCAACAATTTACAAAACTTATGATCCACGAAAGACTTATCTGCGCCTGAATCAAAAAGTACTCTTGCAAAGACATCATTTACAAGGAATGTACCTGTTATGACGTTATCATCTTGCACAGCCTCCTGCGCATCCATCCTGAAGACTCTGGCGTTAGTCTTCTTAGCCTCCTCAGGCTTCTTGTTGTTCTTGGGGCAGTTAGTCTTTATATGGCCCTTCTCACTGCAACGGTAGCACGTCGCATCTTTCATTTTCTTGCAATCCAAGGTTTTATGGTCCGTGGACTTGCAAATCCCACAAGCAAAGGATTTCGACTGAGTCCGTGAGCTCGACTCTAGTCTGCACTTTCCATAGTGCTGTTTCTTGCAAGTTTTACACCTGGGCTTCTCATCAGACTTATGCCCATCCTTCCTCGACTCGGATCCCTTCTTGTTATCACCGTTCCCACGGTGTTTCTTGTTCGACCTACGCGAACCATCATCTTCTCGCTTCCTCTTCTCAACATCTTTATTCCTCAGCGATCTCTGTCGGACCGCATCCAGTGTGAGGGATAAAGAAAGATCAGTTACAGACCTGAAGGTAACTGGCCGAGAAGCTTTTACACTGGCCTTGATCTCGGGTTCCAAACCACCAATAAAACGAGCGATCCTCTTTGGCTCAGGGGTTACTAGGTAGGGAACCAACCTGGACAGCGTATTGAAGCTTGTCAGGTAAGCTTGGCAGTCGAGGTTTTTCATCACCAATGACAGAAAGTCATATTCTATCTTTTCCACCTCATGTTGAGGGCATAAATTATCTTTGATCAGGGCAATGAATTGATCCCACGTCATGCTATACAACGGAATCTTTCCGGAGGCCTCCATCAGAGATCTCCACCAAGCCAATGCTTCACCTTTGAAGGACTGCGACACAAACTTAACAATATCCCGCTCAGCGCACCCGCTGATGTCCACCACTGTGTCCATTTCATCCAGCCAATTCATGCAATCAACGGCCCCCTTTTCCCCCGTAAAATCCCGGGGCTTGCAAGACACGAAGTATTTGTAAGTGCAACCCTTGTTACGGGGTCCTTGATGCAGTACCAAATGCTGGGATGGGTCACTTTGATTGTTGGTGGACTGACGGTCATCACCGTCTTTCTTGGGTCCGTTCTTCTTGGGAGGAGGCTTGTTATGAGCCTCAGAATGTGTCCTTGGCTTTGTGTGTGACACAGAGTGGGTCCTACTCCGGGTACCACTGTATTCATCATATTGCCTATCCAAGGCTTGAGTGACAGCGCCATCAATGATTGCTTTTAGTTCGGCACCTGTCAATGTAATTTGGGCGTTCTCATTTGGCGCCACAGGATGGCTATTGACTTCATTAGAGTTAGCCATTTGTATTGAACTGTTACAGAAAACAAGAACAATATTTTATTTGAAAGTTTATTATGGAATTACCCCTTAGGGTAACTCGTTAACCATGGTAACAGAGACCCTATTTGGTTAACTTACTGATCGTATTAATTTAGGATTTCAATTAAAATTTATCCTAATCATAAACAATGACAATATATATTAGCACATAAGGCTTGGTCACATGGACAATTTAATAAACTATGATTTCAGAGAATCAAGACTTTTAAGGTTTGAACCTAGTTCATTACCTTTATTAGACAGGGAGTCATAGCTACCTCTGTCTTTCGGCTTATATAGAAATGAGCATGGCCCGTAGGCGCTATATTACCACGTATGGTTAAGTATGATCACCTTAATTGATGATGTAAATCCAGGATTCAGAGATCATTATACTGGATTAGGAATCTTCTAAAGAATCCTTATTCATTTAAGAATGACGTGTGATTTCTAATGAATCACTTCTGCCAGGAGTGTTAACATGTTTTAAGATGTTAACAGGGATTTGAATCTTTTAAACCGGTCTTACCATTTTGGCCCGGTCTTATATCTGACACTAGGCTAGGTTTCACACTTAAAGATTCTTAATTAAATAATTACTTAGGCAGATTAAAAGGAATGATTTTAATTTATTTATTTCATTTATAATTTATTTATGCACAAATGGCAAACATGAAATTTATAACAACAACACTCCAATAATTTATAACAATATTACATATTGCCCTAAACAGGTCTTTCACACATGAAATTTGCCCACGTAGGAGCTACAACATACCATCATGCCCACGCAGGGGTCTTACAGAAGACATAAGTCCTCGTAGGGACTAACACACTAACAATTGTCCACGTAGGGACTTAAACAAACATAAGTCCACGTAGGGACTAAACATACAACATAAATGTCCACGCAGGGACTTAATTTTTAAAGTAGACATATACACATAAAGGATTTACTGATCCTTCTTGCTCTTTCCCTTGATTAAGTTCGTCAAGGTCTTAAACATTCCCTGGTTGCGCCGTCGATCTTCCCGTGCCTCATGTCGCACCTCTCTAATACTTTGCAGGATCTCCTGATGCAGTGGTGGCGACATTTGTAGAGACGGCGGGGGTTGTTGGTAAAACGGGGGTTGTGTAGGCATCTGGTACCCCTGGACTGGGTACCCTACTCCCCAAGGACCTCCATACGGTCCCTCCTGGTTAAGGGCGTTGTAATTAGCTGCTACCAAATACGGGTCGGCTTCAGCGTATCCGAGGTTAGGGTGAGTCGGTGGCTCAAACGGGTTGTACATCGAAGGACCCGTGTATGCTGGTATCTGATTATCGAAACCCATTGGTGGCGGTTGCTGCGCGAAGGGGTTTGATGGTCCACCCATTTGTGGATCTTCTGGAAGCGGCTGATAATTTCTGCCACTTGATTGTAAAGGAGAGCTGAAATGAAACTCTTCTCTTCGTGTGGACATCCGGGCTCCTGTTCTCATACGTCTTTGCGGTTGAGGAGGCGCCGGCTGAACTGGTGGCGGTGGAGGCGGTGGCGTAACTGCCACAGACTGGTGATTCCCAGAGGAATCTTGATGATGCTGCTGCTGCTGCTCATGAGGCGAAGAATAGTGAGGCTGCTGCTGTACATGCGGCGACGAATGGTGAGAAGGTGTGTAGTACCATTCGTGCTGAGTAAAGATAGCCTGGAAGCTATCTGGACCACTATAGGGTGGTCCGTGATAAATGGAACTATCCGAGACCTCGATTGGGTGGTTGGGAGTTCCTGATGCGGGCTCGATGGAGTCGTCTTCCTCGTCCATATCATTGCCCCCAGAGAAATGGTCCTCCGGTCCCAATGGGTTAAAACCCACTGGTTCTTGTATATAATCTGTCGGGTTAAACCGGCCTTGAAAGAATGGAGTGGGGTCTCCAAAAGGGCGGTGCGACATTGATCGCTGTAACGGTATGTACGAATGGTGTGAGTCTCCAGGCTCATTTTCTGATTGTGGCCCGTAGGAGTCTTGAGCGGGAGTCGTCGAGCTATTCGAAACCGACCGTCTTGCCGGTTGAAAGAGACCTTTCTGGTTCCGTCGAGTACCATCACTCTCGGCGGGGATAGGACCTCGTGTATTCGAAGGTCCTGCTTCGTGATCGTTGGGGGCGGCTACCGGCTCCTTTCCGCGTCCTCGCGTACGCAAGAATCTCGGAGGCATCTTTGTTACTCCTGTCAATAAAACATAAGATAACAATAACAAAATATAAAGTTTAAAGGACAAAACGAAGACCGAATAAGGTGGAATTTGTCCTATGTTATAAGTCTAGACTCAAAAGTTTAGATATGTGCAATTGTGTAACTGAGATTAAACACAAAAGGCTAGTGTTTAATTCACTCAGTGTTGGCTCTGATACCAACCTGTCACACCCCGATTTCCACGTGTCACCGGTGGGCCCGGTGGGGGAGTATCGTGACGTGGTTGGCAACGTAATAGTCAAACAACACAATATAATAATGCACAGCGGAAGCAAATTTAAATAAGATACAACCGAATTTATTTATTGTAAACAAAGTCACAATTATCCGGTGTTTATCCACAGTAGGATCGAATAATAAAAATATTGTCTATGGTTCAACAGACTTCGGCATCTTAAGTTTGCGAGACTTCTAGTGATGCTTAGGAGACTCCCAGCCTATTTCGCCTAGTACCTGCATTTAATCTTTTTGGGAAAATACGTCAGTTTACACTGGTAAATACATTCAACTGACTCATTTTGTAAAATGATTGAAAATTGGTTTGGATGCACATGGCATAAACATTTTATTTAACTTGGGAGAATTATTTTGATAATATAATAATCTTGTGAACGAATTACGTGTTACTTATGCGTTCAGTAGCCCGGAATATATCCGGGTTAAAGATCAATAGACACACCACTGTAAGTGAGTTATACACGGGAGTACGCCTACACCCCGTGCTCAGGTCGTGGCAATCTCGTAAGATAATGCCGAGGATATCCGGGACATGGTCATTAACCCCCCAAAGGTTGTAAAGTAAACAAGACTGTTTAAACGAGCCGATCAAATTATTCAACTACCCACTTAATGTGGAGATTTGATGCCCGATCAAGCGGTATGCTATATACCGTAACCCAAGCCCGTATAGGGAAAATAAGTTAAAAGTATTTACCTTTGCAAGTATAAATCCTTAATTGAATAAACTGCAGATAGCTTTTACTGGTTCTCCTAATCTGGAACGAAGGTTAAATATAACCTATTAGAATACTAACGGGTCTTTAGTTAAGCTTAAGCTTAGACCGGTCAGTTTTACGATACGGTTCGTACGCACGATTAAGCGAAGACCGGATAGAATGTGATTTAGACCCGACAAGTTGAGGACTTGTTTAATATGGGTTTACTATTCACATTCTGGATTTTGAGATAAAAATGATATTGTTTGACCCGTTTCGGCTAGTTTATGCAAACTAGTTACATAAACCGAACCGAACGCGTATAATGCATAACGGGTAACCGAAAGGGTCGCGAACAGGTTTCCTAAGTTAATACGCTTTAAATATGTTGTGATATCATTATGATATCTTCCATAATGCCCATAACGAGTTTAATCCCTAAATACGCCCCGTAGGGGTATTTTGGTCATTTTAAGGGTTATAAAAGAGATTTATAATACTTCTGAGATACGGGTCTGATTTAATCAGAAAAATTATCAATTTTAACAGGTATCAACAGTTGGTATAAAGTCTTTTGTGATAATATGGTTCTAGACCCAAACTATGCGTTTAATACGCGTATAAAGCCGTTTTAAGCGACGTACGGTTTAAAATACCATTCTGAGTTTTCTGATCATCAAAACAGGCTCAAAACACTCTATTTATTATTTTAAATCAGTGGCAATTGGATTGGTATCAATCGGATTCGTAAAACTCGTTTTATGGCCAAAAAGGGCATATTCGGTATTAACCGAATCAATGCGATAAGCCTAGCTTAAGACCAGTTTAAAAATAATTAAAAATCTTCAAAAATCCTAAAATATTATTTAACATCAGTGGGTAAAAGTTTTGGTACCGAAAATCGGGTTTAGATAGGCTATGCGCTAATCGCGCCGTTTAATTATTAAAAAGCTTATTATTTACGCTAATGCGCATATCTCCTAATCTAGACCTCCGATTGACGTGAAAATTTACGTACATGCTAAATAATCAGTAACTAAGATTATAGTACTTCCACATTTTCAAAATTCTCGTTGTAGGGTCATAAGGGCGTTATGGTCCAATTTAAGCGATTAACGGAAACGTGTGCATGCATCGGATAAACAATGAAACAAGTACAGAGACTTATACTAGCATGTAACCCAACCCTAATGAGACTTTAAGGCATGTCTAATTCAAACTAAAACGGGTCAGAACCGAAGTCAAAGCAAAAGTCAAGGTTTTGCGCCTTTCGGTTCCGAACCGGGTTTAAACAGAAATTTGTCGAGTCGGGCAAGCGTAGACAAGTTTTTATACTTATTACCAAGTTATATTAAGGTTACAACAGGTTACACGCCTCGCGGATCAGTAATCGTGCATTTAATCGAAATTTGCAATTCTGTTGACTTTTTCGGTCAACGTTTGACCCGACAAACGACCTAGTTAGGTCTGGAATCAGGGGGAACCCTTTTAGGGTCTTATTACCCATATAATTACCAACCTAACGGTACTTTTAATTTGACATACGACTGAGCTATCGTTACTTAATCACAAAGTCAACCGTTACGCCCGATATATTGACTTTTAAGCTAATTACTAAGCTAGAATTAATTTAGAAGGGTTAAGCAACTTACTAGATGATTAATGGATGATTAGGAAGGCCTTCAATCAGATTGTAAGCTCCTCCAATGCTCAGATTGTTTGCAATTGATGTGAGGAATGGTTGTGACATGAAGGGGTCTTTATATACAAGAATCAAGCACCATAAGCAAGTGACAACCAAGTCTAGGGCCATCCACAATTGATCAACACTTGTAAGTAGTGTGTAGGGATGTCTAGGGGCCATGTACATGCAAGAAAAACCGGCCAAGAGGGTAACAATCGCACACAACAGCCAACAGCCTGTTTCTGGTCGCTGGGCACCGCTAGCGCACCGTTACGCTACACATGTAGCGGTGCGCTAGCCCGCTATAAAGGGCCGGTTGACTTGACATGGTAGCGCACCGTTACGCTACACATGTAGCGGTGCGCTACCTCTTCTCAGAGGCAGATTTCGTTGCTGTTTGTTGGTGTTTTGAACCAAAATCCACTTGCACGATTTTTAGCCATTCTTTTACATGGAGGGGCCTCTAATAAGTGTCTACTCCTGTATATTACCCTACCATGAACCTTTGTTGCAATTGAATGAACTTACAAGACCCGAAAACAACGGTTTATCATTCTTTTTCTTCTTGGGATCAAATCATGCTTTTCCAGATCAATTATTGTATACCCAATTTCTGAATTGAGGGTATAAAAGATGTGTACAACATTTAATCGGGTCTTGGGATTTATAATTAAGGTCGTTCAGAGGTAACAGTTTAACATGACGTCACTTTAAATCCTGCCGAATCATCTTTATTAAATCCGGGTTTACAACGCGTTTTGTCTGACATGACACGTGTCGTCTTATTATTGAACCCGAAATTTTCGAGGTGTTACAGCAACCAGCCTTGACAAACACAGTATAGGTTAACTAAAAACAGGTGTTCACATGGCACCACGTGAAAGGTTAAAAAAACAAAACTCTCTCTCTCCATCATACCCTCATCTCTCCCACTATATATCTTCCTATAGCGTTCGTTAAGGCTTTAACGAACCCAACTATGCCCCCCCCCCGGGTGGTGTGTCAGGCGCTTACGAAATGAATTTGTGCACTTATGCCTTATCAATTGGTAGGATTTACATGTTCTTGGTAACCAATGTTGTAGAAGGCGCTAGGCGCTAGTCGGGCGGTGAGGTACCGCCTAGGGATTAATCGGGATTAATAGGGATTAATCGGGATTAATCGGATTGGACTTTTATATATAATTTTACAATTTTTTTTATAAATATGTAGTTAATTCTATACTTTTTATATATAATTTTACAAGTTTATGAACCATATGTAAACTAGTGCAAGATAGAGGGGCTAAATATCAAAATACCCAAACTTAATATACCCTAATACCCCACCCACGTTCTCCATAAGCCGCCTGTGCCTCTTCCTCTTCTCCTTCGATTCATCAGACACAACACATACCAATTTCGCTTCTTCTGGGTTGATTAATTCTTCAATGTTGTTCGATTTTGCACATTGGAGACAAGTGCAGATCAGATTTAGGTTCTAGTCAAGGTAAGAGCTCGTTCTAATTTGACTGTACTGTTCCGATTTCATCTCATTTTGATCCAATTTTGACCTCATACTTAACCGACTAGGCCCGATTTTAAGCGATTTTTGACCGATTTTTACGAGTTTGACCGATTTTGACCATTACCGCCTAATTTGGCCGATTTGGCTATTTCTGGGCGATGGACCTCCGATTACGGCCTAGGCGCCGATTAATCGACCGCCTAGGCCGATTTCTGCAACATTGTTGGTAACAGTACATTGCGTTCCGTCGTCTACGACGTTGATAGCTCTTGGCACCTAAGCCACGTAACACTAAATTCGTTAATCATATATGCAATTGAATTAAATCTAAAACATGTAGGAACCCTAGGTCTTCAATTACCGAACTGGGTGTGAACCTTGTTCTCCATTATTGTTTAAAACCATTAAGCAAGTTTTCATGTACTCACAAGCATTCGAGTTTTAGAATTTAATCACGTTAGTATTAAACTTGTCGGTTTATTCCGACACTCCTTTTTCAACAAACAAACAATTGAATCATTATAGCAAGCTTCATAATTGTGACAACCTTTAAAATCAATCACGTCTATCGCAAACCACAAACTCTTCGTCATTCGACCCTTTTACTACCACTAACACATTGTTAAGGGTAATTTGGGCTTACAAATATTATATTTGACCGAGGCGCGACGCCCCTATCAATGGGCGGCCCTGGGGGTGGGCGGGGAGGACCACCAGACCATGACCTTTGATTTCGAGGGGCACATTTTTTTTTTATAAAAAAATCCGATATATACACACACATATGTATGTTATAATGTTCTTATAAATAGTATACATATACAAAGACCAAGTTATTGATAGGCCAATTTATAAAACAATTCTTAAGTTTTAGAAGCTAGCCCATTAGGTTTAGTTAATCCAATACCCATTTTATTTAAAAAATAACAATTACACAATATTTGATGTTTTTGGGCGGCAATTGAGACACATTTTTTCGAGCTCGGATATGGCATCTGAATTCTTAGAGTTGGCCACTTCACACATGGAGGAAACGTCTATGTAGCGACTTCATTCATGGAGAAAGCCTCTAACCCCAAACGGCTAGACCAAATGAAGCGTCTTAGTAGCCTTTGCCTTGTTTAGTTTCCCTACGATTTTTAGATGACCATAACCTTTTTATATGATAATATTTTTTTTAAATTTACCCCAAATTAAAAATTAAAATCTTTAATTTGGTGTATTTAAAAAGTATATTATTGTATGAAAAATTATGCCGATTTAAAAAATATATTGTCGTATGAAAAAATTTACGCCAAACGAAAGATAAAAACTTTGTAGCATTTTCTTATATACGAAGTCTATATGTGTAGATGCTTCCAATGTTTATTTTGGCTTTTACCATGAATCAATGTGTATAGGGATGGCAAAAATACCTGAGCCCAATGGGTATACCCGAAACTCGACACAAATGGGACGGGTATACCCGATACCCGACGGGTATTGGGCCGGGTATGGGATTAGTTTTAGAAATTTTCGTGGGTATGGGTCGGGTATGGGATTAGGAGATACCCGATCCGATTACCCGAAACGACATACCCGTTTACCCGAACTATAGACCCGATCATATACCCGAATTTTTAATATATTTTTTTCCATTAACCCTTATATATTAATGATTTATTTTTAGTATGTTCATAATGTAAAAAAGTAATTTTTCTTTTAATGTATGTATTTGATAATAGTATTTATATATTGTATGTTGTGAAGTGTATAAATATAAGTGTATAAGTATCATAAAGTTATTATTAATTTATAATAAAACTTATATGTATGTCATGTACATTTTTAATTTATAATAATTGTTGTATAAATAAAATTATATAAAAATTATAATAGTAAAAGATGTATTTGGAAATCCCAACATATATCTTTTAACAAACTAATGGTATACTCGATACCCGTGGGTATACCCGAAACCCGACTGGTAATTACCCGACGGGTATTGGGTCTGGTATGAGACACAATTTTACAACCGGGTATGGGTATGGGATTACCAATACCCACCCCAAAACCCGACCCATTGCCATCCCTAAATGTGTATTAATGTATTTTGATGATTTTTCTAATTGTGTGTGTTTGTAGCGAAGAAAAAAACTCAGCTGATGAGTGAGGAGAATTGAATTAGTAAGACTATACATATCCGATGAAGTTGCCCCAGCGGTAATGGAGGTAGGAAGGTTTATTATCTTAGGTTCCTGTCATGGAGTGCTTAGGTTTGAATCCTTTTTCAACCAGCTTTGGTGATGTATAGTCCTCTTTGAGATGCAGTTAAAAAAAAAAGTAAAGATTGTACATAATTAATTTCCATAAGTAGAAATGTTGAATTTTACCCTTATCTGTCCATTCTCTATACTCATCATTCAATTCATTCAATACTTAGACATCATCATCCCTTCCCCCCTCACCCTGCTCTGCCTTTTACCTAGCTAGTCGCCAGAATCTACCATCCCTACCCCTACCTCCACCCCTTCCACCACCACCACCGTTCTTTTTTATCAATTATTACATTTTACCCTATTTGATCTATGCATGTCTACCATATATTTGTTAAGCAAAACTAGTCACTGGTAATCAATTAATAATATATATCCATATACATGTGTGTTATGTATGGACTTGTTAGTGGCAATCAAATTTATAATATATTACACACCGATCACCACCCTTTACCCACACTTATGGGTTGTAAAATGTAAATGGGCCAAGTCGCGCTTAAGTTATATAAAATTGGCTCGTTTATAGCTCGAATAAAAATGAGTTTAGACTAGCTAAGCAAAAATTAGAATTAATTTATTTAATAAACTAGTTCAAATTCGAGTTGTGTATAGCTGTTGAAATTATCTGGGCTATTTGTCATTCATTTGGTTTGGGCTTATTTACTCTTATATTGTTATTGGGCTTATTACCCTCTGATATGTTTGTTAGTTGTTGGGTTGTTGCACCAGGTCCAACTGATCAAAATATCTAAGGGGTGCATTGTGTAACTTTCTGAGGACTGCGATCATCTCGGTCAGAAGATTTGGACTAAAGTGAAACTTGTTAAGTTTCACACTATATAAAGCTCTCATATCCTTCACTCTCATTGAGTTGTTCAGTTTACTTTCTCTCTGTTGTTCATAGTTTCTCCGTTAGGGTTTTGTGATCGGAGATTTGTATAAATAATCTCTCAACTGTATCTGAGAGATTATTCTGTTGTATTGGTTGTATTGATGATCATCAGTGGATGATCATCTAGATACTTTCTGTATCTTGTATTGTTTTTTATCTTACTATTGTAAGATCTCTGGGTATTTGGGGGGAAATTCTTTTGGGTTGGTTTAATAAGATTTTGTCACCTGTTTTGTCGCTATTTCTTGTGTTGTTTTCTATGTTTGTGTTTGAATCATAAATTTCTACATGGTATCAGAGCTAAATGCTCTTGATCCGATCTTATTTCCGCTATTGATCTGAATCTTTTGTTGTTCTTGTGCTAGGTCTGCTTCTAAGATTGCAGATCTGTTGTTGACGTTGGATAGATCATCTAGATCTTGGGAGTGTTGTTTTTCTGTACACGAGCAACTGAAACCCTAGTTAGGGTTTCTTGGTTTTGGTGAAAGATCTCTTCTATTCTGGTGGCTTCACACTCTGTGTTGGTCTCTAAACCCTTGAAGGTTTAGGGCAAACTGACCAGTAGTGTTGTTTGGTTATTGTCTATATTGGATCTGTTAGTTCTTGAAAACTACAGATCTGATTATATTTGGAGTTGCTTTGCACCCACTGTGAGATTGTTCTTATTCTCCCTCTTTTATTTCTGTTGTTGGATTAGTTGAAGTCGGGGTAGTGAGGACCGGCACCTTTGATTGTTTGTTTTGTTGCTGATTATTACCTGTTTTTTGTGTAATTTCTTAGTTATTCACGGTTGTTGTTTTTTTGGGTCTTTGTCTTAGTGTTTGGCTCCGGTATTAAGACCTGTCCAGGCACTATAAGTGATGAACCTGGAATCTGGACACTTATACAGCTTCGCCTTAGGGTATTTTGTGCATCTATTTTGTCTGTTGTTCTGTGAGTTGTTATCTATTAATATCTTCTGTTGTCTGTATATTGTTTGTATTTGTGATTGTATTCTATTTGTTTTGTCATCATGGGTGATAATACTGGTCCTACTCAGACTGGTCCTTCTCAAACCTTGATTAGTAAGTTGGATATAGGAGATCCCTTGTTTTTGCATCCTAGTGACTCAAGTTCTTTGACTATTGTTGGTATAAAATTAAAAGGAACTGAAAACTATAGGGTCTGGTCTAGTGCTATGAAGTTGGCTTTAGAAGCAAAAAACAAATTTGGTTTCATAGATGGAAAATGTAAAAAGAATTATGAGGATGCTGTTTTAAGTGGTCAGTGGGACAGGTGTAATTCAGTTGTCTTAAGTTGGTTATTAAATTCTGTTTCAGAAGAATTATACTTAGGACAAGTCTTTTCAAAATTAGTCTCTGAAATCTGGACAGATCTGAAAGAAACTTGTGATAAAGTTGATGGCTCTATAGTGTATGATTTGTATAAAAAAATCAATTGTATTACTCAAAGTGGCAGTTCAGTTTCTGAATATTATCATAAGCTAAACACAATGTGGAAGCAGTTTGATGATGTGCTTCAACTGCCTACATGTTCATGTCAAGCTGCTAAATACTATAATGATTTTTCTACCTTAATTAAACTAATGCAGTTTCTTATGGGTTTAGATGATGTCTATCAACCTGTAAGAACAAACTTATTAACTAGAGAGCCATTACCTTCAGTCAAAGTTTCTTTTTCAATTGTGTCCAGAGAAGAATCACATAGAAATGCAAGTATAGGAACAAAAAATCAAAATGTGTCTTTTGTTTCAAAAACTAATCAATCTTTTGAGCAAAAAAAGAAGGAGTTTAGAGGTCCTAATCCCAATCTTAAGTGTACTCACTGTAATAAGCTTGGTCATACTGTTGATAGATGTTTTGAGTTGGTTGGGTACCCTCCAGGGTTCAAAAGGAAGCCTGGAGGTCAGGTTGGGAAAAAATTTTAAATTCTAGATCAAATGTGTCTTCTGTTCCTTCTGTATATCCTTTTTCTCCAGAACAGGTTGCTAAACTTTTGAGCCTTGTTGGTGAAAAAACTAGTACTGATCCTCAAAGTTCTAACATGGGAGGTGAGTCTAGTTATGTTTTTAATTCCTTAGGCAGATTTGTATGTTGTTCTAGCTTAATCAATTTTGGATTTGATTATAATTGGATTTGTGATTCTGGTGCTAACCAGCACATGGTCAAAACTGATAAGGATATGTTTGATTGTATTGATGTGTCTGAGTATGACTTAACTGTGTCTCATCCAAATGGAACCAAGGCTAAAGTGTCTAAAATTGGCAGTATAAAACTTGCTAAAGGAGTCATTTTGAATGATGTTTTTTGTTCCTGATTACAGTGTTAATCTTTTATCTGTGTATAAATTTTCTAAAGATAATAAAATCACTGTTGTTTTTAATGAAAACACTTGTTTACTTCAGGATTCGAAATCAGGGAGAATCCTGGTGACTGGTAAACAGGATAATGGTATATACTTTTGTCACGACCCGAGGCCCCGGTTTGACCCGGTCCAGAGCCGCGAGGCAGGAATTCCGATGGTATCTAATTTAGTGACAGCGGAAGTCTTTTTAAACAGGATCGATTAATATTAAAACTGCTCGTTTATATATATATAATATAGGGATAAATCCCATAATTTACAAATAAGTGATTTCACTGGGAAATCCTTTATTTCTTAAAACATGTCTCTTTATTTATTTACATTGAGCCACTTTTCTAAGCATGTAGTGCTCCACGGCACTTTTCCTGTGCTCACAACAGATCACCTGAAACATGTTTGAAAAAATGGTTTTGTCGGCAGGGAAATACTGAGTGAATCATTCAGTTTACTAAAACGACTCATTTGTTATAATTTACAGTATTAAGAGATATTACAATGTTTCTGATATCAAACCAACTACCCACAGTATTTGTCACTCGACTCATTTCGGTGACTGTGGTCATATCACCATTGGCTGCCTCAATGAATGACGAATATCACTAATTTTAGGTTCGCCCACCTAAAGTGATAACAACTGTAGTAATGTGCACAATACCCCACATACGGGCTGTAATTTGGTGATTACATAAACTTAATCACTGTAATTATAACTTTTGAAAATAAACATGATTTTGAAAGTAATTTGATAAAAAGAGAATGACTCACATTGTAGATTTAACGAGCAGAGTATAAGCCTACTGATTAGCTTTGATTAACCTAATTTAAATAATAATGCACACACAAACAGGTTAGTAACTAATACAGCAGTTACGACAATTCACGAGATTAAACCCTCACAACGATTTATTGGTGCAATACTTAACAATTCAGCGGATTCACAACGAATGACAGAGTATAGTCCGATTTCGAACAGCACTCAAACATTCAAGTCGAAATCACAATGAATAACAAAGTATAAACTCAATTTGAGCGGCACTTAAATAATCGTTGGATAGTTATAATCGATCGGACGTTGAATCGTAATAGCGATCGAGTTATTACCCTGATTGCGGCAGCACTTCGTGATTAGTGTGTGTTAATTGTGGTAAACAGAAAGTAATTCGATGCCTGAAACGAATTTCTTCGTCGAACATACGCCAAATTTCAAGTACCAATGTCTGTTATTTATACCCGAATTTTGCCACCCCTTACGGACCGTAACAAATAACCCTTACGGTCCGTAAGGGTTACCTATATTTCATAGAGTAGCCACGGTTGGGACTAGCCTTGCTGACTTGACAGTTTCTAATTTTCGAATTTTGACAGCAAGTAATTTCAGATAATTATTAACTAGGGTATACCCCCCTTGAGTTTTAGGGGCCCTGATCCTGATTCCGATTGTTCTGAAAATTTTAGGGTTTGTTCAGAATCAATTGGGTTTCTCAATTAGGGTTTCCTATTGGCCAAATTAAAATAATAATTAAGACTTTTGATGAGAGTTGTTACATTCTCCTCACCTTAATAAAAATCTCGTCCTCGAGATTTACTGAAATAAATGAGGATACTTTCTCTTCATTTCTGATTCCAGCTCCCAAGTGTATTCAGCTCCTCTCTTTGAATCCCATCTGACTTTGACTAAAACTAGTCGCTTGTGTTTGAGAAATTTGATCTTTCGATCCTCAATTTGAAGAGGTTTCTCAACAAATTTTAGTTTTTCGTTTACCTCTATATCTTGAAGAGGTACTACCAGTGATTCGTCTGCTAGACATTTCTTGAGATTGGATACATGAAATACATCATGTACTCCAGCTAACTCTTCTGGTAGTTGTAAACGATAAGCAACTGGTCCTATACGTTGGATCACTGAAAATGGTCCTACGTACCTTGGACTTAGCTTTCCTTTCTTTCCGAATCTAACTACTCCTTTCCAAGGAGAAACTTTCAAAAGTACTTTATCTCCGACCTGAAATTCTAAAGGTTTGCGGCGATTATTTGCATAACTCTTCTGACGATCTCGAGCTGTTTTCAGTCTTTCCTTGATCTGAGTTATTTTGTCAGTAGTTTCGTGCACAATTTCTGGACCTGACAATTGACTTTCTCCTATTTCTGCCCAACAAACTGGAGTTCTGCACTTTCTTCCATATAGTGCCTCGAATGGAGCAGTTTCAATACTTGAATGATAACTATTATTATAGGAGAATTCAATTAATGGTAAATGATCATCCCAGTTTCCACCAAAATCTATTACACATGCTCGAAGCATGTCTTCTAGAGTTTGGATGGTTCTTTCACTTTACCCGTCTGTTTGAGGATGATATGCCGTACTCAAATTTAGTCGAGTTCCCATAGCTTGCTGGAAACTTTTCCAGAAATGAGAAGTGAAACGACTATCTCTATCTGATACAATGGAGAGTGGGACTCCATGTAAAGATACCACTTCGTCTACGTATAACTTGGCTAACCTTTCCATGCTAAAGGTTTCCTTCATTGGTAGAAAATGAGCTGATTTGGTTAATCGATCCACAATTACCCAAATCGCATCATTACCTTTTCTTGTTTTAGGCAACTTAGTAACAAAATCCATTGTTATAAGTTCCCATTTCCATACCGGCATTTCCAATTGTTGTAGTAGTCCTGAAGGTTTCTGATGTTCAGCCTTTACTTGTGAACAAGTAAGACACTTAGAAACATATCTTGCTATATCTTTCTTCATTCCTATCCACCAGAAGTTCTTTCTTAAATCTTGGTACATCTTATTGTTTCCTGGATGCATAGTATACCTAGATTTATGAGCTTCCTCTAAAATCTTATTTCTTAATTCTCCTTGCTTAGGTACCCAAATTCGTTTCTTGTGGAATCTCCAAATTCCATCATTTTCTTGCTCTAGTTCCTTTATATAACCTTTCATTCCTTCAGCATCGTCCTTGATTGCTGTTTCCTGAACTTTCTTTAATTGTTCCATTAAATCTATCTGTAGATTTAATCTAAGAGCACGGACTCGCTTTTGTTTTTCCTGATACTTACGACTTAAGGCATCTGCAACTACGTTTGCCTTTCCTTCGTGATATTGGATATGACAGTCGTAGTCGCTTAAAACTTCCATCCATCTTCTTTGCCTCATATTTAACTCTTTCTGCCCAAATATATATCTTAAACTTTTATGATATGTATAAACAGTAAACTTACTTCCATACAGATAATGTCTCCAGATTTTAAGGGCAAAAATTATGGCTCCTAATTCTAAATCATGAGTCGTATAATTCTCCTCATGCTTTTTCAACTGTCGGGAGGCATACGCAATTACCTTCTTGCGTTGCATCAATACACATCCGAATCCTAATTTTGAAGCATCACAATATACTTCAAAATCTTCTGTTCCTTCGGGCAATGCTAAAATTGGAGCATTTGTCAATCGATGCTTTAAAATCTTAAAAGCTTCTTCTTGCCTATGTCCCCATTCAAACTTAGTGGCTTTACAGGTTAGCTTAGTCAAAGGTACAGCTATCTTAGAGAAATCCTTAATAAATCGTCTGTAGTATCCAGCTAAGCCTAGAAAACTTCTAATTTCCATAGATGTTTGTGGGACCTTCCATTTGGTAATTGCTTCTATTTTAGCAGGATCTACGTGAATTCCTTCGTGATTCACCATATGTCCTAGGAATTGTACTTCCTTTAACCAAAATTCACACTTTGAGAATTTTGCATAAAGCTTTTCCTTTCTTAACAAAGTTAAAAGTGCATGCAAGTGTTCACAATGTTCTTCCTGACTTTTGGAATAAATAAGTATATCGTCAATGAATACGATTACAAATTTATCCAAGTATGGTTTACAGATCCGATTCATCATGTCCATAAATGCTGCTGGGGAATTTGTTAGTCCAAAGGGCATGACTGTAAACTCATAATGGCCATACCTAGTTCTGAAAGCAATTTTAGGTATGTCTTCTTCTTGTACTTTTAACTGGTGATATCCGGATCTTAAATCTATCTTAGAAAAATACCTAGCGCCTTGAAGTTGATCAAAAAGATCATCAATCCTAGGTAATGGGTATCGATTCTTAATTGTAACCTTATTCAATTCTCTATAATCGATACACATTCTCATTGATCCATCTTTCTTTTTCACAAACAACACTGGTGCTCCCCAAGGGGATGAACTAGGTTGTATGAATCCTTTACTTAGTAATTCATCTAATTGCTTTTTCAGTTCTAACATTTCTGTAGGTGCTAACCGATAAGGTGTCTTGGCTATCGGTGTAGTTCCTGGAATTAGATGAATCCTAAATTCTACTTTCCTATCTGGAGGTAATCCTGGTAAATCTTCTGGGAATACATCCGGATACTCTGAGACTATAGGAATTTCCTTAAGTTCTTTACCCTTAGTACTAATGATTACTGAAATCATATATACTATTCCTTGTTTTCGTTCATAATTAGCAACTTTCATTACTGATATGAACTTCATGGGCTTACGTGGTTTATCTTCTATGATCCTAATCACTTCTCCGGTAGGTGCCTGAATTTCTATGGAATTTTTATCACAAAGAATTCGAGCATGGTTGGCTATCAACCAATCCATTCCTAACACTACATCGAATCCGGCTAACTTCATAGGTAACAAGTTTGCAGAAAACTTATGGCCTAACAATTCTATCTTTCCTTCTTGCAAAACCTTATTTATGTTAACAGAATTCCCGTCTGCCGTTTCGACTGTAAAAATTTGCCTAAGGGTGGTTAAGGGTAAGTTAAGGGCTTGGCAAAATGAAGTATTGATAAAACTTTGGTTTGCACCAGAGTCAAATAATACTTTTGCATAAACGTCGTGGACCAAGAACGTACCAGCTATGACGTCAGGGATTAGTTCAGCTTCTTGAGTAGTTAGCTGGAATGCTCAGGCATTCTTCTTTGTTGTTTCATCAGCTGGTTTGCCTTTATTGTCTGCGATTTTAGTCAATTTAGGACATTCTGTTTTGTAATGTCCCGTTTCTCCACAGTTATAGCAAACTATGGTTTTCTTTTTGCAATTTTCTTCACGATGTCCTGTCATTTTGCAGAAGTTGCAAATTACATTGCATTTTCCAAAATGATTCTTTTTGCAATTTCTGCAAAAAGGCGGTTGTGCAGATTGTCTCCTTCCTCTTTTCTTGAACCTATTATTATCATTACCCATACGAAATCCTTGGGTAATCTTTTGAGCCAATTCCTTCTTTCGATCTTCTTCTCTTGTGCGCACTAGTTCATCAGTTAGGGTATTAGCTAGTTCCACAGCATCGTCAATTGTGCGAGGTCTCGCAGCTTTAACGATGTTACGAATTTCACTAATTAATCCCCAAATGTAGCGAGAAATGAGTACCGGTTCTGGCAAAGCCAGTGTTGGTACCACTCTAGCATATTCAAAGAATGTCGAAGTATAACCGCGACACTCTACGCCTACCATACGATGATTTAGGAACTTATTTGCCATTTGTTCCTTTTCATATTCAGGACAATATTTTCTTTCTACAAGAATTTTAAATTCTTCCCAGTTCATAGCATAAGCCATCCTTCTTCCTTTTGCTTGTAGCACCGTGTTCCACCATTCTAGTGCCCCTTCTTTGAACAAATTTGACGCATACATAACCTGATCTTCTTCGGAAAACTTACTTATTGCAATTACTGCTTCGGTTTTCTCTAACCAACGCAGTACTGTAGTTGCTCCTTCATTACCTGCAAATTCAGCAGGTTTGCAAGCAAGAAATTCTTTGAAAGTGCAACCAGGTGTTGCGGCTTTCATTTTCTTAGGAGGTGGAGCCTGTCGTGGATTATTATCGTCATGATTGCCGCCTCCATTTACACTATGACTAAAATTATCTTCCTGAGTACGTTTACTAGGAACGATTTGTTGCGGTTATATTGGATTTTTAACAGCAGCAACAAATGCTGGAATAGCATTGGCTATCCCTTGAGCAACAATATTTTCTATATCTTGTCTAGTCATATACTGGTTTTCCTGATTTTGTTCAGATTGATTCCCTTCATTAACTGGTTCATTACTAGCATTTTCCATCTGATAATTATTAAAAATATAACTATTAGTATCAAATGATTATAAATAAAACAATTACACAGAAGCACATAAAATCTTGCAACACAGATATATATCCAAAATTGTCGATGTTTCGACTTCTGTTTTGCTTTATATATTATATAGGCATCCATACACACTGTTTATCTTACAATGTTTTATTTCCCATTTTACAGATTTATATTTAACTATTATTATTATTATACAGATGTTCTTTCCAACCCCACTATTCTTTGGTCAACTGGCAGTTTAGTAGCGACGCTCCCTTTCGTCGTACTTCCAGGAAATTTGTTCCCCCATTTCCCGGATCCTATTCCCTGTACCTATCAGCTCTTCACCGAACTGACGGAGTTCAGCTAAGTTTTCGTTGCTCATTGGAGGATTGGGGATAGGTTCTGGATCAAACTGTGGAAGGAAAGAATAAGGACTGTTGATGATATTTTCGAATTGCCAGTCATTTGTCCACCATTCTTCCATTTGACCTAAAGGTCGAGTGTGGATTAGTGGGTCTGGAATAGCTGGTTCCAGATTTACAGGAAGTTGGGTTTCTATGTAAGGATATAGATTATTATGGATAGGGCTAATGACATCACAATTTGCCAGTAGACGGTCGATTTCGTCTTGAAATGTGATTTCTTCAGATTGTCTCGAACTCTCTCCAATTTCTATTCCTTTTTGTTTATAATCTTTCCTGATTTCTATCTCTGCTGGTTTAGAACTTTCTTCGATTTCTATTCCTTTTCCTTTTTCTATAGGGTTTTCTATTTTGGGGAGTTTCCTAGTAACTGGCTTTCTCCTGCGCACTTTCCTCCATCCTACATATCTTCTTTTCATTTTAAGTTTTGCTTTTTCCAGCGGTGGAGCTTGGAATTCCAGGGGTTCCTCTATGTCAGCAATATAACCAGTAAAGTCGTGGGAGACTTCAATTGGTACTGGGTAGAGATTGAGATTCTGAAATGCTTCCGATATCTCACTCATGCTGGATAGCATATATGCAAAATGCACAAAAATGCTAAGTTAAAACTTTGGAACAAAGTTTTACAAATAAACATTAAAGTTTTATTGCATACGGATTTGTACAAAAGACTATTGGAAAGAAAACTCACTAAAATTTATTTATTTACTGGGTATTAATTTTCTACTAAACCAGGCTTATTGATATTTTAAAGGTTTGCATTTTCTGCTACGGTAGCTAGCATATAAAGATTTGCCTATTTTTCATCTAATGTGTCTTCCCAAGGTGACTTATTGCCTAATTCCTGAATTTCTAGATTAAACCTCACTTTCTTGACTTGGGGTTTCTTTATTTTCTTCTGTCCCTTTCTAAGAATCAAATTTCTTTTATCTTGGGTGAGAGGATTTTCATAATTTGATTTACGGACAAAAATCCCTTCTTCCAGATCTGCTGGGTGTTTGGAGGAAGAGGTTCCTTTTTCTGTAGGTGTAGTATCTAATTTGTGGTAGATAGCAGAAATCTTTTGCTTACCCATACTGTAACTCAACAATTAATCAGTTAATAAAACATATTTTTACAGAATGGCAATTAAATTTCATAAGTATCTTTCAATTATTTTAATAGGCTAAAATAAATAGTAAGCTTAAATCAGTAGCTCTGATACCACCTTTTTCCTGTCACGGCCCGAGGCCCCGGTTTGACCCGGTCCAGAGCCGCGAGGCAGGAATTCCGATGGTATCTAATTTAGTGACAGCGAAAGTCTTTTTAAACAGGATCGATTAATATTAAAACTGCTCGTTTATATATATAATATAGGGATAAATCCCATAATTTACAAATAAGTGATTTCACTGGTAAATCCTTTATTTATTAAAACATGTTTCTTTATTTATTTACATTGAGCCACTTTACTAAGCATGTAGTGCTCCACGGCACTTTTCTTGTGCTCACAACAGATCACCTGAAACATGTTTGAAAAAATGGTTTTGTCAGCAGGGAAATACTGAGTGAATCATTCAGTTTACTAAAACGACTCATTTGTTATAATTTACAGTATTAAGAGATATTACAATGTTTCTGATATCAAACCAACTACCCACAGTATTTGTCACTCGACTCATTTCGGTGACTGTGGTCATATCACCATTGGCTGCCCCAATGAATGACGAATATCACTAATTTTAGGTTCGCCCACCTAAAGTGATAACAACTGTAGTAATGTGCACAATACCCCACATACCGGCTGTAATTTGGTGATTACATAAACTTAATCACTGTAATTATAACTTTTGAAAATAAACATGATTTTGAAAATAATTTGATAAAAAGAGAATGACTCACATTGTAGATTTAACGAGCAGAGTATAAGCCTACTGATTAGCTTTGATTAACCTACTTTAAATAATAATGCACACACAAACAGGTTAGTAACTAATACAGCAGTTACGACAATTCACGAGATTAAACCCTCACAACGATTTATTGGTGCAATACTTAACAATTCAGCGGATTCACAACGAATGACAGAGTATAGTCCGATTTCGAACAGCACTCAAACATTCAAGTCGAAATCACGATGAATAACAAAGTATAAACTCAATTTGAGCGGCACTTAAACAATCGTTGGATAGTTATAATCGATCGGACGTTGAATCGTAATAGCGATCGAGTTATTACCCTGATTGCGGCAGCACTTCGTGATTAGTGTGTGTTAATTGTGGTAAACAGAAAGTAATTCGATGCCTGAAACGAATTTCTTCGTCGAACATACGCCAAATTTCAAGTACCAATGTCTGCTATTTATACCCGAATTTTGCCACCCCTTACGGATCGTAACAAATAACCCTTACGGTCCGTAAGGGTTACCTATATTTCATAGAGTAGCCACGGTTGGGACTAGCCTTGCTGACTTGACAGTTTCTAATTTTCGAATTTTGACAGCAAGTAATTTCAGATAATTATTAACTAGGGTATACCCCCCTTGAGTTTTAGGGGCCCTGATCCTGATTCCGATTGTTCTGAAAATTTTAGGGTTTGTTCAGAATCAATTGGGTTTCGCAATTAGGGTTTCCTATTGGCCAAATTAAAATAATAATTAAGACTTTTGATGAGAGTTGTTACAACTTTGTAAATAAAGATGGTAATTCTGTTAATTTGTGTTTTAATAGTCTGAACAACAGTAATTTGTGGCATAGTAGGTTAGGACATCCTGCTGATCAGATCTAGTCGATTTTAAAAGGTGAATTAGGTGTTGTTAATGTTACTAAACATCCGTGTGAAACTTGTCATAGGACCAAACAAGTCTGGGTTCCTTTTCCATTAAGTGAACATAAAACAAAAAAATGTAGGTGATATTATTCATTTAGATGTTTGGGGACCATATAAGGTTACTAGTATAGATGGATTTAAATACTTCTTAACTGTAGTTGATGATTATTCTCGAGCTGTTTGGTGCTATCTATTAAGAAATAAAATGGAAGTTTTTGAAAACATTGAAAACGTTTATGAGTTAATACTAACTCAGTTTAAGAAAAAGGTCAAGGTGTTTAGAAGTGATAATGGCACAGAATTTGTAAATAGTAAAATGGACAGTTTTTGTAAATCTAAAGGCATTTTGCATCAATCATCATGCTCTTACACACCACAACAAAATGGTGTGGTTGAGAGAAAACATCGACATCTTTTAAATTTGGCAAGATCTCTGTTGTTCCAAAGTGGTGTTCCACTTAGTTTCTGGTCTGATTGTGTGTTGACTGCTGTTTATCTTATTAACAGGTTACCTTCGTCTGTGCTTCTAGGTAAAAGTCCATATGAGTTAATGTTTGGTTTTAAACCCTCTCTTGCTCATCTTAGGATATTTGGTTGTTTATGCTTTAGTACTATTCTAAATGATTTAGATAAGTTGTCTTTTAATGCTGAAAAGTGTATCTTGATTGGTTATTCAAATGTTAAAAAAGGTTACAAATTGTGGAGTTTAGATAATAAAAAAGAATTTTATTCTAGAGATGTAAAGTTTTATGAAACTGTCTTTCCTTATAAATCAAATCAGTTAACCAATCAAGATAAAACTTTAACTGATAGTTTGAATCATTTAATTTTTTTTTTTGATAGTATTGAAGCATTAACCACTAATCCTATAATTCCCAATGATGAAGAGGGGAGTCATGAATCTCATGAGGTTACTGGTGATGATCAGCAACCAATCCCCTCTACATCTGCCACTCCAAGTAATGTTGAACATCAACATTCCACAATTCGAGTTGAAAGTAGTAGTAGTGAAGGGTCTGGTAGGGCAGAGGACACTAGTACTTCAAATGATGAGATCAACCCATCTGAGGGAACAAGTTCTACTCTTAGGAGGTCAAATAGAAAAGTTGTTTTGCCAAAAAGGTTTGAACATTTTGTGTTAAATAGTAAGGTTAAGTATAGTTTGGATAAAGTTGTCAAATATTCATGCTTGTATGTTGAAAACCTGTGTTTTACTACTTCGTTAAATAAAATAGTTGAGCCTTCTTGTTATGAGGAAGCAACAAATGATCCCAGGTGGGTAGAAGCAATGAACAAAGAAATGGAAGCTTTGTTCAGAAATAATACCTGGGTTCTAACTGATCTTCCTCAAGGCAGAAAGGCTATTGGGTGTAAATGGGTATATAGGGTTAAATACAAGTCTAGTGGAGAAGTAGAAAGGTTTAAAGCCAGACTAGTTGCTAAGGGTTTTAATCAAAGAGAAGGTCTTGACTTTGGAGAGACCTTCTCACCTGTGGTCAAAATGGTTTCTATTAGAACTGTTATAACTTTGGCTGTGCATTTTGATTGGCCTTTATATCAGCTTGATGTTGATAATGCTTTCTTGCACGGTACTATTACTGAAGATGTATATATGAAATTACCACAAGGATACTATTCTAAAAATGAATCGAAAATGTGCAAACTTGTTAAGTCCTTGTATGGCCTTAAACAGGCACCTAGGAAATGGAATGAAAGATTGACTGATGTCTTGTTAAATATTGGCTTTATACAAAGCAAATGTGATCATTCCTTGTTTATTTTGTCAAAAAAAAGGTGTGACAGTGTTTCTGTTGGTGTATGTAGATGATATTGTGATAACTAGAAATTCTGATGATGAGATTAAAAATGTTAAACATGTCTTAAATGAAACTTTTAAAATAAAAGATTTAGGAGTTTTGAAATACTTTCTAGGTATTGAAGTATTGTATGATAAAAAAATTGTTTGTCTTAGTCAAAGAAAGTATTGTTTGGAACTCTTAAATGAATTTGGGTATTTAGGTTGTAAACCTGTTAATACACCTATAGAACAAAGTTCTTTGGTCACTTCTAAAGTTGATAAAAGTCAGGAGTTGCTTAAAAATGTGATTGGGTTTCAAAAACTGATTGGGAAACTGATATACTTGTCTCTCACAAGACCTGATATTAGTTATACTGTTCAGTTTTTGAGTCAGTTTATGCATAGTCCAAAAGAGGTGCACTTAGACTTGGCTTTAAGGCTGTTAAGGTATTTAAAACAAAGTCCTGGTAAAGGTTTAAGCTTTAAGAAAAGTATTAATTTGGATTTGTATGGGTTTGCTGATTCTGACTGGGCAAAGTGCTTGTCTACTCGCAAATCAGTAACTGGTTATTGTGTATTTTTAGGAGAGTGTCTTGTTTCTTGGAAAAGCAAGAAACAAACCACTGTTTCACGATCGACTGCAGAAGCTGAGTACAGAGCTATGTGCTCAGCTACTTGCGAACTTATGTGGTTAAGAAATTTGTTGTCCGAGCTGTGCATTAACTGCCAATTACCTATAGTTTTGAAATGTGATAGTCAAGCTGCTATGTCAATAGCAGCTAATCCAGTATTTCATGAAAGGACTAAACTTTTTGAGTTGGATTTGCATTTTTTGAGAGAAAAAGTGGCTGATGGTCTTATAAATCCTACTAAAGTTGACTCCGAAAGTCAACTTGCTGACATATTTACAAAAGGTCTTAATGCTTTACAGCATGAAGAATTTTGTAAAAAAACTGGGTTTAATTGATCTGTTTAAACCAATTGAATGAAGGGGGGATGTTGAAATTATCTGGGCTATTTGTCATTCATTTGGTTTGGGCTTATTTACTCTTATATTGTTATTGGGCTTATTACCCTCTAATATGTTTGTTAGTTGTTGGGTTGTTGCAACAAGTCCAAGTGATCAAAATATCTAAGGGGTGCATTGTGTAACTTTCTGAGGACTGCGATCATCTCGGTCAGAAGATTTGGACTAAAGTGAAACTTGTTAAGTTTCACACTATATAAAGCTCTCATATCCTTCACTCTCATTGAGTTGTTCAGTTTACTTTCTCTCTGTTGTTCATAGTTTCTCCGTTAGGGTTTTGTGATCGGAGATTTGTATAAATAATATCTCAACTGTATCTGAGAGATTATTCTGTTGTATTGTTGTATTGATGATCATCAGTGGATGGTCATCTAGATACTTTATGTATCTTGTGTTGTTTTTGATCTTACTATTGTAAGATCTCTGGGTATTCGGGGGGAAATTCTTTTGGGTTGGTTTAATAAGATTTTGTCATCTGTTTTGTCGCTATTTCTTGTGTTGTTTTGTGTGTTTGTGTTTGAATCATAAATTTCTACAATAGCGATTTTGAAAATAGTTGCAAATCTAAACAATCATATTACTTAAACAACTGTTAAACAACTGTAATGTAATATTTATATGGGTACATGGTAGTTTATATGGGTACATGGTAAATGATATAATATCATTATATAGAAATACTAAATAATTAATGAGTCAAATTCAAGTTAAATACGGACTTGTAAGGCTATTATGAGGAGAAGTCGGGCTTTACACATTTGTCTCAAAATCAAGCTCAAACTTTATTAGGTTAAACTAGATGAGCTAGAGCTAAATATAACTCGTTTACACTCTATATATGCAATATTGCAAGATATCAGCCTTAAAAGAAGAAAAAAACAAGAGGCTAACAAACAAAAGAAGCGGGAAGCAACCAGATGAGAAAAATGAGGATCTTTACCGATCCATAATTGCAATTATGATTCTTTTTACCAAAAGTGACTCAATATAAACCAATATGGCCAATAGATCATTCTGAAATAGCCAATAAGGTGGTGGTGGAGTGGTAATGAAGAAACTTGGTGTTCTAAGGACCCAAGTTCGATTCCTGCCTTCCCCATTATTTTCTGCGGCACCTGGTGATGATGGGAGACTAGGCGAATATGTAGAGATCGCTAGTTCGATCCTTGAACTGAGCGGGTTTTACCTCACCGCACCGTCGTGCCTTTGGGCGAGTGTTCACGGGCTTTGGCCCTAAGTGAGGGTTTTTCCCAGTTCGAAGGCAAATGTATCCTGATATGATGAATTTTAGGATTCGTTGGCCGTTAAAAAAAGATCATTATGAGATATCTAGAAAAGATGCTTTAAGTGTTTTCAAACATATATATTGGTACAGAATGTGATAAAACTAACTTAAAGGTTTTTGAAAGGAAATAAAGTTAGTATTAAATGTACACAATCATTTTGTTGCTATTTAAAATGGGTTGCGACATAAGCTGTTTTTGCTCTTTACATGTAATTCTTATATAAATTTCTAAGTGAATTTCAAAGTTGTCCTTTATCTTTATACCCAATTTCAGACGGTGTCCTTTACTTTAAAAATTGATTAGTTTTCTACTTTATGTTTCCAAATGCTACACGGTTTATCATTTTGGCCTAACCCAGATAGTTTTTTTTGTTAAATCTTGTCAAGTGAGGGCAATTTTGTCATTTTACCTTTGAAGGGACTAATTGTGCAAATAACTTAAAAAATGTTTAGAAGAATAATATATATATATATATATATATATATATATATATAAGGGGCTGGTAAAATGAAAATCACCTCTAGTTGTAAGAACCATGAGAACCACTCTCCACCAATCATATTCTCCCAACAAAAAGGGTAGTTTGGTCATTTACCCCAAATGTCAAATCCCACCTCTCTCTCCTCATTTAATATTGTCAGATTCCTTTTTTTTTTGTTTTCTTTCATCTTTTAGACACCAAGGGCTTCGATCCTTGTGTTTCCCTTTGTTCAAATCTACTGAAACACACAACACCCCTTCTTGATCTACAAACTCTTCATTCCAATTTCACAATTTTTGATAGGGCAAAAACTTGGGCTTTCTGCAAATCTTGAGTCTGAAACTTACCCAACTGAAAAACACTACATCTTTTGAAGAAATCTAAGTGGGTTCTTTGAGTTGTGAAGCCTCATTTGAAACCCATCATCCTCTCCACTGTATCGAGTTTCAGCGTTTTCAAGATCCGAGCCGGTGTTCGACGGTCATGGTTGTTTATAACATTGGGGGTTGGTGGTGGCGGCTCTCCGGCGACATCTTCTGCCTCCCTTTCCTCTCTGCCCCCCTTTGAGACTGGTGTTTGGTGGTGGTGGCGTTTGGGGGTTGGTGGCGGTGGCGTTGGGGATGGTGGGTGGGTGGAGAGTGTAACACCCCGTGTTTTCACAAGTCAAAGTCAAGGTCAAGTCAACGACCGATTTCGCGCGACTTGACTCGTAG
Source organism: Helianthus tuberosus (assembly GCA_030545235.1). Lineage (NCBI taxonomy): Eukaryota > Viridiplantae > Streptophyta > Magnoliopsida > Asterales > Asteraceae > Helianthus > Helianthus tuberosus. Next base: position 146,666,127 of record CM060429.1, read on the forward strand.
GAACTTCTTGTTTTTAATTATATTATGTGGAGTAAGTGTTGTTAATTGCAATAATCGATGTGTGTTAATCGTTATTCAATCGATCTACGACTGTGAACTATAGGAAATAACAATGCGATAAAGTTAACTAATCAATAATCAAGCTATGCTAATCGAATCGACATCAATTCGCAACTCGAGCTACGTATTTTTACTTGTTATTATACGTGTGTGTGTGTGCCTTACGTGTTAACTGTGCATGATTATTTATGTTGTGTTGTGATAACCAAGCGAACTCAAGCGAACTCCAAATCTAACTCGAATGTAATCGAACTCGAATCACGATCAAACTAAGATAGATAGTGGAAAATAGATTACGCAAGGTACGAAGTGGTTGGGACTAAAAGTAATTTGACTAGGAAACCCTATCGAATCGCTCGCAATCGGAACCGAAACGTCGAAGATCGTCGCACCAAACACACCACCCAGGCGCCAACCGTCCGAACAGGCCATCCGCACGGGTAGCCGCCTGGGGAAGTGATAACCCATCCGACCAGGATTGCTATTCGCCCGACCGACCATCCGGGTGATGTGCAATCCGGACGGATAATGATAAGTGCCATCCGACCAAGATTGCCATCCGCCCGACCGACCATCCGGGTGATGTGCAATCCGGACGAATAGTACTTTCCTCTTTTGGCATCTTATAAATACCCCTGTCATTGTCATCTTTTCCACTTTTGGAAATCCCTGTTCGACCAGCACGCTCAACTCGCCTTTTCTCAGATTTCTCTCGATTCCGGTAAGTTTTCGTCCTAAATCTTGTACTTTCTTGATCTACACGCACACCTACACCTTTCTATCTTTTAAATCTTAAATTTTGACCATGAAATCACTAGATTTCTGGTGTTCTAAGGTGACGTCATCATGTGTTCTTCAAGAACTTCATGTTTTGACCTCAACCCACTAAGAACAGCTTAGATCTAACCGATTTCCACAAAGATCTTGTAAAGATCTCGACACAAGTGTGGTGAAAAAGGATTGAAAGATGGTTTTAACTTTCTTTCGACTCTTTTTGCACTAAAACACTCAAAAACCGGTAGAATCAGGTTCTGATCTAGTCTCCTACTCGCCCTTAGTGTTGTACTGGCTCAGATCTAGATTCCACTCACGAGACTACCGATTCCGGGTTAGTCAAGAACAACCGTCTCGAGCCGGTAACCGGCCGGACTAGGGTGATTCCTGGTCAGGTTGGTCAACTGGGTCGAATGAAGGGTTCCGTTGGCTAACACGTTGTCAAAGTGACTCGACATGACGACAAACCTTCAAAAGCGACCAAGGGTAGACGAATGGAACAACCAGAACGAGATGCTGTCCGGACGGGTTGCCATCCGGACGGACTACACTTGGGACCCATATCTAAACAAGGTTTGAGTATCGACGAATGAATAATCCGCACGGACGACCCTCTGAATGGATTACTCTTCGGATCATGAGATACTAAGACCTTAAACAAATTTCCAACATGTTCATCCGACCGGACTACCATCCGGACGGATTGTCGTTGTCCGCACGGACTACCATCCGGACGGATTTCACCAATTTCACCAAGTGACTCACCATTAAAGTCGTTGTCCGCACGGACTACCATCCGGACGGATTGTCATCCGCGCGACCGACTTGAAGGGTAAGAGAACTTCAATGTTTTCAAATGCTACAACAAAAACTTCAAAAGTCAAACCATCATGCACAAACACATCTCACCCATAGGAAGAAACAATCCACTCGAATAGCCATCCGCTCGGACAAACTGTCCGCACGGATGACTAGCCGGACGGATTACTATTCGCACGGATTACTGTTCGCACGGATGACCATCCGAACGATCAGCTATCCTACCCACTCCCACCCTGTATTGTTTTACGCGCCACTTATCGCTACGTTACCGAATCTATTCAGGCTAACCGTACTCGCTAAAAGCGCTCCCTTCAATCCATTAATCGTTGTGAGTATACTCGATCCCTTTTTGCTTTAAGCACTTTTGGGTGTTACATACGTTACGAATATTCAACTACAACTATCACACTACTCAAACTATTTGAACGCTAACCGTTAATGCATGTCATACGTGGCTTATGAATGCTTGTTTGTTATGTTTACACATGGAATGCTCTCTACCTGCCTTAGCAACGATAGTACTATAGTTTGGACTCAGCACCCGTTCACACGGGGGTTGTTAAGGATCTTTTACTTGCATGGATTACGGTGGTAATCATGTATTGCGAACTGCCTTGGGTAGTCAACCCGCAGTCATTGGTATCGATGGATCTATGCAGATAACTAACGTGCTTCATTTCACTATGTGTACGTGCTGGTTATGCGTAAACGAATTCGAACTTTATATGCTATTATCAAACTTGTATGCTCACCTTTACATTTTATGTATTGACTTTATTTTAACGTATGTGACAGGTGTTTAGGTTGCTTGTATGCCTAGCTCACTGTGAAATTGAGGCTAGGAAAGGTCTAGGATGCTCACTGTGCTGTGATGAAATTGAAGCTAGGAAAGGAGGTCCTAGAAACCAACAAATAAATTATCTATGTTTAAATCTGAGTTGTCGGAACAGAATATTTGCCTAGATTTTATCTGTAATAATTTGATTACTGTTTGAGACATGGTATGGGACATGTTAATTTAAATTGAATGGTAATGATAGTTGTTATGGAAACTTTTGGACAATCTGTTTCGCTCAGTGCCATGCCCCGATGATTTCCGCCATCGGTTGGGGTGTGACAGATTGGTATCAGAGCCATAACTATAGGGAATTAGGCAAGACTCGACCTAGTCCGGATCGAAGTCTCAGATACCTAGACTATAGTTAGGAACCAACAGACCGACTTGTGCAAATCCGGTAGGGATTATGTACGAGCTTCTTACTCGATATTCTCACTTGTGCTACACTATCACCACACTCGAATTTTCAACTATGAGTGGGCAATGAGGTCGAGAATAGGTGTGAAAACCGCAAACTCTCGACTAAAGTTGCTTACTCAGCTCGCATTTTAACAACAAGCAAGGAGAATTATGCCAAATTAGGAGTGAAATCCGTATTTTGATGAATAATCTCCTCAATTTTATTAAAAGCAGGGACGGAGTTGTTAAGCTAGGGGTGAAATCCTAACCTCGACGACTTGTTCCGCTTTTATACAAAACTCTCACCAAAGTCTCGACGGACTCCAACGACCTGAAGTCACAATATGACCAACGAGATGTATGCCAAACGCCCAAGACTCGAGGCAAAGGCATAGTCCTGGAGGTTAAATGTGCACAACGGATCCTTGTGAATAGTCGAACCACTTTGGGTAGTCGAAGTCTACTAGCCGCAGACGATCTACCCCTCGATTTGTATACATTTCAAAGATAGTTTGCCGATTTTATACGTGTTTTATGTGTCATTACCCGTTTACGTGCTTATTTTGACTCCCGAAACGATCGCGTAACCGAACGTGTGACGTACGGAATCCGTACATGAACGGGACCGAACACACGAGACGTAACCGTGATTCTTTGATAGATCTGAAAACGTACAAGAAACGTGAATCACCTTTTGCCTTTCTCTCTCCAGCTCCTACCTCCTCAAATGTAGCAAAAGTTGCAAAAGTCTTCAACTCTAACCCTAACTCATCTATTTATAGGCCAAGGCTTATAAGAGATTTCCTCTTATTTACAATAATACCACCTTGCCTTCTACTAACTAGAAACAACATAAGGCCTAGAATTAGAAAGCCTTAATTACAATTTGAGATAACGGAGGCGATAGACAGAAATGTACCAACAGCTTACATTACGCTCTTTTCGAACGATCGCAGACCTGGAATGATAGGTTTCTATTTTCTGATTGCCTCTATTGGTTAAATGCGTATGTGTTTCTTTGCTTCTGTGCTTAGGTACTAAATGATTATGTGCTCTACATGCTTATGTGATTATAGGATTTTGTGTCTGTGTGTTTACGTAGTACGTGTTACTGAGCTTTAGTAAGTAATAGACGTGTGAGGTGAGATTCGAATACAATGTGTTGAGTCCTGTGACGATGTCTGTTGCAGACCATGTCGTCTGGATCCCGTCATGCACTCTCTCGTCAAGAAAAGAGAGACAAACGCCTTGCTTCTATCATCGCCAAAAGTGTGGCAAAGGCCGTGAGCGATGTTTACGAAAATGCCAGCAAATCGTCTGAGGAATCGAGAACCGATGCTCCCAAACTACCGCAAGGCCTTTCAGTTTCAAGCAATTCAAGTCGTGTGGGCCAAAAGAATTCACTGGCGAGGGAGGTCCTACTGCACTATTTCACTGGTTTGATTCCATTGAGGTTACTCTGCGACAGAGTGGTTGCCCTGATGACCTCCGAACTCTAAATGCTACCGGCGTTTTCCAGTCCCGTGCTCTAGACTGGTGGACGGCCGAGAGGAACAAGCGAGGGAACGATGCAGCCTACGGTCTGTCGTGGGACGAGCTCAAGGAAGTTATGCTAGAGGAATTCTGCCCTCCTCACGAACGTCAAAAGCTAGAAGATGAATTTTGGCACATACAGCAAAAGGATGGTGACAATGCTGGTCTCACTGCACGTTTCAAACAGCTCAGCATTATCTGTCCCGACCAAGTCAAGACCCCAGAGATCACCAACAAGAAGTACATCCGGGCCCTGCCCGACTGTGTTGCTGATTTCGTGCAAGCGGCTAAGACTACGACGATCGAGAAAACTTATCTGCTGGCCGCTGAAATCAACGACAAACGGGTTAAGGCTGGTGTATGGGATAAGACTTCGAAGCATCTGCATCAAGCTACCGCTACCGCACCCACCGTTGAACCCACCTCATCAAGCAACAAGATAAAGAACAGCTCCACCAACAAGAACTGTGCGATTACTGTTGCACCGATTCAAGTTGTACCTGCCCAACAGCGTCAAGTAGCGGCGCCTGTGGCCAATGCACCGCCTGCAAAGCGTGCATACACTGGACCACACCCGCTCTGCCCTACTTGCACCTACCACCACCCGACTGCTATTCAATGCCGTTTTTGTGCTCATTGCAACGTATACAGCCACTTTACTGCCAACTGCCGTATTCGTCAAGCTCCTGCCAATCAAGCTCTACTCACTGCCCCACAGGGTCAACAAGCTCCTCCGGCACCCGCAGTCAAAGCCAGAGCCTGCTTCGCATGTGGCGACCCGAACCATTTCGCCAACATGTGCCCGAACAGGGCCGTGAAACAAGAGCCTCAGCAACAGCAGCCACAGCAGCAACAACAACAGCAGCAGCAGCAACAGGCCGCACACGCCAGAACTTTCAACCTCAACGTGCGTCAAGCCCAGGCCGACAACAACGTGGTCAATGGTATGATCCTTGTGAATGGTATTTATGCTTCATGTTTGTTTGATACCGGAGCCGATAATTGCTTTGTGTCGTTAGAATTTGAGAAACTCCTTAGTCGCAAACGTTCCCAACTTTCCTCGAAATTCGATGTTGAAGTCGCCACCGGAAGAACTGTCGCCGTAAATTTTGTTATCCGTGATTGTACTCTTGAGCTCAACAATCACATCTTCCCAATCGACCTCTTTCCGATGCAACTCGGAAGTTTCGACGTCATAGTAGGCATGGACTTTCTTCGAGAAAACCATGCTGAAGTGGTATGCTTCGACAAGATGATTCGTTTTTCGCTCGCAAATGGTGACTCATTGTGTGTTTATGGCGATACTACTTCGAAGGGGCTTAAGCTTATGTCATGCGTGCAAGCCAGCAAGTATCTCCGCAAGGAATACAGAGCTTTCTTGGCTAACATCGTGGTAGCGGAGAAGGAAAAGAAAGAGAAGAAGGAAGTGAAAGACGTTCCTGTGGTTCGAGAATTTCCTAATGTTTTTCCAGAGGATCTTCTCGGACTACCGCCAAGTCGTGATATCGACTTTCGTATCGACCTCATTCCTGGAGCCAACCCTATCGCCAAAGCCCCTTATCGACTCGCGCCGTCTGAAATGCGCGAACTCTCAACCCAACTCCAGGAACTACTTGAAAAAGGCTTCATTCGCCCGAGCACCTCTCCTTGGGGCGCGCCAGTCCTTTTCGTCAAAAAGAAGGACGGGTCGTTCAGGATGTGCATCGACTATCGGGAATTGAATAAGTTAACCATCAAAAACCGCTATCCTCTACCTCGTATCGATGATTTGTTTGATAAATTACAAGGCGCCACGTGTTTCTCAAAGATCGATCTGCGTTCAGGTTACCATCAGCTACGTATTCAAGAGGAGGACATACCCAAAACCGCGTTTCGTACTCGTTACGGCCATTACGAATTTGTTGTAATGCCTTTTGGTTTGACCAACGCACCAGCAATCTTCATGGATCTGATGAATCGCGTGTGTAAACCATACCTCGACCGTTTCGTCATCGTATTTATCGACGACGTCTTGATCTATTCCAAATCAAAGGCCGAACACGCGCAACATCTATGTTTGGTTCTCGAGCTACTCCAGGGGAACCAACTCTATGCCAAGTTCTCCAAGTGCGAGTTTTGGTTAGAGGAAGTCCAGTTCCTGGGTCACATTGTTAATAGTCAAGGCATCCACGTCGACCCTGCGAAGATTGAGGCTGTCAAGAGCTGGGTTACGCCTAAGAACCCGTCTGAAGTCCGTTCATTTCTCGGACTAGCGGGCTATTATCGACGATTTATCGAAGGATTCTCGAAGATCGTTGTGCCGCTTACCTCTCTTACGCATAAGGACCAGTCTTTTGTCTGGGGAACCAAACAAGAGTCTGCCTTTCGAACCCTCAAACACATGCTTTGCAATGCTCCTGTTCTCACATTGCCGGACGGAAACAATGATTTTATTGTCTACTGTGATGCTTCCAACCTTGGTCTTGGTTGTGTTCTTATGCAACGAGACAAGGTCATAGCTTACGCATCTCGTCAGCTCAAAATCCACGAGAAGAACTATACAACCCATGATCTCGAGCTAGGCGCGGTTGTTTTTGCATTAAAGATTTGGCGACACTACCTGTATGGTACCAAGTGTACGATCTTCACCGATCATAGGAGCCTACAACATATCTTTAATCAGAAGGAACTTAACATGCGCCAACGCCGATGGGTAGAACTTCTCAACGATTACGACTGTGAGATCCGTTATCACCCAGGCAAGGCAAATGTTGTTGCCGACGCACTTAGCAGACAGAGCTATCTGCTTAGCACTCGTAATGTTCAAGCCCAACATGATCTCGAAACCCTCATCCGCGACGCGCAACATGCGTGTTTCAACGAACGCACCTTGAAGAAGGAAAGAATCTACCACGATGGAGCCCAACTTGTGAGCAAATCAAACGGGATATTTCATTTCTTAGACCGAATTTGGATTCCCAAACGAACCAATTTGCGGAAAATTCTAATGGACGAAGCCCATAAATCTAGGTATTCTATTCATCCAGGTGCCAACAAAATGTACCAGGATCTTCGTTATAAGTACTGGTGGCCGGGTATGAAAAGGGATATCGCTCTCTATGTCGGATAATGCCTAACTTGTGCTAGAATCAAGGCCGAACACCAAAGACCCTCTGGCTTACTCGAACAACCACCAATTCCTATGTGGAAGTGGGAGAGTATAGCTATGGATTTCGTAACCAAGCTACCACACACGTCATCAGGTCACGACAGCATTTGGGTTGTTGTTGACCATTTGACTAAATCAGCCCACTTTCTGCCGATACGGGAGGACTACAAGGTAGAACGATTAGCCCAAATCTACACCGACGAGATCATTTGTAATCATAGGACGCCTCGTGACATCATCTCTGATCGTGATGCTCGGTTTACTTCATGACTGTGGGAAACGTTTCAAACGGCACTCGGTACAACGCTTAATCTAAGAAATGCTTTCCACCCACAAACCGACGGTCAGACTGAAAGAACGATTCGTACTCTTGAAGACATGCTCCGATCGTGTGTTTTAGACTTCGGTGGTAATTGGGATAAATACCTGCCATTGGTCGAATTCTCGTATAACAACAGCTATCATTCTAGCATCCAGATGGCACCTTTCGAGGCATTATATGGAAGAAGATGTCGATCGCCTGTTGTGTGGCACGAGATCGGTCATTCGCAACTAACCGGTCCTGAGTTACTACAAGAAACGACAGACAAAATTTTCCAAATACGAGACAACCTAGTGAAAGCTCGGGATCGACAGAAAAGTTACGCCGATAAAAAGCGCAAGCCCCATGAATTTGGCGTTGGTGACTACGTACTCCTAAAGGTATCACCTTGGAAGGGTGTAGTCCGATTCGGCAAGAAAGGGAAACTCGCGCCCCGATATGTTGGACCTTTTAAGATTCTGGAAAGGATCGGAAAAGTTGCCTACAGACTCGAACTACCGGAGGAATTTAGTAATGTCCACCCGACTTTCCACGTGTCAAACCTCCGGAAGTGCATAGCCGACCACGATTTACATGTCTCTCTAGACGATCTACAAGTGAACGAAACATTACACTTCGTGGAAAAGCCTGTCGAAATCATGGATCGCCAAACCAAGCAACTCCGACGCTCGCGCATTCCTATTGTGAAAGTCCGATGGGAAGGCAAACGAGGCGCATAGTTCACTTGGGAACTCGAAAGCGACATGAAGGCGAAGTACCCACAGTTGTTCCAGGAGAAAGTCTAGATAGAGAAAGTTCTCCACGTGATTCACGGCATTGTACAGCTTTCAGCTTAATTTCGGGACGAAATTCCCTAAACAAGGGGAGGCTGTAACACCCCGTGTTTTCACAAGTCAAAGTCAAAGTCAAGGTCAAGTTAACGACCGATTTCGCGCAACTTGACTCGTAGGAACTTCTTGTTTTTAATTATATTATGTGGAGTAAGTGTTGTTAATTGCAATAATCGATGTGTGTTAATAGTTATTCAATCGATCTACGACTGTGAACTATAGGAAATAACAATGCGATAAAGTTAACTAATCAATAATCAAGCTATGCTAATCGAATCGACATCAGTTCGCAACTCGAGCTATGTATTTTTACTTGTTATTATACGTGTGTGTGTGTGCCTTACGTGTTAACTGTGCATGATTATGTATGTTGTGTTGTGATAATCAAGCGAACTCGAAATCTAACTCGAATGTAATCGAACTCGAACTCGAATCACGATCAAACTAGGATAGATACTGGAAAATAGATTACGCAAGGTACGAAGTAGTTGGGACTAAAAGTAATTTGACTAGGAAACCCTATCGAATCGCTCGCAATCGGAACCGAAACGTCGAAGATCGTCGCACCAAACACACCACCCAGGCGCCAACCGTCCGAACAGGCCATCCGCACGGGTAGCTGCCTGGGGAAGTGATAACCCATCCGACAAGGATTGCTATTCGCCCGACCGACCATCCGGGTGATGTGAAATCCAGACGGATAATGATAAGTGCCATCCGACCAAGATTGCCATCCGCCCGACCGACCATCCGGGTGATGTACAATCCGGACGAATAGTACTTTCCTCTTTTGGCATCCTATAAATACCCCTGTCATTGTCATCTTTTCCACTTTTGGAAATCCCTGTTCGACCAGCACGCTCAACTCGCCTTTTCTCAGATTTCTCTCGATTCCGGTAAGTTTTCGTCCTAAATCATGTACTTTCATGATCTACACGCACACCTACACTTTTCTATCTTTTAAATCTTAATTTTTAACCATGAAATAACTAGATTTCTGGTTTTCTAAGGTGACGTCATCATGTGTTCTTCAAGAACTTCATGTTTTGACCTCAACCCACTAAGAATAGCTTAGATCTAACTGATTTCTACAAAGATCTTGTAAAGATCTCGACACAAGTGTGGTGAAAAAGGATTGAAAGATGGTTTTAACTTTCTTTCGACTCTTTTTGCACTAAAACACTAAAAAACCGGTAGAATCAGGTTCTGATCTAGTCTCCTACTCGCCCTTAGTGTTGTACTGGCTCAGATCTAGATTCCACTCACGAGACTACCGATTCCGGGTTAGTCAAGAACAACCGTCTCGAGCCGGTAACCGGCCGGACTAGGGTGATTCCTGGTCAGGTTGGTCAACTGGGTCGAATGAAGGGTTCCGTTGGCTAACACGTTGTCAAAGTGACTCGACATGACGACAAACCTTCAAAAGCGACCAAGGGTAGACGAATGGAACAACCAGAACGAGATGCTGTCCGGACGGGTTGCCATCCGGACGGACTACACTTGGGACCCATATCTAAACAAGGTTTGAGTATCGACGAATGAATAATCCGCACGGACGACCCTCTGAATGGATTACTCTTCGGATCATGAGATACTAAGACCTTAAACAAATTTCCAACATGTTCATCCGACCGGACGGATTGTCGTTGTCCGCACGGACTACCATCCGGACGGATTTCACCAATTTCACCCAAGTGACTGACCATTAAAGTCGTTGTCCGCACGGACTACCATCCGAACGGATTGTCATCCGCACGACCGACTTGAAGGGTAAGAGAACTTCAATGTTTTCTAATGCTACAACAAAAACTTCAAAAGTCAAACCATCATGCACAAACACATCTCACCCATAGGAAGAAACAATCCACTTGAATAGCCATCCGCTCGGACAAATTGTCCGCATGCATGACTAGCCGGACGGATTACTATTCGCACGGATTACTGTTCGCACGGATGACCATCCGAACGATCAGCTATCCTACCCACTCCCACCCTGTATTGTTTTACGCGCCACTTATCGCTACGTTACTGAATCTATTCAGGCTAACCGTACTCGCTAAAAGCGCTCCATTCAATCCATTAATCGCTGTGAGTATACTCGATCCCTTTTTGCTTTAAGCACTTTTGGGTGTTACATACGTTACGAATATTCAACTACAACTATCACACTACTCAAACTATTTGAACGCTAACCGTTAATGCATGTTATACGTGGCTTATGAATGCTTGTTTGTTATGTTTACACATGGAATGCTGTCTACCTGCCTTAGCAACGATAGTACTATAGTTTGGACTCAGCACTCATTCACACGGGGGTTGTTAAGGATCTTTTACTTGCATGGATTACGGTGGTAATCATGTATTGCGAACTGCCTTGGGCAGTCAACCCGCAGTCATTGGTATCGATGGATCTATGCCGATAACTAACGTGCTTCATTTCACTATGTGTACGTGCTGGTTATGCGTAAACGAATTCAAACTTTATATGCTATTATCAAACTTGTATGCTCACCTTTACATTTTATGTATTGACTTTATTTTAACGTATGTGACAGGTGTTTAGGTTGCTTGTATGCCTAGCTCACTGTGACATTGAGGCAAGGAAAGGTCTAGGATGCTCACTGTGCTGTGATGAAATTGAAGCTAGGAAAGGAGGTCCTAGAAACCAACAAATAAATTATCTATGTTTAAATCTGAGTTGTCGGAACAGAATATTTGCCTAGATTTTATCTGTAATAATTTGATTACTGTTTGAGACATGGTATGGGACATGTTAATTTAAATTGAATGGTAATGATAGTTGTTATGGAAACTTCGGGACAGTCTGTTTCGCTCAGTGCCATGCCCCGATGATTTCCGCCATCGGTTGGGGTGTGACAGATTGGTATCAGAGCCATAACTATAGGGAATTAGGCAAGACTCGACCTAGTCCGGGTCGAAGTCTCAGATACCTAGACTATAGTTAGGAACCAACAGACCGACTTGTGCAAATCTGGTAGGGATTATGTACGAGCTTCTTACTCGATATTCTCACTTGTGCTACACTGTAACACCCCGAAAATATAAATCTTTAGATTAGAAATTTAAGAATTTCATAAACAAGAATTGATCATCTAGAAATTTTAACCTAGTTAAAATTACAAGCCTAGAAATAATTAACACTAGGTTAAAAACACTAGTACTTAAAGTTAGATGATAAATGAGGGACTAAACTTGCCAAAAATGAAAGTTAAGTGCTGAATTATAACAAAACTCACCAAACACACCGTTTTAGGTGTGTCTGGTCGATCAAGTGAAGCAGGGGGCGATCCCCACTTCTCCAAAACCCTAAAATTTCATTTATCTTGCAAATGGATGGATTAATCCAAGTTGAAATCGAAAATTGAACTTAGAATCGTAATCCTCATCACAAGAGGATTGTAAGGTATGTAAAATCTGATGAAATCTCTTAACTTGAATTTCTCATGATTTTGGAAAATCTGAAATTAGATGTTGCATGTGTGTTATTTGGTTAGATTAGAATTGATATGGTGTTTAGAGTTGAAACCTAGCCAATTACATGTGAAATCATGACCAAATTCAGGAAAATTCCATGAACACCTTGAAGGTGGGTTGTGGGTTTTACAAGATAACGATGAACATTAGGGTTTAGAATGATTATCCTAGTGTAATTTGATTGTAGAAAGTGATTCCAGAAAGATATGATGTTTAAATACTATATGAGGGCTTTATTGTTGTCAAGTTAGCTAATTAGCAAGCTATGAAGTTGAATACTAAAGATATAAAAATTCTGCCTATGAAGTGTTTGTTGAAATGCCTCAAAGAAGGCTTGAAACTAGAATTTTGTAGTTAAAACACCTAATTGTGATGTTTTGACTATTATGCGAAATGTGATTACAAAGAGTTCTAAATATGATAAAATTGAACTCTATAGGAAAGGATACCGGAACGTCAAGTGGACATGCCGGTGGCGATTCGCGGTTGAAGGGCGTACAATAAGGTATGTAACTTGACCCGTTACATTAAGTAAATTTGATGATTTTCACACTAGTAGTTGTAATATAGAATAAAAGTTGCTATGAATTAAAGCGATGATATCGCTATATTGAATATTTGGTCAAAAGTTGGTTAGAACTCGTTGGTAGTCGTCAAAAAGGAAGGAATTTCGTAGACGAGCCAAACGGGTCGGATAATCAAGTAAGGCATGGTTAATGCTCCGGATTATGATAGTTTGATTGTTGATTTTGAATATTATATAACATATTAGAAATACGAGGTTTTAATGTATCGGTATCATAGAAAACTGAAATCCGAGAGTTGGGGTCTTGGTGTAATGATCAAACAAAACAAAACATGAAATTCCAGGTACTACCGTAAATTACGGTAGTACCGTAATTTACGGTAGAGGTTATATGTTTACGGTATGAGTCTACTGCTTTACGGTGGACACTTATTGAACATTGACCACCGTAACTTACGGTGGAACCGTAAGCTACGGTAGGGTCTAAACTTTTATAAATTTTGTGAAATTGAAAAATTTAAATTTCATTTCGATTGTAGTTTTGAACAAATAATATTCTGACCATTCTAACATAAATGTTTATGTAAACATTGCAGTCTTAGGTACTCAAAATTATGGATGACGATCAAGCAACTTTTGAAGAACCGAACACGACTTTTGAAGATTCCGCTATGTTTTAATCTTACTTAAACTTTGTTCATGGGTTGTAAACAATTTCTCAAACAACTTTTGAATGTTCCAACCTAGACATTAGTTGACTAAGGTTTATGATACTTCTGAAATTTTATGTTATTTTAATATCTTTTGGTATAAAAATGTATAAAATTAGTAATTAATTCAAGTAAAAATTTAAGGGTGTTACAAGTTGGTAATCAGAGCCTAAGGTTGTTAACAAAGTGTTCGGTTCAAGCTTGATCGATCGTCCGGTAAGAACTAACTTATTTTGTCAATAAATTATGTACTACGTAAAGAATGAGAAATGAACAAATATGCATGAAAAGAGTGTGTAAGCTCACTCAAAAACAAGAAATACATGAAACAAGAATGATTAAATCAAGTTATGAACTTGATTGAATTGAAACAAGAATGATTAAATCAAGTTATGAACTTGATTGAATTGAAACAAGAATGATTAAATCAAGTTATGAACTTGATTGAACCAAAACAAGAACGATTAAATCAAGTTATGAACTTGATTAAATCAAAAAAAGTAAAGCATGTGTTATAAATGGAATGTTTAACAACCTATGTAAACATTTCAGAAATAGAGATGGCTGATGGAGGTAATGATAATGCGGTGCCAAGAGTCACCGAACAAATGAGGGAAGTGATTGCCGAAGAGGTTGGAAAGGCGATCGAAAACAGTTTGTCGGGCTTTATTGATAAAATTCAAAACGCAGTTTTATCAATAGTAGAAGATAGAATCAAGAAATTGGAAGATGATTCAAATGTAGCAAAGGAAAAGCATGGAGGACGAAAGCCTTGTTCATACAAGGAATTCATGGCCTGTAAACCACCAATATATAATGGGGAGGTTGACCCAATAGTGTGCCAACGATGGCTAAGTGATATCGAAGGGGTATTCGAGAGGACCCATTGTGATGAAGATGACTACGTAGCCTATGGTTCGGGTCAACTAAGGAGTCAAGCGAAAGATTGGTGGGATAACAAAAAGAGAGAGATCGGTATTGAAGCTGCTAAGGTCATGACTTGGGAAGAATTCAAGACGCCATTTCTTAAGCAACATAGCCCCAAGGCGGTTATGAATAAAATCAAGGAGGAGTTTATGCAACTTAGACACAAGAGTGAGACCATAGACAAGATTACGGCAACGTTTATGGATAAGATGAAGTTTTGCGATGATCTAGTGACGAATGAAGAACAAAAGATATACTACTACCATAACATGTTAAGTGCTGAATATAGGGAATTTATCACCCCTTCCAAATACGAGACCCTTACCGAGATCATAAATGCTGCTCGGGAAAGGGAGATCGAACTGAAAAAGAGCATTGAAAGGGGTGAACGGAAAGCACAAGATGTAAACCCAAGCCCTACTAAGAAGGCATGAACAAATGAAACCGCAAAGAAATTTGATACGAAAGGAGGGTTGGCAAGTTGCAGAATCTGTGGAAAGGGTCATAAAGGCGAATGTCGTTACAAGGATAAGCCTTGTCCCATATGCAAAAAAACGGGACATATGGCTATATCGTGCCCGGAGAAAGTGACGGTTTGTTATAATTGTTATCGAACGGGTCATAAGAAGTCGGAATGCCCGGAACTGGTTGGAAAGAAGGATGGGCAGGAACCGAAAGGTGAAGCCCCGAAAGCAAAGGCAAGATCTTTTCAACTAACCGCCGCAGAAGCAAAGGTTGAACCTGACGTGGTCTCAGGTATATTTGCTGTAAATTCGATTCCTGCACACGTGTTATTTGATACGGGTGCGAATAAATCCTTTGTTTCATATGGATTTATTCGACATCCTTCATTTGTTCTAACAAAATTACCTGTGCCCTTAGAAGTAGAGATAGGTAATAACAAGAGCTTTATTGTTTGTGATGTATGTAAAAACTGTAAACTGAGCATTGACGACGAAGAATATTTGATAAACCTAATCCCGATGTCAATGGGAGAATTTCAAGTAGACGTTGGGATGGATTGGCTATCTCAACACCATGCAAAGATCGTGTGTTTTCGTAAGGAGATAAAACTAACATCCCCGAGCGGGAAACACGTCACCATTTATGGCGAAAAAGGAGGCAACCCCATAGTATGCTCAATGTTGAAAGCTCACAAGCTTATGAAGCGAGGATGCAAGGCATTCATGATATATGCTAATAAACCCGAAAAAGAATCACGAAAGATTGGAGATGTACCGGTAGTACGAGATTATGAAGATGCGTTTCCGGAGGATTTACCGGGGATACCGCCTGAACGGGAAATAGAGTTTGGGATCGAATTGATTCCGGGCGTGAAACCCGTAGCGAAAGCCCCGTACCGACTTGCACCGTCGGAATTACAAGAGTTGATGTCTCAAATCCAAGACCTGCTTGACAAGGGGTTCATAAGGCCGAGTGTGTCTCCTTGGGGCGCACCGGTGTTGTTCGTGAGAAAGAAAGACGGGAGCATGCGCATGTGTATCGATTACCGGGAGTTAAACAAACTCACAGTAAAGAACCGATACCCGCTCCCGAGGATAGATGATTTATTCGACCAACTACAAGGTGCGAACTGGTTTTCAAAAATTGACCTTAGATCGGGGTATCACCAACTAAAGGTCAAAGAAGAAGATGTGCCGAAGACGGCTTTCCGCACGAGATACGGACATTACGAATTCCTCGTGATGTCATTTGGGCTAACAAACGCACCCGCGGCTTTCATGGACCTCATGAACCGGGTTTGCAAGCCAATGCTAGATAAGTCGGTCATCGTGTTTATCGATGATATCTTGGTGTATTCGAAAAGTGAAGCTGAACACGCACATCACTTACAAGAAGTGTTAGAGACCCTTAGACGAGAGAAGTTATATGCAAAATTCTCTAAATGTGCCTTTTGGTTACGAGAGGTACAATTTCTTGGCCATGTCATAAGTGCCGACGGAGTATTGGTGGATCCGTCAAAGATAGAGGTCGTGTCAAAATGGAATCCCCCAAAGAACCCTTCTGAAATTAGAAGCTTTTTGGGACTTGCTGGATACTATAGGAGATTCATTCAAGATTTCTCCAAGATTGCGTCACCACTGACAAAATTAACCCGGAAGAAAGAAAAGTTTATTTGGGGTGTAGATCAAGAAAGGGCGTTTCAAACACTAAAAGAGAAGTTAACTCAAGCTCCGGTACTGACATTTCCGGACGGAGTCGAAGACATGGTGGTTTATTCTGATGCTTCACTATCAGGGCTCGGTTGTGTTTTGATGCAACGGGGCAAAGTTATAGCTTATGCCTCGAGACAACTGAAGATACACGAGAAGAAATACCCCACGCATGATCTTGAGTTGGCTGCGGTGGTATTTGCCTTAAAAATATGGAGGCATTATTTATATGGGGTAAAGTGCACCATATTCACCGATCACAAGAGCTTAAAATACTTCTTCGATCAGAAGGAGATAAATATGCGACAAAGAAGATGGCTAGAAACGGTGAAAGACTTCGATTGTGAAATACATTACCACCCCGGAAAGGCTAATGTAGTGGCGGATGCTCTAAGTAGAAAAGCGGACTACGTCTCGATACGAGTAAGGTCGATGCAACTCGTGGTGACCTCGGGTATACTTGAACGTATTCGAGAGGCGTAGTTAGAAGCAGTAAAAGAAGAGAATTGGAAGAAAGAAAGAATAATTGGTCAATTGAAAGATTTGTCGGATGGGAATCACGGGTTGAAGACTCGATCCGGAAGAATATGGGTCCCACATACCTGTGGAGTGAAGGCGCTTCTACTTAATGAAGCTCATAAATCTTGTTATTCAATTCATCCGGGTGCGACCAAGATGTACAATGATTTAAAACAAAATTATTGGTGGCCCGGAATGAAGAGGGACGTGGCGAAGTATGTGGAAAAATGTTTGACATGTTTGCAAGTCAAGGCGGAGCACCAGAAACCATACGGCAAACTCCAACCGTTAGAAATTCCGGTTTGGAAATGGGAACATATTACAATGGACCTGTTAACCAAGTTGCCTAAAACGAATCGTGGTTTTGATGCCATATGGGTAGTGGTGGATAGATTGACGAAAAGTGCTCACTTCATTCCGATTCGTGAGACTTATACATCAGAAAAGATGTCAGAAGTTTATACCAATGAAATCATAGCCCGTCATGGGGTGCCGGTGTCCATCGTGTCTGATAGGGATACCCGGTTTACTTCGAATTTCTGGCGAGATTTCCAAGAGCAAATGGGGACCAAATTGTTCATTAGCACTGCGTACCATCCTCAAACGGATGGACAAAGTGAAAGAACGATACAAACATTGGGGGACATGCTACGGGCGTGTATAATCGACTTTGGAGGCAGTTGGGATGTTCACCTACCGTTAGTCGAGTTTTCGTATAACAACAGTTACCAATCTAGTATTAAGATGGCACCATATGAAATGCTTTACGGTAGGAAGTGTCGAACCCCGGTATGTTGGGGTGAAGTGGGTCCACGTGAACTCGCCCACCAAGATATAGTACGAGCCACGAATGAAAAGATCGATATAGTTCGGGCACACTTGAAAGCGGCTCAAGACAGGCAAAAGGCGTATGCTGATAAAAGAAAAAGGCCAATCGAATTCCAAGTTGGTGACATGGTCATGCTAAAAGTTTCCCCATGGAAGGGCGTTATTAGATTCAGAAAAAGGGGGAAGCTAAGCCCAAGGTTTATTGGGCCATTTAAAATTATCGGGAGAGTTGGCAAGGTAGCTTACCGCCTTGAATTACCGGAGGAGCTAAGTGGAATCCATGGCACGTTCCACGTGTCACAATTAAGAAAGTGCCTAGCAGACGAAACGACCTATATCCATTACGATGACATCGAAGTGGATAATAGTCTGAATTATGCGGTAAGACCGGTTGAGATTTTAGACCGGAAGGTCAAACTTTTACGAAATAAACAAATTGACCAAGTCAAAGTCAAATGGGAGCATAGGAAAGGTTCGGACACTACATGGGAGTCCGAAGAGGAGATGCGACGTCTTCACCCTACTTTATTTGGTACGTAATTAGGTTTCGGGGACGAAACCCTTTTAAGGGGGGTGGACTTGTAACACCCCGAAAATATAAATCTTTATATTAGAAATTTAAGAATTTCATAAACAAGAATTGATCATCTAGAAATTTTAACCTAGTTATAATTACAAGCCTAGAAATAATTAACACTAGGTTAAAAACACTAGTACTTAAAGTTAGATGATAAATGAGGGACTAAACTTGCCAAAGATGAAAGTTAAATGCTGAATTATAACAAAACTCACCAAACACACCATTTTAGGTGTGTCTGGTCGATCAAGTGAAGCAGGGGGCGATCCCCACTTCTCCAAAACCCTAAAATTTCATTTATCTTGCAAATTGATGGATTAATCCAAGTTGAAATCGAAAATTGAGCTTAGAATCGTAATCCTCATCACAAGAGGATTGTAAGGTATGTAAAATCTGATGAAATCTCTTAACTTGAATTTCTCATGATTTTGGAAAATCTGAAATTAGATGTTGCATGTGTGTTATTTGGTTAGATTAGAATTGATATGGTGTTTAGAGTTGAAACCTAGCCAATTACATGTGAAATCATGACCAAATTCAGGAAAATTCCATGAACACCTTGAAGGTGGGTTGTGGGTTTTACAAGATAACGATGAACATTAGGGTTTAGAATGATTATCCTAGTGTAATTTGATTGTAGAAAGTGATTCCAGAAAGATATGATGTTTAAATACTATATGAGGGCTTTATTGTTGTCAAGTTAGCTAATTAGCAAGCTATGAAGTCGAATACTAAAGATATAAAAATTCTGCCTATGAAGTGTTTGTTGAAATGCCTCAAAGAAGGCTTGAAACTAGAATTTTGTAGTTAAAACACCTAATTGTGATGTTTTGACTACTATGCGAAATGTGATTACAAAGAGTTCTAAATATGATAAAATTGAACTCTATAGGAAAGGATACCGGAACGTCAAGTGGACACGCCGGTGGCGATTCGCGGTTGAAAGGCGTACAATAAGGTATGTAACTTGACCCGTTACATTAAGTAAATTTGATGATTTTCACACTAGTAGTTGTAATATAGAATAAAAGTTGCTATGAATTAAAGCGATGATATCGCTATATTGAATATTTGGTCAAAAGTTGGTTAGAACTCGTTGGTAGTCGTCAAAAAGGAAGGAATTTCGTAGACGAGCCAAACGGGTCGGATAATCAAGTAAGGCATGGTTAATGCT
Organism: Helianthus tuberosus; assembly: GCA_030545235.1. Lineage (NCBI taxonomy): Eukaryota > Viridiplantae > Streptophyta > Magnoliopsida > Asterales > Asteraceae > Helianthus > Helianthus tuberosus. Next base: position 146,685,783 of record CM060429.1, read on the forward strand.
CCGGATTATGATAGTTTGATTGTTGATTTTGAATATTATATAACATATTAGAAATACGAGGTTTTAATGTATCGGTATCATAGAAAACTGAAATCCGAGAGTTGGGGTCTTGGTGTAATGATCAAACAAAACAAAACATGAAATTCCAGGTACTACCGTAAATTACGGTAGTACCGTAATTTACGGTAGAGGTTATATGTTTACGGTATGAGTCTACTGCTTTACGGTGGACACTTATTGAACATTGACCACCGTAACTTACGGTGGAACCGTAAGTTACGGTAGGGTCTAAACTTTTATAAATTTTGTGAAATTGAAAAATTTAAATTTCATTTCGATTGTAGTTTTGAACAAATAATATTCTGACCATTCTAACATAAATGTTTATGTAAACATTGCAGTCTTAGGTACTCAAAATTATGGATGACGATCAAGCAACTTTTGAAGAACCGAACACGACTTTTGAAGATTCCGCTATGTTTTAATCTTACTTAAACTTTGTTCATGGGTTGTAAACAATTTCTCAAACAACTTTTGAATGTTCCAACCTAGACATTAGTTGACTAAGGTTTATGATACTTCTGAAATTTTATGTTATTTTAATATCTTTTGGTATAAAAATGTATAAAATTAGTAATTAATTCAAGTAAAAATTTAAGGGTGTTACATACACTATCACCACACTCGAATTTTCAACTATGAGTGGGCAATGAGGTCGAGAATAGGTGTGAAAACCGCAAACTCTCGACTAAAGTTGCTTACTCAGCTCGCATTTTAACAACAAGCAAGGAGAATTATGCCAAATCAGGAGTGAAATCCGTATTTTGATGAATAATCTCCTCAATTTTATTAAAAGCAGGGACGAAGTTGTTAAGCTAGGGGTGAAACCCTAACCTCGACGACTTGTTCCGCTTTTATACAAAACTCTCACCAAAGTCTTGACGGACTCCAACGACCTGAAGTCACAATATGACCAACGGGATGTGTGCCAAACGCCCAAGACTCGAGGCAAAGGCATAGTCCTGGAGGTTAAATGTGCACAACGGATCCTTGTGAATAGTCGAACCACTTTGGGTAGACGAAGTCTAAAAGCCGAGCGTAAAAAACGGCGTGCAAAAACAACCCGTTAAAAAAAGATGCGTGAAAAATCCGGGCATAAAAACGGCGTGCAAAAACCGGCGCGCAAAAAAAATTGTCTTGTTAAAAAATTTGAATTTAAAAATGCTTTAAATAATTTTTTTTAAAATAAAAAGTAATATAATAAAACAAAAAAATAATAAAGACAAAAAAGAGTAATTTTACTAAACCACCCTTTTGGATTAAAATATTAAACACATAATAAGACAAAATGTATTTAATGTTAATTTTAGTTACTTTTAATCTCATCTATCCATCTTGTTGATCTAGTGGTTAGGAAATGGTTCTCGCGGTTCTTACAACTGGAGGTGGTTTTCATTTTAGCGCTCCCCTATATATAATATATATACAAAAAAAAAACCCTACTATTTCATTCTCTCCATCTTTCTCACCTCTCATTCTCTCCCACCACCTCCTGCCACCCTATCACCACCGTCACTTGCACCTCCATAACTATCGCCACGTTCACCTGCGACCTCTATAACCACCGCCACCTGAAACCTGCCACGTCCATTATCACCCCCGCCTCCATAACCAGCGACTTCTGCACCTGCCGCCTCCATAACCACCGCCACCTCCACCTGCCACCCCCATACTGAAACCTACCACACCCATTACCACCGTCACATGCTGACCGCAACTAAAACCCAATAACACCACCTCCAAGAATCAGATTGAACAGATCGGAACCCCCACCACCACATCGCTGACGATATGTTGGAGATCGAACAGATCAGAACCCTATTTGTGATTTGATTGAATTTGAATATGAGTTATTTATGATTTGATTGAATAGATCGGAACACATCGTTGACGGTCTCTTGTACTTGAATATAAGTGGTTTACTTGAATTTATGGGATTGATAAAAATTAGGGTTTTACGTCCATTGACAAAAGTTCATAATTGTTGATGGTGGTGGTGGTGGCGGCGGCAGTGTAAGAGTGGTGGAGGGTGGCGGTTGGTGGTGGTTCTGTGAGAGTGGTGGAGGGTGGCAGTGGAGAGAAGTAGAGAAGGGGATAAAGAGACAAAATGAATTTTCTTATATATTATAATATATATTATTAGTTTTTAAAATTTATTTTGTTTTATTTGTTAAAATATTTTTAAATAAACGGGTAAAAAGACTAAAACACCCTTTGTGTGATCTGATTTAATGAAAAAAACTAACTGGGTTAGGCAAAAAAGACAATTCATGTAGCATTTGGAAAAATAAATTACAACACTAATCAATTTTAAAGGTAAATGACACCGCCTATAATTGTGTATAAAGATAAAGGACAATTATTGAAACTCACTCTAATTCTATGAAGGGTACAATAAACCCCATTTCACTTTGTATAAAAAAAAGATCGGAGTTTAATTACACATTATACTATATGCGATACTTTTCCTTTTTTTCGTAAAAATGATTTGCATGTTTTTTTATAATTTTTATTTATGAGTAAATTGCCAAAATCGTCCCTAAGGTTTGGGTATGTTTGTCATTTTCATCTAAAACAACTTTTTTTGTACTATATAGTCCTTCACTTTTAAGATTTTTTGTCATTTTCATTCAAATGTCTGACTTCTTTTGCCAAAATCATCCCTGAAATTTGGAATTTTTTGTCATTTCCAAATGTTTAATAAAAAATAAAGAAAATTAGATGTTTGGATGAAAATGACAAAAAATCTCAAAAGTGAAGGACTATATTGCACAAAAAAGTTGTTTTGAATTAAAATGACAAACATATTCAAACATCAGGGACGATTTTAGCAATTTACTCTTTATTTATTTTTCAATATTGTAGATATAATTTATACTATCCATAATGGTTCCACTATTATTGTTTTTGATCGATGTAAACCATGTGTTGATATCCATTTGGTTATATCTCTTATTTTGCTATACCGAGTGTCATGCTATACCGGTATCATAACAAGCCGAATCGATACAGACCGAATGCTCGTCACAAACGTACATATCATCAAAGTGTCTAACGATTTAGTAATCCTTTTATTTGAAATTTGAAATTGTGTAGCGTTTTCATTATTTTAATAATATAATACACTTAATTTAACATACATGTAATCAAATGTCTAATGGAATTTAGTTATTTTTATATATAAATTGACATTCTTCACTCTTTCGTTATTTTAAAAATTAATTCGATGCTCATAAGTTTTTTTTTTTTTTTTTTACAATTTGATAAAAATTCTATTCAAAAGCGAACCTGTCAAATATAATTGATATTTACCCCGTTTACCCTTTTCGCTATTTTAATAAAATAATTTAATGCGCTTATTTTATTTACGATTCGATAAAAGTTTTGTTCAAAAGTGAACTAGTCAAATTTAATCGATATATTTGTTCTTTACCGTGACGAATCGTTTGTAATGGTTTTATCGACGTTCCTACCGGTGTCATGATGGACCGAGTCGACTGCGACCAATTAACATCGGAACCGGCATCGGTATTATTGAACCCATACCAGTATTATCGATTTATCAGAATTGGTACAAGTTTTCATTATTTTTGTTTTCGATTGATGACTTGATGTATCCTTTTCTGTTACTACATCCAATGCCGGTATTATAACGGTACTATATTGAACCAAACTAATATTGATCAAATGTGCGATGCAGCGTACCAACGATCCCACTGGTTACTATACAATTACATATATTGATACAACGATACTAGTCTAAAAATTCAACTTGTCGAGAGTAATTAATGAGATTACAAAGAGAACTCAAAACCAAATTGAGATTATACAATTTAGTTTATTACATAAATATTTTGTTCGAATACCACTATGTATTCTCTAGTGAAATAGAAGTCTGTCCCATCATTCTTTTATTTCAACTTTTATGTCCTAATAACCCCACCAAGTTGACCACAGTACGATTTTCTAAAGTGACCTCGCGTACAACTTAAATCCACCACAACTATACCTTTTCCAAGCATTGCATCTTGTTAATTATTATATTTTAGGTCATTTACAAAAGGGTAAATTGCATTTTACGTCCTTTAAGTTTTAGCAAAATTTCAGACATTGTTCTTAAACTAACGAAATTACAGTGGATGTCCTTTATGTTCTAATTTCTTTATAGGCGGTGTCTTTTCTCCCTAAAAATAAAGGACAACCGCTGTAAGGAAATCAAAACATAAAGGACATTTGCTGTAAAGAGATTAAAACATAAAGTACATCCGTTGTAATTTCGTTAGTTAAATGACAACGCCTGAAATTTTGCTGAAACTTAAAGGACGTAAAATGCAATTTATCCTTTACAAAATATGCATTATTAGTATACCTTTTGAATGATCATGAACCCTGTTTAACTATAAATGGAGTAAGATTATGTTGGAAACAACTACTATAAACTATGAAACAAATATATGTAAATGATTTAATTGTTTAAAAATAATCTTAGGATTTGTAGACATTACTCTATTTTGGGCTTGAACAAGTAGATTTCGACCCACTCTAAATAAGCCCATTAGAACTTGACCCACATCATCCGTATGGAAGGTATTAAACCTATAGAAAGAAAGAGGTTCTTTAATCTTTACTCTCATTATCTTTCCGTCAATGTATCTTTTTTTTTTTTAAGGTAAGATTCTCTGATTAATAGAATACGATCAGCATATGCTATAAAAACCCGTTCCGCCAATATATCTATCGATACAACTTATACTCTTGTGATCTGATGCTTGTATATACCTTTCACTCACTCATAATATAACTGTCTTAAAATCATATATATTAAGTTTAACGTGCAGAATGAGATGAGTATTTGGGGAAAGAATATAAATAAATGAAAAGGAGAAAATGGAATAATGGCAAAAAATGGAAACTTTACAGATATGTCCAATCAGAAAGGACGGGAAAAACACCTTTACCATCTTCCTCTTTCAATAATCATTTTTGTAAGAAAAAGAAAATTAATAATATTAGCATATTAATAATAATAATAATAATAATAGTTAATTACACAATAGTCCCTATAGTTTAATTATGGTCACACATTTGAAGTTCAACTTTGAAATGTAACAAATTTGAGTTAATGTGGTTTTTACTTTCTAACAACTTTTAGTTATAATACTAAATTTTATTAAAGAAATACGTTAGATTCGTATAAAATGACTAAAATACCTTTTAGTTAAAAAAACCACCGTGATTATTTATGTACATTACTCAAAGTTAATTATATATAAAAACAAGTCTTGCCACTCATCTTTTTGCCCCCTCTTCGGCTCTTTGTTCTTCGCGATTCCGGTGAAATTTAATATACCAATGACATTCCATAACTATATAACCTAATTGATTATTTAGATAATCAAATCAATTACTTTTTTGAAAGCTTTATGGAGATTATTGCGTGTGTGGGACGCCATTAAAGACCTTTTTGTCTTCACTAGATTCCGTCTAAACACATTGTGCATTCAAGTGAACTTTCTTTGTCATCGGTCCCCAATCTACCTCTTATTAAGTTCATCACCTTACCTTGTAACTTGGCAACTTTTTCGTGGAAAGTATAGTTGAAACGTTTTTTTAAACTAACACTATTATAATACTACTTTAATACAAGTCGGTTAATTTCTTCATAATTGGTGATTACTGTTCCATTTTTCTATATACACTCAAGTTTAACTTTTGATTACACGCCTACCTCTGGTAAATTATAATCCTAATTTTTAGGTTTTAGCTCACAATTTTAACGATTTAAAGTTAGGTGTTGCTAAAGAACACCATTTTGCTATCGAATTACCCCAAATATGCTCCTTCCTAACGATACAAACTTGTGTCCCCAGTGAATAATTAGGATAATTGATTCGATGAAACCCAACGTACAACTACTAATTTTTGAAGAGGAAACAACATAAAAAGTCGCGAGAGGCGGTAAAATGAAGGTTGTTTTTTAAGATTATTTTTAGTAAGTTGCATAAATAGTCAGCGGAGGCTAGAGGTGGATGGCGGAGGGATCAACGTTGGAACTTGAAGCCCTAATCGTGGAAAGAAGGTCGATAATTTTCGTCGATGCGAATAACGAGAAGTAAAGGGAACGATGCATAAACAAGATGGGAAGGAGGTTTCCTAATTTATTTGTTAGGGTAATAAATAGATAATAACTAGAAAAATATAAAAAGTTTAGATAAAATAAATAAATATACAAAAATCTTTAATGAACAACATAATAAATGAACATGAACAAACGTAAACGGACCGAACGTTCACGAACACATTACCGAATGTTCACGAAACAATTGAACGAACGAGACATCTGTTCATATTCGTTCATTTAACTAATCGAATGAAATTTCTTGTTCATGTTCGTTCGTTTATTGAACGAACGTAAACGAACTTTTCGAACGGTTCACGAAGTGTTCAATAAAGTTCAGTTCATTTGAAGCCTTACGTTTGGTTGTTATAGTGCGTGTCAATACCATAACGAATTAAACCGATACATACTGAATTTCTGCTGCAAAATGTGAGGGAATCCACTACTTTCAAACATTACTTTATAAATACCCATACTTGTTTTTATAATAAATTTTAATCTTCATAGACATATGATGGGGTTGGAAACTCATTTGTAAAGACAAAACTTTTTAAAAACACTTTAGTTCACAGGTACTGGGTTTAAGTCTTAAGAAAAGAGTAAAGTACACAGATTATTTTTGTGGTTTACCAAAATTTTAGATTTATTCACTAACTTTAAAAAAAATACACAAACGATCTTTGTGGTTTACACTTTGTAACGCTTTTGGTAAACCACAGAAGACAAATGCTTCCAAAATCGAGACGAAGTGAAGGCAATGTTTAAATTATAGTCGGCTTATATTTATATTTGCAGGCTAGATCATGGGCGGAGCTTTGTTTGAGTCCGGGGGTCCCCTCTACCCACCTCCACCTATCTATATTTTTGCATCGTAGTATAAACTTTACATACAATTTTCGATTTTTAACGTATTGACAGTGAGGTAGCCATGATTTTTTTCTACGGGTTCGGAAATTTTTAAGGGACGAATGATCGATTGTCTGTCACTATATTTCGGCTTTTTCTACGGGTTCGATGTCGGAATTTCTACGGATGCGATGTCGAAATACACGTATATATAACACAAAATCTATTTTTGGTAGGGGTGCTAAACGGGTCGGGTTCGCGGGTTGGCGAGTTCAACCCAACCCGAACCCGAAAATTTTACACGAACCCGAACCCCGACCCGAACCCGAAAATCGTATCATTCATATGATCCCGAACACGACCTGAAATTTCGTGGGTTGACCCGAACACGACCCGTTCAACCCGAATTTTTTTATTTTTTATTTTTTTATGAAATAACTATATTAAAATTAAAATTTAATTAAAAAACACAAATGTATATAACACATTTTATATTTAAATTATAAAATCATATATTAATTTATCTTTTTAAATAATAATTATGGAATAAAAACATACCCTATTTAATTTATGACATAAAACATATTGTAAAAAACTATAATATAATATAGATGTGTTAAATGGGTCAACCCAACCAGGTTGACCCAAACCCGACCCGTTAACCTAAACGGGTTCGCGGGTTCAACCTGAAACAGACCCGAACCCTTTTAGACTAAACCTAAACCCGTGAATTTCGTGTTAGGTTCGTGTCGTGTCAGAAATTCACACCTCTTATTTTTGGTACGGGTTCGCGTCTCTATGTACCTACGCCCCAACGTATTGAATCCGACACACTATTTGCACCGGGCCGGATTATTATTACAATGGTCCACGTACGATTAGCTATTTATGTGTACGACGTAGGATGAGCTAGCTTCCTATTTATCATTATTATTATTAGAAATATTATTTAATTTCATTATTACAAAATTTGGGTGTTTTCCACATGGTTCATATAAAAAGTTACGTTTGGCCTACCTAGTCTCTTTGTAGCTAGGACGAGCTATCTTAGAATTTATACTTTTATTTTTATTAATATTGAAGGCTTTACCTTTTTTTTAATTACCATGTTTAATGAACATACAGCCTAATAGAAAGACTTAATAAAGTTGTATATTCTAATAAACTGACTTAAATTTGAAAAGAAAATTAAAAGAAAGGTTAAATCTATATAGGTAACATATGTTAAAATATTAATATGCCATTTATTTAACGTGTTATTTAACCTAATGTTATGGTGCTAGTGAATTTCTTTCTGATGTGGTAATAGGAAAAATAAAACACTAGTTACTTAATTCATCATAAGAATACAAAAATATCATATAATATTTTGAAAATATTAAAGCTTTTAAATAAACTATTATGGTGTTAGTGAATTTATTTCTGATGTGGTAATAGTTTGTTAGCGAACACAAACTCTTGGTGAAGACAAGGGGATGTAAAATGGATTAGCTAACATCCACCGTAAAACGTTGTCTTCTCTTGTTGATATTTCTTCTATGCAAATCACATGCTGTTTGCCTTTCAATTAAATTACAAAGAGCTTTTAAATTTTAAGAATGAAAAGTAACATATTCACCTGTTTTTGTGTTCTGCATCGGAATAACTAGGATATATTATAGTACGTTTCTAAAAATGGACTTAACCCAAAAAATATGCTTACATGTTAAGGTTACTAGCTGGTTACAGAACTTTTAAAGGAGGTGATCGAGATATTTGCCTACCAATTGCACTATTTTTTTTCTTTTTTGCTGCCCATGGTAAGAGGAGTACGTATGACATGTTTTTAACCCTAATTAAAGATCAAAGAGCAATGCATGGCACATCATTCCAAATATTAACCTAAAATCTTCTTAATGTTATTTGATATTGATATCGGTTAGGGGCGGATCTATGAAGAAGGGAGGGGTAGCCCGGTGTCACGAAGTAACTTTCTGACTCTCGTGTGGCACTTAGAATCCTTCTAAGTTCAGCCTTGTGGTTGGGTTTGTTTATCTTTTCGCAACGGAAGTCTTTGTTTGTGTGAACACAAGAATGGTTTTGTAGTGTAATACTACAAGAAAGATAGAGTTTTGATTACTTGAACAAGGTTACAAGTACAAAGTGTTACAAGAAGTTGGGTGGTTACAAATGAGGCCACTTATGCCTATTTCTACTAGTGCCTCATGTCTAGATGGTTCTTAATCTAGATCATTCTTTACATAATATCTATCTTTGATATCTAGAGAATTCCTTCATAAATATCATGGTATTAGTTGAGATTCTAGAGGGTTCCTTGGGAGATTTTTATGGCTGAATTTCCAGTCCATTCTAGAGAGTTCCGCAACTTTGTAGCATGGTCTTTGAGGCCAGATTTGTGTAGCATTCTCCGGAATGTTCCAGCAGCCCCTAGTGTGCCTTGAATAGCGCGGAAGGTTCCGGAATTGCGATGAAAAGATCTGATTTATAAGCGGGACGTGACATTCTCCCCCACCTAAATTCGCAACGCCCTCGTTGCGATTCTTGGCTATCCTCGGCATCTTTTTTGTAAGTTGTAAAGCGGATATGGTCTCTCCTTTTCGCACTGGTTTGTTCTCTAGATCGGCAGTGTATACATGTTTCTTTTTAGCCATGTACATGGTGTTTGTAAACGGTACTATGACGGCTTTGGTCTGACGGAAGAAATCCATCCCAAGGATGATGCCGTAGTCGTCTAGAGGTACAACGGTGAAGTCTAGTCTTCCTGACCACGTCCCGATACTCGTTTTGGCGTTCCATGAGTGCCCCTGTATTGGCTCGGGATTTCCATTGGCTCCTTTGATCCATCCTTTTCGAAATGTGATCGGTAGACCAAGTCTCGTAGCCTCTTCTGGGGTGATGAAGTTGTTGCTTGCCCCTGTATCGACGAGTGCTTTTCCGGGTTGGCCATTTATCTCGATATGCACGAATCGAAGTCCTTTGGGTCCTTCACTTGCAGTGTCGTCTGTTCTCGTTGGCGGGCAGGTTTTGGTTTGCTCACATTCCGCCATCCTTAAGCGTTTTCCATCATATGCGGTTAAGGCATTGAGGACTTGTAATTGTATTGATCCCAAGTGAGCCTCCTCGGTTCCAGCGGGTTCTTCATTAGCCTTTTCCATCGCGTTAAGGCTATTCTTCTTTGGGCAAAAACGTGGGTTATGTGGCCCATCGCATATCAGACAGCCCTTATAGGGTTCATTGGCCAGTTGGAGTGGTTTCTGGGTATCTTCTTTCCGGAATTGGTTGATGGGTTTGGATCCCCCACCTTTTGCATTATTGGTTTCCACTTGCGTGGACTTTGATCGTGTTTCAGTACGATTATGTAAGGATTCGGCAGTAATGATGGCTGATGATAAGTCTTGAACGTTACGACGTTCGACTTCGTTTTTCGCCCAATATTGTAAGCCATCAATAAAGTATGCGAGCGAGTCTTTGGGCGAAATATCCGGAATTTCAAGCATAAGTGTTGTAAATTCACTTATGTAATATTTGATAGTGCCCCGTTGTTTGAGATTACGAAGTCGAATTCTCGCTTCGTACTCAGCATTTTCCGGATAAAATTGTCTTTTGATTTCTTTAGTGAAATCAGCCCAAGTAGTGACGAAGCACGTACCTTGCTCGATTTCTTTTTGCTTTCGTCGCCACCATAATGCAGTTGTGTGTCACGGGGTTACTTTTCGAGCCCCGTGTGGCGTCCCCAAGTCCCCGGGGACAAGCTAATCCATCCCGCTTCTTTGTGTGGGTCACTGGTTTCGTCCTGCCTTGGACTCATCAGGAGAGCGGCGCCAGCTCTCGACCAGTGGTGCGTTCGTCGTTTGCACGACTAGGCACGTACACCTTTTCATTGATACTGACTCCGTCCCCCGATAAAATCCAGGACTAGCCAGTAACCCAAGCGTTCAAGCACAACCCATAGCATTGCGATCTTCAAATATTTGGCCCGTGACACTCTCCCACCACCATTTCATGCACGTCCTCGTGCATGCTCGCCGTCCCATACCAACTCGCATACTTGACAATGCATGATCCCCTTATGTTGAGTATGATTCACTTTGGGAGGGCAGGACACCCCGAAGCACAGCAACAATGATCTTCTGTCGTGCATGTTCAATATAGTACGTCAGTTTTGGTTTTAAGTGGCGCTGACGTCCGCCGCATCGGATTAGGTGCCGATGATTCACCTTGTTTCAGGAATACGGGGACCTGAATAGTTGTAGCAGCTTTCACAAAACTTCCTTTTTACGGCGCTGCTTGGACCGTATATTTTTTAACATAACACGGAGGGCTTCACTGCAACTATACTCGAGCGGCTCTCACGATCCCATACTCGCGGAGTACAAAGACCTTTGCCGAAGCAAACCCATATTTGGTCTTCTCCCACCACCATTGCGCAACCATACTCTAAATATTAAGCTCATTTGGTTAAGAGTCACGTTCCAACGTATCCGAGAATCGTTCTGCTCTGATACCACGTTGTCACGGGGTTACTTTTCGAGCCCCGTGTGTCGTCCCCAAGTCCCCGAGGACAAGCCAATCCATCCCGCTTCTTTGTGTGGGTCACTGGTTTCGTCCTGCCTTGGACTCATCAGGAGAGCGGCGCCAGCTCTCGACCAGTGGTGCGTTCGTCGTTTGCACGACTAGGCACGTACACCTCTTCATTGACACTGACTCTGTCCCCCGATAAAGTCCAGGACTAGCCAGTAACCCAAGCGTTCAAGCACAGCCCATAGCATTGCGATCTTCAAATATTTGGCCCGTGACATGTGTCTTTTAAGTAAAGTTGCGCGGTTTTGATCTTCTTGGCATCATCCGTGATGTCTACGCCTTCAAAGTACTGTTGAATTTCCCAGAGGAAGTCATCCACCGCACGGGCTTCTCGCTTTCCAGTGAATGGAGTTGGTTGCGGGACTTTGACTTTCGTGGGAACAAGGTTGCTTGTACCACCGGCTCCGTTTGCAACAGCTTGCTTGAGGATATTGAAGTCCATTTGCAACTGTTTGAAGCTATCATGGCAGCTTGCAAGCTCATTCTATACGTTGGTTTTGAGTTAACCCAACTCGTTCATAAACATTTCTTTCATTTCATTCCGCAATATTGCAATAGCGGCTTTGAAGGCATCCTTCGTCTCATCGATATCACTACTCAAAGGTTCTAATTGTTGTAGTGATTAAGTGACGTGTTCCTTGAAGGTGTCGAATTCAGCCCTTAGAGCTTCAGCATTGTTATTGTATTCAGCCATCGATGTCTCAACGTCTTCAATTCGTTTATCCAGACTTGCAACCAAGTCTTTGGACATTTCTCGGGTCTTCCTTCCACCTTTTCGAGTGTCTTCACGTCCACGCGTTTCGTCTCCGGCACCCGTTGTATGTTGCATCTTTTCTATTTCAGCCATCTCCAATAGATCGAACGTTGCTCTGATACCACTTGTCACGAAGTAACTTTCTGACTCTCGTGTGGCACTTAGAATCCTTCTAAGTTCAGCCTTGTGGTTGGGTTTGTTTATCTTTTCGTAGCGGAAGTCTTTGTTTGTGTGAAAACAAGAATGGTTTTGTAGTGTAATACTACAAGAAAGATAGAGTTTTGATTACTTGAACAAGGTTACAAGTACAAAGTGTTACAAGAAGTTGGGTGGTTACAAATGAGGCCACTTATGCCTATTTATACTAGTGCCTCATGTCTAGATGGTTCATAATCTAGATCATTCTTTACATAATATCTATCTTTGATATCTAGAGAATTCCTTCATAAATATCATGGTATTAGTTGAGATTCTAGAGGGTTCCTTGGGAGATTTTTATGGCTGAATTTCCAGCTCATTCTAGAGAGTTCCGCAACTTTGTAGCATGGTCTTTGAGGCCAGATTTGTGTAGCATTCTCCAGAATGTTCCAGCAGCCCCTAGTGTGCCTTGAATAGCGCGGAAGGTTCCGGAATTGCAATAAAAAGATCTGATTTTTAAGCGGGACGTGACACCAGGCTACCCTCAACTCTTGACGGATAACGGATTCATCACCAGAGTACTCAATCATCGACTATGTATGAGTTAAATATCATATTTGTGTAACCAATTTACAAATTCTATTGTAGCTCAGTGGTAGTACTCTTAACAAGTTTATGGCCATTATTTTAGTTTCATTTATTTCTGCAACAAATTTTAAGTTCTTCCTTATTCAAAATTAGCTAAATTTTCAGAATAATAGTTTCATAGTTTTTATAAATAATTTCAAATTAGATAACAACTAATACCAAATACTGCCTTTCAAAAAAAAAAAAAACTAATACCAAATACTTTAATTTTGTTTTCTTTTCTTTTATTATTTAACTTAATTTTAATTAAATATGCTTCGAAATACTTTTAATAAAAAAACAAACGAACCAAACACGTGTCGATCCCTTTTTGTTATATTACAACTGTACTTTTTGTGTTTTTTCTCATCCGTTGGCTATCTCCTGTCACAAATATTATCATACCTCTAGGTCCAAAAAAAAAATTCTTGGGATACCTCTACATCTAAATCCGCCACTGAATTATCAGTTATGTTTCGGTTTAAAACAAACCAAAAACCAAATACGTAATCTGGTTGGGTGTAATTGGTTTAAAACTGAATACAAACAACCTAGTTACACCACCACCATTTTTAGATTAGTATTTTCTAGGATCTATCATTAATCTCATAATGTTGGAATTTATTTTCCAATTCAAGGATAAATCATTCTAATTCATTCAATACATTAATAATCTTTTGACGAACATAGTAACCATCTAGAACAGGAGATTAACTGTTGTCATCTCCAATGTTGACTCGGGTTCAGTCAATGCCCTAATTACCCACGTTCAGAATTCGTTTCTTGACCATCACGGTTCATAGTTAATATAGATTAATTGCTGTAGTCAAAATCGACATCGTCAATTTTGTCGTTGTATTTAAGGTTTCTAAATAAACGATAATTAAATACCATCTTAATCAATTAGCATAAGATTTACTTTGAATAACTAAGACGACATATATATTGTAATAACTAATAACTATGCGTCCATGCATCTAGTGTTACGTCCAATGTTAAACTTAGTTTCAAGACCATGGCTACATGTTCAACTTCTTTTTGAATTTCATGAGTTCGATATCATATTAAATGCTTGATTTGTTGGTTTTCAGTTTTAGAATTATTTAATTTCAGAAAGTGTTTCAAAACATTGAGATTTTTTGAAGTGTTTCATACGATAATCTACGACTATTGTTGATAGCAAGTTTTTTTTTTTTTTTTTTGGGGGGGGGGGGGGGGGGGGGGGGGGGTTAAGAAGCGGTTTCAAGTTTTTATGTGTATACCTAAAAAGACTTGCATGACATTATTATAGAAGTTAAATTTTAAAAACATAATTCCATAAAAACCTAAAACATTTTGGATTACCGAAAGAAATAGAACGTTGATTTTTTTTGGAAAAATTTCACAGAATAGTAACCAAGTTTTAAAAGTGTTTTAATTAGGTCATTAGTGTTGTTTTTGTCACAATTAGATAACTTAACATTCAAATCGAACCATGTCTTTTTTTCCACGTGTTAAGAAAAAAAAAAAAGAGCATAAGATGCTCCTGTCGAATTATTTTAATATATGAAATTGTATTTATTAAAAATAAAAACCATTTAATTACATTAAAAAAAACAAGTTACAATCCACGTCATCATTCGACGTTAACAGCAAATAAAAGAGAAAAAAGAAATAAGAATCCACATCACCACGGTTACCTATGAACTGGGTGAAAAAACCCTTAATTTTAATGAAGAATGAATGTTGAGTGACCTGATTGGAACACTTTTCAAACTTGAGTGATCTAATTAGAACACTATTGAAACTTGGTTACTATTCTACAAAGTTAACCCAATTTTTTTAGCAATACATGTAAAGGTTTATCAAATTCTATAACACTTCACTCAGATATGGCCCCTTGATAATATGTACAACAAAGAAAAATACCATAGTGCCGATTGTCCAGTAAAGTAAGAGTATGGTAAAAGTAAATAGCATTAATCAACAAGACAATATTTAATTCGTAATCATATCTAAATCTAAGGGTAAGGTTGTTGTAAAAAATGTTAAAAATGTGAGAAAGGTGAGACATATTATGGAGATAACACGTGTTCTCAATCTAAATTAATTCAAAAGGATAAACAAGTAATTTTATCATTAATTCAAAACTTTCCATAACCGCCACCTTAATTATAGGAACATGATTTTTTTCAAAAGATCCCTAAAAAAACACTACGAATAACACTGCAACCACCATTCAGCACATATATACACCATTCAATAAGTATATAACACCATTTTAAAGATCTCTGTAATAACACTACGAATAACACTGCAAAACCACCATTTAGCACATATGTAACACCATTCAATAAATATATAACACCATTCAACACATATATAACAACATTCAATAAAGTATATAACAACATTCAGCACATATATAACACCATTCAATAAAGTATATAACACTATTCAGCAGATATATAACACCATTCAATAAAGTATATAACACTATTCAATAAAGTATATAACATCATTCAGCACATATATAACACAATTCAATAATCATTGCATCTCTGTATCATCTTCTTCTCCACTGCCGGCACCACCACTGCCGCTCTGCCGCCGCCGTCGTGTAGAGGTGGCCAACCACCCGACACCACCTTGCTGGATGTCTTTTTATGGCTCGAACCAAACCACCGGAAACCACCTTGCCGGAACCCCTGCCCCTTCGGACACCCAAACCACCACCGGAACGACACAGCCGCCGCCGCAGTCATTGGAAAAACGAGAAGGGGGCGCTCTTCCGTCCGGAAACCACCTTATCTAATTTAGAATATTATATGATTTCAAATTCACGGATTGATGATGATGATGATTCGAATTCTGGAAGAATGAGGGGGAGGATTAAAATTCTGGAAGAAGAAAGAGAATTCGTAATTTTTGGGAATTGATTTACAGTTTCCTATTTTCAGGTGGATATAAAAGACATAATTGCCCATACAATTTTCAAATCAGTCTAAACTAATAAAAACATTTTACAATTTGGTCCCTATTGATCTCAACAATTAGATCAAAAGATCTAATGGTTGAGATTCTTTCTTACCCTTCTCACACTTTTGGTCTTTTTTACAGGAACCTCAATATCTAGTTATAGAGTAAAACAAACATGTAAATAACTCGTATCAACAGGAAAGAAAAGTACGGTTGGAGATAATTCTTTGATACAAGTTTAGGGTCCGCTTGTGTAATATGGTATATTTAGAATCAGTATGTCTATTTCTTAGAAGTCTATGGGTCCATTTTGTAAATATGTAAACATCTAAACAATTATTAGATGTGTTAATTAGGGTTAAGCTAACTGAATTTTTTAACTGTGGTTATTTTTTGGGCTGAAATGACACGTTTTCAAAATGTCAAGGAGGAAAATGGTGCAATTTTAAAATTTGACCTGAAATGGCAAAAGTAAACACCACAGTGACGTAAATGAACTTAACTCTTTAAAGATAAAGGACACTATCTGAAATATCCTATATGGACAATGGATTGCAATTCACTCTAAAAACTGATTAAACTATTTTGTGACAAAAGAGTTGTTTGATGAAAGGAGAGGGGCACATGTGACATCCTGTTTATAGTAAAACTTTGTACCATACAATAGATTCCTAATAAGCTTATAAACCTTTAAGGTCCCAAAACAACAAAAATATCTTAACATTCCGATTCATTGTATGCCAATATTGGAGAGATCTTGGAAAGATCCTCCTTTCATGTCCTTTCTTTCTAATCAGTTTTTACATCATTGTCTCTCTGTCTCACAAAAATACCACCCTTTCTTGATGTTTTATTGTGATCCATAATTCATAATAATACAAATTAATTACACGAATAAAAACCTTATGATATGTGTATATTATGTTTCAAGTTCTTACTTTTGGGAAATTAAAGATTTAGTCTTTATTGTTTCATTATTGCTTCCAGATTCGGTCCTTGTAGTCAATATTGTTAAAACATTGTGTTATGTTCAAGTAAAAAGTTCAATTTACCCCTTTATTATACTAAAATATAAAAACATGGATCCCCCCAGCCTCCCAGTTCCATCTTGGTTTCGCGTTTACACTCCACCACTGTGTGCTAAAAAAATTCCATTGGGATATCAAGAAAGATCTCAAGATTTATATCTTTGGCGACCTCTCTACCTACGTTCTCTACCGAGGTTTCTACTTACCCAACACAACCGGTGTTCTGCTTTCACTACACAAACCACCACCGATTTTTTACTGTTTTCATTTATTTGTAACTGAAGTCGGTACATCCAGCACTCATTTTGCTATGTTTTCCGCTAGATAAACCACCACCAAAGTTTTGAATGTTGCCATTTCTTTGAGGTCTTGTGATCATTTTATCTCTTTTCATGGTAAGTTCACTACTAAAACCTTATGTGCATCAATTCACATCTTAGTCATGTTCTTGACACAACGAGTGACATCAACTTCACAGTCACTATTTCAACTCAAATTGACTCAGACTAGTGGGTATGGGAAGGCTCATCCTCATGAGGATGGACCGTCACGTAGGCGCCACATCACCATCTCAGGGAGGATGGGCCTCCTTGCTTTTTGAGGGGGGTGGAGGATGGGGCTACTCCACATAATTTTTTATTGTTTAATTTATTTAATTTGTTTAACTTTTATTGTTTTATTTTTATTGTTTAACTTTTTTATCTGTTTAACTTTATAAAAACAATTCAAAATTTAAATAAAAATAAGACATAAAAGAAGATAATAAAATTCATTACATAACATAAATAAAAATTACATAACCTAAAAAAAAATTACACTACCTAAAATTTATAAAAAAAGACAACATTTAAAAATTTATAAAAATTACACTACTCGTCTTCGTCACCGTCCCCGTCGTTTGCGTTGTTCCATATATGTTCTACCAAATCCTGTTGAAGGTTTGCATGCGTGTAGTCGTTGGTTAGTGCGAACGAGTTTAAATCATGTTGCGTCGGATCTACGGGGACAGTATTCCCGTAAGATGCATTCTCATCATACTCACAAATCACCCGACCTTCGTCTTCAATAATCATGTTATGGAGCAAAATGCAAGCGTACATACAAATGCGCAACCTCTTCGGTGTGAAAGCACGTGCTGGTTGTTGAATGATGGCCCATTTTTTTTGTAAAACACCAAAACAACGTTCGATGTGACGCTTGGCGAATTTTTTCCTTTTTTCGTCCTCGGGAAATGGAATAGTCTTGACAATTGTAGACCAAGACGGATATATTCCATCAACAAGATAATACCCGCGTCTATACTCAACCCCAGAAACTGTAAAACGGGTGTCCGGACCGGTTCCATTAACGACATCGCTAAAGATCGCCGATTGGTATAGCACGTTGAGGTCGTTGAGTGAACCAGGGAGACCAAAGAAAGAATGTCAGATCCACAAATCTTGTGACGCCACGGCCTCAAGTATTAAGGTTGGATGGCCGTGATCACCTCGCGTGTATTGGCCTCGCCACGCATTCGGGCAGTTATGCCACGCCCAATGCATACAATCAATGCTACCAAGCATTCCCGGAAACCGGTGTCGTGCTTCATGAGCTTGGTACAACTGTTGAACATCATACGCGTTTGGTTTCCGCAAATATTGTTTGCTATATAGTTTCACCACATTATGGCAAAACCGATACAAACATTCCCGCGTAGTTCTTTCCGACATCTGTAAGTACTCGTCCAAAGCGTCGGCCACTGTCCCGTACGCCAGTTGGCGAGTGACCGCAATACACTTTTGTAACGTGGTGAACCCTTCATAATTCCGAGGATCGGGTCGTTGCGTGAAAAACGGATCTAGCCCCGCCAAATCATCAGCAATCCGTGTGAATAACCGGCGACTCATTCGGAACCTTCGTCTGAAAATGTCGGCATTGTAAAGGGATGCATCCGAAAAATAATTGTTCACCAATTTCTCGTGCGCTCCTGTCGTAAAAAATATATAAATACGAGGAAATAAGGAAAAAGGATAATAAAATTTATTAATGACAAACCTTGGCGGTCTCTGTTAATCCGTATTCGTCTGGTAATAACGCTTTCAGACGAGACGTCTTCCTCTTCCTCCTCCATAAGAATCTGCGCCGCCTTTACCACAACGTTTGCAAAAAACATCTCCTCTTCGTCCGAAGAAGACGAGGACCACCAAGAATTAGATGCCATTGTGGATGAAAATATA
Organism: Helianthus tuberosus; assembly: GCA_030545235.1. Taxonomy (NCBI): domain Eukaryota; kingdom Viridiplantae; phylum Streptophyta; class Magnoliopsida; order Asterales; family Asteraceae; genus Helianthus; species Helianthus tuberosus. The sequence continues at coordinate 146,705,109 of CM060429.1, forward strand.
TTTTTTTTATAAAAGAATGGTATAAAAATGAGAGTGTTTTGGGTTGAAAGTGGGGAGAAAATGGTGAAAAATTGTATAAAATGAAATGGTTTTATAGAAAAAGATAAAAAAAAATTTATTAAATGTTATAGCCGTTCAACGGCTATATTTTCAAAAACAAGGCCCGTCGAGATCGTCTAGAGGGAGCCGGAAAGGACGGGACGGGGCGAGGGGGGCGGTGTGAGGGACCGGCGCCGGGCCTCGCTGGGCCTAAGCCGGCCCCCATACCGCTTGGTCTCATTTGTCATAAAAATAGTTTATAACCTTCCACGCCCACTTTTGGTTTCCAAATTCATGTGAAAGTATTCTACACACTTTATATCATTGTCTTAAGATCCACAACTTAGATTAATTTGACTTAAAATTATATTTTCTTTAAAAATGAATATATGAATTATCATTCAAAACACTTAAATCAACTATAATAATAATGCTAACCTAATTGTTTTCTATAAGAAACCCATTTAAAGTCAATTTTAAATATTTATCACAAGATTGGTCAACATTCATCCTCAAATACTTGCTAGTTATCAAATTAAACATGTATAGCAAGTTTTAAACCTTAATGTTTGAACTTTGAAGTATCAATTTAGTTTAGTATCAAAGGAGGAAGATCCACAAATAAGTGGGTTTTTCCTTAGTAACCTAAAAAAGATTGTAGAGATGATATATGACACTCCTTATTATAATTAGAACGAAAGTGCATTTCGGTCAAAAACACAAATTCTCGCCCTTTCTATGTCAAAAATCTAATTATAATAGAAAAAAATGAATTTGATGATAAAATCCGGATAATTGTATATGTTGATTAAAAAACACATTTTATACTTATGTTTTAAATTATCTTAAATGTTGAAAAAAATAAAAGGATATAAATTATATTAAAAAGTAAAAAAAAAAAAAAAAAGCAAAGGGATGGGGAGGATCATCACGACACCCATATAGGGCGATGTAAAAAGGTGATGAAAAAATAGTGATATAAGAGTGAAGTGGAAGATTACTCTTTGGTGTCGGGTCAGGAACTTGTAACAACCCTCGGTAAAACCAACACCCTTATAATATTTCCGACCCTCTATTATATCTTAAATTTTCCCAATATGTCTTATATTATCCCACGTATGTGAAAACCGAGCCTTAATTATATTATAGTATATAAAATAAATAAAATTCTGAAAGAGTAAGTTGAGGCGGGCCGCGAAAGACCTCACCTCAACTTCACGCGGGCCGTATCAAGATTAGAATTGACCGCGCTGATTTCTTTAGTTGAAGCGGGCCGCATAAGGGTTATGCTTAGTTAACGCGGGCCGCGAGAGCTCGTGAAACGCGGATATACCCAGAGGCTGACACGTGTCATGATCGTGGCGGTCTAGTGAACGACTCAGCTAAGCTAATGTGTTGACTGGTGTTGACGTGGGTCGCGTAAGGGTCCCTTGTCTTTTACGCGGGCCGCGACAGGACTCAATATCACAACTATAAATAGCAGGCTTCGGATCTCATTTCAATTCGCTCACTTTTCAATTCTCAATCACAATTTCTGTAGGAAAGTTATTATACTCGGGTATTATACCCCTAATTAGCGAGGTTCTGCTCCGTTGTAAGTATTATAACCCCGGTTTCATAATAGTTACGCTGCCCGATTGATTTAGGGTTCCGTAACAACTGTCGTGGTTCTGCCCGATGTGGTTGTTGGAATACCGTCTCGGGGAGGGTATCATTTATATTCTTTAAAGGGTTATGATACTAACCAATATATATTTGTATAAATTATAGATTATATCCAGGAAACCCTCACGCGAAGTCTAAGATAGCAATGTGAGTAATCCTTCTTTTTGTGTAAACCTTTTTGTGAACTGTTTTACAAAACCTTACATATCTTTCCATGCGAATAAACATATTGAGTATTTGTAAGAATACAATTATAGTGGGTATGTTGGGGTTTTGTATACAAAATTTGTTACCACCTGGTCAAGGAGTAACATTTCCACAAGTTGAGTATGACAGTACCACTGATGTTAATTGTTATATCTTGGAAACAAATGTAATTGCGGATGTGCCCTCAATACTGTTCACTGTGACTTTTTATTTAAACTTGATTAAACTGGGATTCACTCACCAGTATTTCTTGCTGATAAAATGTTTTAAACACGTGTTACAGGTAACTTAGTGTGAAGCCAATAAAAGCCAGCTGGATAGCACTGAAGGCTTGGAAAAGTGGCAATAAAGTTATCTAAAATAAAATAGATGTTTTTATTAAATAAAATAGGGTTTATTCCTATAAAAACGTGTGTACTATGAACTTGGGTTTCATCCCATTTGTTTAATATTATAAAATATGGTGGTTTTACTCTGATAAACATTTCCTAACTACGGTCCTGATGTAAATTCCGCTGCAAGACTAAATAAAACTGATACCACCAAAACTCTGAGATCACGTCCGCCAGTTCCCGGGGATCAGGGATCGGGGGTTGTGACAGAAGGTGGTATCAGAGCCTAGCCACTGGCTCAAGCCAAAGAAGTGTTCTGCTGACACTTAAATTTTGAATTTTGTGTTAGGAAATAACATATGTGATTATGCGTTTTATATTAATTGACTATTTGTTAGTCTACAGTATGGGTAAGCAAAGAATTACGGACATCTATCGTCAACTAGATAAATCACCAAAAGATAAGGGAACCTCATTTCAACCAAATCCCTCAGGATACTCATCAGATATTGAGGAAGGAATATTTGTTCATAAGGCACAGTTTAAGAAACCATTTACCTCTAAGAAGAGAAGTTGGATTATTAGAAAAAGTCGAGAGAAAATAACGAAATCACAACAAAAAGAAGCAATAATTAATAAGGAAACCCAGGAAACAGGTAGTAACTCACCCTGGGAAAATGAATTAGATAGCCAATGGGAAAATCTCTACATGTTAGCTACTACAGCAGTAAATGTTAACTTATAGTTGAATCGTCAAACCAGTGCCAGCACTCATGCCACCTACGAGCTAGAAACTTTAAAAGAACTTTGTTCATTTGATAAACAACCTAGTGAGAAGAAAGAGATAGAATAAACCTTACATAAAAATGCATGTTGAGCATAATACTCCTATAACCTAGTTAGACTAAAATAAGTTACGGATGTATAACCAATAATATATTTCGAATTTCAGTTATAGTTTGTAATAAATATATAAATCGCAATATTTCATTTCAATCAATCTGTTCGTATAATTGTACTAGATATTCGTTTATGATAAATAAACATTCGGATGAACAACAAAGTGAACCAAGAAAACTAGAATAAGACCTAGAAGTACAAGAGAATTTTTAATGCTATGCCTTAATATGAAGCTTTGAGGTAAACCAATTGCTTGTATAAATAAAGTATGATGGTTATTGGTATCCTGTGAGGATAATGACTAGAACAGTGCTTGTATGATAAATAAGCAATAACACTTGGCCACTGTTATTTCTTGTTTATTGATACTACTCGGTTCTAGAATATGATTCCTCATGAGAATACTAAATTCGTTATTTCTTGATGTAAACCATAATAAATGATGCCTTTTTAAGATCATGATTTGAAATAAGTTTATGGGTGGAAAATACTATGATGGTTATCTCTCCGGCAAGACCGGGTGAGATGAGATTACCTCTCCGGCAAGACCGGGTGAGATGGGGTATATGTTATGATGATAGAATTATCTAAATAGTACCATGACCTGATATTTGACTCAGGAAATTGTTAAATACTTTGACCTTATGAATGGTCTGTATATTACAATATGTGAATTATATATACAAGGAAATCCAAAAGACCCTAATAATTGATAATGAGAAATAAATTACGAACAGAGGTGTCAATTATAAATTTAGATTTGTTAGAAATCTCTAGTGTGTAATAGACGCATAGTATATGAAAAGAGTATAGTCGCAATGATCGACGCTTTTGGAAAAAATGCGTGTCATGTGATTAACTATAGTAAGATATTAATTGTGATATTAATATGGGATAAATGTTTAAAATTCAGATGGCCGACGAAGAAAATCAAGGAAATCTGAATAACGATAACCAGAGTAACATTAACGTAGTTAATGATAATCCGAGTATCAATAACAATGGAAACCAAGTGGATAATAGTGCTATTCAACACATAGTGGCACAGGGAATTATAGATGCTATGCCATTTATTCTTCAAACTGTTAAGGATGCTGATAATAAAGGTAAACATAGCAGTAAGCGACCTGTTGAACCAGAAAACAGTGTAAACAATGGACCAGTATTTCAATTGCCTATTCCCAAAAGAAGAAGAACCATGCCTTATGGTTGTTCTTATAAAGAATTCTGGTCTTGTAAACCAATGGAATTCTCGGGCAATGAAGGGGCCATTGCAACCTTACGCTGGATAGAGAAGACTGAGGCAGTCTTAAGGATAAGTAAGTGTGCTGAAGAAGACAAGATATTGTTTGCTTCTAATCTGTTTAAAAATGCAGCATTAGAATGGTGGAACACTATACTCCAGACAAGAGGAAGTGATAAAACCTATAATATGGAATGGGAAGAATTTAAAGACAAGGTAGAAAGGAAGTTTTGCCCACCCAATGAAAAGGAACAGATAGCAAACAAGTTCCTCAACCTTAGGATGACTGGTGTAGATAGTAAAGGGTACACTACTACATTCTTTGAATATGCTAGGATAGTGCCAACCCTTGCATCACCAGAACCGGTATTAATCTCCCGTTACATCTGGGGATTAATTGGAGAAATTAGACATGTAGTCAAGGCAACCAGACCCCAAACCATAGAAGTAGCCGTAGAACTAGCCAATACCTTGACTGACGAACTAGTTCGTACTAGAGAAGAAGATCAGAGGAGAAACCTAACCCAGAAGCTTACTCAAGAATTTCGTTCTGGGAATTTCAATCGTAGGAACGTAGATTCTACCTTTGCACCGTATTGCGGGATCTGCAAAAAGAAGCATTCTGGAAAATGCTCCACCCACTGCAATGTCTGCAAAGCACCAGGACACAATGAAGAGAACTGCAGGAGGAAATCCAGTAATGGATTGTGTTTTAACTGTGGAGAAAAAGGTCATATCAAGCCAAACTGTCCAAAACTGGCTCCAGCTACAAACAACAAGAATACTAAAAATGCTAGAGCATTTGTTCTAACTGCAGATGAAGCCAAGATGATTCCAGATTTCATCGTTGGTACGTTTCTAGTTAATGATGTCTTTGCTAAAGTATTATTTGACTCTGGTACGAACCAAAGTTTTATTAATACATTATTTTGCAAAAGTCTAAATCAGTCATTAACTAAACTACCACAAGAATGCTTAGTAGAGACAGCTAATGGAGAAATCATTAGGATTTCTGAAATCTTGCAGGGAGCAAGAATAGAAATTTTAAACCAAACATTTAGGGCAAAGCTTTATCCAATGAATACAGCCGGATTTGATATTGTTTTAGGAATAGATTGGTTAATAGCCAATAAAGTCAGTATTTTATGTGATCAAAAGTCAATTCAAGTAAATTCATCTAAAGGTAAAACGATCACAATTAAAGAAAATAAGCCATCTAGATCCTCAAAATTCATCTCTGTGATGAAAACTGCAAGTTCTATAAGAAAAGGTTCTATAGTGTATTTGATTTCTATAATCACTAACACTAAAGGAAAAGAACTAAAAGACATTCCAGTAGTATCTCAGTTTTCAGATGTCTTTCCAGAAGAATTACCAGGACTACCTCCAGACGGAAAAGTTAAATTCATAAATTCACCTGCTACCAGGAACATCGCCAATTGCCAAAGCACCCTACGGTTTGGCACCCGCCGAAATGCATGAATTAAAGAAATAATTAGATGAATTATTGGAGAAAGAAATTCATGTGGATCCAACGAAGAATAAGGCGATTATTAAATGGAAAACCCCTGAATAAGAATTAGCCGGTTATTATAAAAGATTTATTCGAGATTTTTCTAGAATAGCCATTCCCTTAACTAAGTTAACTTATAAATCTGTTAAGTTTGAATGGGGATTAAAATAAGAAGAATCCTTTAGAATTCTTAAGCAAAAAATTAACCTATACACTTATACTAGCATTACCAGAAGGAGCTGAAGACTTTATAGTCTATTGTGATGCTTCTAAATTAGATTAGGGATATGTGTTGATGCAACGACAAAAGGTTATAGCTTACGCATCTAGACAATTTAAGAATCATGAAGAGAATTATTCAACTTATGATTTAGAATTAGGAGCTATAATTTTTGCTCTTAAATTTGGAGACATTACCTTTATGGTAATAAGTTTACCATATTCACCGATCATAAGAATTTAAGGTATATTTACCAACAGAAGAAGTTGAATATGAGGCAAAGACGCTGGATAGAAATGCTTAGTGATTATGATTATGATATCTAGTATCATGAAGGAAAAGCAAATATTGTGGCAGATGTTCTAAGTAGAAAGTATCATAAAAAGCCAAGAAGGGTATGTTCTCTTAAAATTAAATCTGCAAGTATATTTAAATGATCAAATAAGAGGAGCACAAGAATCAGTAATCAAGGACGATTATGAGAAAATAAAAAGATATGCTAAAAGAATTGGAACAAGGAATAGATGAAATTTGGAGATTTCATAAAAAGAGAATATGGATACCTAAATTCAGAAACCTGCGAAATCATATATTAGAAGAAGCCCATAAATCTAAATATACGATGCATCCAGGAAGTGATATAATATACCAGGATTTAAGGAAAATTTCTGGTGGATAGGAATGAAAAAGGACATAGCAGCCTATGTTTCTAAATGTTTAACTTGTTCACAAGTTAAAACTAAACACCAAAAACCCTCAGGTTTGTCACAACAATTAGAAATGCCGGTGTAGAAGTGGGAATTGATAACAATGGATTTTGTTACTAAATTACCCTGGGTAATTGTAGATAGGCTAACAAAGTCAGCTCATTTTCTCCAAATGAAAAGAAATAGCCGCATTTATTCTAGTAGATCTCGAGGACGAGCTCTAAAGTAAGGTGGGGAGAATGTAACAACCCTCGGTAAAACCAACACCCTTATAATATTTCCGACCCTCTATTATATCTTAAATTTTCCCAATATGTCTTATATTATCCCCCGTATGTGAAAACCGAGCCTTAATTATATTATAGTATATAAAATAAATAAAATTCTGAAAGAGTAAGTTGAGGCGGGCCGCGAAAGACCTCACCTCAACTTCACGCGGGCCGTATCAAGATTAGAATTGACCGCGCTGATTTCTTTAGTTGAAGCGGGCCGCATAAGGGTTATGCTTAGTTAACGCGGGCCGCGAGAGCTCGTGAAACGCGGATATACCCAGAGGCTGACACGTGTCATGATCGTGGCGGTCTAGTGAACGACTCAGCTAAGCTAATGCGTTGACTGGTGTTGACGCGGGTCGCGTAAGGGTTCCTTGTCTTTTACGCGGGCCGCGACAGGACTCAGTATCACAACTATAAATAGCAGGCTTCGGATCTCATTTCAATTCGCTCACTTTTCAATTCTCAATCACAATTTCTGTAGGAAAGTTATTATACTCGGGTATTATACCCCTAATTAGCGAGGTTCTGCTCCGTTGTAAGTATTATAACCCCGGTTTCATAATAGTTACGCTGCCCGATTGATTTAGGGTTCCGTAACAACTGTCGTGGTTCTGTCCGATGTGGTTGTTGGAATACCGTCTCGGGGAGGGTATCATTTATATTCTTTAAAGGGTTATGATACTAACCAATATATATTTGTATAAATTATAGATTATATCCAGGAAACCCTCACGCGAAGTCTAAGATAGCAATGTGAGTAATCCTTCTTTTTGTGTAAACCTTTTTGTGAGTTGATCCACTTTTTGTAAACCTTTTTGTGAACTGTTTTACAAAACCTTACATATCTTTCCATGCGAATAAACATATTGAGTATTTGTAAGAATACAATTATAGTGGGTATGTTGGGGTTTTGTATACAAAATTTGTTACCACCTGGTCAAGGAGTAACATTTCCACAAGTTGAGTATGACAGTACCACTGATGTTAATTGTTATATCTTGGAAACAAATGTAATTGCGGATGTGCCCTCAATACTGTTCACTGTGACTTTTTATTTAAACTTGATTAAACTGGGATTCACTCACCAGTATTTCTTGCTGATAAAATGTTTTAAACACGTGTTACAGGTAACTTAGTGTGAAGCCAATAAAAGCCAGCTGGACAGCACTGAAGGCTTGGAAAAGTGGCAATAAAGTTACCTAAAATAAAATAGATGTTTTTATTAAATAAAATAGGGTTTATTCCTATAAAAACGTGTGTACTATGAACTTGGGTTTCATCCCATTTGTTTAATATTATAAAATATGGTGGTTTTACTCTGATAAACATTTCCTAACTACGGTCCTGATGTAAATTCCGCTGCAAAACTAAATAAAACTGATACCACCAAAACTCTGAGATCACGTCCGCCCGTTCCCGGGGATCAGGGATCGGGGGTTGTGACAGAACTTCTTTGTCTTTTCTCTCCGAGACTTGTTAGAGATTCATGAGCATGGTTCCAGAGGGGTGTCGGAGAAAGAGGCGTTGAAAGGTATTATTATGGCTTCCTGTTGGTTCTTGTGGAAGGCCAGGAACGATCTTAGATTCAATGGTAAGAGAAGTGGTGTTGATGTAACGACTCACACAAAAATGTCCTAAAAACGTTCCGTAAGTATAAACCCGGACCCCTGATATAACAACTCTCATTAAAAAAATACTATTTCTTATTTTAATTTACCCAAGAGGAAACCCTAATTGAGACACCCAAGTAATCCTGCACAAACCCTAAAATTTTCAGAATAATCAGAATCAGGATCAGGGACCCTAAAACTCAGGGGGGGGGGGGCATTTCCCATTTACGATTATCATCACAGTTTGCTGTCAGAATTGAATTTTCTCGAACCGTCGACTCATCAGGGCTACCCAGGTGACGAAGCAGGCCTAGCCTACTTTGACTTCCCAGGCGATACGCGGGAGAAACAAATACATCTTCCGCGACACGCGGGAGAAACCAAATTTCAGTATAAATAGAGGAGTGTGGCACTTGATTTCTGGCGTTAGTTCGACATTCAAATTCGTTTCCTACACTGAGTTATACTCCAATTCATTCAAATCACACTTTCACGTAGAGATACGCTGCTACAATACAGGGTATTAACTTGATCATTGCTACAATTCTTTCCTTTCCTTCAGCTTTTATTATATTAATTAGTAGCTCGGGATCATGCCTTCTAAATCCCGAAACTCTGCCTGTTATTAGGGTAATAACTCTAATCACTGCTACGATTCAATGTCCGATCGATTGAAACTATCCGACCGGATGTTTAAGCGCTATCCTTTGTCATTAGTCGTGATTCCGACAGTATGTTTGAGTATCACCCGAACTCGGGGAATACTCTGTCATTCGTTGTGAATCCGATGGATGTTTAAGTGATTGCACTTTGTCATTCGTTGTGAAGGTTTTGGTCTCGTGAGTTGTCGTTAAAGTTGAATTGAGTTAATACACTAATACGAGTTCCATTGTGTCTAGAAATTAGAACTCGTAATCAGGGAGCTAGAATATTTAATAGCTAAGTAAATTCGTAGTTAAATAAATTTATTAAACACACTTAGTTATTGAGATAACTTAGCAATTAAGAAACCTAAATAAATAAGTTAAACTTAATCAAGTTAAGTAAGATTAATTAATCAGTTAAGCATGATTAATTAAGTTAAGTATAATTAATTAATCAGGATTAATTAAGTTAATCAAGATTAATTAAGATTAATTAAGCTAAGGAAGATTAATTAAGCTAAGCAAGATTAATTAAGCTAAGCAAGATTAATTAAGCTAAGTAAGTTATTTAGTTAAATGGATAAGGAAACTTAATAATTAAGGAAACTTAATGGTTAAGGAAACTTAATGGTTAAGGAAACTTAATGGTTAAGGAAACTTCCTAGCCAAGGAATAAATCTACCTATAAATAGGAAGCTTAGGATTCATTTTCCTTTGTTCATTTATTCTATTCTTCTCTCTATACGTTGGTGTTCTAACCAATAATCACCAAAGCGATGTCCTGTCCGATCGATTCAGGAACCATCTAACGAATGTCGAAGTGTTGTGCTTTGTGAATTTCGTTAAACGGAATCCAAAGTACTATACTTTGTGAGTTCATTAAATGGATACCAAAGTACTGTTTGAATAAGACTATACTTTGTGAAATTCGTTAAGGTTCGAATCTCGTGACTACCGTTAAGGTTTGATTTAGGTTTTACACAAATACGTATTCCATTCTGTTAAACTATGTGTTTAACTACCAAGAATACTCCCAACTACACACTTACAATCAAACAAACTATTAAATCATCAGAAGATCCAGAATAATAAAGTGCATGCTTAATTATCGGAAGAAGTAGAATCAAGAAGCTTGTTAACTCAATCCTGCATGCTTATAAAGTGAGTCATTCTCTTTTTATCAAATTACTTTCAAAATCATGTTTATTTTTAAAGGTTATAATTACAATGATTAAGTTTATGTAATCACCAAATTACAGCCGGTATGTGGGGTATTGTGCACATTACTACTGTTGTTATCACTTTAGGTGGGCGAACCTAATTAGTGATATTCGTCACCCTTGGGGCAGCCAATGGGTGATATGACCACAGTCACCGAAAAGAGTCGAGTGACAAATACTGTGGGTAGTTGGTTTGATATCTGAAACATTGTAATCTCTCTTAATACTGTAAATTATAACAAACGAGTCGTTTTAGTAAAATGAATGATTCACTCAGTATTTCCCGCTGACAAAACCTTTTTCAAACATGTTTCAGGTAATTACAGTAGAGATGGATACGGCACTGAAAGACTTCAAGAAGTGGCTTATTTTATTAACTAAATCAAATTAAGAAATATTGTTTTATTAAAGCTACCATTGTAAAACATGGGTTTATCCCATCTATTTAATAAATAAAATCCGGTGTTTTCTAAACTCTGATATTTTTCCTAACTCACGGTCCTGATGAAATTTCCGCTGCAATATTTTTCAAAATAATCACCGGTACCACTGGGCTGTTCGCGACTCCCGATTCCGTCCAGGGTGGGTCGGGGGCCGTGACAGAAGGTGGTATCAGAGCCACTACTTTAAGCCAATAAGTGTTGTAATAATAAAACCTAAGTTTATGTAAAAGAGTTAGGAGATTGTTGTTAATTGGTAGCACACGTGATAGCATTTAGACTTGAACTTAAGAAAAGATGCCTTAGTATCAGCTTCAAGATAAGCTAAGTACTTATGTGAATAAATTATGATGGGTTTTGATATACCATAATAATGGTAATTAGAATATTGCAAGATATGATAAATAAGCAAGAATTAATAATAATTATTGCTTATTGATATTACTTGGTCTAGAATAATATATGTTACGGGAATACAAATTTCCTTAATTCTGGATAAAAGCCCTAATGAAAGAGGCACTTTTGAAAAAAAAAAAATACTATTTATGGGAAATAGAAAATTTTCTCTGACAAGACTGGGTATGGTGTAGTAGACTCTCCAGTTTGTCCAGATATATTGAGGTTACCGCTCCGGCGCGAATCGGATAAGACGGGATAGATAATATGTCAAACAAGTGACAAGATTTCCCTAAATAGTATCATGACCAGATATTTGATTGGTTTTTTTTTTGGAAATAAGAATATATTAAATACATTGACCTTATGAAGGGTATGTATATTACAACATGTGAAATATATGATTATATAGATATGTATATCTATAAGAAATTCCAAAAAGTCAATTAAGAATAAAGCACAAGCATATGTGTCAATAATAAATCTAGATTTCTTTATCAGGAATCTCTTGCATATATCTATAATTCTGTTATAAAACGTTATTTCGTTTGATCATCTGTCTCGTAACTCATGCGACAAAATAAACGACGGGAACCCTTTAAGTTGGGACACCATCAAAAGTAAAATTTCCAATGCATTATTATAAACTATTAACGCAAGTAAGAAGCATGTAAAGTTGTGCTAGTGCACAAGAAAACACATAAAACTTAAATGATACGTCCACAGACGTCAAAATATTTCACACACGACTTTCGAGGCAAGACCTTTGAAAATATGATTGGGCACGACAACAACAATGCTCATCCCAGCAGTGGGAGAACTACTGATCAAAAAGCGGCACTTTGCCACATGATCCTACAAACGACATGAATCTTGCTAAGGAACGATAGAACAAGATTTCACAACAATCTGTGCATAGTCTAATCAGACTCATAAATTACTGGCGCTGCAAAAGGAGTCACATATCTTTGCAGAATCCCCTATTTCATTTTATTTGACATTCCTAGGTAATGTCACTTAACAACGGTTATCATCCAAAAGTCCAAATAAAATTCTTAAATTTCTTTTGTTAAAATTCTGACCTCTGTAAATAGACTTTTGCATTGTTATTTCCCTTAATGGTCATCATACCATGAGGATTTCTTTCATAGTAGTAAATATTGATCTGTTTCATTTCTTGGTAAATTCACATGCACTGTTTGTTGCGCATGTGGTTCGTTTAATTTATGAAGACCACTGGAGGGCTTCATTCCAAATTGTTGTTTTATTCAAACTCAAATATCGTTTCGCTATACTTGATCTCTGCATTGTAAACCACATTATTGCAAAACGATGACTCTTTGATATCAAGTCAATGAACTTCTTGAAAATCTCAATTTCCTTTGGCATACATGGGTTTTTGTTGTGACCATGTCCGAACTTTCTTATTTGATACATGAACTCGTTTTATTTGAACCAAGTTTAATTGTTTGAACTTGCTCGCATTACGTATTCACTTTAAGATTCCATATGATGGATTATAGCTATCATATTCGAAATAATCTCAACAAGCACTTCATTTGTTTTGCTTGGTCTTCGACTTCATTGAATCGTTTCTTTGATCACCTTGTGGTGACATTTTCATCAAATTGAAGCTTGCGCTAATCTCGTTTGCACTCATCATATATGGATTTTATTTTTAATCCGCTTTGTTGGTTTATCATATAAAAGCAATCTTAACACAATTGTGTGCTAAGATAATGATACACAAATTCATTTCATATTTCAGTGTATCTTTTAATGATTCTTATATTATCCATCGAGCGTTTCGCAATCTTTATTGCTTTATCATCTTTGATCGAAAAACATTATTCAATTATTTCATTTTCAAATCCTACTAGATTATTTGAAACAAACATTTGGACTTACTTCATTTAATTTAAAACATGGTGAAACTTATTTCATTCACCGCTACTATTATTTCGATTACTACGACACCTTGTGGCGTCACAATAAACTTGTAGCTTGAGCTAATTTCATTTTCACACCTGATGTACGGATTTATTTACTTATTCCTGTTGGTTCATTATCTTAAACAGTCTTAATACAATTATGTGTTAAGATAAGAGTACACAAATTCATATTATATTCCTGTGTACCTCTAAAGATTCTTTCATTTAAAATTCTATAATTTTCATTTGATCTATTCATCATCAATTGAAAAACCTATAATTTGAAATTTTCTTCAGTAACGGTGAATTTGTTCGGTCACCGTAATTATTGAACTATTTCAATCATTACGACACCTTGCGTTATCGGCATAAACTTGTAGCTTGCGCTAATCATAATCATACGAATTATTCAAAACCACGTATGTCTTTCCTTTGACTCATCATTTAAAAATAGTCTTAATGCAATTATGTATTAAAGACAATGATACACTAAACTCTATTGTATTTCGGTGTATCCCTGCAATTCAATAAATATCAACACATTGATTTTTCTCATATCATAATTCTATAGTTAACAAATTATTTTCGTGTTTCTATTTTCATTTGAGCTTGTGGATTCTAAGTCGTCTTCAGTTGACAATCAAAGTAAGTTTCCTTTGACAATGACTTCAATTGTTTCTAAAGTCATTTACAACTTGTAAATATTCACATCCATTGATCATATATCTCTTTTGATTTAAATCTAGTCATCTTAAAATTTTTATCATTTCATCTCATTCATTTGACATCGATCTCTTGAATTGATTTAGTTGAGTTATTGAGTCCAATTTATGGTAAAACTCATATTCACAAAATCTGATATTTTTGTACCATCTTCCTTAAAACTGTTCTTACTAACTAAAACGTGACATAATTCTAAAAGAGATATCGTAGCCTAAATCTCGAGGACGAGATTTAAAACAAGGTGGGGAGAATGTAACGACTCACACAAAAATGTCCTAAAAACGTTCCGTAAGTATAAACCCGGACCCCTGATATAACAACTCTCATTAAAAAAAATACTATTTCTTATTTTAATTTACCCAAGAGGAAACCCTAATTGAGACACCCAAGTAATCCTGCACAAACCCTAAAATTTTCAGAATAATCAGAATCAGGATCAGGGCCCCTAAAACTCGGGGGGGGGGGGGGGCATTTCCCATTTACGATTATCATCACAGTTTGCTGTCAGAATTGAATTTTCTCGAACCGTCGACTCATCAGGGCTACCCAGGTGACGAAGCAGGCCTAGCCTACTTTGACTTCCCAGGCGATACGCGGGAGAAACAAATACATCTTCCGCGACACGCGGGAGAAACCAAATTTCAGTATAAATAGAGGGGTGTGGCACTTGATTTCTGGCGTTAGTTCGACATTCAAATTCGTTTCCTACACTGAGTTATACTCCAATTCATTCAAATCACACTTTCACGTAGAGATACGCTGCTACAATACAGGGTATTAACTTGATCATTGCTACAATTCTTTCCTTTCCTTCAGCTTTTATTATATTAATTAGTAGCTCGGGATCATGCCTTCTAAATCCCGAAACTCTGCCCGTTATTAGGGTAATAACTCTAATCGCTGCTACGATTCAATGTCCGATCGATTGAAACTATCCGACCGGATGTTTAAGCGCTATCCTTTGTCATTAGTCGTGATTCCGACAGTATGTTTGAGTATCACCCGAACTCGGGGAATACTCTGTCATTCGTTGTGAATCAGATGGATGTTTAAGTGATTGCACTTTGTCATTCGTTGTGAAGGTTTTGGTCTCGTGAGTTGTTGTTAAAGTTGAATTGAGTTAATACACTAATACGAGTTCCATTGTGTCTAGAAATTAGAACTCGTAATCAGGGAGCTAGAATATTTAATAGCTAAGTAAATTCGTAGTTAAATAAATTTATTAAACACACTTAGTTATTGAGATAACTTAGCAATTAAGAAACCTTAATAAATAAGTTAAACTTAATCAAGTTAAGTAAGATTAATTAATCAGTTAAGCATGATTAATTAAGTTAAGTATAATTAATTAATCAGGATTAATTAACTTAATCAAGATTAATTAAGATTAATTAAGTTAAGCAAGATTAATTAAGCTAAGTAAGTTATTTAGTTAAATGGATAAGGAAACTTAATAATTAAGGAAACTTAATAGTTAAGGAAACTTAATAGTTAAGGAAACTTAATAGTTAAGGAAACTTAATGGTTAAGGAAACTTCCTAGCCAAGGAATAAATCTACCTATAAATAGGAAGCTTAGGATTCATTTTCCTTTGTTCATTTATTCTATTCTTCTCTCTATACGTTGGTGTTCTAACCAATAATCACCAAAGCGATGTCCTGTCCGATCGATTCAGGAACCATCTAACGAATGTCGAAGTGTTGTGCTTTGTGAATTTCGTTAAACGGAATCCAAAGTACTATACTTTGTGAGTTCATTAAATGGATACCAAAGTACTGTTTGAATAAGACTATACTTTGTGAAATTCGTTAAGGTTCGAATCTCGTGACTACCGTTAAGGTTTGATTTGGGTTTTACACAAATACGTATTCCATTCTGTTAAACTATGTGTTTAACTACCAAGAATACTCCCAACTACACACTTACAATCAAACAAACTGTTAAATCATCAGAAGATCCAGAATAATAAAGTGCATGCTTAATTATCGGAAGAAGTAGAATCAAGAAGCTTGTTAACTCAATCCTGCATGCTTATAAAGTGAGTCATTCTCTTTTTATCAAATTACTTTCAAAATCATGTTTATTTTTAAAGGTTATAATTACAATGATTAAGTTTATGTAATCACCAAATTACAGCCGGTATGTGGGGTATTGTGCACATTACTACTGTTGTTATCACTTTAGGTGGGCGAACCTAATTAGTGATATTCGTCACCCTTGGGGCAGCCAATGGGTGATATGACCACAATCACCGAAAAGAGTCGAGTGACAAATACTGTGGGTAGTTGGTTTGATATCTGAAACATTGTAATCTCTCTTAATACTGTAAATTATAACAAACGAGTCGTTTTAGTAAAATGAATGATTCACTCAGTATTTCCCGCTGACAAAACCTTTTTCAAACATGTTTCAGGTAATTACAGTAGAGATGGATACGGCACTGAAAGACTTCAAGAAGTGGCTTATTTTATTAACTAAATCAAATTAAGAAATATTGTTTTA
Organism: Helianthus tuberosus; assembly: GCA_030545235.1. NCBI lineage: Eukaryota > Viridiplantae > Streptophyta > Magnoliopsida > Asterales > Asteraceae > Helianthus > Helianthus tuberosus. Next base: position 146,721,676 of record CM060429.1, read on the forward strand.
TTAAAGCTACCATTGTAAAACATGGGTTTATCCCATCTATTTAATAAATAAAATCCGGTGTTTTCTAAACTCTGATATTTTTCCTAACTCACGGTCCTGATGAAATTTCCGCTGCAATATTTTTCAAAATAATCACCGGTACCACTGGGCTGTTCGCGACTCCCGATTCCGTCCAGGGTGGGTCAGGGGCCGTGACAGTTGAAGAGGTCTTTAGTGAAGTTAGATCGGCTAGTTTCTTTTAGTTCAAACATAGGGCTAAGAAGGGTTCGTTTGATTGGGGAGATTGGTGTAAATTTGTTAATATGTAAGTTGTTCTGTGTGTTTTTTGTCGTCCCGGTTTTCGGGCTCGGTGTGTGTTAATGAAGTTCTCTTTTCAAAAAAAAAAAGAGTGAAGTGGAAGATGGTGATGGTGAGAAAAACTACCACCATACTTAGGGGTGTTCAAAAAACTCACAACGCGCAGCTTGTTCGAAAAAAACTCGGTTTTAAACAAGCTGGCTTGGCTCGCCTCATTTTGTAAACGAGCCGAGCCCGAGCTAGGCCCAGCTCAGCTTATGAGCTGGCTCGATTTATTATATACACACATGGTTTTTAAAAGTGTTATATGCCATAGTGTTCATCATTAGCATCTTCATTTTTGTTACTTCACATACACATTTGAATTGTGAGCAAGTTAAAAGCATGTTTCACCACTATACTTTGCATATGATATTCCAATTCATTAGGATGTAATCTGGATAAAGAGTTAGCATTCATGTCTTCATTAGACCTTTATCTTGAATATTTAACCATTTTAGTTAAAAATGTATTTGCATTTTTTCCCTTTGGGTAAATCTAGTTGCATTTTGGGTTGTTTAGAAGAGTAAAGTAATTGTTTATTGGTTTGGATCGAGCCATTTCGAGCCGAGCCGAGCCAGCTTGATTTGAATTCGATCCGAGCTCGAGCTGGCCTTGGATCGGCTCGGCTCGTTAACAGCCCTGACCATAATGAATAGCCTAAAAGGCAATAATACACATGCATATAAACAACCTACAATATATTTGTCAAACCAATAGTGTCCTGCCCTACAAAGATAACTAGCCCACTGCCAAATGGTTACAAAACGGTTAGGATAGGAACACAAATGAGGTTGAATTAAAAAAACAGTGGTGGGCCTGTAAACCCATCCGTGGGTGCGCCTAGTCCACTACGACAAACAATTGTGGATGCAAATATAGGTGGCCACAAGGACTTTGAAATTTGAATACCTAGACCCATGAGAGCCCAAAAAGCCCAAGTAAGTTTGGAAAGGAGTTCATGATCAACCTTGTCGGTTTCAATTACAAATTTACTATCAAATTAGTGGATCTTTAACCTTTGATTACAACTATGACCTATACATCAGTTAATCCACAAAAAAACATATAAACTTAAAAAACAACACAAGAAAAGAAAAATCCAGAGAAAATAAATAAAAATAGTTTTATTAAAGTTTAGGGACTGTAAAGTAACTTTACTAAAGTTTAGGAGCAGCAGTATAATTGGATCGAAAAAAATACACTGATTAGAGTTAAGGGTTGTAGGTATGGTTGTAAACAAACCGAACGAACACGAACAATGACTTGTTAATATATTTTCGTTAAAGATATAAAATTGTTCACGAACAGCTCATGAACATTTACCAAACGAGAATTTGTGTTCGCTTTCATTCATTAAAAAGGTGTTTGTGTTCTTTTATTAATTTTAATGAACATTTACCAAACGAGAATTTGTGTTCGCTTTCATTCATTAAAAACGTGTTTGTGTTCTTTTGTTAATTTTAAGTAACAAACACAAACAAGCCTTTATGAACACAAACAAACACCAACAAGCGTTTATGAAAAAAAAAAAAAAAACGATCACAAACAAGCATATATTAAAAGGTATGTATATACAATACAATAATATTTATTTAATATTTTATTCATGGGAATTTTAAAATATTTACATCAAATATAAAAATAAAAAACCCTAATAAACTATCGAACACAAACAAAAATAAATGGATACATTATCGAACGTTCACAGACATAAATGAACGAACACGGCCTTTGTTCATGTTCGTTCATTTAACTAAATAAGCGAAATTTTGTGTTCGCATTCATTGATTTATTAAATAAACAAACACAAATGAGCTTCCCATTAAACGGTTTACAAACCTTTCGCTAAAAAGTTCGATATGTTTGCAACTCTAGTTGTTAGCGAAACATTTGTAAAACATTTTCAAGGGAAAAAAGGTAGAACCGGATGGATGATGCGTGGTCGAAAACCGGTGTTCTAATATGTTTAAGTTGATGTTTTTACATAACTTTTAGTTTCGAATAGCATACTTTTGATTGGAATTGTGTTTTGCAGGTCTAACAGAGTTTAAAGAGCTATTCGGGGCACCGGGATGGAAAACGGGTCAATCGGGAGCGAGAAATGGACAAAATGGAAAACAACAAATGCCCACATCGTCACCGACGACCCTCCAAGGTCGTCGGCGACGCCTCACTAATAGTTCCGTCGGCCAATTTCAGTCGTAAGCAGTGAATTAGAAATACTTTCTTGGAGCCAAGAACTTTTGGGGACGGGTTATATTGATGTTTTTCACCATTTTCTGGGGGAGTTACGAGTTTTTGGAGTTTGAAACACTTTCTTGGAGCCAAGAACTTCATCCTCTTCATCTCGAATCATTCCCATTCATCCAATCAATTCAGTCATCCTCCATTAATCCATCTTAACCCTAATTCACTGTCACTTCTTCAATCCATTCACATCACCATCATCCATTCCAACCCTAACCACCATCTTAATCACTCTTGAAGCTTCAAGATGTTTGTGATCAAGTTCCAATCATCCGGTGATCAAGTTTCATCCACTATGAGCGGCTAATCCTCTCGTGTATCACCACGGTGTAGGTTTTTGTAAGATTTAAGGGTTTAAACATTGTTTTGGGATTTGATTCGTGACAAGTTATATTTTGATTTTGAAACCTTTGATAATTGTCATGTATTTGAATTGAATTTGTGAATTATCGAACGATTATAAAATTTGACTTTGCGAAATGAATTTGTGCATTTATGCCTTGTCGAGGTTAGGATTTACATGTTCTTGGTAACGAAGTGCATTGCGGTCCGTCGTCTACGACGTTGATAGCTCTTGGCACCTAAGCCACGTGACACTAATTCCGTTAATCACTTTTGCAATTGAATTGAATCTAAAACGTGCAGAAACCCTAGGTGTTCAATTACCGAACCGGGTGGGTGTGAATCATGTTCCAAAATATCGTTTTAAACCATCAATCAAGTTTTCGTGCAATTGTTTAAGTTTTTCTTAGCTAAGTAGTTAAAAACAAATTCATCGGTTAACCCGACATCTTTTCAACCAAACAAATTAATCATTTAATAGCAAGCTTTATAATAAAAGTGACAATATTCTTAAAATTCAATCTCGTCCATACACAAACCACAAACTCTTCGTGGTTCGACCCTTACTACCACTAACGCATTGTTATGGGTAATTAGGGCATATAAATATTATCTTTGACCGGAGCGCGACACTCCAATCAATGGATCGGGGTTCAAACCCACATCCATTGGCATGTAACCCAACATACCTCCCACTACACCACCTAGCCTTTTGTGTTGACATTTGTTTCTCTGTGTATATATGGATTAAGATCTAATAAAAAGTCTTCTGAAAACAAGAAGTTGTAAGAAGGGTATCAAACGGACTCCGATTGACCTCATTCAAGCGACATTGAAACCATTTTATCGAACTATACGATGTGAGATTTTAGGTTTTTGTTTTTAGATGTTTAACTTGTAGATTTTAGACATTTTGTTTACATCATTGTGTCTTTTTATTTATCATTGTATTTGCGTCATTGTGTCTTTTTGTGACTTATTGTGTCTTTTTTTCGACATTGTTATATTTTTCGCTATTATGTTATATTTTGCTTGACGTTGTGTTATATTTTGTGATTCATTGTGTTTTTATACACATCTTATTTTTAGGATATTTTGTAGAATAACTTAACCCGTGTATATATATTCTAAATTAAAGATGTCAAAAACTAGGGCTGTAAACGAATCAAACGAACACAAACATGGCCATGTTCGTATTCGTTCGCTAAGGAAATTAACATGTTCGCGAATTGTTCACGAACGCATACCGAACATAAGTTTATGTTCGTGTTCGTTCGTTAAGGAAATTCAGTTGTTCACAAACAGTTCGTGAACACTGGTCTCGAACACAAACGAACGCAAACAAATAAAAATGAACGCAAACGAACATTTAACTTGAAAATAAAAAAAAATGAAAACATTGTTATCCTTAAACGTTTGATATAAGTATTTAATACAACCATCAAATGATAAATCAAAACATAATTCTACCACACCACCAAACGATGAATAAAGTTTAACTAACTTAGACATAATTGTCCCAAAAAAAATGTCTTAGAATGTCCAAATTTTAGCTAACTTAGAAAAAAATAGGGTTTCCAGTTTTCAATATATTTAGATAAAAGGTTTATTATTTATTATTTTTTAATATAATCAAACGAACATATTACCAAATGTTCATGAACGCAGTCGAACGAACGAGACATGTGTTCGTGTTCGTTCGCTAAGCTAACCGAACAAAATTATTTGTTCGTGTTCGTTCGTTAAGCTAATCGAACGAACTTCCTCTCGAACGGTTTACGAATTATTCGCTGAACGTTCGGTTCGTTTACAGCCCTATCAAAAACCAAAATAAATAGGCACTTAGTAGATGACATGTAGCATCACAGTTTAGTCAGTCGCCCCTCTAAACCAATCGCAACAAAGGACTGTTTATGAAATTTCGTTTAAAAAGGTTATATCTAAATGTGTGTGTATATATAATTAAATCAAGAAAATCTTAGTGAACAATTGTAAGGATAGACGTAAATGCAAATTAATCCATTTAAAGGCTTTACAGTGTCAAATTCTTTATTAATCCCCCCTAGATGATGCAGAAAAGTGCAAATTTGTTATTCAAACAGTTATGGTTTAGCCTAGAGGTGTTCATCGGTTCGGTTTATGGTTTATTTGGTTTATTCGGTTCGGTTTTCAAAACTTATATTCCAAACCAAAAACCAAACCATATTAGAAATATGCAAACCGAATCAAGCAAACCAAATTCAATTCAGTTTGATTTCTGTTAGAACCCAAATAAACCAAATTTAACTAAATTGTACCTAATTAGTTTTTTTCCTAATTTATATTTATGTTTGTGTTCTAACTTCCAGACATCAAATTGGCAACGAGTTTAAATTTAACAATATATAAATAAAAGAAATAGCAATATATATATATATATATATATATATATATATATATATATATATATCCATAAAATAGTCGTACACACAACCACAAAGTTAAAATTTCAAAACATAGATTATAGAAACTATAAATAGTCAACAAATCTAATAACACAAAATATAAATAATCTTCAAACTATGAGAATACATATACTTAGATATTAGACTTAGTATTTTAGGCTAATAAATTATATATAGTTTATTAAACATTATTATTTTTATTTATAATTAATTAAATTAACGGTTTATTCGGTTATCTAAATAAACCAAATAAAAAAATGTGAATCCAAAAACAGAACAAAAAACCATATTCACAATTCGGTTTCGATTAGAAACCAAACCAAAAACCGAATTCGTTGTCCGGATCAATTTATTCGGCTACGGTTAAGGTTCTGAAGAAACACGGGCCTAATTTTGAGTTAATTAGGGGGTTTATGTTTCAAACATGAGGGTTAATCTTCTCTGAGCTCAAGTGTGATCCGATCTTCCTGCAAAACAGCAACACCGTTAGCTCGTTAAGAGGGGAATATGAGGGTTTCCCTCTTAACCAGACTCCGGCGTGAGAATAAGTAACCGTTTTGAGGATAATAAAGTGTGTGTTAAGAGTGAGAGTAGAGAGAACGAAATGTTTAACCTGTGGTATGAAGGTCCCTATTTATAGCCGGAGTGGTGTAGGAGGAGATGGGCTGATGGGCCTTGGGCCAGAAGGCGATAACAAGGAATATCCTCTTTGTCTCACTGGTATCGACCGTTAGTGGCTTCTAGAAGATCTTCGGTGCTGGCGCACCTTGATTGGAGCCACGTGTCCAGGTTGTCGTCCCTGTCGCCCTTCTGACATCAGCAGGTGAGTGGAGATCATGGGGCAGTTGTCGCCGCCACCTGATTGGTGCCACGTAGGTGTCCTTGAGTACATTTGGTCTCCTGCACGATTGTTTATCGTGGAGCACGATATAGTACAGCCTGTTGGACGCTGATTGGCTCGCTCTTCTGCCACTCGTACTTTTCGTACTTCCTGAAATGGCCATGCGCTGTAACTCTCGCGCGACCTTTGAAGTGTGTACCACTAGCCGGCGCGAGGTGTAGGAGTTGAGGGCTCTTATTCAGGATGCTAAGTGTAAAACTGATGTTATCTCTTCTTTGGACCTTGCGCGGAGTTCAGGTTTTACCCAAGTAGCCCGCACGGGGTCTGTGGATTAACCAGTTTATTGAGTAAGGAGTATGGTCCAGAGCGTGACCCGAATGATCTACGCGGCTTTTTGGGACCATACTCCTTCAGGTTCGGTTTACGGTTTTTATTTAGTTAAGTTTTTTTCAGAACACCCATAGCCTATACATGATTTCTTGTAATATCAATGAAAACTTGGGTTTTACTTAGAACCTCAACCATAAAATATAAAGATGACGTCGATATTGTAAAACTTCTGTTAAGAGTGAGCCCAAAAGCCCAAGGGCTTGTATCTTAACAAATGTGTGAAAAAAGTGTCCCGGTAAGGTTAAGGGTTCAAATTATCAAGTGTAAAAAAAATTGAGTAAAGTTTCCGTACAAATAACTTTAACGTATTAAACGTACGAATAAGATGAAAAGGACAAAAGAACGCGGTGGTATTTTTCGTAAATATTTGCTTGTAGGGTAGTTATCAAAATCACTCTACAAATGATCATTTAAAGTAATTTTATAAAATGTTCTTGTAGAGTAATTTTGATCTTGTAGATTAATTTTGATCAAAAAACTATACCTCACCAAACCCCCCCTGTAACGCTTCGCTTTTTCGTATTTTCTATTTATAGCTAGTTGTATTGTACTTTCCTTATTTAGACATTTGTACTCTTATTTTTTTTTTCCATTTTGTTTCAAATTGTAATCCGAGACTTGAAATCATAATGAAAATGCATTTGTTTTGATCATATTCTTGTTATAATTCTATGTTATGTGTGCACGACTTAATACGTTTGAAAACACGTTAAACTATTTCAAACATGTGAAAACAGTGGAAAGGTATCTTAATTTCGGTTCCCAAAACAGTTCTTATCAAGAGATTACCCAAATCCGTACAAAAATCGGGAATTCGGACGCTAATTCGGCGAATTACCCAAAATTTGGTTAAAACAAATAATTATAGAATTTATTATTAATATTTTAATAATTAAGCAAATTAATTGAAATAAATAAATTATAAAAAGATTAATTGATAAAATTAATGTTGTTAAGTTATTAAAGCTAACAAGGTTACCTAACATGGTTAATTAATTATTAGTAAACAAATTAACTAAGTTAGTTAGCAAACTCAATTATACACTAACTCGGTTAATAAAAGGCAGTTAGATCAGTTAGTCACTTAAGAAACCTCAGGGGCTAAAGGGAAAATATAAAAACATGAATGTCAAAAGGGGGGCCCTTCTTTAAAGGGCCGGCCCTAAACAGGATTCGAACGCGCGACCTTTGCTTGAAACGCGAGTGTCTTAACCGGTTTATCCTCCTACTAGGAGCTGAAGGAATACAGACTTTAATTAATTTTATACACTCCTTCGAAATTCAAATCTGATTCCCTTCACCGACAAATCAGAAAACACGTCAGACCCAAATCCTTTCCTTTCTTCTCATCCGGCGACATTACCATACTTCGATCCTTTTTTTTTCGATCAATCATTCCCAAATTTTATTCGGTTTCCATAACTCCCGAAATCTTTCCAATATCTCGGTTTATTTCCAAGGTTAACCGACACCCTCTAACACCTATAAATACCGACCCACACTTTCACACGAAACTGCACCATCCTCTCGATCACCCTCACCCTCGTTTAAACTCGTGAATCCCGACAACACTCGTCTCGCTTTGTTCCGTCGCCGAACCAGCCGGATTGTCGCCGGAGAACCTTCTCCATCGCCGGAGAAGACGACATTCGCCGGGGTGGTACGATTTCGACTCTGAGATGCAGTGTCTATTATTATATTTATTATTATTCTAAATATTAATCTTAAAATATTTGAATATTCCTATTATTATTATATTATTATTATTATATCAGTTATTATTATTATTATTAATAAACTTAATTATACTATTATTATTATTATTATTAATATCAATATTGATATAATATTATTATTATCAAAGTTATGATTAATATTAATCATAATATTATTAAAAATTAGTCTTAATTATTATTGTTATTATTATTATTATCTTAATTAATATTATTATTTTTATTATTGCAAATATTATTACTAATTATCATTATTAGTATTATTACTTATTAATATTAGATCTTAATTTAAACATTATTAATATTATTATTATCACTATTATTAAAATCGTTATTACTAATATTAATCTTAATATTAGTATTATTATTATTATTATTATTAAAATCATTATTATTAATAGTAATTAATCTTACTAAGATTATTATTATTATTTTTATTATTATTATTAAAATTATTATTTTTATTAATCATAATATTAATATTCTTAATTATTATTACTAATAGAGTAAATTACAAAGTTCGTCCTTTATGTATGTTATTTATTACAAAGTATGTCCTTTATCTTTAATAAGCTCAAAAAACATACTTAATGTTTGCAAACCCTTGCGTGTTATGTCCTTTAGCCCTAACTGAGTTAGTTTTTATAGTTAAATCTGACCAGGTGGATCCTACATGAGGGTATTTTAGACATTTAACCCTAAATAAATAATTATGTTTAAAAAAATCCCCCATCTCTCTCTCTCCACCTACCACCACCAACCACCAACCACCCACCACCCACCACCCACCACCACACTCTCTCTCACTCACAACCAAACCCCCACCACAAGATTCCTTTTTTTCTGCACCACCGCACAACTAAGACAGAAAAAAAAAAGAATCAACCACAAAACTCACTGTATCAGAAACCCACAAGACAGAAACGAGCAAATATAAGCAGTGCTTTTGAGAAGTTATTGGATTCTTTTTAATAAAAAGAGTAGTAAAATCAACCACAAAACTCACTGTATCAGGCACAAATTCAATCAACAATGTTGCGACCTACAACTCCAAACACTAATAAACAAGAAAATCAAATTAATTTAGAAAACCAAAAGCCCTAATAAAATCTACGAGACTCACAACAAGAATCAAAAATTGCTCGAGAGTAACTTCTTAACTGGCTCGATCTCTGATCCAAAACTGCTCGGATCTAACCACTCAGTAAGTCTAAATCATTACTCGATCCCATACCAGATCCAAAACTGCTTGGATCTAACCTGCTAGTTGTTTCTTCAATACCATACCTCTTTCTTTGGTGTGATTATCCATCTTTATACGGGTCAATAGTCGACGTATCATGCCGGCGGATTCTAGAGAAAGGGATTCGAGAGAGAGAGAACTGAAGAGGACATACGAGGAGAGGGGCAAGATATAAGGTATGGTGGTTAGGGTTAGGAAATTGGGGAAGATGAAGTGTGTATATGAATATTTTTTTAAACATAATTATTTATTTAGGGTAAAATGTCTAAAATACCCTCATGTAGGATCCATCTGGTCAGATTTAACTATAAAAATTAACTCAGTTAGGGCTAAAGGACATAACACGCAAGGGTTTGCAAACATTAAGTATGTTTTCTGAGCTTATTAAAGATAAAGGACATACTTTGTAATAAATGACATACATAAAGGACGAACTTTGTAATTTACTCTTACTAATATTATCAAAATTTGTATTAATCCTAATATATTTAATATTATTAATGTTATTATTACTATTATTCACATTAATCTTAACATTATTATTAATACAAATACTATATTTTTTTATTAACATTGATATTATTATTAATCTTAATAAGGTTAGTAACATTAAATAGTATTATTTTCATTATTATTTAGAATTATCATGTATCTAAACCCTAGCTATAAAACGCTACCTCGTTAATTCGCAAACGTAATCCAAACACTAACTCAAATCAATACATATTAACTTATGCGTCACGTTCAAATCATTTAGGGCAATCTCTTGCAACCTCTTGGAAAATCACTACACTCTACTCATCCTCATTTACAAGAAACGCAACGCAATCAATGTGAGTATACTCGATCTCATTTTCGTTTTAAACACATTTGGGTGCAACACGTATTCCATATTCAAATTACACAACACTTGAGTCTTGTTTTTTTATCACACTCTATCCACATTTAAACATGAAACGATTTGATGCTTGTAACCCCACATTCTATGCAACTTGAACGATATTTGAATGCAACTTCAACACTCTTTGAGTGCAACTTCATTTGAATGCAACTTCAACACTCTTTGAGTGCAACTTCATTTGGATGCAACTTGAACGATATTTGAAAGCAACTTGAACGATGTTGAAAAGTGGTAGCTAGTGTCATCGTCTTCATGTTGGATATTGAGCAACTTCAAAACTTGTTTTATTCTACTATGCTATGTATCAAACTTGTATACTGGACAACTTTTGTTGATTTTATTTTAATACATGTTGCAGGTTGATAGACAAGATGATGAAGAAGCAAGTTAGGGTGGACTAGAAACTCACCTAGAAAATAAACTATGTTTGAAATTTGATTTATGTTTTGATCATGTTTGAACAATGTATGACATTTTAGCATTTATGAAATTGAATTTAAGTTATATTGTCACAATAGTGTTATGATGCTTTTGAGCGATTTGTTCGTCTCATCCCGATGTTTCTGCCATCGGTTGGGGTGTGACAACCCCCCCCCCCCAAAAAAAACTAACCCCCCCCCACACAGGCTAAATGCTAAAAACTAAACCATAAAGCTAAACCCCATAACTAAATGCTAAAAAAAATTACAAAATTACTCTACATGATCATTTTACAAAATTACTCTACAAGATCAAAATTACTCTACAGGATCATTTGTAGAGTAATTTTGAATTGTATATTGTTTAATAAACTTGTAGAGTAATTTTGATTCACTTGTAAAGTAATTTTGATGCAGAGTAATTTTGATACACATGTAGAGTAATTTTGATAAGAGTAAACTGCAATTTTACCCCCTAGGGTTTAGGCCAATTGGCACTTTGACCCCCCCTAACCAAGTAATTCCAATTTTACCCCCCAACGTTGGTGTTATGTCGTGATTTTACCCCCGGTGTCAAGTTGTTAACAGATCTGTTATGTCACACAATTACCCCCCACCTCCACCACCACCCACCTCCACCACCATCAGCCTACACCACCCACCTGGTTATAAGTAAACCACCAATTAAACACCATCATGTGCACAACATCTGAGTGTTGTACTCACCAATTAAACACTCAGATTATAATCAATTCCAATAATATGAGAACATGCTTTTTAGGATCTTAAACAAGAACAAAGAAAACCCTATTTCAGCATAACCAAAATCAAATTAAAAGATCAACTTTATCAAAAAATCTTGACAACCCAGAACAAACCCAACTCATAATAACTGAAATCAGAGCAAAAGATCAATCCTTTAAGAATTTCAACAAGAACAAAAAAAACCCTATTCATTATAACTGATATCAAATCAAAAGATACAACTTTATCAAAAATCTTGACAACAGAGAAAAAACCCAACTCATATTAACTTAAATAAGACCAAAAGATATTTTTTTAGAATTTCAACAAGAACAAAGAAAACCCAATTCAACATAACTTAAATCAAATCAAAATATCACTTTTTTTTCAAGAATCTTAACAACATAGAACAAACCCAACTCATAATAACTGAAATCAGACCAAAAAATCAATCTTTTAATAGCCATGAAGGCGTAAGTGTCGAATATCTTGATTCTGGTCTACCATATCTGCTAATAGCCATGAAGGAGGATCAAGACTGTAACACCTCGAAAATTTACGTCCTATAATGTGTTGACACGTGTCATAGGTTTGAACGTGTGAAAGAATATTCTTGAAGGACTAAAGTTGACAAACAGGGAAACTGTGTAAATATAAGGGTTCAAAGTGTCAACAATGAATAAATATACTTTACAATAACCCTACATGATGTTTATAACCTTAAACGAATGGATCATGGATCATACGAAGCGAATTGTGAAAGAAAGTGAGAGATTACAAACTACAGGGGTTAAATGTGTCAACATGTTTAAGATATACCTCTGAGTGACCTTTTAGCAAACCCGAAGCCTTGTAACGATTAATTATGCTCACTAGAATCTACCATAAAAATTTCACCAAGTTTCGTTACCGTATGAGGAAGTTGTGATAAAATTCGTGTGTGAGGGTTAAAATGGTTGACATTGAAATTTAGGGCTTTTCGGGTGATCACAAAGTTACCCGAGGACTTAACAAAGTGGGTATAAGTCTTAAAGCCCCCATATGTTAATATTATAGGATAAGAACTCTGGAAAACAAGTGAAAACGACCTTTCGGGGGACCAAGGACCAAAATGCAATAACGAAAAACATGTTTTACCTGATCTGATGGGCCACGCGGCCCGCCTCCCATATAACAAAAACCCACGCGGGCCGCCTACGACTGCCAGTTGCAGAAAAGAATGGCAGGTGGCTGTTTTCAGCTTCTAACCGACTTACATGCAAGTTTTTCGATACCTTGGGCTGCCTAAGGTGGGTTTTAGCTTGTAGGACACATGTTGGTCATTTGGTAACACTCCTAGACTTATGTGTTGATGATCCAAGATGTTTGAATTCACATAAAAGCCCACATTCTTTGCATTCATCTTGCATTCACTTCCTGATCATCTTTGGAGCATACAAGCAGATTCCAAGCATTCCAAATCATCCATTAGACAAGTGTAAGTACCCTTGATCTTCTCTAATTCAGTTATACTTAGTTTATAGCCTAGAAATCAAACCGTCGTAACTACGGTTTGACTTCACGATAAAACACAAATGGTCCAGGGTTTTGTCGAATCGAAAGTTGTTGTAAGTTGGTAATCATGAGGGCTTTAAACCCTTAAAAGGGCACCCACTGATTCCAATCCTAACTAGGTCGTTTGTCGAGTCAAACGTTGTCCGAAAAAGTCAACAGAAATGGTATTTTCGATTTAACGCATGATTAACGATGTAAAAGGCGTATCACCTATTTTATCATTCTTATAAACTGATGATAAGTATAAAAACTTGTTTACGCTTGTTTTATTCGACAACTTTCTGTTTTGAACCGATTCGGAGCCGAAAGACGCAAAAGTTTGACTTTTGCTTTGACCTCAGTTCTGACCCGGTTTAGATAGTTTTAGACATGCCTTAAAGTTCCATTAGGACCTAGTTACATGTTGGTATAACCCTCTGCGTTTATACCACATGAATCCTTAATTGTCCGATGTTTCCGTTAATCGCCTAAATATTGACCGTAATGCCCTTATGATCATAAAACGAGATTTTTGGAGATATGAAAGTAAAATAATCTTAGTTACTGATTATTAGACATGTCTGTAAATTTTCACATCAAGCGGAGGTCCAGATTAGGAGTTATGCTTAATGACGTAATTATAGCGATTCTTAGTAATTAAATGACGTCATTAGCGTAACGCCTATCTAAAACCCATTTTTGACACCAAACCTTTTACCCACTGATGTAATATAATATTTTGGGATTTTTGAAGATTTTTAATTATTTTTAAACTGATCATAAGCTAGGATTAGTGCCTTAATTCGGTTAATACCGAATATACCCTTTTCGGCCATAAAATGAGTTTTACAAATCCTTTTGACGCCAATCCAATTTCTACTGATTTTAAATATTAAATAGAGTGTTTTGAACCTGTTTAACTGATCAGGAAACTCAAAATCCTATTTTAACCCGTACGTCGCTTAAAACGGCTTTATACGCGTATTATACGCATAGTTAGGGTTTAAAACTATTTTGACATATAAGACTTATAACCAATTGTTATAACCTGTTAAAATAAACTAATTTACTGATGTATTCAGACCCGGTTCACATAAATGTAATTAATCCCTTTTATAATCTTTAAAATGACCAAAATACCCCTACGGGGCTTAATATGCGATTAAACTCGTTTTGGGCATAACGGAAGGTATCCTACTGATATCATGACATATTTAAGGCATGTTAACTTAGGAAACCTGTTTAGGACTCTTATGGTTACCCGTTACGCTTCATACGCGTTCGGTCCGGTTTATGTAACTAGTTTACATAAATTAGCCGAAACGGGTCAAACCTTATCGGTTTTATCTCAAAATCCAGAATGTGTATCATATACCCATATTAAGAAAGTATTCAAACTTGTCGGGTCTAAATCACATTCTATCCGGTCTTCGCTTAATCGTGCGTACGAACCGTATCTTTAAAACTAACCGGTCTAAGCTTAAGCTTAACTAAAGACCCGTTAGGATTCTAATAGGTTATTATAAACCTTCGTTCCAGATTAGGAGAACCAGTAAAAGATACTTGCACTCGCTGATTTTGATCTATACTTACTCAGGTAAATACTCTTAACTTATTTTCCCTATACGGGCTTGGGGTACGGTATATAAAATACCGCTTGGACGGACATTGAATCTTTAATTGTATTATGGTTAAAGTATTGAGATGTTTCGTTTAAATTGTATTGTTTGCTTAAAGCCTTTGGGGGTTAATGACCGTGTCCCGGATATCCCTGGCATCATTTTACGAAATGGCCACGACCTTAGCACTCAGGTGTAGGCGTACACCTGTCAGTGTCTCATTTAAATAAAGTGGTGTGTTTATTGATCTTTAACCCGGCTCGATCCGGGCTACTGAACGCATAAGGAACATGTAAATCCTTTACAAGTTTATATATTTAAATAATTATCTCAAGTTATAAAATATTATTTGTGCCTTGTGCCTTAAATGCATTTTCTTAAACTCTTTTAAAAATGAGTCGGTTGATTGTATTTACCAGTGTAAACTGACGTATTTTCTCAAAAAGGTTAAGTGCAGGTACTACGCGAAATAGGCTGGCTTGTCTCCTAGCATCCACAATAGGTCTCGCCAGCTTAGATGTCATAAACTGTTGAACAATTGTTTCCTTTTTATTTTGATCTACCTGTGGATTTATATTCGACTATTTGTGATACTTAATATTACAATATCTTTTGGTTGAAATGAATCTATAATT
Source organism: Helianthus tuberosus (assembly GCA_030545235.1). Taxonomy (NCBI): domain Eukaryota; kingdom Viridiplantae; phylum Streptophyta; class Magnoliopsida; order Asterales; family Asteraceae; genus Helianthus; species Helianthus tuberosus. The sequence continues at coordinate 146,737,106 of CM060429.1, forward strand.
TGCTTCCGCTGTGCATTTAAATATTGTGTTGTTTGACTATTATGTTGCCAACCACGTCACGATACTCCCCTACCGGGCCCACCGGTAACACGTGGAAATTCGGGGTGTGACAAAGACAAACATGTGCAAGCCACTGCTCAGAGTTGTGTGATGGCTGTTGTTCTAAAACGTATTGAAGATTCTCAAGAGAAGACCTGTGGGGTCATTCAGCAACTTGCTAAAGGGTATAGCTCATCTGTTCTTGCACCTCATCTAATCCTGCTTTTGAGACTTTGAAGGAGGAGGTTGTTAGGGGTTATAATCCTGTTGAAACAGACCATATTCAAGAGGGGTGAAGGGATCCATACTGCGGCGGCAGTTGCGGGGGTTGTGGTGGTGAATGGCGGTGGCAGTGGTGGTGCCCGGTGGCAGTGGTGTCCACCGGCGGCGTTCTGGTGATGAGAGCTGCAAGCCGGAACGACAAGATGACGGGTGGGAGTGGTGGAGACTCACCGGCGGCGTTTTGGTGATGAGAGCTGCAAGCCGGAACGACAAGATGACGGACTGAGAGTTGAGGATTCGTATGTTGTGAGACTAGGGTTTTCTGTTTTGTTTTGTTTTCTTTTGGGTTATTTGAAGAAAATGATGATAATTTGATTTTATAAATAATAATAATAATAAATATAGGGTAAGATTATCAAAATACCCCTGCCTATAACAGTCAAATAACTGTTGACTGACGGCAGGGGGTAAAATCGCGACATAACACCAACGTTGGGGGGTAAAATTGCCATTATTTCGTTAGGGGGGGGGGGGGGTCAGAGTGCCAATTACCCCACAAGATCAAAATTACTCTACATGAACATTATACAAAATTACTCTACAAAGATCAAAATTACTCTATAGGATCATTTGTAGAGTAAATTTTATAATTACTAATAATTACGAAAATGCCACTGCGTTTTTTCAGCAAAACCTTCAGTTCGTACGTTTTGAACGTTAAAATTATTTGTATTTGATCTTTTGTCAAAAAAATTAGCGTAGAACGAAACAATGTGCCAACCTTTACGTCTTACAACTGCCTTTGAGCATCTTATGGAATAAGAGTTGTATGAAAGTTTGTACCCATGTAAGTTCTAATTATACGTGGTACCACTTGTGATCTGCGACGGTTATGAATTTACATCATTCGTCCTGACAAGTTGGTCTAGTGGTTAGTCACTTGGTTTCTCTCTTTGAGGTCTTAGGTTCACTCTCACTAGCATCACTTTGAAGGACATTGGTGGTGGCAATGAACTAGACCTGGATGAAGTTTAGGTCTACCTTATGGGAGAGATGCATTTGCTCGATTGAGAGCATCTCGGGATGCTCTCAAAAAAATGAAATTATCCGGTGATTTAGTTGACTTTTCAAAGAAAAATGAACTTACATCATTCTACTATATCTTAAAAGAGAAAGGATAGCCACCGACAACTCTTTTTAATACTTTGAAAGCAATAATTAATACACATGCACTTTGACGTTCAAATATAATTTATTCTATATAATTTATTCATATAACGTAAACACATTGCTTTTTTTTTTCTCCCATATTTTGATAAAATTGCTTTTTTGTCCCCTGCTTTTGATTTTTCTAAATTGCGTTTTTAGTCCTTGACTTTCCAGCCCAAATTTCCATCACATTACAATATTAGTTGATTGGCTTTGCTACCTTCAAGGTTTAATACCTAAAATTTCTAATGTTTCAACTTTACCCCTTCACCATATGTAATATACATTTTTAACCTATTGTATTCTTAAATGATTTCCTTTCGCTAAATTCTTTTTTAAAGAACTAATTTGTCTAAATTCAAATTACTTTACGCTTTGATTCAATAGTACATTGAGTTGAACTGAGTACGTCGAGACAAGCACTTTCATATGGTCTGCGCATGACATAACACTTGGACCAATTCATTCAATGTTTGTAAAGTGCTCACGGCGCATCGCCTGCGGGTGGTATTATGCAAATTGCAATTTATGCGTCCGTATAAATTTGAGTTGGTCTACTCTTAGGTGTAAAATGTTTTAGGGAAACAAGTCAGGTCAAATATAAAACGTTTTTTGGCTTATTTTATGTTCGCTTCCAGTTCTACATTTCGACCCCCACCGTCACGTGCTAGGGGTAGAATTTATGCCCTTGATATGAAAATGTCTTTTGATAACATGTGTCAGTTTTTCTGTTGATACACGTATGTTCGATTTTTGCAATGTAGATGCGCCTCAACGCGCGCGGTTCTAACTACTAGCTATATCTTAAAAGACAAAGTCGGTTGAAACCCCACTGGCTTTGCCTCCCTCCCCCATACTTTTACGATATTGCAATTTTAGCCCCTTAACTTTGGTACCTTTAAAGTTTCATAAAATGGCAAATTTAATCCCTAAACTACTACTCCATTTTACAAATAGTTTGCTTTTGACACCCCGACTTTGTGGTAGTTTCCTTTACATCCCCAACTTTGTTATAGTTTTCTTCTTACCCTAAAACTTTATCAAATTTTATTTTTACCCTTTTTTAACCCTTAAGTTTAGGAAATGCAAGTTTTAACCACTTAATTTTTTTTGAACTTTCTAAATGCCTCTTTGACCCCCTCGAGAGTTTTTGGATTGACGATATAAATCGAGTTAGTCGTGTCGCGTATAATACGTTATGGTTGTACGATATAAATTCGATTTACGTTACGTTTTGATCCAATCGCAATGCAACTCTATGATACATTGTGTTCAATCTGATACGTCAAAACGTGCGTTTTCATATTGTTAACACATCACATAACGCTTGGACTAATCCGTTCGATACATCACAACGCGCATAGGTCTTATTACTTGTTCCTACTTACAAACTAAACTAGGCACGGTAATCATAAAAAAAATCTTAGGGAAACAAAGTCTAGATAGCTTACATAAGTTAAGTCTATTGTGAAAACAATAAACAAAACCAAACCTAACCTAATTTATTATAATACAGCTCGATTTTTATATAACTAGATTCCAAAACAAAAACTTATAATTTGTGGCTAAAAGTTAATATTTTTTAAAGTTGCATATATTTTATATAACAAGATATAAATAGAAACAACTGAGAAAAAAGTAAATGAAAGAAAGAAAGAAAAGGTTAATACACAAAAATGGGGGAAATAACAAGTAAAGTATGGGTGAATAGAAAACCAATTAATCAAACCATAACTAATACTCAAGTAATGGAAGAAACAATTAACATATTAACGTTACTAGTTAAAATAAATAATCTATACCATATTATATGAGAGAGACATTTTAATATACTTAAAAAATAAGAATTTCTTCCATTGTAATTTATAAATACACCCTTAAAATAAGAGTACATTGGTCTTTTAAACAATAATTATTTTTAGCCCCTCATCTTATTACACTTAAATCCCTAAGTTTTAACAAAATTATGGATAATTAGTTACACTTTCCCCCCTCCACAACAAACTTATTATTCTTTTACGTATTCTTGTCGTATCTTATAAACTATAATGTTTAAAAAATCCAAAGGTACCGTGACGATGACGACCTATTCATTTTTGTCAACGTTTCGATAATTTTCGTGGTCAGTATTCACATGTGGATTAAAAGGTACAAGTTGATGATGCCTTAGTGTACAAGTGATTAAAGCCCAACATCCTTGGTCATTATAACAAAATGTTTAATAGCTACATAATTTAAAATGAATAAATACCGTAAATGCCATAAAATGTTTAATAGCTAATATGTATAATTTTTAATAAAATTACAAGTGGCCGGAGATTTAATAATAAAAAAAGAAATAAATAAAACTAAACAGAGTAACGTAAATTATACCATACCACAACAAATTATTAAAAGGATAAACCATACGATTGATAAGAAAACACAACCACAACCGAAATAAAATTTAATCACACATAAACACGTACATTGACTACACCCAGAACTGAACAAACATTAGAACAGTTGTACTTTAAGATACACCCACATGAATCCCAATATTCATGCCTTCGAACCTGAACCAGTCTAACTCGCTCAACTTTGAACTTTTAGTGACCCACCTGAATGTGTATAAAATCAAAATATCTCAACATATTACACAAGATTAAACAGCCCGTATCTGGGAGATTAAATTCATATCATTATAGAGAGGAAGATAGGGAACGATGAATCTCTGAGCTTGGCATGTAGCGAAATCGGATCCAAACCTATTGTTGAAAACTCAAAATCGGATCCAAACCTAACTTTTTTTAGCAATTGAAATATATGTTCAATACTATGTGTATATCGGATAAACATCAGTAGTGCAATAGTTTTCTCACACCCCGACCGCGTTAAAACAACGAAACCGCGGCGGAAACGTCGGGGAGTGTTGTAACAGAATCATCGTTTCAACAATCATGGTAATTTAAAAGTTTTGTTTTATTGAATTATCGAATAATGTACATTGTCTTAAACCAAACAAACAAATTACACATTGTTTATAATTGTTTTTAAGTCACTAAGGCCTTGTCCAGATCCTAAGTGAACTTGCTTCCTAGCAATCATCACGCAACATCACCTGAAACATATGTAAAAACATAGTCAGCAAAGAAATGCTGGCGAGTACATAGGTTTTGTAAGAGTATCGGAATCATGGCTCGTTTATATATATATATATTGCAATACCTCGAAAATCTTCTTTTGAAAAGTATATAATATTGCAACATGATTAACCAACTCAAATCAAGATGGTTAAAATTTGTAAAATATCGTAGCCATGATTCTTAACTCCAAAACATTTGTTCTAGTTAAACCAATTCGTGAAACATCTCGTTTAAAAACTCGTTAATAAAACTCGTATGGTTTATATCATTTCGAAAACCTCATTGTGTGACATCGTTTCAAAATCGTTTTCCAAGTGAACTAAATAATGACACGCAATGTAATATGATAAAAACACTTATATATAAGATGTACCAGCGGCGTATCTACCATGATTCTATCATGCTACACTCGTCCCATTATCTAATCACTACCCAAAAACCAATCGTTCGTTCAAATCGTTTATTTCATTTAGGTCGTTCCAAATCGTTTAATTCGTCCCAAAATCGTATTCGTTTTAATTGTGAAACTACTTTTGGTCGCCTCATTAATAACATTCAAACCTTCGTGAATCGACCACCTCGTTTATCGCATTAACGAACCACCAAAGGGTATGTTAACAATCATCAGATTCGGTCGTTACCTACATATCCCCCACACATAACCATGGGTGTAGTCTGATAACGGGATTTGTCAGATCCTATGGTACCATAACCTAATACTGGTCGGCTTGATCATTGCTAATGAATGTCATCAGTTATGTAGTTACAACCAACAAGTTTCGTTCACATTATCGAAATCGTTATTAGTTTAATATAAACCATCTTAATCGTTTTAGAAAAAAAACATCGTTAAAATATCGAAATCGTTTTGATACATATGAATCACCCCAAAACAATTGAAAATAGTAAAATAGGGGAACTATGTACTCACATTGAATAGGAGGGTATCCTTGATCTAAAGAACTTAGCGAAGCTCAGACAAACCAAGGAAATTCAAGTAGTACCTAGTAATCGGATCACTAGTAAATAAAATAGACACCTAAATCGGAGGATCGGATAGAATGTGGTCTTGTAAACCAAATGAGTGTGGAACTCATGTGATATGGTTTAACAAAGCCTACATCCTAAATCAGAACCTAGCCTAAGTGCTTTTGACCCGTTACGACCCGTTAAGGTAGCTTATGCTACTTTAACGCGTCGTTCACGTGAAATTATGTTCGGATGGTTAACTATATGCTATGTCAAGTCTTATATGCCCAATAATACCTAAACATGTTACTACATCAGATTATATGTCTAAAACATGTTCACATATGTAAAATACAGATTTAAGCTTCAAAAGGGCGTTTTGGTCATTTCTTATGGGCATAAATGCTACTAAACAAATAACTAACCAATCCTATGTGATCATAAGGTATAACCTCAGTGGTTATTCCCTATGTAACTATGATCACTAATCAAGCTTGGTCGGATCCTAAAGATCGACCAAACGGGTCGGGTTCGAAAGTCTAAGCGGTTGTTTAGACCGCTTTAACTTACGACCTTAAACAAGCACTAAACTAATAGTGACAAGTTAAACATGTCAAAACATGTTTAACCTACTTAGAAAACTGATTTGGTATCAAAACAATGGGTTTTGATACCCGAAAATAGTTCCGTTGCAAAATGCGTGCTAAAACGCATTTTGACTGAAACTTTGACTCGTCACTACGCCTAGTTAACGTGGTAATCAGTAGGTATAATCGCTAAGGATTATAACCATCGTGATTACAATCACGTTGCAAAGTTCAATTGAACTTTGACTTGACCAATTAATGGTCAAAACCGAAAGTCAAACTGTTGGCCAAATTGTTTGACTTTCTGCTTAAACATAAAGAATAAGCATGAAAGAAGACTTACAATAGGTCCTAGCTATCTTTTCTACAAGAATAATCAGATTAGAAAGCTCCAAACACTTGAGGGAGCTCCCAAATCAGATGTAGAAGAGATGAGAGAAATGAGCAATGAATGAATGAAATTGCTTGGCTAATTATAGTTGTTGCAACTTCATGGGATCATTACACATGTTTGTGTGGCCTCCAAGGATTAAATCATGGCCATACAATTGTTACAAGCAGGTTAGAAGCCTTGGGGAGGTGGTAACTTGGCTACCACACAAAGAATTTGCATTTACAGCCCCTAAACTATCAAACAGTTGCTGGAAAACAACTTTCTGTCGCTGGGCACACTGACACGGCTCGCGTAAACTATGGGGAGGGGGTCACGCGGCCCGCCTGGGCTCCCCAGATCAGCTTAAGTTTGTATAATGACAGTTCAGGTCCCTGCATGTGTTTTAAGTCCATTTCAGGCCCTTTTGACCTCCGTTAAGCCATTTTCAAGGCTCTACAAGGTCAATAAAGTTTAGAGGACTCAAAATATGCTTGAAACACTCTTGGATGTCGGCTCGTTTGGTCGTACGGTCGCGTTATTCGTTAAATTACGATGAAACTCAAACGTACGCGAAAACGAACCAAATTAAGCAATGAACGGTATTTTTTTGCATGCCGCTCACTAAAATAAAAATATTTTAGTGTGTACAAAAATTTTGGATGTCCAGATGTGGGCAGAACGTAAGATATGTGCGAAAATGCAAACTTACGTCGTTTTTGACACTTTTAGTCCCTGTAAGATCAAATAAGTATATTTTTGCACATCGAACCACTCAAAGCTTATTTCTAAGCTATGTTTAGGTTATTTATGGTATGTTTAGCTTATGATCAAGTTCCAGACAGTTCGATACCATACGAATCGGTATAGTTTCGCAGTTTGACGCAAATAGTCCCTGCGATCGAATAGACTTGTTTTCAACACACCAAACCATCCAAACTTATTTCTAAGTTATGTGAAGGTTATTTTAGGTATGTTAAGCCTATGTCACTATTCCGGAGTGTTTGTCGCATTAAACTGATTGCGTTTATGCACCAGTTTGCGTATAACTTTCTAGAAAGCGATTTAAAGCTTGAAATCGGAATCGAATCGTAAAATCATCAAACACAAATACACATATAATAACATCAAACACATTGTTTTATTGATAATTTACATCGTTTTGCATTTTTCATCGAATACAGAGCACAGTTGTCACAGTCTCCCCTACTTTAGGAAATGTCGTCCCGAAATTTTAACTAGAGGAAACTTGTGAGAACAATTGCGGATATTTCGCCTTCATTTGGTCCTTACGTTCCCAAGTAAACTCTGGGCCACGTTTGGATTCCCAGTGAACCTTGACCAAATGAATTCGTTTGTTCTTCAACTGTTTGTAAGTACGGTCCACTATCTCCACAGGTTTCTCGACAAAGTGCATCGTTTCATCGATTTGAATCTCATCGAGAGGAATGTGAAGATCAGCGTTAGCTAAACACTTTCGCAGGTTGGACACGTGAAAAGTCGAATGAATATTTCCAAGCTCTGGAGGTAGCTCTAGTCGATAGGCAACCTTTCCAACTCTTTCAACAATCTTTAATGGTCCAACATATCGTGGTGCAAGTTTTCCTTTCCTTCCAAATCTCACCACACCCTTCCAAGGTGACACCTTGAGTAGGACATGGTCTCCGACTTGAAATTCTAAGGGCTTGCGTCCTAAATCCGCATAACTCTTTTGACGGCATCTAGCTGTCACAAGATTATCACGAATTTTCTTGATTTTGTCTGTTGTTTCTAGAACAAGCTCCGGTCCAGTAAGCTGAGCTTCACCGGTCTCGTTCCAACAAACAGGTGAACGGCATTTTCGACCGTAGAGAGCCTCGAATGGTGCCATTTTAATGCTAGCATGATAACTATTGTTGTAAGAGAACTCGATCAATGGAAGATGAGAATCCCAATTACCACCAAAGTCTATCACGCATGCTCTAAGCATATCCTCCAAAGTTTGAATCGTTCTCTCAGATTGTCCATCTGTTTGGGGATGATAAGCAGTGCTTAGATTTAGTTGGGTTCCCATCGCAAATTGCATGGTCCTCCAAAAATGAGATGAAAATCGAGCATCACAATCGGATATGATGTCCAAAGGAACACCATGTCGAGATACAATCTCATCAACATAAATCTTTGCAAGTTTATCAGTAGATAGATCCTCGCGAATCGCAATAAAATGAGTTGACTTCGTTAATCGATCGACAACAACCCATATAGCATCATGACCCTTAGATATACGCGGTAATTTAGTGATGAGATCCATAGCAATGTTCTCCCACTTCCAAACCGGTATCTCTGGTTGTACAAGCAAACCAGATGGTCGTTGATGTTCAGCCTTGACTTTGAGACAAGTTAGGCATTTCGATACATACAAGGCAACATCTTTCTTCATACCAGGCCACCAGAACTTGGTACGAAGATCCTTGTACATTTTATCAGCACCGGGATGGATAGAATATCGAGACTTATGAGATTCGTCCATCACTAAAGTGCGAAGATCGTCTTGTTTCGGGATCCATAAACGATCCATGAAATAGAGTAAACCATCGTCCTTCGTTTCGAGTTTAAGCTCAAGCTGATGTGGTAATTCCTTACCTATTAAATCTTGTGAAACACAAGATTGCTGAGCTTGAAGAACACGAGTTTGGAGATCAGATGGAATTCAAACAGAATGAAGCTTGACTTGCTCCTTTCGACTAAGTGCATCGGCTACAACATTCGCCTTACCAGGGTGGTAGCGAATCTCGCAATCATAGTCGTTCAAGAGTTCAACCCAACGTCGTTGCCTCATGTTCAGCTCCTTCTGATTAAGAATATGCTGGAGACTTTTGTGGTCTGTGAAAACCACACACTTCGTGCTATAGAGATAATGTCTCCAGATTTTGAGGCGAAAACTACAGCTCCAAACTCAAGATCATGAGTCGTATAGTTCTTCTCGTGAACTTTCAATTGTCTAGATGCATATGCTATAATTTTACCTCGTTGCATGAGAACACAACCAAGGCCTAAGTTGGACGCATCGCAGTAGACAACGAAATCATCGTTTCCCTCGGGCAGAGATAGAACAGGAGCATCACATAACTTCTGTTTCAGTGTTTGGAACGCTTCTTCTTGCTTGGGTCCCCACTCAAATGGCTTATTCTTTTGATTCAAAGCAGTGAGTGGAACCGCAATCTTCGAGAAGTTCAAAATGAAACGACGATAATAGCCAGCAAGGCCAAGAAAAGAACGAATCTCAGTAGGTGTCGTTGGTGTATTCCAATCCTTGATTGCAACAATCTTGGATGGATCCACATGAATATCTTGCTCGTTGACAATATGACCCAATAATTGAACTTCTTTAAGCCAAAATTCACACTTGGAGAATTTAGCAAAAAGTTGTTCCTTCTTCAGGAGTTCCTGTGTCCAACGAAGGTGTTGCTCGTGATCGGCTTGAGACTTTGAATAAATGAGAATATCGTCCATGAACACAATGATGAACTTGTCTAAATAAGGTTTACAGACCCTATTCATTAAGTCCATAAAGATAGCTGGAGCATTCGTCAAACCAAAAGGCATGACTGTGAACTCGTAATGCCCATATCTCGTGCGGAATGCAGTTTTGGGAATATCTTCTTCGAATACACGAAGCTGATGATACCCAGAACGCAGATCGATCTTGGAGAAACAGCTAGCACCTTGCAGCTGATCAAAGAGATCATCGATTCGAGGTAGGGGATATCGATTCTTGATGGTAAGCTTATTAAGCTCACGATAATCGATACACATTCGAAAAGATCCATCTTTCTTTTTCACAAAGAGGACAGGAGCGCCCCAAGGTGAATAACTCAGACGGATGAATCCTTTATCAGATAACTCTTGAAGCTGTTTTGATAACTCTTGCATCTCAAACGGTGCAAGACGATAAGGTGCTTTCGCAATCGGGTTAGCATTGGGTATAAGGTCAATATGAAACTCGACTTGACGAACTGGAGGCAAACCAGGCAGTTCATCAGGAAACACCTCTGGATAATCCCGAACAATCGGAATATCCTGAATACTCTTGTTCTTGCCTTTCTCCTCGGTGACATGTGCTAAGAAGGCAACATATCCTTTTCGTAAGTAACTTTGGGCTTTCGTACACGACATGAGTTTCAATCCACCAGATGGCTTCTCGCCACGAACCTCTAGGACATTACCAGACGAAAGAGGGATACGAATGATCTTATCGAAACAAACCACCTCAGCATGGTATTTGGTTAACCAATCCATCCCCATGATAATGTCGAAACTCCCAAGTTGCATCGGTACGAGGTCAATGGGAAAAAGATGGTTATCGAGGTTTAATTGACAACCATGAATAACAGAATCGAGAACAAGGGGTTTACCAGTCGCAACCTCGACAGATAAGGGTTTCCTCAGTTTAGTTCTAGGTATCGTAAGTAAAGACTCAAAAGATAATGAAACAAAACTCCTATCGGCACCAGAATCGAAAAGAACAGATGCGAGTTGATTGTTAACAAGGAACGTACCGTTAACAACTTCGTTGTCCGCCCTCGCCTCGTTCGCCTTTAGATTGAATACCCGTCCACGAGCGGGATTCACATTTGCGTTCGCGTTTGCATTTGGATTTACATTCACGTTTACCAATCTCGGGCAATTGTTGCGGAAATGACCCATTTCTCCGCAATTGAAACACGAACCAGGTGGGAATCTCGCAACATTCCCTTGAGCTTGTGCTGGAACCTGAGCAGCTTGATTTTGACCAAAACGAAAAATGTTGGCCAAATGCCCAAGTCTACCACACGTGGCACACTGTTTACAGGCCTGTTGGGCAACATGGTGACCATTACATCGAGCACAGTGAGGTGCGGTACCAGCATACGCTTTCTTTGCAGGAGGTTAAGTCGGTGGGTTTTGAGGGTTCTGAGCAGTAACTGCAAAGTTCTGGGAAGCCTTGCGCTTCCTCGACTTTTTAGAAGACTCACCTTGCTTCTTACCCTTACCCTTTTCCTTTTCAGAATCGGTCGACTTCTTTTTATCACCCTTGCGGGTGAGTTTACCCTTCTTGACTTGGGACTCAGTCAGGGTAGCCGACAACTCGATCGCATGACGGACGGTAGTAGAATTAACGCCGGTCACAATATCCTGAATGGAATCGGGTAAACCATCGATATATCTCTCGATTGCTTTCTCCAGTGGGGTAACCATAGTGGGACACAACAGACTAAGCTCCTCAAATCGATCCGTGTACGCACGGTGTTCTCCCCCATCTTGTTTCAAATCATCGAATTCTCGTTCCAAAGCTCGAATTTCGTGACGGGGACAGAACTCTCTCATCATGAGAGCTCGGAGCTCTTCCCAAGTTTGTGCTAATGCCACTTCGGCACCCCTATCACGCATCACTCTGTTCCACCATGTGAGAGCTCGCTTCTCAAACACGCTTGATGCAAACTCAACCTTGCGTGCATTCGGACATTGCACATGTCTGAATGTGCTCTCGATACTCTCAAACCACTGCAGGAGTGCAGTTGCTCCTTGTGACCCAGAAAACTTAAGCTGCTTAGCAGAATTGAAATTCTTGAAATTACACTGAGCATTATTGTTGTTATTATTTTTATTGTTGTATAGCTCGTGGATTTGGGTCACAACGCCTGGAAGTACAGCAGCCATCTGCTGAGAGACAAGAGCTGCGATTTCTTCAGCAGTAAAAGTTTGAGCATCGCGTCGAGGAGGCATTGTCTAATAAGGAAACATGAGAAACGAGTGAGGTCGACAATTGGAGAAACAAAAGAGGTATTGAAAACATCGACAAAACACCAGGAAGGTGATCATTTGTTCGTTACCTCGAACAAACAAACGACACGCAGTGACTAATCAAAGTAAATAGGTCATAATAATGTATCGCTGAAGTCATGCTCGCCTATAAGTGAACACTCACCCCAAGAGTTCCCAGGTAAGAGTGACTGGTCCGATACTGCGGATTTGTATGAACACTCTAGCCTTAGACAGAAAACTCAGGGTACAGGCATTCACTCTTCCAGTTTGCACGTGTTCACATTATTTAGACCCAAACTTTGACGAGATTTTGAAAATTCAGAGGGCACAAAGCCGAAAATGAATCAAACTGGAAGGGTTCAAAACCTTACAATCAATCATCCAAGAATAGATGATTAATTTTCGAAGCGGGGTTGTTATTGTGTTCTCGTTGATGTTATCACCTAAGGATAGGTGACGGTATTGTTTTAAAATCTAAACGCAAGATCACTCGCGTTAGGGTCCTAGAAAGTTATAGTCTAGGTCAAAGCAATGCTAATAACCTAATTCCCTATAACCTTTGGCTCTGATACCAACTCTTCTGTCACACCCCGACCGCGTTAAAACAACGAAACCGCGGCGGAAACGTCGGGGAGTGTTGTAACAGAATCATCATTTCAACAACCATGGTAATTTAAAAGTTTCGTTTTATTGAATTATCGAATAATGTACATTGTCTTAAACCAAACAAATAAATTACACATTGTTTATAATTGTTTTTAAGTCACTAAGGCCTTGTCCAGATCCTAAGTGAACTTGCTTCCTAGCAATCATCACGCAACATCACCTGAAACATATGTAAAAACATAGTCAGCAAAGAAATGCTGGCGAGTACATAGGTTTTGTAAGAGTATCAGAATCATGGCTCGTGTATATATATATTGCAATACCTCGAAAATCTTCTTTTGAAAATTATATAATATTGCAACATGATTAACCAACTCAAATCAAGATGGTTAAAATTTGTAAAATATCGTAGCCATGATTCTTAACTCCAAAATATTTGTTTTAGTTAAACCAACTCGTGAAACATCTCGTTTAAAAACTCGTTAATAAAAATCGTATGGTTTATATCATTTCGAAAACCACGTTGTGTGATATCGTTTCAAAATCGTTTCCCAGGTGAACTAAATAATGACACGCAATGTAATATGATAAAAGCACTTATATATAAGATGTACCAGCAGCGTATCTACCTTGATTCTATCATGCTACACTCGTCCCATTATCTAATCACTACCCAAAAACCAATCGTTCGTTCAAATCGTTTATTTCGTTTAGGTCGTTCCAAATCGTTTAATTCATCCCCAAATCATTGTGAAACTACTTTTGGTCGCCTCGTTAATAACATTCAAACCTTCATGACTCGACCACCTCGTTTATCGCATTAACGAACCACCAAAGGGTAAGTTAATAATCATCAGATTCTGTCGTTACCTACATAACCCCCACACATAACCATGGGTGTAGTCTGATAACGGGATTTGTCAGATCCTATGGTACCATAACCTAATACTGGTCGGCTTGATCATTGCTAATGAATGTCATTCGTTATGTAGTTACAACCAACAAGTTTCGTTCACATTATCGAAATCGTTATTAGTTTAATATAAACCATCTTAATCGTTTTAGAAAAAAACATCGTTAAAATATCGAAATCGTTTTGATACATATGAATCACCCCAAAACAATTGAAAATAGTAAAATAGGGGAACTATGTACTCACATTGAATAGGAGGGTATCCTTGATCTAAAGAACTTAGCGAAGCTCAGACAAACCAAGGAAATTCAAGTAGTACCTAGTAATCGGATCACTAGTAAATAAAATAGACACCTAAATCGGAGGATCGGATAGAATGTGGTCTTGTAAACCAAATGAGTGTGGAACTCATGTGATATGGTTTAACAAAGCCTACATCCTAAATCGGAACCTAGCCTAAGTGCTTTTGACCCGTTACGACCCGTTAAGGTAGCTTATGCTACTTTAACGCGTCGTTCGCGTGAAACTATGTTCGGATGGTTAACTATGTGCTATGTCAAGTCTTATATGCCCAATAATACCTATACATGTTACTACATCAGATTATATGTCAAAAACATGTTTACATATGTAAAATACGGATTTAAGCTTCAAAAGGGCGTTTTGGTCATTTCTTATGGGCATACATGCTACTTAACAAATAACTAACCAATCCTATGTGATCATAAGGTATAACCTCAGTGGTTATTCCCTATGTAACTATGATCACTAATCAAGCTTGGTCGGATCCTAAAGATCGACCAAACGGGTCGGGTTCGAAAGTCTAAGCGGTTGTTTAGACCGCTTTAACTTACGACCTTAAACAAGCACTAAACTAAGAGTGACGAGTTAAACTTGTGAAAACATGTTTAACCTACTTAGAAAACTGATTTGGTATCAAAAAAATGGGTTTTGATACCCGAAAATAGTTCCGTTGCAAAATGCGTGCTAAATCGCATTTTGACCGAAACTTTGACTCGTTACTACACCTAGTTAACGTGGTAATCAGTAGGTATAATCGCTAAGGATTATAACCATCGTGATTACAATCACGTTGCAAAGTTCTATTGAACTTTGACTTGACCAATTGATGGTCAAAACCGAAAGTCAAACTGTTGGCCAAACTGTTTGACTTTCTGCTTAAACATAAAGAATAAGCATGAAAGAAGACTTACAATAGGTCCTAGCTATCTTTTCTACAAGAATAATCAGATTAGAAAGCTCCAAACACTTGAGGGAGCTCCCAAATCAGATGTAGAAGAGAGGAGAGAAATGAGCAATGAATGAATGAAATTGCTTGGCTATTTATAGTTGTTGCAACTTCATGGGATCATTACACATGTTTGTGTGGCCTCCAAGGATTAAATCATGGCCATACAATTGTTACAAGCAGGTTAGAAGCCTTGGAGAGGTGGTAACTTGGCTACCACACAAAGAATTTGCATTTACAGCCCCTAAACTATCAAACAGTTGCTGGAAAACAACTTTCTGTCACTGGGAACACTGACACGGCCTACATAAACTATGGGGAGGGGGTCACGCGGCCCGCCTGGGCTCCCCAGATCAGCTTAAGTTTGTATAATGACAGTTCAGGTCCCTGCATGTGTTTTAAGTCCATTTCAGGCCCTTTTGACCCCCGTTAAGCCATTTTCAAGGCTCTACAAGGTCAATAAAGTTTAGAGGACTCAAAATATGCTTGGAACACTCTTGGATGTCGGCTCGTTTGGTCGTACGGTTGCGTTATTCGTTAAATTATGACGAAACTCAAACGGACGCAAAAACGAACCAAATTAAGCGACGAACGGTATTTTTTTGCATGCCGATCACTAAAATAAAATTATTTTAGTGTGTACAAAAATTTTGGATGTCCAGATGTGGTCAGAAAGATATGTGCGAAAATGCAAACTTACGTCGTTTTTGACACTTTTAGTCCCTGTAAGATCAAATAAGCATATTTTTGCACACCGAACCACTCAAAGCTTATTTCTAAGCTATGTTTAGGTTATTTATGGTATGTTTAGCTTATGATCAAGTTCCGGACAGTTCGATACCATACGAATCGGTATAGTTTCGCAGTTTGACGCACATAGTCCCTGCGATCGAATAGACTTGTTTTCAACACACCAAACCATCCAAACTTATTTCTAAGTTATGTGAAGGTTATTTTAGGTATGTTAAGCCTATGTAACTATTCCGGAGTGTTTGTCGCGTTAAACTGATTGCGTTTATGCACCAGTTTGCGTATAACTTTCTAGAAAGCGATTTAAAGCTTGAAATCGGAATCGAATCGAATCGTAAAATCATCAAACACAAATACACATATAATAACATCAAACACATTTTTTTATTGATAATTAACATCGTTTTGCATTGTTCATCGAATACAGAGCACAGTTGTC
This sequence comes from Helianthus tuberosus, assembly GCA_030545235.1. Taxonomy (NCBI): domain Eukaryota; kingdom Viridiplantae; phylum Streptophyta; class Magnoliopsida; order Asterales; family Asteraceae; genus Helianthus; species Helianthus tuberosus. The sequence continues at coordinate 146,753,368 of CM060429.1, forward strand.
ACAAGTTTTTATATTTAGAAACTCTGTTTTCCGATTGGTTTTTTAGCAGATTTTGCCACCCAATAATTAGGAAGTTTGTTTTGTTGAGGTTTTGTTGTGTTTAATATTCTGTTTTATTGTGTTTAATATTATGTTTTATATTTTTTACGTATTTAATATTCTGTTTTTAAAGGTTTTATTACATTCTATATTTTTTTCATCAGTCACATACGCATGCACATTTTATAGTAAGTTAAAAATGTGAACGACGGTATCTAACCCTCAAACTCGTTGTAAATATAAATGTGAGCTGTTAATTGCTTTTCTTTTCTTCAACTTTAAGGTATGCTGATGCAAGTGGAACAACAAACGATGTGCACGAATTTGCAAGTTCACTCATTATCCAATATAGAGGTTTATAAACGGACTATGAATGATGCGTTTATGGTTTAACTTAACATTTTTAAATAATATTTGCTTAGGTCAAATCTATTGGGTGGTTTAATGAGACAAAACGAACAGAAGGCACATCTGATACAATCATGAGAATCATCAAAGATCACAACACCTACGTGATGCACAATTTGGACCAGACTATTCAAGAAGAAACCTCGGTGTCAGCTATGTCAAGGTATGTATACTCTTATTAAAGTTTGATGTGTCTTCTGTTCTTTTAGGTTAATATTTGAGTTAGCGTAAGATTTAATGTTACCGGGAAAGCTGGTTGTTAACATACATGTGATGTGTGTGTTAACATACATCGTTTTAAAGAAAGCAAAAACAATTAACACATCATATGTATGTCAACAACCAGCTCTTCACATTCGCATTCTCATTGTTTTATTATCGGTAAAGTCTTTAAGGGCTCGACGGCTACAACAATTAAAACGGTTGAAGAAATAATAAACGGACCACAGGGTAAACATCACAAACTAACTACATGGACAGGGTCATGTTACAATTTAATCTTGCATTTACTTGCATCTAGTGTTCGTTTTTTATTCGTGTGCTACTTTATTTAACTTTTATGTTTATCCGATATACACATAGTATTGAACACATATTTCAATTGCTAAAAAAAGTTAGGTTTGGATCCGATTTTGAGTTTTCAACTTTTATGTTTAAGGCTTATCATTTTTTATTCGTGTGCTACTTTATTTAACTTTTATGTTTAAGACTTATTTTTTCTTTTTCGTGTGTTACTTTATTGCATCAGTGGTTTCCTGAAGTACTTGATAATTAAATGCTATATTTATTAGTTACTAGACGTGTGTAACACTTATGAAATCAAACAACATTGTTGATGCGTTTTGAGGATACTCTGTTCACAAATGTACATGTTTCATTTGAATTCATCATAGATTTTTCTTTCTTTTAAATTTTTTGTTGCTTCAGATTCTAAACAACTCTGGACTAATAGGGGAAAGTTTAACAATTTAGTACGGAAAGATTGGTGTAAATTTGAAGTCTAATTTCCGTGACTGTACTTTGATGCTTTGGCATGATCTAGCAACTAACTATTTTGGCTTTTTAATTAGGATAATATACAATTACACTTGATCTCATATAAACAAATTCTTGTCTATGAAAGGACTGATAAATGTATATAGCACACACACATAATATTAAATTCAAACATTGTGAACAAATGATTTAACAATACAAATCATTTTAATTGCATGCTAAACAAATGATTTAACAATACAAATTATTTTAATTGCATGCTAAAGTTTACTATGTTTGATGGTGATTAAAACAACAAAACGCCCATAAAAGTCTCCGATGAGGATTGGCTAATGATTAGCAGTGAACATTGAACAACTAGATATATTCATTAACTTTTGGTGGAACATCTTGGCTTGGCTCCGGATTAAGTTCGTCAATGACGGCAGTTTAAAAGATCTTTTGGAGCATATTAACAAAAACCCGGGTGACAAGAACTGGAAAAAGGCTGTGCATACGGTTGCAATTGCGACAACTTGGAGGCTTTGGGGCGCCAGGAATGAGAAGGTTTTCAACAATGTTTTTGTCCCTATCGGCAACCTGGTGGAGCAGATAAAGGAAGACGCGTATCTTTGGATCTGTAACAGATCTAACCTCAAGCCGCCTAGCTGGGATAAATGGAAGGTCTTCGATATTATTGAAGTGTTGTAATCTTTGCTCGTGTCTGTTTTTGCTTTTTTTTTTCTCTGTCGTTGTTTGTTTTTTCCCAGCCGCTTGCTGGCTCTTTATATATATATATATATATATATATATATATAAAGTGTGTTACCGTTAAAAAAAACTTTTGTTCATTTAAATTATAAGTTTAACTGTTACAAATATTTTAATAAAAATAAACTCAATGGACTTGACTTGCCAACTAAAATCACCAAGATTTGCGGCAATAGCACAAGAAACTAATGCAACGACTTGACTGCCAATCATTAATAATTATTCTTCCCTTTTTCTTCTTTATTTTAAAAATATTTACTTTTGTTAGGGTGTTCTAAATTAACATCACAATTATACAACAAAAAAATATACATTCAAACAAAACAAAACAAATATAGTCTAACATACACCATGTAAAGAGTGCGGTGAATAATTATGTCAACTATATAAGTCATTAGCTACGGATCAGTCGCGTTAAGTTTTAACAGTGTTTCCAACATCTACATTTGTATTAACATAAAAACGTAGCGTGTACTGTACGTACAAAATCTAGAAACAATACAGATCAGGATCATGTTCGACAAAGTTGTTTAAAGAAACTATCAACGGTTCACTTGTGATCAAATTATTTACGTTAACGCAAACAAATCGCTGAACATATAAAACTATAACACCATAAAATATCAATTATGGGGTAAAAAATTTCTTTTGAAAGACGAATGTAACTTTACACTTACTAAATTATACCAAATTAAACCCAATATACCGCATGCTAAAAATTTAACCCTTGTCTACTTCTCAGGAGGCAAAAACTTCTACCACTCAGCGCCAAAAGCTAAAGTGACAATTATAGGATAAATATACCACACGTTGTACGACACCACAAAAGATGCGTGACATTGGCTCTAATTAGACAAAACTGTCTCATTGACATAAAAACTGCCATACTTCGCGTCTAAAAAAGCCATAATCCACACCATTAATGTCTAACAAGCCTTAATTTGCATTAATTTTCGTAATCTTGATATGCGGGAGGGGCCATCCACCCGCGAGTGACACGTCTTGCTTTTTGTACCCGGAGTTACTCCATGTATCACTTGACATAAAATGACATTCTATTCGTTTTTGTCATTTGTTTAATCGTTTGATTCGACAAGTCTTGCTTTTCGTACCTAAAGTTTCTCCATGTATTGCTTGACATAAAAAGCATAATGGATTCATCATTTCCACAACTTGATAGATAATTTGACAAGTCCACAACTTTTTATCCGTGTGTTTCAGAATACGGTTAACCAACACAATAACTACTCATTAACAATATATCGAATCAAATTTGAAGTCTTTTCTTCTACAGTACCTCGACGAGACATGAGCGCGAAAGGGGTTCAACAAAGGGTCAAAATTCTAACGGTTAATCCAAACATATAATCAATTGCAAAGTTAATATTCTTTATTGAAGAAATTAACCAACAATTACAATAGTGAAAACTAATTCATCTTGTCCAACAAAAGACATATACCTGTGGTTAGTAAACCCAAATAATAAACCCACCCACCCACATCTACTCAAACCCGGGTTCGGGTTCGGGCTCTTTATTCAAGTCAGGCTTCTCCTCAAACCAATCCGGCTTCAGCTCCGACCCGGGCACATGCCGGTCACGTGCACACCTCGTTTCCGCATCCACCCTAGCCCCAACCTCCGTCGCCTTTTTCCGAATAGCAGCCGCCGACAACTCATCCAAACCGCCGTCAAACGCCAACAATTCCGGAAAATTAACCGGCGCAGTGGGCCCACGGAGATAATAAACAGCTGTGTCATACGCTCGAGCCGCCGCGATTGGAGTCGAGTAGGAGCCGAGCCAAATTCTGGAGCGTTTATTCGGCTCGCGAATCTCCGCTACCCACTTTCCCCATTTTCTCATACGGATTCCTTTGTAGGGTCTCTCATCGGTCTGTTTTTGTTTCCGCTTTGATGAACAGCTGCTGTCCATTGATCGAATGATTTGATTGTAGTAATGTGTGTGAATTTGAGAGGTGGTTTTGATGGGTGTGTGTGTGTGTGTGTTGGTGGGATTTGGAGAGTTCAATGCTATGAGAAAATGTTTGTTAAAAGGGAGAATTTATATTGTGGTTATTTGTTTATTTTGTTTTAAGTTTAGTAGAAAAATGTTGAGTTAATTTATGGCATTTATGTTGGAGTTAATGCAAATTGTTAATTTTTTAATAAAAAGTAATAGGAAAACATTTGAGTTTTGTTGGAATTAATACTATTGTTGTTTTGGAGTAAGAAGAAATGGAAAAAGATTTAGATAAAGTGCTAAGATAATGAATATTTGTGAGGTGAAAATCATAATATTAGTTGTAAAGGTGTTATATGTTAAAAAATTAATTATGTATATAGTTAAAGTCATGTGAAACCACAGGTATTTCCTTTTGTTTGGCTAAAAATCACGTTTTTCTCACGTATATATCTCTTGAGGGTCATTTTAAAATAAACCTTCATAATCAGAGTGGCTCTTATCATCGTAAGCTATTAACGTTCAATTAATATATACTATAATATTAACTAGTAGAGTTACATCTCACCCTAACGTACGACACATACCATGCTTGAAGTATAAACATTTTATAAAACGTTAAATCTAAGCAAAATACTATGATATAGTATGGCTTCATGGAACGGGTCGTCAATGATCATCATATTCCTTACAATTTCTCCCTATATATACCCGCTGTAGATAACACATTTAATTCATATAATTCTTCACCATTTACTTTATCTACACTAATATAGAAAATTAAAGTCCTTATTATCGTATCGAAGCTTAGTCACGAGGCCTAACCTCAAGACGCAGCTAGCCATTCTATTCTAATATAGAAGAAAGTCAATCTTTTAAGTTATGTAGCAACATAACTTTTACCAATACCAATAATTACTAATCTCATCTCATATGAACAAATTTGGTTTACCTAATCTTTATCTTTATGAGAACCCCTAATAAAATAACTTAGATAAAATATCTATTCCAGTGTTTGTAAACCCATAGTACTATTGGAATGTTGGTTTGGAAAGATGTAGCTAGGGCGGCCCAACGATGTTAACAATCCAGGCTAGGGTTTGTCCCCCCCCCCCCCCCCCCCCCAATATGGTCCCTGTTAAAATCAATGTTTTCTAAAATATCGCTTATATATACATTTCTTATTTTGAGGGTGGCTAAGGAAACTTAGGGTTTTGATTTTTAAAACTGAGAGCGTCACATCAGGAATGACGAGATAAGGGTGATTTTTGGAAACTCAATAGGCACATTTAATTACGGGGCTTTCCAAGATTAAAGGTTCAAATGGAATAACCAATCGCTAATTCTGCTTCTATATCGGCATGTCGCTAAATAACACATGATCGATGCATTTAGTTATCAGGTGTATGTTTTCCTATTAATGGCTATTGAACAACAAAATACGAATAATGGAAAAGGTAGGTAAAAGTAAATGTTATGATGATGAATATTTGTGAGGTTTGCGTTTTGTAACGTGTGAAATTGCAAAATTAGTTATTAAGGTGTGTAATGATAGAGATTAATTACGAATATAGTTTGAAGTCAGGTTAAACCATGAATGCTCTTTTTATTTTATTAATGTTGGCTAAAATCATGTTGAAAAAGAGTAGCTTCTCGCATGTCATCTTTTTGTTCACGTATCATCAACAAAACATACATGGTAAAATATTATATGCACGCAAACACAATTGATGTGGCGTTGTTTATTGACTTGTATATCAGTATCCCTAACTAAACACCCATTCATAGCTCATCTAAATGGATATATAAACAAAGGTTGGTATGCATTTTTGGTACTTTATCGATAATGAAGATTTAATCATAACAAGGGTTTATAATCATGCGATCAATAGATTGAGGTGAATGTTTCATTGTCATTTATGTGCTCGTTAACAATTGATTTAGGTTGGTTAATAATGATGGTTGTAGTCACAAATACAAACAATCATTACAAGAGCTTTTAAAGAGCTCGGTGTAAAAACATCTTCCTAGCTAGCAAACGGGTGTATGCCATGTTAGATTGAAGGACTTGCTTGCATACGCCGTAATCATCATGGTTAGTAATATGTATCGTAGTAATAACTAGCAGTACATCTTACCCTAAAGTACTACACATACGTCGTCAAAAGTAGAACCATTCGAATAAAATGTTAGATCTAAGCAAGTAATATCCAGTGGCGGACCCAGGAATTTTTTCATGGGGGTGCGGAACATTTTTAAAAATTTTAGGCCCCAATGTATATAAGTAAAAAAATTGGTTCGTATCGGGTCGGTTCGAGTCGGGTCGGGTCATGTAAAACAAAAAAAACATCAAACTAAATGGTTGATATGGTCCTCTTAGTAGATATGCCCTTCTAATCTCATCTCGTTGATTCACGTTATATGATTCAATTGGCTTGCGATTATAAGGATCCGAAGGAAGAGTATCCACATCAACGAATTCGGAAGATGTATCAACTTTTCTCTTGAGAAATCTCGTGCCATAACGTCCTTACTCATGGTTCCTATCGGCTATCACAAACAAATTGATCTATAAGTTCATGGCTCCATAACATATTACATAATGTATCAAGTATTCAAACACTAGAAATCATAATGTATATCACACTAAAAATCATCTAAACATGATATACACCATTAAAAAAAACCCAAACAACAGGTCTGATTGTATATAACCCACCACAGGACAAAATATCATCATCATCACTAACAAAATATAAATATATAACCCACCACAAAATAAAAAAAATTGTTGATTTGTTGGGTTTGTTTATTGGGCTAAGACTTAGTAGTGGGCTAGTTAAAGGTATTGGGTATTTGAGTTTTAGTTATTTAGCTATTAAAAGTTATATAATTTAGGTAGTGTTTTTAAAAAAATAAGAGTTTACTAAAAAAAATTTAAAATATAAATTGATAACACTTTTTACCTAAGGGGTGCGGACAAAAAATTCCAAGGCGTGCGGACAGAAAATTCCAAGGGGTGCGGACTAAAAATTTCAAGGGGTGCGGACGGGATTTTCGACGGAACTTAGCACTAATTTTTTTTCCCCGGGGGTGCGCCCGCCAACCTTGGGCAACCCTTAAGTCCGCCCCTGGTAATATCATATAGCATGGCTCTAAGAAACGAGTCTTAAAGATCATTCTATTCCTTACAATTTCTCCCTACAAATACCTATAATAGATGACACACTTAATTCATATTAGTTCTCCACTATATACTTCTTATAAGACAATTTTAAGTTCTTATAGTTATCTCGAAGCTTAGTCACGTGACCTAACCTCATGGCAGCTACCAAAGTCTTTTCATTTCATTTAAGATTTGATTCTAATATAGAAGAAAGCTATTTATCAACTTAACTAGTGTTTTTCAATGACGCGCGTTGCGCGAAAGGCATTAGTGTTTTCGACCGACATCATTCTTCAAACGATTCGAGATAAACGATGCGTAACCAGCCATATCCGGCATCGTGGAGTGTATTAAAAAGGGAGTAATTGGACGATTGGATGCTGTGCTAGGTGTTTTTTGGAATGCCCACGGATTGTTCGGGTCAAAACCACGATTATGAGGATTCATTTTTCGTATTGTGGTTGGATGGGAATTTTTTTTTAAAATAAGATAGAGATGATTATAGAAGAGGTGGAGTAGTTGTGGTAAAAAAATGAAAAGAAGTGTGAGTATTTATAGTGAATAATTTTTTTTTAAACACATAACCGTTGGCCGACGGCTAGCCCAAACGGCTACTTGTCTTGGCCAATGAGATCCCGTCATGTCATCTTGATAGCTCCGTCCAACGCCCGGGCTGAAACCCCCCGCCCAAGGGGCCACGCCGAAACCCAAGCCCACCCGGGGTGGTGACTTGGGCGTTTGTACCCAACCCACGCCACAACCCCGCCCCATACCCCATAGTCTAATATACCCTAAATTCCCTGTTCATTTAGTTTGAATTTTGCGCGAAAGGTATTGGTGTTTTCGACCGACGTCATTCTTCAAACGATTCGAGATAAACGATGCGTAACCAGCCATATCTGGCATCGTGGAGTGTATTAAAAAGAGAGCAATTGGACGATTGGATGCTGGGCTAGGTGTTTCTTGGAATGCCCACGGTTTGTTCGGGTCAAAACCACGATTATGAGGATTCATTTTTCGTATTGTGGTTGGATGATAATTTTTTTTTTAAATAAGATAGAGATGATTATAGAAGAGGTGGAGTAGTTGTGGTAAAAAATGAATAGAAGTGTGAGTATTTATAGTGAATAATTTTTTTTAAACACATAGTCGTTGGCCAACGGCTACTTGTCTTGGCCAATGAGATCCCGTCATGTCATCTTGATAGCCCCGTCCAACGCCCGGACTGAAACCCCCGCCCAAGGGGCCACGCCGAAACCCAAGCCCACCCGGGGTGGTGACTTGGGCGTTTGTACCCAACCCACGCCACAACCCCCGCCCCCGGGCTGAAACCCCCGCCCAAGGGGCTACGCCGAAACCCAAGCCCACCCGGGGTGGTGACTTGGGCGTTTGTACCCAACCCACGCCACAACCCCCGCCCCATACCCCATATTGTGGTGACTTGGGTGTTTGTACCACAACCCCCGCCCCATACCCCGCCAATGAGATCCCGTCATGTCATCTTGATAGCCCCGTCCAACGCCAGGGCTGAAACCCCTGCCCAAGAGGCCACGCCGAAACCCAAGCCCACCCGGGGTGGTGACTTAGGCGTTTGTACCCAACCCACGCCACAACCCCCGCCCCATACCCCATATTCTAATATAGCCTAAATTTGAATTTTACCCACGCAACAACCCCCGCCCCACGCCGAAACCCAAGCCCACCCGGGGTGGTGACTTGGGCGTTTGTACCCAACCCACGCCACAACCCTCGCCCCATACCCTATATTCTAATATAGCCTAAATTTGAATTTTATCATATATGAATCACTGTTCATTCAGTTTGAATTTTATGATAGCCCCGTCTAACTCCAGGGCTGAAACCCCCGCCCAAGGGGCCACGCCTAAACCCAAGCCCACCCGGGGTGGTGACTTAGGCGTTTGTACCCAACCCACGCCACAACCCCCGCCCCATACCCCATATTCTAATATAGCCTAAATTTGAATTTTACCCACGCAACAACCCCCGCCCCACGCCGAAACCCAAGCCCACCCGGGGTGGTGACTTGGGCGTTTATACCCAACTCACGCCACAACCCTCGCCCCATACCCCATATTCTAATATAGCCTAAATTTGAATTTTATCATATATGAATCACTGTTAATTCGGTTTGAATTTTAATATATATATGAATTGCCACGGATATAATAGAAAAACATTTGAGACAAAGTGCTAAGATGATGGATATTTGTGACGCTTGCATTTTGCAAATGGTGAAAATCACATTATTTTAGTTAATTAAGTGGCTGATATGATAAAAGATTAACTAGGCATATAATTTAAAGTTACATTAAACCTAGAGCGGATTTATGTGGGTGTCAGGGGTAGCTTGGGATATCTCTTAACTTTCTTATTGAAGTGTAATTTCCAAATTTATCTATGTTTTATCTATTTAGGATATCCCTGAATATCAGGGATACCCCTGAGTGTAGTAGGTGAAGATGAGATGAAATTTTCCGGTCGAAAGAAACTGAAGTTGCAGTGACTGAGCGACACTTTGTTAGAAATGGAGGAATATGAACATGAGAAGATGAAGTTATGTATACTAATATTAACTAGTCTTAAGCCCCCACGTTGCGAGGGGGGGGGGGGGGGGGTAAAACCGTGCTATCGGTGCGGCTGAGCAGAAACCATAAAAACAAATATCAATACCGATTTTAGTAAAATCAATACTCTAAACACTAAACCGTAAAAAAAAACTAAATTTATTTAACTTTTGTGAAAGAATTTATAAAACACCAAAGATTTTTGTAAAATAAAAAATCCTAAAGGTTACTATGATTATAAAAAAAATATCAATACCGATTTTAGTAAAATCAATACTCTAAACACTAAACCGTAAAAAAAAACTAAATTTATTTAACTTTTGTGAATGAATTTATAAAACACCAAAGATTTTTGTAAAATAAAAAATCCTAAAGGTTACTATGATTATAAAAAAAGTTTAAAAAAATCACGAGAAGACAAAATACACAAGAGGACAAAATAGACATTATTCATCAAAATGTTCAAACTTAGTTTATGTGAAGTATATGAGTTGTCGTAAGTAGGGGTGTTCATGAGCCGATCCGATCTGATCGAGGGTCTGCTCATGCTCGGATTGAATTACAACCGATCCGATCCGAGCGGATCAAATTTGTAAAACCGAGCGCAAAAGTGATGCTCATGCTCGGATTGAATTTGAATCGATCGGCTCGGTTTCGCTCGGTTTTTATCAAATCCTAAAAAAAATCGAGCGGACCGTTTTCGCTCGGTTTCGCTCGATTGAATGATAGGCTTCGTTCAACAAAAACAAATTCTAACTTAATTAAAACATGTCCAATACTTTACTAACAAAAGAAATACATAACTCAAATCATGATTCTAAAAATGTTCTTAACAATATCAAGAAACACAAAATAAAGTGCGAATACAAAAGCAACACAAATCATGATTCTAAAAATGATCCGGCGATCTGTTGCAACGACCTGCGATTCAGTTGTTTGAAGACTGGAGTGTCACCGCCGGTGACTGGATTGTCCGGTGACTCACCGGAGAGGCGGAGAGTGAGAGCGGCGAGTTATTTTTAGGGTTAGATAAGATTTGTATATTAAATATAGATTTAGGTTAGATTTTCATATTAATTATTAAGATGGGCTATATTATTTGGGCTTTTAAATTTTTTTGGGCTATTATATTTTTTTTGGGTTTTTAATCTATAAAATCTATAATATATATATATATATATATATATATATTAATTATTAATAAAAATATTTCGAGCGAAACCGAGCGATCGCCGAGCGAGCGGAGCCTTGCTCATGCTCGGATTGAATTTGAATCGAACCGATCCGATCGGCTTATTTACATACTGAGCGAGAATCGAACGAGCATTTTTCGAGCATTTTTCGAGCGATCGTCGAGCGATCTTCGATCGTCGAGCAGTTTGGACAGCCCTAGTCGTAAGGGTGAGAAGGGTGCATGCGGGGAGTGAGTTCACCTAAGGGGAACATCGTCACCATCAACTTTAGGTGAGTGGGGGAGTGTTTACTTCATAGGGGAAGGAGAGAGAGAGAGTTGAATATTAGTGGGCCCACTCTTTTCAACCAATTACATTTTTTTTGTTTTTTATATTTAAAAAAAATAGTTTATTCCCCCTCACGAGAGGTGACTACCCCTTGTGTTTTTTTAGGCAAGAGGGGTGTAAGAGAGGTGAATTGATTTGACATGACACCTCATGATTGGGTGGGTGGAAAGTTTACCCCATCTCATGAGGGGTGCACCCCTTTCAACTTAACAAGTTATCTAGTGGTTAGTCACTTGGTTTCTTTACTTGAGGTCCCAAGTTCAACTCCTACCACCATCATTTTGTAGAATATTGGTGGTGGCAATAAAGTTTAGAACTTGGCATTTCTGGAGGTCGCCAGTTCTAAACCGAGTCAAATTGGGTTTTACCACAGTAGGCCTTCGGGCGGGCGGGTTTTCCCTTGAATTGGTGGCTTGGTGGCTCGGGTATGCATCCAACTCTGACTGTTATGGAGGACGGGGTGCATTTACTCGATTAAGGACATCCCATGATACTTATCTAGTGATTTAGTTTTTTATTTTTTGAACGGAAAATTTGGATCACTAACGGAACACTGGAGTATCATCGTGCCACCAGCGGAACCATCCGATCATATCCATCTCCACTAGGCATAATGCCTATACACAAATTCAGGAGGAAACTCAATAAATATGGGAAAAAACCATCTTTTGGGAATCGAACTCAGGACCTATCGGTCCCAAAGTTTTATCCCACCCCAAGATGCCATTAGGCTAAAAAGCCATGGACTTATCCGGTAATTTAGTTGACCGATAAAAAAAATATTAATATGAGACCACCCGTGATGGGCATGGTCTCTTAAAAATTTTCAGCCAAACACGCCATATCTCGCCCCAGCCCCACCCCCCATGGCGTATTTGGGCATTTTTCACGAAAAAAATTGTTCCAGCGTGTTTTGAAACACGCCAACTTTGCACAAGTTTTCAAAATTCGATCGTTTTCAAACGGTAAAAACCTTTAGTTTTTTTATTTTTTTTTATTCCCATTTTAATCTTTAAATACCCCACATTTCTCCAACTTTTTATAAAAATAACCCACTTTCTACCAACCTTTATCTCAACCCAATCTTCCAACTTTTATAAAAACTCAACCATGAATCCATTCCGACCCCCGTTTGGTGTTCCGTCAATACCACCTCCAAGGTGATGCGTTGATCGTTGCGCAAAAGCACCGCCAAAAACTTCGGGAAAAATACGGATTTTAGATCATCATCTTTTTTTTTTAACTTTATCTCTTTTTTTATTTCCGTTTTTTTTAAGTTTAGTCAGTTTTTATTTTTTTTTATTTCTAGTATTGTAATTTTTTTTAATTTAATGAAGTATTTTAAGTTTTTAATTGAGTAAAATGCACGGATAGTCCCCGTGGTTTGGTGAAATTTCACCTTTAGTCCCCAACTTTTCAAAACTACACTCTTAGTCCCTGTGGTTTGACTAGTTGTTACTCGGATAGTCCCCAAAGTTGATGGAGGTTAGTTTTTCTGGTTAAGTGGGTGTGAAATGACAAGGACTATCCGAGTAACAACTTGTCAAACCATAAGGACTATCCGAGTAACAAGTTGTCAAACCACAGGGACTATCTGTGTAATCTTCATCCGCTTTAGGGACTATCCGAGTAACAACTTGTCAAACCACAGGGACTAAGAGTGTAATTCTAAAAAGTTGGGGACTAAAGGTGAAATTTCACCAAACTACAGGGACTATCCGTGCATTTTACTCTTTTTAATTTAAAAAAAAAATAATTGTGTAATGATTGGATGGGGCGTTATTGGGCATTATTCCCACTACGCCACTTTTGCAAAAAACGCCTAATAATGCCCATATACTGACTGAACTGCCACATAACAGACAACGCCACAAGATAGAGACATTATTTATCAAACCACTTTGAGTATTGGGAAAGTAAAAGGTCAAAAGGAAACACGGCAAAACTCAAAAGTAACATTTTCAGTCAACTTCATTTAATACTTATTTATTTACTTTTTTTAAAGGCATTTATTTACATTATTTGCAGTCAACTTCATATAAGCTTTTGCCTTTAAAAGAACTAGGTTTATCAATATTCGCCGCATTGCGGCGAACTTCTTTTTTTTATTTAGTCTGTGTTTACATGTGTTTTGAAACCACTACAAGCGTGTTGCACACGGAACCACTAATAAGAATAAAAAGTAAATGTATAAAAAAAACAATAAAAACAACCGAAAGAAAATCAACCAGAAAAGTTGTATGGTAATGATGTTGTTCGTATGAAACTCATGGTCAGAGATGAGCAAATAGTACTTGGTACCGATACCGAATTTCCCGAACCGAAAGATCTTAACTACCAATTCGGTACCGACTTTTGGCGTTTCTGCTACCGATTCGGTATCGCCGTACCCCTAAAATAAATAAAAAAAGAAATCATTAAAAGTTGAAAAAAATAAAAAAAATAAATAAAAAACTGTGTGATACCGTTGTTGTTCGTACGGTACCCGTGATAAGCGATGAGCAAATAGTACTGGGTAGCATTTATCCCAACCCGTAATAAAAAAAATCAATAAAGTTAAGAAAAATAATAAAGGAAATAATTATAATTATAATATTAGAATAATAAAAGTGTTAAAAAAGCTATATATTATTATTATAATAATAAAAACACTATTCATTGGGTTTGTTTATTAATATATAAATATTTATTAATATATAGATAATTTATCTACTTTATTTGTTGTAAACATTTTTGTTTGTTTTATTTTTTTTATTTTGCTTATTTATTATTTTATTAAATATTGGATTTACTTTATTAATAAGTTTTTTTTTGAACGGCTAATTTCTTTAATCCACTGTCGTCTGTAGGACTGGAACTCAAGACCTTACTCTTCCCAACCTAAGTGTTTTAAAGGCTTTGCCTTTGTCAATGGACAACCACCCCATTAGTTACTTTATTAATAAGTGATCGGTTCTTTTTGTTGTTGAAGTTATTTTTATTACAAACTAAATATTATTTATAAAACTTCTAAATAACTTTAAAAGTTTTATCAAAGAATATTTGATAACGTTCTCATATGTAGTATAACCTTTAATAAAAAATTATAATTAACATATATTTTAGAATGTAAAATAAAATTATATTTGGATCCTATAATTAAATTGTTTTTATTCTTAGTTTATTAGAGAGTGACACTATATTAAAAAAATATAGATTAAGAGCAGCATTCATATTATCTTTTCTGCATAGTTTTTTTTAGAGAAAAATGCAATTTGCGTCCCTGTGATATGTGCCAAACATCAACCTGAGCCCCTAAATTCATTTTTTGGTTTTTTGAGCCCCTGACCTTATAAATTCATAACACTCTGAGTCCTTCTGTCACACTGCCGTTTGTTTGACTGTTTGAGCCAGGGGTAAGACCGTCTTTTTGATTTATTTCCCTTCTAAAAACCCCAAAATTCACTATTAAGCCCTAATTTACTCCCGCCAAAACACAAAGATAGTTGATTGTGCAAGAGAGAAACCCCAAATCGATGGTGTTCACATGGCGACTTCGTCCTCAAGGTGAATACTACGATCCTGAAGATATATATGGTAAGTTGATTGTGTCTTCTTCCTCGGGGGTATAGTCTGTTTTCGGTTTGTTGAGAATGAGTTTGATGTTTTGATCATTTGTGTTAACAGGGAATGAACCCAGACTATTTTCGATAAAGATTAACCATGGAGGTGAGTTCACTGATTATACAGGAAGGGAGTATGTCAACGGTAAGGTTAGTTACATTGACTGGGTTAGGTTTGAAAAGTTAAGTGTTGCTGTTCTTCGTGAAATGCTGAAAGATATAGGTTACTCTATAGATGATGTGTTCAATTATTTTGTTAAAGATCCTAATGTGTGTTTGGATTTTGGTCTTAGACACTTTACTGATGATGATGAGTTAGATTATGTGTATGACCAACTTAGAAAAGGATGCAAGTTAGTAGATTTGTATGTTGAAATAGGAGACTCTAGAATCAAGGATTCAACTGCAATGAGCCTGGCTTTACTAGATAATGTGGGTAAAGATAATGTGGTTGAGGGTGAGTCAGAAAGTAGCGAGGCAGTTTCTGAGGGTGAGTCACAAAGTAGTGATAAAGAGAACAGTGATGAAGACGATCCAGATCACACATTTGATCAGGAACCACATAATCCAGTGTTTGATTATGAAGTAGATATGAGTCAGTTCAAGGCATGTGTTGACTTTGATCCTGATGAAGTCAATGAGACAATTAAGGATGCTAGAAATGAGAATACTGAAGAAGAACTTAGGCAGGAAGATATAACTTGTGATCATGAGGATTTTAGTGATAAAGATGATAACTGTACACTGCTGGACAAGGTTGTGAAGAAGGTAAGGAAGAAGAGAAAAAATACAGGTAATGTTAGTGACTCATACCTCCCATTTTCAATTGGTCAATTAATACCAGATAAAAAACAATTGAATGACATGGTTAAGACATATGCTGTTAAGAGTAGAAGGCGGATTTATATATTAAAAAATGATAAGTTGAGGTTCAGAGTTATTTGTCTTGGGACTAATCCTACTTTGGGTTCTGGTGAGGGGCAGAATAGTAAATTTAGAGGGCTAGGGTTAAAACAAGATAAAAGGCATTTGAAGCCCACTTGTCCTTGGGCGGTTCAGATCTCCAGGAGAACTGAAAAGGAATCTTGGTGTGTGAAAACCATTACCTCACAACATCATTGCCTCCAAACAAGAGAAGTGGGCCTGTACACCATGTCTCAGATAGCGAATGAGATCCAACCCATGATCGAGTCAAACCCTGACATGCCTTTGCCAGCCACATGATATGCTTGTGAAGAACCATCAGGTGAATGTTTCAATCCAGAAAGTGTTTAGGGCTAAAAGAATTGCTACAACAAGGATCATTGGAGATTATAGAGAGCAGTATGGTATCCTAAGGTCTTATTGTGAAGCACTGTTGAGGGCAAATCCAGGTAGCACAATTAAAATAGACTGTGAACCCTGTGCTAACCCTTGTCTTCCTACTAGGCAATTCAAGAGATGTTATGTTTGTTTTGCTTCGATTATTAGAGGGTTCAAGACGTGTGGTAGAGAAATATTGGGACTAGATGGATGTTTTATGAAAGGTCCATTTCCTGGACAGATTCTTACTGCAGTTGGTGTAGATGGCAACAACGGTATATATCCTGTAGCATATGCTTTAGTGGAGGCTGAAACTTTTAAATCTTGGGAATGGTTTTTGGAATTACTCAAAGATGATCTTGGCTTAGCAGACAGTACCAACTTCACTTTCATCTCAGACAGGCAAAAGGTATGGCATTTTATCATTTAAATGTTTATGGCATTTTATCATATCTAACTTACATTGTCTGAGGCAGGGACTACTGCCTGCATTATCCAAAGTGTTCCCAGACTCTGAACATAGGTTCTGTTTAAGACATATCCACCAGAATCTGAAGAAGGATTGGCCTGGTGATGTGTACAAAAACTTGTTGTATGGAGTAGCATGCAAGACATCAATGCCATATTTTGAAAAGTCAATGGAAGAAATGAAGATTGCAGAGCCTTGTTTCCATGAAAAGCTATCAAATATCCCAGCAAGCAGTTGGTCAAAAGCACACTTTTCAGGTAGGGCCAAATGTGACATATTGTTGAATAATATATGTGAAGTGTTCAATAGGCAGTTGATAGGAGCCAGAGACAAACCTGTAATCACATGTTTAGAGTTCATAAGAGTGTACATGACCAAAAGAATTGTGAATGTAAAGAAGATTCAAGCTAAAGCTCATGGTCCATTAACTCCTCATGCTCAAGAAGTGTTTAATAAGATCAAATAAGAAGCCTCGCAACTCAATGTTTTAATGGTGGATGCAGTACAGTACCAGGTATGTGTATTGCAGTTTGACCAAATAAGACCCTTTACTAGGTGAGTAACTCAATGTTTCAATGTTGGATACTGATTTTGTGTAGGTGAATAGCTCAAGATCCCAGTGTGTTGTTAATATGAAGGTTAGAACATGCACCTGTAGAAAGTGGGATTTAACTAGCATGCCATGTAAACATGCAGTGGCTGCTATCAATGATATGGCCAGGAATGATATTAGGATAGGGATGCCCGAAGAATTGGTTGATGAAGTGTATTGGTTATCCACATGGAAGAAGGTTTATGAGAATGTGATTAATCCAATTCCCGGGCCTGAGAATTGGATACCCTCACAATGTCCCACCAAACTTCTGCCTCCCAAACACCATAAGCAGGTTGGGAGGCCACAAAAGAAGAGAAAGAAATAAGTTGGTGAGGCTGAAGTTGAAGCTCATTTTGATAGTGAGGGAAAAATGACCAGGAAGGGCAATACAACCAAGTGCAGCAAGTGTGGAAATTTGGGACAAAACAGTAGGACATGCAAGGGGCAGGGTGGGGAGAATGTTGTACATGCACCAAGTGAGGATCAAGTTGCAGGTGGAGAAGACAAAACCAGGAAGGGCAAGTGTAGCAAGTGTGGAACCTTGGGTCACAACAGTAGGACATGCAAGGGTCAGGGAGGGGAGAATGTTCAAGAATCTCAAACTGCAACACAAGGTGCACCAAGTTCGAGTGAAGCTTAGTTAGGTTGATTTCAATGGTTTAAGACTTGTTTATGTATGGTTTAAGACCTGTTTATGTAGTGGCCCACTTCAAGACTTGTTTATGCAGTTCAACTATGCAGTTTATGTTTTGTAATGCAGTTCAACTGCAGTTTATGTTTGTAATGCAATTTATGTTTTGTAACTGCAGTTTATGTTTGTAATGCAGTTTATGTTATGCTGATCTTGGTAATGCAGTTCAACTGCAGTTTATGCAGTTAATGTATCATACACATTAAGTCTCAACCACAACTAAATTTCATTAAACGTATCAAACACATGCCGAGTCTCATCCAATCGGTCAATACAAACATTTAAAACCCTAACAATCTACTTCCAATGAGCATCATCATTTGACCATTCGAAGTCAGAAGAATGCTCCCCCGAGTACGGATCATGGTACCAATCATCCTCCGGTGGTTGAACTGCACATTCCCACCTAGCCCATTCCAACTCTTCTGAGTCGTAGTCCGCTGCTGGATCTGGAAGAGACGCTTCATACTCTGCTTTCAACACTTCTATCACAGCATCATAGTCATCAAACCACTCCTCCTTCAGCACAGACGGCACTAAGTCCAACTCATTGTCAGCCACTTCCTCAACCAATTCGTTATTCTACACATCAACGGCAACATTCATAACATTAAACTGATACTAAACTTGTTCAATGTTCATTCATACATTAACCAAAACAAGACACATAACCAACATTCATTACATTAAACTAAAAATACACATAAACCACCACAATCATAAACCAACTAAACAATAAACACATCTTCAAAAACATCATTTCCTTAGCTTTCTTAATTGCCAAATCATCTTTCTTTTCCATGCTCCTTAACAATATGGGTATTACCTTCTCACAACCAGAGCATGAATTTGAAGGTGGAGATGAATGTGACAACCGTCAAATTTGCATGCATCCGTACAATTAATTAATATTGATTTATGCTTAATGACTGTGCTTAATTACAACTGATGACTTAAACTGTTTTCTGATTTCTGTATCATACATACATATGCATCACATTTCATACTGTCACACCATTTGTTACACACAAACTTTAGTGACATACTTGATGCACAAAGCACAGTTAGCACAGTGAGCGGATAACTCAGAAATATACTGACAGTGCCAGTACATAGACAGACAATGTTTTGAGACCCAGTATGGGTCAGGTACAAGGTACTACACTAGTATAGTGAGTAGGGAAGTGAGGACCATAAAATTGCGTCACTAGGTGATAGATAAAGTGCCGGGAAGTGCCAAAAACTCACTTTAAGTGCAGAATTCTGCATTTTTCAGCAAAATTCAGCATTTTAATATGCTAGTAACATGCAGAAAATTGACTAAATGGTCCTGAATGCTTTCCTAAGTGTTGGGAATTAAAAGTGTCACAAAAAGTCATATAAAAGACACTATACGGTATCACTTAGCACTTTAACGGAACGGTATCTAACCGAGCAACCGGACATTACCCGGGGCACCAAAATTTTGCCAAACACATTGTTTAATTATTTCTTGGCTAGTTATGATCCCGCACACCATAACACCCACTAGAAATCGACTAACTAATACATGTACCCTTATACTTAAACTTGAACTAATAATTACCACTTACCATTCAAAGTTTCATTTTACCCCCCCCCCCCCCATATGAACTTACGGTCCTAGGGACCCCACCAAAATCCACCCCATACTCTCCTAGATATGTATCATATCTTTCTTGATTGTTGCTTGATATTTTAGACATAATATTTGAAAGAAAATCTTTACAAGCATAGTGTATAAGATCATTCCTACCTCATCATATCTTCACAAAAATCACCCCAACTCCCTCATCTCTCTCTCTCCCCTCTCGGCTCCATCAAGAACCACCACCACCACCACCTTACAACCCTCATCTTTCCATTTTTAAGCTTCATTCAAGTACTTAAAGGTGATTCTTGGAGCTTGGAGCTTGTGGATCATCAAGGAGCTTCATTACTTGCTTTCTCACACCATTTTCACCATCTTTTTCACTAGAGATCTTCCCTAGCCTTTGAGCTAGTTGTAAGTTCCTTGGTTAACCCTTGTTACTTCTCTTTTGTGGTTAAAAATTTGTAGTATGTTGTTTATATCAAGAACACTAAGAACAAGAATTAAAAGATTAAACATAAAGCTTACATAAAGAGGAAAACATGATGAAATGTTGTAGTATGATGTTGTTGTGAATATATTGTTGATTTCTTATTGGTTCTTGGTAAAGTGATGTTAATCATCATATGAGACTTGTTAAATAATGATTAAAACCATGATTTAACAAGATTAGGAGGTGATTATGTGCTACATAGAATAATCATCCTCTAAGTTTAAACATGAACTTGATAAAAATGAATTTCTTGAAATATAGTGAACAAAATGACTTGGTGATCATGTAGATCCGAGAATTACAAGAGACCTTTCTAAGCAAACCAAGTCCAAAAGTCGGTTTTAAAGAGATCATGACTTTTACATACACTTACCCTATTTTTTTAATCAAATAAGTGTAAGAGTGCTAGTAAATCAAGAAAATTTGGCAAATAAATATTTTTGTTCATAAGTTGTGAACATCTAGAAATCCCGAGAATGAGCTTTTAACAAAAGTAAACACACTTAGGAAGGTAACTAAGGCCACTAAACGTTTTACCAAATTACTACGCGTATTTGTGAAATATCAACTTCATGATTAATATAAAAACGCATATAGTTTTTGCTCTTGGTGATGTAAGGTGTTTAAAGATTGATTGTTGATGATTATTGTGATTGTTTCGAAAAGAAAATGATATGCTTAATAGCATGGACACCTCCGTTTTCAGGGGAAACTATGGCGAAATTTTCTAAAAATATAAACACTTAGAAAATATTTTCTAGACAAGTGTTTGCAAGTGTATTTTTAACTATGATCTTCCACATAAACCTTGCCATAGATTTTTGTAACAAAATACAAATTATTGGAGGATGGTTTTTGGAAATAAAAATGGGTAAATATATATATATTTAGAATATATATCTTGTATTAAGACGCTTGTGTGAATGTTTGCATGATTTGTGAACTAGTCATATTATTTTAGGGTAAAATAATATATCTTAACAAAAGACCATGAAATTACAACTCCAAAATAATACCAAAAATCACAAGGGATGAAATATAAGTTACACATTTAATATTGTGAAGCTGAACAATAAAACGTAACTTATGAAATATTCCGGAAGACACCGCTACAATATATTTTTGGTAAATACTATTTTGGAAATGAAAGAAGTGAAAATATGATTTTTGTGCAAATTACCAAACATATCATATTTTCGTCAAAGAGAAAATATATTACTTTTGGGAAGTTAAAATATATTTTCTTAGCATATTAGAATATATATGATTTTGGAAAATATATATTTTCTGGACGATACATTATTTTTGGGGCAAAATAAGTTATTATATATTTTCTAAAGTGGGACTTGAAAATATAAGTGTTTTGGAAATATATATTGAGAATATATTGACGTATTTTATTTGGAATAATACACCGAAATACGACGCCAATACTTGGCAAGATATACCAATGCAAGAATACGAATACACAAGTATGAGATACTCCCATCCTTGGGAGGGAAATGCGAATAACAATACTTGAGAAAGGCACTAGTCAATACTAAGACAAGGCACGACCCGCTCGTCTAACAGACCATAGTACGCATGTAGGTAGTCGTGCGTTCTAGAGGGAGCTTCGAGTTACATTGGATACGAAGACGCAAAACAGTGAGTTCATGTCCCCCTTTTCTTTTAACTGTTTTCAGTTTTATACTTCGGGGGTGAAATACACGTTACAATTATTACAGACACTTTTATACATGGTATGGTTAGCTTAAGGAGGGTTTACTACTTAGATCATGTGAGTGGGTAGGCGAATACTTGAGGCCATTAATCCTCGTTGTAGGACCGAGGGACATGAGTGATAGATCTATTCGGGTGTAGCGAGCCCCACTCTTGAGTCCGCTGAGTGGACCATGAGGTGACTATGTCTTACAGACGAAATCTGCTAGGTTTGAGTCTTCCTGCATCACTTCACACATATTAATGGCCTTGCAAACCATTGGTGATCTCTTTTTCCTTATTGCTACATACCAGGGACTTACATACATACTTACAACGTTTCAAAGGTTTATACGTACACACAAACGAACACATGAACTCGCTCAACTTTTGTTGATGTTTTCGAATTACATGTATTTCAGGGAATAAGTAATGGACCTGGCGGGCGTTGGAAGTTTTTATGCTGCGTTAAGAACAAAGATGTCATCCATGGTCTTTGAGTTTGGTCAGTGTGTCTCTTTCCTGGACAAGACACGCCTTCCAAACCTTGGTGCTATTTAATATCTTTTGACGAGTCCTTAGTGAACTCATAAACATTTTGTATGATTGTAAAACTTGAAATTTAAGTCTACGCTTTTGAAACAAGGTTATTATGTTTTAAACTTATTTTATGGATGACAAATCTAAGGTTTTATCATATAGTTGATGTTATGATTGAATGCAATGATATTAAAGAAGTCACACCATAATCACGCTTCCGCAAAAGTCTGGGTGTGACAGCTTGGTATCAGAGCCTCGATCATAGCGAACTAGGATTCTTTCTCGAGTCTAGACTATGATCATCAGGGCTCTCACGAAAATGTTTTCAACATTTTTACATTGCATACTCTCAACGTCTAGATCTAGGGAACAAACATTTTTACAAACAAAAGGTACAAATACACACTTCAAAATTTATGTTTGTAATTCAGTCTTAGAGACTGAGGGAGTTCAGCCTTAGAGGCTGGGGAGGTTCAGTCTTAGAGACCGAGGGGTTCAATTCTTAGAGATTGGGGAGGTTCAGTCTTAGAGGCTGGGGAAAATTTAGTCTTAGAGACTGGGAGGTTTGGTCTTAGAGACCAGGGATTTAGTCTTAGAGACTGGGAGGTTTGGTCTTAGAGACCAGGGATTTAGTCCTAGAGACTGGGGAAGTTGGTCTTAGAGACCAGGGAGTTGGTCTTAGAGACCAGGGAGTTGGTCTTAGAGACCAGGGATTTAGTCTGAGAGACTAGGGAGTTCAGTCTAAGAGACTAGGTGGGATGGTCTGGGAAAGACTAGGATGATTACTTGCTTACATTGTTATCACATACATGCTTAATTGTTGATTATTGATAAACGTGCATATGTGGAAACTGTTTGCATACGCTAACTGATAGTGATTACTATGGAAATACATACTATGACTACCATGTACCGATACACATGTCGCCTTGATCAAAAAGCGGGTTGTCAAACATTGATGACCCTATGGCCGCCGCCACAAATAATGAGACTGCACTTGCGTCGGAGATATTTACGTCAGACACTGAGAGTGATTCTGATATGCTGACCATGGGCAAGGACGACTTACAACAGTCCGCGCTACCAGATTTTGGGGATGATTTATCCTTGCTGAAGGCTTCTCTGACAAGAATCCTTCTGTTACTCTTGTTCCGGTCCATGACCACTTTATCACTGGTCATTCCGATAGTGAACACACCATGGCCCCGATCCTTGACAATACGCCTCATGTGGACCTTTCCTTCCAAAGGGTGGCTACTCGACGAATAGTCAATGACATTGACATGACTATTGATGGTCCTCCTGACAACATCCATGGTGATGGAAAGTTAGACGAGAACGTTATTACAAATTTCACATCTGAGACCTCTGTTATCAGGCTATCCTCTGCGCCTAGAATACACTCGATTTCAGACTCCTTTGAGTCTGTGACATTTACAGCCCTATAGATGGCCGGATTACAACTTTCTACTACTGACACAGATGACAACGCCGTTATGACTGCTGCACTATCACTGCTCGAGGCACCACACCGTTACACGACCCAGAGACTGTCCCTGAGCTAGCTTCTGCACCTTTTGGGTCAGCTTGATGTTGCACCTACTGAACCTGCACCTTTACTTGATCATGACCCTGTTTCTTTTGGTTTACCAGGCATTGCATCCCTTATACCCGACCCAGTACCTGCACCTAGTGATCTTCCTATCAGTTGAGACATTTGTTCCTGCACCTTCACCCGCTGATGTTGCTCTTGTGAAGACCGACGTCCATTGCGCCAACATACCTATCGCTTTCTTTCAAGACATACCCGCACCCCGGGAAGGTACTCCAGGTCAGCACCCGCGTAACGATCCCATTTGCTACAGCAGCATTTTCTACGACCTCGCAGGCCGCACCGTTTGCTACCTTCACCCCCACACCGTTGGACGAGTCATTTCGATGGTTCCTACCATACACTATGCTGGAATTAGACCCTTACATTATGGAGGCTACACACGGGATAAGTTGCTCCTGTAACATCAGATACAGTTTGAGAACATGAGTCACAGAGTTTTGGAGCTTGAGCTGACACCACGTCCTTCACCCTATTGCCAGTATACTTTGGTCCTCCACGTTTATCAAAGATTCTTTTTGCGCTCTTACCTGCTGTTATTACACCTTTCCCAGGTTTCTGATGCTTATTTCTTTACTGTCGAGCGGCAGAGCAGATAATTACTTCGACGTGTACACAAGCCCGAGGAGGAAGTCCACGCATGTTAACAGTTTACTTTTCTTTCCTCCTCCACCTCAGACACCGGTATAGTGGTTTCTGGATTATGCAGATTGCATTACATTTGGGTAAAGACACAAATGATAAGCCGGGATTGTGGAGACTTTTAAAGACCACTTCAGACTATGTGATTTTGATACACTGACATACTTGTTGGACAAGGGTAGGGTGACCCTGTGTCCCTGTTGATGTGATACATTTTGAAAAACAATACAATTGTGGTCGGAGAATAATGAGAGCCCAATCATCATTAAACAAGCGACAATACTTTGTGACCTATAACCAATGAAAGCTCAGTCGCTATGTCTTCGTTAAAGCACGTTGTTGATCCATATGTGTGAGCTATAATTATAATGCTACGTGCTTGCTTGTTATGCTCTCATTAAACATAATTACCAAATTACTTGGTTATGCTATGATTATGCTATTGCTTGATTGGTTGATATAAAATACATGTATGTACATATGACCTCGAAACAACTATATTGTCACACCCCGATTTCCACGTGT
Source organism: Helianthus tuberosus (assembly GCA_030545235.1). Taxonomy (NCBI): domain Eukaryota; kingdom Viridiplantae; phylum Streptophyta; class Magnoliopsida; order Asterales; family Asteraceae; genus Helianthus; species Helianthus tuberosus. The sequence goes on from CM060429.1 coordinate 146,778,571, forward strand.
CACCGGTGGGCCCGGTGGGGGAGTATCGTGACGTGGTTGGCAACATAATAGTCAAACAACACAATAATCAATATGCACAGCGGAAGCAAAATTTAAAATATGATACAACCGAATTTAATATTGTAATATCAAATGTCACAATATTCGGAAGTTTATCCACAGATGGATCGTAAATAAAATAGTATTAATGGTTCAACAGACTTCAGGCATCTTAAGCTTGCGAGACTTCTAGTGATGCTAAGGAGAAATCCCAGCCAATTACGCTTAGTACCTGCATTTAATCTTTTTGGGAAAATACGCCAGTTTACACTGGTAAATACAATCATCTGACTCATTTTGGAAAATGATTGAAAATTTGTTTGGATGCACGTGGCATAAATATTTTTATTTAACTTGGGAGAATTATTTAATATTATAATCTTGTGAACGAATTACATGTTCCTTGTGCGTTCAGTAGCCCGGATCTTGTCCGGGTTAAAGATCAATAGACACACCACAATATTCTTTTGTGCACTGACGGGTGTACGCCTACACCCCGCGCTTAAGTCGTGGCCATTTCGTAAAATGATGCCAAGGATATCCGGGACATGGTCATTAACCCCCCAAAGGCTTTAAGTAACAAGACTGTTTAAACGATCCGATCAAATTTATTCAATTACCCACTCAACGGTGGAGAATTTGATGCCCGATCAAGCGGTATGCTATATACCGTAACCCAAGCCCGTATAGGGAAAATAAGTTAAAAGTATTTACCTGAGCAATGTATAAATCACAATAAGCAAATTGCAAGTAGCTTTTACTGGTTCTCCTAATCTGGAACGAAGGTTTATAATAACCTATTAGAATCCTAACGGGTCTTTAGTTAAGCTTAAGCTTAGACCGGTTAGTTTCACAGATACGGTTCGTACGCACGATTAAGCGAAGACCGGATAGAATGTGATTTAGACCCAACAAGTTCAGAGACTTGTTTAATATGGGTATTTCATACACATTCTGGATTTTGAGATAAAACCGATAAGGTTTGACCCGTTTCGGCTAATTTATGTAAATTTGTTACATAAACCGAACCGAACGCGTAAAAAGCGTAACGGGTAGTAATGAGAGCCATTTACAGGTTTCCTAAGTTAATATGCTCCATATATGTTGTGACATCAGTAAGATATCATTTATTATGCCCGAAATGAATTTAAACACAAACTATGCCCCGTAGGGGTAGTTTGGTCATTTTAAAGGTTGTAAAAGAGTTTAAGTGATAACCTGAGTTACAGGCCTGATGTAATCAGAAAATATACTCAATTTTCCAAGTTATATCAGTAGGTTAAAGTATATAAGTGAAATTTATCAATTACTACCAAACTATGCCCCGTAGGGGTATTTTGGTAATTTCACATAGGCCGAAAAGCTCAAAACTGAAGTCTGAGTTTATCAACCTTTGCTTACTGTCAAAATATTATAATTTGCCTCAAATATCAGTAGGTATCACCCTTGGTATGTTTAAAATAGTTTTAGTACATACTATGCGTTAAAAAAAGCTTAAAAAGGCGATTAGAAGCCGTTTCCGGGTTCGATACTTAAATCTGATATTTTTATATTTCCAGAAGGCTTAAAATAATTTATTTATCATATGTGATCAGTAGCAAAAGGTTTGGAGTCGTTTAGATATGTAAAACTCATTTTATAGCCCGTAAGGGCAAAACCGACAATTACCGGATTAAGCCTACGACTATGAGTTATGCTCAGCCTAAAATTGATTAAAAATCTTTAAAAATCCTAAAATAATATATTACATCAGTGGGTAAAGATTTTTGGTATTAAAAAGTAGGCTTAACTAGGCTATACGCTAATTACGCAGTTTTATTAACATAAAGCTTTCATTTTACGCTAACGAGCATAACTCTTAATCTACACCTCAAACTGATGTCAAATTTTGCATACAAGTTTAAATATCAGTATTTAAAGTTTCTACTCTTTTACATTTCCAAAAATCACGTTTTAAGGTAATAAGGGCATAATGGTCAACATATGGGCAATTAACGGAATCATACGTATTAATTGGATAACTAATGATCCGAGGTGTATAATCACAGAGGGTTATACTAGCATGTAACCCGGTCCAAATAAATCTCTAAGGCATTTCTAAAACATGCCATAACGGGTCAGAACTGAAAGTCAAAGTATAAGTCAAACTATGCGACTTTCGGTTCCGAACCGGGTCTAAACAGGAAATTGTCGGGTTGAACATGTTTAGACATGTCCTTACACTAATTACCAAGTTATATTAATGATCAAACAGGTTGTATGTGTTCTACATTGCTAATCATGCATAAATTGTAATTTACACATTCTGTTGACTTTTTAAATACAAGTTTGACCCGACATTTGACCTAGTTAGAGTGGGAACCAGGGGGAACCCTTTTGAGGGTTTATTACCCACATAATTACCAACTTATAACTACTTTTGATTCGAGATTTGACTGAGCCATTATTAATTAATCTCGAAGTCAAACCGTAATTACGATGGTTTGACTTTTAGCTAAATAACTAAGCTAAACTTAATTAAGAAAGGATTAGCAAACTTACTGAAGTCCTAAGCTTGATTAGTGATCACTTGAGAGAAGGTTTGAGCTCCAGGAATGATCAGAAAGCTGAAGGAAATGGTGTGATGAATTGTTTGCAACTCAAGGCCCTTTTATAGTGAATTCAATCACCACAAAGTGTTGACAACAAAGTCTAGCACTTACCACAACATTGCCACAGGTGTCCTACATGTTTAGGGGCTGCTTAGGGGCCAAGGGATATGAGGAAACTCGTTTAAAGGTGAGTTTTTGCGTTTAAACAGCAAACATGAACATTTCTGTCGCTGGGCAGCTGCTTGCGCACCGTAAGACTCCTGTTGTTGCGGTGCGCAAGCGTTCATCAGGGACCAAAACTTTGTTCTTTCATGCATTCGAAAGGGCAACCATCTTTATCCGACTTTGGGGCCTCAATTATCATTTAGGGACCTCCCAAAATGGCCTTGAGCAGTTACATACCCTACCATTTTGAATTGTTTGCTTGAATCCATTTTGAAAGTGCCGAACAATAAGGTTTACCGTGCATTTTCTTCGTAGGAGTCCACCATTTCAATTATTGTCAAGAATTTCTGGATTTAAGATATATTAGATGTTTAAGATATATATACTTGGGTCTTTGGATTTATAAATGAGGTCGTTCAGAGGTAAAAATTAACATGACGCCACTTTTAAATCCTGCCAAAACATATTTATTAAATCCGGGTTTACAACGCGTTTTGTCTTACATGACACGTGTCGTTATATCATTGAACACGAATTTTTGAGGTGTTACATCCTCACCCCCTTAAAATAAATCTCGACCCGATATTTACTGAAATAAATAAGGGTACTTTTCTTTCATGGTGGATTCAACCTCCCACGTATATTCGGGACCTCTACGGGCATCCCATTTGACCTTAACAATAGGTACATTCTTCCTTCGAAGCTTCTTTACCTGTCGATCTTCAATCGACAAAGGTTTTTCTACAAATTTCAAGCTCTCATCTATATGCACATCTGTATGTGGTATAACCAGTGATTCATCAGCGAAACACTTTTTCAGATTGCAGATGTGGAACACATTGTGAATTCCGCTGAGCTCTTCCGGTAGGTTTAACTTATAGGCAACTGACCCGACCCGTTCAATAACCTCGAAAGGTCCTATGTATCTCGGGCTTAGCTTGCCTTTCTTACCAAATCGCATCACTCCTTTCCAGGGTGATACTTTGAGCAACACTTTATCACCTACTTCGAAGTGAAAAGCTTTACGCTTCGGATCTGCGTAGCTCTTCTGCCTATCTCGGGCAGCTTTGAGACGGTCACGAATCTGGACAATCTTGTCTGTCATTTCAAAGACTATCTCTGGTCCTGACAATTGGACATCTCTAACTTCTGCCCAACAAATGGGCGATCTACACTTTCTACCGTATAATGCCTCAAAAGGCGCAGCCTTAATGCTGGTATGGTAGCTATTGTTGTAGGAAAATTCGATTAACGGTAGGTTCTTATCCCAACTACCACCCAAATCGATCGCACATGCACGTAGCATGTCTTCCAACGTTTGAATAGTACGCTCACTCTGACCGTCAGTCTGGGGATGATAAGCCGTACTAAAATTCGAATGTGTGCCCAAAGATTGTTGGAAACCCTTCCAAAAATGTGATGTGTATCTAGTATCTCTGTCAGAGATAATAGACACAGGTATGCCATGTAAGGCTACAATCTTATCAACGTATAACTGGGCTAACATGTCGGAGCTATAAGTCTCCTTTATGGGTAAGAAATGTGCTGACTTAGTCAGTCTATCAACTATAACCCATATTGTATCATTGCCTTTCCTTGTCTTTGGCAACTTGGTGATAAAATCCATCGTCACCATTTCCCACTTCCACGTAGGAAGTTCAGGCTGTTGTAGCAAAGCTGACGGTTTTTGATGCTCGGCTTTGACTTGCGCACATGTCAAGCATTTAGCTACATGGGTGGCTACAGACTTTTTCAAGCCTATCCACCAATAATTTGCCTTTAGATCCTGGTACATCTTATCAGCTCCAGGATGAACGGAGTATTTGGAACTATGGGCTTCCTGGAGGATGACATCTCGATGTCCTCCATAAATTGGAACCCATATTCGTCCATTTAATCTTAGAATTCCGTCCTTGCTAAGAGTTAACTGCTCCTCAGTTACTCCTAACTTTTCATTAGGATAGTTAGCTTCCAACACAGCTTCCTTCTGTGCAGCTAACAACCTTTCAATCAAATTATTCTTTATCTCCATGCGCTTGGCATTTATTCGGATAGGTTTCACCCTTTCCTTCCGACTCAAGGAATCGGCGACTACATTCGCCTTGCCAGGATGGTATCTGATTTCACAATCATAATCATTTAAAGTCTCCATCCAGCGGCGTTGCCTCATATTTAATTCCTTCTGATTAAACAAATGTTGGAGGCTCTTGTGATCAGAATAAATCACACACTTGACACCATATAGATAGTGCCTCCAAAGCTTCAGTGCGAATACAACGGCACCCAGCTCCAAGTCATGGGTGGTGTAATTCTTTTCATGCACTTTCAATTGTCGTGAAGCGTAGGCAATAACTTTGCCTTTCTGCATAAGCACACACCCCATGCCAGTGTGCGAAGCATCACAATAAACCACAAATTCTTCTATTCCATCTGGCAATGTCAGTACTGGGGAGTTGCTCAACTTTTGCTTCAGAATATCAAAGGACTCTTGCTGCTTAGGGCCCCAAATGAACTTTATTTTCTTCTTAGTCAAGGAAGTTAGGGGTGCAGCAATCCTTGAAAATTTTTTGATGAAACGCCTGTAATATCCTGCCAATCCCAGGAAGCTACGAATCTCTGTAGGCGTCTTTAGTTCTTGCCAGTTCATAACTGCTTCAACCTTAGCGGGATCCACTTGGATACCACGCTCACTAACCACGTGTCCAAGGAATTGGACTTCTCGAAGCCAAAATTCACACTTGGAGAATTTGGCATAGAGCTTCTCCTGGTGCAGGAGCTTGAGAATACAGCGAAGGTGTTTCTCATGGTCAGCTTGATTCTTCGAATAGATAAGAATGTCGTCGATGAAAACGATGACGAATTTATCTAAGTACGGTTTGGAAACGCGATTCATGAGATCCATGAACGCGGCAGGTGCATTAGTGAGCCCAAAAGGCATCACTAGGAACTCGTAATGACCATAACGAGTCCTAAATGCTGTTTTGTGTACGTCTTCATCTCTAACCTTCAGTTGATGGTAACCTGACCTCAAATCAAACTTTGAGAAATAACTTGCTCCTTGCAATTGATCGAACAAATCGTCGATCCTGGGTAAAGGATACCTATTCTTGATCGTGACCTTATTAAGCTCACGATAATCGATGCACAGACGCATCGATCCGTCCTTCTTCTTGACAAACAGGACTGGCGCTCCCCAAGGAGACGAACTAGGTTTTATGAAACCCTTGGCTGGCAATTCGTCTAGCCGTGTCCTCAATTCTTTCATCTCCGTTGGAGCCAACCTATAGGGTTCTCTGGCAACTGGTGCTGCTCCGGGGATGATGTCAATCCTGAATTCCACTTGCCTATCTAGTGGCAAACCAGGTAGTTCTTCCGGAAAAACTTCTGGGAATTCAGAGATGACAGGGATGTCTTCTATCTTCGGTTTAGGCTCATCAATAATCACTTGTGCCATGTAGATGACACAACCTTTCTTTAAACATTTCGAAGCCTTGAGCATAGTCGCTTGCTCAGGTAGCCCATACTGGGTATCTCCCCGAATGGTAGTGATTCACCAGACGGAGTCTTTATCACCACTTGCTTTCTGTTGCAAACGATTTGGGCCTGGTTGCGAGATAACCAGTCCATACCCAGAACTATGTCAAAACCGGCCAACTTAAAGGGAAGTAGAGACAGAGGAAAAGAATGGTTCTTAATGGATATAACACACCCATCTAACACAGTTGAGACGGTTTCTAGTGTACCATCTGCTAACTCCACCTCATAATTCACGTTTAAGGTTTTGACAGGTAATTTCAGCAATTCACAAAACTTATTATCAACGAAAGACTTATCAGCGCCTGAATCAAAAAGTACTCTAGCATAGACGTCATTTACAAGGAAAGTACCTGTAATAACGTTGTCGTCTAGAATCGCTTCCTTTGCGTCCATTCTGAAGACTCTAGCATTAGTCTTCTTGGCCTCTTCAGGCTTCTTGGCATATTTCGGGCAGTTGGTCTTAATGTGCCCCTTTTCATTGCAACGGTAGCACGTTGCGTCTTTTATCTTCTTGCAATCCAAGGTTTTGTGATCCGTGGACTTGCATATACCACAAGCATAAGTTTTCGACTGAGTCTGTGAGTTCGACTCAAGTCTGCACTTTCCATAGTGCTGTTTCTTGCAAATTTTGCATTTGGGTTTCTCACAAGAGTGATGCCCATCCTTCCTTGACTCCGATCCCTTCTTGTTGTCACCGCTCCCACGGTGTTTCTTGTTCGATCTACGTGAACCATCATCTTCACGTTTTCTCTTCTCAGCCTCTTTGTTTCTCAGCGATCTTTGTCGGACCGCATCCAGAGTAAGTGACAAAGATATGTCAGCTACAGACCTGAAGGTAGCTGGCCGAGAAGCTTTTACGCTTGCCTTGATTTCCGGGGCTAAACCACCGATAAAACGAGCTATTCTTTTTGGCTCCGGGGTTACCAGATATGGAACCAACCAGGACATCGTGTTGAAGCTCGTTAGGTAAGCTTGACAGTCAAGGTTTATCATCACCAATGATAGAAAATCAGATTCTATCTTCTCTACCTCATGCTGAGGGTAGTAATTTTCCCTGATAAGGGCAACAAATTGATCCCATGACATATTGTACAATGGGATTTTCCCGGTGGCTTGAATCAGAGATCTCCACCATGCTAAAGCTTCACCCTTAAAGGACTGCGACACAAACTTAACCACATCCTTTTCAGCGCATCCACTGATATCTACCACCGTGTCCATCTCGTCTAACCACGTCATGCAGTCGACGGCTCCCTTTTCCCCAGTAAAATCCCTGGGCTTACAAGATACGAAGTACTTATAGGAGCAACCCTTGTTACGGGGTTCTTGATTCAGCACTATCTGCTGAGATGGGACACTTTGATGGTTGGTGGACTGACGGTCATCACCATCTTTCTTGGGTCCATCCTTTTTGGGAGGTGGCTTGCTGTGAGCCTCAGAGTGTGTTTTGGGCTTTGAGGGCGGCGTAGATAGGGTCCTACTCCGAGTCCCACTATAATCTTCGTACTGCCGTTCCAAGGCCTGTGTAACTGCGCCGTCTATTATTGCTTTCAATTCAGCACCCGTTAAATTAATTCGGGTGTTCTCGTTATTCTCCACTGGATGACTATTACCCTCGTCCGAGTTAGCCATTTTAATTGAACTGTTGCAGAAAACAAGGACAATAGTTTATTTGGGAGTTTATTATGGAATTGTCTTTTATGGCAATTCATTAACCATGGTACAGAGACCATATTTGGTTAATTTATAAATCATATTTATTTAGGATGTTTATTATAATTTATCCTAATTATAAAACATTAACAGTTTTATTTGTGGCACAAAAGGCCTAGTTACATGGACACTTTTAATTTAATCTATGATTTCAGAGAATCAAAACATTAAGGAATACGGGCACAATAGGCCTAGTCACAAGGACGTTTATAAATTATAAGCTATGATTTCGGAGAATCAACGCATGAAGGTTTGAACCTAGTTCATTACCTTTATTTGACAGGGAGTCATCGCTACCACTGTCTTTCGGCTCATATGGAAATGAGCAGGGCCCGTAGGCGCTATATTACCACGTATGGTAAAAATATGATCATCTTAATTGATGATCTTAACCCATGATTCAGAGATCGTTAAATTGGGTTAGGAACCTTTTAAGGACTCCTTACATATATATAAAAATGACGTGTGATTTTAACGAATCACGTCCGCCAGGAGTGTTAACATGTTTTCAGATGTTAACTTGGATTTGAATCTTTTGAACAGGTCTTACCATCTTGGCCCGGTCTTATAATGACCAAAAGGCTAGGTTTCACACTTTAAGATTCTTAATTAATAATTGCATAGGCAAATTATTTCAAAAGGAATGATTTTATTTTATTTATTTCATTTATAATTTATATATGCAAAATAAAGGACAACACAAACAAAGTGGAATTTGTCCTATGTTATATGTCTAGACTCGAAAGTTTAGAATTGTGCAATTGTGTAACTGAGATTAAACACAAAAGGCTGGTGTTTAATTCACTTAGTGTTGGCTCTGATACCAACCTGTCACACCCCGATTTCCACGTGTCATCGGTGGGCCCGGTGGGGGAGTATCGTGACGTGGTTGGCAACATAATAGTCAAACAACACAATAATCAATATGCACAGCGGAAGCAAAATTTAAAATATGATACAACCGAATTTAATATTGTAATATCAAATGTCACAATATTCGGAAGTTTATCCACAGATGGATCGTAAATAAAATAGTATTAATGGTTCAACAGACTTCAGGCATCTTAAGCTTGCGAGACTTCTAGTGATGCTAAGGAGAAATCCCAGCCAATTACGCTTAGTACCTGCATTTAATCTTTTTGGGAAAATACGTCAGTTTACACTGGTAAATACAATCATCTGACTCATTTTGGAAAATGATTGAAAATTTGTTTGGATGCACGTGGCATAAATATTTTTATTTAACTTGGGATAATTATTTAATATTATAATCTTGTGAACGAATTACATGTTCCTTGTGTGTTCAGTAGCCCGGATCTTGTCCGGGTTAAAGATCAATAGACACACCACAATATTCTTTTGTGCACTGACGGGTGTACGCCTACACCCCGCGTTTAAGTCGTGGCCATTTCGTAAAATGATGCCAAGGATATCCGGGACATGGTCATTAACCCCCCAAAGGCTTTAAGTAACAAGACTGTTTAAACGAGCCGATCAAATTTATTCAATTACCCACTCAACGGTGGAGAATTTGATGCCCGATCAAGCGGTATGCTATATACCGTAACCCAAGCCCGTATAGGGAAAATAAGTTAAAAGTATTTACCTGAGCAATGTATAAATCACAATAAGCAAATTGCAAGTAGCTTTTACTGGTTCTCCTAATCTGGAACGAAGGTTTATAATAACCTATTAGAATCCTAACGGGTCTTTAGTTAAGCTTAAGCTTAGACCGGTTAGTTTCACAGATACGGTTCGTACGCACGATTAAGCGAAGACCGGATAGAATGTGATTTAGACCCAACAAGTTCAGAGACTTGTTTAATATGGGTATTTCATACACATTCTGGATTTTGAGATAAAACCGATAAGGTTTGACCCGTTTCGGCTAATTTATGTAAATTTGTTACATAAACCGAACCGAACGCGTAAAAAGCGTAACGGGTAGTAATGAGAGCCATTTACAGGTTTCCTAAGTTAATATGCTCCATATATGTTGTGACATCAGTAAGATATCATTTATTATGCCCGAAATGAATTTAAACACAAACTATACCCCGTAGGGGTAGTTTGGTCATTTTAAAGGTTGTAAAAGAGTTTAAGTGATAACCTGAGTTACAGGCCTGATGTAATCAGCAAATATACTCAATTTTCCAAGTTATATCAGTAGGTTAAAGTATATAAGTGAAATTTATCAATTACTACCAAACTATGCCCCGTAGGGGTATTTTGGTAATTTCACATAGGCCGAAAAGCTCAAAACTGAAGTCTGAGTTTATCAACCTTTGCTTACTGTCAAAATATTATAATTTGCCTCAAATATCAGTAGGTATCACCCTTGGTATGTTTAAAATAGTTTTAGTACATACTATGCGTTAAAAACGCTTAAAAAGGCTATTAGAAGCCGTTTCCGGGTTCGATACTTAAATCTGATATTTTTATATTTCCAGAAGGCTTAAAATAATTTATTTATCATATGTGATCAGTAGCAAAAGGTTTGGAGTCGTTTAGATATGTAAAACTCATTTTATAGCCCGTAAGGGCAAAACCGACAATTACCGGATTAAGCCTACGACTATGAGTTATGCTCAGCCTAAAATTGGTTAAAAATCTTTAAAAATCCTAAAATAATATATTACATCAGTGGGTAAAGATTTTTGGTATTAAAAAGTAGGCTTAACTAGGCTATACGCTAATTACGCCGTTTTATTAACATAAAGCTTTCATTTTACGCTAACGAGCATAACTCTTAATCCACACCTCAAACTGATGTCAAATTTTGCATACAAGTTTAAATATCAGTATTTAAAGTTTCTACTCTTTTACATTTCCAAAAATCACGTTTTAAGGTAATAAGGGCATAATGGTCAACATATGGGCAATTAACGGAATCATGCGTATTAATTGGATAACTAATGATCCGAGGTGTATAATCACAGAGGGTTATACTAGTATGTAACCCGGTCCAAATAAATCTCTAAGGCATTTCTAAAACATGCCATAACGGGTCAGAACTGAAAGTCAAAGTATAAGTCAAACTATGCGACTTTCGGTTCCGAACCGGGTCTAAACAGGAAATTGTCGGGTTGAACATGTTTAGACATGTCCTTACACTAATTACCAAGTTATATTAATGATCAAACAGGTTGTATGTGTTCTACATTGCTAATCATGCATAAATTGTAATTTACACATTCTGTTGACTTTTTAAATACAAGTTTGACCCGACATTTGACCTAGTTAGAGTGGGAATCAGGGGGAACCCTTTTGAGGGTTTATTACCCACATAATTACCAACTTATAACTACTTTTGATTCGAGATTTGACTGAGCCATTATTAATTAATCTCGAAGTCAAACCGTAATTACGATGGTTTGACTTTTAGCTAAATAACTAAGCTAAACTTAATTAAGAAAGGATTAGCAAACTTACTGAAGTCCTAAGCTTGATTAGTGATCACTTGAGAGAAGGTTTGAGCTCCAGGAATGATCAGAAAGCTGAAGGAAATGGTGTGATGAATTGTTTGCAACTCAAGGCCCTTTTATAGTGAATTCAATCACCACAAAGTGTTGACAACAAAGTCTAGCACTTACCACAACATTGCCACAGGTGTCCTACATGTTTAGGGGCTGCTTAGGGGCCAAGGGATATGAGGAAACTCGTTTAAAGGTGAGTTTTTGCGTTTAAACAGCAAACATGAACATTTCTGTCGCTGGGAAGCTGCTTGCGCACCGTAAGACTCCTGTTGTTGCGGCGCGCAAGCGTTCATCAGGGACCAAAACTTTGTTCTTTCATGCATTCGAAAGGGCAACCATCTTTATCCGACTTTGGGGCCTCAATTATCATTTAGGGACCTCCCAAAATGGCCTTGAGCAGTTACATACCCTACCATTTTGAATTGTTTGCTTGAATCCATTTTGAAAGTGCCGAACAATAAGGTTTACCGTGCATTTTCTTCGTAGGAGTCCACCATTTCAATTATTGTCAAGAATTTCTGGATTTAAGATATATTAGATGTTTAAGATATATATACTTGGGTCTTGGGATTTATAAATGAGGTCGTTCAGAGGTAAAAATTAACATGACGCCACTTTTAAATCCTGCCAAAACATATTTATTAAATCCGGGTTTACAACGCGTTTTGTCTTACATGACACGTGTCATTATATCATTGAACACGAATTTTCGAGGTGTTACATATATGCATCCCCTGAACAAATATAACCTGACCTAACCAGTCTTCTTTTTAGAAGATGTCGCTACCAACAACCCTCCGCCAACAACAGCGGCAGAACTACAAGTGCACATCTCACAGGCCATTGCACAACTCGAGGCCCTTCGCCCCAATCATAGCGGAGGTACCTCAGGAAATAACCCACCCAACGGTTGCACCTACAAGCAGTTCTTGAACCACAAACCTCGAGAATTCGATGGCACTAGGGGTGCCTTAGCTTTTGTGCGTTGGGTTGAGAAGACAGATTATGTTTTGCGACTAAGTAACTGCGCCCCAGAACATCAGGTCGCGTACATAGCTGGACTGTTTGTAGATGGGGCTCTGTCATGGTGGAACCTTCAGGTTCAGACAATGGGCGAGACCATTGCGTATGCTTTGACGTGGGACGAACTGAAGGAACTAATGCGCAAAAGATATTATTCTAGGGCAGAAGTCCGGAAGTTGGAAACTGAATTGTGGAACTTGAAAATGGAAGGTCCAAAGATGGCTGAGTATGTGTAGAGATTTAACGATTTATCACAAGTTGCTACGCTCCTGGTGGGACCAGAGTTTAAGAGAGTTGAACGTTTCATAGGGGGATTGGCACCCCAGATTCTAAGTCTGGTAACCACATCTAAACCTTCAACGATCACCGAGGCTATCGACATGAGCGTGGCGCTCACTGAAGAAGCGGTTAGACTAGGAAAATTTTCCAGTATGGAAGAGAAAGAGGAGACTCCTGTAGAGTCATCTGGGGATAACAAGAGAAAGCTCGCAAATTTCAAAAAGATTACTCGGGTGAGTAACAAGAAGAAGGCCAATAAGGGAAAAGACTACATGGGTATCCTACCTAAGTGTGACAATTGTCTACGTTATCATGTCGGGCGATGTAAATATGGAAAATGTGATAACTGTGGCAAGATGGGACATCCTAAAGAAACCTGTAGGCAAGATACTGAACGTAGAAATGGAGGCCAGGATGCTAGCCAGAATCACGGAGGAAACAACGACGACGAAAACTATCAAGAAAGGATGAGTGACAAACAAAAACGTGCTCAAGGTTGCCTTAACTGTGGGAGCAAAAAGCATTTCAGAAAATATTGCCCTAAGAAGGACCGGGCACAAGGATGAAAGCTCAATAGCGGAGCTAGGGAAGCACGTCATAATCCAAACAAGGTTATCCATATGTTCCATAATAGCCAACATTATGCATCTGTGCTACTTTATATCATTACAAATTTTAGCTTTAGATTTTGAAAGTGTACTTGGTTTAGTAGCAAGTAAATTAGATAACTCGCACTCGATGGAACTAGCTGGGTGAAGTTAGTGGAAGCCAACGCATTAACTAGAAACGGCGAGATAGAACCCGGAGAGCGTAAGTTTACGCTTGATCTACTGCCAGTTGAATTAGGGAGCTTCGACAAGGTAATTGGATGGATTGGTTGTCGAATGATCAAGCGGAGATTGATGTCCGTGTCCCGATGCCAAGCAAAGAAACAATCTCGACTCATGAAGCAGGGTACGCCTTTACAAATTACTAATTGCTGGAAGGCACGAAAGTTATTGCGTAAAGGATGTGTTGTTTTCTTGGCTCATGTCGAGGACAAGGGAGCCGAAGAACCAAAACTCGATGATACCCCTGTGATAAGGAAATATCCTGAAGTCTTCCCCGAAGACTTACCAGAATTATCTCCTCAACGATTAGTCGAATCTCGCATCGATTTAAATCCAGGCACCGCACCTGTAGTCGACGCACCGTAGCGACTTACATCCTCGGAGATGCAAGGATTGTCAGAGTAACCTCAGCAGTGGATGGAGAAGGAAGATAACAGACCAAGTTCCCATTTTGGGTAACCCCAGCTCTGCTCGTCAAGAAGAAGGACGTGATTTTCAAATGAGCATCAACTACCAGGAGCCGAACGAGCTAACCCACGAGAGTCGGTGACTCTTGCTAAGGATTAACGAATTACTTACTTAACTAACTGTGGGGATCCAACTACTATTTCACGACTAATCGACGATCGAGTGTCGTTAGCAGTGAATTCAGGAAGAAAGTATACCGGGGAAATTGTGGGACGATAATTTGTTTTTAAACATACACAAAATGGTGTTTCCTATCCAATGCACAAAACAGATCTACACAGAATACGAAACCTTGCGGATCTAGAAAACATATACTTAGGACCTTTGGGAACCCAAGTCCAAACTCGTAAAGGTTGTTATTTAGGAGTCGTATCTGTTAACCCAATCAAACACCATTAACCTGACATATATACCATTTCAGTTAACAAAACAGAAAGTACTTAAGTTTCTTTTGTTGAAATCTTCACTTTTGCTTCTAGCGAGTATATGTTTGCATCTCTACTCCCCTGAATGGTAGTTGCATTACGTCAATTTTCTTCGCTGAGAGCGAACACACATTTGCTTCGAACACTTGGTCATTTCTCCATTTTAGCAAACACTCATTGTTTCATCACTTGAAAACTCACATGTTACGCATGCACCATCTGCTACGCATACGGTTTCATTTCAAACGCTTCATTGAAGTTCGAATATTATGTTGCTAAATCTAATTACTGGTTTGTGATTCGAATGACCTACATTATTGTAATTGTTGGCTCTTTTGCTATCAAGTCAACACACTCTCTTGAAACTTTTTTATTTCGAGTTTCATTCAGGGTTTATCTTTGCAACCATGCCGAGATTCCTTTGTTAATACATACGTTTATTGTCAAGTTACGCTGAAACCAAGTTTAATTTCTTGAACTTATCCACTTCGCATATTCAATTTAAAACGCCATATGATGTATTGGGAACATCATATTCAAATATTTTTGCAAAGGTTCTTTCGTTTCGAGTCGTAGTAGATTTGATTGGTCTACGACTCCACTAAATCGTTTGTTGGTTTCAATACCTTGTGGAGATGATTTCACAAAATTGAGCTTGCGCTAATCTGGTTACTCACTTCATACACGGATTTAAATTATTTATTTGCTCTAAATCCGTCTCGTTTATCACGATTAAAGCGGTCTCAACACAGTTGTGTGTAAGGCAATGGTACATAGATTCATTTCATAACACAATGTACCTCCTAACGATTCTTTCATTGTCTATCAAATACCTTGCGGTACTTAATACTTTTTCACCTTCGATCAGAAACTGTGGCTCTTTGAGGATCCATATTTAATTGGAAACTTTATGACATTGTGTAAATCAAATCTTCATGTTTGTTTCAGTACACTTTCATTTGATTTCAGGCATGGTGAACTTGTTCAGTAACCACTATTATTGAATCTCGTCATTACGACACCTTGTGGTGTCATTAGCTTGTGCTAAGTCATGGTCAACTGTTTCACACAAAACTACATATACTTTTGTCAACTTGTCATATAAACATTTCTGATGCAACTACGAATTAAAACAATGATACCCAGATTCGCTTGTACCCCACTCGGTGTATTTTCGCAATTTGAGAATGTCAACACACAAATCCTTACCATTTACTTATTCGAAAGTTGAACAGGTCATTTTCATCTCCAAGTTGTTGATTTTGAGTTCATATAGCGGATGCTATGGTTTGTGAAAATTTGCATACTGTGACCAATCGCTTGAGAATCCCATTGGACAAAACTCCTCTATTGTGGATCCCCTGTAACTGGATTACACTAGACCATACGTCGATACGTCTTGTACCTTCGACACGAAATGCTAAAAGCACATACCTTTTAACCATTGGATTCGTGTTGTTATATATTCTTGGACTCACCTGATGTGAATAAGGTTTGATTCGGTTTGGTGATTATCTACCTCGGTATTATTCATATACATACACGCATAATGAAACCCTAAGGAGATAAGGTAGTACAAATTTCGAGGACGAAATTTTCTTAACGGGGGGAGAATGTGACAACCGTCAAATTTGCATGCATCCGTACAATTAATTAATATTGATTTATGCTTAATGACTGTGCTTAATTACAACTGATGACTTAAACTGTTTTATGATTTCTGTATCATACATACATATGCATCACATTTCATACTGTCACACCATTTGTTACACACAAACTTTAGTGACATACTTGATGCACAAAGCACAGTTAGCACAGTGAGCTGATAACTCAGAAATATACTGACAGTGCCAGTACATAGACAGACAGTGTTTTGAGACCCAGTATGGGTCAGGGACAAGGTACTACACTAGTATAGTGAGTAGGGAAGTGAGGACCATAAAACTGCGTCACTAGGTGATAGATAAAGTGCCGGGAAGGGCCTAAAACTCACTTTAAGTGCAGAATTCTGCATTTTTAGCAAAATTCAGCATTTTAATATGCTAGTAAGATGCAGAAAATTGACTAAATGGTCCTGAATGCTTTCCTAAGTGTCGGGAATTAAAAGTGTCACAAAAAGTCATATAAAAGACACTATACGGTATCACTTAGCACTTTAACGGAACGGTATCTAACCGCGCAACCAGACATTACCCGGGGCACCAAAATTTTGCCAAACACATTGTTTAATTATTTCTTGGCTAGTTATGATCCCCGCACACCATAACACCCACTAGAAATCGACTAACTAATACATGTACCCTTATACTTAAGCTTGAACTAATTATTACCACTTACCATTCAAAGTTTCATTTTACCCCCCCCCCCCCCCCATATGAACTTACGGTCCTAGGGACCCCACCAAAGTCCACCCCATACTCTCCTAGATATGTATCATATCTTTCTTGATTGTTGCTTGATATTTTAGACATAATATTTGAAAGAAAATCTTTACAAGCATAGTGTATAAGATCATTCCTACCTCATCATATCTTCACAAAAATCACTCCAACTCCCGCATCTCTCTCTCTCCCCTCTCGGCTCCATCAAGAACCGCCACCGCCACCACCACCTTACAACCCTCATCTTTCCATTTTTAAGCTTCATTCAAGTACTTAAAAGGTGATTCTTGGAGCTTGGAGCTTGTGGATCATCAAGGAGCTTCATTACTTGCTTTCTCACACCATTTTCACCATCTTTTTCACTAGAGATCTTCCCTAGCCTTTGAGCTAGTTGTAAGTTCCTTGGTTAACCCTTGTTACTTCTCTTTTGTGGTTAAAAATTTGTAGTATGTTGTTTATATCAAGAACACTAAGAACAAGAATTAAAAGATTAAACATAAAGCTTACATAAAGAGGAAAACATGATGAAATGTTCTAGTATGATGTTGTTGTGAATATATTGTTGATTTCTTGTTGGTTCTTGGTAAAGTGATGTTAATCGTCATATGAGACTTGTTAAATAATGATTAAAACCATGATTTAACAAGATTAGGAGGTGATTATGTGCTACATAGAATAATCATCCTCTAAGTTTAAACATGAACTTGATAAAAATGAATTTCTTGAAATATAGTGAACAAAATGACTTGGTGATCATGTAGATCCGAGAATTACAAGAGACCTTTCTAAGCAAACCAAGTCCAAAAGTCGGTTTTAAAGAGATCATGACTTTTACATACACTTACCCTATTTTTTTTAATCAAATACGTGTAAGAGTGCTAGTAATTCAAGAAAATTTGGCAAATAAATATTTTTGTTCATAAGTTGTGAACATCTAGAAATCCCGAGAATGAGCTTTTAACAAAAGTAAACACACTTCGGAAGGTAACTAAGGCCACTAAACGTTTTACCAAATTACTACGCGTATTTGTGAAATATCAAGTTCATGATTAACATGAAACGCATATAGTTTTTGCTCTTGGTGATGTAAGGTGTTTAAAGATTGATTGTTGATGATTATTGTGATTGTTTCGAAAAGAAAATGATATGCTTAATAGCATGGACACCTCCGTTTTTAGGGGAAACTATGGCGAAATTTTCTAAAAATATAAACACTTAGAAAATATTTTCTAGACAAGTGTTTGCAAGTGTATTTTTAACTATGATCTTCCACATAAACCTTGCCGTAGATTTTTGTAACAAAATACAAATTATTGGAGGATGGTTTTTGGAAACAAAAATGGGTAAATATATATATTTAGAATATATATCTTGTATTAAGACGCTTGTGTGAATGTTTGCATGATTTGTGAACTAGTCATATTATTTTAGGGTAAAATAATATATCTTAACAAAAGACCATGAAATTACAACTCCAAAATAATACCAAAAATCACAAGGGATGAAATATAAATTACACATTTAATATTGTGAAGCCGAACAATAAAACGTAACTTATGAAATATTCCGGAAGACACCGCTACAATATATTTTTGGTAAATACTATTTTGGAAATGAAAGAAGTGAAAATATGATTTTTGTGCAAATTACCAAACATATCATATTTTCGTCAAAGAGAAAATATATTACTTTTGGGAAGTTAAAATATATTTTCTTAGCATATTAGAATATATATGATTTTGGAAAATATATATTTTCTGGACGATACATTATTTTTGGGGCAAAATAAGTTATTATATATTTTCTAAAGTGGGACTTGAAAATATAAGTGTTTTGGAAATATATATTGAGAATATATTGACGTATTTTATTTGGAATAATACACCGGAATACGACGCCAATACATGGCAAGATATACCATGCAAGAATACGAATACACAACTATGAGATACTCCCATCCTTGGGAGGGAAATGCGAATAACAATACTTGAGAAAGGCACTAGTCAATACTAAGACAAGGCACAACCCGCTCGTCTAACAGACCATAGTACGCATGTAGGTAGTCGTGCGTTCTAGAGGGAGCTTCGAGTTACATTGGATACGAAGACGCAAAACAGTGAGTTCATGTCCCCCTTTTCTTTTAACTGTTTTCAGTTTTATACTTCGGGGGTGAAATACACGTTACAATTATTACAGACACTTTTATACATGGTATGGTTAGCTTAAGGAGGGTTTACTACTTAGATCATGTGAGTGGGTAGGCGAATACTTGAGGCCATTAATCCTCGTTGTAGGACCGAGGGACATGAGTGATAGATCTATTCGGGTGTAGCGAGCCCCACTCCTGAGTCCGCTGAGTGGACCATGAGGTGACTATGTCTTACCGACGAAATCTGCTAGGTTTGAGTCTTCCTGCATCACTTCACACATATTAATGGCCTTGCAAACCATTGGTGATCTCTTTTTCCTTATTGCTACATACCAGGGACTTACATACATACTTACAACGTTTCAAAGGTTTATACGTACACACAAACGAACACATGAACTCGCTCAACTTTTGTTGATGTTTTCGAATTACATGTATTTCAGGGAATAAGTAATGGACCTGGCGGGCGTTGGAAGTTTTTATGCTGCGTTAAGAACAAAGATGTCATCCATGGTCTTTGAGTTTGGTCAGTGTGTCTCTTTCCTGGACAAGACACGCCTTCCAAACCTTGGTGCTATTTAATATCTTTTGACGAGTCCTTAGTGAACTCATAAACATTTTGTATGATTGTAAAACTTGAAATTTAAGTCTACGCTTTTGAAACAAGGTTATTATGTTTTAAACTTATTTTATGGATGACAAATCTAAGGTTTTATCATATAGTTGATGTTATGATTGAATGCAATGATATTAAAGAAGTCACACCATAATCACGCTTCCGCAAAAGTTTGGGTGTGACAATGAAGGTGTATCAGCCCACCGTATAAATCCACAATCTTTCTTCTGTAAAAACACATCAATCAGGAAATAGCCATATAATTAACTTCAATCTTTCTTCTATAATTAACTTACACAGCATAAGAAGCGTTGATTTGGATTAGCTTCTGTCTTTGACACCTTGTACCAAGTAGCTGCACCACAAGAACACAGGAATTGAGAAGCTTCCGTCTTTGACACCTTGTTGGAGCTTGCAGCTGATTTTTGAGACATCTTCACAATAGTTTAAGACTGGATCGATCGATTTGGGAATTGGGGTTAGGGTTCGTATCAGATCCGTGGTCTTATGAATCAGTTTGATCGATTTAGGGGATAAGGGATTATATTTATGTATCATTAAGGGTATAAAGGACATTTCACAATAGTCAAACAGTCAAACAAACGACAGTGTGACAGAAGGACTCAGAGTGTTATGAATTTATAAGGTCAGGGGCTCAAAAAACCAAAAAATGATTTTAGGGGCTCAGGTTGATGTTTGGCACATACCACAGGGACGCAAATTGCATTTTTCTCTTTTTTTTTAATATAGAAAAAAGTACAGGGTTTTCTACAATTTGTACTCTCCATAAGCATCTTTAAAACAAAGATAAGGTTTAGAGAACCAATATTAGTTCTCTAAATATTGAGATTCGCGATTCATCTCTAAATATAATTTTATGTGTAATAGACGGATTTGTAATTTAGTGTGTGTGTATATATATATATATATATAGGGTAGGGCTATATAGAAAACCCTATATATATAGAAAACCCTAGAAAACCCAACCTCCCGACATTTTTTTTTGAAAAAAATAACACATGTAATATACATGTTTTTAAGAGTTTTGGGCCAAAAAAATCAAAAAAACGCCGAAGGGATGATTTAAAAAAAAAAATTTCAGCAATTTCTGTCTTTTGTGCCTAACACATGTTAGGCAACCGGACATTGCTGAAATTTGTTTATTTAAAAAAAAAAAAAATCCCTTCGGCGCTTTTTTGTTTTTTTTGGCCCAAAACACTTTAAAACATGTATATTACATATGTTATTTTTTTCAAAAAAAAAAATGTCAGGAGGTTGGGTAAAAATGGGGGGAGATTTGAGTTTCCAGAGTTTTCTAAAAATTTAAGGGTTTTCTGTCTAGCCTTCCCTTATATATATGTATATAAACTTGTCGTACATGGCCCCTACAGCTCTCAAACTCAGGTATGTCTGTAGGTAAAAAAAAATTAAAGCCCATTTTTTACTATTTGCATAGGGCCCTTAAGAGCCCTTGATTTCTCAGGGACGATTGATCGTATGTAAAAAAATTTGGGATAGTTCCAAAAATTTTTCTAGATCTGCCATTGCATTAAACAATGGCCGTCTTCTTATATTTCACTAACGTTGGCTAAAAATCATGTTACATATCATCTTTTTTATTCACGTTTTATTAACAAGGTGTATACGATAAAATACTACACACCTCGTAATTTATCCGACACTTTAAATTAGAGTTAATTATATAGTTAGTCCATGTGGTTTGCCCAAAGTAACATACTTAGGTACTAATAGTTTAAAATCACATTCTAGGGTATTAACTTTTCATTTTGTAACGTTTGGAGGTATTAACGTTATTTGTAGGTTTAAAATCACATTCTATTAGTATCTAAGTATGTTATTTTGTGAAAAACCACAGGGACTAACTATGTTAATACCTCCAAATGTTACAAAATGAAAAGTTAATACCCTAGAAGGTGATTTTAAACTATTAGTATCTAATTAAGTATGTTATTTTGTATAAACCACATGGACTAACTATGTAATTAACTCCTTTAAATTATTTTTTTTCTTCTTTGAAAGAATATATTTTGTAGTTAGCTATTAAAAAGGAAGACTTCCAATTAATGATCTATCTAAGTTTACCAATATACCCTTACACTAATATTAAATATAAAAATTAAGTGAACTAAAATGAAGCATTTTTATTGGTTGATTTTTTTTTATTCTAACAAAAAATTTCTTCTCATTTGAACCCTCCACTATATAGATATATATATATATAGTATATATAGTGGAGGGTTCAAATGAAAATAAAATTCTTTGTTCAAATGAGAATAATTTTTTTTGTAAGAAGAAAAAAGAACTTTTAACCAATAAGAATGTTTCATTTTAATTCATTTAGTATTTGTATTTAATTTTATTTTAAGGGTATATTAGTAAACTTACATAGATCATTAATTTGTATTCTTCATGTTTAATAACTAAGTAAATTAAACTTGTAATTCCTTTTCACACTACTAGAAAATCTGAAACTTCTTACACCAGTTTTCCTAGGGAATGCGTCATAAAACTGGTTTTTCTACGCATTTATGACAAACACCTGATGTAGGAAAACAACTCGTAGGAAACCCGTTTTCAACGCATTTCCTACGCAACTTCCTACACATTTTCTACGAAACTACTACGTCGCAAATTGCTACAAATCTCCTACAATATATTTAATTATTATCTTTTAGGATTCATTTTCTTGGCTACACATTTCTGACCAAAAAAAAAAAATTAACAAATTTTAATACAACATTATTTGTGACCCATTTCCTACAAATAAATTAGAAGTGTTGTTACAAATTTCCTAGGAAACTGAGTATTTTTTGTGACCCACTTCCTACAAATAAAGTAGAAGTGTTGTTACAAATTTATGAGGAAACTGAGTATTTTTTGTGACCCACTTTCTACAAATAAATTAGAAGTGTTGTTACAAATTTCCGAGGAAACTGGGTATTTTTGTGACCCATTTTCTACAAATAAATTAGAAGTGTTGTTACAAATTTCCGAGGAAACTGAGTATTTTTTGTGACCCATTTTCAACAAATAAATAAGAAGTGTTGTTACAAATTTCCTACGAAAACTGAGTATGTTTTGTGACAAATTTCTGACAAAATAAAGAAAAAAGGTCTACTGGTGTTGACCCTTTTCCGACAAAAGCTATTTATGTTGTGACACATTTCCAACTACCTAATTTATTAAATAAAAAACTGCAAAAAAAATTAAATAATATTTCTGCATTTTTCTGGCGAAAAATTCCAGAAATAATCTGCAATACCAAAAACCTGTTTTACAAAATTCACCGAAGTTACAATGACATAAATTCAGATATCATGTGTTACAACGCAAGTTCCAATATGTTTAAACCGTAAGCTAATACAATTCAACGTAATTCCAAAAATATATAAAAACTAGAACTAATTAGAGGGAGGACGCCAATTTTTCATAAATTCTTGAAGTTGCTTTTGAAGTTCTTCCCTTGCTTTCCTTTCATCGTCAAGACGAGTTGCAAGTAGATCCCTTTCTTCTTCAAGACGAGATACAAGTAGATTCCTTTCTTCTTAAACCCGAGCTTCAAGATCAACCATTCGGGTTCGCATAACTTGAGCCTAAAAAGTTGTTAAAATATATATAGTTATAATTAGTAAATACATGTCACACCCCGACTTTCCACGTGTCACCGGTGGGCCCGGTGGGGAGTATCGTGACGTAGTTGATATCATCATAGTCAAACAACACAATATATAAATGCACAGCGGAAGCAAAAGATAAATATATTACAATCCGAATATAAAGTAATATCGAGTATTACAACGGAAAGTAAAGGATCCACAGGCGGATCTTAAAATATAAATATTGTTCAACAGACTTTAGACGCCTAGAACTTGCAAGATTCCTTATTATCGTCCTGAGCAGCTTCCAGCCTATTATGTACTTGTACCTGTCACTTAGACTTTGGAAAATACGTCAGTTTTCACTGGTAAATACACTCAACTGACACATTTTGGAAAATGATTGAAAATTGATTTGAATGCACGTGGCACAAAATATATTTTATAATTTGATTAAAATGCACGAGGCAAAATTAATCATTTTATACTTGGGACAATTTTATTAATAAAGATCTTGTATCCGATTTACATGTTTGTCCAACATTTAGGGCCGGTGATTCTACAATACAAGCCGGTCAAGATTAATCGACACACCATAAATATAACTCACAAAAAGACAGCCTTACGAGTGAGTATATCTTTTACATACGCAACAGGAGGTGTTATGCCTACACCTTGTGCTTAAGTTATGGCCATTCACCTTTTTAAATGAGCCAAGGATATCCGGGACATGGTCATTAACCCCCCAAAGGCTTTAAGTAACAAGACTGTTTAAACGAGCCGATCAAATTTATTCAATTACCCACTCAACGGTGGAGGATTTGATGCCCGATCAAGCGGTATGCTATATACCGTAACCCAAGCCCGTATAGGGAAAATAAGTTAAAAGTATTTACCTGAGCTAGCTCCTGTCTTAAATAGCAAGTATTTTAATAACTCAGCCGTATTCACTTAAGTAAGCGTAGGTACAATTTATCGGAAGGCTCTAGTCTGGAATGATGGTATAAATAACCAATTAGAATGCTAACGGGTCTTTAATTAAGCCTAAGCTTAGACCGGTTAGTCTTAAGGAAATATACGGTTCAAACGCATGATTAAGCGAAGACCGGAATAAAATGTGTTTTAGACCCGAAAAGTTTGAAGACTTGTATAATACGGGTAATCTAAACACCTTCTGGATTTTGAGATAAAAATGATAAGGTTTGACCCGTTTCGGCTAACTTATGCAAACTAGTTACATAAACCGAACCGAACGCGCAAGAGGCGTAACGGGTAACCATAAGAGTCATATACAGGTTTCCTAAGTTAATATGCCTTAAACATGTTGTGATATCAGTAGGATATCTTCCATTATGCCTGAAACGAGTTTAATCTCAAAATAAGCCCCGTAGGGGTATTTTGGTCATTTTAAAGGTTATAAAAGAGTTTAAATGGAGTTCTGAGATTCGGGTCTGAATACATCAGTAAAATAACTTATTTTAATAGGTCATATCAGTTGGTAATAAGCCATATATGGCAAAAATGGTTTTAAACCCAAACTATGCGTTTAATACGCTTTAAATGCCATTTTAAGCGATTTCCGGGTTATACAAGAAATCTGAGTTTTCTGATCAGTTTATAAAGTTCAAAATACTTTATTTATTATATAAAATCAGTAGTAATTGGATTGGTGTCAAAATACTATGTAGAACTCATTTTATGACCGAA
The DNA here is from genome assembly GCA_030545235.1 of Helianthus tuberosus. NCBI lineage: Eukaryota > Viridiplantae > Streptophyta > Magnoliopsida > Asterales > Asteraceae > Helianthus > Helianthus tuberosus. The sequence goes on from CM060429.1 coordinate 146,803,590, forward strand.
AGGGTATAATCGGTATTAACCGAATTAATGCCATAACCTTAGGTTATGAGCAGGTTAAAAATAATTAAAAATCTTTGAAAATCCCAAAATCTTATATTACATCAGTGGGTAAAAAGGTTTGGTGTCAAAATTTGGGTTTAGATAGGCTTTATGCTAATTGCGCATTTTAATTACTAAAAGGCGTTATAATTTCGCCAATGAGCATAACTCCTAATCTAGACCTCCAACTGATGTAAAATTTTAGGGACAACTTTATAAATCAGTAATAAAGATTATTGTCCTTTCACATTTCCAAAATTCTCGTTTTATGGTCAAAAGGGCATATTGGTCAACATTTAAGCAACTAACGGAAACATGTAAACGAATCGGATAATCATTGAACCAACCACAGAGGGTTATGCTAACATGTAGCCTGGTCCTAAGGAAACTCTAAGGCATTTCCAAATCATACTAAATCGGGTCAGAACTGAAGTCAAAGCAAAAGTCAAAGTTTTGCGACTTTTGGTTCCTAACCGGGTCTAAACAGGAAATTGTCGGATCAAACAAGCTTAGATCAGTTTTTATACTTATTACCAAGTTATATGAGTGATAAAATAGGTTACATGCCTTCTACATTGCTAATTACATGTTAATTTGAAAATTAAGCTTCTGTTGACTTTTTCTAAACAACTTTGACCCGACATTTGATCTAGTTAGAGTGGAAATCTGAGGGTGCCCTTATAAGGGTTTATTGCCCACATAAATACCAACTTATAACTACCTTCAATTTGACTAATCACTGGACCATTAGTGATTAATCGATAAGTCAACCGTTAATTACGACGGTTTGACTTTTAAGCTAAATACTAAGCAAAACTTGATTAGGGAAGGTTAAGCATACTTACAAAAGCCTAATGCACGATTAGGGATGACTAGAGACTGATCAAAAGCTCCAGAGAGTCCCACAAATGCAGGTGGAGTGAGTGATCAAAATGGTTGCAACATAAGGCCTTTTTATAGTGTTCTTGGATCAATTTGATGATGACAAATCATGCTAGGAGTGATCCCTGATCATTAACACCTGTCCCTAAGCCCTAAAATTAGTAGGGGACGCGCATGGAAGTGAAAAAGGGCAATACTTGACGTTTGAATGGGCTGAACAGGCAAGAAAACGATTTTATGCATCTGGGAGACTGCTTGCGCACCGCAACAACCACAGTGTTGAGGTGCACAAGCCTATGGCCAGCAAAAAGGATTTTCAAATGTTGACAGTTTTAGTCCCTGCTCTCCCAAACGCCATTTCTGACTCGTCTAAGGCCCGTTAAACCATTTTTAAGGCTCTACAATGATGCCTAAGCACAGAGAACATGAAACATGCTAAAAAATATGCCGGATGTCGGTTCGTTTGGTCGTACGGTCACGTTTTTCGGCTAATTACGACGAAACACGGACGGACGCGAAAAACAATTCAAACGACGCGACGAATGGAATTTTATCAAGCCAAACACTAAAATAAAATATTTTAGTGCTTACATAAATTTTTGGGTGTCCGGGAATACCCAAAATGTAAGATATACGCGTAAACGCAAACTTGTGCGCTTTTTGACACTTTTAGTCCCTGCATGACTTAAAAGTTTATTTTTGCGCACTAAACACCTCAAAGCCTATATCTAAGCTATGAGAAGGATAATTAAGGTATGTATAACTCATGGTCATATTCCGTAAGGTCCGATAACATACGAATCGGTATACTTTAGCAGTTTGACGCTTTAGGTCCTTCTAATGTGCAAACTTGCGTAACTTATCATTTAATAGTATTGAAGCCTCATCTAATTCATATTAGGCATTCTTGGAAGTATTATTAAACATCATAATGCCTCGGGCTCGATAAAAGGTCATTCAGAGGTATAATTAAACATATTGACACTTCTAGTCCCTTATACTTGCAAAGTTGCGCGTAACTTCTCTTTTAGGCATAAAAGCCTTGGATTGCCAATGATTGGCATTCACAAGAGTATAATCAAATATCATGAGGCTCTCGGTTTGTTAAAAGGTCACTCAGAGGTAAGAATTTACATGTTGACGCTTTTAACCCTTTTCTGCGCAAACTTTCAATTATTTACATAAACGGCTACACTTGATTAACAAGTGGCTCATTTGTGAATATAAAACCATAAAAGGTTAATTAGAAACTTATTTTTGGTATGATAATACTTCCAGTTCTTTCATAATCAAATTTTTTCGATTTTTCGAAAAATTAGTCCCTTGAATTCAATGTTTGACTTCATTAGGGTTTATTACACGTGTCAATACTTCATTGGACGTGATTTTTACGAGGTGTTACAATACATTATATAAAGAAATGTTTTGAGGCAAAATAAAAGAACCAACATTTTTAACATTTAGTAATACCAAATGGTAATAAAGATACCTCTTCTTGAGACCGTTGGTACTCTGCTTGCGATGGTGCAGACCCGACAGAAGAAGAACATGTCCCAGTCACGAAAGAGAATCACGAGCCACATAATCTATTGCATGTTTATCCAAAAATTCTTGTGTAAGTACCCATGATGCATCTGAAATTAACTTCATCAACCCACCTGCATAAGTACAATGATTATGCACAATTATCACTTGCAACTGGTATAGTTCTTTTCTTATCAGGAATGATAAGAAAAGTAACTTTTGTTGTTTGGTTAGCAATAATGAAATAGTATAATATAAGTTATATCCAATTATAACTAAACTATGTCGTAGCATAAAATGTATTAATTTATATCCTAAATTTTAGTGATTCATACATTGACTACTCACATTTCGATTCACAAATTATAAGATCTTAGAAATTACCATTAAAGAACAACGTTTGTGTGTCTGGATGTGAAGCTACACACTGCAAAAAAACAAAGAAAACAACTTAAAAATTTGTATCAGTCATTCAATGATCAGGCCAAACAAAAGAACAAAGTTTAAAAATTTGGTCAAAAAGGCATGGCGTTTGAAACAAAAGAAACTGTTAAACAACTTTACTGTATTAATTAATGAAACTTATAACATTTTTAAAATAGGAGCAAGGGTGTGTAACCAAATAAAGTTTAACATATGAAAGGTAAACTAACGTATCACCCAAGGTTTAAAAGAACGGAAACGAGTTTCGAGGCGTTTTCCATTCGCCTCACGAGGCGTAAGCCTCGAGACGAAACGAGTCGTAAGGCCAAGGTGGTATTAATAAATAATTATAAAAATTATATTTATTAAAAAAATAATAATACTAACTAATTTCATCATCAGATTCATCAAAATTATCAAAAACATACATAAAAAAATGAAATGCTTGAAATTGACACAAAAAGTCAAAAACATCAAAAACAACCATGAAAATCCCATGAGGCGCATATGCAGTAAAAACCCCATGAGGCGCACCTCAGACTCGTTTTTTGGCTGTTTCGCCTTGAGGCGCACGCCTCAAGCGTTTTTAAAACCATACTTATGAGTAAAATTTGAACTCAGTTGCGGGCATCTTAGAAAAGTGTGTATACTTATATGATTTGTTATCTACAGGTTGCATTACCTACTTTCTAGGTGTCGAATACTGTCACTTGGTCTAGTACAAAGCAAGAAGTGGAATACACATGCTAGAGCCAACATCAATATTATTCCTCTTTGTTCGCAAGTACAGAATTTATGCAACTAAAGTCGTGACAGCTAAAATGAGTTACTAGATTGAAGTCACATTCTCAAACCAAGCATTCCATCAAATCACAAGGTATTATATAAATTATAAACAAACTATTTTCATGAATCTGAATCCTTTCTTTAAAAAAGCATGTGACGCCCAGATGCATTTTGAACTCAAAACAGATACGAGAGGCGCTTGTGCATCATGTATGCGAGGCGTTTGTTATTATAAAAATACTAAAAAATCAACTTTACAAACTAAAATATATAGGATATGTTTGTTTCATAATCTGTTTCCTTACAATCCGATAGTGTAACATCAGTTGAAACACTTAACTTCAACATAAGCAATTTTCAGGATATAATAAAATGTACCATCAAGAAATTATGTTTTTTCATCAAATAAGCACATTATTAAACCACTTACCTTCTTGAATATCCTCTGTCATTCTGAACCGACGCCCCATGTCGCCCCTTCTGTTGCATCCTGAGATGGTGTATATCTTCATATACTCCCATTTTCCATAACAATCAATGAAAACATCATATAATATGTATTCAAAGCAAACAAAAAAAAAAAGAAAAAAGAAACCAATATAGTTGATTAAAATATAAAAATAGAACACAAATCAAAGCTAGCTTAACTGTAATACACTTTTATTGTAATAAAAGAATTTCATGCCAGCCCCAACTAAACCAACGACATCGTTTTAACTTGTTACCCAGCCCGCCGGCCTCAGTTTATCTAACAAAAAGAAAGAGAAACTAACCACGTTCTTTGTTCGCATCGAATCTCTCACGAAGTGCATCAGCCTGAATCAAATCAAAGCATAACAATTAAATCTAAATTGAAGATATATACAACTGAGATCATTGTACAGCCCGTTGAGAGTGTCTTTGAGGGTAACCGTGAACGAATAATTTCTAGCATTTGGGGGTTTTTATTTTCGAACCCTAAACGATATAATCAAAACAATTTGGGAACAAAACAAACCTTCAAACTCATTTAACAAACAAATTACAAACCCTAAATCAGCTACCATCACCAAATTAGAGATTATGTTTGAACAAAACCTTGTAAATTGACACAAATCGGTCCAAAAATATTCATCCAGCTTCTAACTACGCTTACGAGTTGAACAGCAAAATCGAACAAACTAACCTTTTGTAACAACATCAAACGGAAAAAGAAAGCAATTGAACTGGAAGAGTGGCTCATAGAGGACCTAAAAATGGTGGCTCGCGGAGGCATGAACTCTTACTCAGGTGGAAATTCAGGTACACGTTAGTGGAAGGAGAGAAAGAGAGGAATTTTGGGATTGAGGTGAAGAAAGAAAGGGTTTAGGGTTAAGATGGGGGTGGGGGGGTATTTTGGCGCCTTTTTTTTTAGGGAGGGGCGGAGAAGTGATCTAATTTCGGTATGTTGAAACTTGAAACTTGAAAGGGGGAAAGAGGAAGAGAGCGGGAGATGAAATTTTTAAGGGGAGGGAAACTAGATTTTTTGGAAATCGCATGTAATTTTTTTCAAAGGATAACATACTTTAATTTCAAAGGATAACACGCTTTAATTTAATGAAAACTAGTGGGTTTTTACGTGCTTTGCGACGGGTTTTTTGGGTGTCGGTTCGATTTATTACGAAACTAGTATGGCACGGACACTCAACGTAGCAATCTAAAGAAACAAAAATGAATACACGGGCGAATACACGACATGTATGATATACTATTGTCCATTGTGATCCACTAAGACCAAGTATGGTCCAAAAATAATGTATGATCTACTATTGTCCATTATGATCCATTTAAGTAAGGCTCGATATGATCCATTAAAACATATATAACCTGGTATTGTCCGTGTGATACATTAAGGCCCAATATTGTCCATTATGGCATGTATGATCTAGTATTTCATGTTGTGATCCATTAAGATCCAATATGGTCCATTAAAAAATATATGATCTACTATTACCCGTTGTGATGTATTAAGGCCCAACATGGTTAATAAAGACATATGTGACCTGCTATTGTCCGTTGTATCCGTTAAGGCACAATATGGTCTATTAAGACATATATGAGCTAGTATTGCCCGTTGTTATCCGTTAAGGCCCAATATGGTCCATTATGATGTATATGATCTACTATTTCCTGTTGTGATCTATCAATGTGGTAACAGATGTGGAGAGTGTGGGGAATGAAAGAGGAGACCCAAACTGTTTATAGGTGCCTTTTGGGTTTAAGTGATTGGGGTGGGTTAGGTATGTGGCTATTGGTGCAATCTAGGGTTCCGGTTAACTTCGGTTGGGGGTGGTGGTAGTGAGTGTGGACATTGTATTTGGTAAGGTGGTCGTTCTACGATCACACAAATACAAACTTCCACAACGAGCCATTTGATAACCAAGAGCTTTGATACCAACTGATGCTATTTCACGTGCAATCAAATAGCTCAAGAAACTAGAATGATTAAAATTAGAGGGTTAAACCAAAAAGTTCAAGAACAAAACCTCAAGAATGAAACACACACATTATGTTTATTAACCAAAATTAAAAAACAAAACAAAATTATGCTTCCCTATAGAGACGATATTGTGACAACCCTCACAATTACAGGTATCCGTACAATTAATTAATATTTAATTTGTGCTTAACGACTGTGCTTGATTACAACTGCTGATTTAACTGCTTTCTGATTCTGTTACATACATACATATGCATCACATTCATACTGTCACTCCATTTATTACACACAGACTCTAGTGACAAACTTGATGCACAAAGCACAGTTAGCACAGTGAGCGGATAACTCAGACACATACTGACAATGCCAGCACATAGACAGACACTATATTGAGGCCAGTATGAGCCAGGAATAAAGTATCACACTAGGGTAGTGTGTAGGGAAGTGAGGACCATAAAACGGCGTCACTAGGTGATAGTTTAGGTGCCGGAATGTGCCTAAAACCCACTTTAAGTGCAGAATTCTGCACTTAATAACAAAATTCAGCATTTAATCATGCTAGTCACTTGCAATAATATGGCAAAATGGTCCTGTATACTTTCCTAAGTGCCGGGAATTAATTGTGACACAAAAAGCTATATGAAAGACACTTTACGGATTAATTAAGCACTTTAACGGGACGGTATCGAACCGAACATCCGGACATTACCCGGAACACCAAAATAATGCTAGAAGCATTGTTCTTATTTTTCTAAACTAGTTATGGTCCCCGAACATCATAACACACTATATTATTTCATAACATCTAAACACTAAAACTAAAAACTAGAAATCTAACTAAACTAGACCAACTTACCATTGCATGCCAACTAAACCAACCCCCCCCCCCCCCAACCGGTTATGAAACATGGGACACCCCCATGATTTTATCTAATTGTTTATTAGATATTGTTTAGTACTTCATAAACATAAAACACATTGTGTAAAAAGATGTTGGAAGTTTATGTTATAAATCCTCTAGACATTCATACATTATCATCTTCATCACTCAAAAACCAAAGCTCTCTCTCTCCCTCCCTCCATTACTCTCGGTCGAACACCCTTCTTGTCACCACCACCATTTTCGATTTTCCTTCAAGCTTTCCAAGGCCATCCCAAGGTGCACCAAGGTGAATCACGAAGTGTGGAGCTCACGGATCATCAAGGACCTTCTCTATTTGCTATTAACCACCTCATTTCTATCCTTGATCTTCCCTAGCTTAAAAGCTAGTAGTAAGTCTCTTGAATCCTCATTTTACTTCATGTTTAGAGTGGTTAATAGTTAATGTATGATGAAATCTTATGAACAAGAAAAGATCATAAACAAAGTCTTGAACATAAACTAATTTGATGATGAAATATTGTTAAAATGAAGAAGAAATGTTAAGTATGATGTTGTTTTGAATTGTTGATGATTACTAGTGAGATGATGTTGAACATCATGGTGAAACTTGTTAAATTAAGATTAGAAACTTAAGTTAACAAGTTAGGAGGTGATTAGTGTTTTACATAAAGAAATCACCTCCATGTTTAATCATGAACTTGAAGGAATAAATGGTTTCTTGAAAAATAAAGATCAAAGTAGGTTAATAATCATGTAGATCTAAAGATCCATGAGGGGTTTTTTTCAAAAGAACCAAGTTAAAAATATAAGTTCCATAAACTCTTGGATATTACATAAACTAACCTCATTCTTGGTGGATAAACAAGTGTAGAAACACTTGCGTAACAAGAAAATTTCATAAAGAAATGTTTTTCAAAAATATGATTGGAAGTTGTAAACGCTTAAATTCTTTAAAAATGAAGTTTTTAAAGATCTAATCACATTTTAAAGGGTAACAAGACTTACTAAGGATACTAGTAAGTTACTACACATTTTTACAAATATTCAAGTTCATGAAGTAGTAGTTATTATTGATTTTGGCAAAAAATAATCATAAGTAAAGGTTAATTGTTGATGATTGTAAATTGATTGAATGGTTATTGAAAAGAAAATCATATGCTAATAAGCATGGACCCCTCCGTTTACAGAGGAAACTCTGGCGAAATTTTCTAAAATTCCAACACTTAGAAAATATATTTCTAACAAATGTCACAAGTATATTTTACAACTTGTGTTTCGAATATAAAATTCGCCATGGGTTTTGTCACAAAAATACAAAGTATCGGAGGTTGATTTTTGTAATTAAAAATGGGTAAATATATATTTAGAATATATATTTTATACTAAGACACTCGTGTGAATATTTGTATATTTGGTGAACTAGTTATATTATTTTAGCGTAAAATAATATAACTTAACAAAATACCATGACACTTACAACTCCAAAATAATACCAAAAACATCAAGGAATAAAATATTCAAGTTACACACTTGGCATTGTGAAACCGAACGTTAAGACGTAACTTACAAAATATTCCGCAAAATACTCTTACACATATATTTTGGTAAAATATTATTTTGGAAAATAAGGAAGTAAAAATATATTATTTTTGTGAAAAATACATATATTTTGGGAATAAGTTATTTTGGACAAATGAGTTAAATATATTTTTCCAAGTGGGACTTAAAATATATTTTTCGAAACTACAAATGTACATGTAGAAATACCCCCATCCTTGGGAAGGAAATACGGAAGATAAAATACCTGAGAAGTATGGATACGAAATAGTTGCCTAACTATTATTTCTAAAAACAAAATTTAAGTTAAAATAATTATTATTATTTTAACCAAAAGTCACGACTTGGAATAATATCAAAGTAACACAACTCAAAAACATTAAACCCTAAGCCAAGGCACGGCCCGTTCGTCTAATAGACATTAGTACGTTGCAGGTCGCCGGGTAGCTGATCAAGTTTGAGTTGACGTTTCGATACAGGAGACGCACTTCAGTGAGTTCATGTCCCCCTTTTCCTTAAACTGTTTTGTTTACTTACTTCGGGGGTGAAATACATGTTACAAAGGGGTACTTACAATACTATTGGTATGATTAGCCTAGGAAAGAACCATAGATCATGTGATAGGGTAGGCGGATACTTGGGACCATTAATCCTCGATGTAGGACCACGGGGCATGAGTGATAGATCTATTTGGGTGTTGCAAGCCCACACCCGTGAGGCCGGGGCGGCCCATAGAGGTGAACTATGTCTTCCAGCCGGGAGCCCGGTACAACTTTGCTAGGTTTGAGTCTTCCTACACCGTCACACATATCAGTGGTCTTGCAAACCATTGGTGATATTTTCCTTGTTTGCAATCATACATACATACATACATACATACATACATACATACATACATACATACATACATACATACATACATACATACATACATACATACATACACACCTACATTGAATACAAAGGTTTATACATACTCACATACACATGAACTCGTTCAACTTTTTGTTGATTTTTCAAACTACATGTATTTCAGGGAATTAGCGGATCTGGCAAAGTATGCATAAGTCAAGCTGCGTTAAATAAGATGTCATCCAGGGTAATAGGCTTAGGAGGTGTAACCCTTACCTGGACGGGTTACACGTCTTAAACCTCGTTTTATTAAAAGTCTTTTGTTGTGTCTTATGAACACGTTTTAGACAAGTATGGGTTGTAACTCTTTTTTTAGTGTCGTCATTTTCAAACAATGATGTTGTGGTATTATCGAACTTAATGAATGGATGAACATCTTGTGTTTTATTTTCATATAACATTGTTATGATTGTTGCTATGGTATTAAGAAGTCACACCAAATTAACCCACGCTTCCACAAAAGCCAGGGTGTGACAGCTTGGTATCAAAGCCTCGATCATAGCGAACTAGGATTCTTTCTCGAGTCTAGACTCTAATCATCAGGGCTCTCACGAAAATGTTTTCAAACATTTTTACATTGCATACACTAAACGTCCAGATCCAGGGAAGCAAAAATTTTTTTTACAAACAAAAAGGCACAAATACACATTTCAAAATTTATAATTTAGTCTTAGAGACTGAGGGAGTTCAGTCTTAGAGACTGAGGGAGGTTCAGTCTTAGAGACTGAGGGAGGTTCAGCCTTAGAGGCTGGGGAAATTTAGTCTTAGAGACCAGGAAGTTGGTCTTAGAGACCAGGGAGTTGGTCTTAGAGACCAGGGAGTTGGTCTTAGAGACCAGGGAGTTAGTCTGAGAGACTAGGGAATTTAGTCTGAAAGACTGGGTGGGATAGTCTGGGGAAGACTAGGATGATTACTTGCTTACATTGATTGTGACTTACATGCTTATTTGACTACATGTTGATATATGTGCATATGTGTGGTTGTGTTACAGACACCATACCATCATCTTCAGATACCGGAGTATCAGACACCCTGGATCCCATGGCGATAGTCTCGGACGACGAGATTCTATCTGAGAGCGAGGTATATACGTCAGATACTACGAGCACGGATGAGGATGATTTCCAGCCGTTTGCTCTTCCAGATTTTGGGGATGATATTCCTCTAGTTGATGGTCTATTCGACGGGGATCTACCTCTCATTCAGATCCTTACTCCTCTCCCACTCGCCGCAGTTCTTGTCGAGGATCTGCCACATGACGAGTTAGCTGATGATGACATCGACTTATTCATTGAGGGTCCCCCGGAGGGTGACCAGGATGGTGTGGCCCTTATGGATGACGATGTCCCTCCTGCTGATGTTCCCGTTGATGATCATGTTATTCCTATGGTTGAGGTTCATGCTGATGTTCCTGTTGATGACCCTGTAGTTCCCATGGTTGAGGTTCCTACCGCTGATATCGTTGCTTTGCCACCTATTGAGGCCCCTGTCGCAGAGGCCTCATCCGATCCGTTCGGTCCTTACTCGTTCGAGTCTGTAGCGTCCGCTTCACTTCACGCCCAGGGCGTGCAGCACTACTCATCTGACTCTGACTTAGACATGGCGATGTCTGTTGCGCCCATCTTTCCCCATGCTGTCGACCCAGATCCTGAGGTCGAGTTCGTACCTGCTGAGCCTGTTCCAGTTGGCCCAGAGCCTGTCATTGCTCATGACCCTATTGATATCTCAGCAGTTTCACTTTTGCCTGATCCTTTACCCGAGCCTGATCACGTTGATGTACCAGTCTCGACACCACCTATTGTTGAGGCACCAGTCCTCGTTCCGCCGGTTTCTGATGTTCCTATTGTTGATGCACCATAGCCTGATCATGTGCCGGTATTTGTTGACCGTGCACCTTTTGCCACACATGTCGATCCCAGATACGCTGACACCCGTAACGGGTGGATCGAGGATGATGATTATCCTCCTTTTGTTGTACCAGTTACACCCTCTGTTGCACCTGCTTTTGCACCCCTTGGTACTCCCCAGTTTCACCCACACACATCTGATGTCCACCGCACAGACTTACCTATCACATTCCTCCAGGACATACCCCCTCCCCTCCCAGGGGAAGGACCTTCTACTGGGCCACGTGATCACATGCCACCCATGACAGCTGCTTTTCTAGTTATGCCTTCTTTTACTCCGGCTGCACACACTACATCTCCCTTTGTACCATCGGGCGAGCCATTTGTGTGGTCATCGCCCAATGTTATGCCGTTATCAGACCCGTATCACCCGTTTCATGTCGGATATACCACAGAGGACATACTTACATCCCTGCAGTTGCAGCAGGATGCTCTGAGTTGTCGATTCGGGGTGCTAGAGAGGACCCCATGCCCTCCCCCATGTTACTGTCAGACTCCTTTTGCCACACCACACGCTCCCCTCCCGCTACCCCCTGGTTCAGATATTCATTTCCTCACCTCCGAGCAGCAGATTACCTACTTGCTGCGCGTCATTCATGCACTTGAGGAGGACTGGGTGCGCTTGCGCCGTTTGATTTTCTTCCCTCCTCCTCCTCCTCCCCCATCAGCATGAGGATTTTTGGTCTGTTGCAGGTAGTGTTACTTTTGGATGAGAAGACATCGAGTGAGCCAGACTATACAGCATTTTGAAGACCGCATTTTGACATCATGACTTTTGATACTTGATTTTTGGTTGTTGTATATGACTAGATATTTCAGACAGGGGTGATGTGGCCCTTAGTCTCTTTTGGGATGAACGATACATTTGGAAAACTTGTAAACATTGTATTGTGGTCTTGATTATATAATAGCTCAATCGCATTATTCTCATTATATGCGTTGTTGAATTCTTTGTTTTATAATATAACATGGGATGTTATGTGTTATTGTGTGGATGAATGTTATTACATACGCATACTACTTACTTACTATACTTACGATGACCTGACCAATATGATCTTCTTTTAGAAGATGCCTCCACGATGAGACACACGTTTTCCTACCACTGAGGCAGAATTGCAGGCAAGAATTTCGCAGGCCATTGCTGATTACGAGGCCTCTCGCGCTGAGACCAGCAGGAATACCTCAAACAACAACAACAACAACCCACCAAATGGTAATGTTAAGTCACTCGAGACACATTACACTACATTTGGACATTTCATGTACAAATGCTAATGTTTTCTATGAATAACATTGCTTTGACAGGTTGCACCTACAAACAATTTCTTGACTGTAAGCCCTTAAATTTCGACGGCACTGGAGGTGCTGTTGCTTTCGTCAGATGGGCAGAAAAGACGAATTCTATCTTAAGGATGAGCAAGTGTGCTCCTGAGCAGCAAGTTACATACATCTCAGGGCTCTTTCTTGATGGTGCTTTATCATGGTGGAATTTGCAAGTACAAACTTTGGGAGAAGCGGCGGCGTATGCATTGACGTGGGCGGAGCTGAAAGAGCTCATGCGGAAAAAGTACTGTTCACGGGCTGAAATACAAAAGCTGGAAACGGAATTTTGGCACCTAAAAATGGACGGCCTGAAAATCGCCGAGTATGTTCAGAGGTTTCATGATTTGTCCCATGTGGTACCTTACATGGTTACGCCTGAATTCAAACGCGTGGAGCGTTTCATCTGGGGGTTGGCACCTCAGATTATGAGCATGGTTACATCGTCAAAACCAGCAACAATTACTGAAGCCATCGACCTGAGCGTGTCACTTATTGAGGAAGCCATCAGGCTAAACAAGTTTTCCAATGCTGATCAGAAAAAGAAGGAAACTCATGTGGAGTCCTCTGGAGAAAATAAACGAAAGTTCTCCAACTTTAAGCAGGGTACCAGCAGTTCGAACAAGAAGGGTGACACTAGCGCACCAGCCAGGGCAAAAGGAAAAGGGTATATGGGCACCTTGCCCAAGTGTAACGCTTGTCAATTGCATCATGAGGGACGATGCAGATCTGGGAAATGTGAATCTTGTGGAAGAGCTGGGCACACGAAAGAAACTTGCTGGGTTGGTACAGGCCGTGTTGGCCAAAGGGGTTTTGGTAACAACAACCGTGGTGGAAATGGAAACCGCCTATTAGGAGGGAACGACGGAAATGGTAATCGTGGGAATGTTGGGAACCAAGCTGGGAATCGGGGAGCAAACAATGCTCAAGGTGGTAATGGTAACGGTCGAGGACCGGGATGTTTTAACTGCGAAGACATCGGGCACTTTAAAAGGGAATGCCCAAAACTCAATCAGGAACAAGGAAGAGTCTTCAATATCGGGGCGAGGGAAGCACGTCAGGATCCCAATGTTGTTACTGGTACGTTCCCTATAAATCAACGCTTTGCATCTGTGCTATTTGATACTGGTGCCGACTATAGCTTTGCATCGTTAGAATTTAAGAATATGCTTGGGTTAACTGCTAGTAAGTTAGACATTCCGTACTCAATCGAACTGGCTAATGGGAAACTAGTTGAAACGAGTGAAGTCATCAGAGGATGCGTGATAGAACTGGGAGGACACGAATTTATGCTAGATCTACTGCCAGTCGAGTTGGGAAGCTTCGACGTGGTAGTAGGGATGGATTGGTTGTCAAGCAACAAAGCCGAGATTGTTTGTCACGAGAAGACCATTCGCATCCCAATGACGGATGAAGAAACGATTGTAGTACACGGAGAGAAGCGTGATACGCCTCTGAGGATCATTAGCTGCCTAAAAGCTCGAAAGTGTTTGAAGAAGGGATGTGTTGCCTTCTTGGCACACATCGTTGATAAAGAAGCCGCTGAACCAAGGTTAGAAGACATTCCGGTCGTAAAGGAATATCCTGAAGTCTTTCCAGAAGACTTGCCAGGATTGCCGCCACAACGACAAGTCAAGTTTCACATTGACTTGGTTCCAGGCGCCGCGCCTGTAGCCAAGCCACCCTATCGACTTGCACCTTCAGAGATGCAAGAACTGTCAACAAAACTCCAGGAGCTATTGGATAAAGGATTTATCAAACCAAGCTTCTCGCCTTGGGGAGCTCCAGTTTTGTTCGTCAAAAAGAAGGATGGTAGTTTTCGCATGTGTATCGACTACCGGGAGCTGAATAAGTTGACTATCAAGAACAGATATCCTTTGCCAAGGATCGATGACTTGTTCGATCAATTAAAAGGTTCAAGTTTTTACTCGAAAATCGATCTTCGATCAGGTTATCACCAGTTAAGAATTCAAGAGGAAAGTATTCCCAAGACTGCTTTTAGAACTCGATATGGACATTACGAGTTCCTTGTGATGCCGTTTGGTTTGACGAACGCACCAGCAGTATTCATGGATTTAATGAACAGAGTTTGTAAGCCGTGCCTCGATAAGTTTGTGATTGTGTTTATAGACGACATTCTAATCTACTCAAGGACGAAGGACGAGCACGGACAGCACTTAAGAGCTATTCTAGAACTGCTTAAGAAAAAAAAAGTTGTACGCGAAGTTCTCAAAGTGTGAGTTCTGGCTGCGTGAAGTTCAGTTTCTTGGTCATGTGGTTAATGGAGATGGAATTCATGTGGATCCCACAAAGATCGAGGCGATCAAGAACTGGGAGACTCCAAAGACGCCAACCGAGATTCGAAAGTTCTTAGGTTTGGCTGGTGATTATCGAAGGTTCATTGAGGGTTTCTCGCAAATCGCTCAACCTCTGACCTCTCTTACACAGAAAGACAAGAAGTTTGATTGGGGAGACAAACAGGAAGAAGCATTTCAGCTGTTGAAAAACAAGCTTTGTGACGCACCAATCTTATCACTACCCGAAGGCACGGACGACTTCGTGGTATATTGCAACGCCTCGCGTCAAGGTTTAGGCTGCGTGTTGATGCAGCGACAGAAGGTTATAGCATATGCATCTCGCCAGTTGAAAGTCCACGAGAAAAATTATACCACGCATGACCTGGAGTTAGGCGTGGTGGTATTCGCATTGAAGATCTGGCGACATTACTTATATGTCACGCGATGCACGATCTTCACTGATCACAAAAGCCTGCAGCACATTTTTGATCAAAAAGAGCTTAACATGAGGCAAAGACGCTGGGTAGAGCTGTTGAATGATTATGATTGTGAGATCAAGTATCACCCAGGGAAGGCGAATGTGGTCGCCGATGCCCTAAGTCGGAAAGAAAGGATCAAGCCCATAAGGGTTAGGGCTTTAGAAATGATTGTCCAGACAGACCTCTCATTGCGCATTCGTGTCGCGCAGAGAAAAGCTCTTAAAGAAAGGAATATTGAGGATGAGTATCTCCGTGGGATGGAGAAGCAATTGGTACCAAACGGGGAAGGAACATTGTGTTTCATGAAACGAATTTGGGTTCCTTTGTTTGGTGGTTTGAGAAATGTTATTTTTAATGAGGCTCACAAGTCACGGTACTCGATTCATCCAGGAGCGGATAAGATGTACCAAGATCTTAAGGATTTCTATTGGTGGCCAAGGATGAAAGGCGACGTTGCGATATATGTTGGCAAATGTTTAACTTGCGCCAAGGTTAAGGCCGAATACCAAAAGCCTTCAGGTCTTCTGCAGCAACCTGAAATACCCAAATGGAAGTGGGAACAGATTTCAATGGACTTCATAACGAAATTGCCAAAGACGCCCAAGGGCCATGATACAATTTGGGTAATAGTAGACCGTCTAACAAAGTCTGTGCACTTTTTGCCAATCAAGGAGAAAGACAACACGAGTAAACTTGCTGAAATATACATGAGGGAGATTGTTGCACGACATGGAGTGCCTCTCTCAATTATCTCTGATAGAGATGGACGCTTCGTGTCAAGGATTTGGCAATCCTTTCAAGAAGCATTTGGTTCTCAGCTGAATCTGAGCACTGCATTTCATCCGCAGACAGACGGACAGAGCGAACGAACGATTCAAACTTTAGAAGACATGCTGCGAGCTTGCGTAATGGATTTAGGAGGGAGTTGGGACACTCACCTACCATTGGTTGAATTTTCATACAATAACAGTTATCATGCAAGTATTCAAGCCGCACCGTTCGAAGCTCTCTATGGACGCAAATGTCGATCATCGATTTGTTGGGCTGATGCGGGTGATAGACAGTTAGTTGGTCCAGAATTGGTCCGGAATTGGTCCAGGAAACGACAGACAAGATTGCACAGATCCGAGAGAGCATCAAAGCGGCTCGTGATCGACAAAAGAGTTATGCGGACCTGAGGAGGAAACCTCTGGAATTTGAGGTTGGGGATATGGTTTTGTTGAAAGTTTCACCCTGGAAGGGTGTGGCACGCTTTGGGAAGCGTGGGAAGTTGAATCCGCGATACATTGGTCCATTCAGAATCCTGCAAAGGATTGGGCTTGTAGCCTACAAGTTGGACCTACCTTCTGAACTTAATGGCGTTCATGATACATTCCACGTATCTAACCTGAAAAAGAGTTCAACTCAAGAGACAGTGGTCATTCCTGCCGACGAGGTTCATATTGACGACACACTCCACTTTACTAAAGAACCCGTCGAGGTTACTGGTTGGAAGATTAACAAGACACGCCGGAGTAGTGTCAAACTCGTCAAAGTTCGATGGAACGCACGACACGGGCCAGAATTCACGTGGGAACGTGAGGATCGTATGAAAGAGAGATACCCACATTTGTTCCCCCAGACCCCTGCAGCTAGAAGCAGAACCTAAAATTTTGGAACGAAATTTTCTTAACGGGGGGAGAATGTGACAACCCTCACAATTACAGGTATCCGTACAATTAATTAATATTTAATTTGTGCTTAACGACTGTGCTTGATTACAACTACTGATTTAACTGCTTTCTGATTCTGTTACATACATACATATGCATCACATTCATACTGTCACTCCATTTATTACACACAGACTCTAGTGACAAACTTGATGCACAAAGCACAGTGAGCGGATAACTCAGACACATACTGACAATGCCAGCACATAGACAGACACTATATTGAGGCCAGTATGAGCCAGGAATAAAGTATCACACTAGGGTAGTGTGTAGAGAAGTGAGGACCATAAAACTGCGTCACTAGGTGATAGTTTAGGTGCCGGAATGTGCCTAAAACCCACTTTAAGTGCAGAATTCTGCACTTAATAACAAAATTCAGCATTTAATCATGCTAGTCACTTGCAATAATATGGCAAAATGGTCCTGTATACTTTCCTAAGTGCCGGGAATTAATTGTGACACAAAAAGCTATATGAAAGACACTTTACGGATTAATTAAGCACTTTAACGGGACGGTATCGAACCAAACATCCGGACATTACCCGGAACACCAAAATAATGCTAGAAGCATTGTTCTTATTTTTCTAAACTAGTTATGGTCCCCGAACATCATAACACACTATATTATTTCATAACATCTAAACACTTAAACTAAAAACTAGAAATCTAACTAAACTAGACCAACTTACCATTGCATGCCAACTAAACCAACCCCCCCCCCCCCCTAACCGGTTATGAAACATGGGACACCCCCATGATTTTATCTAATTGTTTATTAGATATTGTTTAGTACTTCATAAACATAAAACACATTGGGTAAAAAGATGTTGGAAGTTTATGTTATAAATCCTCTAGACATTCATACATTATCATCTTCATAAATCAAAAACCAAAGCTCTCTCTCTCCCTCCATTACTCTCGGCCGAACACCCCTCTTGTCACCACCACCATTTTCGATTTCCTTCAAGCTTTCCAAGGCCATCCCAAGGTGCACCAAGGTGAATCACAAAGTGTGGAGCTCACGTATCATCAAGGACCTTCTCTATTTGCTATTAACCACCTCATTTCTACTCTTGATCTTCCCAAGCTTAAAAGCTAGTAGTAAGTCTCTTGAATCCTCATTTTACTTCATGTTTAGAGTGGTTAATAGTTAATGTATGATGAAATCTTATGAACAAGAAAAGATCATAAACAAAGTCTTGAACATAAACTAATTTGATGATGAAATATTGTTAAAATGAAGAAGAAATGTTAAGTATGATGTTGTTTTGAATTGTTGATGATCACTAGTGAGATGATGTTGAACATCATGGTGAAACTTGTTAAATTAAGATTAGAAACTTAAGTTAACAAGTTAGGAGGTGATTAGTGTTTTACATAAAGAAATCACCTCCATGTTTAATCATGAACTCGAAGGAATAAAAGGTTTCTTGAAAAATAAAGATCAAAGTAGGTTAATAATAATGTAGATCTAAAGATCCATGAGGGGTTTTTCAAAAGAACCAAGTTAAAAATATAAGTTCCATAAACTCTTGGATATTACATAAACTAACCTCATTCTTGGTGGATAAACAAGTGTAGAAACACTTGCGTAACAAGAAAATTTCATAAAGAAATGTTTTTCAAAAATATGATTGGAAGTTGTAAACGCTTAAATTCTTTAAAAATGAAGTTTTTAAAGATCTCATCACATTTTAAAGGGTAACAAGACTTACTAAAGATACTAGTAAGTTACTACACATTTTTACAAATAGTCAAGTTCATGAAGTAGTAGTTATTATTGATTTTGGCAAAAAAATTGGTAAGTAAAGGTTAATTGTTGATGATTGTAAATTGATTGGATGGTTATTGAAAAGAAAATGATATGCTAATAAGCATGGACACCTCCGTTTACAGAGGAAACTCTGGCGAAATTTTCTAAAATTCCAACACTTAGAAAATATATTTCTAACAAATGTCACAAGTATATTTTACAACTTGTGTTTCGAATATAAACTTCGCCATGGGTTTTGTCACAAAAATACAAAGTATCGGAGTTTGATTTTTGTAATTAAAAATGGGTAAATATATATTTAGAATATATATTTTATACTAAGACACTCGTGTGAATATTTGTATATTTGGTGAACTAGTTATATTATTTTAGCGTAAAATAATATAACTTAACAAAATACCATGACACTTACAACTCCAAAATAATACCAAAAACATCAAGGAATAAAATATTCAAGTTACACACTTGGCATTGTGAAACCGAACGTTAAGACGTAACTTACAAAATATTCCGCAAAACACTCTTACACATATATTTTGGTAAAATATTATTTTGGAAAATAAGGAAGTAAAAATATATTATTTTTGTGAAAAATACATATATTTTGGGAATAAGTTATTTTGGACAAATGAGTTGAATATATTTTTCCAAGTGGGACTTAAAATATATTTTTCGAAACTACAAATGTACATGTATAAATACCTCCATCCTTGGGAAGGAAATACGGAAGATAAAATACCTGAGAAGTATGGATACGAAATAGTTGCCTAACTATTATTTCTAAAAACAAAATTTAAGTTAAAATAATTATTATTATTTTAACCAAAAGTCACGACTTGGAATAATATGAAAGTAACACAACTCAAAAACATTAAACCCTAAGCCAAGGCACGGCCCGTTCGTCTAATAGACATTAGTACGTTGTAGGTCGTCGGGTAGCTGATCAAGTTTGAGTTGACGTTTCGATACAGGAGACACACTTCAGTGAGTTCATGTCCCCCTTTTCCTTAAACTGTTTTGTTTACTTACTTCGGGGGTGAAATACATGTTACAAAGGGGTACTTACAATACTATTGGTATGATTAGCCTAGGAAAGAACCATAGATCATGTGATAGGGTAGGCGGATACTTGGGACCATTAATCCTCGTTGTAGGACCACGGGGCATGAGTGATAGATCTATTTTGGTGTAGCGAGCCCACACCCGTGAGGCCGGGGCGGCCCATAGAGGTGAACTATGTCTTCCAGCCGGGAGCCCGGTACAACTTTGCTAGGTTTGAGTCTTCCTACACCGTCACACATATCAGTGGTCTTGCAAACCATTGGTGATCTTTTCCTTGTTTGCAATCATACCGGGACATACATACATACATACATACACACCTACATTGAATACAAAGGTTTATACATACTCACATACACATGAACTCGCTCAACTTTTTGTTGATTTTTCAAACTACATGTATTTCAGGGAATTAGCGGATCTGGCGAAGTATGCATAAGTCAAGCTGCTTTAAATAAGATGTCATGTAGGGTAATAGGCTTAGGAGGTGTAACCCTTACCTGGACGGGTTACATGTCTTAAACCTCGTTTTATTAAAAGTCTTTTGTTGTGTCTTATGAACACGTTTTAGACAAGTATGGGTTGTAACTCTTTTTTTAGTGTCGTCATTTTCAAACAATGATGTTGTGGTATTATCGAACTTAATGAATGGATGAACATCTTGTGTTTTATTTTCATATAGCATTGTTATGATTGTTGCTATGGTATTAAGAAGTCACACCAAATTAACCCACGCTTCCGCAAAAGCCAGGGTGTGACAGATATGTCCTTTCTATAGCTTAGTTTATTTATTTTTTAAAATTTTTATCTCAACATTTTAGAGACAATATGTCCTTTCTATAGGTTAGTTTATTTATTTTTTAAAATTTTTATTTCAAACATTTTAGAGACGACATGTCGTCTCTATAGGTTTAAGTATATATTTTTTAGTTAAAAAACAAGAACAAATTAATAAACTTAATTGGGTTTATAGGGACGACATGTCGTCTCTATATGCGAATAACATTTTTTGTATTTTAAATTATTTATTAACCAAAACTAAAAAACAAAACAAATTTATGTTTCCCTATAGAGACGATATGTCCTTTCTATACTTAGTTTATTTATCTTTTAAAATTTTTATCTCAACATTTTAGAGACGATATGTCCTTTCTATAGGTTAGTTTATTTATTTTTAAAAATTTTTATTTCCAACATTTTAGAGACGACATGAGGTTAGTTTATTTATTTTTTAAAATTTTTATTTCAAACATTTTAGAGACGACATGTCGTCTCTATAGGTTTAAATATATATTTTTAGTTAAAAAACAAGAATAAATTAATAAACTTAATTGGGTTTATAGGGACGTGTTCTTCTGTGTTTTCATTGTTTGCGACTTCAGTTTCAGGTGGTGCGATATCGTATATGTGTCGGGCTTTTGTCTTGACAACAACCCATAGATCTTTTGTATCACTTCTTTCGGCAGGATATGGTGTGTAAAACACTTGTTCTGCTTGTGATGCCACGATAAACTTGTCGTCACCCGGAAGTCGGGACTTGTGTTTAACATCAACCAATTTGTTTTTGTTAACTATTACACCGCGATTGATATTAAACCATATACAGTTGAACAATACAATAGTTGAAGGACCATTGCCATTATACTCTAGCTCTAGTATCTCATCCAATAACCCATAGTAGTCCGTCTTTTCGCTGTTATACGCCTCCCCTCTCACGTATACACCATAGTTATTGGTCGCACGTCCCTTACCATGCTCTTGAGTGTGAAAATTATAACCATTTACAAAGTAGCCATTGTGAGATTAAGCAAACTGGGATGGTTTCCTTGCTAAAATTTTCAAGTGTTGAGTGCTTCCATCACATAAGCCATCTATTACCGACATTGAGGAACACACGTATCTTGTTGGTAAATCATGCATTAATATCAATTGTTATGATTTAAATGGTTTTACTTACACAGTTTTCAAACCATGCAGCAAAGTGTTCTTCTCTAAGACGTGAAACTCGGACATCCGGATACAGATGTGGTGCCACTTCATCGAATTGGTTGACGTAAGGGGTAATTTCATCACAATTAAGAAGAACATAAGTGTGTGCCTTTTTAAGTTCTGAATGACTCAAGATTCTTTGTGTTCCACCCTTTTGATATAATCTTCTCGATGGAACGACAAAAAGGCTTAGTGGAGAGTTTCCACTCATAGAGTTAGGATGTTGTGGTGCGAAATTCCGTGGCTCTCGATTATGGCGTGTCTCAATCGTACGTACATACATACATACATACATACATACATACATACATACATACATACATACATACATACATACATACATACATACATACACACATACACACATACACAAATACCCATATAGATACAAACGTGCATATACGTACACATACATACATACCCACATACACAAATATATATATATAGATACTCACGTTATACTCATATGCATACGTCCACATAATTACATACATTTAATATTTAAAATAAGAATAATTATATTGTTTCTTACACATTTGTGACAAATCCTTAAATGTCATAAGAAATGTGTCACAACTTGCAATGAATTTAAGCATTTTGTCATAAATCCGTAGGCAATTGTATTGATACATGGATTGTTTCCTACGCCTTTGTGACAATTTGCAATGGATTTAAGCATTCTGTCATAAATGCGTAGAAAATTGTATTGATACAAGGATATTTATCGGAAATGTGTCACAAGTTGTGACGCAATCCTGACGGATGGTTTATGAATCTATATTTTGTCATAAATCCGTAGGAAATTGTATTGATACATGGATTGTTTCCTACGCCTTTATGACAATTTGCACTGGGTTTAAGCATTTTGTCATAAATGCGTAGGAAATTGTATTGATACAAGAATATTTGTCAGAAATGTGTCACAAGTTGTGACGCAATCCCGACGGATGGTTTATTTTAATTAATAAATCAATATTTTGTCAGAATTGTGTAGAAAATGCTATCATTTTCCCTTATTTATTTTGCATATATTAATATTTATTCGGTAAACAATTATAATTAACCTTTTATAGATTATTTGTGACAGATTTGTGACGCAACAGTCAATTAAATAGGGTTTTCTTATTTTTTGTCGGAAACTTGTCACAAGTTGTGATGGAATTCTGACGGATGGTTTAAGTTAATTAAAAAATAAATATTTCGTCATAAATGTGTAAGAAACGATATTATTTCTTAGAGATTTGTGACGCAACTGTCAATTAATTAGGGTTTCCTTATTTTTCGTCACAAATTTGCAGGAAACGATATTATTTTCCCTTATTTATTTGGCTTATATAAATATTTATTCGGTAAAGAATAATATTAACCTTTTGTAGGTTATTTCTGAGAGATTTGTGACGCAACTGTCAATTAATTAGGGTTTTCTTGTTTTTCGTCATAGATGCATCGAAAATTTGTAACAAAATCATGAAATTTTTTTGTAGGAAATTTCGTCATAAAGGTGTTGTAATCTGTGACGAAAAAAATTGTGTAGGAAATTGTCCTCTTTTCTAGTAGTGTCAAAATATATACTTTTATCAAATTAAAAAAACAACTTAATTTAAAATGTAGAATAAATTACAATGTGTGTAAGACAAATTACGAGGTGCGTAGGATGTGTATGATATATTTCGAGGTGTATATGATAAATTTCGACGTGTGTAGGATAAAATTATATAATATGTAGGAAATTTTTGATATGTGTAGCTTTTTTAGATTATATGTAGGATAATTAATGATTAGTTGACTAATTAATTAAAAATAAAAAAATTAATGAGATGAGTTATAAATGAATTAATATTTTACTAATATGTCCTTTCTTCTTTTTTCGTTTTTAATAATTTTTTTCTCATTTGATCCCCTATATCTATTGAGTATCGTTTTGTGAACCTCCACAATAAGAGCTTTACGCTTATCATCGTAAGCTATTGACATGATAAATTTAAATATATACTATAGTGTTAACTAGCAGACAAACATCTCGCCCTAACATACAACACACACGTTGCTTGAAGTACCATTTTTCCAATAAAACGTTAAATCTAAGCAAATTAGTATGATATAGTATGGCTTCACGAAACGGGTTGTCAAAAGATCATTCTGTTCCTTACAATTTCTCCCTACAAATACACATTGTAAATGACACACTCTGTTCATATAGTTCTCCACCATTTACTTTATCTATATATATCCAAAATTTAAAGTTCTTATTATCATATGGAAGCTTTGTCAAGTCTAGCCATTGTCTATTCATTTCATGTATAATTAGATTTTAATATAGAAGAAAATCAATCTTTCAAATTATGTAGCAACTTAACTATCACATATATCAATAACTACTAATCTCATATGAATAAATTAGTTTTCCTAATCTTTGTTTATCTTTATGAGAAGGCATAAGACCATAAATGAGACAAAATATCTATTTCAGTATTTGTAAACTGGGAATACTATTGGAATGTCGGTTTCAAAAGATGGACGGTCCGGCAATGCTAACAACCCAAGCTAGGGCTTGGGGATTCTAAAAAATAGGGTTCCCATTTAAAAATAACTAGGTTTTTTACCCGCCGCGCGTTGCGGCGGCGTAAAAACACAGCGTAGAAACTTGAGTAAACCTGAAAACGTGAAAAATAGCTCATCGAATGCACATGGATGGATAAGGTCCACACCTGGCTACTAAACTAACATATCATATATATCATAGCATTAGTCACATTGCCTACTACATATCAAATATGTACAAAACAGTTTAGAGTTGTCTACAACTTAGCATACTAACACCTAGTGTGTTATGTGGATAAGTTGTACAAAAGTTGTGTATCTATGTAAGCTTCGTTAAGGCAATGGCTTGGTTAGGCTTCTGGCTGCCTAGTCTTCATTATGTGCAGCCGATCAAAATGCTTGTTGTTGGTAAGTCAGTCCTCGTGCGCTTTTTTGGCGCACTGAGTTGATTCTGTGAGTAATAAATAACAGCAAGATGACATTAGTAACATAGGTTTTATTTCATTGTTATGTGTCTAAGTATTAGATATAATGTAACTTACCTCCTGACCCAACATACGGACGTTCGACCTTGTTGGCCTTCAGATTGGGCGTTGCTGGAGGTAAGGCTGAGGACGTGACATGTTGAGCTGGTGAATCGACTTGGATAGTTCTCTCTGATTCTGAGACATTTGTTACCACCACGTTGTTTTCCTTTCTGAGTGATAAAGACTCTCGAGAAGAAATAAACCATTCTACAAAAAAATGACTCATCTTCAAGGGGAAATTAAAATGGTTAACGTGCATGTCTTATAACCAAAAGGTTGGGTTTTAAAATCTTACATAATGCAACCATCATATTTATTGTAGAAAATCTAGGAATTGCTATCAAACTCAATTAAAACTTGACTTAAAACTATTGGAGCTAATTTTTTTTTTCCGATATGGAAAGCCTCTGTCTTATCTACGGGGGTAATCTCACTCTCTTGAAAGCGGTCTTTATCTTAAACAAATTGGAGGCAAAAAGGTGGTCTTTTTCGCTGGGGTATGATCCAGCAATGTAAATTGTATGATCATAAAATCTTATGTATCCACACTCAAAAAATAAAGTTAAAAATATATGATCCAGCAATGTAAATTGTATGATCATAAAACATCATACATAAAGTTAAAAGCTGGAAGCACTAATTAAACAATAAGTATACAACATCAACTGGTGCAAAAAGGTGTCTGTCTATAACATCATCTTTCACTCCTTATAAATCCTACCCAAACCTCTTTCTTTCTCGTATCCCTGACACCCAAACATGTCTATAATTCTCTGTCGGCAGCCTTCTATGGATTCCTCTCATGTCCTAGAGGCAACCACCATGAGGCTCAAACTGGTTTTACCCAAATCTCATAATCAAACTACAGGTTGGAATCTGCTCCAATCTCCATCCAACAAACCAGTTGATTATTATTTTAATCCAGAAATAAACTCATATCTTTATAACCAAAAATCATGCCTCAAAATATTTCCAATAGGAATTTTGGGACAGAGTGCGTTTGCTCCTAAATAAACTTAAATATATCAGTAATAAAAGGGCCTGAAACATCAGTAATCAGAATCAGGCGAGTGATACTGATTGAGATTTAATATCGCAAGTTTGAGTAAATTTAAATGAATGGATCGTCGAAAGTTCAAGACCCAATCAAGAAGCTGCCTTGCTTTCGATTCAGTTGTATAATATCATGAATAAAAACTTACGAATTTCTTTAACTTTGCATACCAGATCGAGAGGATGAGGACAGAAGTGAGGAGATTGGCGCTATTTGAAGGAGATTTTTAGGGTTTCACCATAGTCCATGACGGTGTTTGTGAGGCCCATTACATGTTTCTGGTAAGAAGAACTACAATTTAAGAAACAAAACCTTAGACACAAAAGACGAAATCGAACTATACACCGGACGAGCATACCTGGATGTGAGACACTGCTTCAGTAGGAATGGAAGAAGACTACTAAAAAAGCTGAAGAAGACAACTAAAAAAGCCCCCATAAAACCTTCTCTGCACAAGTTAGTACAGGTGTAAGATACACGTGTCAACCAAAACTGCCCATGGTTTCTTGTAAACACGTGTCAATCAAAAGACAAAACCAACCCATGGTTTCTTAAACTGGTTTTCAAAGTACACTTGATTAAACACAACGTACAAACTCTGAAGCACAACTGATGTTGCTAATTTATAATAGTTAATTGTATAGCGTAATTAAAGTTTCTAAAAATACCTTATCTGTATTTTCCTTTTTTGAGAAAACGGCATAGGCAAATCAGGGTTTTGACTTTTGAGAAATGAGAGTCAGAGAGTGTCACATCAAGAACAAACGAGATGGGGACAATTATTTGGGAACTCAATCGACGCATTCAGTTATGGGGTTTTCCAAGATTAAAGGGTTCAAATCGAATAATCAATTTCTACTTCTGCTTCAATATCGATATATCGCTAAAGATAATAAACAACACATGATTGACGTATTCAGTTATCAGGTATATGCTTTCCTATTAATAGCTATTGAACAACAAAATATGGCCCTTATGTTTTCCTATTAGGCTAGAGGGTATGGTGATGGTCCTCCAAGTAGAGATGTACAAAAAAACTGATTACGCAACTGAAACCGAAAAATTAACCGAAATCGGTTATTGTGAAAACCGGTTTTTTTGTAACCGGTTCGGTTACTAACCGGTTTGACCGGTTATATATCGGTTATAGGTTTGGAGTTCGATATCGGTTATAAAACCGGTTATATTAAAAACCGGTTTAAAAACTGGTTATGGTTAAAACCGGTTATAGAAACTGGTTATAGAACCGGTTAAACCGGTTATTCGATAACGGCTATATAAAAAACCGGTTAAACCGGTTTTTGCGCGCAGATCTGCAGAAACGGTCATATGACCGTTGGGACCTCAATATAGCCGTTTTTCTTGTATTTTTTTGTCAAAAAATCATCTCCAATTACTATAAAAGGGTGTTGGATGTTTTGGTTCAATCACACCATTCTCTATTCTCCTAAATCTCATAAAAACGCTCACTTTTCTTATTCGATAATTGTGAAAAAACATGGCAAGCTCTAGTGCTCATGATTCGGTCAATGTTGGCGAGTCTACAACCGACACGGTTGTTCGTGTTCTTGCAACGAAGCGCAACGCCGAAGTTTGGTCACATTTCGATTTGTGCGAGATGGCGAGCGGACCGAAAAAAGCGCGTTGTCATCATTGTAATGGTTTTTACGCCGTTGGGGCAAACACCACCTTGAAACAACACATCGAAAAACCGTTTTGTAGGGCGTTGAAACAACAATCCGCTAGTGGTCAAGCTTCCATGGCAAGCGACGCTAATTTGTTCGCCTACAATTTCGATATGGCAAGGGAGGAAATGGCGAAGTTTGTAATCCAAGAAAGTTTGCCGTTCAACCATTTCGACAACCAACGCTACACCAAAATGGTTCAAAGAACTCTCCAACCACGATACACTCATGTAAGTCGCGCTACTCTTAGGAGGGATTGTTTAAGAATGTGGAAAAATGCTAAGCTTGAATTAATTTCTTATTTTGAAAAATTAGAAACCGGTGTTAACTTGACTAGCGACGTTTGGTCCGCACCGCACGGTTCACCCGACTCGTATATTTGTGTCACCGCCCATTGGATTGAACCGGCGACGTGGCAAATGATGAAACGCACCATTTTGTTTAAACTTTTTGATTACCCTCACACCGGTGAAGCTATATATAAAGCTATCGACAAATGTATTAAAACATACAAATTGGAAAATAAGATTTTTTCAATAGCTTTTGATAACGCCTCAAACAACACGCTTTCGGTCACGCATTTAAGGTTAAAGTACACTCCGATTTGTGAGGGTATTTTTTTCCATAGTCGATGTGTCGCACACATCATAAATTTGGCCGTTCAAGACGGTTTAAAGGTTATTGAACGACAAAAAGAATCTTTCAAACAAATGTTACGTCATATATATAGTCATACGCAAAGGCATTCAAAATATATTAAAATGTGTAAGGAAGCGGGTCGAGTATGCTACGGACCCAATTGGGACGTCGCTCATCGATGGAACTCGACTTACACCATGTTTGAAAAAGCTATGTTGCAAAAAGAAAGCTTAATAGAATTTCATAACCTTTTGTCGAGTCGTGGAAAGGTTTCGTCTTACCATCAATCGAATTGGGGGCTTATTGAAACGGTTACACAAGTGCTTCAAGTTTTCAAAACATCAACAAAGACTTTATCGGGGGTTTACTATCCAACTAGTTCATTGGTACTTCACAATTTGTTTAAAATGTGTAGAAAAATAAACGAGTTGTCGGGGAGAGGTAGACCATATTGTGATATGGCAGATACGATGAAGGAAAAACCAAGAAAATATTTTAAAGAACTACCCGCGGTTTTCACTTGTGCCGCCGCTTTAAACCCTTGCTTTAATATTTTTGGAACCGGTTCTTTGATTGAAAAAATTACAAACGAGTTGAATTTAAACACCGAAGAAGAACCAAACTTTGGCGAAGCCGCAAAAACTCGTTTTAATGAACAACTTTCAAAAATGTTTGATGTTTATGTAACAAAATATGGTCATATCTCGTCACACATTCACGAGTCAATGAGAAATGCCGCTTTCGGCGAAGGTTCATCAACTATGGAAGATGAAGATTTGTATGCTTATAACTATTTGTTTGATGAATCGAGTCAAATGCAACGTGGTAACACTAGTAGTAGCGAACTCGGTCGATATGGTGGGTCGAACTTTCTACGAACGATGACTTCACAAGACTTTAAAAATTTTGATATTTTGGGTTGGTGGAAAAGTAAGGAAGAACAATTTCCGATCTTAGCCACAATGACCCGAGATTTACTAACGGTCCAAGCTTCCACGGTAGCTTCGGAAAGTGCTTTTTCTATAAGTGGTAGGGTGATTTCGATACGGAGGACTCGACTAACACCAAAGGCGGTTGAGATGTCGATTTGCTTGAAAGACTACTTGGATGCGGCGGAGAGATGTCAACACATACGCTCACTCGAGGGTGAATTAGATTACGAAGCCGAAGTGTACGAAGACGAGGTTCGAAACGAAATGACAACCCCAATGACCGAAGAAGAAGCCGAACTAGATGAATTACTACGCAATAGTTCGAGTTCGGGTTCGGCCGAAGAAGATTAGACGCGGTTCAAGATATATTACTATTCTCGTCCCACTAAAAAAATATATATACTAGTAGTGTGGACCTTCGTGCGGATTAATATTTGAAGTTTATGTTTGAAGTTTAAGTATTTTCGTTGTTACGCTTTAGCGTTCGTAGCGTTCTTATTTCCGTATGTTATGTAAAACCGTTTGTTCGTAGACTTAATGATATTATGTTTTGACTTTTTACACTTGCATTGTTATGTTTTTATAAAAAAAACTGCTGTTTTTTAAAAAAAAAAAAGCCAACAAAACAGTTAAAAAAACTGCTGTTTTTTTACAAAAAAAAAGCCCACAAAACAGTTAAAAAAACTGCTGTTTTAAAAAAAAAAAAGCCCACAAAAACAGTAAAAAAAACTGCAGTTTAAAAAAAAAAAGCCCAAAAACAGCATTCTGTGAACTTGCTGCGCAGACCGGTTTTTTACCGGTTTTTTTAAACCAGTTACAACAACCGGTTTTTTAATCAGTTTTTATAATCAGTTACAAAAACCGGTTAATATACAAACCGGTTATAAACCGGTCAGAACCGGTTGGTACCGGTCACGGTTTTCCAGCTTCTGAAACCGGTTAAAACCGGTTACGGTTAAAAAAAAAAACCGGTTTTCCATTGTGCAAAAAAAACCGGTTCGGTTAAAAAACCGATTTGTACATCTCTCTCCAAGTGAGGATGATCCGCCACGTAGGCGCCACGTCATAATCCTCCTATGGATGGTCCATCCCACAAAACTAGAGGGTATGGAGGACGATGGTCCTAGATGATCCTACCCCACCACTTTTATGTCTTTTATTTTTCTAATCTTCTACTTTTTTTTTAACATTTAACAAATAAACTAATAAAATATTTTCATTAATCTGACACCTAAATCATAGCTCTAACTTAAAATAAAAATAAAAATAAAAAAACCTATTAATTAACATTATAAAAACTAATGTTTTCAAAATTAAAAAAAATGAAATGTGTCCAAATGATAAACAGCTCACACCTTTCACCAGTCACCACCGATAAAACCCCCACTCCCATCCCCTTCTCTCTCTCTCTCTCTCTCTCTAAAACCTTCTGCCATTTTTAAACTCTATATTTTCTTGCAAACAATTGTATGCATTAGTGGGTTGTACCTTACGCTCAAAAACATTGCCACCCACATGATGAAACAATGGTTAACCAGGTAGGTTAACTCACTGGTCTCGTCAAGAGGGTTAATCCCTTCTTTCCGAGGATCGCCGGCTGGATCGTCTGGTGGTGGGTTTCCTGCACAAGGAAACAAACCGTGACTCGCAACAAGGAGGATGAGGTGGGGGGTGCTCCTTGTTACCACTCTCCGGCGTGAGAATCAGTAGTTTGCTTGGGAAGCAAAGTGTGATAGTAGTAGTATTGAGAGAGTTGAGAAGTGATACCTCAAACCTGGTTTGGGGTCAGTATTTATAGCCGAGGAGTGGAGGAGGGTAGTTGAGTAGCTAGCCTGACATCGCACAGCTATTTGCAGGTGTGTCAGACCTGTCGGATACTGTGGTGATGTCACGTCCTGCTGTGGTGTCAGACTGTTGTATACACGTGGGCCGGTAGGCGACTGTTCCCAGTGCCACTTACACTGTGGTGTCAGACCCACTTGCCTTGTAGGCAGGATGCAGTGCCAAGCCGCATCGCTGCTTGCGGTCATTGATGTTGTTCCCGCGTTGGTTGTTCCATCCATGATTTATGCGGGATGCGGTGTTATGCCGCATTGCCTGCTGAGTGACTGTTACTGTTGTCCAGATCCCTTGTCGTGACGAAAATGTTCATAGGATGCGGTGCGGGGCCGCATCGCTATGCGTTACATTAGTTTTCGTCCTTAAGGTAAGTCTTCTCATCACTGGACAGATTGGACCGCTGTGTTCGCGTGTGCCCACGCGGACACAGGTGAGTTTATTGTTGTTGGGAGGTTTTTGATGAGGGTAATGGTCATTCGCGGTCATGCTGACGCGAGATCTGGGACCATACCCCTTCAAGTCCCCCCAGTCTAGTGTTCCTTCCATATGCAAGTTACATGTGGGAGGGATACTGGACTATGTTGTCTAGAAGGTTAAATATGGGCCATGCAGATGGCTCCTTCTTTCAGTACGTAGTAGGCCTTTCGAGTGGATTGTTCATTCCTTCCTTCGAGAAGGGTGTCTGGTGAGCAAGTTCCGTCTGATGCAGAATTCTCAGCCAAGGACCTGACTCTTAGTCTACCTTTTCTTGATGTCATCAGCCACCTGTTGGTGTTTCGAACCAACCTTTCAGACGGTGACTGAAGGTGTTAGCAGGGTTCGAACCAACCTCTGAGATCGTGACTGAAGATGTACGTCTTCGTCAGTCTAGTTGTAACCTCTGCGTCAGCTAGTGCAAAGTTGTAAGTACTTTGCTCAAGCTCTATGTTCAGCAACTGGACATGCAATGATGATCCCTGTTTTGTGGGGTATTCGTGTTCTCCAGTTAAGCTTTCTAGTAACCGCACGTCCTCTGCGGTTTATCTCTCAAGTAACCGCACGTCCTCTGAGGCTTAGCTCTCTAGTAACCGCACGTCCTTTGTGGTTACCTCGTTGCCGTACCTTGTTGGCCATGTTTGTTTGAGGAACGTGTGGTGGTTGCGCCATTTTTGGTCGTGTTTGGTCGAACAATGTGAATCTGAACTATGGGCAGATAAACATGGTCATAGGCAGGGTTGTGCCCACCATTGTTTATTCTATGCGGTCCATAGGTGGGTAACTAGTCATAAGCAGACTTGTTACCACTGTTCTGGAGCTACTTTCCTTCACGCTTTGGTGGAAAGTAGCTTTTCTTTAAGTGGTGTTGCCGGAGGAGATCACCTTGGATACTTGGGAAGTTGGTTGAAACTCTTCCGCATTCGTTTTGTAGCCACTTTCCTTAATGCTTAGTTGAAAAGCAGTTTTCCTTGAAGTAGCTTTGCTCCTCCGCATGGTGCTTTAGTTGTGGCTCTTCCGTAGCTACCGTTCGCATAGTTGCGGTTTCTAGTAACTACTCACGAGTTGTTGCGGTTTGCAGCAAAGAACTCGCTTCTAGAAGTCTTGTAGCCTGGACGTAGCTTTTGAAGGTTCAGGATACAGGGTTGCTGATGTGCGGTTGCTCAGCACACTTGTCCTTTTCCTTAAGGAAAAGCTGTTTGCGTTCCCTCCGTGGTTGTGAACCGGAAATGAGGGTTTTGAAGCTTGAAGAAGCTTACATGGAGTGCGGTTTACCGCATCCTGAGAAGCAGTTTTTCGCAGTCCAAAGAACCATGCTGGTTCTGAGTATCTGACGCACCTGTGCGGGTTGGTGTGTGTCATCTCCGCATATTCCACGTGGGCGCGTGGGTATGTGCGGTTATTGCTTATACCCCCTTATATAATTTAAAGATATATATTTTTGCCTTTTTTGAGGGGTATGTAAAAAACGACATGCGGTATGGGTTATGGTGCGGTAAACCAGAAAAACCGCATGCCGCTTAAGTTTGGATAATGTTTGTCGCTTTTGTTTGTCTACGTGGCTGATGGCATGTGTGGGTTGTTGAAAGTTGGTAGGGCTCTGACATGTGATGATCTGAAAGGACGTTTGCATTGACCGAGGTCATAACTGCACTGTAGCAAGTAGTGTAAAGGTCTCTTCTGTCAGGCGTGTGGGCGGCCACGCGCGCGTGATAACCGTCAGCTGAAAAACCGCTGAACACGTGGCGATACGTCAGTGGCCCTTTTTGAACGTGGTAAGTCGGTTTACTGCATCGCATTAATTGCGATGAGTATATAAGGGGAAACCGTTTGGTTTCTCCTTACTTTGTTCAAATTTAAAAAATTTCTCCGGTGAAAAAAGCGTTATCTTTGTCTTCTCCGATCAAACTGTCTGTATTTCCGGCGATTTTCGGAGTCTTTGTGCAACTCAATCCTTCTCTTCTTCATATTTCTGATGGCTGAACCATCTAACCCACACAATGTGGAGGGTGAAAACCCTGAAACCTCTTCTCCGGTGGCCGGGGAAGAAGAAGATGATGGTGGTAGTGTCCCTGGTGGTGGCTTGCCACCCTTGAAGTGGTCGAAAGCGTCGTTCGACCAACTGATGATCAGTACACAGATGCCCTCCGAGTTTGGGGTTGTTTATCCCCAAGACGGTCACACCGGTGCTTGTGCTCCAGCCGGTCACGTGACCATGTGGGCCGATTCTTTCGTCGATGGTAACCTTCGTTTACCATTGACCGTTTTTGTTGCTGAGTTGTTGGAGTATTACAAGGTCCATATCTCCGAGTTGAGTCTTTTTGGGTTTATTCGTATTAGACACTTTGAATCGACTTTTCGTGCCCTTGGTTTGCCGGTTACCGTTGATAATTTCCGAGGGTTTTATCAGTTGACGGTGAACACAGG
Source organism: Helianthus tuberosus (assembly GCA_030545235.1). Lineage (NCBI taxonomy): Eukaryota > Viridiplantae > Streptophyta > Magnoliopsida > Asterales > Asteraceae > Helianthus > Helianthus tuberosus. Next base: position 146,837,715 of record CM060429.1, read on the forward strand.
TTTCTTCTCTTTCCGAGAACGGTACGGAAGTATCAAGTTGATGACCCCTCCCAAGGGTATTACAAAGTGGAAGAGCAAGTTCTTCTATGTTAAAGCTGCCGCGGTTGTTCTCAACATGACTTTGCGGAATGTTAATGAGCCTATCCCTGCGGAGGATATTGCCATTCCTAATGCGGAGAATGCGGAGTGGTTCCCAAGGTTGAGGACTATTGAGCATAGGCTGTTGAAGAACACTGAATTGTGGATGCTGCGGATGTTATTGACTAGGGCTGATAAGCATGCAAAGCCCGTTGTGCGGGAGAAAACTGGTGGTAAGTGTTCTTACTCTTGTGCGGTTTTATTATTCCCTTGTTTCTTATTAATTTGAACGTGTATTATCAGAAGTTGTTGTTGAGCTGTGGAAGAAATTTGATCCAACCTTTACTGGCAAGGTTGATATTGTCAAGACTGCTGAAGGTGCAGGTTTTAATTTGACCATTCTTCATAACTTCCGCGTTCCTACACGCGAGGCAATGAATGCACCCCTGCTGCAGGGCAAAGGTATAATTTATAGCCTGCTTTTCTTGACTTATAATTTTCATGTTGCTGATATTCTACATGCAGGTACTCTTGGGGCCCTTGGTAAGTTTGAGTCAAAGGGTGCTCCCAAAAAGCATGCAGAGAAGAAACAAGTAGATAAACCTGTGCGGGGTCGTGGCAAGAAGAAAACTGAAGCTCCTGTTGTTCTGCCTTTGGTTCCACATGCAGCAGGTATCTCTCGATCTCATTTCCGCAGATATACCGATTACGTGGTAGTATCTGACACCCTTGAGGGCTTGGGTGTTCCAGGTGCTGGTGCGGCCACAGGTGGAACCACTGCAGGTTCTAAGGCTGCTGATGGGAAGAAGAGGAAAGCAGGGAAAGCTGTTGATGCTGGTGAGAAAAAGAAGCCGAAGATTCAGACCAGACGCGGGGCTTTTGTGGGACAAAACAAACCTGTGGTTGTTCCTGGTACGTAATACGTAACTTGGACAAGTATTTTGTGTTTGTACTTGTAGTTTAACGTATTTCTGCTTTGATTGCAGAACCCCAAGATGAAGGGTTCTCCATCTTTGATGCTCCTCCTCCTCCCCCGCATGACACTGCTACGGATGTGGGGGTTCATAAGGTTGTTACACCTGAGCCCTCTATACGGGAGGAGGACACTGGGAAGGGGCCTGCGGCCCAGATCCATGACACGGTGGATTCTCATGACAATGTCATTACCCTAGAGGATGCTGATGACCTGAACCTGAAATTTGCTTATACTGAAAGGCCAAAGTCTCCTGCTGCTGGGAAGGCTTCTGGTTCCGTTTCTGGGGGTGCGGGTTTCGTAGAGACTCCCATTCAGCCTAAAGAGTCTGAATTGGAGTATTATTACCGCACCTATACGGAAGATCGGGCCATGGCTTACCACCGCCCCCTGGACCGTACTGCATGGGGATGATATTACTGTTGATCCCTCCGCGAGTAGGGAGATTTTGGGTGGTTTGGGCACCCCTTTTCAAGTCAACCGAGCCCGTTCTCTGTCAAGTGAGGCCCAGATTAACCAACTCTCCTCCATGCTTGTTGGGAGTTCCGTAATGGCCAATGCCATTATGGAAAAGTATAAGGTGTTGGGGCGCAGGGAGGAGGAGAATTTGCGCTTGCGTGCTGAGGCTGAGGAGTTGGTGAAGGCTGCACGTGAGGGTGCAGAGCAGCTTGAAAGGGATAGGGCTGCGTTTGAAAAGCGTAAGCAGACTGAAGAGTGGGCTGCAACTGCTGAGCTTAAACAGGTTCGTACCCTTGCAAAACTGCTTTCCACTGAGCGCCGGAGTTGGAAAGAATCTATTTCTAATGAGCGCGAGACACTTTCTAATGAGCGCAAGGCTTGGAAAGACTCTTGGGCCAAACATAATGAAACTCTCTTTCGTGTTCACCAGGAGCTTGTCAATACTAAGGCAGCAAATGCTGCGCTGGTTAAAGAGAAAGCAGCAGCTGTTGCGGCTGCCCAAGAGGCCAAAGAGGCGGAAGCTCGCCTCGCCAAGGCTCTTGAAGAGGCCAAGGAGGCGGAGGCCCGCACTGCAAAGGCTCTTGAAGAGGCCAAGGAGGCGGAGGCTCGCACTGCAAAGGCTCTTAAAGGGGTGAATGTTGACCGCACCAATTTAACCAAAACCATCTTGGGCCTCCAGGTATAAGTTTCTTGCTTTTGAATTTGTACATCTCACAAGTATGTTGATTATTTTTGTATACTTGTTTTTGTTTTGTTAACAGGCTGAAGTGCGGACCCGGGGGGCCACTATTGAGGAGGTCTCTGCCCGTGTTGATGAGGTTGAAGCGCGGGCAAGAGAGGCTGAGGAGGCTAGAGATAGCCTTGCTTCGTCACTTGAGCTGCTCAAGGCTGACCGTGAATGGATGCGTATGCGCGGGATCGGGCATGTAAGCATCCTTTGCCTTTGTTATTTTTGTTATAGGTTTGCCTTTGATAACCTTTGTATTCTTGTTTCGCAGATTGTTACTGCCATCCTTGACGCACCTAAGAATGTATCAGGTGTTAATGAGATTAAGGAGCGTGCCCGGGATGCTGGTTTTAAAGCTGGCTATAATCGCTGTATTGGCCATATGAATGTTGTAGCCCAGGGCGGATATACTGATGAGCGATCCGGGTTCCACGGTGTGGATACTGAAGCGCTTCTTGATGCTGCGGTTGCGGCGTATAATGACACAACCCTTTCCGGTCTTGAGGATCTTGAAAAGTGTCTAGAAGCGGAGGACTATGTGGACCGCTTGCGAGTGTTATACGCTGACGAAGAAGATGAGGAAAAACCTACTGTGATGGGCAAGGATGGTGAGGGTTCCAGCGGCACAAAGAAAGACTAGGCTGGCCTGCGTGCCTTTTTTGTTTCCTCATGTAATTGTTTAAAAAACTTTATGTAAATTCCCTATGCACCGCGCAGGTGTAGGAATTTTTTGAATATAAAGAATTGTTCTATTCAATTTGTACAAGTGTTTTTACTACTTGCATGTTTGAATTTGTAAGAGTTTAATGTTACTGTGAGTGACACTAAATCTGTAATTGCCTTTTGCATATCTAGGTGATATGCAAGTATGAAGAATTGTCTCTGGTCGGACAAACAGTGTTGCCATTGCTGGCCTATTATAATAGTTGCGTGTGGTTACCACTCTGTGTGGGTATCACGAACGAAGATTTTGCTAATCTGTTTTTGTGTATACCTCAGAGTGGAACACGCATTTGTAATAGAAATAAATAAACAATATTGCATTGAATCGTCTATTTATTTATTTGCAAATGGCCCGTGGCCTGATAGGTTACATGGTGAATGTAAAAAACATGGCTTACATATAACAGCGTCGAAGCTGTTGTGCATTCCATGTGCGTGCGATAGTTTCGCCTTCTAATGTTTGAAGTGTATGCGCGCCTTTGCCCATGACCTATTGGATGAGGTAGGGTCCTTCCCACTTGGGGGCAAGTTTCCCTGGGCGTTCTGCGTTAGATGCTTCATTGTCGCGAAGGACGTAGTCTCCCGGGTTGAAAGTACAAATGCGAACGCGTGCATTGTAGTACTTTTCAAGTTTGGTTTTGTATTTGGCCTCGTTGATGGCAGCGTTTTCGCGCCTTTCTTCCAAGAGGTCCAAGTCAACCCTGCGTTCCTCATTGTTGTCTATCTTGTTGATAGCCAACATTCTAGGTGAGGGGAGGCCTACTTCTGCGGGGATCATCGCTTCAGTGCCATAGACCAGGCTGAAGGGTGTCTCATTGCTTGTTTTTGGGCTTGTCCTGTGAGCCCATAAAATACTTGGGAGTTCATCAACCCAGCCGCGTCTGGCTGTTCCCAACCGTGCTTTGATGCCTTCCACTAAGCTTTTATTGATACTCTCGACTTGGCCGTTCCCTTGCGGATGCGCCACTGAGGAGAATATGTGTTCAATGTTTAGCTCTTTTAGCCATTTTTGAAAGTCATCGGCGGCGAAGTTGGTACCGTTATCGGTGACGATGCACATTGGTAGACCGAAACGGCAGATGATATGTTCCCACACGAATTTCCTTGTTATCATAGCGGTGGTTGATGCAAGTGGCTTTGCCTCTACCCATTTTGTAAAGTAATCAACAGCCACTATGATAAATTTCACTGCACCGGGTGCGTCTGGAAATGGTCCCACCACATCGATTGCCCATTTTTGGAATGGCCATGCGGTGGTGACGGGGATCAGGTTGTTCTTGGGACGCAAGGTCTTGGGAGCATGTCGCTGACAATTGAATCACTTGCGTAAGACTTTGACTGCGTCCAGGTGCATGCCAGGCCAATAGTACCCGGCGTTCATGATTTTGGCCACGACCATGCGTGGGCCTGCGTGTATGCCACATATTCCCTCGTGAATTTCTTTGATAAGGTATATGGCATCTTCGGGGTTGACGCATCGTAGGAGTGGCCCCAGGTATGATTTACGGTATAAGATACCGTCTCCCATTTGGTAATGACACGCTTTGTATTGTAGCTTGCGTGCTTCTACCTTGCTTTCGGGAGTAACACCTGATTGTAAGTATGCAATTATCGGTGTCATCCAGGATGTTGTACCGTACTGGATGATATTGACTTGGCGCAGGGGTACTGAAGGATTTTGCAGAATCTCGATGCGTACCTCTTTTGCCAGGTGTTGGAAGCTGGTGGATGCAAGTTTTGATAGTGCATCCGCAGGTTTCTTATCACTCCTATTGATATGGCGAATATTGAAGGAGGTGAACCTTGATTTCAGTTGCAAGGCTTGTTCGAGGTAGAGGATCATGATATCCCCTTTTGCGGCATAGTCACCGCGTATCTGCCCTGCAACCAGTAGTGAGTCGACATGTGCTTCCAAATGTTTGACGTCGAGTTTGACTGCCAACCGCAGCCCTGCCAGTAGAGCCTCATACTCCGCTTCGTTATTTGTGCTTTTGAAATCGAGGTGGATTGCGTAGGTTAGCTCTTGGCCATCGGGGCTGACAAGTCGTAGACCTGCGCCCGCACCATCTTCGTTGGATGCACCATTTGTATATAGTGCCCAGGTTTCTGCGGAGGATGGTGGTGATGTAGGGTTTTGTTCTTCTTCGCATTCTTGAATGCGGTTTGTTGGAACTTCAGCAACGAAATCAGCCAAGACCTGGCCTTTGATTGCGGGGCGCGGCTTATAGTTCAGTGAAAGTGCGCCCAGCTCAATTGCCCATTTTGCTAACCTCCCAGAGATGTCGGGTTTGGATAGGATCGGGCCGATCCTGTAGTTAGTTAACACTGTGATGACGTGGTTTGCGAAGTAACGTCGTAAACGTCTCGACGCGTGTACTAGTGCCAGTACCAATTTCTCCATGATGGAGTACCTTGTCTCTGGGTCGTTGAGCATTTTGCTGATGTAGTAGATGGGTGTTTGGACTCCTTCCCGCTCCACTATGAGTACCGCGCCTACCGCGTTGTCCGCGGCAGACAGGTATAGAATAAGTGGCTCATCTTTTCGTGGTGCGGTTAAAGTTGGGAGCTGGATCAAACACTCTTTCATCTCCCGGAAAGCTTTTTCGGCCTCTGCGGTCCATTGGAATTGTTCCGTTTTTAGGCAGCTCCGCAGGGTCTTGATGAAAGGGTATGACTTAGCTGCGTGGTTGGCTAAGAATCTGTTTAGTGCGGCTAGCCTGCCGGCTAGTCGTTGCATTTCTTTCATCGTTAAGGGCGATGGCATGCGTTCGATCGCCTGAACTTTTTCCGGGTTTACCTTGAATCCATCTTTGGTTACGATGAATCCGAGGAATTTGCCTTCTTCCATTCCAAACGAGCATTTCCCTGGATTAAGCTTCATGTTGACGCTTCGCAGAGTTTGGAATGTTCTTTCGATATCGTTGAGCATGGTGTCTTCCTCCATGCTCATGACGACCAGGTCGTCCATATAGATTTCGACACTTTTGCTGATTTGACCACGAAAAGTGTCGTTCATCAACTTTTGATAGGTTGCGCCAGCGTTGCGCAACCCGAACGGCATTTTGGTGTAGCAGTAGTTCCCGGTAGGAGTGCGGAATGTCGTTTTGTCTTCATCTTCGATTGCCATCTGTACCTGGTGGTAGCCTTTGTAACAATCGAGGAAGCACTTCCATCGAAATGGTGCGAGGTTATCGACCTTCTCGTCGATCTCCGGAAGTGCGTAACAATCCTTGGGGCAGGCCTTATTGAGGTCTTTGTAATCGACACACATGCGCCAGCCCCCGCTTGGTTTTTCTACCATGACTGGGTTGGACAGCCAAGTCTGGTATTTGACTTCCCGCAGGATGCCTGCGGAGAGCAGTTCCTATACCTGCTCTTCCATCGCCGCGTTTTTTGCTGATCCAAGGTAGCGTTGGCCTTGGATCACCGGCTTGATACCTGGCATGGTATTCAAGAAATGTTGCGCGATTTCGCGTGGCACCCCTGTCATGTCTGCGGGTGTCCAAGCAAAAATATCTTGGTTCCTGAAGAGAAGTTGCTTCAGGCGCGCTCTGATGGTAGGTGTCAAGGCATGGCCCAACGTGACCGTTTGCTCTGGGTGTCTTGCGTTAAGCACCCATTTTTCTGGTTGCGTGTTGGGGGTGGGCCTTGCTACGTTGGCTGGATGCAGGTCGTCCGTAGACATAACTTCTCTTCGGGCGTATATTACCGCGACCCCCGTCTCGGTTGGGAAACCAATGGCAGAGTGAGGGACGGATGTGATCATGTTGAAGTCGCCCTGGGACTCTCTCCCGAGAAATACGTCGTACTTGGAGGTGTGCGGTAAAACCATGAAGTTTACCTCCTCCGTTCTTGTGTGCCTCCCGTTGGTGAGGCGCACAGGAAAGGTAATATGGCCCAGGGGGAATACGGTTTCCCCTGGAAACCCGGCCAACGGGTAGTCCGCTGGCTGCAGTCGATCTTTGTCTTCTTGATCGAACTGGTTGAAGCATTGCTCGTATATAATATCGGATGTACTGCCCGGGTCGATGAACAATCGCTCGGTGCAGTAGTGAGCCAGGTGGCCTGTGATAACCATGGCGTGTCTATCGCGCGGGCCGCCTCGGACTTTTGGAAAGACGACTTGCTTGTCTTTCCAATCATTGTCCGGTCTTCTTGCCGCCTTGCGCGGCCTTCCTCTTCCTCCATTGATCATGTGGGTAGAGGCCACGTACATGGTCCTCTTACCCGTGGAGGTACCCTCGTTGTGGGGAGTGATGCGCTTGGTAGCTTTTTGTGCGCCCGTCAACAGATGTTGCAGTTTCCCCTCTTTTAGGGCTCGCTCAATCTCCAGTCGGAGACTGATGCAGCTGTTAGTTGTGTGGCCATTGTCCTTGTGATACTCGCAGTAGAGTGCGAGATCCTGGTTCTTTTTGGACTTCATCGGTTGGGCCGGTCGCAGGAATTGTGCGTCCGTGAGAAGGACGTCGCTTGGCGACTGGTTAATCTCGGTCCAGGTGCGGTCCCGAGATTCCTTTTTTGACGCCCGGTTTTCACGCTGGGCGTTGATTGTAGCCCTTGCGTCGGGCTGGTTGCTTCGTGGGACATATGGTCTGGAATCGCTGCCACGATTCCATGTGTCCCGGTTGCGTTTATTGCTGCGCTTGGGCTCTTGGCTGGAAGACTGGCCTTCTGCCTAGGGTTGTGCCTTTGACATGTGCGGTCTTAGGGACCGCTGAGTCTGGGCGTATGTCTTGACCGCAGCCATGACATCTTCCCACTTCTTAGGCAAACCATCTTTGCCACAGATATTCATAACCATTTGCTCGTCTTTAACGGCAACAATGAAATGGTTACGCGCCATTTGGTCGGCAACATCGCCTATCTCTAGGCACTCTTTATTGTAACGGACAACGAATGCTTCAAGCGATTTGTTATCCCTGCGCCAGATGTTCATGACGTCCATGGAATCACGTTCATGGCGTCGTTGTTGGCTGAAGTGCGCGAGGAACTTTTCTTGTAAGTCCTCGAATGAGGTCAGTGACCCTGGTGGTAGAGAATCGAACCAGGCCCTGGCCAGACCTGTTAGGGTCTGTGGGAAAAAATGGCACCAGGTGGGTTCATCCCACCTACCGTTGCACCCGGCGCCGACGAAGATGTTGTTGTGATCATCTGGGTCGGTCGAACCGTTGTATTTCCCAATGTTTAATGGGAATTTTGTGGTGGTGACATCGGCGTGGGTGTTTTCTGGGACGAACTTGGAGTTTTCGGCCGCAGATTTCGGCCTGTAGGGTTGTCCGCGGTGCTGCTTTGCAGCGCGGAGGTACGTAGTGCGGGGGTGAGTGGGAGGAACGTAGTTGCGTCCTCCCGGTCTGCTGCTGGTGGCATGGGATTCCGCGCGGTATGTACCATCGTCCGGATCGGTATAGCCTTGCCCTTTATGGTGGGACTGGGGTCCCAGTCGGCTGTGAATGCCTAGGCCGTGGTGGGCTGTAGACTGTCGCCTAGTTTCGCCATGTGGACCTAGGCGACTCTGTATATGGCTCCTGTGGCGGGACCCATATGTGGAGTCGTCCTCATCAAGTGTGCGGACGTCGCAGTAAGAGGAACCGCGATCTTCGTGCCTGCTTCTAGAGGCCGGATGTGTTGGGGCCCTGCCGTCGTACTGTAAAGTACGGCCCGCAGGGGTGTGCGGTGCTGGGGTAGGCCCCGCAGATACTTGCGCTTCTGCGCAAGCTCTGTTGTATGTTGCAGCCAGCATGGCTGCTTATTGGTCGTACCAGGCATGAAGGTTCATGCCTGTAGGTATCACAGGAGCGTACTGTGATAAATCGTGTCCAAACGTAAGGGATGTACCCCCTTGCGTTGATGTGCCAATGTGTTCAGCATTTGGGGCTAGGGGAATGGTTCCCGCAGGCCCTTGGTTTGTGGGGTTTAGGTTATCCCCGGTAGTGTTGTTTTGATGATCAGACATGATCTTTGGAGAGAGAGGGATGGTCGGAAAAAAGTGCTAAGAGTAGCGGTGGGCGCCAATGATGAAACAATGGTTAACCAGGTAGGTTAACTCACTGGACTCGTCAAGAGGGTTAATCCCTTCTTTCCGTGGATCGCCGGCTGGATCGTCTGGTGGTGGGTTTCCTGCACAAGAAAACAAACCGTGACTCGCAACAAGGAGGATGAGGTGGGGGTGCTCCTTGTTACCACTCTCCGGCGTGAGAATCAGTAGTTTGCTTGGGAAGCAAAGTGTGATAGTAGTAGTATTGAGAGAGTTGAGAAGTGATACCTCAAACCTGGTTTGGGGTCAGTATTTATAGCCGAGGAGTGGAGGAGGGTAGTTGAGTAGCTAGCCTGACATCGCACAGCTATTTGCAGGTGTGTCAGACCTGTCGGATACTGTGGTGATGCCACGTCCTGCTGTGGTGTCAGACTGTTGTATACACGTGGGCCGGTAGGCGACTGTTCCCAGTGCCACTTACACTGTGGTGTCAGACCCACTTGCCTTGTAGGCAGGATGCGGTGCCAAGCCGCATCGCTGCTTGCGGTCATTGATGTTGTTCCCGCGTTGGTTGTTCCATCCATGATTTACGCGGGATGCGGTGTTATGCCGCATTGCCTGCTGAGTGACTGTTATTGTTGTCCAGATCCCTTGTCGTGACGAAAATGTTCATAGGATGCGGTGCGGGGCCGCATCGCTATGCGTTACATTAGTTTCCGTCCTTAAGGTAAGTCTTCTCATCACTGGACAGATTGGACCGCTGTGTTCGCGTGTGCCCACGCGGACACAGGTGAGTTTATTGCTGTTGGGAGGTTTTTGATGAGGGTAATGGTCATTCGCGGTCATGCTGACGCGAGATCTGGGACCATACCCCTTCAAGTCCCCCCAGTCTAGTGTTCCTTCCGTATGCAAGTTGCATGTGAGAGGGATACTGGACTATGTTGTCTAGAAGGTTAAATATGGGCCATGCAGATGGCTCCTTCTTTCAGTACGTAGTAGGCCTTTCGAGTGGATTGTTTCTTCCTTCGAGAAGGGTGTCTGGTGAGCAAGTTCTGTCTGATGCGGAATTCTCAGCCAAGGACCTGACTCTTAGTCTACCTTTTCTTGATGTCATCAGCCACCTGTTGGTGTTTCGAACCAACCTTTGAGATGGTGACTGAAGGTGTTAGCAGGGTTCGAACCAACCTCTGAGATCGTGACTGAAGATGTACGTCTTCGTCAGTCTAGTTGTAACCTCTGCGTCAGCTAGTGCAAAGTTGTAAGTACTTTGCTCAAGCTCTATGTTCAGCAACTGGACATGCAATGATGATCCCTGTTTTGTGGGGTATTCGTGTTCTCCAGTTAAGCTTTCTAGTAACCGCACGTCCTCTGCGGTTTATCTCTCAAGTAACCGCACGTCCTCTGAGGCTTAGCTCTCTAGTAACCGCACGTCCTTTGCGGTTACCTCGTTGCCGTACCTTGTTGGCCATGTTTGTTTGAGGAACGTGGGGTAGTTGCGCCATTGTTGGTCGTGTTTGGTCGAACAATGTGAATCTGAACTATGGGCAGATAAACATGGTCATAGGCAGGGTTGTGCCCACCATTGTTTATTCTATGCGGTCCATAGGTGGGTAACTAGTCATAAGCAGACTTGTTACCACTGTTCTGGAGCTACTTTCCTTCACGCTTTGGTGGAAGATGCAAACTTTTCATCTAATATTGCTGTTGGGAGGTTTTTGATGAGGGTAATGGTCATTCGCGGTCATGCTGACGCGAGATCTGGGACCATACCCCTTCACCACATGAACAAGATGCAAACTTTTTATCTAATATTTGTTCTGCTATGCTCTGTTTTTGTTTTGGGTCATGGGTTTTCAAGAAATCTTCCCATTTTATCTTTTGATGAAGGCTACTCACACTTGTTTGGGGATGATAATCTTATGGTGTTGAAAGATGGAAAATCTGTTCACTTATCTCTTGAAAAAAAATAAACTAACAAAAAGTGAAGGGGCCCACCAATTTAGGATCGTCGCCAACGTCCAGCACAAGACGCTGAGGACGGGACGGAGCTCGACGGGGGTGGGGACGAAGCCCATACCCTCTAGCCTTAAGTGTTGATAAAATTTCTAAGTGAGTGTTAAATACACAATGACCTCAAGAATTAAACAAAGCTAATACATGTATATGTAGATGTTGTTGTGATTATTAATGGCGCTATTGAACAACAAAATATAACCATGACTATCTTCTTTTATTTCACTAACGTTGGCTAAAAATCAAGTTGTAAACGAATGGGTCCTCACATATCATTTTTTTGTTCACATCTCATTGACAAACTGTATACGATAAAATATTATATGCATGCAAGTACATCTTGAGTAGTGTTATTTACTCATTTGTATATTAGTACATACTAGGTTATTCCCCAGGATTGCTTCCCGGGCTCGAGAAAGTTAGTTATACGATTATTATTTAGTTAATTAATAGGCTCATAGACATTTGCAAATTGGTTAATATTTCATACTCGCTTTACACCCATAATTTCAATCACTAACTCACTAATCAAACAACAAAAATAATTTTTACTCCATAAGCCATACAAAAAAATAGTAAAGATACTGCTGTTACTATTCCCACAAATTTACACTACCGGAGTGTTAAAAATAATAGTGTTCATAACACAAACATGTCAAGTTGGGCTCATTATTCAACATTGCTGAATTGTTGATTGGGCAAATATCTCAGTGTTTATGTTGGGCCAGCTGTTATATGTGGTGTTATTATAATTCTAGGCCCATTTCTGTCTTCACGAGTTGTTGTGATGTTGTTATAACAGTTTTACTTAAGTGTGCCAGGTTGTTATAGTTGAAGGGGCTGTGTGAAATATTGGAGGGACCTTGATCATCTATTTGCTTAGATTTGGACTAAAGTGTAAAATTAAAGGTTGGTGATATAAAAAGGAGTATGATGTGCGCAGATGGAAATCACCCCCAATAATTTCACCCCAAATTTCTTTCATAATGCTCTCTGTTCGTTCAAGGCAGCGGATCTATTGGAGTGATGGTGTGATCAAGATTCAGTATGAGTCTTGTTCAAGTGATGATCAGATGGTGGTGGCCTCGGTTCTTATTGTCACGATTATTTCTCTGGTTCTTTCACTTTGATTCTTTCTGCATCTTGTGAGAATTTTAGGGTTATTTATTTGTTGTTGTTGAAGATTGAAAGTAGTCTCTCGGTTGTATATTGTGAGAGACCGTCTTCTAGTTGTGATAATCATCAGTGGATGATTATCCAGTTGTTGTCCATTCATGTGTTGTTTCATCTCTCATCTGTTAAAGAGAGATTGAGTTTCTGAGTATGATGATCATCAGAGGATGATCATCACTTGTATTTCTGTATTAGATCTTACATAAGTAAGATCTAGGGTTTGGGGGGTGTTTTTTCGGTTTGGGTTAAATAATAAAGTTTTACGTCACGTTTTGTCGCTTCTCTTGTGTTTTATGTTGTTATTTGTGTTTTATATCGATCGTTCATACCATTTTGACATGGTATCAGAGCCGTTGTGCTCCTGTTGATGATCGATTGCTCGTCTTCCACTGTGTATTTGAGTGTCTTTGACTGACTGTTTGGTTTTGTGGTGTATCTAGGGTTCCAGTTTTCCGAAAATTGTTGTTGACGGCAGGTTTGCTTAGATCTGGTTCATCTGGGAGTTCGTCGGATTTGAGTGGAGTAAAACTCTTGCTCAGGGCTTCATGTGTTTTCTTTGAGTTTTCATCTCTGTGTTAGTCTCTAAACCCTAGGAGGTTTAGGGCAAACTAACCAGATCTGTTATTGAGACTTGTCTATATTGAAATTAGTAGTTCTTGAAAACTACTGTTCTGATTTGTCTTGGAGCTTTGCACCCACTGTGAGATCGTTCCTGTTTTTACATTTCTTTTATTTCTGTTGTTGGTTTAGTTGAAGTCGGAGTAGTGAGGACCGGCATTATTGATTGTTTGATATTGCTGCTTTCTTGGTGTTCTTGTTCTCGTCCGCATTCATATTATAGTTTGTTTTGGTATGTTAACTGGTGGTTATTCTGTATTCGTTGGTTTTCTGTGTTCAGTATTCTTGCTGAGTTGTTGTATTTGTTATCTGTACTTATTGCCTTAATCCGAATATTAGGTCAGATAGATTTAGTTGTGGCTCCTGAGTAAAGGCTTGTCCAGGCACCATAGAGTGACGAACCTGGAATCTGGGCCCTGACTCAGGTTCGCCCTAGGTTTTTATTATTTGTCTGGTTCATATATTGTGTTATCTGTTGATAACTTTTGTGATCTATTATCTGATTGTTGTTGTTCTATTTTGTGTTGCTTGTTTGTTCCTTTTGTTTTTTTGGCCGATTCATTGTTTGATATTGTATGTCTATGTAGTTGTGGAAAAGAGATTGGTTAAAATCTGTCACTTGGTGACTATTAAAATTGTTGAATAATTTTCTTAAAACAAATAGAAGGTTCATATAAGTTGTTTTGGTCTTCACTTGTTTATTTTGAAAGTTGTTCATTTGTTGAGTCTTGATCTGATATGTATCTGTCTAGAGCTTGTTGTTGGTGTTTTCATCACGTAATAATTTTTTTTTTTTTGTCATTGTTTTAATCTGTTGTTGCTTGGTCATTGTATGTCTACGGGTTGATAACATGTCTGTTTTGGAGTGAGTTGAGATCATTATTGTCATACACTCTCTCTCTCTAGTTCATCACATTTAAGGGTTTCTTCGTGTTCTTAGATCCATTTTTGTGTTGATTCAGATCATATATGAGATCCTTGTTGATTATGTAGTTGTTATATGTTTGGTTCTCATCTGTTTTTTATTTAGAGAGTTAGGTTTCGTAAGTTGTGACAGCCTGAGTATATTTTGGGGTTGTTAAGTGTTTAAATCTGTAGTTTCAATTGTGTCCTGTTTTTCAATCTAGGACATTGTTATGTCTCTTGGATCTAGTATGATAATTGAATAGTCATGTATTTTCAATCATGACTGGCTGAGTGTTTATTGCATGATCCTGTTGTTTTCATTCATGATTGAATGCTTGTTAGTCATGTAATGTCCTACGGTTGTGGTTATATGATCTTGCATTTGCTGTCTAAATGTAGTTTATATTGAATTGTTGTTTCTATTGTTGATTCGTGTGTTCTGAATCTTTATCATGGATCATGTGACTCGTTTTTATCTTGGACTGTCGTTGTGTCTTTCGCACGTAGTCTGTATGTCTTATTGTCTCTTGTTGTGTGGTTAGTCGAACTATGTGGTTCGAGTGTTTCTAACCAGTTGTGTTGTCAAGAGTGTTCTTGAATATGTTTTTTGTCTTGAATGTTGTTTGTTTGCAGTCTTTGTGTCTGCCTGTCTTTCATCTTGTTGGTATGGTTAGATGAGATATGTGGTTCATGTTTAACTAATAGTATTGTCAAGATTATTTGTATATATGATAGTCTTGTATGTTATCTCTGGTGAGATGTATTTTTTTCTGATTGCAAATTGTGTATTTTGTGTTTAATCAGAATTTGTTTGGCTGCGTCTTATTGTCTTGCGTATGTCTCTTTGTTCTTAGCCTTGTGTGTGGACATTAAATCACGTGATTTTGTGTTTCTTCTTGTTTAGGCTAGAATTGTTGTCTGATACAGAAGTGTATACTTCTCATATATCAGTGTTGTATGAATCTTGTGATTCATGCATGTTGTGATATTGTTGGTGAATCGTGTGGTTCATTGTTTATTCAGACTTTGTTCCAAGTTGTGTACTCTTTTGCTAATCTCTGGCTTATCAAAATGACTAGTCTTCAATTGTATTCTAAGAGTTATCTTATTCATATGAGAGTTGATTGTTTGAAGATCTTAAGTGTAACCTTTTATGATTGTTGAGGATTTGGTTTAAATGTGTGCTAGTTGGTTCTGATTTACAAGGAATTCATGTAAATTGTTTTGTTGTCTTGTTAGCATCTGTGTGTAGAAGGCTGTTCGTGTATATTGTGGCTATCTAATTTGCTTCATTGTCAAAAAAAATTGTTCTTGTTGCAAAATCATAGGGTCTTTGGTTTCGATTAAAATAATATTTGACTGTTATGTGTTGTCTGGTTTAGAGTTGTGATGTTCTCTCTTTATCAGTTTCTTGTTGAATCATGTGATTCAGGTTTGTAATTCATGTCTTGTGTATATGTAATTGTTTTTGGTATAACCATATGAGTTTCTATGGTCTTTATGATTTCTTGACCAGGTTTTTTGTTCAGACGTGTGACTTTATGTGGTGTTTTAGTATTTGATTCCTTTGAATATAGATTCAAAGTCTATTGTTCAATTAGAATTTATATGCTGATATAAATATTGTCATATGTGAATCTTTGCTATTTCAAGTTTTATGTTGCTAAAGATTCTTGCTATTCTAGTTATATTAAACCTGGTGGTGAGTTGTGAAGCTTGTTCAATATTGTTCTGGTTGTTTAGTTTATGTTTTTATTTGTCAGATTTGCTTCTTGTTTATTTGAGTTTTTAGGTGATCAGTTTTTTGGATATGGTAAGTGATTGTCAGAGTTGGTGATTCTTGTCTTGACGGGATTATTCTGCATTATGTGACAATTTATTTGTCTTCAACACTGTTAAAACGTTTGTACGCTTGATATGTCATGTAGTGTGATTTAACATATCTTCTAATTCAATTAGGTCTTATGTAGTTTGTTAACAAGATTATTTCTTATTAAGATCGGAGGCTCTCATGATTATGTTTGTTTATATGTGTTGAACAATTTGTGAATATGAAAACATGTAAAGTGCAGCGGAAATGAAAACAAACTTTGTAAACACAATCAAGGGAGAAAATAGTTTGATAAACAATTGCTTCTCATAGAGTCGAAAGATTTACAAATCAAAGCAAAAGATTACAGATATGCTTACAAACTAAACTCCCCCTCAGCCTGATGCCCCAAGGTTGGTTGCACACAAGATGAAAGGATTAGACATGAGGAGAAGAACCCGCTCAGTCAATCAAATGTAACAGTACAGGGTACTGTTACATTTATAGGCAAACCAAACCACTGAGGATCTCAGCTGACGTCACCATGAAAGCGACGTCTAACAACCTAACAACCTTTAACAACTGATTTATGACTACTGACCATACAGACACTGATTACATTCTAACTACTGATGTATAAACACTGATTCTTCATTCCACTGATGTAGTCAACCACTGATGTCTAGTAACAGTGCTTTCTTCAAAGGGTGATCAGACCTTGAATGGGCAGTGCTTTAATCCTTCAGCAGTGCTAGAGTTCCGTCAGTAGATTGAGCTTCAGCCTTTAAGCTTCATCAGTACTTTAAGAGTGGTCAGCAGTTGCAAGGCAGCAGTTGTATATGGACAGTGGATAGATACTATCAGTTGTTATAAGTCACTTTCAAGGGGAGAGCAAAGTGTAAACTGCTGCTTATTGTGAATCCTCTGTTGTGACCTGGTTTTGGCTTTACATTATCTGTTCCTCTGGTAGGGTTCAATCCCAACAATCTCCCCCTGGAACAGATAATGCCAAAACCTTTCATTATTCAGGACCTTTATTACTCATCAAGAGTGCCTTAGCTTGTTCTTTGAATTCAGCTTCAAATTCCTTTGCACTCTGGTCATCCTCATCCCTACACAGTGAAAGTTCAAGGAGATCCTGCAAATCTTGAACACTAAGGCCTAGTGCTTCTTTCCTTGAAATGTACTTCACATCCCCATTGGCTCTGACCAGGGTCAATACGTGAGTCTTTTGATCAGACATCCACTTTAGTATTTTTAAGCCAAGTGGGTTTCTTGGGAGAGACTTATTTGCTGATGAGTTGAGGGATAATGGCCTTGAAAACATCTGCAGACTTTCAGACATTCTTTTGAAAGCTTCTTCAATGACTTTGTCTGCTGCAGCTATGTCTTCTGCAGTTTCTTGCTCAATAAGCTCTTGTCTTTCAACTTCTGTCTTGTCTTTTGCAGTGTTTGGAGACGCATGTTTGTTTAATACCTTCTTAAAAAGGTTTTGAAGCTTTGATGAGCTGTCTTCATTCAGACCCATTTTTAAGATGGCTCCCTTGAGATACTCTGCTTCTTTTTCTATTACCTCTTTTTCAGTCAGTTGTTTGCCTTCAACTTGGTTTGACACAAGAGTAGAACTGTCTGCTGATTTTAACATTGTTATGAGGTTTTCAATTTTCTGTTCAAGCTTCATCATATGTTCTCGCTTCTTTGAGGTGCTTGAAACAGTTATCTTTCTTTTCTTTAGCCTTTCATAGGCTTCATCGGATTAATTAAGCACTTTAACGGGACGGTATCGAACCAAACATCCGGACATTACCCGGAACACCAAAATAATGCTAGAAGCATTGTTCTTATTTTTCTAAACTAGTTATGGTCCCCGAACATCATAACACACTATATTATTTCATAACATCTAAACACTTAAACTAAAAACTAGAAATCTAACTAAACTAGACCAACTTACCATTGCATGCCAACTAAACCAACCCCCCCCCCCCCAACCGGTTATGAAACATGGGACACCCCCATGATTTTATCTAATTGTTTATTAGATATTGTTTAGTACTTCATAAACATAAAACACATTGGGTAAAAAGATGTTGGAAGTTTATGTTATAAATCCTCTAGACCTTCATACATTATCATCTTCATAACTCAAAAACCAAAGCTCTCTCTCTCCCTCCATTACTCTCGGCCGAACACCCCTCTTGTCACCACCACCATTTTCGATTTTCCTTCAAGCTTTCCAAGGCCATCCCAAGGTGCACCAAGGTGAATCACAAAGTGTGGAGCTCACGTATCATCAAGGACCTTCTCTATTTGCTATTAACCACCTCATTTCTACTCTTGATCTTCCCTAGCTTAAAAGCTAGTAGTAAGTCTCTTGAATCCTCATTTTACTTCATGTTTAGAGTGGTTAATAGTTAATGTATGATGAAATCTTATGAACAAGAAAAGATCATAAACAAAGTCTTGAACATAAACTAATTTGATGATGAAATATTGTTAAAATGAAGAAGAAATGTTAAGTATGATGTTGTTTTGAATTGTTGATGATTACTAGTGAGATGATGTTGAACATCATGGTGAAACTTGTTAAATTAAGATTAGAAACTTAAGTTAACAAGTTAGGAGGTGATTAGTGTTTTACATAAAGAAATCACCTCCATGTTTAATCATGAACTCGAAGGAATAAAAGGTTTCTTGAAAAATAAAGATCAAAGTAGGTTAATAATAATGTAGATCTAAAGATCCATGAGGGGTTTTTCAAAAGAACCAAGTTAAAAATATAAGTTCCATAAACTCTTGGATATTACATAAACTAACCTCATTCTTGGTGGATAAACAAGTGTAGAAACACTTGCGTAACAAGAAAATTTCATAAAGAAATGTTTTTCAAAAATATGATTGGAAGTTGTAAACGCTTAAATTCTTTAAAAATGAAGTTTTTAAAGATCTCATCACATTTTAAAGGGTAACAAGACTTACTAAAGATACTAGTAAGTTACTACACATTTTTACAAATATTCAAGTTCATGAAGTAGTAGTTATTATTGATTTTGGCAAAAAAATTGGTAAGTAAAGGTTAATTGTTGATGATTGTAAATTGATTGAATGGTTATTGAAAAGAAAATGATATGCTAATAAGCATGGACACCTCCGTTTACAGAGGAAACTCTGACGAAATTTTCTAAAATTCCAACACTTAGAAAATATATTTCTAACAAATGTCACAAGTATATTTTACAACTTGTGTTTCGAATATAAACTTCGCCATGGGTTTTGTCACAAAAATACAAAGTATCGGAGGTTGATTTTTGTAATTAAAATGGGTAAATATATATTTAGAATATATATTTTATACTAAGACACTCGTGTGAATATTTGTATATTTGGTGAACTAGTTATATTATTTTAGCGTAAAATAATATAACTTAACAAAATACCATGACACTTACAACTCCAAAATAATACCAAAAACATCAAGGAATAAAATATTCAAGTTACACACTTGGCATTGTGAAACCGAACGTTAAGACGTAACTTACAAAATATTCCGCAAAACACTCTTACAGATATATTTTGGTAAAATATTATTTTGGAAAATAAGGAAGTAAAAATATATTATTTTTGTGAAAAATACATATATTTTGGGAATAAGTTATTTTGGACAAATGAGTTGAATATATTTTTCCAAGTGGGACTTAAAATATATTTTTCGAAACTACAAATGTACATGTATAAATACCTCCATCCTTGGGAAGGAAATACGGAAGATAAAATACCTGAGAAGTATGGATACGAAATAGTTGCCTAACTATTATTTCTAAAAACAAAATTTAAGTTAAAATAATTATTATTATTTTAACCAAAAGTCACGACTTGGAATAATATGAAAGTAACACAACTCAAAAACATTAAACCCTAAGCCAAGGCACGGCCCGTTCGTCTAATAGACATTAGTACGTTGTAGGTCGTCGGGTAGCTGATCAAGTTTGAGTTGACGTTTCGATACAGGAGACGCACTTCAGTGAGTTCATGTCCCCCTTTTCCTTAAACTGTTTTGTTTACTTACTTCGGGGGTGAAATACATGTTACAAAGGGGTACTTACAATACTATTGGTATGATTAGCCTAGGAAAGAACCATAGATCATGTGATAGGGTAGGCGGATACTTGGGACCATTAATCCTCGTTGTAGGACCACGGGGCATGAGTGATAGATCTATTTTGGTGTAGCGAGCCCACACCCGTGAGGTCGGGGCGGCCCATAGAGGTGAACTATGTCTTCCAGCCGGGAGCCCGGTACAACTTTGCTAGGTTTGAGTCTTCCTACACCGTCACACATATCAGTGGTCTTGCAAACCATTGGTGATCTTTTCCTTGTTTGCAATCATACCGGGACATACATACATACATACATACATACACACCTACATTGAATACAAAGGTTTATACGTACTCACATACACATGAACTCGCTCAACTTTTTGTTGATTTTTCAAACTACATGTATTTCAGGGAATTAGCGGATCTGGCGAAGTATGCATAAGTCAAGCTGCTTTAAATAAGATGTCATGTAGGGTAATAGGCTTAGGAGGTGTAACCCTTACCTGGACGGGTTACATGTCTTAAACCTCGTTTTATTAAAAGTCTTTTGTTGTGTCTTATGAACACGTTTTAGACAAGTATGGGTTGTAACTCTTTTTTTAGTGTCGTCATTTTCAAACAATGATGTTGTGGTATTATCGAACTTAATGAATGGATGAACATCTTGTGTTTTATTTTCATATAGCATTGTTATGATTGTTGCTATGGTATTAAGAAGTCACACCAAATTAACCCACGCTTCCGCAAAAGCCAGGGTGTGACAGATATGTCCTTTCTATAGCTTAGTTTATTTATTTTTTAAAATTTTTATCTCAACATTTTAGAGACAATATGTCCTTTCTATAGGTTAGTTTATTTATTTTTTAAAATTTTTATTTCAAACATTTTAGAGACGACATGTCGTCTCTATAGGTTTAAGTATATATTTTTTAGTTAAAAAACAAGAACAAATTAATAAACTTAATTGGGTTTATAGGGACGACATGTCGTCTCTATATGCGAATAACATTTTTTGTATTTTAAATTATTTATTAACCAAAACTAAAAAACAAAACAAATTTATGTTTCCCTATAGAGACGATATGTCCTTTCTATACTTAGTTTATTTATCTTTTAAAATTTTTATCTCAACATTTTAGAGACGATATGTCCTTTCTATAGGTTAGTTTATTTATTTTTAAAAATTTTTATTTCAAACATTTTAGAGACGACATGAGGTTAGTTTATTTATTTTTTAAAATTTTTATTTCAAACATTTTAGAGACGACATGTCGTCTCTATAGGTTTAAATATATATTTTTAGTTAAAAAACAAGAATAAATTAATAAACTTAATTGGGTTTATAGGGACGTGTTCTTCTGTGTTTTCATTGTTTGCGACTTCAGTTTCAGGTGGTGCGATATCGTATATGTGTCGGGCTTTTGTCTTGACAACAACCCATAGATCTTTTGTATCACTTCTTTCGGCAGGATATGGTGTGTAAAACACTTGTTCTGCTTGTGATGCCACGATAAACTTGTCGTCACCCGGAAGTCGGGACTTGTGTTTAACATCAACCAATTTGTTTTTGTTAACTATTACACCGCGATTGATATTAAACCATATACAGTTGAACAATACAATAGTTGAAGGACCATTGCCATTATACTCTAGCTCTAGTATCTCATCCAATAACCCGTAGTAGTCCGTCTTTTCGTTGTTATACGCCTCCCCTCTCACGCATACACCATAGTTATTGGTCGCACGTCCCTTACCATGCTCTTGAGTGTGAAAATTATAACCATTTACAAAGTAGCCATTGTGAGATTAAGCAAACTGGGATGGTTTCCTTGCTAAAATTTTCAAGTGTTGAGTGCTTCCATCACATAAGCCATCTATTACCGACATTGAGGAACACACGTATCTTGTTGGTAAATCATGCATTAATATCAATTGTTATGATTTAAATGGTTTTACTTACACAGTTTTCAAACCATGCAGCAAAGTGTTCTTCTCTAAGACGTGAAACTCGGACATCCGGATACAGATGTGGTGCCACTTCATCGAATTGGTTGACGTAAGGGGTAATTTCATCACAATTAAGAAGAACATAAGTGTGTGCCTTTTTAAGTTCTGCATGACTCAAGATTCTTTGTGTTCCACCCTTTTGATATAATCTTCTCGATGGAACGACAAAAAGGCTTAGTGGAGAGTTTCCACTCATAGAGTTAGGATGTTGTGGTGCGAAATTCCGTGGCTCTCGATTATGGCGTGTCTCAATCGTACATACATACATACATACATACACACACAAATACCCATATAGATACAAACGTGCATATACGTACACATACATACATACCCACATACACAAATATATATATATAGATACTCACGTTATACTCATATGCATACGTCCACATAATTACATACATTTAATATTTAAAATAAGAATAATTATATTGTTTCTTACACATTTGTGACAAATCCTTAAATGTCATAAGAAATGTGTCACAACTTGCAATGAATTTAAGCATTTTGTCATAAATCCGTAGGCAATTGTATTGATACATGGATTGTTTCCTACGCCTTTGTGACAATTTGCAATGGATTTAAGCATTCTGTCATAAATGCGTAGAAAATTGTATTGATACAAGGATATTTATCGGAAATGTGTCACAAGTTGTGACGCAATCCTGACGGATGGTTTATGAATCTATATTTTGTCATAAATCCGTAGGAAATTGTATTGATACATGGATTGTTTCCTACGCCTTTATGACAATTTGCACTGGGTTTAAGCATTTTGTCATAAATGCGTAGGAAATTGTATTGATACAAGAATATTTGTCAGAAATGTGTCACAAGTTGTGACGCAATCCCGACGGATGGTTTATTTTAATTAATAAATCAATATTTTGTCAGAATTGTGTAGAAAATGCTATCATTTTCCCTTATTTATTTTGCATATATTAATATTTATTCGGTAAACAATTATAATTAACCTTTTATAGATTATTTGTGACAGATTTGTGACGCAACAGTCAATTAAATAGGGTTTTCTTTTTTTTTGTCGGAAACTTGTCACAAGTTGTGATGGAATTCTGACGGATGGTTTAAGTTAATTAAAAAATAAATATTTCGTCATAAATGTGTAAGAAACGATATTATTTCTTAGAGATTTGTGACGCAACTGTCAATTAATTAGGGTTTCCTTATTTTTCGTCACAAATTTGCAGGAAACGATATTATTTTCCCTTATTTATTTGGCTTATATAAATATTTATTCGGTAAAGAATAATATTAACCTTTTGTAGGTTATTTCTGAGAGATTTGTGACGCAACTGTCAATTAATTAGGGTTTTCTTGTTTTTCGTCATAGATGCATCGAAAATTTGTAACAAAATCATGAAATTTTTTTGTAGGAAATTCGTCATAAAGGTGTTGTAATCTGTGACGAAAAAAATTGTGTAGGAAATTGTCCTCTTTTCTAGTAGTGTCAAAATATATACTTTTATCAAATTAAAAAAACAACTTAATTTAAAATGTAGAATAAATTACAATGTGTGTAAGACAAATTACGAGGTGCGTAGGATGTGTATGATATATTTCGAGGTGTATATGATAAATTTCGACGTGTGTAGGATAAAATTATATAATATGTAAGAAATTTTTTATATGTGTAGCTTTTTTAGATTATATGTAGGATAATTAATGATTAGTTGACTAATTAATTAAAAATAAAAAAATTAATGAGATGAGTTATAAATGAATTAATATTTTACTAATATGTCCTTTCTTCTTTTTTCGTTTTTAATAATTTTTTTCTCATTTGATCCCCTATATCTATTGAGTATCGTTTTGTGAACCTCCACAATAAGAGCTTTACGCTTATCATCGTAAGCTATTGACATGATAAATTTAAATATATACTCTAGTGTTAACTAGCAGACAAACATCTCGCCCTAACATACAACACACACGTTGCTTGAAGTACCATTTTTCCAATAAAACGTTAAATCTAAGCAAATTAGTATGATATAGTATGGCTTCACGAAACGGGTTGTCAAAAGATCATTCTGTTCCTTACAATTTCTCCCTACAAATACACATTGTAAATGACACACTCTGTTCATATAGTTCTCCACCATTTACTTTATCTATATATATCCAAAATTTAAAGTTCTTATTATCATATGGAAGCTTTGTCAAGTCTAGCCATTGTCTATTCATTTCATGTATAATTAGATTTTAATATAGAAGAAAATCAATCTTTCAAATTACGTAGCAACTTAACTATCACATATATCAATAACTACTAATCTCATATGAATAAATTAGTTTTCCTAATCTTTGTTTATCTTTATGAGAAGGCATAAGACCATAAATGAGACAAAATATCTATTTCAGTATTTGTAAACTGGGAATACTATTGGAATGTCGGTTTCAAAAGATGGACGGTCCGGCAATGCTAACAACCCAAGCTAGGGCTTGGGGATTCTAAAAAATAGGGTTCCCATTTAAAAATAACTAGGTTTTTTACCCGCCGCGCGTTGCGGCGGCGTAAAAACACGGCGTAGAAACTTGAGTAAACCTGAAAACGTGAAAAATAGCTCATCGAATGCACATGGATGGATAAGGTCCACACCTGGCTACTAAACTAACATATCATATATATCATAGCATTAGTCACATTGCCTACTACATATCAAATATGTACAAAACAGTTTAGAGTTGTCTACAACTTAGCATACTAACACCTAGTGTGTTATGTGGATAAGTTGTACAAAAGTTGTGTATCTATGTAAGCTTCGTTAAGGCAATGGCTTGGTTAGGCTTCTGGCTGCCTAGTCTTCATTATGTGCAGCCGATCAAAATGCTTGTTGTTGGTAAGTCAGTCCTCGTGCGCTTTTTTGGCGCACTGAGTTGATTCTGTGAGTAATAAATAACAGCAAGATGACATTAGTAACATAGGTTTTATTTCATTGTTATGTGTCTAAGTATTAGATATAATGTAACTTACCTCCTGACCCAACATACGGACGTTCGACCTTGTTGGCCTTCAGATTGGGCGTTGCTGGAGGTAAGGCTGAGGACGTGACATGTTGAGCTGGTGAATCGACTTGGATAGTTCTCTCTGATTCTGAGACATTTGTTACCACCACGTTGTTTTCCTTTCTGAGTGATAAAGACTCTCGAGAAGAAATAAACCATTCTACAAAAAAATGACTCATCTTCAAGGGGAAATTAAAATGGTTAACGTGCATGTCTTATAACCAAAAGGTTGGGTTTTAAAATCTTACATAATGCAACCATCATATTTATTGTAGAAAATCTAGGAATTGCTATCAAACTCAATTAAAACTTGACTTAAAACTATTGGAGCTAATTTTTTTTTCCGATATGGAAAGCCTCTGTCTTATCTACGGGGGTAATCTCACTCTCTTGAAAGCGGTCTTTATCTTAAACAAATTGGAGGCAAAAAGGTGGTCTTTTTCGCTGGGGTATGATCCAGCAATGTAAATTGTATGATCATAAAATCTTATGTATCCACACTCAAAAAATAAAGTTAAAAATATATGATCCAGCAATGTAAATTGTATGATCATAAAACATCATACATAAAGTTAAAAGCTGGAAGCACTAATTAAACAATAAGTATACAACATCAACTGGTGCAAAAAGGTGTCTGTCTATAACATCATCTTTCACTCCTTATAAATCCTACCCAAACCTCTTTCTTTCTCGTATCCCTGACACCCAAACATGTCTATAATTCTCTGTCGGCAGCCTTCTATGGATTCCTCTCATGTCCTAGAGGCAACCACCATGAGGCTCAAACTGGTTTTACCCAAATCTCATAATCAAACTACAGGTTGGAATCTGCTCCAATCTCCATCCAACAAACCAGTTGATTATTATTTTAATCCAGAAATAAACTCATATCTTTATAACCAAAAATCATGCCTCAAAATATTTCCAATAGGAATTTTGGGACAGAGTGCGTTTGCTCCTAAATAAACTTAAATATATCAGTAATAAAAGGGCCTGAAACATCAGTAATCAGAATCAGGCGAGTGATACTGATTGAGATTTAATATCGCAGGTTTGAGTAAATTTAAATGAATGGATCGTCGAAAGTTCAAGACCCAATCAAGAAGCTGCCTTGCTTTCGATTCAGTTGTATAATATCATGAATAAAAACTTACGAATTTCTTTAACTTTGCATACCAGATCGAGAGGATGAGGACAGAAGTGAGGAGATTGGCGCTATTTGAAGGAGATTTTTAGGGTTTCACCATAGTCCATGACGGTGTTTGTGAGGCCCATTACATGTTTCTGGTAAGAAGAACTACAATTTAAGAAACAAAACCTTAGACACAAAAGACGAAATCGAACTATACACCGGACGAGCATACCTGGATGTGAGACACTGCTTCAGTAGGAACGGAAGAAGACTACTAAAAAAGCTGAAGAAGACAACTAAAAAAGCCCCCATAAAACCTTCTCTGCACAAGTTAGTACAGATGTAAGATACACGTGTCAACCAAAACTGCCCATGGTTTCTTGTAAACACGTGTCAATCAAAAGACAAAACCAACCCATGGTTTCTTAAACTGGTTTTCAAAGTACACTTGATTAAACACAACGTACAAACTCTGAAGCACAACTGATGTTGCTAATTTATAATAGTTAATTGTATAGCGTAATTAAAGTTTCTAAAAATACCTTATCTGTATTTTCCTTTTTTGAGAAAACGGCATAGGCAAATCAGGGTTTTGACTTTTGAGAAATGAGAGTCAGAGAGTGTCACATCAAGAACAAACGAGATGGGGACAATTATTTGGGAACTCAATCGACGCATTCAGTTATGGGGTTTTCCAAGATTAAAGGGTTCAAATCGAATAATCAATTTCTACTTCTGCTTCAATATCGATATATCGCTAAAGATAATAAACAACACATGATTGACGTATTCAGTTATCAGGTATATGCTTTCCTATTAATAGCTATTGAACAACAAAATATGGCCCTTATGTTTTCCTATTAGGCTAGAGGGTATGGTGATGGTCCTCCAAGTGAGGATGATCCGCCACGTAGGCGTCACGTCATAATCCTCCTACGGATGGTCCATCCCACAAAACTAGAGGGTATGGAGGACGATGGTCCTAGATGATCCTACCCCACCACTTTTATGTCTTTTATTTTTCTAATCTTCTACTTTTTTTTTAACATTTAACAAATAAACTAATAAAATATTTTCATTAATCTGACACCTAAATCATAGCTCTAACTTAAAATAAAAATAAAAATAAAAAAACCTATTAATTAACATTATAAAAACTAAAGTTTTCAAAATTAAAAAAAATGAAATGTGTCCAAATGATAAACAACTCACACCTTTCACCAGTCACCACCGATAAAACCCCCACTCCCATCCCCGTCTCTCTCTCTCTCTCTCTCTCTCTCTCTCAAACCTTCTGCCATTTTTAAACTCTATATTTTCTTGCAAACAATTGTATGCATTAGTGGGTTGTACCTTACGCTCAAAAACATTGCAACCCACATGATGAAACAATGGTTAACCAGGTAGGTTAACTCACTGGTCTCGTCAAGAGGGTTAATCCCTTCTTTCCGAGGATCGCCGGCTGGATCGTCTGGTGGTGGGTTTCCTGCACAAGGAAACAAACCGTGACTCGCAACAAGGAGGATGAGGTGGGGGGTGCTCCTTGTTACCACTCTCCGGCGTGAGAATCAGTAGTTTGCTTGGGAAGCAAAGTGTGATAGTAGTAGTATTGAGAGAGTTGAGAAGTGATACCTCAAACCTGGTTTGGGGTCAGTATTTATAGCCGAGGAGTGGAGGAGGGTAGTTGAGTAGCTAGCCTGACATCGCACAGCTATTTGCAGGTGTGTCAGACCTGTCGGATACTGTGGTGATGCCACGTCCTGCTGTGGTGTCAGACTGTTGTATACACGTGGGCCGGTAGGCGACAGTTCCCAGTGCCACTTACACTGTGGTGTCAGACCCACTTGCCTTGTAGGCAGGATGCAGTGCCAAGCCGCATCGCTGCTTGCGGTCATTGATGTTGTTCCCGCGTTGGTTGTTCCATCCATGATTTATGCGGGATGCGGTGTTATGCCGCATTGCCTGCTGAGTGACTGTTACTGTTGTCAAGATCCCTTGTCGTGACGAAAATGTTCATAGGATGCGGTGCGGGGCCGCATCGCTATGCGTTACATTAGTTTCCGTCCTTAAGGTAAGTCTTCTCATCACTGGACAGATTGGACCGCTGTGTTCGCGTGTGCCCACGCGGACACAGGTGAGTTTATTGCTGTTGGGAGGTTTTTGATGAGGGTAATGGTCATTCGCGGTCATGCTGACGCGAGATCTGGGACCATACCCCTTCAAGTCCCCCCAGTCTAGTGTTCCTTCCGTATGCAAGTTGCATGTGAGAGGGATACTGGACTATGTTGTCTAGAAGGTTAAATATGGGCCATGCAGATGGCTCCTTCTTTCAGTACGTAGTAGGCCTTTCGAGTGGATTGTTCCTTCCTTCGAGAAGGGTGTCTGGTGAGCAAGTTCTGTCTGATGCGGAATTCTCAGCCAAGGACCTGACTCTTAGTCTACCTTTTCTTGATGTCATCAGCCACCTGTTGGTGTTTCGAACCAACCTTTGAGATGGTGACTGAAGGTGTTAGCAGGGTTCGAACCAACCTCTGAGATCGTGACTGAAGATGTACGTCTTCGTCAGTCTAGTTGTAACCTCTGCGTCAGCTAGTGCAAAGTTGTAAGTACTTTGCTCAAGCTCTATGTTCAGCAACTGGACATGCAATGATGATCCCTGTTTTGTGGGGTATTCGTGTTCTCCAGTTAAGCTTTCTAGTAACCGCACGTCCTCTGCGGTTTATCTCTCAAGTAACCGCACGTCCTCTGAGGCTTAGCTCTCTAGTAACCGCACGTCCTTTGCGGTTACCTCGTTGCCGTACCTTGTTGGCCATGTTTGTTTGAGGAACGTGGGGTAGTTGCGCCATTGTTGGTCGTGTTTGGTCGAACAATGTGAATCTGAACTATGGGCAGATAAACATGGTCATAGGCAGGGTTGTGCCCACCATTGTTTATTCTATGCGGTCCATAGGTGGGTAACTAGTCATAAGCAGACTTGTTACCACTGTTCTGGAGCTACTTTCCTTCACGCTTTGGTGGAAGATGCAAACTTTTCATCTAATATTGCTGTTGGGAGGTTTTTGATGAGGGTAATGGTCATTCGCGGTCATGCTGACGCGAGATCTGGGACCATACCCCTTCACCACATGAACAAGATGCAAACTTTTTATCTAATATTTGTTCTGCTATGCTCTGTTTTTGTTTTGGGTCATGGGTTTTCAAGAAATCTTCCCATTTTATCTTTTGATGAAGGCTACTCACACTTGTTTGGGGATGATAATCTTATGGTGTTGAAAGATGGAAAATCTGTTCACTTATCTCTTGAAAAAAAAATAAACTAACAAAAAGTGAAGGGGCCCACCAATTTAGGATCGTCGCCAACGTCCAGCACAAGACGCTGAGGACGGGACGGAGCTCGACGGGGGTGGGGACGAAGCCCATACCCTCTAGCCTTAAGTGTTGATAAAATTTCTAAGTGAGTGTTAAATACACAATGACCTCAAGAATTAAACAAAGCTAATACATGTATATGTAGATGTTGTTGTGATTATTAATGGCGCTATTGAACAACAAAATATAACCATGACTATCTTCTTTTATTTCACTAACGTTGGCTAAAAATCAAGTTGTAAACGAATGGGTCCTCACATATCATTTTTTTGTTCACATCTCATTGACAAACTGTATACGATAAAATATTATATGCATGCAAGTACATCTTGAGTAGTGTTATTTACTCATTTGTATATTAGTACATACTAGGTTATTCCCCAGGATTGCTTCCCGGGCTTGAGAAAGTTAGTTATACGATTATTATTTAGTTAATTAATAGGCTCATAGACATTTGCAAATTGGTTAATATTTCATACTCGCTTTACACCCATAATTTCAATCACTAACTCACTAATCAAACAACAAAAATAATTTTTACTCCATAAGCCATACAAAAAAATAGTAAAGATACTGCTGTTACTATTCCCACAAATTTACACTACCGGAGTGTTAAAAATAATAGTGTTCATAACACAAACATGTCAAGTTGGGCTCATTATTCAACATTGCTGAATTGTTGATTGGGCAAATATCTCAGTGTTTATGTTGGGCCAGCTGTTATATGTGGTGTTATTATAATTCTAGGCCCATTTCTGTCTTCACGAGTTGTTGTGATGTTGTTATAACAGTTTTACTTAAGTGTGCCAGGTTGTTATAGTTGAAGGGGCTGTGTGAAATATTGGAGGGACCTTGATCATCTATTTGCTTAGATTTGGACTAAAGTGTAAAATTAAAGGTTGGTGATATAAAAAGGAGTATGATGTGCGCAGATGGAAATCACCCCCAATAATTTCACCCCAAATTTCTTTCATAATGCTCTCTGTTCGTTCAAGGCAGCGGATCTATTGGAGTGATGGTGTGATCGAGATTCAGTATGAGTCTTGTTCAAGTGATGATCGGATGGTGGTGGCCTCGGTTCTTATTGTCACGATTATTTCTCTGGTTCTTTCACTTTGATTCTTTCTGCATCTTGTGAGAATTTTAGGGTTATTTATTTGTTGTTGTTGAAGATTGAAAGTAGTCTCTCGGTTGTATATTGTGAGAGATCGTCTTCTAGTTGTGATAATCATCAGTGGATGATTATCCAGTTGTTGTCCATTCATGTGTTGTTTCATCTCTCATCTGTTAAAGAGAGATTGAGTTTCTGAGTATGATGATCATCAGAGGATGATCATCACTTGTATTTCTGTATTTTTGTATTAGATCTTACATAAGTAAGATCTAGGGTTTGGGGGTGTTTTTTCGGTTTGGGTTAAATAATAAAGTTTTACGTCACGTTTTGTCGCTTCTCTTGTGTTTTATGTTGTTATTTGTGTTTTATATCGATCGTTCATACCATTTTGACATGGTATCAGAGCCGCTGTGCTCCTGTTGATGATCGATTGCTCGTCTTCCACTGTGTATTTGAGTGTCTTTGACTGACTGTTTGGTTTTGTGGTGTATCTAGGGTTCCAGTTTTCCAAAAATTGTTGTTGACGGCAGGTTTGCTTAGATCTGGTTCATCTGGGAGTTCTTCGGATTTGAGTGGAGTAAAACTCTTGCTCAGGGCTTCATGTGTTTTCTTTGAGTTTTCATCTCTGTGTTAGTCTCTAAACCCTAGGAGGTTCAGGGCAAACTAACCAGATTTGTTATTGAGACTTGTCTATATTGAAATTAGTAGTTCTTGAAAACTACTGTTCTGATTTGTCTTGGAGCTTTGCACCCACTGTGAGATCGTTCCTGTTTTTACATTTCTTTTATTTCTGTTGTTGGTTTAGTTGAAGTCGGAGTAGTGAGGACCGGCATTATTGATTGTTTGATATTGCTGCTTTCTTGGTGTTCTTGTTCTCGTCCGCATTCATATTATAGTTTGTTTTGGTATGTTAACTGGTGGTTATTCTGTATTCGTTGGTTTTCTGTGTTCAGTATTCTTGCTGAGTTGTTGTATTTGTTATCTGTACTTATTGCCTTAATCCGAATATTAGGTCAGATAGATTTAGTTGTGGCTCCTGAGTAAAGGCTTGTCCAGGCACCATAGAGTGACGAACCTGGAATCTGGGCCCTGACTCAGGTTCGCCCTAGGTTTTTATTATTTGTCTGGTTCATATATTGTGTTATCTGTTGATAACTTTTGTGATCTATTATCTGATTGTTGTTGTTCTATTTTGTGTTGCTTGTTTGTTCTTTTTGTTTTTTTGGCCGATTCATTGTTTGATATTGTTTGTCTATGTAGTTGTGGAAAAGAGATTGGTTAAAATCTGTCACTTGGTGACTATTAAAATTGTTGAATAATTTTCTTAAAACAAATAGAAGGTTCATATAAGTTGTTTTGGTCTTCACTTGTTTATTTTGAAAGTTGTTCATTTGTTGAGTCTTGATCTGATATGTATCTGTCTAGAGCTTGTTGTTGGTGTTTTCATCACGTAATAATTTTTTTTTTTTTTTTGTCATTGTTTTAATCTGTTGTTGCTTGGTCATTGTATGTCTACGGGTTGATAACATGTCTGTTTTGGAGTGAGTTGAGATCATTATTGTCATACACTCTCTCTCTAGTTCATCACATTTAAGGGTTTCTTCGTGTTCTTAGATCCATTTTTGTGTTGATTCAGATCATATATGAGATCCTTGTTGATTATGTAGTTGTTATATGTTTGGTTCTCATCTGTTTTTGATTTAGAGAGTTAGGTTTCGTAAGTTGTGACAGCCTGAGTATATTTTGGGGTTGTTAAGTGTTTAAATCTGTAGTTTCAATTGTGTCCTGTTTTTCAATCTAGGACATTGTTATGTCTCTTGGATCTAGTATGATAATTGAATAGTCATGTATTTTCAATCATGACTGGCTGAGTGTTTATTGCATGATCCTGTTGTTTTCATTCATGATTGAATGCTTGTTAGTCATGTAATGTCCTACGGTTGTGGTTATATGATCTTGCATTTGCTGTCTAAATGTAGTTTATATTGAATTGTTGTTTCTATTGTTGATTCGTGTGTTCTGAATCTTTATCATGGATCATGTGACTCGTTTTTGTCTTGGACTGTCGTTGTGTCTTTCGCACGTAGTCTGTATGTCTTATTGTCTCTTGTTGTGTGGTTAGTCGAACTATGTGGTTCGAGTGTTTCTAACCAGTTGTGTTGTCAAGAGTGTTCTTGAATATGTTTTTTGTCTTGAATGTTGTTTGTTTGCAGTCTTTGTGTCTGCCTGTCTTTCATCTTGTTGGTATGGTTAGATGAGATATGTGGTTCATGTTTAACTAATAGTATTGTCAAGATTATTTGTATATATGATAGTCTTGTATGTTATCTCTGGTGAGATGTATTTTTTTCTGATTGCAAATTGTGTATTTTGTGTTTAATCAGAATTTGTTTGGCTGCGTCTTATTGTCTTGCGTATGTCTCTTTGTTCTTAGCCTTGTGTGTGGACATTAAATCACGTGATTTTGTGTTTCTTCTTGTTTAGGCTAGAATTGTTGTCTGATACAGAAGTGTATACTTCTCATATATCAGTGTTGTATGAATCTTGTGATTCATGCATGTTGTGATATTGTTGGTGAATCGTGTGGTTCATTGTTTATTCAGACTTTGTTCCAAGTTGTGTACTCTTTTGCTAATCTCTGGCTTATCAAAATGACTAGTCTTCAATTGTATTCTAAGAGTTATCTTATTCATATGAGAGTTGATTGTTTGAAGATCTTAAGTGTAACCTTTTATGATTGTTGAGGATTTGGTTTAAATGTGTGCTAGTTGGTTCTGATTTACAAGGAATTCATGTAAATTGTTTTGTTGTCTTGTTAGCATCTGTGTGTAGAAGGCTGTTCGTGTATATTGTGGCTATCTAATTTGCTTCATTGTCAAAAAAAAATTGTTCTTGTTGCAAAATCATAGGGTCTTTGGTTTCGATTAAAAGAATATTTGACTGTTATGTGTTGTCTGGTTTAGAGTTGTGATGTTCTCTCTTTATCAGTTTCTTGTTGAATCATGTGATTCAGGTTTGTAATTCATGTCTTGTGTATATGTAATTGTTTTTGGTATAACCATATGAGTTTCTATGGTCTTTATGATTTCTTGACCAGGTTTTTTGTTCAGACGTGTGACTTTATGTGGTGTTTTAGTATTTGATTCCTTTGAATATAGATTCAAAGTCTATTGTTCAATTAGAATTTATATGCTGATATAAATATTGTCATATGTGAATCTTTGCTATTTCAAGTTTTATGTTGCTAAAGATTCTTGCTATTCTAGTTATATTAAACCTGGTGGTGAGTTGTGAAGCTTGTTCAATATTGTTCTGGTTGTTTAGTTTATGTTTTTATTTGTCAGATTTGCTTCTTGTTTATTTGAGTTTTTAGGTGATCAGTTTTTTGGATATGGTAAGTGATTGTCAGAGTTGGTGATTCTTGTCTTGACGGGATTATTCTGCATTATGTGACAATTTATTTGTCTTCAACACTGTTAAAACGTTTGTACGCTTGATATGTCATGTAGTGTGATTTAACATATCTTCTAATTCAATTAGGTCTTATGTAGTTTGTTAACAAGATTATTTCTTATTAAGATCGGAGGCTCTCATGATTATGTTTGTTTATATGTTTTGAACAATTTGTGAATATGAAAACATGTAAAGTGCAGCGGAAATGAAAACAAACTTTGTAAACACAATCAAGGGAGAAAATAGTTTGATAAACAATTGTTTCTCATAGACGAAAGATTTACAAATCAAAGCAAAAGATTACAGATATGCTTACAAACTAAACTCCCCCTCAGCCTGATGCCCCAAGGTTGGTTGCACACAAGATGAAAGGATTAGACATGAGGAGAAGAACCCGCTCAGTCAATCAAATGTAACAGTACAGGGTACTGTTACATTTATAGGCAAACCAAACCACTGAGGATCTCAGCTGACGTCACCATGAAAGCGACGTCTAACAACCTAACAACCTTTAACAACTGATTTATGACTACTGACCATACAGACACTGATTACATTCTAACTACTGATGTATAAACACTGATTCTTCATTCCACTGATGTAGTCAACCACTGATGTCTAGTAACAGTGCTTTCTTCAAAGGGTGATCAGACCTTGAATGGGCAGTGCTTTAATCCTTCAGCAGTGCTAGAGTTCCGTCAGTAGATTGAGCTTCAGCCTTTAAGCTTCATCAGTACTTTAAGAGTGGTCAGCAGTTGCAAGGCAGCAGTTGTATATGGACAGTGGATAGATACTATCAGTTGTTATAAGTCACTTTCAAGGGGAGAGCAAAGTGTAAACTGCTGCTTATTGTGAATCCTCTGTTGTGACCTGGTTTTGGCTTTACATTATCTGTTCCTCTGGTAGGGTTCAATCCCAACAATCTCCCCCTGGAACAGATAATGCCAAAACCTTTCATTATTCAGGACCTTTATTACTCATCAAGAGTGCCTTAGCTTGTTCTTTGAATTCAGCTTCAAATTCCTTTGCACTCTGGTCATCCTCATCCCTACACAGTGAAAGTTCAAGGAGATCCTGCAAATCTTGAACACTAAGGCCTAGTGCTTCTTTCCTTGATATGTACTTCACATCCCCATTGGCTCTGACCAGGGTCAATACGTGAGTCTTTTGATCAGACATCCACTTTAGTATTTTTAAGCCAAGTGGGTTTCTTGGGAGAGACTTATTTGCTGATGAGTTGAGGGATAATGGCCTTGAAAACATCTGCAGACTTTCAGACATTCTTTTGAAAGCTTCTTCAATGACTTTGTCTGCTGCAGCTATGTCTTCTGCAGTTTCTTGCTCAATAAGCTCTTGTCTTTCAACTTCTGTCTTGTCTTTTGCAGTGTTTGGAGACGCAGGTTTGTTTAATACCTTCTTAAAAAGGTTTTGAAGCTTTGATGAGCTGTCTTCATTCAGACCCATTTTTAAGATGGCTCCCTTGAGATACTCTGCTTCTTTTTCTATTACCTCTTTTTCAGTCAGTTGTTTGCCTTCAACTTGGTTTGACACAAGAGTAGAACTGTCTGCTGATTTTAACATTGTTATGAGGTTTTCAATTTTCTGTTCAAGCTTCATCATATGTTCTCGCTTCTTTGAGGTGCTTGAAACAGTTATCTTTCTTTTCTTTAGCCTTTCATAGGCTTCATCGGTCTGCTGTTTTGACCATTTTGATATGGCTTCAGCAGTATCCATTTTCGCATCCACCAGCTCCCTTTTCTTTCTCTTATATTCAGCAGTTAAGTCAGCAATGAGCTTTTCATATTTTCTCTAGTTAGGAGCATTCTTCTTCTTCGTAGGATCATTCTTAATCTTTTCAATCCTTTCTGCCTCACGCTTAAGAGCTACTACTGGCCATTCTCTGAACTGTTGTTCTTCAGCAGGATAGAATTTCTCTTTCATGATGTAGGCTAGATATTGTTTTCTTAATTCTTTCTTTTGATCAGCCTTTTCTTTGTTTAGGTCTTGTGCAAACCCTTTTATCTGCTTTACTTTTGTGAAGTAGAACTCCAGTCTTTTAGCTATGCCATCTTCGCTTAACTTATCTTTTTCACTGTCAACCTTGGCTTTTACTTTAGCCTGCCTTGCCTTGAGTTTGAGATAATCATCCATATCCTCTGGTGGCATGTAGCCTATGAGTGAGGAGAATCTTCTTTTTGAAGGATCTTCTTCTGTATAGAATTGCCTCATCTCATTTTTGATAGCTTCAAGTTCCAGTGGATGTTGTGCAGCATTAGGATCATGTATACCCTCTTCGGCAGGAATTGGTCTTCTTTTTCTGTTGAAGAGCTTTGGTTGTGATGTAAGAGAGGTGAGAACAGTGGTGGATGACTGACAAACAGCTGTTGAGACAACTGGTGTCTCAACATCTGCGGTCATTACAACTGCTGATATGTCAGCAGTTGTCTTCTGCTTTTGAGCAGGGGATGGAAGTGGTGAGGTAGTTTTTGATGGTGGTGATGGTGGTGGTGAATCATCATCTGATATGAGATTTCTTCTCCTTTTTAATGAAGAAGGAGAAGATGATGTTTTGGGTGGATCAGTGGTGGTAGATTGGATAGCAGTGGTTTGTGACAGTGATTGACTGACAGTGGTTGAAACAACTGGTGTTTCAATCACTGTTGTCATTACAGCAGATGTTATAACATCTGCTGTCTTCTGCTTTATGGCAGGAGGCAGTAATGATGGTGTGATTGTAGATGATGGTGGTAGAGCAGTAGTTGTGGTGGTGTGTATTGAAAGTGTGTGTGTTGATGACATGGCAGCTGTTTGGCTACTGACAGCAGTTTTTAAAACTACTGGTGTATCAGCTGTTTGACTAACAGGTTTTGAGACCTGCTTTTCTTTTTCTTTTTCTTTTTCAGGCTCAATATGAAGGCCTTGCTCTATTCCCTTCTTCTTCATTTGCTTTATTATCTCCCCCTTTTTGGCATTATCTGCAAGGGGGTCATCAAAGAATAGTAAAGTTGAAGGAGCCTTTCCAGTGGTAGTTTGGATACTGGCCTTTATAGCCTTGATATCTGCTTGAGCATCCTTGAACCTTGATTCCACCATGTTGGTCAGCAGTTGTACTTGAATAGCGTGCTTTTGATCAGCCATTTGTTGCTGTTTTTCAAGCATGGGTTGGAAAATATTCCAAAGCTCATTTGCAGCAGGTGCTTGTTGTGGAGCAGGTGCTTGAGCAGGAACAACATTGGATTGTGCTTTCTGAGCTTTTAAAATCTCTTGCACCATCTCTTTTATTTCAGAAACTGATTCTTCAAGTTTTTCCACTCTGCCCGTCAATTCCTGATATCTTGAATCATCACCCATTTTACTGGGATCATCTGAATCCCCACCAGCAGTGGTTATATCAATGTGTGACTTAGGAACAAAGTCCCAAAAATCACCCATTGATGCCCCTTGTTCTTGGTACTGGGGACTTCTTTCTTCAGCACTTGATAAACCTTTGATGGTGCCAGTGGTTAGATCCAACTCACTGGTGGTTATCGAAGCTGCCATGGAAGAAATTGCCTTCAAGGGAGTCTGATTTATGAAACAACTGGCCAACTGGAGACCTGTTGGTCCACCAGTTGTAGTTGCTGCTCCACTTGAACTACCACCGAGAGTTACTTGTAACTCAGGGGGTGTAACCTCCTCAATTGTTGCTGGGATAGCAGGAGTAGTAGCATCAGACCCAGTCACTTGTGGATGTATGCTCTCAGTGATAGGTGATAGAGAGGAACTGGTTTGTGTCTGAGCTATAGCAGCTGCATGCAACAAGGGTAGCATGGATTGTGGCATTATTATTGGTGAGGGGATGGGGGTTGAAAGAGACATGTCCTTGGGATCAGGACTGTGGAAGATAGAGCCAAGTGGATCTAGAGCTTCATAATTTGGTGTCCCTGTGAATACAACCTGATCCTTTTGTGAGGATGCAGGAGGAGTTTTAGGCATGGGTTGAGATCTTTCTTCCAACTGCTGTGAGGAAGTAGCAGCAGTGGTTTGTGGTGACTTTTGTGTTGTCACAGGCATATCCTCTGGGATCTCATCTTCCAGAGTTGCCTTTGTTCTGGGTTTGGTGGGTTTTCTGGATGTTTTTCTTTTTGTAGGCTTTTTGGTGATATTAGGTGTGGGTTTCAAAGCAATGGTTGTGTTGCTTTGATCACCTGGAGCAGTGGGCTCAGCAGCAGATACCTGAGGAGCAGTTGTAACCGCTAAAATCTGCTCAGGTACCCCTGCTTTTGTTTTTATTGGTGCCATCATTCTGGAAAATGTTTCTTTTGTTAAGCCTTTTATTTGACAATGAACACCTTGTTTGAGCAAATTTACATTTTCCTTTTCAAATTTTTGTTCAAAATAGTAACTCAAAAATCTTGGAAAAAGTAAAAATGCATTACTTTCAACGTTTTTCACCATATCATTGAAAATCTCCTGGGAGTAGTTGTAGTCCTTATTATTCAAAATAGCATATCCCAGGCATTGAATTTTCAATGGTATTTCGTTAAAAGATGTTGTTTTATTCGAAACACACATCAGAAGTGTGTGAAATAAAAACCTAGGTACAGAAGGGAAATAACCTTTTTGTAAGGTATTTACCTTTGATTCTTCTGCATATCCCCTTTTTACGAAATCAGTTTTCATCTCGGCTTTATCAAAAGAGATTTTACCTTCCTGATCGTCAAGATTAAAGACTTCGGAGATTGATTGTGGTGTGATTCGAATCACTTTACCCTGTAACGAGGAGTTTATGGCTATGACTTTATCGTCTTGTTTTTCAAGCGTCGCCTTTTTCTAAAACTCTCTCTGGGTTTGAAGATAGATGGGAGCATTTGCTGTTAACAAAGTTTTGTACTTTGATGCAGATAATGTATCAATGATGGTGTCAAAGGTGTGATTATCAGTAGGTTTTGTGAGTAAACCCAGATAGTTGTGAGATTGTTTGTATGGTATTTCGATGGGTTCTTCGGCCGTTTGAGCGACCTCTTTTGAAGATGGTGGTGATTTTGGTTTTGGTTGTGATTTTGATTTTGACTTTGATTTTGTCATTTTTGCAGAGAAGAACGAAGAATGATTTTGAAGTTTTTGAGAAGAAGGGTTGGAAACTGCTATGAGAAGAGAATTTTGGAATTCAATTCGACAGTGTAAAACCCTGTTTGGGGTTTAGGGCAGGGTTTTATTTAGGGAGAAAAAAATGATCGCTGATGTGGCAGCGGTTATTACAATCTGAGGGCTAAAAACTGACCATGTGTCAAACACTGATGAGATGGATGAAGTATGGAGAACAGTTGTTTTAAGAGCCACTGACGTATCATACATCAGTGGTTACAACGGTAAAAATTGTGGGCAGTGGATGATTTTTACTATCAGTGGATAGCATATCAGTGGATAAGACACTGATTTTGAACATCAGTGCTTTTCAAGAGAATGAGGTATCAGTGGTTAACTTTCAGCAGTGGACAGTGTTTAGAGATCAGACATTGGAGCAAAACAGTGGTTAGGGTAAATGGTACAGATTTTGAAGGACAGGTGTTTCAGCAACAATTTTGAAGATTTTCATTCAAGGTTTTGCCACATGTCAATTTTGAAGGACAGTGGTTTAGTACCCCAGATGATGAAAACTTTTTACTAAGGCAACTCATTTTCGTTTAACATTCAATTAAAACATGAGTACCTTAGTAATTCAAGCATAGTTTGCAATCAATTTTTGATGAAAATTTAGGAGCAAACCTGAGTATGACATGATCATGACATATGTACCATTTCCTTCTGACCCATTTATGAGGACACTAATACCATCAAAAAATAAGGTATCACATCCTGACAGGAGCTGAAACTATTGCCAACAAAAACAAGCAAAAGTTCCAAATATATCCTAAAAAAAATGATATATCCTGGTTATTCGAGAAAATCCTTTGAGAAAAAAAATGGTTAAAGGATTTTCTGAGAACAGCATCAAAAGGATTTGGTATAATTTCAAAAAGCACATAATCACATCATTCTCAAGTTATTGAAAATGGTCAGTGTTTTGACTGCAGTGGTAGAATACTTTTAAAAACATTTTGACCACTGCTTGGTACCATTTTCTTTGTCAGTTGATTACAAACATGAGAACACAAGGAAACATGATTTTTGAAGATCCTGTTGTAGATCTAGTTACTATGTGATGATTTTGAAAATTTGTCTAGTCCTTTTGTAAGTTCAATCACTGGGAACACTAATGTCACCTGAGCTTTCTTGAACCGATGAGCACAAACAGTTGCTTAATGACCATTGTTACCCCAAGCTTTTGACTCTTAAATGTTTTAAGTTTATACTCTTCTCTTTTGAATTCAAAAGTTTTTGAGATAAACACACTTCAGAGTTTTTGTGAATACTAGTCCAAAATCACTTTGCCGTAATGTTTTGAGAGACTTGGTCATGTTTTCATAACTTTTTCAACCAATCTCACACTACATATGATACGGACTCTGTTGACCCTTGATTTTCTTAATGTATTATTAACAAAGTTGATTTATTCCTTTTGAGGATCTCAACCTGTTTTCAACACATAAGATCTAAATGACTAAAGTTATAATTTCCCTCTTTTTGTGTTAGCAAAACATCAATGTTTTTATGAACATATGTTTTGTTAATCTGAGGTTCAGACTTTAGTATTTATGGAAAACATCACAAATTACACATCAACAATTGAAATTAATTTTGAAAATAAGAAGTAATCTCATAGTTTAACAGATATTTATTTCAGATCTAGAAACCATGAGTGTTTTGTGCATAAATTCACTTGTTGTGTGAAATTTTGTGTGTCATATGACATCTTGGTTGATATACAGAGTTGTTGAATAACCATTTTGATCATGATATACTCGATACTCTGTTTTTCAACAAAATACAACCAACCTTAGTATCAATGAATTTTGAGCTGAACTGTTATGTCAAATTGATTGTTAGATCGAATTTGACTGTCCAAGCTCTGATACCAATTGTTAAGATCGGAGGCTCTCATGATTATGTTTTTTTATATGTTTTGAACAATTTGTGAATATGAAAACATGTAAAGTGCAGCGGAAATGAAAACAAACTTTGTAAACACAATCAAGGGAGAAAATAGTTTGATAAACAATTGCTTCTCATAGAGTCGAAAGATTTACAAATCAAAGCAAAAGATTACAGATATGCTTACAAACTAAACTCCCCCTCAGCCTGATGCCCCAAGGTTGGTTGCACACAAGATGAAAGGATTAGACATGAGGAGAAGAACCCGCTCAGTCAATCAAATGTAACAGTACAGGGTACTGTTACATTTATAGGCAAACCAAAACACTGAGGATCTCAGCTGACGTCACCATGAAAGCGACGTCTAACAACCTAACAACCTTTAACAACTGATTTATGACTACTGACCATACAGACACTGATTACATTCTAACTACTGATGTATAAACACTGATTCTTCATTCCACTGATGTAGTCAACCACTGATGTCTAGTAACAGTGCTTTCTTCAAAGGGTGATCAGACCTTGAATGGGCAGTGCTTTAATCCTTCAGCAGTGCTAGAGTTCCGTCAGTAGATTGAGCTTCAGCCTTTAAGCTTCATCAGTACTTTAAGAGTGGTCAGCAGTTGCAAGGCAGCAGTTGTATGTGGACAGTGGATAGATACTATCTGTTGTTATAAGTCACTTTCAAGGGGAGAGCAAAGTGTAAACTGCTGCTTATTGTGAATCCTCTGTTGTGACCTGGTTTTGGCTTTACATTATCTGTTCCTCTGGTAGGGTTCAATCCCAACATTTCTTGAATATATTAAATGTTTTTTTTTGTTACAAAAGTATGTTATTGTACAATAGTTAGTGTTGTCTGATGTTCTTAGTCATAAAATTTATCTGTTTTGCTGACTGTCTGTATAAAGGATTCTTTGATTTGTTATTGGTTTTGTGTTTTCTTCAAATGTCTTCTGTCTCGTGTTGTAATTTTTCTGGGTTCTTAGTATGTCTGAGTTAGGATATTGGTTATAGAAATCCTACTTTTTGATTTGTTTCTCCATGATGTTATGTATATTGATTTGTACTGTTTTGGTAAATATTTGGTGCTAATTTCAATTTGCCTGTTAAAACTTAGTAAAAGTGTCTTATATGTTTGTATAAATCATGAAAAATGCCACTGAAGATTAGTTGGCAGTCATGTTTGCAAAGGGTTGAATTGTGTTCAACATGATCTATTATGTTCAAGTTAAGTCTATTTGACATGTTTGCTGTTTGAATCAAGGGGGGGTGTTAAAAATAATAGTGTTCATAACACAAACATGTCAAGTTGGGCTCATTATTCAACATTGCTGAATTGTTGATTGGGCTGATATCTCAGTGTTTATGTTGGGCCAGCTGTTATATGTGGTGTTATTATAATTCTAGGCCCATTTCTGTCTTCACGAGTTGTTGTGATGTTATAACAGTTTTACTTAAGTGTGCCAGGTTGTTATAGTTGAAGGGGCTGTGTGAAATATTGGAGGGACCTTGATCATCTCTTTGCTTAGATTTGGACTAAAGTGTAAAATTAAAGGTTGGTGATATAAAAAAGAGTATGATGTGCGCAGATGGAAATCACCCCCAATAATTTCACCCCAAATTTCTTTCATAATGCTCTCTGTTCGTTCAAGGCAGCAGATCTATTGGAGTGATGGTGTGATCGAGATTCAGTATGAGTCTTGTTCAAGTGATGATCGGATGGTGGTGGCCTCGGTTCTTATTGTCACGATTATTTCTCTGGTTCTTTCACTTTGATTCTTTCTGCATCTTGTGAGAATTTTAGGGTTATTTATTTGTTGTTGTTGAAGATTGAAAGTAGTCTCTCGGTTGTATATTGTGAGAGATCGTCTTCTAGTTGTGATAATCATCAGTGGATGATTATCCAGTTGTTGTCCATTCATGTGTTGTTTCATCTCTCATCTGTTAAAGAGAGATTGAGTTTCTGAGTATGATGATCATCAGAGGATGATCATCACTTGTATTTCTGTATTTTTGTATTAGATCTTACATAAGTAAGATCTAGGGTTTGGGGGTGTTTTTTCGGTTTGGGTTAAATAATAAAGTTTTACGTCACGTTTTGTCGCTTCTCTTGTGTTTTATGTTGTTATTTGTGTTTTATATCGATCGTTCATACCATTTTGACACGGAGCAATATCAGTCGCGGTTGTCAAAGTCATCAACAAAACCATAGAAAAGGTACCTCACGTTTGCAACAACACTTTCCATCTGGTTCCCTATAAATGAAACTGGCTCCTGGTGTAAAACATGCAAATTACATGATAATCTTGCATATTTAAGTGGAAAAAACTAAAATTATTATAATAATATTTACAATAAAATCATCGAGAAGCATACCTTGCATAAACGTTCATCAATATGCGTGTGTATGTATCTTCTAACTTCTGGCACATGTTCTTAACCCAAGGTTAATTGCTCCTATCCATTGTGAATGTTCACACTACCTACAGGAATATAAAGCAAGAAAGCTTATACTTCCTAATTATCGGATCAATATCAATCACGACGGTAAACGGTACACAAAACAATTTGTTGTACATTTTTTCAGCTGAAGAAGCATAGATGTACACAAAACAAAGGGCAATTTCCCATGACATATAAATAGCCAAATCTTTCGAAATGGCATATAATTGTCCCATGGCATGGCTAGAAAGAATGACAAAATTTACATAGATTAAAGAACATACCAAGCCTAGCCATGCTTCACTTCTGGAATGCTACTAATTTGGAGATTATTTCAAAACCATTGCAAGATAATTAGTTAAACTATTAAATAATTAGCTAAAAAGTTATTAAAAACGCAATCAGACATTTACAAATATATCAATCACCAGTCTATCAAACAACTCAATTAAAGCTTCAAGCTTAAAATATACCTTCCATTGATCAAAATATCAAGAAAATCTTCGGTTTTTTTTTTGTTTTTTAAATGAATTGCTCCATTCACATAGAAAGGACATTGTTTTGGATGATTTGCTACCAACAGCTTTCCTTTGCTCTTTGACTGTTTAAAAACACAAAGATCACCGATCAACGTGTCCCCGCCTCTCATCGATGACATTATACCTAAAGATAATAAAATATTATAGATAAGGATGTATATTTAAGAAATAAAATTGACATATATTAATTGTTAGTCATATCATGTGCATTAATTTAACATTTAGTTTCATAAGAAAATATATTAAAATAGAAAACTAATATTATTAATATATATATTATTAAAATATATTGATCTATAGCAGGACAACTAAACTACGGGTTGCAAGGTACTTAGGAGAACTAATATATACTGATCTATAATATGTTTAGCAATAAAATTTGAACACAAAATCTCTTTGTTTTTGTATTCATTTCCATGGGTGAGCATAATTCAGGTCGGACAGAAAACACCCAATAGTGGTTCCATTTAAGGAATTAGTCTTTTACACAGTAGGCATCATCATACATACTATTTTAGAAGTACAAAAGCCTAAATCATACATACTATTGCAGCCACTAATGTCTATGTTTAGGGTCCTATATAAAAGAACAGAAATCATTCAACAACAATATAACACATGAATTCTATAAAGGATCTAGAAAGCTTACC
This sequence comes from Helianthus tuberosus, assembly GCA_030545235.1. Classification (NCBI taxonomy): domain Eukaryota; kingdom Viridiplantae; phylum Streptophyta; class Magnoliopsida; order Asterales; family Asteraceae; genus Helianthus; species Helianthus tuberosus. Next base: position 146,882,019 of record CM060429.1, read on the forward strand.
ACCAGTTTTGTATGTAAACGTTCTTCGATATATACTGACATACCACCAGAGTTCGTGGTAACTTCAAAGAAAGAAAAGAACACCTCGGGAGCCGAATTCTCAAAACACTATGTAATTCCATTCCCATTGAAGCAAGTTGAGAAACAACATCTTCATTAGACAAAAGCTTGTTGGCTCTGCCACAGTTGCAACCATGATAGCAATTGGCGTGGCTAGACCAAGTGTACAAAGACAGAGAATAACTACCACTGAAATCGAGAACGTATGTGCAAAATCAAAGTAGGTGCCATTTTGAGGAAGCCAATCCTGTGGGTAAGCTCCAACAACTCCACTAAAGAACGTACACTTAGATTACATAATAATGTAAGAATATTTACCACAACTTTCATTTACTAAGTCAAAAGTTACATGTCTCACCATTATGAATAAATTGAGATAAATTAGAGGATGAAGTATTAACTGTCTAACCATCCTACTCGAAGCCATAAATCTTACTCTTTCATCAAGTAACATGCTCCTTTGGTCAAGGTGCAATAATAAAGGAGATGAGAAATGTCAAATATTGTCACAGCCCCCGACCCCATCCCGGGAGCGGGAGCCGTGAACCAGTCAGATGGTATCGGTGGTTATTAATTTGGCAGCGAAAATTTTCATCAGGACCGTAGTTAGAAAATAGTTTATCAGAGTAAAACACCATATTTTTATAATAATAAACACATGGGTAAAACCCAAGTTTCCATTCATAATATTTTTATAGGGATAAACCCTAGTTATTGAAAACAATTCTTTCTTTTTTATCAAGGTAACTTTTATAGCCACTTTTCTAAGCCTTCAGTGCTCTCCAGCTAGCTTTTATTGGCTTCACACTAAGTTACCTGAAACACGTGTTTAAAACATTTTATCAGCAAGAAATACTGGTGAGTAAATCCCAGTTTAATCAAAACAGGTTTTATCATTTTACAGCATTGAGGGCGATCGCGCAATTACATTTGTTTATATTTCTACCTTAATTACCACCCACGGCACTGTCAACCTGACTTGTGGTCATGTTACTACTCACAGTGTAGTAACAAATTTTGTATACAAAACACCAACATACCGACGATAATTGTAGAATTACAAATACTCAATCACTGTTAATTATAATGTAAAACAATTGAAGTTTTGTAAAAACAGTTTACAAAAAGAAAGGATTACTCACAAAAAGGTTTACAAAAAAAAGGATTAACTCACATTGCTATTTTAGGTTTTTCCCTATGACTTCCTGGTTATAATCTAATAAATTAAACAATGCACACGCGTTAGTATAACTCACATTAGTTTCTCTTTGCGGAAATGCCTCGGCAAACCTAAGCAGCAAATCACTCCTTTAGCTGTTCTAGACAGTCGCACTATTACTCGGGGAGCAAACTCCATTGAGCAATACCTTGTTAGTTGGCAAGGACTGCCTTCTTCTGAGGCCACGTGGGAAGATAAACGCCTTTTGTTGAAGCACTTCCCTCACTTCCACCTTGAGGACAAGGTGGCTCTTAAAGGGGAGGGAATTGTTATGAATGAAATGGGCCCAATATTGCATGAGGAGAATTCTGTTACGGTAGGACCACCTGAGCCAAGGAAGAGCACAAGAGTGAGAAAAGTGCCTGGAAAATTAAGGGACTAGATCATGACACATCAGCATAAGGGAATAACTAACTTAGTAGAGGATCTATATAAGTGCACAGGAATAGTGTGATAGGGTAGAATGAATTTGTTATGAATGTATCTTTCTCATTCCATCTGTAATTCTTCCTTATTCCCATCTCCTTCTTGTTCAGAGAGTATTTCTTATCAATAAAGTTTAATCTCGTTTGCTGAGATTTCCTTTGTTAATTTTGAATACTCTACAGCTACGATTTCTAACGATGGTCGAGTAGTCGGCCTTTGGACATAGCTCCGAAAGGGTAGGTTTACACGTGGAAAGCAGTTAGCCGTTAAAAAAAACATGAGATAAAATATGCATTTTAGTATATATATATATAAAGTGAGAATACTATAGGAATGTTGCTTTGGGAAGATGTAGCAACCAAAAACAATTAGTGACGGGTTCGGTAAGTATAGATGGGTGAAAATGAAAGAATGATGTTTGCTACTCATCTTCTGTACATGTTTAGTTTGTTAAAATAAGAGTAAATTACAAAAGTCGTCCTTTATGTATGTCACTTATTGCAAACTGTGTCCTTTGTCTTCAATAATTACAGAAAACGCACTCGATGTTTGCAAATCCTTGCACGTTATGTCTTTTAGCCCTAACTCAGTTAATTTTTGCGGTTAAATCTGATCAAATGGACCCCACATGAGTGTATATTGGTCATTTTACCCTAAATACTAACTTAGATAATTATAAAAGATAATAAATAAAATAATTATATGTTTAATATATATATATACACACAGAGATCATCACATCTCATTCTCCAACTCAACAAATTCATCATTAACCATCGGTTTCACCGTAAACTACTCAACAAACTCCGTCGCATCCTTGCTAATCCGGTGACCGGACTTGTTCCCATCGCTGACGTTACCACTGTTCTGAACCAACAATCCGTTCTTCAACAGTCTCCGACGGCGCTTCCGCTTCAACGCTTTCCGGCATAAATCTGCCGGAACTTTGGTTCATGTCAGAACTGGTTTTGACAAGAAATAGACAACTGATAGTTTAAAAAAATGGTCAAACTGATCCATCATGTAATAACAAATACCCATAATGACCTTGGGTTTCTTTTGCCAAAGATATTTCTGTTATAATAATTCTAATTAGTTTTACTGTTCATGAGCACACATTTTTTAGATGTAGATCTAGGGATGGATGGTACAATCGGCACACTAAATTAGTAAATTGTTCTTCTAGTTACTAAGGTGGTGTTTGTTTTTTGTGAAAAGTACTTCAGAGTCTCTTATGTCTGCCCCACGCAGACCACGCGCAGATGTTTATATCTGCAGCGTGTTTGTTTTTTGGAAGACATTTCATTAAAAAGGTCTTCAGGAGCTCTTCCTCGCGCAGATGTGGCCTTACATCTTCAATCCTCTTCAAGACTCTTCAAAACACAAATCTTCAAACCCTTGGTTCCTTCTCCAGTCAAACTTCAACCTCTCCAGCTGCACATCCACCTCCACGACCTCCACCTCTGCCGCCCCCACGTCCTCAGTCGACCTTGCTCCGCCTCCTCCGCCGTCCCCCACATTTACCCTCGACGTCAGCCCTCCACCTCCGTCGCCCTCCACCTCCGCCGGCCTCCACCTCCGCCGCCCCTCCACTCCAGCCGACACCCACCTCCATCGCGACTCCACTCCAGCCGACACCCACCTCCATCAGGTATGTTTTAAGTTTTATTTTTTTTCAACTCTTTGTTAATTTAATTCTAAATTCTTGTTAATTTAATTCTAAATTGGTTGATTATTTTGTTAATTAAATTCTGAATTTTTGTTAATTTAATTCTGAATTGGTTGTTAATTTAATTCTGAATTTTTATTAATTTAATTCTGAATTGGTTGATGATTTTGTTAATTTACTTCTAAATTTTGTTTATAATTGTTAGTTTATTTGTTTGATTAGTTGTTCAACTTGATGAAATCGGTTGATTAAAGATTGTGTGATTAGTTTATAAGTGTAAAAAACAAACAGTCTTCTTCTTGCAGACTGCAGAGGTTTGGTCCAGCTCTTCTACTGCAGATATCTGCTGTCGCAACCCCCCGATCCCTGATCCCCGGGAACGGGCGCACGCGAGCTCAGTGACGGTGGTATCAGGTTAGTTAATTTGGCAGCGGAAATTGCATCAGGACCGTAGTTAGGAAATGTTTATCAGAGTAAAACCACCATATTTAATATTAATAATCACATGGGTAAAACCCAAGTTTCTTATTACAATACATTTATAGGGATAAACCCTATTTTATTGGATTTAAAATAGCGTTTATTAGGTAACTTTTATAGCCACATTTTTCCCAAGCCTTCAGTGCTCTCCAGCTGGCTTTTTACTAATTGGTTGTCACATTGTGTTACCTGAAACGTGTTTTAAAAACATTTGTCAGTGGGAAATACTGGTGAGTGAATCCCAGTTTAATCAAGAAACATTTTATCAATTAAAACAGTATTGAGAGCGATCACATTTTTTATTTCTACACAATTACTCATTCAGTACTGTCAATCCTGACTTGTGGGTCATATTACACATTGGCTAACTCGTTGTCCAATGGTAACGTCCTGTCATCCCTGGCTTACTACTCACAAAGTAGTAAATTTTGTATACAAAACCCCAACATACTGGCAGTAATTGAAGAACTACAAAGACTCAATCACCGCTTAATCGCATTGTAAAACAGTTAAGGTTTTGTAAAACATTCCAAAAAGGTTAACAAAAAGAGGATAAACTCACATTGCTATCTTAGACTTCGCGTAAGGGATTCCTGGATATAATCTATAATTTATACAAATGTACATTGGTTAGTATCATAACCCTTTGAAAATATTAATGATACCCTCCCCGAGACGGCATTCCAACAACTACGTCGGGCAGAACCACGACAGTTATTACGGAACCCTAAATCAATCGGGCAGCGTATCTACTATGAAATCGGGGTTATAATACTTACAACGGAGCAGAACCTCGCTAATTAGGGGGTATAATACACGCGTATTATAACTCTACTACAGAATTTCAAGATTGAGAATGAAATTGTGAGCGAGTTCGACTAAGATCTGATGCCATCTATTTATAGTTGCTGAACTCGACTTTCAGGCGGCCCGCGTAAGGGTAGGTAAAGCCTTACGCGGCCCGCGTCAACATTGGGTCAACGTATAGCTTAGCTGGGTCAGCATGTAGGTCCGCCACAATGTCGACACGTGTCAGCACCGTGTGTCTCCACGTTTGATGATCTTACACGGCCCGCGTGAATGTTGGGGTGGGTCTACGCGACCCGCCTCAACTTACTATTTCTTGTTTTTAATTTATTTTAAATACTATTACGTATTTCGGGCTCAGTGTATATAAAGGCATATAAGAGTCTTTTAAATATACAGAGGTGTCGGAAATATTATGAGAGTGTTGATTTTACCGAGGGTTGTTACATTCTCCCCACCTTGTTTTAGAGCTCGTCCGCGAGATCTACTGGAACAAGTGCGGATATTTCCTTTGCATTTCAGATTCGAGTTCCCATGTGTACTCAGGTCCTCTTTTGGAGTCCCAATTCACTTTGACCAGAACTAATCTCTTATGCTTGAGGTTCTTGATTTTCCTGTCTTCAATTTGTAGAGGCCTTTCGACAAACTTGAGTTGTTCATTTACCTCTATATCCTTAAGAGCTACTATCAGTGATTCGTCAGCTAAACATTTCTTGAGATTAGATACATGAAACACATCATGTATTCCTGCCATTTCCTCTGGCAGTTGTAGCTGATAGGCTACAGGTCCTATTCTTTTAATAATCTCAAAAGGTCCAATATACCTGGGACTTAGCTTTCCCCTTTTGATGAATCTTACCACTCCTTTCCAAGGAGAGACCTTCAACAATACTTTATCTCCTACTTGAAACTCCAATGGTTTGTGTCGGTTATCAGCATAACTCTTTTGTCGATCACGTGCTGCTTTCAGTCTTTCCTTGACTTGAATAATCTTATCAGTTGTTTCTTGCACTATCTCAGGTCCAGATAGTTGCTTTTCCCCAATTTCTTCCCAACAGACTGGGGTTCGGCACTTGCGTCCATAAAGTGCTTCGAATGGTGCAGCATTGATACTTGTGTGATAACTATGATTATAAGAAAATTATATCAAAGGTAAGTGATCGTCCTAATTACCTCCAAAATCAATTACACAAGCTCTAAGCATGTCTTCCATTGTTTGAATTGTCCTTTCGCTTTGTCCATCCGTTTGAGGATGATAAGATGTGCTCAATTTTAACTTAGTTCCCATTGCCTTTTGGAAACTTGACCAAAAATGAGAGGGAAATCGGCTATCTCTATCGGAAACAATTGATAAAGGAATGCCATGTAAAGAAACAATTTCATTTACATACAACTTAGCTAACTGTTCCATACTGAAATTTTCTTTCATTGATAGGAAATGAGCTGACTTGGTTGGCCTATCTACAATCACCCAGATTGTATCATTTCCTTTCTTTGTTTTGGGTAATTTAGTAACAAAATCCATTGTTATCAATTCCCATTTCCACATCGGCATTTCTAACTGTTGCAATAAACCTGAGGGTTTCTGGTGTTCAGCTTTGACTTGTGAACAAGTTAAACATTTAGAAACATAAGCTGCTATGTCCTTTTTCATTCCTATCCACCAGAAATTTTTCCTTAAATCCTGGTACATTTTATCACTTCCGGGATGCATCGTATATTTAGATTTATGGGCTTCTTCTAATATACGGAGATGTAAGTTTCCTAATTTAGGTATCCACATTCTCTTTTTATGGAATCTCCAAATTCCATCTGTTCCTTGTTCTAATTCTTTTAGCATACCTTTTAATTTTTCAGTATCATTCTTGATTACTGATTCTTGTGCTTCTCTTATCTGATCATTTAAATCTACTTGTAGATTTAATTTAAGAGAACGTACCCTTTTTGGATTTTCATGATACTTTTGACTTAAAGCATCTGCCACTACGTTTGCTTTTCCTTCATGATACTGGATATCACAATCATAATCACTGAGCATCTCCATCCAGCGTCTTTGTCTCATATTCAACTCCTTTTGCTGGAATATATACCCTAAACTCTTATGATCAGTGAATATGGTAAACTTACTACCATAAAGGTAATGTCTCCAAATCTTAAGAGCAAAAATTATAGCTCCTAACTCTAAATCATGGGTTGAATAATTCTCTTCATGATTCTTAAGTTGTCTAGATGCATAAGCTATAACCTTTTGTCGTTGCATCAACACACATCCATAACCTAATTTAGAAGCGTCACAATATACTACAAAATCTTCAGTTCCTTCTGGTAATGCTAATATGGGTGTATGGGTTAATCTTTGCTTAAGAATTCTAAATGCTTCTTTTTGTTTTAATCCCCATTCAAACTTAACAGATTTACAGGTTAGCTTAGTTAAGGGAATGGCTATTCTAGAAAAATGTTGAATAAATATTCTATAATAACCGGCCAATCCTAAGAAACTTCTAACCTCAGTTGGTGAATCAGGGGTTTTCCATTTAATAATCGCCTCGATCTTTGTAGGATCCACATGAATTCCTTCATGATTGACTAGGTGTCCGAGAAACTGTACCTGTTCTAACCAGAATTCGCACTTTGAAAATTTAGCATAAAGCCTTTCCTTTCTTAATAAACTTAAAAGTGCGTGCAAATGTTTTGCATGATCTTCCTTATTCTTAGAATAAATTAGAATATCATCTATAAAAACAATTATGAATTTATCCAAATATGGCTTACATATTCGGTTCATCATGTCCATAAATGCAGCTGGGGCATTGGTTAAACCAAATGGCATGACAGTAAATTCATAATGTCCATATCTTGTTCTGAATGCGGTTTTAGGAATATCCTCTTCCTGTACCTTTAATTGATGATATCCTGATCTTAAATCGATTTTAGAGAAAAATCGAGCTCCTTGCAGTTGATCAAACAGATCATCGATTCTCGGTAATGGGTACCGATTCTTAATCGTGACTTTGTTCAATTCACGGTAGTCAATGCACATACGCATTGATCCGTCTTTCTTTTTAACAAACAGTATCGGCGCTCCCCATGGCGACGAACTTGGCTGTATGAATCCTTTCTCCAACAATTCGTCTAATTGTTTCTTTAATTCTTGCATTTCTGCAGGTGCCAAACGATAAGGTGATTTGGCAATCGGTGATGTTCCTGGTATTAAATGGATTCTGAATTCGACTTCTCTATTTGGTGGCAGTCCTGGTAATTCTTCTGGAAATACATCTGAAAACTGAGATACTACTGGAATATCTTTTAAATCATTTCCTTTAGTGTTAGTGATTATAGAAATCAAATACACTATAGAACTTTTTCTTATATAACTTGCAGTTTTCATCACAGAGATGAATTTTGTGGATCTATTTGGTTTATCTCCTTTAATTGTGATCGTTTTACCTATTGGTGCATTTACTTGGATTGACTTTTGATCACATAAAATACTGGCTTTGTTGGCTATTAACCAATCCATTCCTAAAACAACATCAAATCCTGCCAGATTCATAGGATAAAGATTTGCAATAAATTTCTGATTTAAAATTTCTATTCTTGCTCCCTGCAAGATTTCATAAATCCTAACGGTTTCTCCATTAGCTGTCTCCACTAGACATTCTTGTGGTAGTTTAGTTAATGATTGATTTAGAAATTTGCAAAATGATGTATTAATAAAACTTTGGTTTGCACCAGAGTCAAATAATACTTTAGCAAAAATATCATTAACTAAAAACGTACCAGCTATGACATCTGGAATCATCTTGGCTTCATCTGCAGTCAAAACAAATGCTCTAGCATTTTTGATATTCTTGTTGTCCGCATCTGGAGCTAATTTTGGGCAATTAAGCTTGATATGACCTTGTTCTCCGCAATTATAACATATCTTGTTATTAGCTTTCTTCCTGCAATTTTCTTCCTTGTGTCCCGATGTTTTGCAAAAGTTACAGTATATGGAGCATCTTCCTGAATGCTTTCTTTTGCAATTATTACAGTAAGGTGCAGAAGTAGAACCTATATTTTTCCCACGGTTAGAATTTTCAGAACGAAATTCTTGAGTGAGCTTTTGAGTTAGGTTTCTCCTTTGGTCCTCTTCTCGGGTACGAACTAATTCGTCTGTCAAGGTATTTGCTAGTTCTACAGCTTCTTCTATGGTTTGAGGTCTAGCTGCCTTGACTACATGTCTTATCTCTCCAATTAATCCCCAGATATAACGGGAGATTAATACTGGCTCAGGTGAAGCAAGAGTTGGCACTATTCTAGCATATTCGAAGAATATTTTAGTGTATCCCTTACTATCCACACCATTCATCCTAAGATTTAAGAATTTGTTTGCTATCTGTTCCTTCTCATTGGGTGGGCAGAATTTCCTTTCTACCTTGTTTTTAAATTCTTCCCATTCCATATTATAGGTTCTATCACTTCCTCTTGATTGGAGGATAGTGTTCCACCATTCTAGCGCTGAATTCTTAAACAGATTCGAAGCAAACAATATCTTATCTTCTTCAGCACACTTACTTATTCTTAAAACTGCCCCAGTCTTCTCTATCCAGTGTAAGGTTGCAATAGCCCCTTCGTTGCCCGAGAATTCCATTGGCTTACAAGACCAGAATTCTTTATAAGAACAACCGTAAGACACGGTTCTTCTCCTTTTAGGAATGGGCATTTGAAGTATAGGTCCATTGTTCACGTTGTTTTCGGGTTCAATAGGTCGCTTACTGCTATGCTTACTTTTATTATTCGCTTCTTGAATAGTTTGAATAATAAATGGCATGGCATCTATGATTCCTTGTGCCACTATATGTTGAACAGCATTATTATCCATTTGGTTTCCATTGTTATTGATACTTGGATTCTCATTAACCACGTTAATGTTACTCTGGTTATCATTATTCAGATTTCCTTGATTTCCTTCATCGGCCATCTGGATTTTAAACATTTAACCCATATTAATATCACAAGATAATATTTAATATAGTTAATCACATGATACGCAATCTAGCAAAAAACGTCGATCATTGCGACTTTTTACTCTATTTTCATATACTATTATGCATCCATTACATTCTAGTACTGAAATAAAATTACAATACCAACAGAATAGAATCACACTAATAGTAATATGCATCCGTACACACATATTTTATTTTATTTTTATTTTATTATATTACCATCTCCTCTATCACCTCACGGATATGGATTTATCCAAAAATCCATATTGCGCTCATCGTATTTCCATACGAGACGCTCTCCCACCTGTCTCATTCTCTCACTGCTTTCTAAAATTTCCTCCCCAAAAGTCCTAAGTTCTTGGACGTTTTCTGCACTCATTGGGGGTGCAGGTTCTAGGACTGGGTTCGGAATCTGGGGTGCGGGTTCCTGATATGGGGGTGAAAGTGCCTGAAATCGGTAAGGATCTTCTAAGATCTCCCTAATATAATCATCTTGGTAATAGGGATCTAAAGGGTCCATACCTGGGTAGGCTCCTATGTTCTGTATAGGTGCGTCTTCATGGATTGGGTAACGTTGCACAAAGTCCCTATTATCGTCCCACCAGGGGTCGTAATTTGGGTCTAGGGGATTTGGTGCAGGTACTCTAGGGATTTCTTTTGGGTTAAAGTCATGCATCTCCACTTGGTTTTCAGGGTTTTCTATTTCCATTGGTTGTTCTGGGATTTGTGGTTGTGGGGCTACTAGTTGTTCCAGACTTGGGTCAGCATCAGTTGTAGCTAGGATATGGAAATTTGCTAGGCTTCTATTAAGCATATCTTGTGTATGGGCATCAGTCTTTCGCTTAGCAGCCGCTAAAACTCTTTGCTATTGCAACTTTCGCATTCTTTTCCTACGAGCAAAGGCTTCCTTACTGAACAATCCTCTCTTTTTATTAGGAAATGGCTCCTCTGACTGAGCTCTAAAGGCAAATATTCCTTCTTCCTTATCAGCAGAATACCCAGAAAGGGCAGGCTGTGATGAAGTACCTTCGCTTCTAGGTGAATCAGACAACTGATGACTCATGTCTGAGGGTCCTTGATCACTCATACTGTAAACTAACAAATAGTCAAATAACACATAACAAATAAATACAGTTATGCACTTATTTTCATAATTTATTTCCTAACACAAAATTTAAAATTTAAGTGTCATCAGAACACTTCTTTGGCTCAGACCAGTGGCTAGGCTCTGATACCACCTCCTGTCGCAACCCCCGATCCCTGATCCCCGGGAACGGGCGGACGCGAGCTCAGTGACGGTGGTATCAGGTTAGTTAATTTGGCAGCGGAAATTACATCAGGACCGTAGTTAGAAAATGTTTATCAGAGTAAAACCACCATATTTAATATTAATAATCACATGGGCAAAACCCAAGTTTCTTATTACAATACATTTATAGGGATAAACCCTATTTTATTGAATTTAAAACATCGTTTATTAGGTAACTTTTATAGCCACATTTTTTCCAAGCCTTCAGTGCTCTCCAGCTGGCTTTTTACTAATTGGTTGTCACATTGTGTTACCTGAAACGTGTTTTAAAAACATTTGTCAGTGGGAAATACTGGTGAGCGAATCCCAGTTTAATCAAGAAACATTTTATCAATTAAAACAGTATTGAGAGCGATCACATTGTTTATTTCTACACAATTACTCATTCAATACTGTCAATCCTGACTTGTGGGTCATATTACACATTGGCTAACTCGTTGTCCAATGGTAACGTCCTGTCATCCCCGACTTACTACTCACAAGGTAGTAAATTTTGTATACAAAACCCCAACATACCGGCAGTAATTGAAGAACTACAAAGACTCAATCACCGCTTAATCACATTGTAAAACAGTTAAGGTTTTGTAAAACATTCCAAAAAGGTTAACAAAAAGAGGATAAACTCACATTGCTATCTTAGACTTCGCGTAAGGGTTTCCTGGATATAATCTATAATTTATACAAATGTACATTGGTTAGTATCATAACCCTTTGAAAATATTAATGATACCCTCCCCGAGACGGCATTCCAACAACTACGTCGGGCAGAACCACGACAGTTATTACGGAACCCTAAATCAATCGGGTAGCGTATCTACTATGAAATCGGGGTTATAATACTTACAACGGAGCAGAACCTCGCTAATTAGGGGGTATAATACCCGCGTATTATAACTCTACTACAGAATTTCGAGATTGAGAATGAAATTGTGAGCGAGTTCGACTGAGATCTGATGCCATCTATTTATAGTTGCTGAACTCGACTTTCAGGCGGCCCGCGTAAGGGTAGGCAAAGCCTTACGCGGCCCGCGTCAACATTGGGTCAACGTATAGCTTAGCTGGGTCAGCATGTAGGTCCACCACGATGTCGACACGTGTCAGCACCGGGTGTCTCCGCGTTTGATGATCTTACACGGCCCGCGTGAATGTTGGGTGGGTCTACGCGGCCCGCCTCAACTTACTATTTCTTGTTTTTAATTTATTTTAAATACTATAACGTATTTCGGGCTCGGTTTTCACATACGGGGTGTATATAAAGGCATATAAGAGTCTTTTAAATATATAGAGGTGTCGGAATGCAGACGTTTACCTCTGAAAAAACAAACAGCACCTAAATATTTTGATTGATTGGTTAATTTTTGCTAGATTGACAGATAGGGAGATTGAGCGTCTTCAGAGCTTCAAAAATCAAAAACCCAATTGTTGCAGCTGATTGAAATTGCAGAGGGAGAGGTTGTTGATTTAAGAGATGAAGACGATAGAGGGAGATGTTGGTGGTGGATCTGGCCGGAAATTTAGAGGTAGTTGCGGTGGTGGAAGGTTGTGATGATAGAGGGGTGGGTGGTGGTGGTGGAAGGTTCTGATGGTGGTGGGGTGGGTGGTGACGGTGGTGGTGAAAGGCGATGATGGTGGTGGGTTGTTTATGGTGGTGCTAGAATGGTGGTGTGAAGAGGGAGAGAGAGTGTTTAAGAGAGAGAGAAAGAGAGACTGCCATTAAAAAAAGAGAGATAAAAAATCTGTTGTTTTTATAATTTATTTTTTTAGTATTTAGGGTAAAATGACCAATATACCCTTATGTGGGGTCCATTTGTTCAGATTTAACCACAAAAATTAACTGAGTTAAGGCTAAAAGACATAACTTGTAAAGGTTTGCAAACATCGAGTACGTTTTCTGTAATTATTGAATACAAATGACACAGTTTATAATAAGTGACATACATAAAAGACGATTTTTTGTAATTTACTCTTAAAATAATAATATATACATCAAGATTTGTTATGACTTATGATGCCGTATATATTCTCAATCTTCCTATTTTTTCTTTTATAATGTTATTTATATTTTTGAATTATTTTTTTCTCCATCGTCCTTTTCCTTTAATATTATTATATGGATAAATTTGATATAATACTTATTAGACCAAACTCACCAAATATGCCTAATTACGTGTGAGAGTACGCCACAATGACACATGACATATATTTTGATAAATAGTTTGTGACTAAAAAATTGAATGATCTTCTACAACCAAACATTTATTTTAACTATATACATGAAATTAAGATACTTGCAAGTTGCAACGGATGAAGTCAACCAGAGTGAACTACAACCTTGATTAATTCTAAATATTTCATCAACTCCTGAATGTTCTCTGGCAAGAAGCTAGCGGTAATTATATATTAATAAGTTCTAAAGGTGAATACACATATCCTCGTTTTTATTTTCTGTCTTTTAAAGTTAGATGTTATATAATATGCTCTTATATAAAAAATATAACTAGTATTTATGTTTGTTATCCTTATTTTTTAACAACATATTTTTACACCTAAACAGGGCTGTCTCCGAAAATAAATAAATAAATAAATGCCCTATTCGAGATAAAACATTTGGGCCCGATTTGCACTAAAATTTTTGGAAGTAAAGCTCTCGATCAAGTATTTTTGGAAATGCCTCTTCTATATATTTCAATGTATCACAATTATACATGTTCATAGAGTGACTACACACAACTCAAATTAGTATCAATTAAAAACAATAAATCCTAGTTTTATGTTACAACATAGAGTGACTACGCACAACTCAAATTAGTATCAATTAAAAACAATAAATCCTAGTTTTATGTTACAAATAAATTAATACACCTAACATTAGTTTCAACACACCTCCGGAGAAGCAAAAATAACTAACCCTTGAATACTTACAACAAAAAGAACTATAATATGTATAAATATATCCAAATTAGCCTGACAACACGAATCTATTCATACAAATAAAGTAAATAGAAATAGATATAGATATTGAGTTCTTCTAATTTTATATTGTAAAAGGTTAAATGAGAAATAAAAAGCCTACAAATTTAAACAAGAAAACATGTAAAAATTGTTACGTAAATGGTTAAATGAGAAGAAAAATATAAGATAACTTACAAATTTAAATTTATGAACGCCCAAATTTAAATGTGAAAAAATAAAACAAAAAACTAGAAAAAAAAATCTTGTAAAGTTGCAATTGATGACTTTTGTGAGCTTGGCCCTTTTCCCTTGTTAGTAAAACTAGCTTAAATAACATGGAGAAACCAAAATAAATTAGAAAATAGAAGATAATAGCGGGATTCAAGCCCGGAACCGCGGGTTTACATGACAAGTGATGCACCTATTGAGCCAGAGAACGCATTTGTGTATATTTTATACAATAAGTTTATATATAAAATATATATTTTAAACATTTTAGGGCCCTAGATATTTTGGATCTTGTGTGGTGGCACCTCCCGCACAGTCTCAAAGCCAGCTCCGCACCTAAATACTACATAATCTTGCACTTGTAAGGATTTAAACTCACATCATATTTGTAAGGAGCTAACACCATACCACTAGATGATGAGTTATGTTTGTCATCTAAGTACTAAACTTTAAATAGTCACCTACCACTGTTTAATGACTTTCTAACTTGGCCAAGGTATTTTGCAATGATTGTCTTATGTTTCTTGATAGCATATAGTACTAGATTCAGCCAATTAAGGTATTTTGAAATGGTTGTTTTATGTTTCTTGATAGCATATAGTATTAGATTGAAAAAAATAACTTACTTTCTGTTGGATAGAACGTAAGAACAGATATGTATGTGTATTGATGTACAATTTATAATGGGAACAAGAAATAAAAAGAGTCAAAAAACATGACAATTGACATATGACATTGCTTTCATACAAAAAGGAATCCAAAGACCAAACTATTTCTGGTAGAGATTGTTTAATTAACAAGCAAATTATCAATGGGTTTTCCACCTTATTTATTTCTGAATGGCCAACAAGTCATATCCACACTATTTATATTTAACTAGTGGTATTTTCCCGCGCTTTGCGGCGGGTTTTCGGCCGATATCAGTTTGTTTCATTATAGTACAGTACGATACTGATAGTTGGTATATCAATCGACAGGTGCTTTACATCGATCAAAAACCATAAAAACAATTATCAATATCAGTTCCGGTGTTGTTTGTTCGGTATCGGTTTGGTACGTCACGATATCGATACACTACCATACTCGATAAAACTTACAATACCAAAGAGTGATATAAAGAAAACTATAAAAACGAATATGGTACGCGTATTGACAGTGGCGGAGCTTGACCAAAAGTTTCGGCGAGGTTTGGGGGGGGGGGATTGGGACCAGCTTTTTTTTTCTATCGCTATGTTTCGTGTTATATGATCGGGTCGGATATTTGATTCGGGTCGGGTCAAAAAATAATAACTTCAGATAAAACTACGTAATCTTCATTCATTCAAATAACGTGTTCTTAAACATAAAAAAACTTTACTCAAAGTTTATAAATAATTATAAAAACTTACCAATAGCTCGTTTTTCACTTTTTTTTTAACTCACTACGAAAATATGTATGAGGGGTAGGGGATTTTTAGGGAAGATAATTGAAGGGCGGACCTATATAATTGTAAAATTTTCGAACAAAAAATCGAAAATATTACACTTCTAACCGAAATATTTGACGGGGGTGGGTGCACCCCCCGTCCCTTCAAAGTTGCGCCCCTGCGTACTGATGTTGCTTAGTCCGGATATGTGCCATTCGTGATGACAGAACTTTAATCGAATCGCGACAGTATATTCGAAATTTTATAATATATATACACACACATACGTACATATTATTCAAAAAAATTAATACTAAAAAAATTAGAAGCTATCAACATTGTTTTACATTGATCAAAAACTATAAAAAAACAAATACTATAATCGATGACTTCGATACATAAGCAGATATGGTTCGGTTGGAATCGGTTCAGTTAACCACAATACATAATTATAATTATAATTATAATATTTTTATTATTTTATTATAGAATAATATAATAATTAAACAAATGAATTCACTCTTCATGAAGAGTTGAAATTAATATGTATAATAATACGATGGCATTAGATAAAGATAATATTAATTATTGATGACTAGTTTACCCATGTTTTTGGTTACCAACAATTAAACAAAAATAATGCCAACTAGTCAGTTTCCCTTGCGCTTTGCGGTGGGCATTCAGTCGGTATAGGTTTGATTCATTACGGTACCAACACTCACTACAGTAATCAAAAAAAGAAAACCTTACATTGATCAAAATATCGATATCTGTACTAATGTTGTTTAGTTGATATAAGTCCAGTGTGTTCTATGTTTTCTTTTTCCAACATTGCGATATAAATTTTACTGAAAATGAATGGTGTGCCGCTATGGTGCGAAATCAAACTGAAACCGACTCAACAACATGTGTATCGAAGCCGATATTTATTTTCATCATTTTGCTTTCGATAAACTGATATTGTATCGTTGTCATACCGTGACGAACATTAATACTGGTATGTAATCATTTTCATGGTTTCTTGTTTGACAACGGATACCGTGCAAGTGGTGAACCGAAACGAACAACATCTGTTTTGGTACCGGTATTTATTTTTATTGTTTTTTCTTTTGATAAATAGACACTGTAACGATTAAAAAAACATAGGTAGCGGTACTGGTATTGATTTTTATGGTTTTCGGTTTCGAAGTTTTTTTATTTATACAACTCTACAAGTGCATGTATCGTGCCAGTAATGTAACAAACTAAACTGATACCGATCCAATGCTTGCGGTAACGTACCGTCAAATGTTAAAAAATTAAACATAGATGTGGAATTATTATTTTTTTTAAGTTAGAATCAAAGTAGTTAAAATACTATTAAAATTTAAAAAACAAATACTTAAAAAATTGGAGTTATTTTAATTTTAAGTTCAAATAAAATTAATTAAATTAAAATACTATATTAAAATTGAAAAAGCAAATACTTAAAAAATAGTTACTGTTCATTGGCACTTTGTAATAATATGTATAATAACTAGTGATTTTTCCCCGCGCTTCGCGGCGGGCATTCGGTCGGTATTCGTTCGGTTTGTTACGTTATTGACAATATTCCCTATAGTAATCAAAAGAGAAAAGCTTACATCGATCGAAAACAATATAAACGAATATCGATATTGCTACCGATGTTGTTTACTTGATATCAGTTTGGTTGGTTTGCGTTCTATGTTTAATTTTTTCAGCATTGCCATATAAACTTTAATGAAAATGGCTATTCTGCCACTATTGTAACAAACCGAACCAAAGCCGACTAAACAACATCAGTACTGATACCTATATTCATTTTTGTTGCTTTTTTTTTCAATAAACTGACATCGTATTACTAACGTACTGTACAAAACGACATCAGTACTGATACCTATATTCATTTTTAAGGTTTCTGGTTTCAAAAATCGTTCATTAATACAACTCTGTTTGTGACGATAAATGAATATCGGTATTAGTACCATGGCAATCTGGACTAATCGATACCGTTCGAACAACATCGGTGTGGGTACCCGTGTTTGGTTTATCGTTTTTGGTCGATATAAAACACATATTGATTTCTATACCTAGTGCATGAATCGTACCGGTACTGTAACGAACCGATACCAATCCAATACCCGAGGTAACGTATCTTCATAATGAGCGGGAAAATAACTTGGCATGCTAAAAAAATAAATAAACATAGATACATATTTAGATTTTTTTTATTTGAAAAGTTAACGATATACGTTATCACTAAAAAAATCATATTGAATGCTAAATACAATATTACTATTAAAAGATTAAAAAAATATATCTAAGAATTATCAATTAGTTCAAAAGAATAATAAAATGTTTGTTTATGTTTGAAAAAAAAAATCAATTAAAAGGATGATAATAAAATAACTAAAACTTAAAAAGCAATAATACTAAGAAATCTACAAAACACTGTTCATGACAAGTTTATATTAATATGTATAATAATTTAAAGGATGATCATGTGTAATTGCTTGACTTTCATCTTCACCACCATTATTCCGATCAATAATGGTATGAGGATCATGATAAGCCTAGTCAAAGACATTGCATACTTCAGGATCATATCTCTCCGTCCATTCGTCACATGGAACACGCGCTAGTTTGTAGTCACGCTTTCGTGCTTTCATTCATTGCACAGTGCACATCCATTGGCGGAGCTAGTGTATGGAGAACGGTGTCGTCCGACACCATTGAATTTTGCGTATCATTTGTAACGCATAATAGAAAATTTTCGAGTGACACCATTGTTTTTTTTATGAGCAACATCCTAGTTTTTTTCAACACCTTTTAACATACTAGACAAGTTTATAGTTTAAAACTTAAGCTCGATTAATTAATGTTTAATAGTTGACATTGAATCATTAAACAAACACCGAAAAAAAGACTGCTAATCTGCAACGAGAAATCGGGAATAACATGAGGAACTAGACACAATCACTGCCTCGAACTCGAAGGTTGAGGGAGTAAGGACAATGGGTTGGGTTTTGTTATATATATTTTTAAACTACAAGGGAGGTCCATGAGCTTCCTAAATGAGCTTTTAATTGAAAACAAGCCTCCTATATTTTTTTCTTTTACTAATATTAATAGCCCAAATTTATAAAAATAAAAACCCGCTAGTTCGTTTATGAAAACCATTTTTATAAAACGCTACATCATATAAATGCGCATACTCTTTCGCAATTACGAGAAACATATAACAATTAATTCACGTAGTCAAAAACATATAATTTCACATGATTTCTATTCATTCAATTTTTTGGGATTTATTATTTCATTGAATCACCAACGTTTGGGAGAGACTCGTGTATGGTTCGGTAATTCTCCAAATTATCGTTATGTGAGCGTTCATGTAATCACTGACACACTTAATTAACCATAATCAAGTGTAATGCATTATGCATAAATGAATGTTTGTGATAACGTTAAAAATAACGGAGTTGTGTTAACGGTGTTAACCTGAAAATGCCGGATGTCACATCATCCTCTTGTTGAAAGAATTTTCGTCCCGAAGTTGATTAGTGTCGCTAATGCTTGGACAATCTTGCTAATGTTTGGAAGAAAAAAAATTCCGGTTGTCACACCACACACACAACCCATGTGGTTTTTACAATTATGCAAAAGTAATAATAGAATATGAAAGAAAAAGATAACGAATAAAACCGTGTGATAAAAGATAACGAATAAAACTGTGTGATAAAATTGATACAATAAAAATAAGGGTGCAGAGAACACAGTTTAAGCTTAAAGTACAACCACATATAGCCTAGCTATGTTACAAATTATACTATATATAAATATATAAATATAAATTATACTATATATAAATATAAATGTTTGATATTTTGGTAAATTACATTTTTCGTCCTTTATGTTTGTATCATATTGCAATGATGTCCTTTAACTTCAACAATTACAGTCATAGTTCTTTATTTGTAAAACTCATTACACTCCACGTCCTTTAGCACTAACCTAGTTAAAATTTTAAGCCGAGTCTGATAATGTGGACCTCATGTGAGGGCTTTTGTGTCTTTTCACACCTTCTTTCTTCCCCCTTTATAAAATTTAACCCAGTCTCCAGTCGAAAATTCCGAGGATAAGCAACAGTAGAATGTATAAAGCAAAAGATTAATAGCGGCAAAGTGATCAAATTATAAATACATCTGTCAGATAAAGATAATAAGATAAAAATAGGACCTTAAAGTTTAATAATGATAAGAATGAGTGAATGACAAAATTGGTTAGGCTATCTCCACTGGTGACCCAATCTAACCCAACCTTTTATTAAAAAACTAATATCTCTTTACCCTACTTCATTTTTAACACACATTCACAACCCATCCCAACCTACAAATATATGTTTTTGAACAAACCCTGTTTTTAATAAAATTTATATCGGAATGTTCAAAAAAAATTAAGAAATACCGTGTATTTAGTTTTTTTTCTAAGTTTGAATATTCTAGGTTATTTGAGTAATTAAATCATTGGGGGAATTAGTTTGGGTGACAACCAATTATATTATGACATGTGACATAAAGGGGTTGTTTGGCTAAGCTTATTTTGGGCTACTTATAACTTATTTGCTTATTTGAAAAGCAAATAAGTCATAATGGAATGACTTATTTACTTATTCCTCTCACATAATAAGCTAACCCAAACACCTTTTAACTTTTTAAAAAGTCAATAAGTAAATAAGTCACTAAAATAAGCTTAGCCAAACTGCCCCAAAGACTAAACAAGTTTCGGTTGCAACCTAGGTTGCTCAACCTGGTTGCTAACTTAGATTGGTGTGAATTTTATTTTTAATTTTTTTAATTATTTAAACTTTTGTTTTATTGTTGATCAACCACTAAGTCACCAATGGAGATAAGGACCTTCAGATGACCCTCGAGTACTTGATTATGTGGTGTTGGCATGAATAACTTTCAAATTTATGAAAGAAATGTGTTATGATCATTTGAAGAATGCACGACGACGACGACAACAACATCAACCAATTAAAACACATCTAAAATCCACCCACCAAGCAAGAGCCTCCACCTTACAATCAAAATTACCCCCACGTCAGTGGAAAATTCCCGCCCTCACCACCACGCCATGTCTACGTCACCACACGGGGTGGTGTTCTCCGCGTAGAAGGGCCACCACGCCCACTCTGTGTGCTCTAACAAACTCTCTCTTTTTTTTCGTTTATAGTACAAAAATTTACATACACACTTTACACCATCTTCAATGGGACGTCCGTGAGGTAGAGATGCTTGTGGGAGAGACTACTATAGATAGCCGCCTATGTGCCAGATCTGTATGGACAAGGTAGATTAGAGAGAAGGAGAGAAGAAGTCACCGCAGGTGACGTCTCTCCCTTTGCGTTGAAGATGGTCTTATGTAAATTTAATTAATGATAACATTTTATTGACTTAATATTCGGGTGATGTTTTATACACCAACTAACAATTTAATTAAACAATTGTAAGCTTCCACCTTACATTCAAAGCATCCCCCTGTTCGATTTCTACACTACAACAACCGTGTTAGCTGAACCCACCCCCATCAGTTAGTTCCTCAACCCATCACCATCGAACTCACCTCTTCAAACCATCTAAAAACACATCCACATTCTTACTGCAGCACTCATAGACAACTTCAACATACATTACAATGAAGTTTCAGTTGCTGCAGCAGCAGAGCACCGGCAGCAGCGTTACAAAATCTCCAGCAAACATATTCTGGACAATACTCCACTGTATATGCTGCCTCATTTCCATTCTCCTTGGATTCAGATTCTCTCGTTTAATCTTCTTCTTATTATCTCCAACCTCCTCCACCATATTAACCACGCCCCCGTTTGCAGCCAATATTACACAAACTCTCTCTTTCACTACAACAAACATTTCACCGGCGTTACTTAACAACTCTGTTGTTACCAGTAGAGTAATAGTCGGGCGCCATGGGATCCGGGTCCGCCCGTGGCCCCACCCGGACCCGCAGGAAGTAATGAGAGCTCATAGAATTATACAAACTGTTCAGCACGAACAGAGAGTTCAGTACGGGGTTAAAAACGCTAGAACTTTGATTGTGGTTACTCCAACTTATGTACGGACTTTTCAAGCTTTGCATTTAACTGGATTAATGCATACGTTGATGAATTTGCCCTACGACGCCGTTTGGATTGTCGTGGAAGCAGGTGGTGTCACCAATGAAACTGCGGTTTTGCTGGAGAGAGCGAAAGCGAATTCGAATGTTCGGGTTAAGCATATTGGATTCGACAAGAAGATGCCGATGTTTTGGAATGATCGGCATAAGGTGGAATCCGAAATGCGATTGCAGGCCTTGAGGTAAACTTTAATCCAAACTGTTACATGAATTGATTATAAATTTATAATAATTGTAATTGTTGATGATTCAGAGTTGTGAGAGAGGAGAAGCTTGATGGGATTGTGATGTTTGCTGATGATAGTAATATGCATACTTTAGAACTGTTTGATGAAATCCAAAAGGTCGAATGGATCGGTGGTGTTTCAGTTGGGTTTCTTGTTCATTCGAGTCAGTCTGATCAAGATACTTTTGAGACTGAAAAGAATTTGGATGTGGTAGATGAGAAGAAACCAGCTTTGTCGGTCCAAGGTCCAGCTTGTAACTCGTCTGATCAGTTAATCGGGTGGCACACTTTTGATTCTGCTGTATACGAACAAAAGAGTGCGAATTTCATAGGTGATATGGCATTAGTGTTGCCTCGAAAGCTTGAGTGGTGTGGGTTTGTGATGAACTCGAAGTTGGTATGGGAAGAATCCGAGTTTAGACCCGAGTGGATTAAGGATTTGGACACTGTGGTTGCTGGTGACGTAGTTGGTGAAATTGAAAACCCTCTTTCGTTTCTTGAAGACGCTTCTATGGTGGAGCCGCTAGGCAGTTGTGGGAAGAAGGTGATGTTGTGGTGGCTTCGTGCTGAGGCTCGTGCAGATAGCAAATTTCCTTCCGGGTTAGTTTTGTTACTCAAGTTACAAATCAAGATTACTAATTCTTAGATCATGTTTGTTAACTCTTTGATGATTCTTGTTTCGGTTCAGATGGATAATCGACCCTCAGTTAGAGGTGACGGTGGCAGCAAAGCGAACACCATGGCCTGAAGCACCTACTGAACTCCCATCTAATACTGAGAAAGAGATAACCACCAGCATCCAAGAAAATGTGAGAAAAGTCCGAACAAAAACTCGAACAACAATATCAAGACTAGGTAACAGAAAACATGGGGGAAGAAACACAGATGTAAGTGTAATCTTGGAGAATCAAGTGTGAATTAAGTTGAGGTTTTTAAGGAGATTTGTTGAGATACATAGTTATGATTTGATACAGATTACAGAATATTCATGATCGCAATTCGCAAGTGAACAGGCTCTTTTACAGAATATCTATTCAATTGGATTTAATATAATTTGTTGTTTGTATGTATCATTACTATCTGTATTAGTAGCATAAAAAGAACTAGCATGCTTTATCATTTTTCATTTGCATGAAAAATCCGGTCCGTCAAGGTATCAGATAATCTTGTTTAAGATAATTCGTATTTATGCAAAAAATTTGACTTCTTAGTTCTTAAACTCGTCAAAATTCGATGAGGCGGTGTTTCGTGTGTAAAAATGCTAATGTGGATAACTTTTGGTGATCATACAACATAGTTTACATTTGTAATTATAGCTATCAGAAACTCACAAGGTACTGTTTCAAATCGTCAAAAAAGCTTACATAACATCTATAATGACAAAAGATCGTCTACGTAGCTTTCATATATGCAACAATTGTGCTGGTAACTGTTATTAGTCGTTTGAACTCAAGATCGAGTTGTCTTACTTAGGTTTAAATCAGGAGACAGAAGCACCAAGCACTGGATAAGTAACAATGTGTGTTTGACTGTTTGTCAAACTGATTTATACTTGTATTGAAAATTTAAGAAATAGAGTAATGAAAATGGTTTTGGATTGGTACGATACCCATCCTAAACGCCAAACCAGGAACCCAAATGATACTTTTAGCTAGTGTTTTGAACCAAAACTTCTGGCTAGTATCGGTTAGATCAGTTTGAACCTGACAACCAATACTAACAACCATTTTTTTCTGTAGACGTATTAAGTATGTCAGTGCCAATATTGGGCTCCGCATCTCATTTTTAGCGAATTGTCTTGAGTTTTACACATCCTAAGTGTTATGTCAGAAAGAGAAGTGCACGAGTCTGGTTAGTTTCCCAAACCAGTTCGGGTCAAACATGGTCAAACCCAGTTTTGGTTGGACCTGGTTTGATTTAAAATCGATTTTTAGGTCATCAGGTGGGAAAGAATCGGTTCGATTCGGTTCCAAAACCAAGATGGACAAAAAAGATGGGCACATAGTAGCAGCATCGCTGACACACTGACTACAGCTTATATACCATGTACCCGAGCTTAAAGAAGCAGGATACAGGCTTAAGGAAACAAAAACCAATCATTTTGGGATATTAAGTTTAATTCGCGCAGTCACATTTAGATTGTGGGAATGAAATTACATTTTAGCTAATGCCATTCTATGGGAGTTTTGACACTGGTTAGAGAGTGATGCTGATATGGCTAATCTGTTTAACCGGTTGTGTCAAGAGGTACCTTTATTGTGTTTATAGGTTTTACAGGCCGGAGGCCAGCTTCATGATATTCTTGACTGCACGGAGAGAAAAGGCCAGGTTTGATGCTTTAAGTTTGTCACATAAATCGGGTATAACCGCCATGGGGCTTGCAAAAAAGTGTCGCAGATTTTTTACCGTTTTTCAACCAACAACAAAAAAAAAAAAAAAAAAAAAACATTTTTTTGCATAAAAATATCAGCATAATTCAATCAAAGATTTCTTCCCGTTTCCTTAAAAATCGACCAGTGTTGGCGGACTGGGAACAGGCTTTAAGGTTTGTAAGGGATCAATTTCTTTTATATACACACATATAAAAGGTATGCATACGATAAATAGAGATAAGATAAGCAGATAAACACAAAGTCACAACAAGATATGATACTGAATTTGAATAGCCCTTTATATAAAAACCAAAGCTTCATTCGTCTAAAATTTTACGGCTAATTAAAACCTGTACGAAATTATCTTCTAGAACGAGCAGGTCAGCAAACCATTAAATCTATAATGTGAGTCGAGGGTAGTACAGGAAATAAAACTTACGAAAACTTTCAATCTTTCAGTCTCTAGGAAGAAGACTCGAAGTCTCAGCTGGATTTGCCCTCTTTCCATCATACCTCTGTACAAGAAACTACTTGATAAATAGTTGTATAACAAAGTAATTGTAATGTTTATATAAAACGGGGCTAGCGGATACCTGTTTTCCAAAGGAAAATGGGACATATTTGTATTTGACCATATGCAGTATTTGTTTCTTCATGGTGAGAGTGAATAATATGATCCAGTAAAAAAGGAGTATAGGCCAAAAAACAGGCACGTCAAATGCACCGAAGAATGTCAACACGAAAGCAATGCAGAAGGCTTTTGTTATAGAATACCTATGGGAAAAAAAATTATAAAAATCAAAGCATCAAATTGCATGAATCATTTGCAGCCCTTCATGGCACCAAGATGCCATTTGAACATCCCAAAACCTAAAACCATAATAATGTAATAGATTAATAGAGAACTAGAGATAAGATATCATATAAAGCTCGTGAAATAGTCTAACAAGAAAGCTGTTGTAAACAAGAGGCAATTCTTCATAATTCCTAGACAGTTGGAGAGAAAAGTTTGTGACTGCAAGGATAAAAGAATGCATCTGTATATATATTGTAGTAAAGTACTAAAGCAAACTTAGAGCACCTCCAATGGGGTGAGGTGGCATTGGTCCGCGGAGAAGGACCCAACTCTCAAACCCTAATCCCCATAGTCCTTGGAGAAGGACCGATCCGGAAACGAAGATGTGGGAACCACACACACATGCAAAATTCTTCAATATATTTTTTATATAAAAGTGGATGGTGAATGGAGGTTTGTTGTTGGAAGAAAATTGAAGGTTTTTAAAGGTTGGTTTGAAATCTGCTGTGGCACACTGAGGTGGCGGTTTGTAAACAACGGTGGGTACTACTACCACTATTGATGCTCTTATAATAATGACAAAATAGACCAGCAAGCCCACAATTAGTTATCGCAGAATGAGCGAGCAGATCAGGTTGGGTATCGGGTTGAAACCAGTTCGGCTGTACAGGGAATCGGGGTCAGAATGGGTGCATTCCTAATACAGGCTAAGGGTTGGTTGATCCAACAACATTTTTATAATCCTATAACTTTATAATCTGCTACAAACTTATACTAATTCATCAACAATGTTTTAACAAATCCATCAGTAACCACAGTGTCATAAACATATATACCCTAAACAAACCCTAGATTATGTTATAATAAACAAACAATCTCCAGTTGATTCATATTATCATCAAATTTCCAAGCATTATTTTAGTTTTTTTCAATTAAATTATATATTCCCTTATATTCCAATTAAAACAACATGTTAATTAAACAATAAACAAAACTGTATGTAGCAATAGTTACCAAAACTTAAACTCGGGAAGGCGACGAACAAAGGGGCGAAACTCATCGGAGCTCCGATTAGGAAGAACCGGGCCATCGGAAAGGTCTTGAAACTCGGGATCAACCTGAGGAGACAGAAACCCTATGAGGAGATTAAGAATATAAATCCCAAGCGCGTACGACACCACATAAAACCCTTGCAAGTAGAGCACGCGCGCAGTGTAGATGATCGCGATCACGCAGAAGACGATCCACCGGTAGAGCAAGAACGGAGTTGACTTGTCCAGCAGGTGTTGGTAGCGTTGTGAGATAACAAAGGCCCAACGTTGGACGGCGGCTGCGGGTGTGTCGGTTGAATGTAGGGCGCCGGACGACGCTGCAGCGTCTGTGGTGGGAGTGGCGGTGGTGGTGGCGGTGGTGGGGGTGGGGGTGGATCCGGGATCCATCATGGTACCGTCGTGGAGGGTGTGTGTGGAAACTGATTTGGGGGTAGATGGAGGAAACGGGAATATGCCTATGATGATTTTGCAAGCGTTATTCTAATTTTATTCAGTACTAGGTTATAACCCCGTGTATTACACGGGTCAAATAAATGAAATATATATACTAAATCTATACTATATAATAAAAGAAACCATTTTAGGGACACTTGTCATCATATTAGGCCATGTTTTATAGATAAGTATTATTTTAGTTTAATATTTTCTAATTAATTATAGATAATCCTCCTACTAAATATTATTTATTATTTATTTTAATCTCCTTTTCATTTATAATATTATTTATTTAACTAATTGAGAAATTATGATTTTGGCCCCTGTGGTTATATCACTTTTACTCTTTTAGCAAAAAAGAATTTTTAACATCTAAACCCCCAACGTCTTTTTTTTTCTAATCCTTTTGGCCCCTAACATTTAATGGATGTGGTTAGTGTTAGGGGCCAAAAGGGTTAGAAAAAAAGACGTTGCGGGCTCAGATGTTAAAAAATTCTTTTTTAGGCTAAAAGGGTAAAATTGATATAACGGAGTTCTAAATAATATTATTTATCATTTAGAACTCTAACTAATATTATTTATCATCTATACATTTACGGAGTTCTAAATAATGGGTTAAATTTATTGAGACTTCGTTAACAAATTTTGCTACAACAAAATAATCTATTTATATCAATCTAAATTTTTATATATACTATACTATATAATAAAATATTAATGTATGACACATGTCGTTAAATGTAGGTATTTATTTTATGATTTTCTCGTCTCACTTCCAAACTTATCTTATATTAATTAAATAAATAAATGAATAATGAGCTAATATTAAATTTTATCTTACTTTAAATTTCGAATACCATTCTTCTATTTTTCTAATAAAATATTATCCGAAATTGTAAATTGTTAATTTAAAACATTTTAAATAAAACAAATTATTTATCACGAAACCAAACTTTGTATTAATATATTAAATATTTTTATTTTCACTATACAAAATTACATTTATTTAACTCGTGTAATAAATGAGGTTTTTTAAAGAAGTATTATTTTATTATTTGGTAAACAATATTACATTTATTCAACCCGTGTAATACATGTGGTTTTAAAGATATATTTTTTATTTGGTATATATAATTACATTAATTCAACACGTACAATATGGTTCTTATATATATAACTTTTTATTATTTAATATATAAAATTATATTTATTCAACCGGTGCAATAAAGGAAGTTTTTAAAGATATAATGTTTTATTATTTTGTATATAAATTTATTTACTTAACCCGTGTAATACACGGGGTTATAACCTAGTATAAATAATAAAACAATATATCTTTAAAAACCTCCTTTATTGCACGGGTTTAATAAATATAATTTTATATATTAAATAATTAAAAGTTATATCTATAAGAACCATATTGTACATGTTGAATAAATATAATTTTATATACCAAATAAAAAAGTTATATCTTTAAAACCACGTGTATTACACGGTTTGAATAAATTTAATATTGTTTACCAAATAATAAAATAATACATCTTTAAAAAACATCATTTATTACACGGGTTGAATAAATGTAATTTTATATACCAAATAATAAAAAAGTTACATCTTTAAAAATATGTGTATTACACGGGTTGAATAAATGTAATTTTCTATACTAAATAACAAAAAATATATATCTTTAAAAAAACCTTGTGTATTGTACGAATCGAATAAATCTAATTTTATATATCAAATGATAAAAAGTTATATCTTAAAAAACCTTACGTATTACACGGGTCGAATAAATGTAATTTTGTATAGTAAATAATAAAAAATGTATATCTTTAAAAAAACCACGTGTATTACACGGGTCGAATAAATGTAATTTTGTATGGTAAATAATAAAAAAAAGGTATATCTTTAAAAAATCATGTGTATTACACGGGTTTAATAAATCTAATTTTATATATCACTAATAATTTTAGGGGCCAAAAGAGTTAGAAAAAAAGACGTTGGGGTCCAAAAGGGTTAGTAAAAAAGACGCCGAGTGCTCAGATGTTAAAAAATTCCTTTTTGGGCTAAAAGGGTAAAAGTGATATAACCACAGGGGCCAAAATCGTAATTTACTCTAATATCAAATTAGATAATTAAGTTTGAATTTGAAGTTAAAAGATAAATATAAAAGTAATAATTAAACTAAATAATATTTAGTAGGAGGGTTATCTATATAATTAATTAAAAGAGTTTAAACTAAAATAATAATTATCCGTAAGACATAGCCTAATATGATGACAAGTATCCTCAAAATGGTTTCTTTTATTATAGAGTATAGATTATTATAATTATTAATTATTATTGTATGTTTTTTTTTTCTTAAGGCCTAACAAACTCAATCTCGAGCATTCTCGGGGCACCCACTGGACAAACGGAGTACTCCGAGAGTAACCCGAGTCCACCACCAATTTCAGGGAAAACCCGGTAACCCACCCGCCCGTAGGCACGACGGTGAAATTACCGGTAAAACCCGTTTGGCTCAAGGATCCAACCCAGGTTTCCCTGGGTCTCCTATCATTGCCCACCAGTGCCTCACTCTGCGCTAAGTGGGAGTCGAACATGCATCTCTCAAGAGAAATGCAAGCCCTCCACCACTTGATCTAGATATTATTATCTGTATGTTTTTTTCTTAATTGTGAATATTGCATCTTTTCTTATCAAATCTAGGAAAATATGTTTAAGAGTAATGGGTAATTTGTATGCCTTAGGTTTGTTGTGGAGATCAACATGAAGCTTTCATGCTTATTTTTCATTGTTTTCTGAGTTTCGGTGTAACACTTTTCATTCCTCTCGTTATCTTGTTGTTAACTTGCCTTATAAAATTACATATTTACCCCAGGCCACCCCCCCCCCCCTTTTGTCTCTTATGTCTTCTCTTCTCTCCTTAAAGAGTTAAATGTAGTACATGTGGTTTGAGCCATTTTGTCAGTTTAGTCTAAAAATTCCATTTTTCGCCTGTGGGTCCAAAAAGGTTCACCGTTTCCATTTTAGTCCACTTGATTAACTTCATCCATTTTTCTGTTAACGAGAAGGGCAATTCAATCATTTTATATGGCCAAATTTAGTTTACAGAATTACATATAAAATGATTGAACTGCCCTTCTCGTTAACAGAAAAAATGGATGAAGTTAATTCAGTGGACTAAAATGGAAACGGTGAACATTTTTGGACCCACAGACAAAAAATGAAACCTTTGGACTAAACTGGCAAAATGATCTAAACCACAGGGAGTAAAATGACATTTAACTTCTCTTTAAAAAACCACCACCACTATCATCATTATCGAAAATTGGACCCATACTCCTCTTTATGCGAAAAAAAATTATTCCCTATCACTAACAAATCCGATCCCCAACACGACCCCTATGTTCGTCGTCAAAAGCACTGGTACGGCTGTCATCGCCGCCAACAACTCCCTCATCTGAAACAAATACAAAACGTTTAGTTTAATGATTGTGGATGATGATAGATCGGTGATTGGTTGTTTAGTTTGTTGTGGATTTGAGTTTGGAGTTTAGGTGGGATCTAATAGTTGAACGAAGACCAAATTAGAAACAATTTGAACACAAAGGTGAACACGAGTCATATGTTAATCGGTTGTACTTGTATCGGGTTTATGTAACATATATAATTAATTATATTAGGGTTTAACCTTATCTATTATATTTAGTTGTGATGGCGGTGGTTATGATGATGATGGTGGTGTGTGGTGGCAGGTGATGGTAGTGGTGGTGGTTGTTTAGAGAGAGAGAGAGTGAAGAAGAGGAAAGAAAGGATAGGTGTAAATAGTAATTTCACCACTTCATTTAACGGTGACTTAACGGATAGTTAACGGCAGCAACATAGAGTGTTAGATTTTGAACCACGAGGATTCAGACAACGAAAAAATAGTATATACGGAGGTTTCATGTTGATCCCGCCACAAAACCACAGGAAAGCAAATTGCACTTCTATATTTAATTTGTATTTGTTATGGATTGCGTTATGATTGTTATAATTATTACCTTGTACCATTTTTTAAAATTCGAAGATATTATAGAAGCGCGTGTATGGGGGGATTGTTAGAAAATATAACAACCCTCCTTAAAAAAATTCTTAAGGCACCCCTGTATATATGTTCTAAAATAGCTAAACATAGGTAGGCAAATAGAGTTGCCAACAAATCTAATAATTTAAGTGCTACGTACTTCCTTCAGTTACCACCACATATGAGTTTATTTGGCCACCAAGAATAAAAGCAGTATATAAGGATTCGAATTAATTATTTACGTGATACTAAAATAGAAAGTGAGATAATAACTATACAGAAACACTTTAACGAAATGGATACTTTTAAACAATTAACAAATTCTAAGTTGTCACCCTATAACAACCCTCGGAAACGACCCTACACTCCCCCAGATACACCCTGTATGCGAGAAACGGCCCCAAAATACCTTTATTTCATTAAGTAACAAATAAAAACAAAAACAATAGTTTGTCGCGGGCCGCGACAGACTCTTCTTCATCTGTCGCGGGGCGCGACCGAGTAACAAGTGGCGTAACCTGGTAATGCCACGTGGCATGACACGCGTCGAGACCACCGGTGACTCAGCAAACCCTACTGCCGCCTTTATGGCTCTCACGAGGCGCGAAGACTTTGTCTTCGGCTCTCGCGGGCCGCGAGAAAGTGTCTGTCAGGCACTATAAATAGGATCGATGGGCTTCAGTTGATTTTCGTTCAAAAACTTCGAATCTCTCTCAAAATTCTGAATATTAGAAGTAGTATCGGGTATTATACCCACTAAAATAGCGAAGCTCTGCCTCGATGTAAGTATCATAACCCCCGATTACGTATTAGATACGCTGCCCGATTGATCTAGTGCTCCGTAACGCATGTCAAGGCCCTGCCTGACTCGGTCGTTGGAGTTCTGTCTCGGGGAAGGTATAACTAATGTAAATTTGGGTTATTATACTAACGCATGTGCATTGTTTATTTAACTAGATTATAACCAGGAAGTCATTGGGAAATACCTAAATTAGCAATGTGAGTAATCCTTCTTTTTGTAAACCCTTTTTGTGAATAATCCTCTTTTTGTGAAACCTTTTTGTGAGTGATTCCTCTTTTCACAAAGTGTTTACAAAACCTTAATTGTTTTAAATTATAATTAACAGTGATTGAGTATTTGTATTCTACAATTATCGTCGGTATGTTGGGGTTTTGTATACAAAATTTGTTACTACACTGTGGTACCAGTCAGGATTGACAGTACCGTGGGTGGTAATTAAAGTAGATATAAACAAATGTAATTGATGGATTGCCCTCAATGCTGTAAAATGATAAAACTTGTTTTGATACAACTGGGATTCACTCACCAGTATTTCTTGCTGATAAAATCTTTTAAACACGTGTTTCAGATAACTTAGTGTGAAGCCAATAAAAGCCAGCTGGAGAGCACTGAAGGCTTAGAAAATTGGCCATAAAAGTTACCTAATTAAAAAGGAGAATTGTTTTCAATAATTAGGGTTATTCCCTATAAATGTATTAACAATGAAAAATCGGGTTTTGTCCCACTTGTTTATTACTCCCTCCGTCCCATTAAAAGTGTCCTAATTTGAATTTTCAGAGTCTTTATTTATAAACTTTGACCTTCAATAATTTTGTTTGTGTTAGATAATACTTGATGAAAGTTATATGATTTGAGTGTGTTTTAGAAGTGTTTTTATCGGGTTAATTTTCATCAAGTTTTATATAACGCAAAAAAATATATAATTAAAGTCAAAGTTTATAAATAAAGACTTCGAAAATTCAAAATATGACACTTTTAGTGGGACGGAGGTAGTATAAATGTAGTATCAGCAAAACTTGGGTTTTATCCCATTTATCTATTTTAAACATTTTGGTGTTTAACTCTGATAATAATATTTCCTAACTACGGTCCTGATAAAACTTTCCGCTGCCAAATTAATAAACACCGATACCATCTAACTGGTTCGCGGCTCCCGCTCCCAGGGTGGGGTCGGGGGCTGTGACAGAAAACTCTTCCTTTATGAGGAAACTCCATACGTACATGTTAAATAGCATTTTCCGTATCTATTGTATGGCTCATGTATCATCAAGAAGCGTCATTTATACCATACTGTAACACCCCGTGTTTCGAAAGTCAAAGTCAAAGTCAAGATTGAAGTCAAAGGAAGAAAAGATTGCTAATTGCGATATGTCTCTCCTTGCTCAATACCTGTTTTGACTTCTTTGACTTGTAGTTAGTCTGTTTTATTTTCGCTTTAGTTGTATTAAGTGGAGTATCTATTAATAATCGCATATTAATCGCTATTTATCGCATGTTTAATCGCTTTATCGCTATCGCAATCGCACTCGCAACTCGACTTACGCATTTTGGTTAGTGTATACGTGTGTGTACCTTATGTGTTAATTGTGCATGTCTAAATTATGTTATGTGTGGTAATCAATCGAATCGCAATCGAAACTCAAACGCAATTGAACTCAATCGCAATCGAAACAGTATGATAAATGGTAGAGAAGAGATAGTGCGAGATATGAGTAGTTGGGATTAAAAGTAATTTGACTAGGAAACTCTATCGCATCGCAACGCTCGCAATCGAAATCGAAACGGCAAAACTCGTTGTGCTGAGCACTCGAACCAGGTGCCAGCCGGCCGGATTGCCATCCGACCGGGCTGGCACCCGAGCGAGGTGCCATCCGATCGAGGAGCCACTCGGCTGGGCTGCCATTCGGGCGAGATGCCATCCGACCGACTAGCCCTTTCCACTTTGGGCATCCTATAAATACCCCTTGTCACTTTCAAACTTCCTACTTTTGACAAGTGACGTCCGACCAGCTCGTTTTCCTCACTTTTCTTTAGATTTCTCACGATTCCGGTAAGATTGCGTCCTAAATCTTGTACTTCTTTAATCTACACGCACTCCTACACCTTTCTATCTTTTAAATCTTAACTTTTAACCGTGAAATCATCAAGATCCAAGGTGTTCTAGGATGACGTCATCATGTGTCTTGAAGAACTGCATGTTTTGGCCTCAATCCACCAAGAACAACTTAGATCTAACCGATTTCCACATAAACAAACAAAGATCTTTCATAAATCTAAACAAACTCACAATGAAAAGTAGTGAAAGATGGTTTTTCCAACTTTCTTTCAACTCTTTTACACTCAACGCACTCAAACCCGGTGGGAATCGGAACTACTACTGAACGTCTACTCGTTCGTAGTGATGTACCAGTGCTAGATCCAAGTCCCATCCGAGAGATAGTGATTTCGGGTTGGACATGAACAACCGTCTCGGACCGTGCACCGTCGGACTAGGGTGATTCCTGTTCGGTCAGGTCATTGGGGACGAGATGGGGTTCCCATTGTTTAAACCAGTCACCACAACGTCTCGCTCAAGTTACAACACTTAAGCAAGGTCAAGTTAGGGGTGTTCAAAACCGGATATCCGAAAATTCGGATATCCGAATTTCGGATATCCGGTAATTTCGGATAGCTCATTTCACTATCCGAATCCGTATCCGAAAATTCGGATATCCGAATTTCGGATACCCGAATTTTCGGATACGGATTCGGATATCCAAATTCTAAAAAAGATGTTTCAAAACTAAAGTCAACAATAATCATTTTTCCATTAGTGAATTTGAAACACAAGATGTTCAAAAAAGCACCATGTTCTTAACATAATTCATCAAACAAGCATTTCATATCATAATAAAGCTTTATCAACAAAGAAAGTATAAATCTGTTTAAAAAGAAAAGGGCAAATTATGTTCAAAACACTTAAAGAACCATGAACAAAATCTGTTCAAAACACATAGAAGTACCATCTTCAAAATCAGAATTCAATGTTCAGCCCTTATTCACTTCGAACAAAACAAATCAGAAGTCCAACATACATAATGAAATTGAAATAATCCTTTTTTACTTCTATTAAAGAGCCTAAAATCCCTATGACAAGGACACAAGTAGCGTATAAAACAAACAATTTCCAATGAAGAAAAGATCACCGGCAGCCTGGCGGCGAAGATGACGACGTCGAACAAATCAGAAGCACGACTTACCGTAGTCTCAATGAACAAATCAGAAGTTGAACCCTTTGTAACTTCGATTCTTCAAACCCTTAATCAGCTAATGGCACTTCGAATGGAAAAAATCAGAATCGGGGAGGTCGTTACCTGTCTCTCGTCTGGTCTCACTTCGTGGGGTGGGTGGAGGCGGAACAGGGAGGGTAGAGCTTAGGGTTTTGATTTCATTTATTGTCATATATTTAAAAATTAAAAAATAGTATAATTTAAAGTTTCGGATATCGGATATCCGAAATATCCGAAAATTTTCAAAATTACTATCCGTATCCGAATCCGAATCCGAATTTTCGGATATCCGAAATTCGGGTATCCGAAATTCGGGTATCCGAATTTTCGGGTATCCGAATTTTCGGATAATTCGGATTCGGATTTTCGGATAATTCGGATTCGGTTTCGGATTCGGATTTTTTTGAACACCCCTAGGTCAAGTAACAGCACGATCAGATCATGGGACGGATTGCCGTCCGACCGGACTGCTGTCCGACCGGGTTGCCATCCGCTCGACCTACCGTCCAATCGGGTTGCATCTTGTCTCAAGACTTAAACAATTTTCAACATGTTCAGTAACAGGGTTGCCACCCGGTCGGATGGACATCCGACCGAGCGACTGCCCAGCTGAGGATTTGTTCTCACTGAGGAACCTCGCCACTCGAGTCGCCGTCCGACCGGACGACCGTCCGATCGACCGACCTGAAAGGTAGAGATACCTCAATGTTTTCAAAATGCTACAACAAAAACTTCAAAAGTCAAGCCATCATACACAAACACATCCTTCTCAAAGGAAGAAACAATCCACTCGAACTGCTATCCGACCGGACTGCTGTCCGACTGGACTCCTGTCCGAACGATTACCACTCGCACGACCGGCCGTCCGATCGGATTACCATCCGATCGAACTGCTGTCTGACTCACTTGTACCCGGCATCGTTTTACGCGTCACTTATCGTTATGCTATCGATCTGTTCAGGCTAACCCTACTCTCTAGC
Source organism: Helianthus tuberosus (assembly GCA_030545235.1). Lineage (NCBI taxonomy): Eukaryota > Viridiplantae > Streptophyta > Magnoliopsida > Asterales > Asteraceae > Helianthus > Helianthus tuberosus. The sequence continues at coordinate 146,917,761 of CM060429.1, forward strand.
GCTCCCTTCAATCCATCATCGCTGTGAGTATACTCGATCCCTTTTTGCTTTATGCACTTTTGGGTGTTACATACGTGACTTATACAAAATCACATCGAACACACTACGTAATACTTTAAACGCTAACCGTTACCGCATGTTATACGTGACTTAATGAATGCTTGTTTGTTATGTTTACACATGGAATGCTGTCTACCTGCCTTAGCAACAATAGTACTATTATTTTGGACTCAGCACCCGTTCACTCGGGGGTTGTTAAGGACAATTACCTACATGGCTCACAGTGGTGAGAATGTATCGCAAACTGCCTTGGGCAGTCAACCCGCAGTCATTGGTATCGATAGGTTCATGTCGATAACTAACATGCCTCATTTCACTCTGTGTACGTGCTGGTTATGCGTAACGCTTTCGAACTCTATATGTTATTATCAAACTTGTATGCTCACCTTTACACTATGTGTATTGACTTTTACTTTAACGTATGTGACAGGTGCTTAGGATGCTTAATTGCTTTCTGTGGTGTGAAATCGAGGCTAGGAAAGACCTAGGTCAACCATAAACAATTGTCTGTAATAAAAATCTGAGTTGTCGGAACAGAACAATTTGACTAGATCTTTTCTGTAATAATTGTATTATCTTATATGACGTGGTATGGGACATGTTGCTTTAAATATTTGGTAAATATAGTTGTTATGGAAACTTCTGGACAATCTGTTTCGCTCAGTGCCATGCCCCGATGTTTCTGCCATCGGTTGGGGTGTGACACATACCCTAAAGATCATGTTACATGACTTTGATTGAAGTAAAATTATTTCGTGTGCAGTGTCGTTCCTACGTTTTCGGAGGCCCTAATCGAACTACGAAGTGGAGACTCTTTTGCAAAATTATCACTTTCAACATATTTAGTAACAAAACCCTCCTCCTTTATCCGGACTTGGGACAGACAATTTATAATTGGCGTAGTTATTATTATTTTTTTGAAAGTTGTTTTTTTGTCTTTTTACATAAGCGGATTCAAAAGTTCGGATTCAATTTGACATAGCAAATAGCCTAACTACTATCACGGTTTCTAACAAATATCAAATAACAATTGAAATCTAGCAAATATCTCCTATCACAGTTTCTAACTATTATCATAATTTCTAATACAACGAACACGGACAAGGTCTTGTTCACGTTCGTTCGGTTCACTTGTAGCCCTAGTTTCCACACTAAATGCCAAGTGACACAAACACTTGTAATGACAAAATTGGTTCACACTTGACAAGATAAAGATATTCACATACTTTAACTGTTCCATCGATGAAAAAAACAACAAAATGAATGTAAAAAATGTCAAAATCCTTATGTAACTGTAAAAGGGGAAACGTGCAATAATAACCTAATTTTGTAACACGATAACTACTACTGTAATCTCCTAGTTCAATCGCCTACTTAAACTCGTAAATTTGGATGCTTACCATTGAGAGATGAAGAGCGAGAGTTGGAATTAGGGCTCAAAAGCCATGAAGGAGGTGTGATTCCATCGATTACGAGTCTGGAAGCGAGTTGTTGTGTGAACAAATCAGAGCAGAATAGACAGGGATGAGGGATCGATCTTCCATATTGTGCGCGTGCCTGACATGTCTGACAATAACAGACAAAATAGGATAGCAACCCTAGATATCTCAGCGCTTGGACTAAGTTAAAAACGGAGGCCCATATACTTAGGCACTTGGGCTTGAAACTAATATTATTGAAGAATGAGGCCCAGAATCCAAAATCTTGAGGCCCTTAAAATTTGGAGGCCCCAGACATTTGCCTAGATCCACAAGTCCATTAGGTCGGCTCAGTTCGTGTGTACCGTCCTTAAACTTATAATCTATGTGTAAAGCCTAAAAATTTATGTGACTTCTTTTTTACTTTTTTTTTCCTTAGGTAGCACAACAACCAACACCAAAATTCATGTAATCCAATATGATTCATACCACTTGTTGAGACTTGAGACAACCTTTAAAATATATACCGTCATCCAATACATCCATCAGACCAGACGGTATGGGGGCCGGCTTAGGCCCGGCCTGGCCCGGCGCCGGTCCCCCACACCGCCCCCCTCGGCCCGGCTAGTCCTTTTCGGCTCCCACTCGACGCTGAGGACGGGCCTTGAATTCAAAAAGTAGCCATTGTAACGGCTATGTTTTATAATAATTAAAAAAATCCCCTTTTTCTATAAAACACTCCCATTTTATACCATTTTTCACCATTTTCTCCCCACTTTCAACCCAAAACACTCTCATTTTTATACCATTCTTTTATAAAAAAAAATATCTTTTCATCCACAATGCCATCTAATTCTTGGTGGTCCTCGTCTTCGGAGGAGGAAGAGGAGATGTTTTACGCAAACGCTGTGCTAAGGGCGACGTAGATTCTTACGGATGAAGAAGAAGAGGAAGACGTCTCGTCTGAAAGCGTTATTACCAGACGAATACGGATTAACAGAGACCGCCAAGGTTTATCATTAATAAATTTTATTATCCTTATTCCTTATTTCCTCGTATTTATATATTTTTTACGATAGGAACGCACGAGAAATTGGTCAACGATTTTTTTTCGGATGCACCCCTTTACAATGCCAAGATTTTCAGACGCAGGTTCCGAATGAGTCGCTGGTTATACACACGGATTGCTGATGATTTGGCGGGGCTAGACCCGTTTTTCACGCAACGACCCGATGCTCGGAATTATGAAGGGTTCAGCACGTTACAAAAGTGTACTGCGGCCATTCGCCAACTGGCGTACGGGACAATGGACGACGCTTTGGACGAGTACTTACAGATGTCGGCAAGAACTACGCGGGAATGTTTGTATCGGTTTTGCCATAATGTGGTGAAACTGTATAGCAAAAAATATTTGCGGAAACCAAACGCGTATGATGTTCAACAGTTGTACCAAGCTCATGAAGCACGACACGGGTTTCCAGGAATGCTCGGTAGCATTGATTGTATGCATTGGGCGTGGCATAACTGCCCGAATGCGTGGCGATGCCAATATACGCGAGGTGATCACGGCCATCCAACCTTAATACTTGAGGCCGTGGCCTCACAAGATTTGTGGATCTGGCATTCTTTCTTTGGTCTCCCTGGTTCACTCAACGACCTCAACGTGCTATACCAATCGGCGATCTTTAGCGATGTTGTTAATGGAACCGGTCCGGACACCCGTTTTACAGTTTCTGGGGTTGAGTATAGACGCGGGTATTATCTTGTTGACGGAATCTATCCGTCTTGGTCTACAATTGTCAAGACTATTCCATATCCCGAGGACGGAAAAAGGAAAAAATTCGCCAAACGTCAAGAAGCTGCAAGAAAAGACATCAAACGTTGTTTTGGTGTTTTACAAAAAAAACGGGCCATCATTGAACAACCGACACGTGCGTTCACACCGAAGAGGTTGCGCCTTTGTATGTACGCTTGCATTTTGCTCCATAACATGATTATTGAAGACGAAGGTCGGGCGATTTGTGAGTATGATGAGAATGCATCTTACGGGAATACTGTCCCGGTAGATCCGGTGCAACAGGATTTAAACTCGTTCTGCTAACCAACGACTTCACGCATGCAAACCTTCAACAGTATTTGGTAGAACATATATGGAACAACGCAAACGACGGGGACGATGACGAAGACGAAGACGAAGACAATAGCGAGTAGTGTCATTTTTTTTAGGTTATGTAATTTTTATTTATGTTATGTAATGGATTTTATTATCTTTTTTATGTCTTATTTTAAGTTTAAATTTTTAAATGTTTTTATAAAGTTAAACAAATAAAAAAGTTAAACAATAAAAGTTAAACAAATAAAAAAGTTAAACAATAAAAGTTAAACAAATAAAATAAATTAAACATTAAAAAAATGTGGGGTAGGCCCATCCTCCACCTCTCTCAAAATGCAAGGAGGCTCTTCCTCCATGGGATGGTTGTGGCGCCTACGTGGCGGCCCATCCTCATGGGGATGAGGCTCTCCATACCCTCTAGCCTTAGGTCACAACTAAAATTTAATTTTACGAAGATTTATAATAGTAATTTTAATTTTATAGTAATATATAGTTTTTTTAATTATTTATTATTTTAATAGTGTAATACTTAATTATTATATTTGCTTTTCACTTTTTAACATATTTTCATTTTTTCCTTTTTCTTAAACCATATTTCCTCTATTACTTATTTTCTTTTTTTTAATAATTATTTTTTCTTTTTCTAAATCATATTTTCTTTTTTAGTTAATTAGATATTTTATTAATAACTTAGATTCGTTATTTTTCCTTTGACATTCCCGTGTAAGTTTTGTTAAAAACAAACATGTATTCAAAATAAAGTACTTATTTGGTATCATAAAACGGTACGATGATAAACTGAACCGGTTTTCTGACGGTTTGGCTTTCTAAACAAGATGCTTCATTTTCAAATAACGTTTGCTTTACCTTATCACTTGTTCCGTTTCGCCGCAACGCGCGACATAAACAAATCTAGTCTAGATCAAATTTGTAGCAAAATTTGAAAGCCTAAATTAGTTTTGGATTCAAATTGTGAAAAGTCTAAATATAATTGTCACGATCTTCATAACGATGATTATCTTTACCCCTATGTTCCATTTTCCCATGGCAATAACAACAATAAGAACTATGGAGGAGTTTAAGAAATTAATACCGACAATATACACAAATATCGGGTGACGCTTTATGTTAGTGTATACATTGTTACACGTTATAAATACTCCTTATTTTTACAATAAACATTTAAAATGTGATACGAAATGTTATATGTAATTATCTTAAAGAGTTAATTACTGTTTTCGTCCCTGAGGTTTGTCAAAAATAACGGTTTCAGTCCATTAGTTTAAAAATTGCCATTTCAGTCCATTAGTTTCATTTTCGTAACCATTTCAGTCCACTAACTTAACTCCATCCATTTATTTTGTTAACTTTGAGTTAACTAACTAATTCAGGGACGGTTTGCGTCAGTTTTAGAAACACAGGGACTTAAGTGTAAACTCTAAAACATTAAAACAAAAAAAATAGTAAATTCCAAAAAATCAAAAAAATTCTAAAAAACCAAACAAATTCCAAAAAATTCTAAAAAATCATAAAAATTCTAAAAAATCCAAAAAATCCGTTTCGGCGCGAACTGTTTCGACCCGAACCGTTTCGAGCTGAACCGTCGGTACCGTTTCGACCCGAACCGTTTCGAGCCGAACCGTTTCGAGCCGAACCGTTTCGAGCCGAACCGTTTCGAGCCGAACCGCTTCGAGCCGAACCGTTTCGACCCGTACCGTTTCGAAGCCGTACCGTTTCAAGCCGTACCGTTTCGAACCGAACCGTGCCGTTTCGAACCGAACCCTTTCGAGCTGAACCGTTTCGAACCGAACCGTGCCGTATCGAACCGAACCGTTTCGAGCTGAACCGTTTCGAACCGAACCGTTTCGAGCTGTACCGTTTCGAACCGTACCATTTCGATGCGAACCGTTTCGAACCGAACCCTTTGGACCCGAACCGTTTCGACGCGAACCGTTTCGAAGCCGAACCGGTACGGTTCGATACGGCACGGTTCGATACGGCACGGTTCGGTTCGAAACGGTTCAGCTCGAAAGGGTTCGGTTCGAAACGGCACGGTTCGGTTCGAAACGGTACGGCTTGAAACGGTACGGCTTCGAAACGGTACGGGTCGAAACGGTTCGGTTCGAAACGGTTCGGGTCGAAACGGTTCGGCTCGAAACGGTTCGGCTCGAAACGGTTCGGGTCGAAACGGTACGGACATTTCAGCTCGAAACGGTTCGGGTCGAAACAGTTCGCGCCGAAACGGTTCGGGTCGAAACAGTTCGCGCCGAAACGGATTCTTTGGATTTTTTAGAATTTTTATTATTTTTTAGAATTTTTTGGAATTTGTTTGGTTTTTTGGAATTTTTTTGATTTTTTGGAATTTACTATTTTTTTTGTTTTAATGTTTTAGAGTTTACACTTAAGTCCCTGTGTTTCTAAAACTGACGCAAACCGTCCCTGAATTAGTTAGTTAACTCAAAGTTAACAAAATAAATGGATGGAGTTAAGTTAGTGGACTGAAATGGTTACGAAAATGAAACTAATGGACTGAAATGGCAATTTTTAAACTAATGGACTGAAACCGTTATTTTTGACAAACCTCAGGGACGAAAACAGTAATTAACTCTGTCTTAAATTTATATCCTTAGCTTCTTAAATCATCACCAAGTATTTCCGAAAGATCAAACAAACAAAATAAGTTGATGGCAAAAGGTTTACAATGACTAGTAGTTAGCTCATACACATATGAAAGTTGAAGAACTTGAGAACTATAAATCGACACGTTCTTGTGTTGACTACCCTAAACTCTTTACATATGGTTTTGCAAACTATATGATTTTCATTAATGCATTCTTAACAAATTAACATAGTTTTAACAAATGATCAAGAAAATAAACAAGAACATATCAACACATAGATACTTACACTCTCTTTTTAGTTTATTGTGGAATGGTATTAACACTATTAATTACAAAGAATTTGGTTAATCAAATTTTCAAGGCTTGTGTGCAAAAAACATAATGATGAAAGCTTGCTGAACTTTGCATGTAAAATTTGTAAGACCACGGGATTTGAGCAAGCCTTCAATCTCTCCTTCTATTAAGTAGTTATAATTCCCATCAATCCTCTGCCACACAACAATACCACTTGCAAATAAAAATCTATGAAAGGACTTTAAATCTATGAAAGACATAGAATAACATAAATGTCAACATGAAACAAAACAACTAAACAAGTAAAAGGGGAAAAATATAACTGACAGGATGTAATAGGATGAAATCCTCACAATATTGAATGGAGTTTTTTGCATAAATAGGGGAGTTCATCCTCAAAAGAGTGCAACTAGGTGGCCTCAAAAAAAATGATCAAACTTAGGTAGTTCGCTGTTTCAAAGTGCCATCTTCTAGCAAGTTTCTGCCAAAACCTGCAAAAGCTGCAGGGTTCCTGTAAATATACTGAACTTCGCTGTTTCAAATTAACATCTTCTTAAGTTCGCTGTTTAGTATGTATATGTATAACAAGTTCGCTGTTCTGAATCAATATGTAGAAGAAGTTTGTTGTTTGGAATTGAGAACTTCAGAAAGTTTGCTGTTTGATTTAAACAATTAATAAAAGTTCGCTGTTTGAATATGATATATACATAAGCATCGCTATTTAAATTGAGAACTTCATAAGAATACTAGTCATTAATATATAATATGTTTATTATTTAGTAGACGTTGTCCGTAACGAGCGTAGGTCCATATCAAGCGTCGAAACGTATGTAGTCGTTAATATATAGTATTTTTATTATTTAGTCGACGTCGTCCGTAACGAGCGTAGGTCCGTATCAAGCGTCGAAACTTAACTAGTCATTCGCTCGTAGCTCCGTATCGAGCGTCTAAACTTAACTAGTCATTAATATATAATATGTTTATTATTTAATCAACGTCGTCCGTAATGAGCGTAGGTCCGTATCGAGCGTCAAAACGTAGGTAGTCGTTAATATATAATATGTTTATTATTTTGTAGATGTCGTCCGTAACGAGCGTAGGTCCGTATCAAGCGTCGAAACGTAGGTAGTCGTTAATATATAATATCTTTATTATTTAGTCGACGTCGTTCGTAACGAGCGTAGGTCCGTATCAAGCGTCGAAACGTAGGTAGTCGTTAATATATAATATCTTTATTATTTAGTCAACGTCGTCCGTAACGAGCGTAGGTCCGTATCGAGCGTCGAAACGTAGGTAGTCGTTAATATATAATATGTTTATTATTTTGTAGATGTCGTCCGTAACGAGCGTAGGTCCGTATCAAGCGTCGAAACGTAGGTAGTCGTTAATATATAATATCTTTATTATTTAGTCGACGTTGTCCGTAACGAGCGTATGTCCGTATCGGGCGTCGAAACATAGGTAGTCGTTAATATATAATACCTTTATTATTTAGTCGACGTCGTCTGTAACGAGTGTAGGTCCGTATCGAGTGTCGAAACGTAGGTACTCGTTAATATATAATATCTTTATTATTTTAGTCGACGTCGTCCGTAACGAGCGTAGGTCCGTATCGAGCGTCGAAACGTAGGTAGTCGTTAATAATATCTTTATTATTTCGTCGACGTCGTCCGTAACGAGCGTAGGTCCGTATCGAGCGTCGAAAAGTAGGTAGTCGTTAATATATAATATGTGTATTATTTAGTCAACGTGTCCGTATCGAGACGGACCTACGCTCGTTACGGACGCCGTCGACTAAATAATAAAAGTATTATATATTAACGACTACCTACGTTTCGACGCTCGATATGGACCTACGCTCATTACGGACGACGTCTAATAAATAATAAACATATTATATATTAATGACTCGTATGCTTATGAAGTTCTCAATTTAAATTGTGATGCTTATGTATATATCATATTCAAACAACGAACTTTCATTAATTGTTTAAATCAAACAGCAAACTTTCTGAAGTTCTCAATTCCAAACAACAAACTTCTTCTACATATTGATTCAGAACAGTGAACTTGTTATACATATACTTACTAAACAGCGAACTTAAGAAGATGTTAATTTGAAACAGCGAAGTTCAGTATATTTGCAGGAACCCTGCAGGTTTTGGCAGAAACTTGCTAGAAGATTGCACTTTGAAACAGCGAACTACCTAAGTTTGATCATTTTTTTTGAGACCACCTAGTTGCACTCTTTTGAGGATGAACTCCCCTATTTATGCAAAAAACTCTATTGAATGAGTACAGATAGTTAACACAGCATATGCATACCAAAACAACTACATCATTATCACATCATTTTGAAATTTCTCATAACAGGTCAAATGTATGATGGATTCGCATTTTGCACCAACATTATATTGTTTGGCCGACAACAAAAACAAGTTGTCACTAAACACACTGCATACGAATGAACAAAAGATAAAAAGATAGTTTGTATTATCAAGACATGAAGAAACATAGTAAACAACATAAGATGACCCATCAGTAAGTCATAAGAGGTGACCCACTGCAGTGTACATCAGTAGCATTAGACACCCTTTGCTTTGGTGACAATGTGTCACTTGCAGCCACATCAACATCAAGATTGATAATACTTTTCCTCTTTTGAGTCTTGTATTCTTCCACATCCTCAGTTGGTTTCTCCTGGTTAAGAAGCATAGCCTGACTTTCTTCCACTATAGATGCATCCTCTTCAACAGCATACAAGATCTTCTTTATGGCATCTACTACCTGCACAAGAGAAAATATACCAATTACATACATAAATTCACATAAACAAAAACATCACATTACAAATAACTTGAAATATATCAAGGAGAAAACCTTACGGGCAAGTTTGAGATGCTAGGAGTCTGGCACAAGATTTCTATGTCCCTCAGTTTTGCAAAGTAGAAATCTCTCTCTTTCTCAAGACTATCCATAGTTAGCTTCAACTCAGTGATCTGCATAACAATCGAAGTTAATTCATTAATTAAAGACACTGGTTGTTGTATAACTTGAGGGATATTTGGATCACCATTTGTGTGATTTTTATACCTGTTTATCGTACGCGGAGACATCTACGGTTGGTGAGGGCTTAGCAGTCTTGGCAGGTGGACCTGTTGGGTGGGCAGGAGGCGCATCGCCTCTTCGGGTAGCGTGAGATTTAGGTGCCGCTGTGGATCCCCGAGCGGATTGCGATGGTGCGGATTTCTTGCTTGCTTCTTTCCCACCTTTGCATGCCTCTCTTCTTTCCATTGGGTTGTAACTGTAACACGAAATTGAAGAAGCTAATTAAGAACTAATAATTACTATGCTATAACAGTTAAGGGACTGAAATCAGTAAGAACTTACTTGTGATGACTACCTCCACTAACAGAATCACAGTATCTCTTCATCCACTGCATGAATTCGAGATTATCTAACGGTCTTCCTTTCACCAGCTTGCTCACCTCAATGTGCTATAACATAAATTATTTATTACTCAGCATCAAACATCATAAAAATAAACTATTAAATTCTATATTGCACATTTTAGTTTCTAAACACAATCAGAGCATCACAATTGCAGTTGCTACATATAAATCAGGGAGAAACCTTGGTGATTTTCAGTTTGTTGAAAACATCCTGAAGAACCTTGTAGTTCTGGATCATATCATACTCTGACTTAGCATCGAAATTGACCTTATGCATCGGCACCATTCCAGGATGTGCAGCATCCATTAGCTGACAGTGAACTGCCCCCGAACACGCCTGCATCGAATCAATCCATTCAAATCTCTAAAATCCATATTATAACGTAATTTCACTACACATAGAGCAATCCATGCATCAACATATCAATGATACAAACTAAAACACTCCAAAACACACTTTAAACTAACCTAAGGTTTAAATTTAGTAGAAAACGTTAAAATATATCGCTAATTTTGTTTTTCGGCTGGTAGATAGAAACAAAAACATAAAAAAACACACAATATAAGATTATCAAGGGTTTGAATTGAGCGAAAACAAAAATCTACCGCTAATTTTGTTCTTTCGGCTCATTCATAGAAACAAAAACATAACTAAAACACACAAGATAACCTAAGGTGTGCAAGTGGGCGAAATAAAAAAATTATCGCTAATTGTGTTTATCTGGCTCGTAGATGTATAATAAAACATTCAAAAGCACACAATAACACAATCTAGGGTTTGAAATTGAGGAAAATCATACATCTATCGCTAATTGTGTTTATCTAGCTAGTTGATGTATAATTAAACATTCAAAAACAGATAATAACATAATCTAGGGTTTGAATTTGGGGGAAATCATACATCTATCGCTAATTGTGCTTATCTAGCTAATTGATGTATAATTAAACATTAAAAAACAGATAACAACATAATCTAGGGTTTGAAATTGGGGTAAAACGAGCAAACCTCTTCAACTTTAGAGAGATTGAGTTGGAGAGTGGAGTTGATCCAGGCTAAGATCTCGGATCGGCCAACGAAGTAAGCAGCGTCCATCATGCCGATGTTAGTCGCCATCTCTTTCTGATGAATATTCTAGAGAGAGAGAGAGAGAGTGCGGCAACGCTCCTAGAGAGAGAGAGAGAGAGAGATAACGGTCTGTGGGTTTTGAAATGAGTTGAGGGGAGGGCGGGATTTATATTGCTTTGGGAATTCGAAAAGAAGGGATTAATGGGCCTAACGGCTACAAAGAAAAAATAACCACAGGCAGGCTCCTCACTACTGGACTGGATTTATTTTGTCAAAATACCACTACTAACCTAATTATATTTGGTTTAAAATTTGTAAACGTGTTTTTTTTTCTCTACAAAGTTAAGATAAATTTTAATGGTTTTGATAGCTACAACAACTCTATTTAAAGTGTGATGTAAATGTCTACCAACACATGGTTGTGATTAGATTATGGTGGCTCAAAATTAAAACCACAACTATCAGCCAATGGGGTGGTGGTCCATTGGCAAAGGCAATGCCTTTAAACACCTTGGGAGGAGAGGTCTTGGATTCAAGTCCCACAGACGACAGGAGTAAAGAAATTTGCCGTTAAAAAAAACCACAACTATCAATAATTATGATTTCACAAAAATAACACAATCGTTGTTTACTTCATGAAATTCAGTGGCATTATAATTTATATTTCATTATTATTATTTTTATAATTAATTGGAAGAAGAATATAGATTCAAGATATATCATGTTCCCTTGAAGAATGAATGGAATTGAGGGTTCGAGTCCAATTAGCAAAGTTATTGGAGTTAAGGTGTTGCTCCCCTTAAAGGTTCGAGTCCCGTCAAAGACGAATTTTGTGTAATTTAAGCCGTTAAAAATGGATATTAGTCGTATCATATTTTTATATATAATAAACAACAGAACAACACCCAACTTTTTTACACGCAATTACGTTTTCCCTCATTGTAATCTAATTTATAATATTTAATAAACGAACGTCCTCCATTTTCAACAACCGCCAATTACACCATTCCATAACCATCTTACACGCCGTCTTGCACAATCTTCACCACCGTTGTTTTCATGTATGTTTTCTACTTCATTCTTTTGAATTTATTCGATTCACACCTTACAAATTTTAACTTCTTGAAGAACTTTTCTTAATCTTCTCTAATTTTGACGTATTCTTTTACTTTGGTAAACTGATGTTGACAACATTTGGCATAGGTTCTTCGATTACGTTATTCTGGTGTGATTTTATCAATAATCCGATTTCGTTCAACTAATGATATGTGTGTGATTAACGGGAAAATTGAATCGAATGGGTTTACGTTTTCTATGTTCACACTACTTGGATGTTCTTATCGCCCCTATTTTTTGGTTTTTGAACAGAAAATCTTAAATCTAATGGTTTCGTTGCAATTTGATGACCACTAAATGCATTTTTGATGTATAAACATTTTTTTTAACTTTGCCATACACTCCAAATGCATCATTGCATGAGCCTATTTCCAGATTCATCAAATTACGGGCATTACATGTTTTGAATAAAGTTAACAATTGTCACATCTCATATAAAAGACATTCATAATCAACATCGCGTCGCAATCTGCGGGCTGGCGCCAACTCGTTCTTAACAAAATGATGAAACAATTCAACCAAAAGAATTGGAATCTCTCATTCTTACCATAGCCACCATTGCAATTGTGCTCTCAACGTCATCACCACTACCACTGCCACCCCTTGTTGTATCTCCCTCCACCGACCATACCCCTCCATCATCACCTTCGCCACTATCGCCGATGTCAATATCTTGACCACCGTTACCCCCTTCATCGTCACCCCTTTAGATAGCCCCGCCCCCTTGTGCCATCTCCTTCGCCACAATCACCATCGATGAGCTCATGAGCCTGAAGTCGAGACCACTACCGCCACCACAACTTCTACAACCCCAGCACCATTGTTGGAATTAACTGGATCAAAAACGCAGCAACACAACGATTTTGTGAGAACTCCTCACGACTCTTTTATATATTATTAAAGAACAAAGCAAAACATCCAAGTAATTACATAGCCTAACCCATCTATTTATACTAAACTAATTACTTGCTAAACAAGCTATCCTAAACCAAGACCAACTCTAATACTTATTAACCAATTAATAAAGTAACTAGATAAACATAATACTTTAAACTAATCATTATCTCTAACTATTTAATTACTCATTCCTATATTAAGATTAATTCTTCATTCACCCCCTTAATCTTGATGTGGACACGTTATTCTTCAAAATAGTGACGGATCATACTCTTCAGCCAAGTTTGCTACTTCTTCCTTTGACTACTTCTTATGACATTCACTTGCATAATGACCTTTTTCTTGATAATTATAACATACAATAAACCTTTTATCCATTTGGTATCGTCCTCCTCGACCACGACCTCTTCCACGATCACTTTGGCCGGACCATCCTCGTCCACAACACTTACAACCATACTCTTCATTCTTCTCTTGACCATCATCGGTTTTAGAGTCTTATCCATTGGTATTAGAACTTTGACCATCAGTTTTAGATAATAATACCTTACTTTGAATTTAAATTTGTGACCGACTTACGAATCTGAATTGGCTGTCGTTCTATCGTCTTCAACAGCATACTTAAAAAATATACGTGCCTCTTCTTTGATTGCTTCACTAAGATTGCAACCGATCTTCACAACTCTGTCGATTCACTCAGATTTCGACCACTTTGCTCGATTTACTTAAATTTTGAGTCTTCGTCTTTGCTCGATTCACTTAGATTTCGAGTCTTCGTCTCTCTACCTGTCGATCCACTTAGGTTTCGAGTCTTCTTCTCTCTGTCGATCCACGAAGGTTTTCGACTTCTTTCTCCTTGTCGATCCACGAAGGTTTTCGACTTCACCGGGTTGGTTTGCTTTAGTTCTTCTTACCCCCTTAATCGTTACACGCTCTGATACCAATTGTTGGAATTAACTGGATAAAAAACGCAGCAACACAATGATTTTGTTAGAACTCCTCACGACTCTTTTATATATTATTAAAGAACAAAGCAAAACATCCAAGTAATTACATAACCTAACCCATCTATTTATACTAAACTAATTACTTGCTAAACAAGCTATCCTAAACCAAGACCAACTCTAATACTTATTAACCAATTAATAAAGTAACTAGATAAACATAATACTTTAAACTAATAATTATCTCTAACTATTTAATTACTCCTTCCTATATTAAGATTAATTCTTCAGCACCGTCACACAACACCCGCTGCTCCTACCACCACCAACAACAACATACTAACGCCACCGTCCTTACTCGCGGCTACCACCCTTGTCTCCTCAACATGTTTGCTCACACACCATCACTACCACGTTTCAAGCTCTTTAACAAATTAAGAAATCGAACTTGATTATTTCGGCAACCTTATGCATTGAAAATTATTACTCTTTTTACCAACTCTCATTCCGATAATAATTATTCGTTTAGACTATGAGGTATGGGGCGGGGTTGTGGCGTGGGTTGGGTACAAACGCCCAAATCACCATCCCGGGTGGGCTTGGGTTTCGGCGTGGCCCCGTGGGCGGGGGTTTCAGCCCGGGCGTTGGGCGGGGCTATCAAGATGACATGGCGGGATCTCATTGGCCAAGACAAGTAGCCGTTTGGGCTAGTCGTTGGCCAACGACTACGTGTTTTAAAAAAAATTATTTTTTCACTATAAATACTCACACTTCCTATTCATTTTTTTTACCACAACTACTCCACCTCTTCTATAAGCATCTCTATATTATTTAAAAAAAAATTCTCATCCAACCACAATATGAAAAATGAATCTTCATAATCGTGGTTTTGACCCGAACAATCCGTGGGCATACCAAGAAACACCTAGCCCATCATCCAATCGTCCAATTGCTCCCTTTTTAATACACTCAAGTATGCCCGATATGGCTGGTTACGCATCGTTTATCTCGAATCGTTTGTATACTAACTTCCCTCACACCAACGATTCTATACCTAGCCCGATTCCACAAACGCCCATCAACCTTTCTCAAACCGAAACCGTCCCCGAAACTCAACCCCCCATCGATGGTTCTTCCGCATCCAAACCCATCAAGAAGAGAAGTCACACGAAAAAAAAACGAGGCCGAGAAAGCACTTGAAAGCGCCAAACGAAAACAACAAAGATGGGTCTTTAAAGAAGAAATTGCATTGGCGAGGGCTTGGGTTCAAAAATCTCTACATCCAATTTTAGGTATTTTTAAAAATTTTGTAGCCCTTATTTTAATATTTATGTTTTTATTATATAACTTTGTAATATATTAAATGTTGTTTTTATTAAAATAGGAAATTCTCAACATAGAAACCGTTTGTGGGACGCGGTCAGTAAAGCATTCCACGAAGAAATGGAAAGGGACCTTTATCGTGAAAATGATAGCTTATCCTCGAAGTGGACCGAGATAAGCGGGTGATGGATGGGTTTAGGAATGTGATTTATATGTGTTTAATGTCTAGTCTTATGCATATTTGGTTGTTTATATGTGTAGAATTGGATAACTATGAGAAAATGATGTTTTGTAGGTTAAATACAAATATTGGATGAGTTTTGGGGAATGTTAGTGGATTGAAAATGAAGATATTAGAAGATGTCATGATAGAGGGTTGAATTACAAAGACGTGGGCGAAAACGGTGCGTAAAACGGAGTTAAAACGAATAAGTTATGAAGAAAACAATTTTGGAAGAATCTGCCGACCGTAAGCTACGGTTCACCAACCGTAGGCTACGGCTCACCAACCGTAGGCTACGGCTGGTGCAGATGTTTGGTCAGAGTTTTGGAACCGTAAGCTACGGTTCCCAAACCGTAGCTTACGGTTTGGGTTACGGAAAAACGCGAAAATTAATGTTTTAAAGTATATTAGGGTTAAGGAATAGAGGCATTCATTATATCTTCTTCAAGGACGATCCTAGGCACTTCAAGGGCTCTAAGTTCAAGACTTTTTCACTCCAATCCATCAATTCTCTTACTGAATCATCCACTACGATCATGAACTCTTCATCAATTCAAGCTTTTGTTGACTTTGTGACCGAGATGAGGGGCGAAACTTTTATGGTTTCCTCCGGATGGAGGGTTTTTGTAAGTTAGATGATACTATGTGTTTGCTATAATCATTTTGACTTGGTGATCTAAGCATTCGATGCTTTTCACCTTGATTTGATTTATTGGTTGTAAACGAATGCATTTATTTAAACCTTGATTTCTAAGCATTCAGATCCCGAGAGTTCTTGTAATTGGGATATATTTGTCATGGGATTAGGGTTGGTAATTGTAATTGATAATCATTCGATAACCTCCCGTTATGTATTGACCGGAGTACTTAGTCGTTGGTTATCACAATTAGTTAATCAAGTTTAACACTTATGTCTATGTAGGTGTCACGATTAAACACATAGTTGAAGCTAACTGTAAAACCTGAAATCTGGAGAAACCATATTCTCTCTTATTGATTGAAATCTCAACTTTTGTTCGTTAATTTAGATAATTTTCATAATCAGTCAAACCGATTTTCCAATTCAGAGTAGTTAATTAATACTTTTCATTACGACACTTTCCACAATCCTCCTCTGGTTCGATATCCGACTTACTCTAGCTACTAGTTTATTTCGGTTTTTGCATGTCCTTAACGACATACATCATAATGGCGTCGTTGTCGGGGAGGCGTGTGCAAAGTGTTTAGTGTTAAGTCTTTAGTAGAAATAGATAAAAAAAATCCAAAAATACTGTCATTTTATTTTGTTTTGTTTTGCTCAGAATTACGCGAGGTTTTGTTTGTTTGTGTTGCGCAGGTGATCTTGTACGTGCATGCATCATACGAGAAACTCCGGAAAAGCTTCACCACTAGTATTTGATCCGGAAATCGAAAGAACCGTTAGGCACACCCGAGTTGTGCAACGAGAAAACAAGATAGTGCAAGCACCAACTTCAAATCTCAAAACAATGGAGAATTCAAGCAACCTTGAAAAGCAACCCGAAAATTCACCTCCACAAAACCAATTCACACCGACTCCTACACAGCCATCACCCAATACTTTTGTACCGCCTGAACAACAACCACAAACCACCCAAGCTACTTCTCCACTTCCACATATGCCACCACCATCGTTCCCTAATTTAGACAACATGCCACCCTTCACAACTCAACCAACATCCTCACAATACCCAATATTCACCCAAACTTCTAAAATCCAACATTCCTCACCATATGTGAGGATTGTTGATGATCATAACACTGCCCCACCTAATCAAACACAACCTGTTAACTTATTCACTTCAATTTATTTACCAACACAACCCTCCCATTACCAACCAGCTCAACATCAACGGTTCTCTTTCAGACCTTCAATATTTGAGCAGGGGAATAGTTCAGGGGAGTTTAGGGATGGTTACGATGAGTATGACAGTTATGGTAATCAAGGTGAGCGGCAAGAATTGCATTTGGGTAATTACCAAGGAAACATGGGTTCGAGAGTACTAGAAAGAGAACACCCATATACGGTTGGGTATCAACGACAGTTTCAGCAACCGGATCCGATTAATCAAAAACCAATTCCGAGAAGGCTGTTAGATATACCATTGCCGCCACCGGTGCAACAAATTTCGGTTCAACAGAGGCCACTTCCGCGGAATTTGGTTCCACCGATCAACAATTTTGAGGGCATTCCAAAAAGAGTTGACCGACCACCGGTGCGGGGTGTCGAAAGTCATTTCAAGCCCGCGATTGATAACAACCCATCACCGGTTGTGATTCCTCAATTACTAGGAGGTCGATCATTTGAGTTACGCGCACAGTCGATATCCAGCTTACCCAATGTCACGACCCCCGGCCCGGTGTGACCCGGTCCAGAAGCCGCGGGACAGAAAACCCGTGGTATTTGTATTTAGTTTGGCAGCGGAAATATTAACAGGATCGTTTAAACTTGAAAATGCCCAATTATTTTATTTCACAACTTTGGGACAAATCCCATAATTTACAATAAAGGGAATTTCACTAGGAAATTCCTTGTTTTACAAAACATGTTTATTTATTTTATTGAGTCACCTCTTTAAGCTTTTTAGTGCTACCTAGCACTTTTCATTGATTCACAGTAAGTCACCTGAAACATGTTTAAAAATATTTTATCAGCGGGGAAATACTGGCGAGTCATTCAATTTGCACAAAAGACACATTGTTATAAATTTACAGCATTAAGGGTTTTTATATTTGCCCCTATCATATAATTATATGGTTCAGCTGTCACACGACCGAATCTATGACTGTGGACATATCACTAATTAGGCTCGCCCACCTAAAGTGATAAATCGTTAGTAGTAATGTGCACAAAACCCCCACATATTGCCAGTAATTAAAGATTAGCAAAGACTTAATCACTGCAAAATATAACTGGAAAACATTTAGGGTTTTGTAAAGCAATTTGATAAAAAGAGAATGACTCACATTGCAAGTTTAGTTGGACAGAACCTTGCCTACTGATTTAGCCTTATAACCTAGTTAAATAACAATGCACACGAAACTAGGTCAGTAACTTAATGCAACATTTACGATAAACTCACGAAATCAAAACCCTCACGACGAATGACAAAGTATAGCCCAAATACGGGCAGCACTTAAACATCCATCGGATTGGTTTCAATCGATCGGACATTGTATCGTAGCAGTGATTGAGTTATTACCCGTACTCGTAGCAGCGTCTTGACACCTTAATATTCGATTTAAGCAGAATTTGGACGTTTTGAAACTAAATTTTCGAATACAGAAGCAAGTCCCATGCACATGCAATTTATAGCTGATTTTCAGGTTTTACGCGGCCCGCGTAAACCTTAACAAGATCTTACGCGGCCCGCGAGGGCCCCCTAGTCTACGTGTAGGGCTAGCGTGTCACATGTAGGTCCGCCACGTGTGTGACACGTGGCTTGAATGCTTATCCGGAGAATTTTAAGTCGTCGCGGCTCACGTAGCCTTACCTTATGGCTTACGCGGCCCGCGTGGAAACCAAATTTCTTGATTTTTCATGAATATTAGGGTTTCAGGGATCCGAGTTTTTATTTACGGGTCGTTTATGGACATTTTTGCAGGTCCTTACATCCTCCCCACCTTATTTAAAATCTCGTCCTCGAGATTTACTGAAATAAGTGAGGATACTTTCGCTTCATTTCTGATTCCAGCTCCCAGGTGTACTCATGTCCTCTTTTTGACTCCCACTTGACCTTGACCAGTACTAGTCTTTTGTGCTTGAGAAACTTGACCTTTCTGTCTTCTATTTGGAGTGGTTTCTCAACAAATTTTAGCTTTTCATTTACCTCTATATCCTGAAGAGGTACTACCAGTGATTCGTCAGATAGACATTTCTTGAGGTTAGATACATGAAATATATCATGTACTCCGGCTAGTTCTTCTGGTAGTTGTAAGCGATAGGCAACTGGTCCTATGCGTTGGATTACTGGGAATGGTCCTATGTACCTTGGACTTAGCTTTCCTTTCTTCCCAAATCGAACTACTCCTTTCCAAGGAGAAACTTTTAAGAGTACCTTGTCTCCGACTTGAAATTCTAACGGCTTGCATCTATTGTCGGCATAACTCTTCTGGCGATCTCGGGCCGTTTTCAGTCTTTCCTTGATTTGAGTGATCTTGTCGGTGGTTTCTTGCATGATCTCGGGACCTGATAATTGACCTTCTCCTATTTCTGCCCAACAAACCGGAGTCCTACACTTTCGTCCATACAGTGCTTCAAATGGGGCAGCTTCGATGCTTGCATGATAACTATTGTTATAGGAGCATTCAATTAAAGGTAGGTGGTCATCCCAGTTTCCACCAAAATCTATAACACATGCTCTAAGCATGTCTTCCAGGGTTTGTATCATCTTTTCACTTTGTCCGTCTGTTTGGGGATGGTATGCAGTACTTAAATTTAATCGTGTCCCCATTGCTTCTTGGAAACTCGTCCAGAAATATGAAGTGAAACGACTATCTCTATCCGATACAATAGAGAGTGGGACTCCATGCAAGGATACTACCTCGTCTACGTATAACTTGGCTAATCTTTCCATACTAAAAGTTTCCTTCATGGGCAGGAAATGAGCTGATTTGGTTAATCGATACACAATTACCCAAATTGTGTCATTACCTTTTCTGGTTTTGGGCAACTTAGTAACAAAATCCATGGTTATTAGTTCCCATTTCCAAACAGGCATTTCTAATTGTTGGAGTAACCCAGAAGGTTTCTGGTGTTCTGCCTTAACTTGTGAACAAGTTAGACACTTAGATACATATCTAGCTATGTCCTTTTTCATTCCTATCCACCAGAAGTTATTTCTTAAATCTTGGTACATCTTATTATTTCCAGGGTGCATGGTATATCTAGATTTATGGGCTTCCTCTAAAATCTTGTTTCTTAAATTTCCTTGCTTAGGTACCCAAATCCTTCTTTTGTGGAATCTCCAAATTCCATCAGCTCCTTGCTCTAACTCCTTTATTCTTCCTTTCATTCCTTCAGCATCATCCTCAATTGCTGTTACTTGAACTTTCTTCAGTTGTTCCATTAAATCTAACTGTAGATTTAATCTAAGAGCACGAACTCGCTTTTGCTTTTCATGATACTTATGACTTAAAGCATCTGCGACTACATTTGCTTTTCCTTCGTGATATTGAATATCACAGTCGTAGTCACTTAGAATTTCCATCCATCTTCTTTACCTCATGTTTAATTCTTTTTGCCCAAATATGTATCTTAAACTCTTATGATCTGTATAGACAGTAAACTTACTTCCGTACAGATAATGTCTCCAAATCTTAAGGGCAAAAATTATAGCTCCTAACTCTAAATCATGAGTCGTATAATTTTCCTCGTGCTTTTTCAATTGCCTTGAGGCATACGCAATTACCTTTTTGCGTTGCATTAGCACACATCCTAATCCTAGCTTAGAAGCGTCACAATAAACTTCAAAATCTTCTGGCCCTTCGGGTAAGGCAAGAATTGGGGTGTTTGTTAACCTTTGTTTTAAAATCCTAAAGGCTTCTTCTTGCCTAGGTCCCCATTCAAACTTAACGGATTTACATGTTAGCTTAGTTAATGGCACATCTATCTTAGAAAAATCTTTAATGAATCGTCTATAATATCCGGCTAACCCTAGAAAACTTCTAACTTCCATAGCTGATTGCGGGACCTTCCATTTGGTGATCGCTTCTATTTTGGAGGGATCTACGTGAATACCTTCATGATTCACCATGTGTCATAAAAATTGTACCTCCTGTAGCCAAAATTTACACTTTGAGAATTTGGCGTAAAACTTTTCTTTTCTTAACAGGGTTAAGAGTGCATGTAAATGCTTACAATGCCCGTCCTGACTTTTGGAATAAATAAGTATATCGTCGATGAAGACAATTACGAATTTATCCAAATACGGTTTACATATCCTATTCATCATATCCATAAATGTTGCCGGAGCATTTGTTAGTCCAACAGGCATAACTGTAAACTCGTAGTGACCATACCTAGTTCTGAAAGAGGTTTTAGGTATGTCTTCTTCTTGTACCTTCAACTGATGATATCCGGGGCGTAAATCTATCTTAGAAAAATATCTAGCTCCCTGTAGTTGATAAAAAAGGTCATCAATCCTAGGTAATGGGTATCGATTTTTAATTGTAACCTTATTCAGTTCCCTATAATCGATACACATTCTCATCGAACCATATTTCTTCTTTACGAACAACACTGGTGCTCCCCAAGGGGATGAACTAGGTTGTATGAATCCTTTACTGAGCAATTCATCTAATTGCTTTTTCAGTTCTAACATTTCAGTGGGTGCTAACCGATAGGGTGCTTTAGCTATGGGTGTAGTTCCAGGAATCAGATGAATTCTAAATTCTACCTCCCTATCCGGTGGTAATCCTGGGAGTTCTTCTGGGAATACATCCGAGTATTCTGATACTACAAGAATTTCCTTAAGTTCCTTACCATTAGTGTTAATGATTACTGAAATCATATACACTATTTCTTGCTTTCGTTCATAACTAGCAACTTTCATTACAGAAATGAACTTCATTGATTTACGTGGCTTATCTCCTGTAACCACGATTATTTTTCCTGATGGTGTATGAATTTCTATGGAATTCTTATCACAGAGGATTCGAGCATGGTTGGCTACTAACCAATCCATTCCTAGTACGACATCGAATCCAGCTAAATTCATAAGTAATAGGTTTGCAGAAAATTTATGACCTGAAAGTTCTATATTTTCTTTTTGCAAAACTGTATCTATGGTAACAGAGTTCCCGTCTGCCGTTTCTACTGTATAAATATGGCCAAGTTTGGTTAAGGGTAGCTTAAGAGCTTGGCAGAAAGAAGTATTTATAAAACTTTGGTTTGCACCAGAGTCAAATAATACTTTCGCATAAACGTTGTGTACCAGAAACGTACCAGCTATTACGTCGGGAATCAGTTCGGCTTCCTGTGTGGTCAATTGGAAGGCTCTTGTGTTCTTCTTATTAGTTCCTTCAGCAGGTTTGGCCTTGTTATCCGCTGGTTTGACCATTTAGGGCATTCTGGTCTGAAATGTCCAGCTTCTCCACAGTTGTAGCAGATCTTTGATTTCTTTTCGCATTCCTCCTCCCGGTGGCCCGGAATTTTGCAGAAATTACAATTTTCTCTAATTTTCCAAAATATTTCTTTTTGCAATTCCCGCAAAATGGCGGGGTGGAAAAGGACCCAGTTCCCTTCCTCTTGAAGTTAATATTATTACCCACACAAAATTCTTGGGTAATCTTTTGGGCTAACTCCTTTTTCCTGTTTTCTTCCTGCGTACGCACCAGCCCATCGGTCAAAGTATTGGCTAACTCCACCGCATCGTCAATTGTGCGGGGTCTCGCAACCTTGACGATGTCACGAATCTCGCTAATTAAACCCCAAATATAGCGAGAAATAAGTACCGGTTATGGCGAAGCCAGAGTTGGTACAATTCTGGCATATTCGAAGAATTTCGAAGTATACCCTCGACAATCAACATCCACCATTCGATGGCTCAGGAACTTATTCGCCATTTGTTCCTTCTCATATTCGGGACATAATTTCCTTTCCACTAGACGTTTAAATTCTTTCCAACTCATGGCATAAGCCATGTCACTTCCCTTGGCTTTCAGTACCATGTTCCACCATTCTAATGCCTCTTCCATAAAAAGGTGAGAAGCATACATGACCTTATCCTCCTCGGCACATTTACTTATTTTAATCACTGCCTCGGGTTTCTCCAACCAACGCAGTGCAGCAGTTGCCCCTTCATTGCCTGCAAATTCAACAAATTTACAAGCAAGAAATTATTTATAAGTGCAACCAGATGTTGCAACTTTCATTTTCTTAAGTATCGGGGCTTGAATCACGTTGTCATTATTGCCGCCTCTGTTAACATTGTTACTGAAATTATCATCGCGCGTGTGTTTACTAGGGTTGGCTTGGGAAGGTTCAACAGGACTTTTAACAGCAGCGACGATTGCCGGGATAGCATTGGCTATTCCCTGAGCAACGATGTTTTCTATATCTTGCCTATTAAGAAAGTGATCCTCATTGTTTTGCTCAGATTGCTTAACTTCGTTAACTGGTTCATTAACAGCATGTTCCATCTGATAATTAACAATATATATAAGTTATTGGCATAAAATAATTAACAATCAAACGCAATAAAGCAATCACATATAATCATGTCAACACGTATAGCCAAAATTGTCGACTTTGCGACTTTCATATTTTATATATTTTAGTATGCATCGATACACACCTAATATTTTACAAGAGTTTTATTTAAGTTATTTTACATGATTATATTTTTATTATTATTTATTATTTTATTATTATTATTATACAAACACACAGCCACACAACCACACCATCGTCAGCTGACTTTTCAAAAACGACGTTCCCTCTCGTCGTATTTCCAAGAGATCTGTTCTCCTACTTATTCTATTTCCTGCCTCCACCAGCTCCTCGCCATAATGACGGAGTTCAGCCAAGTTTTCTGTGCTCATAGGTGGGTTTGGTGCAGGCTCAGGGTCAAACTGGGGGAAATAGGTGTTAGGGTTATTCAAAAGATTCTGAAATTGCCAGTCAGTTGTCCACCATTCTTCCAGCTCTCCTTGTAGAGGTCAGGGGTTGACAATAGGATCTGGGATAGCAGGCTCTAAATTAACTGGAAGTTGTGAATCAGCTGGGTAATTGAAGAGGTTTTCATCGGCGGGTCCGATGAGGTCGCTATTTGCAAGTTTGCGATCCAGCTCCTCCCATGGTGGCATTTCCTGAGCTTGCCCGGAACTTTCCCCGATCTCTTTTCCTTTGCCCTTATCCTTTGGATCCTCGGTCTTTTAACCTTCTGTGCAGCTGGTTTCTGCCTACGCCCACGTTTCCAGTCCAAAATTCTCCTCCTTTTTTTCCGCTTTGGTTTCTCTTGTGGCTGGGCCTGGAATACTAATGGCTCTTCAGTATTAGCCTGATAGCCATATGGATTTCCTGTGGTATCCATATATGTGCTATGGATAGTAAAGTTTCCTAGTGCCTCCGATAGTTCATTCATGCTGTTAGCACACATGAAGAAACACACAAATTTTAAGTTAAAATTTTATTTATTGTAAATTAAATTTTCACAAAATCACATAATGGCAACCAGGAAAATTAAGTATTTCTAAATACTTAATTGGCTTAAGTCAGCGGCTCTGATACCACCTTTTTCTGTCACGACCCCCGGCCCGGTGTGACCCGGTCTAGAAGCCGCGGGACAAAAAACCCATGTTATTTGTATTTAGTTTGGCAGCGGAAATATTAACAGGATCGTTTAAACTTGAAAATGCCCAATTATTTTATTTCACAACTTTGGGGCAAATCCCATAATTTACAATAAAGGGAATTTCACTAGGAAATTCCTTGTTTTACAAAACATGTTTATTTATTTTATTGAGCCACCTCTTCAAGCTTTTTAGTGCTACCTAGCACTTTTCCTTGATTCACAGTAAGTAACCTGAAACATGTTTAAAAAGATTTTATCAGCGGGGAAATACTGGCGAGTCATTCAATTTGCACAAAAGACACATTGTTATAAATTTACAGCATTAAGGGTTTTTATATTTGCCCCTATCATATAATTATCTGGTTCAGCTGTCACTCGACTGAATCTATGACTGTGGACATATCACTAATTAGGCTCGCCCACCTAAAGCGCTAAATCGTTAGTAGTAATGTGCACAAAACCCCCCACATACTGCCAGTAATTAAAGATTAGCAAAGACTTAATCACTGCAAAATATAACTAGAAAACATTTAGGGTTTTGTAAAGCAATTTGATAAAAAGAGAATGACTCACATTGCAAGTTTAGTTGGACAGAACCTTGACTACTGATTTAGCCTTGTAACCTAGTTAAATAACAATGCACATGAAACTAGGTCAGTAACTTAATGCAACATTTACGATAAACTCACGAAATCAAAACCCTCACGACGAATGACAATGTATAGCCCAAATACGGGCAACACTTAAACATCCATCGGATTGGTTTCAATCGATCGGACATTGTATCGTAGCAGTGATCGAGTTATTACCCTGTACTCGTAGCAGCGTCTTGACACCTTAATATTCGTTTTAAACAGAATTTGGACATTTTGAAACTAAATTTTCAAATACAGAAGCAAGTCCCATGCACAGGCAATTTATAGCTGATTTTCAGGTTTTACGCGGCCCGCGTAAACCTTAACAAGATCTTACGCGGCCCGCGAGGGCCCCTAGTCTACGTGTAGGGCTAGCGTGTCACAGGTAGGTCCGCCACGTGTGCGACACGTGGCTTGAATGCTTATTCAGAGAATTTTAAGTTGTTGCAGCCCGCGTAGCCTTACCTTATGGCTTACGCGGCCCGCGTGGAAACCAAATTTCTTAATTTCTTGATTTTTCATGAATATTTGGGTTTCAGGGATCCGGGTTTTTACTTACGGGTCGTTTATGGACATTTTTGCAGGTCCTTACACCCAAGTACCACGGTTTGGCACATGAAGAGTCGTATCTGAATATCGTCGCGTATGATGCACGGTGTAATATTATCGAGGGCCGGGGTTTCACAGCAGACGATGTGAAGTTGGTTCTTTTTTCAATTCACACTCGAGGATAAGGCACAGCAATGGTTCCACTTTTTGCCATCTGCTTCAATTTTTACATGGCCCGAGATGCAGCAGTTCTTCTTAGATGAATTTTACATGGCTCAATGAACCAATAATGCTAGAAAAGGCATTTGAAACTTCCAACATCAATCCGGTGAGTATTTTCATGAAGTGTTCAACCGGTTTAAAATGATGCTCAAGAACTGCCCACATCACGGTATACAATTATGGGAATTGCTAAATGCCTTTTACGAAGGGTTAACGGATGAAGTTGCTCGGGATCTTAGCTCAATCTCAAACGGTACATTCGGTACCAACTATGAGCATATTGATTAGGAGTATTTGGAGATGAATGCGAACACATCAAAGAGAAAAGCTCAATCGTCAAGAAGCACCTGGCGTTTAGTAGTGAAAGTTGCAGACTAGTTACCTGAGACCGGGGGACCATACCCGTTGTGCGGTCATTGTGGGGATATAGGGCACATTGCTGATCAGTGCCCTAACATTATCGGTAATCAGGATTAGGTGAATATGATGCAGGGTAGTGGGAACAGATATTTGGGTTCCCAAGGAAATAACCAATATTATCAGCCCCGAAACCAAAACAATTATCAAGGGGGTAATAATTTGGGTTACCAACGAAACTACCAGCAGGGTAATGGTCAGGTGACTAGCGAGATGGTGGAGATGTTGAAGGCGATTCAACTGGATTTGAAAAATCGTGCGCAAAAGGATGAGGTGCGAGACAAGGCCATTCAAGCATTGACTACACAGATGGGCCAACTTGTAACCGAGATGAAGGAGCTGAAGCAGAGTAGCGGGAAGCTGCCGAGTTATGCCCAGATGAACCCCAAGAATGCGCGGAGCACACTGATCAGTGGGGTAAATCCAGTTTCTAGAAATATTGGCTATGATAACGATTTGTCTGCTTCTCATGTGATTGTAGGTCTAAATGAAGAGGCTGCAGAAGGAAGCGGAATTGATTTGGGGGGAACCGGTTGTTCCCATCAGAGTTGGAAAGTTCAAAATCCACAAGGCATTGCTGGATTATGGAGCAGGAGTGAGCGTATTACCCGGTAGCTTGTGTGACCAGTATGATTTCGGTCCGCTACAAGGGTGTGATAGCATGGCCATGTTCGCAGATGCGAGTTTAAAACAACCACAGGGGGCAACTCGGTGAGTTTTACTACCTGGTCGATTTTATGGTGGTCGATTATGCACCATCGACCACATACGAGCAGCCGTAGGTAGTTTTGGGCCGCCCATTCCTATATACCGCGAACGCCCAGATCGATTGTCGGAACGGAATGGTTACTCTGAGTTACAAGAATCGTAAGTTGTATTTTAATGTGTTTCTAAAAACTATTTCTTACGATCTTGTTAATGATGTTTGTCACATAGTTGCTACTAACGAACATGTTTCAAGTGTGACCAAGGACAGGTTAGAGGCAAGTGGACATCGGGTAAAGAAGTCAAGTGTGAGAAGGCCAGTTGGCGAAGGAAAACCACCTGATGGTGGGTTTGGATGGGGTAATGAAATTATACTTGACCCCAACCGGAGTGGAGCTATAACCCTCCCTAAAAACTGGATGGATATGGACGGAGAGACATGGGAGGGCAAGCGTGCATCTGAACCACCTTGAACATCAGGTACGGTCTGGCTGAAGACCTAAAACTTAGCACTCTCGGGAGGCAGCCCGAGGATGTAGAGTATTGTACTTTGGTTTGGTTCGTTTGGTATGTTGTGTTTTGATAGGTTTCTTTGATTTAATCATCACGTATGCAATAATTCAAGTGTGGGGATGTTTTGCAACATCCCCAGTGAAATATCAAAGAAGCTATGGAATGCATTTATTCCGGTTAAAGCACAACAGTCGCATCATTATAGACACATGATCAGGTGCATGTGTTTATCTATCATGTGTTTTATTTGTTTTCGTGTATTTGGTGGTGTTTAAACTTTGTTTTGTATAGGGGATGTGTTTGTTTGTTTTGTTATGAGTTAGCCGTCCATTGAGGGTAGTTGGGTGTTTTCCCGGGCTTTTGTTTTAAAAGCACCATACATTGGGGACAATGTATCCCAAGTGTGGGGATGTGGAAGCCCGGGAAGGGATGACAAGCTTGAAGCGATTAAAAGGGTTGAAATCGATGAAAATTGAAAAAATTGAAAATTTTGAAAATTTTAAAATTTTTCATCGCCTTAAGCATGTTAATTGGATATGAAAACCTAAAGTTTCAATCACTAATGGATTCCTTACCGGTAGTAGACTAGACTAGTCCCTTGTCATGGTTGTCCCTTTAAGTTTCACGAGAGTAGGTTTGACAAGTGTTTTTATAGAAAACGAGTTGAAAAGAGATGTCTGTCTAGGGGTAACATGTTTTAATTGCATATGCTACATGTCGTCAACCTTTTTACCTTTTCTTGGTGAGATCTTGAGCCTGTAGATGGATAGGATACATTATATGATGAATTCATTTGTTGAGTGCGGGCTACGTGTTATTCTGTGTTAGAACTTGTGTGATATGATACATGCTGAGATTGTGGATTTGACTTGTGCACGTATATGATAAAGGCATTAGGATTTCCCGTTACACCATTTATGTTTCTTGTGTTGTTATCCACCAATTTCCCTTAGTAGCCCTGTTGAGCCTAACTACCGTTCGTTTGTCCGCCCATTGTTTATTGTGAAAGATCGACCGTGATGATATTGTTATGAAAATAAAAAATAAAAAAGAGAAAAGAGAGAAAAATAGAAAAAATATATGGAAAAATGAAAAAGAAAAGAACAAAAAGAAAAGTGTTGAATGTTGGTTTAGTTGTTTGGGTGGAATTCAACCCAAAGTTTGTGTTTAAATAAGTTATCACGGTTTGGTTATTGTTTGTGAGCCAATTAGAAAAGAAAAAGAAACCAAAAAATTTTCCTACCTCCGCCTAAGCCCAAAACCCAAAAGTCCTTTTGGTATGTGCGTGTTAGATGATATAGTGGAGGTGTGATTGTCATACAAGCCTATGATTGCAGGATTTCATGTTTGCTTATTGAGTGTTTATATACTAGCACATTACACGCTAGTTCAGATATTAACTCGTGTCACACCCCAACCGATGGCGGAATCATCGGGGCGCGGCACTAGGCGAATCAGATTGCTCAAGAGAATCCATAACAACTATATTGCGATAATATTTAATACATTCGTTATCCCATACTAACAAATAATGCAATCACATAAGTTATCACAGATTTATTGTCCTCTCGAACAATGCAAATCCGACAACCTAGATTTTAGTTGAGTTTCTAGACTTCCTAGCTTGATTTGATATAGTCTGCGATCTAACCTGCAACATACGTTAAAATATTTGTCAATACAAAAGTATTGGCGAGTATACAGGTTTGATAAGTATAGCATAATAGATTAAAAGAGCTGCGAATTTCCACATGCATAAACGTAATACACGACATATATACTCACAAAACTGATACTACCAACTAAGTCCTCGATGCTCGAATGTACGATGGCATAACTAGACCCCGTCGGGCGCAATAGTACTATACTAGTCGTGGTGGGACATCGCGAGTATAAGCCCTAGCACATATGCAACTAGCATCACGTATATCTATGCATAACAGTTATTCGCAAGTGATAATTCGATTGATTGAATATTTCGTTTGATGAGTTCGATTTGTTAGAAACGTATGTTACACCCAAAATTCGATTAAAAAGGGTTCAAGTATACTCACAGTGCGTATTCAGCAACTAAGTACTGCTTGATTGGTTGGTTGAGAATGCGTCTGACTTAGCCTGATCGATTTAGAGTGCGTTAAACGGTGATGAACGAATCAGGTGACTATTGGTCATTCGGCCGGATGGCAATTCGGCCGGATGGCCATTCGGTTGAAATGATAAGGTCCAGTGACTATCCGGTCGGATGGCAATCCGGCCGGATGGTCATTCGTTTGAAATGAGTGGTGGTCCGTCCGGATTGTCATGTTTCCGTCCGGATGACATGTATCCGTCCGGATTGTCATGTATCCGTCCGGATGACATGTATCCGTCCGGATGACATGTATCCGTCCGGATTACATGTTATCCGTCCGGATTACATGTTATCCGTGCGGACAATACGTCTGTTTTGCGTTCTAAATTTTGTTTCTGAGTGCTTATCGGAAGGAATACGTGTAGAGTTACCGGGACAGTGTAATCTCGCACTAACACTTGAAGTTCCGTCAATTCCGACCCGCTCTAACGGCCGGGAATCACCCCGTTCCATCAGATCTGGCCGTTCGTGATGGTTCTTCATGGTTAACTTGAAATCGCACAGTTCCTTGGGTAAATACTTAGATTTAGGCGAGGTTTGCTACCAAAACATGTGGAAATCACCCAGATCTGAGTCGTTTATGGTGGGATAAGGTCACAACTTAAAGTTCACCTTGAAACAACTCAAATCCGTAGATTTCATGGTTAGAAATTGAGTTTTGAAAGATAGAATGGTGTAGAATTGAGTGTAGATTGCAGAAGTACAAGTTTTAGGTTGAAATCTTACCGGAATCGCGAGGAAATCGAGAGAAGGGGTCCTGGAGCGTGTTTGGTTGAGTGGGAGCTGTCACATCACTGTTCAAGTGATGTGACATGGTATTTATAGGCAACAGAGGAGAAGAAGGGAGTTCTGGCCCGGATTGCCCATCCGTCCGGATTGCTATCCGTCCGGATGGCTATCCTGACGCTATGGACTTCTCCGTTTTCGATTGTTTTGCTAGTTTTCGAAGTACGCGCCTTTCATTGTAACTTTATATTATTATTATATATGTATATATATCACTAAGGGTCGTATTTACGTATCCATATTCCAAAGTTTCGATATAACCTTCGGTTTCTGTAACACCTCGAAAATTCGTGTTAAATAAAATAACGACACGTGTCGTGTAAGACAAAAAGCGTTATACACTCAGATTTATTAAAAATGTTTGACAGGATTTAAAAGTGTCGTCATGTTAACTTTTGCACCTCTGAACGACCTCGTTATAAATCCCAATACTCAAATCATATTAAAAACATCTAGTATATGTTCAAGTTCAGTGAATTATAGCAATGAATGATTCATAATTTAATTGGTGGACTCCTACGAAGAAATTCCTACGGTAACCCATAGTTTTCGGTACTTTTATAAAGAATCCAAGCAAACAAATGCAAATGGTAGGGTATGTAAATGTACAAGGCACATTTTAAGGGCCCCAAACTGATAAAACAAGGCCCAAAGTCGGATATTGAGGTTGCCCTTTCGAGTGCATGAAAGAACAAGCATGTTTGGTCCCTGATGAAGCCTTGCACACCGCAAGAACATCCTTACGGTGCGCAAGCAGTGCCCAGTTCGAACAGAAAGTTACTGGTTGCTGTTTTAAGCGCAATTTCGATTTTTAAACGGTTTTCCTCATATCCCTTGGCCCCTAAACAACCCCTAAACATGTAGGACACCTGTGGGAATGTTATGGTTAGTGCTAGACTTATTTGTCAACACCTTATGGTGCCTTAGTTCACTATATAAGGCTTCTATGTGCAACACTTGATCATTCATCCATCAAACAATCCTCTGATCAATTGTGGAGCACAAGAGCACTCTCCAGGCCTTCCTAATCAACCATTAAACACTTGTAAGTTTGCCTAACCTTCTCTAATTAATTTTAGCTTAGTTAATTAGCTAAAAGTCAAACCGTCGTAATTACGGTTTGACTTCGAGATTAATGATTAATGGCCCAGGCATATCTCGAATCAAGAGTAGTTATAAGTTGGTATTTATGTGGGTAATAAAACCTCAAAAGGGTTTCCCCTGATCACCACTCTAACCAGGTCAAAAGTCGGGTCAAACTTATATTTAAAAAGTTGGAAATGTAAAAGAGTAGAAACTTTAATTACTGATATATAAACTTGTATGTAAAGTTTGACATCAGTTTGACTTGTAGATTAAGAGTTATGCTCATTATCGCAAATTTAAAGCGTTATGTTAATAAAACGGCGTAATTAGCGTATAGCCTAGTTAAGCCTACTTTTTGATATCAAATATTTTACCCACTAATGTAATATATTATTTTGGGATTTTTAAAGATTTTTAATTAATTTTAGGCTGAGCATAACTAGTAGTCGTAGGCTTAATCCGGTAATTGTCGGTTTTGCCCTTACGGGCTATAAAATGAGTTTTACATATCTAAACGACTCCAAACCTCTTGCTACTGATCACATATGATAAATAAATTATTTTAAGCCTTCTGGAAATATAAAAATATCAGATTTAAGTATCGAACCCGGAAATGGCCTTTAATCGCCTTATTTAGCGTTTTTAACGCATAGTATGTTTTAAAATCATATTGAACATACCCGGGTTGATACCTACTGATATTTTAGGAAAATTAGAATATTTTAACAGTAAGCAAAGGTTGATTAACTCAGACTCCGGTTTTGAGCTTTTCGGCTTATGTGAAATTACCAAAATGCCCCTACGGTGCATAGTTGGCTATAAATGATAGATTTCACATAAATACTTTAACCTACTGATATAACTTAGCAAATTGAGTATATTTGTTGATTACAACAGACCTGTAACTCAGGTTAACACTTAAACTCTTTTACAACCTTTAAAATGACCAAACTACCCCTACGGGGCATAGTTTGTGTTTAAGATCATTTCGGGCATAATGAAAGACATCTTACTGATGTCACAACATATTTGAAGCATATTAACTTAGGAAACCTGTATATGGCTCTTACGGATACCCGTTACGCTTATTACGCGTTCGGTTCGGTTTAGGTAACAAGTTTACATAAATTAGCCGAAACGGGTCAAACCTTATCGGTTTATTCTCAAAATCCAGAATGTGCATGAAGGACCCATATTAAGCAAGTCTATGAACTTGTCGGGTCTAAATCACATTCTATCCGGTCTTCGCTTAATCGTGCGTACGAACCGTATCTTTGAAACTAGCCGGTCTAAGCTTAAGCTTAATTAAAAGACCCGTTAGGATTCTAATAGGTTATATTAAACCTTCGTTCCAGATTAGGAGAACCAGTAAAAGCTACGTGCATTTTGCTTATTGTGAATTATACTTTGCTCAGGTAAATACTTTTAACTTATTTTCCCTATACGGGCTTGGGTTACGGTATATAGCATACCGCTTGATCGAGCATCAAATCTCCACCGTTAGGTGGGTAGTTGAATAATTTGATCGGCTCGTTTAAACAGTCTTGTTACTTAAAGCCTTTGGGGGGTTAATGACCATGTCCCGGATATCCTCGGCATCATTTTACGAAATGGCCACGACTTAAGCGCGGGGTGTAGGCGTACACCCGTCAGTGCACAAAAGAACATTGTGGTGAGTCTATTGATCTTTAACCCGGACAAGATCCGGGCTACTGAACGCACAAGGAACATGTAATTCGTTCACAAGATTATAATATTAAATAATTCTCCCAAGTTAAATAAAATGTTTATGCCATGTGCATCCAAACAAATTTTAAATCATTTTTCCAAAATGAGTCAGTTGAATGTATTTACCAGTGTAAACTGACGTATTTTCTCAAAAATATTAAATGCAGGTACTAAGCGAAATTGGCTGGGATTTCTCCTTAGCATCATTAGAAGTCTCGCAAGCTTAAGATGCCTGAAGTCTGTTGAACCATTAATACTATTTTATTTTCGATCCGACTGTGGATAAACTTCCGGATATTGTGACATTGATATACAATATTAAATTCGGTTGTATCATAGTTTTAAATTTACTTCCGCTGTGCATATTATATATTGTGTTGTTTGACTATTATGTTGCCAACCACGTCACGATACTCCCCCACCAGGCCCACCGGTGACACGTGGAAATCGGGGTGTGACAGGTTGGTATCAGAGCCAACTCTGAGTGAATTAAACACTAGCCTTTTGTGTTTAATCTCAGTTGCACAATTGCACATTTCTAAACCTTCGAGTCTAGACATATAACATAGGACAAATTCCGCCTTATTCGGTTTTTGTTTTGTCCTTTAAATTTTATATTTGTTATTGTTATCTTATGCTATTTTGACAGGAGTAACAAAATGCCTCCAAGATTCTTCCGTAGAAGAGGACGAGGAAAGGGGCCGATCACCGCCCCCAACGACAACGAGGCAGGACCTTCAAATGTTCGAGCTCCGTCTACCACGGAGAGTGACGATCCACACCAAAACAGAAGAAACCTATTTGAGCTGGCTAGACGGTCGGTCTCACATAGCTCGACACCTCCAGTCCAAAACCCATATGGGCCACAGCCAGACTATGAGCCCAACAACCCTCAACCGTCCTATATACCATTACAGCGATCTTTATCGCACCATTCTTACGGGGACCCCACACCTGTTTTTCGGGGTCAGTTTAATCCAGTAGGCTACATACAAGAACCCGTGGGTTTTAACCCACTGGGGCCAGATGATCACTTCTCTGGAGATAATGCGGACGATATGGACGAGGATACGGACCCCGTCGAACCTACGAGTGCCGCTCCAAACCACCCGATCGAGATCTCCGACGGATCCTCATTCCACGGATCGCCCTATGTTGGCCCGGATAGCTTCCAAGTCATGTCCACCAGGCATGAATGGTACTATACACCTCCTCACCATTCGTCGCCTCCTCAGCAGCAGCAGCCGCAGCAGCAGCAGCATCATCAAGATTCCTCTGGGGACCCCTGATTTGTGGCAGTTACGCCACCACCTCCGCCGCCACCAGTTCAGCCGGCACCTCCTCAACCGCCAAGGCGTAGGAGAACCGGTGCCCACATGTCGGCACGAGCAGGGGACTTCCATTTCAGTTCCCCACGTCAATCCAGTGACACCCACTACCCGCCACATCAGGAGGACCCACAAATGGGTGGGCCTTCCAACCCAGCGATGCCGCAGCCGCCGCCAATGGGTTTTGACAACCCAATCCCAGCGTATACGGGTTCCATGGCATACAGCCCGTTCGAGCCGCCGATCCACAACAACTACGGGTACGCAGAGGCCGACCCTTACATGGTGGTAGCCAACTACAATGCCCTGCACCCGGAAGGACCATACGGAGCTCCATGGGGAGTTGGGTACCCAACACATGGGTACCAGATACCACCTAGGCCTATCATACGGACTCAATCGCAGCCGCCTAGGTTCTCCCCACCTGAGCATGAAGAACTCCTTCAGAGGATGGATCAGGTTGAACGGGAAGTGCACAGGGACCGTAGGGAGAGACAGACTTTCTTCCAAGGAAAAGGGAAGATTAAGAAGGATCATTGAATCCTTCCACTGTTGTTTTTCCTTGTATCCAATCAGCCCCTGCATGGGCCTGTATTTGTTTAAGCCCCTGTGTGGGTATGTATGTGTGTTTGTTTTGACCCTGCGTGGGTCTAATTTCCGTTAACCCCTGCGTGGGTATGATGTTTGCTTAAAGTCCCTGCGTGGACTATTATGTTTGTTCAAAGTCCCTGCGTGGACAAGTATGTTGATTGACCCCTACGTGGGAAATTGTTTGTTGAAAAGACCCGTTTAGGGCAGTATGTAATATTTTGAATAAATTAATGGAATGTTTGTTTTATAAATTTCATGTTTGCCATTTTGTGCATAAATAAATTATAAATGAAATAAATAAATTAAAATCATTCCTTTTGAATTAATCTGCCTACGTAATTATAAATTAAGAATCTTAGAGTGTGAAACCTAGCCTTTTGGTCATTATAAGACCGGGCCAAGATGGTAAGACCTGTTCAAAAGATTCAAATCCAAGTTAACATCTGAAAACATGTTAACACTCCTGGCAGAAGTGATTCGTTAAAATCACACGTCATTGTATATGTATAAGGATTCTTTAGAAGATTCCTAACCCAATTTAATGATCTCTGAATCAAGGGTTAAGATCATCAATTAAGATGATCATATTTTTACCATACGTGGTAATATAGTGCCTACGGGCCCTGCTCATTTCCATATGAGCCAAAAGACAGTGGTAGCTATGACTCCCTGTCAAATAAAGGTAATGAACTAGGTTCAAACCTCAAATGCTTTGATTCTCTGCAATCCTAACATATAATTTATAATTGTCCTTGTGACTAGGCCTATTGTGCCAGTATACCTTAATATTTTGATTCTCTGAAATCATAGATTAAATTAAAAGTGTCCAAGTGACTAGGCCTTTTGTGCCATAAATAAAACTGTTAATGTTTTATAATTAGGATAAATTATTATAGAAATCCTAAATAAATATGATTTATAAATTAACCAAATATGGTCTCTGTTACCATGGTTAAGGAATTGCCATAAAAGACAATTCCATAATAAACTCCCAAATAAACTATTGTCCTTGTTTTCTGCAACAGTTCAATTAAAATGGCTAACTCGGACGAGGGTAATAGTCATCCAGCGGAGGTTAATAATGACGCCCAAGTAAATCTAACGGGTGCGGAATTGAAAGCGATCATAGACGGCGCTGTTACACAGGCTTTGGAAAGGCAGTATGAAGAGTACAGTGGGACCCGTAGTAGGACCCTATCTACACAGCCTTCAAAGCCACCGTCCAAGAAGGACGACCCGAAGAAGAATGATGATCGACGCTCCTCGAACCACAGTGCTCCATCTTAGCAGGTTATACAAAATCAGGGACCCCGTGACAAGGGTTGCTCGTATAAATATTTCGTTTCCTGCAAACCCCGGGATTTCACTGGGGAGAAGGGAGCCATTGACTGTATGACATGGCTGGATGAGATGGATACGGTTGTAGACATCAGCGGATGCGCTGAGAGAGACGTGGTCAAGTTTGTGTCGCAGTCTTTTAAGGGTGAAGCGTTAGCATGGTGGAGATCTCTGATTCAAGCCACCGGAAAAATCCCATTGTACAATATGTCATGGGATCAGTTTGTTGCTCTTATCAGAGAAAATTACTGCCCTCAGCATGAGGTGGAGAAGATAGAATCTGATTTTCTATCCTTGGTAATGACAAATCTCGACTGTCAAGCTTACCTAACGAGCTTCAACACTATGTCTCGATTGGTTCCATATTTAGTAACCCCGGAACCAAAGCGAATAGCTCGTTTTATCGGTGGTTTAGCCCCCGAGATCAAGGCAAGCGTGAAAGCTTCTCGGCCAGCTACATTTAGATCAGTAGCTGACATTTCCTTATCCCTCACTCTGGATGCGGTCAGGCAGAGATCGCTGAGGAATAAGGAGGCTGAGAAGAGAAAGCGTGAAGATGATGGTTCACGAAAGTCGAACAAGAAGCACCGTGGGAACGGTGACCATAAGAAAGGATCGAAGTCAAGGAAAGATGGACATAACTCTGGTGAGAAGCCCAAATGCAAAATTTGCAAGAAACAGCACTATGGAAAGTGCAGACTCGAGTCGAACTCGCAGACTCAGTCAAAACCCTTTGCTTGTGGTATATGCAAATCCACGGATCACAAAACCTTGGATTGCAAGAAGATAAAAGACGCAACGTGCTACCGTTGCAATGAAAAAGGCCACATTAAGACCAACTGCCCGAAATACAACAAGAAGCCTGAAGAGGCTAAGAAGACTAATGCTAGAGTCTTCAGAATGGACGCAAAGGAAGCGGTTCTAGGCGACAACGTTATTACAGGTACCTTCCTTGTAAATGACGTATATGCTAGAGTACTTTTTGATTCTGGCGCTGATAAGTCGTTTGTAGACAATAAGTTTTGTGAATTGTTGAAGTTACCTGTCAAAACCTTAAAAGTAAACTATGAGGTGGAGTTAGCAGATGGCACCCTAGAAACCGTCTCTACTGTGTTAGATGGATGTGTTATATCCATTAAGAACCATTCTTTTCCTCTGTCTTTACTTCCCTTTAAGTTGGCCGGTTTTGACATAGTTCTGGGTATGGACTTGTTATCTCATAACCAGGCCCAAATTGTCTGTAACAAGAAACAAGTGGTAATAAAGACTCTGTCTGGTGAATCACTTACCATTCGGGGAGATACCCAGTATGGGCTACCTGAGCAAGCGACTATGCTCAAGGATTCAAAATGTTTAAAGAAAGGTTGTGTCATCTACATGGCACAAGTGATTATTGATGAGCCTAAACCGAAGATAGAAGACATCCCTGTCATCTCTGAATTCCCAGAAGTGTTTCCTGAAGATCTACCTGGTTTACCACCAGATAGACAAGTGGAATTCAGAATCGATATCAACCCCGGAGCAGCACCAGTTGCTAGAGCACCATACAGATTGGCACCCACAGAAATGAAGGAGTTGAGGACGCAGCTAGATGAATTGCTGGCTAAAGGTTTCATTAGACCTAGTTCATCTCCTTAGGGAGCGCCAATCTTGTTTGTCAAGAAGAAGGATGGGTCGATGCGCCTGTGCATCGACTATCGCGAGCTTAATAAAGTCACGATCAAGAATAGGTATCCTTTGCCCAGGATCGACGATTTGTTCGATCAGCTTCAAGGGGCAAGTTACTTCTCGAAGATCGATTTGAGGTCAGGCTACCATCAGTTGAAGGTTAAAGATGAAGACGTGCACAAGACTGCATTTAGGACTCGTTATGGTCACTACGAGTTCCTAGTGATGCCTTTTGGGCTCACTAATGCACCGGCCGCGTTCATGGATCTCATGAATCGCGTCTGCAAGCCTTACTTGGATAAATTCGTCATCGTTTTCATCGACGACATTCTCATTTATTCTAAGAATCAAGCTGACCATGAGAAACACCTTCGTTGTATTCTCAAACTTCTACATCAGGAGAAGCTCTATGCCAAATTCTCTAAGTGTGAATTTTGGCTATGAGAAGTCCAATTCCTTGGACACGTGGTTAGTGAGCGTGGTATCCAGGTGGATCCCGCTAAGATTGAAGCCGTAATGAACTGGCAAGAGCCAAAGACGCCTACATAAATTCGTAGCTTCCTGGGATTGGCAGGATATTACAGGCGTTTCATTGAAAATTTTTCAAGGATTGCTGCACCCCTAACCTCCTTAACTAAGAAGAAGGTTAAGTTTGTTTGGGGCCCTAAGCAGCAAGAATCCTTTGATATTTTGAAGCAAAAGCTGAGCAACGCCCCAGTACTAACATTTCCAGATGGGATAGAAGAATTTGTGGTTTATTGTGATGCTTCGCACACTGGCATGGGGTGTGTGCTTATGCAGAAAGGCAAAGTTATTGCCTACGCTTCACGACAGTTAAAGGTGCATGAAAAGAATTACACCACCCACGATTTGGAATTGGGTGACGTTGTATTCGCACTAAAACTGTGGAGGCATTATTTATATGGGATTAAGTGTGTGATCTATTCTGATCACAAGAGCCTTCAGCATCTGTTTAATCAGAAAGAATTAAACATGAGACAACGCCGTTGGATGGAAACTTTAAATGATTATGATTGTGAAATCAGATACCATCCCGGTAAGGCGAATGTAGTCGCCGATGCCTTGAGTAGAAAGGAGAGGGTGAAACCTATCCGAATCAATGCCAAGCGCATGGAGATAAAGAATAATTTGATTGAAAGGTTGTTAGCTGCACAGAAGGAAGCTGTGTTGGAATCTAACTATCCTAATGAAAAGTTAGGAGTAACTGAGGAGCAGTTATCTCTTAGCAAGGACGGACTTCTGAATTGAATGGACGAATATGGGTTCCAATGTATGGAGGACTTCGTGATGTTATCCTCCAAGAAGCCCATAGTTCCAAATACTCCGTTCATCCTGGAGCTGATAAGATGTACCAGGATCTAAAGGCAAATTATTGGTGGATAGGCTTGAAAAAGTCTGTAGCCACCCATGTAGCTAAATGCTTGACATGTGCGCAAGTCAAAGCCGAGCATCAAAAACCGTCAGGTTTGCTACAACAGCCTGAACTTCCTACGTGGAAGTGGGAAATGGTGACGATGGATTTCATCACCAAGTTGCCAAAGACAAGGAAAGGCAATGATACAATATGGGTTATAGTTGACAGACTGACTAAGTCAGCTCATTTCTTACCCATCAAGGAGACTTATAGCTCCGATATGTTAGCCCAGTTATACGTTGATAAGATTGTAGCCTTACATGGCATACCTGTGGCTATTATCTCTGATAGAGATACTAGGTACACGTCGCATTTTTGGAAGAGTTTCCAACAATCTTTGGGCACACGTTTGAATTTTAGTACGGCTTATCATCCTTAGACTGACGGTCAGAGTGAGCGTACTATTCAAACGTTAGAAGACATGCTACGTGCATGTGCGATCGATTTGGGTGGTAGTTGGGATAAGAACCTACCATTAATCGAATTCTCCTACAACAATAGCTACCAAACCAGCATTAAGGCTGCGCCTTTCGAGGCATTATACGGTAGAAAGTGTAGATCGCCTATTTGTTGGGCGGAAGTTGGAGATGTCCAATTATCAGGACCGGAGATAGTGTTCGAAACAACGGACAAGATTGTCCAGATTCATGACCGTCTCAAAGCTGCCCGAGATAGGCAGAAGAGTTACGCTGATCCTAAGCGTAAGGATTTTCACTTCGAAGTAGGTGACAAAGTCCTACTTAAAGTGTCACCCTGGAAGGGAGTGATGCGGTTTGGTAAGAAAGGCAAGCTAAGCCCGAGATACATAGGACCTTTCGAGGTTATCGAACGTATCGGGTCAGTTGCCTATAAGTTAAACTTACCAGAAGAGCTCAGTGGAATTCACAATGTGTTCCACATCTGTAATCTGAAGAAGTGCTTCGCTGATGAATCACTGGTTATACCGCATACAGATGTGCATATAGATGAGAGCTTAAAGTTTGTGGAAAAACCTTTGTCGATTGAAGATCGACAGGTAAAGAAGCTTCGAAGGAAGCACGTACCTATTGTAAAGGTCAAATGGGATGCCCGAAGAGGTCCCGAATACACGTGGGAAGTTGAATCCACGATGAAAGAAAAGTACCCTTACTTATTTCAGTAAATCTCGGGTCGAGATTTATTTTAAGGGGGTGAGGATGTAACACCTCGAAAATTCGTGTTAAATAAAATAACGACACGTGTCGTGTAAGACAAAAAGCGTTATACACTTGGATTTATTAAAAATGTTTGACAGGATTTAAAAGTGTCGTCATGTTAACTTTTGCACCTCTGAACGACCTCGTTATAAATCCCAAGACTCAAATCATATTAAAAACATCTAGTATATGTTCAAGTTCAGTTAATTATAGCAATGAATGATTCATAATTTAATTGGTGGACTCCTACGAAGAAATTCCTACGGTAACCCATAGTTTTCGGTACTTTTATAAAGAATCCAAGCAAACAAATGCAAATGGTAGGGTATGTAAATGTACAAGGCACATTTTAAGGGCCCCAAACTGATAAAACAAGGCCCAAAGTCGGATATTGAGGTTGCCCTTTCGAGTGCATGAAAGAACAAGCATGTTTGGTCCATGATGAAGCCTTGCGCACCGCAAGAACATCCTTACGGTGCGCAAGCAGTGCCCAGTTCGAACAGAAAGTTACTGGTTGCTGTTTTAAGCGCAATTTCGACTTTTAAACGGTTTTCCTCATATCCCTTGGCCCCTAAAAAACCCCTAAACATGTAGGACACCTGTGGGAATGTTATGGTTAGTGCTAGACTTATTTGTCAACACCTTATGGTGCCTTAGTTCACTATATAAGGCTTCTATGTGCAACACTTGATCATTCATCCATCAAACAATCCTCTGATCAATTGTGGAGCACAAGAGCACTCTCCAGGACTTCCTAATCAACCATTAAACACTTGTAAGTTTGCCTAACCTTCTCTAATTAATTTTAGCTTAGTTAATTAGCTAAAAGTCAAACCGTCGTAATTACGGTTTGACTTCGAGATTAATGATTAATGGCTCAGGCATATCTCGAATCAAGAGTAGTTATAAGTTGGTATTTATGTGGGTAATAAAACCTCAAAAGGGTTTCCCCTGATCACCACTCTAACCAGGTCAAAAGTCGGGTCAAACTTATATTTAAAAAGTCAACAGGAAGCCTAAAATGCTATTTATGCATAATTAACATTATAGATCATATACAACCTGTTTGATCATTGTTATAACTTAGTAATAAGTATAAGAACATGTCTAAACATGTTCAACCCGACAATTTCCTGTTTAGACCCGGTTCGGAACCGAAAGTCACATAGTTTGACTTTCACTTTGACTTTCAGTTCTGACCCGTTTAGGCATGTTTTAGAAATGACTCAGAGCTTTAATTGGACTAGGTTACATGTTAGTACAACCCTCTGTGATTATACACCTTGGTTCATTAGTTATCCAATTAATATGCGCGTTTCCGTTAATTGCTCATATGTTGACCATTATGCCCTTATTACCTTAAAACGTGATTTTTGGAAATGTAAAAGAGTAAAAACTTTAATTACTGGTATATAAACTTGTATGCAAAGTTTGACATCAGTTTGACTTGTAGATTAAGAGTTATGCTCATTATCGCAAATTTAAAGCGTTATGTTAATAAAACGGCGTAATTAGCGTATAGCCTAGTTAAGCCTACTTTTTGATATCAAATATTTTACCCACTAATGTAATATATTATTTTGGTATTTTTAAAGATTTTTAATTAATTTTAGGCTGAGCATAACTAGTAGTCGTAGGCTTAATCCGGTAATTGTCGGTTTTGCCCTTACGGGCCATAAAATGAGTTTTACATATCTAAACGACTCCAAACCTCTTGCTACTGATCACATATGATAAATAAATTATTTTAAGCCTTCTAGAAATATAAAAATATCAGATTTAAGTATCGAACCCGGAAATGGCCTTTAATCGCCTTATTTCGGGTTTTTAACGCATAGTATGTTTTAAAATCATATTAAATAATTATCCCAAGTTAAATAAAATGTTTATGCCATGTGCATCCAAACAAATTTTAAATCATTTTTCCAAAATGAGTCAGTTGAATGTATTTACCAGTGTAAACTGACGTATTTTCTCAAAAAGATTAAATGCAGGTACTAAGCGAAATTGGCTGGGATTTCTCCTTAGCATCATTAGAAGTCTCGCAAGCTTAAGATGCCTGAAGTCTGTTGAACCATTAATACTATTTTATTTTCGATCCGACTGTGGATAAACTTCCGCATATTGTGACATTGATATACAATATTAAATTCGGTTGTATCATAGTTTTAAATTTGCTTCCGCTGTGCATATTATATATTGTGTTGTTTGACTATTATGTTGCCAACCACGTCACGATACTCCCCCACCGGGCCCACCGGTGACACGTGGAAATCGGGGTGTGACAGTTTCCAATTCGAGTATGCGATTATTAGCGACGTTTCACGGCCATCGCGGAGGGTAGTATAGGTCCTTTCTCGACGTCATCGTGAACGTTATTGCGAGTTGTGCCACAATGACTGACGGGGTACCATTCACTCGTATTATCATCATCGTCACGACGACTGGAGTTATAGCACTCACCCGAGAGTCTTTGTTAGCGTTAATTGTCTGCGTTCGACACATCACGACCACTGAGAAGGGTAGAATAGGTCCTCACTCAATGCCTCCGTGAGCGTTAGTGTTCGTGATAATTGTGTATAGTATAGCAATATTGTGTTTCGAAAATATGCAATTATCCTTCGAATAGCGATATATACGATATAGTTACATTATGATCCGAATCTCTGGTGCTAGGCGTAACGAGTATAACGAGTAGTAACAACGCACGAAAGTGCGGGTTGTTACAACTCGAGAGGAGAGTACATTGTGAGGGGTGTGTAGCATGTGTTCAATTGTAAACATGTTAGTTTTAGATAGACAAGTCTTAAGTATTATAAGTTGCATGAGTTGCTTGTCAGACTGTCAATCTCGAATGTGTTAGTCTATGGGACAGGTATGACTTGGGAACTTAACATGTTGAATTGGTTAAGGGATTTAGAAGTGTTGTTACTGTGGTGAGTAGTTCTAAGTTGGTTTGCTTGAGGACAATCAAATGTAAGTGTGGGGATGTGATGGATGGGTTTAGGAATGTGATTTATATGTGTTTAATG
This sequence comes from Helianthus tuberosus, assembly GCA_030545235.1. Taxonomy (NCBI): domain Eukaryota; kingdom Viridiplantae; phylum Streptophyta; class Magnoliopsida; order Asterales; family Asteraceae; genus Helianthus; species Helianthus tuberosus. Next base: position 146,961,941 of record CM060429.1, read on the forward strand.
TCTAATCTTATGCATATTTGGTTGTTTATATGTGTGGAATTGGATAACTATGAGAAAATGATGTTTTGTAGGTTAAATACGAAGATTGGATTAGTTTTGGGGAATGTTAATGGATTGAAAATGAAGATATTAGAAGATGGCATGATAGAGGGTTGAATTACGAAGACGTGGGCGAAAACGGAGTTAAAACGAAGAAGTTATGAAGAAAATAATTTTGGAAGAATCTGCCGACCGTAAGCTACGGTTCACCAACCGTAGGCTACGGTTGGGTGCAGATGTTTGGTCAGAGTTTTGGAACCGTAAGCTACGGTTCCCAAACCATAGCTTACGGTTTGGGTTATGGAAAAACGCGAAAATTAATGTTTTAAAGTATATTAGGGTTAAGGAATAGAGGCATTCATTATCTCTTCTTCAAGGACGATCCTAAGCACTTCAAGGGCTCTAAGTTCAAGACTTTTTCACTCCAATCCATCAATTCTCTTACTGAATCATCCACTACGATCATGAACTCTTCATCAATTCAAGCTTTTGTTGACTTTGTGACCGAGATGAACGGCTAAACTTTTATGGTTTCCTCCGGATGGAGGGTTTTTGTAAGTTAGATGATACTATGTGTTTGCTATAATCGTTTTGACTTAGTGATCTAAGGATTCGATGCTTTTCACCTTGATTTGATTTACTGGTTGTAAACGATTGCATTTATTTAAACCTTATTTCTAAGCATTCAGTTCCCGAGAGTTCTAGTAATTGGGATATATTTGTCATGGGATTAGGGTTGGTAATTGTAATTGATAATCATTTGATAACCTCCCGTTATGTATTGACCGGAGTACTTAGTCGTTGGTTATCATAATTAGTTAATCAAGTTTAACACTTATGTCTATGTAGGTGTCACGATTAAACACATAGTTGAAGCTAACTGTAAAACCTGAAATCTGGAGGAACCACCTCCTCTCTTATTGATTCAAATCTCAATTTTTGTTCGTTAATTTAGATAATTTTCATAAACAATCAAACCGATTTTCCAATTCAGTAGTAGTTAATTAATACTTTTCATTACGACACTTTCCACAATCCTCCTCTGGTTCGATATCTGACTTACTCTAGCTACTAGTTTATTTCGGTTTTTGCATGTCCTTAACGACAGACATCAGCGGGCAACTCACCAAATTTAGTGGTTATTTACATAAGGCAAAGCAAAACCCAAAAAGTGGTGAAACCGAAGCCGACTTTGTTACAAATGCATTGGTTACACACAAATGGAATGTGGGGAGCGACTTCTGTTTCATGCATTGTTGGGACATTTGTAAGTTCCATCCCAAGTGGGCGAATATCCCCAGTGGTAGCGAAACTAACACGTCTTCCAAAAGGTCAAGGACACCCTCGTCCCAAGCCCAATCGGATGCACGGGATCAAGAGTTGGAGCCCGATGTGGATGATTCGTCAAACCGGCCAGAATACGGAAGAGATGCCGCAAAAAGGTACGCTCAAAAATCAAGATCGGGTACGCCATCGCCTTCAGTTGGGAGTTCTGGCTTGCGTAGGGGAGTATACAGCGATCAGTTGGAAGACATTGCATGCAAGTTAGATACATTTAACGTATTCCAACAACAAATGGCCGAAATTCGGAAAAGCAAAAAAGCTAGGGATGCCCTGAAATAAAGACGAGATGATATGAAATTTCTAGCCCAGTCCATCGATCACCTATCAGGTGAAGAGTTGGAACTAATGTTGGAGACGAGAGAATAGATAAAGAAAAAATATTCCAAGCACTAGGAATTTTTTATGTAATTTCCTTTATTTTAATGACAAGGAATTTAAATTTGTTTATAAAAAATAAAAATATGGAGGTTTGGGCTGGCCACGCCCCAAACCACCGCCCCACCATACCGTCTTCAATGTGGGTCAACCCAGCGAAGCCCACCCAAGCCACGTGTCAAGCCACGCCCCAAACCCCGCCATACCCCACAGTCTTAGTCCCAAATCCAAAACCAGCCCTTTACTTTAGTCACTTTCACATATTCCAATTTCTATAAAACATGATGACTATTAAAACCCTGAATTAGTAATTCAGAAATGAAAGTTTAGCTTCACAATTAAAAAATAACGATAAACTGCCAAAATGGTCTGTGAGGTTTGGTCGCTTTTGCCACTTTAGTCGAAAACTCAAACCTTTTGAATCTGGATCCATGTGGTTCCAATTTTGTTGTCATTTTCATCCAAAAGCAAAATCTGATCATATTTTTTAGTTAACATCCAGCTTTTTTGTAATGAATGGCAAAATGGTCAGATTTTTTAATTTGTTATAATAAAACGTTAAAAGACCATTTTGCCCTTCATTAAAAGGAAAGAAAAAAGACAAAAAAGCTGGTTCTTAACTGAAAATCTGACCAGATTTTGATTTTGGATGAAAATGACAACAAAATTGAAACCACTGGGCCCAGATTCAAAAGGTTTGAGTTTTGGACTAAAGTAGTAAAAACAACCAAACCTCAGGTACGATTTTGAAAATAAAAGGGTAAATTACGCTTTTCGTCATTTATGTTTGTACCGGATTGCAATGGATGACCTTTAACTTCAATAATTATAGGCACAGTCCTTTTTTTGCAAAACTCATTACACGTTACGTCCTTTAGCACTAACTATGTTAAAATTTTCAGTGAAGTTTATTCACTCAAGGGTATTTTGGTCAATTCATGTTTTTATCTAAATGTTTAATAAATAAAACCAAAAAAATTACATATACCCTTCATCTTCCCCAATCTCCTAACATTATAACCCTAACCATCACATCTTGCCACCACCACCTCATCCTGCCGCCACCACTCCGGCCACACCCACCGCCCCTTTGCAGATCTGCAACCTAGTTGTTTCCTGTGTTGTTTTTCATTAATCAGCTTCTATGTATTTAATATGATTCCCAAATACAAAACAAAACCATTTTGTTAAACTAAAGTGAAATTCAACTACACAATGCTTAACAAATTTGCATAACATGAATGTCAACAGTTCAAACTTTCTTCTAATATTTACCAACTAAAATTTGGGATTTTGAGAAACGATAAACCCACTTACTTTCAGATTGGATCTGAGATTCACCAAGTCTGCAGATTCATCATGATATGGCAGGTGCAATTAGTTTGACCAACAACAAAAGTCAAAATACGCATCTCTACCTTCTACACAAAAAAAAGTATTCATGGATTCTCCATTACCATTACCACCATCTCTCCACCACATTTGACCCCTCAACAATGGAACCATCTGACAACAAATCAGTCCTCCAATTTCTCAGAACAAACCATCTTTCAATCTCTGAATCTGCACCGGTCGTAACAATATCGAGTGAGATCGGAGCGGTGTTGGCTTTGAGGCGATCGAGAGGAGGAGGATGGTGACGGTGGAGTAGAGGTAGCGGCGGAGAGGAGGAGGATGGTGACGGGAGAGTAGAGGTAGCGGCGAAAAAGTCTCCGCTATCTACGGTGGATGGTTCGGGTTTTCCGATTGTCTTGTAATGAGACCAGGTTTTATAGCTGGTGGGGGTTCTCTAAAATAGAGAGGAGCCGGAAATTGTGGTGGTGGGGAAGGGAGCTGGATGTGGGTAGTGGTTGTAGATGAGAAAGAGAGGGGGAAGGGGCAGAGATATTTAGAGAGAGAGAGTAGAGAGAGGAATGGGGCATGGATTAAAAAGAAAAACAAGTAAACTTTTACACTAAATTGACAAACTTACCCTCATGTGCAAGGCACATGCCTTATTTAACTGAAAATTTTAACATAGTTAGTGCTAAAGGACGTAACGTGTAATGAGTTTTACAAAAAAGGACTGTGCCTGTAATTATTGAAGTTAAAGGTCATCTATTGCAATCCGGTACAAACATAAAGGACGAAAAGTGTAATTTACCCAAAAAAAAAGTAAAACCATAAAAGAGTTAGGGTGGAAACCGGGTTACCGAAAAAAAGACCCACTCGATCCGAACTCCTAAGCGAGAAAAAAAACCCTAGCCAAGAAGCTTCACTCTCTCGACATCTCCCCATCTCACTGGTACTGGTAAGTGTTATTGCCATTTAAGTTTCCATATCGGAGACCTGTTCCTGATCACCTTGCTCGTATTGTTGGTGTGACAGACTATTCAAGCTTCAATTCGGATCCACAATCGAGACTCATTTGTGGTAATCTTATCGTTATGATTTTCCTTTCCATTTACTACTATATGCATATTAGAGTCAGGGGCGGATCTACGCTTCTCCGGGGGGGTTCCCGGGAACCCGTTTGGTTTGTAATTTATAGTGTAAAGCTATATACAAAATTCTGAAGGAACCCCTTAATATTTTGTAGGGGAAACTTATAAACAAATATCTAGACCGGTGTAGTGGTAAATCTGCGCGCTTCTTAACAAGAGGTCTCGAGTTCAAAACCATTTAAACCCGTTTTCCCATTTTTTTTGCTTTTTTTTTTTTTTTAATTTAAAAACAAATTACATCTAGGGTTAACTTTAGTTAGGTCTTCACTCCTGCTCCTTTCTTTAACAAAACAGAAACTCAAAACACAGAGCCACCGTCTTCACTCTTCAGCCTCGTGCCCTTGTCTCCACTCTCCTTCCAGCCACGCCACAGCCCTCGCCGGACTACAGAGCCACCGTCTTCTCCGCCTCTCTCAGTTTTTTTGACCGATTTTGAATCTTTGATAACTGGTAAGTAAGAACTAAACCCTTAACCCTATATTTTGATTTTACATTAGAGTGGAATTCTTTAAATGATTAAATCTTCTAGTTGGTAGGTACGGTTATAGAATAATGATATGATTATGTGATTGTGAATTTGTGATTGTAAGAAATATTGTTTTATGCATACGATTTTGTTAATTTCATTGTGTTATTGTTAGTTTTTTTTTGGGTAAATAAGCTTTCTAATGCTATAATATTCGTAAAGACTATGTTATTTATGTTTCGTGTTTTTAAGTTTATCATGACGATGTTTTTTCATTCTTGTATCGTATTTTTATTATGTTATGAACTTTACCCGACCCGAATCGTCGAACCGTTCCGTATTTTTTTATGTTCGGACACTTAGAAAAAGGAACCCCTTGGAAAAAATTCCTGGATCCGCCACTGATTAGAGTTTACCAGTTATCGCAAGCATGAAGAAAAGAAGTATTATCAAATGTTTACTTTATCGAAATGTGATTGATGAAAAAGTTCATTTTGTTTTATGTTATTAGCTTAAAGCCTGCCATTGCTGATTAACATTAGGGGTGTTTGGCTAAGTTTTTCCACATCTCCTTGTAACTTGAATAGGAAGAAAAAGTCACTTTTGAGAAGTCCAAGTCAGGATATCATAATTTTTTAAGCTGCTTATAACTTTTCAAAAACAAAATTACCAAATTAACACACATAATAATGCCCTACACATATCTCCTGCTGTTTCTTTTCACCACAGCGACCTCCGGCTCCCATTTCCGGCCCCCAGTTCCGGCGCTTAGGTCAGTTATAGATTGTTCAATTTGTTTGTTTGATTTGTTTAATTTGTTCAATTTCTGCTGTTTCCGTTGATTGTTCAATTTCGTCACTGGTAGATCCTCACTGCCCTTTCTGTTGATTGTTCAATTTCGTCACTGGTAGATCGTCACTGCATTTTATTTATTATAATTTGTTTGTAGTATGTAATTCTTGTATATACAGAATCTGTGTTGAAGTGGGGTTTAATCATAGAATTATTATGTTGCTAATAAATTCTAATACTCTTTGGGAAACGGCACGTTACGCCTCAATTTACTTTCTTTTTGGGTTTAATCAGAACTGTGGCCTGTGACCTCCTGCAGGCCTCTTGAGGAACTGTCATGATGATTGATTTTGTTGATACAGTTAGCACATAAGGTAGTGTATGTTCTTGAGACTCTGCGTATCATGTATGTGTTAGCTTCGTTTTGAACCAGATTCAGCAGGCCCGTTACACCTGATTTTGACCAGAATACATGGAGCGCGCTTCTAAGCGCGTGTCGCTCTACTCTTGGAGCGCCACTTCAAGGGGCTTCTCATAACCAAACACCTCAGCCAATAAAAAGCGTTTTTCTGATTGCTTCTAGCGCCTCACGCGTGCCTAAGGCACACTTTTCTAAACCAATGTTATTGTTGATCACCCAAGTTACTACCGCTACTGCATTTTTCTGAGTGGTTCGACTACCTTGACTGATTTGGAACCATTGCGTCCCAACATACCATTATTCATGAATAAGCTAAGCCAAACACTCTTTAAAAAACAACTTATTGACTTATAAGAGAATGTCCCTTTTAGCCATTTTACATGAATAAGCTAAGTCAAACACTTTTTAAAAAACAACTTATTTTCCCACCCTATAAGCTAATCCAAACACTTTTTTAAAAACTCCTTTTCAAAAAGTTATAAGTCAAGTTCTTTTAACAAAAAGTCCTTTTTGAGTTAAATAAGCTTAGCCAAAGAAGCCCTAAGGGGTTTTTTTATGTTCTTGTTGCTGTTGCAATTTGGTCAGCTTCTTTAGTCTTTACATATTTCAGCTGGTGTGCTTTTGTTGATTTAGAAGATATTTTCATTTGTCAATACTCAATAAACTGTGCTATTGGAGCTGAACTATGTTCTTGTATTTGTTTTTGCACTGTTGTTGGCCCAGTAGTGAAATACAGTTTACAAAATGTTGTTCTAGGGTATGTAGAAGTTGAAAAAAAGGACCAACTCATTTGCTTTCTTGGTTTTAAAAAGCGCTTATGAGGCGTCGTGTTCATGGTTTGGTTTTAAACCGTGAAACCACCCAAACCGGTCATCAGTTTGGTTTCTCGGTCGATTTTTTCCTTTAACTTTCGGTCGGTCGGTTTTAAAACTTTCAAACCATAACGAACGGTTTGGCTTATGGTTTATAGCAAAAAGCGGTCGTATAAAACCGGACCGGACCGTAACATTTAATAATATATTTTAGTTGTTTAGATATTTCATATTATATAATATATATTGGTTATTTGTATTTTATATTAAGTTTAGTTAAAATAAACTACAATAAAATGGGCAGAATAATATTTGAACTATAAAGTGGAATTGATGGTTTTATATTAGCACTCACATTCACCTGTATATCTTTCTGTATGTAGAAAAAAAGCTTTTCATCTTGTTATGTTATATTTCCTATTCTGATGCCTCTTATCTTATGTTTATGTCTCTGCTTTTCAACTTTTAAACTTCCTTTCTCGTTCTGTAATGTATTTTGGTTTAATCTTTATGTTATGCACATTCTGGTTGTTTTGGACACCCAACATTTTTACGTATATTTGATACTTTGTTTTAAGCTTGTATTGTGGATAGCATGGGCGATACTTATATTTGATTTTGGCATCTTTATTTTACATATTACTAATTTTATATTTTATATAAAGGTCCAAATAATCCTAAACCGTGAAACCAAACCGTTGGTAACAGTTCGGTTATAAATCTTAACGGTTCGGTTTCGGTTTTCGATAATTAAAAACCGTTACTAACGGTTTGGTTTACGCTTTGACTTGAAAACCGTCAAACGTGAGGCACAATTCCGTGTGCTACTAACTGCTTGAGGCAAGGGGTGTACAAAAGGCGCATGTAAAAAAGGCTTGAGATGTAGAAGATTGTACATAGAGGTTATTTATATATCAAATCATATATAGAGGCTGTCTATTCTAAGTTTTGGGTATGCGATGATAGATGCCTGTTATGGGAATTTATGTTAAAAAGACTTCACCTTTCATTTTTAAAACCAAGTTTGCATTTACATGCAATCAAATTGCATACAAATTACCTTTCATAAGAATTGTGCCTCTCTTTGAATGGAAACATGACAAGGATGCATGACATGAATCATGATTCTTCCGTGCTTACTGTCTGAACTAAATTAAGCAACGTGAACTAACTTAAGCAATGTTGTAACGGGTCAACACGGGTCGTTTTTAGCATTTGTCAGAACTTGTTGTGTTCACCCGTTAAGGCATTTTAACATTTTTTTGTATTTCATTTACATCATAATTAGAACTTGTTGCTAACTTTTCAGGAAGGTGAAATGGCAATGAACTGCATCAAGTCATTGAGAAATCTTCCCGTTACAAGTGGATTAGGAGCTTCTAGAACATTTGCTGCCGGGGCTAAAGCCAAGAAAGGCAAGGGTGGGGCCGCCGCCGATGCTCCAAAACAGTCAACTTTAAGCAAAGAAGTCAAATCCACAACTGTTGTCGGGGCAAATATCCTTAAAGATGGAACCGACCCTAAAATACTACCCGACTCTGAATACCCGGATTGGCTATGGCACCTTCTGGACAAGAAACCGGCTTTGAGTGAGCTTAGAAGGAAAAATATAGAAACTCTCCCTTATGAAGACCTAAAGCGGTTTGTGAAGCTCGATAATCGGGCAAGAATCAAAGAAAACAACACTACCAGGGCCAAGAACTGATTCAAGTTTAGAATCATCAAGAATTTTGGGTATGTAATAGATGATTATTGCCTATCATGCTATAAACTGGTGCTTTTGTTCTTTAGTCTATCCACCCTCTTTGGTTAGTTCATGCGAACATATTTTAATAATGTTTGAAACTGGACATTTGTTTTCTTATTTGAGCAATTATCATGTTCTTTTGGCATCTTGTCATTGTTTTCAATGAGTATCGGTATCAGCAGACCAGACTAGTGGAGTAAAAAAAGCAAACATTAGGCTCTCGCCAAAACCTCTCCTTGTTCACCAAGAAGCCAAGTCTCCTTGTTCGCCAAAACCTATAATGTGAATCCTTCCTGTAATTAACTCAAGATATTACACGTAGAAATCAGAAAAATTCTATATTGGAGCAAAAAAACAACCTGATTGTTTGGAGGGTTTATAAACAGATCAAACTAATCAAACCGTCCAAATCAAAACAACTCGGTTTGTTTAAAATGTATATTGTTCAGTTTGTGGTTTAGCACTTGGAACTGCTGTATTGCCACCAAGATACGCGCAGGTAGACTGGGTATCGTAATAACACCAAAACGAGTGATTTACCTTTTTGGATTTAGCTTTCACTCGTGACACAACACACCCTTAGTCACGTCATAATGAGCACTCGTTGTGATTAGTCTCTGCCATGAGAATAATGATCGGGGCAGGACATATGTGATTGATGCTAAGAGAGTAAGTAGTTGAAAGAACTGAATGCCTTCTTCTCACTGAAAATAGATTTAAATACCTCTTGGAGAGTGTGGCTTAGAGAACATTTTTCATCATGAGACTTTGCTGCTGCAGGCATAGTAGGACAACTAGTCAGGCCTTTATCTAGTGCAGTAGTGCCCACAAGCTTTATTTTCTGGGAAATGGTTCTATCCATCAATCTTATATTGCACAAAGTATCTCACTGGACTTGATGCATGGCGGCGGGTTACCATTGGGTCTTGGTGCGCCTGTATGTAAGATCCGGGCTACTCGTTTAGGTCTGACAAGTGAATAAGGTCTGGTCTGGTTCTATTTGTTTACCCGTCTTTACCCCTTAACTACATGATGTCGGACGTCCGACCCTTGGTCAGGCGTTGACCATCTAAGTGGATTTCTTCTTGTGTAATGTTGAGCGTTCTTATTTGTTCTTATCCTTGACACCATGCATCTGGTTGTTCAGGGTGCGACTTATTCCGATGTAATTATACAAGTCTAGAAGTTACCCCTCATGTCATGTAAACGAAACCAGTGTTATTAGCATTTCACAGTTATTTATTTTTCATTTTTATCTATTAGGGTGGAGGGAGTCGTTCAATCACTTTAGGGTGGTTGAGTTATTCTGTAGCCAATAATATCATGCCATGTCAAGTCCCCATTTTGCACTCAATCACTAGCAATGGTTCAATCACTATTAGGGTGTTTGGGTTATATATTTTTTATTTCTAGAAATTGTAAATTATGCATAAATAAATAAAACATATTTTAAACTAAATAAAAGTACTTTTAATTAAAAAAACACATTACATACTTAAAACTAGAAAATTAAACCATAATAAACCTAAAATTTAGAAATTGCATGGCCAATTATATTTTTTTGCGATACCCGTTTCCGCGCTAGAATAAACGGCAACATCTCGGGTGAAGCATGGTCGTGTGGCTTAGTAAATGTCTCCAAACCCCGATCATACAAAAGTTGTTTCACAGCCTCGCGTTGTTCCACCACTAACGCTATGGTGTCTTCCTCGCGTTCCTTTTTTATATTTGACAACTTTATCGCCCGTGCTTTTTTTTTTCTTGTTTCATAAGAGTGTATTGCGCGAGCTTCTCGGTCAAAGCCGTTTTGCTATCGGTTGGTGATGTTGCGGGCCTCTTTTCTTTCTTTTTTGGTGTTGTTGGTGAGGGGTCTACGTTTATGTCCGGTATATCGCTAGTGAACTCAGTTCCCGGTGTCCCCGTATTGTAGTTACCCGAATCGGACGACTTTCTTTTTTAGAGCGAACTTCCACTATCTTCACCCAACAATGTTACCGGTGCCCATTTGTCATGTTTACTAACAACCTCCCATGCCTCAATATGATGAAAACCACTCGGGTATTTTGATTTGAAATCTTTTAAACCCCTATTCATGACCTCGACATCGCCACACTCACTAACACGAATACGATCCTACATATATAACAAATATAAAGTAAAAAATAAAAAAACAAAAACAATGTTATGGAAAATATTTATTAAATGTTCAAAAAAAAATGTTACCGCTTGTTGCCAAAGGTCGTTGAAGTAGTTTATCTTAGTCAACATAGGGATCCATTTTGAACGTACTTGATGAACTGTTTGAGTACTTCCGCCGACCGTTTCGTTGTAATGCTCGAGAACTTTTTCCCAAAAACCGTCCCATTTTTGTTGGTTGCCTTTTTTCTTGTTTAAAGAACAATGAACTCATGCCTTGGCTAAGGCCTCTTCTTGTTTTTTCGTCCACCTTTGACGCCCCGCCTTGACTCCCTTTTCTTTCGGCTCACTTGCTTCACCAATATCATCGTCTTCATCCTCATATTCTTCTTCGTCCTTGCCACTATCTACATCCAAATGTTGTGTTTCGGGGACAACCTCTAAATCTTGGTCTTCAACGTAGATGGGAAGTGGGCGCTCGTCATTCTCTCTTGGTGATTGAATTGGCGGGCTCCTAAATGCAAACGGATCGAAGTCGGTTGTGAAGCTTGGGTGTGAAAATATTTGTGGTGAAAAATTAGGTTGGGTGCTATAAAAAGTCGGTTGTGAAGATTGGGGGTACAAAAATTGAGGTTGAGAGGTTGGTGAATATCCATAGGAGGTTTGAACCAGTGCACTCGGACCTCTAGAATCACCTTGTCTCGTTTGCGAAACTTTTTTTCTTGAATCCGATCCTCGGCTAGCGGAACCTTTTTTCTTGGGCTCACTTTTGTTTTGTTTATCCATGGTGTTTGTGGGTGTAGAAAGAGAGATGTTTAGAAAGAGTGGTGTGTTAAAAATGATTAAAAAATGTGGGTTAAATAAAAAAAATCCAACGGTCAAAATGGGGTGCAACGGTCAAAAAAAATTTCCCTGTTTTATCAACTATCATCGGCGAGTATACACCGAAAGAACCCATCCCCGCTCACCGACTTATTGCCGACAGCCGATCACCGATCGGTGAAAACAAGTCCCCGAAGGGTTCACCGAAGCGATACCGTGTACCCTTATATTCATGTAACATCCTTATCATTAAAAAATAATATTTATCATTATAAAAATAAATGAAATACGCTTTAGTAGTTTACAAGATAAACTTGTTAACCGTAAAACCCTTGAAACCAAACAATTTGGTTTATCATTTCCTAGCACTATAAGACTATGGGGTATGGGGCTTGGGTTGGGGCGTGGGTTTGGGCGTAGCCCCTTGGGGCGGGAGTTTTAAGTCGGGCGTGGGGCGGGCTAGTGGTCCTGTGTGGCAGGCTTCTATTCGCTTGGTGGCCATGTGTATTTTTTAAGTTTTTGTAAAGAAAAATTTAATAAACTGCCAAGCCACGCCCCAACCCAAGCCCCGCCATACCCCATCCAAAGTGGGTTTGAGAATTGGGTTTTGAAATTACACGTGTCAACCCATGCCCCAACCCAAGCCCCACCACCATACCCACGGTCTAATCTGAGTCATTTGAAATAAATTTATAATGAAACCAGACAAATCAAAACTTAATCTAAGTCATTTGACGTAAAATCTATAATAAAACTAGACAAATTAAAACTTTACGTGAAGTAATCAGTAGCTAATAAGTAAATGATTCCTCTCTTGCCATAATTTCTATCATATCTTATTACATTTACAGTAAAAAATTATCTCAAAATATCATTTTCACAAATACAAAATTTTCATTACTAATTAAGTAATTCTATTCTATATCCTACATTTATAAAGAGGGTTAACAGTAACTATTTTTTATTATTACTTTGAAAAAGTTGAGTCAATAAAGGGCTGCCACCTGTATTTCACTAATATTTTTTATTTTCTTTTTAATTTTTCACACCATAAAATGTATATATAAAGGAATAAACAAAAATAATTACCAAAATCTAAGATACATCAAGTGGTTAAGTTGTTTTACCTTGTAATTGAGAGTACCAGAATTCTATCCCAACAACTGGCAATAATGTGCGTTTTATTTTAATGGTTTGGCCACTTCTATCTATATATATAAATTGTTTTTTTTTTAAATACTATTGTATTATAATTATAACTACAATTTAGACCCGCGGGCGTTGCCCCGCGAGCTAGTGGATTTTACTGTGTGTGAGTGAGACATTGTTTTCACATGCTTTATTTATAAAACTCATGAATCCTTTATTTATAAAACTCATGAATCCTTTATTTATAAAACTCATGAATCCAATTTCTTTCACGCTCCATAACCAAACGGATTGACCCCAAAATAAATGTATCAATAACCATTAACCAAACAATACTAACTAATCAAAAGTGCACCATCAGCAACATATTAAATTCAGAATACGTATACTAAAGCATTTCCATCAAGAGTTGGCTATTTCAAATGTGCACCATCAGCAACATATTAATTCAGAATACATATACCTTTGGTATCCACAATTTGGGTGTGGTGTAGTTTGCAATGGGACACCTTTAAGTTGAAAACATGAACGGTTTCCCTGTCACTTGAAACAATCAAACTTTCAGCCATCGTAGAGCAAGCAGGGTTGTAGATATCTGCTCTATCTGCACCTCTCGTTACCTGAATTCAATGCGAAATCACTAATTTCAAGGACGATAAATAACAAATTTTTATAGCATTTATCAATTAGCAAATGCAACTTGTTGGCAAAACAACAGATCACTAATATGCATACAAATAAAAGCAAGGGTATCACGTTTGGAACAAAACCACAGTTGATATGTATTTTATCTTGAACACATTCTACAGCCAAATTTTGAAGATATTCACTTATACTCTAGGATTTGGAGGCTGTGATGAGGTGGCGGCGGGTGGTTGTGTCGCGGTGGTTAGGGGTGTTCACGATTTGGTTTGAAACTGTGAAACCATCCTAACCGGTTATCGGTTCGGTTTCACAATCGGTTTTTATTTTTGTTTTTTGGTCAGTCGGTTTGAAAATTCTCAAACCGTAGGGAACGGTTTGATTTGCGGTTTACATGGGAAACCGGCCGCATAAAACCAGACCGTACCACAAGATTGTGGTATTAAGATTTTTTAAATATTTTATTTTATACAAGTATAGAGAAACTTTTTCTAGTGAACCTAGGCTTAGTTAACCAATTTCTAATAGCTATAACTAAAATATGTTAATGAGTAACTTTTCTAACTTAATTGAATACTGGACTTCCATTTCTAGTCTGTCATGTTAGGCTCAATATATAGGCAAGTTATATCTCTTTATTTTTGCAATCCTATGATTCCTACACCACAAAACAGTGCACGGGTAAATCTTTTTTTTTGTCAGCTTGATCATAAACTGCAGCTGCAGCCTCGGTTGTTTAAAATGTACACGACCAAACACCGGCGCCTTTGCTAGGAGCGCGTATCTCGGATGCCCATTTCCCCCATGGCCTTTGTGTTAAACAATAGTCTCCTATATTGACACTAACATATGTCAAAAAAGCAATTAAGGTTTTACTATATGACTATTTTGACACAGGTACGCATGAGACACTACCTCAAGACCCTGAGGTGTTTTCCATATCGTCGTGTGTGCCTCATGCCCCAGGCGTGTTTTTTTAAACAAAGACATTAAATTGATATATATACCTTACTTTCGTAGGCAGTAACATCATAGCGAGTGAAACTGCACTCCCTTCAGGCGATCCTCCCACTTTAAACATAACAATAGGGAACAATTTTAGCTTTAAACGATATCGACAACCATATAGTAGTAAGCTTTCAAACACTACCTCTCCAATGAGCAGAGAATTCAAGAAAGCAAAAGGTGGCTCCTTATTGTCACTGAATTCACTCTTTTCAGTTTTTCGGATAACATATAAAGTACCTTCGCCCCTGAATCAAATCAAACCACATGTTAATTTACAAAATAACATCATCCATTCATCATTCATTCATTCATTCAATTTATCATATAAACCTTCATACTGCAATAATTTTTAGGTTTTGGTCGGACAGATGGAATGTTACAGAAAATACCTCATCGCCGGGATAATCGGTGGACTATTAGTAGTAACAAATCGAAAACCCTCTCATCTTTTTATTGTAAACCCAATCATCACCGTCTATCTTGACCTCAACCACTTCGGTTTTGGCGATTTCTTTGTGACTGGTGGTCACCAACATAACCCATCTTAACCATCATTCAACAATAGCAGTGATGACGAACGACCACTATACGTGGCGTCGGCGATGGCGGATGTCAGTGGGCGAGGAACGGCAGAAACGATCAGCAGCGGTGGTGACCTGACTTGGAGAGAATGCTCGGAGACAGGTGACACATAGGAGATTTTTTATGAAGAAGGGTTTTTGTGTTGAGGAAGATAATGTGTAGACAAGCAAGCAGACCACAAATTCCAATTTTTTTTGAAAAGCACCCAAAGGCAAGAGTACTGCTATCCTATGCTGAAACATGTTGCTAAATTAGAATGGATAAATATTAAATTTATATTAATTGCCTGTTTCTGTACTTTTCACCACTAATATTTAGTAAATTTTATATTTATTTATATTTTAACAATTATTATTATTATTATTAAAATTACTTTATTTTCCCTTTTAATTTTTAAACCCTTTAAACTATAAATAATATAAGTTTTTAACTCATTTAATTTAATTTTCTTCCGATAGCTTGAGTTTATGAACTTTAAAAAATAAATAAATGTTGTTTAGTTCGGTATAAATTTTGTTGACATTAGAGTTGTATTAGATATAGAATATTTTTATCGAGTGCCGGTATCATACCAATACCTTGAGAAACTGTATCTATTCCGACCAAACAACATCGGTATTATCAGAACCAATATTGGTTTGGGCATTTACGACTTTATGATTTTAGGTTTCCTCTTTCACTTACTATAGCAAGTGCATTACTGTAACCCGCCGAAACGATAATGACCGAATTCTCCGCTGCGGAGCGCGGGTATTCCCACTAGTTATATAATATTTTCCTTATTAAACTTAATTATATACGTTTCTAACATGGTAAACATAATTCGAGGGGCCAGTGTATAACAACGAAATATCAGTGGGCTGTATCTATATGCGTTTCAACCAAATTCACACCACCAATATTAGGGTTTAGACACAAGTAACCGTCATCCTCCTCACCTCACTTCACTTCCACCAACAATGGCAGAACCTGCACCTTCACTTCCACCAATCAACAACTTAACACTCTCCGACACCGTCACCGATGCCGAGTTCTCCCAGCGCGTCCTGATCCGCTCAATCCTAACCCGTCCCGACGCCGGCGCCGGTCTCGCCGGTCAAACCGTCAAGGTCGGCGGTTGGGTGAAGAAAGGGCGGGAACAAGGCAAAGGCTCATTCGCGTTCCTTGAACTCAACGACGGATCTTGTCCGGCGAACCTGCAGCTTATTATTTACGCCGATGTTGCGCCGTTAGGTCAATTTACTCCCACTGGTACGTGTTTGCATGTTGAAGGTGTGCTTCAGATGCCTCCTGAAGATAAACAGGGGAAGCAGTCGATTGAGTTGAAGGTTACGAAGGTGATAGATGTTGGAGCTGTGGATCCGGCGAAGTATCCGTTGCCGAAGACGCGGTTGACGCTTGAGTTTCTTAGGGATTATGTTCATCTTCGTCCGAGAACTAATACTGTAAGTTCTGGATCACTGGATTTTATTGTTTTAATATTTGGTTAATGTGTTTGATTAAATTTAGAAATGTGTTGGTTGTATGCATTGCTGTTATGCTTGCATTTAGTTAGCAGAGAAATGTTGCAAGTTGGAATTAGGTCTCTTGTTTAGTGGTAGTTGATGTAAAAGTAAAAGTAGGTATGTAAACGAATTGAACGAACACGAATGAGGGCATGCTCATGTTCATGTTCGTTCATTTAACTTTAATCAAACACGAACAATTAACCGGACGGATATTCTTGTTTATGTTTGTTTGGAAAATGAACATGTTTGTGTTCGTTCGTTAACATTCTAAACGAATAATTCATGAACACAAACAAATACAAATGAACAAATATAAATGAACTTTTGTATTAAATAAATATAACATACACACGTGTGTGTGTGTGTGTGACTGTGTGTGCAGAGAGAGAGAGAGAGAGAGAGCGCTTTTGTATCAATATTTAAACGAACATAAATGGATGTTCACAGACTCAAATGAACAAACGAAACATGTGTTTTCGTTCGCTTAATTAAATGAACAAAAAACTTTGTTTGTATTCATTCATTTATTAAATAAATCAATATAAACGTACTCTCTGTCGAACGGTTCGGTTCATTTACAAGCCTTTGTAAAACAGTACCAGAAATGTTTATATTCATATGGTGTTTAATCTTTTTACTTTCTAGTTGCAGTTCTTATCTTATTTGGCTAGGTTTGAAATATATGAGGAGTCTCTGATGTTTATATTGGCAGATTATTATATCATTTAAGGCATCACCGATCATAACCTTTGTTGTTACTGTTTCAGATTTCAGCTATTGCTCGTATCCGTAATGCGCTGGCTTATGCAACTCACACGTTCTTCCAGAAGCACGGGTTTCTTTATGTGCATACTCCAATCATCACCACTAGCGATTGTGAAGGTGCAGGAGAGATGTTTCAGGTCACGACGCTTATAAACGATGCTGAAAAGGTGGAAAAAGAGCTAATCCATAATCCTCCTCCTTCACAAGAAGATGTGGATTTGGCCAGAAGTGTTGTGAAGGAAAAAGGTGAGATAGTTGCCAAATTGAAGTCCGATAAAGCTGGTAAACCCGAGATAACAGCTGCAGTTGCTGAACTTACGAAAGCGAAAGAGAATCTGTCAAAGGTTGAAGAGAGATCTAAACTGAAACCTGGTATTCCAAAGAAGGATGGGAAGGTTGACTATGGTCAAGATTTCTTTGCTCGTCAGGCGTTTTTAACCGTTTCGGGTCAGCTTCAAGTTGAGACGTTTGCTTGTGCACTTAGTAGTGTGTACACTTTCGGGCCGACGTTTCGAGCTGAGCATTCTCATACATCACGACATCTTGCTGAGTTTTGGATGGTTGAGCCCGAAATAGCATTTGCTGATATTGAGGTATGCATGCTTACATAATGCACTTTTTTTGTTTATAGTTCAGACTTCAGAGATGATCTGTATTACATATTCAAACAAACACTTTATGCAGGATGATATGAAGTGTGCAGAGGCATACGTTAGGTTTCTTTGCCAATGGCTACTTGACAACTGTCTTGATGACATGGAATTTATGGTTGAGAAGTTTGACAAAAAGGCTATTGAGAGGCTAAAAATGGTTGCGTCAACCAACTTTGTACGCCTTTCATACACAGAAGCAGTTACAATTCTCGAGGAAGCTGTTTCTAAAGGCCACAAGTTTGAGAATAAAGTAGAATGGGGAATTGATTTGGCATCTGAACATGAGAAGTACTGGTTTTGTTACTTTTAAGTTTTAACACGGTTGTACCACTTGTTTTCTTATGATTTTCAATTTTTCATTGTGCAGATACTTGACTGAGACAAAATTTGAGTCACCTGTGATTGTGTATAACTATCCTAAAGGGATTAAAGCGTTTTACATGAAAGTCAACCCTGACAAGAAAACAGTAGCTGCCATGGATGTTCTTGTGCCAAAGGTACGGTATAATGCATTCTTGGGTGCTTTTTGCAACTGTGTTTGTTTTTGACGAATCATTTAGACAACTATGAAAATTTTGCAATATTGTGTATGTTACCCAATGTTTTTTGTTTTTTTAATAGGTTGGTGAACTAATTGGAGGAAGCCAAAGAGAAGAAAACTATGAGGTCATCAAAGAAAGGTATGAGAAGCAAAGACCCCCTATCGAATTCTAGTGCTGCAAACTAACTGAACGTTCAGCGAACAGTTCGTTAACCGTTCGGCAGGAAGTTCGTTTGTGTTCATTCTTTTATTAAATGAACGAGCTTGAACAAAGGTCGCGTTCGTTCATTTATGTTCGTGAACGGTAACTTGTTCGTTTGTGTTTGATAGTTTATTAGTGTTTTTAGTTTTGATATTTTATTTAGATACTTCAAAATTACGACAAATAAAATATTTAATAAGTACCAGTCTATTGTATATTGGGTTGATGAATGCTTGTTTATGTTCGTTTGTTTCCATTTGTGTTCATGAACTAATAGGTTTTGTTGATAAACTTACTTTGCCTAAAGTTAACAAACGGACACGAACACGTCCATTTCCTTAACAAACGAACACTTACATAAATTCTCGTTCGGTAAGTGTTCATGAACAGTTCGTGAACACATATATTTCCTTAACAAACGAACACGAACAAAGTCGTGTTCGTTCGGTTTGTTTGCAGCCCTTTCTAATACTAATAAAGCAAACTGACATTTGTTATCCTGTGTTTGATTGGTATGCAGGATTCTTGAGATGGGGCTGCCACTAGAGCCATATGAGTGGTACCTTGACCTGCGTCGCTACGGGACCGTGAAACATAGTGGGTTTGGTCTAGGGTTCGAGAGGATGATTCTTTTCGCAACAGGGATAGACAATATCAGGGATGTAATCCCTTTTCCAAGGTATCCAGGAAGGGCAGATCTTTAAGGATATATGGGGCCGTACAAATACACTTGTCACATCAAATCATTCCTTTTGCGTTTAGTA
Source organism: Helianthus tuberosus (assembly GCA_030545235.1). NCBI lineage: Eukaryota > Viridiplantae > Streptophyta > Magnoliopsida > Asterales > Asteraceae > Helianthus > Helianthus tuberosus. The sequence continues at coordinate 146,981,192 of CM060429.1, forward strand.
TTTACTAGCATTTACATTTGCTAAAACCAGTTTGAATTGAATACACATCTTGTAAGATTTTGTTTCTACTAATTGGTGATGTCACAAACTCTTTTTTCTTCTGCTATTAAAAAAAGTCTTTTTTTCTTCTTTGATTTTAGGTTTTACCTGTCTTGCTCACAAGACTAATTGATCTTGTGTTTGATTCGTGTCCGTAGAGTAGAACATGGTCGAACATATGTAAAACCTTCAAGCATTTCGCAAAACTAAAATGTGTCTTTGATACCAAATTAGAACTTGAGAACATCTTTTGTACGTATTCTTTTGTGTACTATGATTATAAAGGTGCGCAAAATCTATCCCTAGCGGGACTATAGGTGCGCAAAAAAACGTATCCGGAACTGGACCCGGTAAAAAAACCTGGTACCGGTTTTTTAATACCCAGTTATTCTATACCTGAAACCGGAACCGACCCTACCAGTAGGGTATAAATAGGGTATGCATTGATCTCAATATCCGGAACCATAACCGATTTATACCCGTTTGATACCCGGAACTGGTTTCTTTAATACCCGACTTGGGTTTTTTAATACTTGATACATATTATAATTATGAGTCTAAACTCACATTACAAGTTATCAACTTGAATGCCTTGATTTTCACTTCTTTGTAAACAATCATTGTACACCCTAAACTAAACTTGTTTTTTAGATTTGGTTTAGTTTTTTTACATTGTACAATGTATATTTAATAATATTAAAATAAAAAAAAAAACTTGAAAACAGGGTATTCGAAAACCTGATAATAACGTATTAAAAAACCCGAAAATAGGGTATGTTACTACCTGGTTTTTTAAGAACTGGAGCCGAACCCGACCTGGACCCGGATACATAGAGTATGGTTTTTGCTCCAATAACCGTACTGAACCGATTATAACAGTAACCAGTTCCAACGCTTGTATAAAAAAACCGGAACCGATTATTAAAAATACTTGGTTTGTACACCTCTAACTCTCTAAGTGGGACTATCCATCCAGTCTATACAATCTGGTGTAGCTCAACTTTAGTGAATTTAATAGTGACAAAACTATAACATCAATCCATTTATTATTGATGTTTCGATTGTCTAATATGGTAAAATGAGATTGAGTCACTCTTAATTAAAACTTGACTCGCAAATTATGCTTAGGCCCAACTTCAAATAACCGTCATGCCCTTTCTTAATCCAAGACGGTAATTGGGCTTGGTGGTTTTGTAAAATATAAGCAGGTATTATAGATTTTCATCACCAGGCCCAATGCTCCCCATCCCCGAAGTTCAAATCGTCACCAGGCTCTTTTGTTTATCAAAGATTGTAATTGGGCTTTAGTCTCTGTAACTTCCTGCTATGTTTATTGGGTTTTTGGACCACCACCAAAAAAGCCTTTTCGAACTTTGAAGGACCCGGTTAAACCCGGTACAAAATTAAGGATTTTGGGTTGTTATGGTTACAAAAGTCTTTAGTCGCTCCTTAGTCGGTCGACTGGGTAGTTGAGAGTACTCGGCCTAGGCGGAGAGTACTCGAAAAGTAATCAAACATGTTAAATTAAAAAAAAAAATAGTTTTTGGAAATTAAATATATGTCAAGTAATATAAATTTACTAATATTTATAACAAAATACGTAAAAATGATATTTATTCTTTAATATGATAGGTGTAGAAATTATGTTTTATTTTTATTTTAAGTCAAACTCGGCCATAGTTGACCTACTAGATCCGATTTTGGCCGATGTTGACTGCGTTTGATCGATTTCGAGTAATTAGGTGTAGTTGAAGAAAATCGCCTCGACAACCTACCTTGTAGGGACTATTCAGGGAGTACTCGGCCTTGAAGACCTTGTTTTACAACCATGGTTATTTCTATTATAACCATGGTTATTTCTATTATAAAAAATAATAATATAACACTAAAATGTTTCATAATAAGCATGTATGTTTCACGAACATGTATTCCTGCTTCACCCCTTTATTTATTTATTTATTTTTTGTTCATGTACGATATCATTCCACACGAAAAAGGGCAATTACAAAGCAATGACAGGTAGTCGGGCAACAAGTTGCGCCGCCACCCCCTTTTGAATAGAAAAACCAATTCTACTAAATACAAAGTTTGAAACCTTTAGCGACGAAGAATTACTATTAACGACCTTTTGAACCCGATTCAAAAGTCGCACAGCGTCAGGAGCGAGACCACCAAAGGTATCAAACGCAAACGGGACAAACACATGTTGATTCTCCAGGCAGGCTTTCTCATGTTTTGCGACTTTGCTCGCCTCTGCCTTGAGCACCGCTTGCCCTACGACAAAGCCCTTGTCCTTGAGCCCGACAAGGGGGGAGACTCCAGTTTAATAACCTGTTTAATTTTTTAAGATAATTGAGTTAGGGCCAACACTATTTTAAATGTGTAAGCTAGTCTTTAACACGAATAAACACATAGTTAATGTTAGGGTTCATTAATAATCATCCCTAATTCTAACCCGTTACCCGACCTATATATATAATGAATCTATAATAACCGTTATAAAGAATAATGGAAGTTGGAAGATTTTCTTTGGTAGTTGAAGACTCACTTACCAGTCAGTCCAAGCTAACTGGATCAGAGCCTCAGAAAATCTTAACTACAACCTGAAAGATCACAACAAGAGAGAAAACACATCATTAGCCTCGTCACAGGGAGGGGGGCCTCTCTGTGACCAAGCTCGGACATGAGAATAAGTATGAGAGAATATGGAGTAAGTCAGGGAGAGAGGGAGAAGTTAGAGAGAGAAAATAACGATTATCCCTTGTGAGAGGCCTTAGGGGGGTATTTATACCTTTTGGGTATGTTGACGTAGCAAGGTGGTAATGACCGAATCAGTCACTCTCAGGCAGTTAGAGTTGTGGGCCCCGAGTTAGTTAAGGAAGATCCTCTAGGTCGATCGTTCGGTTTGATCTAGCACGTATCCTCATCAGTAGTAAAGACAAATGTAAAAAAAAATAATAAAAAAAAAATAAAAAAAAAGGAATGTAATAAAGAAGAAAGGAAGGTGTGAGGGTGGTGCATACCACGTGCAAGTAGGTGTTAGATCCCACCGTACGAGACAACCGTATAATCTCAAAGCATATCAGGATTCCTTCCGTAAAATTACTTTATTGTCAACAGGGGTTTGTTTAGATTTAAGTTGACAGTTAATTTTGACTGCCACGCAGCCGCACGTGTGTCATACCCGCACGTGATCATGTTCTCTTCCCACATGCCCCCGTTAACGGTTCCACGCGTAAAACTATTCGTTTTTATCTCTGAGAGTGAATTGCAAATATTCTGTTTATCTTTATACCCTTCACTGCTTTCTTTTATGTTTAAAATTGATAAGTTTTGATTGCTTATTTTTAAAATCCTACATATTATATCCTTTAGGTCTAACCTAGTTAATTTTTCAATTAAATATGATCATATACAAGGCACATGATATGACAACTCGCGCTTACGAGGAACCGGGTACGGGTATTATATCTTTTAGCTTTAGTAACGGGTTAAAAAAAAACTCAAATTAATAAATCAATTTCCAGTAACCGGTTATCCAGAACCGGGTACAGAAGAGGAACCGGGTACGGGTATTAACCGGGTAGGGTTAAGAACCGGGTACTACCCATTTATTATGCGAAAAAATGGAACCGGGTAGGAACCTCCGGGTTTTTTGAACCTGGACCTGGTTCTCCTATGTATCGGGTAGGAACTGGAACCTACATGTTTATAGTTAGTTGGTTTATTAATTATATTGTTAAAAAAAAACCCAAACCGAACCCACCCTACCTTGCGGCCCAACACCTTTCCTTTTTCTCCTTAAATCTCGGCCCAACTTGCAAGTCCATAAGCCACCTTGGTGGTTTGCGGCCCAGCTCCAAAAAAATCCCAAACCGCCACCTCTTTAGGTTACGTATGTATGCATGTTCAATTATAACACTTCAACACAAAACCCTACCCTCTCCTCCCCTTGCTAACTTATGGCAACAGGAAGACACACACACCCCTGTCGCGATCTATCTTCTATCGGTGCTCTCTCTTCCGCACTCTAGCTCCCTCGTTTGCATCTTTCTTCCTCGTAAGGTTAGTATTTTATATTGTTTGAGTTTTAAGTTCAGTTGATACATGGTTGCGTTGGTATTTGTTGTTGATGAACTTGATGTTATGATGTTAATTGGTAGACTAGAGATCATGAAAATCGTATATGAGAATTCATGCGCGTTTTCGGTTACTTTGTTACGTTGTTTTGATTTAAATTATGCCAATTCATGGCCTCGTTTCTGCGATTTTTATTACGCATGATGATGTGAGAATATGATGATCAGATGAGTTGCGTGAATTAGGTGTTGTTTTGGTTAGTGTTGCACTCGGTTAGTTGCTAGGGTTTAGGCGGGATGGATCTTGAAGGGTTCTGGGTTAAACCTTACTGATTTAATGGCGTAGATGACGTAGGGCGATTATAATCTGCTGTAATTAAACATTATGGGTTATTGGGTGCATTAGTTATTCGGTTGCGGGTTCGGGAAACGAAAACAACAAGTTGTCCGACAGTTACAACCGACTTTAATAGGCTGTAACCAGGTCATATCTTAACGAAAACTGGGTTTTCTTGAGTCTATAATGTGATATTTCGAAATACGCTTCAAATGGCGCTGGAATCATGATTTTTGGACGTTGTTTGCTATTTTAAATAAATTATTTCGTTTCAGCAATTAAAGCTTCGTTTTTTCTACAGACTTTACGTGTTATGTTTTGAGTCATAACTTGATGAATATTTAGAGTTAGACCATGAAATTTATATTGTAGATGCCCTTAAGAGTCCGTGCAAATCTCCAACTGGAATTTCGTTAATCGGGTTACCAAGGATTTTTCAATGAATTTTTCCGTGAGCTACAGTCAGAAAGTGACGAATTTGATTGCAGCTTAGTAAATGATTTTTTTTATAAATCTTTGGTAAAGAGCGACTCTAAAAATTTAACACAAGACCAACCCCTCCGAGGGGCACGAAACATAAAAACATCGTAAATTTTGAAATCTCATAAGTGCGGTAAATGGACACCCCAAAACAGCTCATTTTTAGTGAATTGAGTTATGCATGTTTGTAAGTTTATAAAGTGTCAAATCTGCTAGATTTGGTACTCGTACATGCTTGATGATTGTATAAATAGTGTATCATGAATTGTAGTGTATCCTACAAACATGTGCCTAAAACTACTCGGTAACGTAGTTGTGACAACTTGTATTTGTGTTAATTGTTAGATGTGTGTAAGATTTGCATGAATTACATAAACGACCCCTAATGTTCTTGGTAACCATAATAGGACGTGGTTGACCATACTAGCTCGCATAACTTAATCTGCCGAGCTAATCTAAGGTGAGTTAACACATTTTACGAAAAGCATGTATTCCCGGTGGTTGGGAACGAACAACACTTTCCCTGGTTTGGGATTGCCTAGTATTCCTGGTTTGGAATACTGTTAATTTACTATTTATACTGCATGTCTTTAGTGGACTAAACGAAACTCTATCTGAAAGTCCCCACACATTTTATACATATTAATCGCCGGGGCCTGGCGAACGGGATACTAGTTAGTAGCGCTATTAGGTTTGACAAACCTCACACCGTGCCGCAGAGGACGGGAGTGAACTTTTATGCCTGGGAAACTGGTCAATGATGATAGACATTGACTTGGGGCACCAACAACATTTACAGTTAGTTTCGGTATGGCACGAGTTTAGTAGCTTAAAGATGGGGTAGCTCCCCATGACATGTTTTATAAAACAAAGTAACTTAACAACCTACGTTTTTGAAACAATATTGATAAACTGTGAACTCACCAACTTTATGTTGACACACTACTGCATGCTTTGCGGGTCGTTAGGTACATTACAGGAGCTTGCACAGTGGGAGTGTCGTTGAGGCAGAGAAACATTGTTAGATTGCCATAAAACATTTATGAACTTTAAATTATTATTTGGGTTTTCAAACTTTATGCTTCCGCTATTAACTTAGACTTTGTTTTGAACTTTTGAACACTTGATCACTAATCGTATTGATGGTGATGGGTTTTATTTATTTTTAATTAATTGTTCAATATGATTGGTGACATGATCCTGGTCAGTCACATACCTTACGGTAATACTCCGCATGTGGAATTTAAGGGTGTGACAGATTGGTATCAGAGCCATTGGTTATAGTGAACTCGGTTTTAAAAGGAAAAGACTTTTTGAGAAAAACCAGACTATAACAGGTTCCGTATTAAACGATCTGCAATGACACTTCGCTCCATGTGCAAGACTCCACACTTTAGATGGTATGGCACACGTACGTGCCTATTTGATACCTACTTGATGTATTATGTGTGGTATGCTTAGTACTTAGGGTTTTAGTGGCAAGATGTCTATTAACCCTAACGTGCTCTCTCTAACACCCAACTGTTTACTTGAAACTTGACGTGTTGTGGTCAAACTCTCTTCTAAATTTCCTTCACACCACTATGACGTTGTTCTCATTTTGTGTTTTGTGGATGTGAAGATTACGAGCGGACGCAGCAGAGGCGACATTAACATGACTCAGGACTGGCTGACGACCCTGATTAACGCTCGTGTTGCGGAGGCTTTGGTAGCCCAACCAGGAGGTAAACCTACTGTTCTGAACCATCCTAGGATGTCTAGATCATGTTCTTATGTCACTCTGTCATCCTTAACCTTACTTAACTCTTTCTACGCGACAGGTCAACCTGCTCCCGTTCAACCTCGAGTATGCACTTTCAAGACATTCATGGATTGCAAGCCTAACTCCTTTAACGACACTGAAGGGGTAGTAGGCTTCTACATTGGATCGAGAAGGTTGAGTCGGTTTTTGAAATGTGCGAATGCCCTGTTAATAATCGAGTGAAGTACGCATCAGGCACTCTTGAAGGGAACACGCTTTCCTGGTTGAGCGCAGGTTCAAATGCTCGGATTGGCGGCTTCCAATGCCACTCCCTGGAATGAATTCAAAGATTTGAACAAGGAAGAATACTATCATATAGATGATATTCAGAAGCTCGAGGTGGAGTATTACAATCTGAAGATGGTTGGATCTGAAATAGAAGCGTACACGAAGAGATCCAACGACTTGGCTGCACTATGCCCCCAATATGTCTGAACCTGCTTACAAGCGCATCGAGCTCTATCTCAAAGGCTTAGTACCTGATATTCAGAGCATGGTAACTTCAGCTAACCTTCCCACGATACAACGTGTTATTCGATTGGCACACCGTCTTACCGACCAAGCAGTCGAACAAAACAAGCTGCCCAAACGGATTAGTGCTACTGCACATACACCGAACGACAACAAACGCAAGTGGGATGGAAACTCAGGCAAGGGTTCTAGCTCCTCACAACCCCAATCACAGCAGAGAAAGGTTGAAGACAACAAGGTCCCAATCAGCAAGCTTCGACCAATCAAAACCAGGGCGGATATCAGGGAAATCGACCAAAGTGAAACTGGTGTAACCTGCACCACAATGGGCCATGTGAAAGGAACCACTGTCAGCGGTTTAATAAACCAGGGCATGCAGCTAAAGATTGTAGGAGCCCGTATTCCGTGAAGCAGAATCAGCAGCAACAACAATCAACCCAACATAATCAGCAGTAACAGGGTAACAGTAGGGGATGATACTAGTGCAGAGCCGAAGGGCATCTCAGGAGGAACTGCCCCCAGTTGAATCAAAACCGCAACAACAACAACAACCAGGGTAATGGAAACAACAACAGGAACGACAATGAAGATAACGGTGGAAAAGGGCGAGCTTTTGTGATCAGTTGTGGAGAATCAAGGAATGACCCTAACGTTGAGACGGGTAAGTTCCTACTGGACAACTACTTTTTTTCTGTACTGTTTGATTCTGGAGCCGATACTAGTTATGTGTCCTTAAGGGTTAGTAAGAAGCTTAAGCCTACTCCAACTCCTCTAAACTCCAAACACATTGTCGAATTAGCTAATGGTAAAAGCGTCGAGGCCACTCACATTATTAGCGGTTGTAAACTTGTGTTATCCAGCCAGACTTATGTCATCGATCTCATCCCCATTGTTCTTGGAAGTTTCGACGTTGTTATCGGGATGGACTGGTTATCCCGGCACCGAGCAAAAATACTTTGTAAAGAGAAGATTGTCCGCATCCCTCGTTCTAGCGGTGAACCCCTTACTATTCAAGGTGAGAAAGGTGGTACTGTCGTAGGCATCATCTCATTCTTAAAGGCCCAAAAGTGTTTACGAAAGGGTCATACAACCATTCTTGCCCTCGTCACCGATACCCAAACCAAAGAGAAGAAGATTGAGGATATCCCTATCATTCGTGACTTTCCTGAGGTATTCCTGAGGAATTACCTGGCCTTCCACCTCATCGTCAAGTCGAATTCCAAATCGAGCTAACTCCTGGAGCGACACCTATAGCTCGTATACCGTATAGACTAGCCCCAACCGAACTGGAAGAGTTGTCCACACAATTTCAGGAGCTACTGGATAAGTGTTTTATTCGTCCTAGCTCATCACCCTGGGGAGCCCCCGTACTATTTGTCAAGAAAAAGGATGGCACTTTCCGAATGTGCATAAACTACCGTGAGCTCAACAAAGTGACCGTGAAGAACCGTTACCCACTCCCACTCATCGATGATCTATTCGACTAGTTGCAAGGGTCGACTTTCTATTCCAAGATTGATCTGAGATCAGGCTATCATCGGTTGAGAGTCTGAGGTGAAGACATCTCTAAAACTGCATTCAGGACACGACACGGACACTACGCGTTCCTTGTTATACCATTTGGATTGACAAATGCACCTACGGTTTTCATGGACCTCCTGAACCGAGTGTGCAAACCTTACCTTGACAAGTTCATCATCATTTTTATCGACGACATTCTGATCTACTCTAAGAGTCGGGGGGAACACGAACAACACCTGCTTCATATTCTAGAGCTTCTACTAAACGAACAACTCTATGCCAAGTTCTCGAAATGCGACTTTTAGATTCGTGAAGTCCATTTCCTTGGCCATGTGGTCAATGAAGCTGGGATTCATGTCGATCCAGCTAAGATTGACTCTATCAAGTACTGGCCTGCACCCCGAACTCTAACTGAAATCCGTTAATTTTTGGGTTTGGCGGGTTACTATCGTAGAATTATTGAAGGTTTCTTGAAGATCGCGCAACCCCTTACCACTTTAACTTAGAAGGGTGTCACCTACAGGTAGGGTGATGCTCAAGAGTTCACGTTTCAGCAGTTGAAGGTGAAGCTTTGTAGTGCACCTATTCTTTCGTTACCAGAAGGTACGGATGACTTCGTCATCTACTGTGACGCATCCATCCAAGGACTCGGTTGTGTGTTAATGCAACATGAGAAAGTCATTGCTTATGTGTCACACCAACTCAAAGTTCATGAAAAGAACTACACTACCCACGATATGGAACTGGGAGTTGTAGTTTTCGCACTCAAAATATGGAGACACTGCTTGTACGGTACCAAGTGCACGATTTACACCGATCACAAGAGTCTCCAGCACATACTCGAGTAGAAGGAGTTGAACATGCGGCAACGCCGATGGGTCGAACTCCTAAACGATTATGAGTGCGCGATCAAATACCACCCGGGCAAGGCAAACGTTGTAGCTGACGCCCTCAGCCGAAAGGAAACTAAACCTAAACGTGTTCGAGCGTTACAACTTACCATTCATTTGAACCTTCCTGAGCAAATCCAAAATGCTCAAGTTGAGGCCCTGAAGGAAGAAAATCTTTTGGCTGAATCCATGTGGGGCATGGAGAAGCAGCTCAAACTCAAAGATGACGACATCCACTTCTTCATGGAACGTATCTGGGTTCCATTATATGGGAACCTACGAGAGCTTGTGATGGACGAAGCACACAAGTGTCACTACTCGGTACATCCGGGTTCCGATAAGATGTATCACGACCTCAAGGCCTTATACTGGTGGCCTAACATGAAAGCGATCATCGCAAAGTACGTTAACAAATACTTGACCTGTGCTAGAGTCAAGATCGAATATCAGAAACCGTCAGGGTTACTGCAACAACCGGAGATACCAATGTGGAAATGGGAACAACTTTTCATGGATTTTATCACCGGCTTACCCAAATCCCTAAGAGGGAATGACACAATCTGGGTGATCGTAGATTGCCTAACCAAATCTGCGTACTTCCTAGCGATCAAAGAAACCGACAAGTTTTCGACACTTGCAAGCATCTATTTGAAGGAAGTAGTTGCTAGGCACAGAGTGTCAACCTCCATTATCTCTGATCATGACCCGCTTTTTGCATCTGACTTATGGCAATCAATGTATAAATCCTTTGGCTCGTATCTAGACATGAGCACTTCTTATCATCCGCAAACGGATGGTCAAACGGAACGTACCATCCAAACTCTTGAAGATATGCTACAAGCATGTGTTATTGACTTTGGTAACAGCTGGGAAAGACACTTACCTTTGGTAGAATTTTCTTATAACAACAGTTACCACACCAGCATTCAGGCTGCTCCATTCAAGGCATTGTATGGATGGAAATGCTGATCACCCTTTTGTTGGGCTGAAGTTGGCGATAGCCAAATCACTAGCCCTGAACTCGTACTTGACACAACATAAAAGATTGCCTAGATCAGACAACGAATGGCGGCAGCTCGCGACTGTTAGAAAAGCTACACTGATAAGCGTAGAAAACCATTGGCATTCCAGATTCTCCTCACAAAGGGGGTCGCAGTGACCAGACCTTGGCGACTGTTTACCAAAAACACAGGTCTCCGCAAAGTCGTAAGACCATGTATGGGGGTTGACGCCTGCCCAGTGCCGGAAGGTCAAGGAAGTTAGTGGCCTGATGATAGGGGAGCCAGCGACCGAAGCCCCGGTGAACGACGGCCGTAACTATAACGGTCCTAAGGTAGTGAAATTCCTTGTCGGGTAAGTTCCGACCCACATGAAAGGTGTAACGATCTGGGCACTGTCTCACAGAGAGGCTTGGTGAAATAGACATGTCTGTGAAGATGTGAACTATCTGCACCTGGACAGAAAGACCCTATGAAGCTTCACTGTTCTCTGGGATTGGCTTTGGGCCTTTCCAGCGTAGCTTAGGTGGAAGGCGAAGAAGTCCTCCTTCCGGGTTGTCCGAGCCATCAGTGAGATACCACTCTGGAAGAGCTAGAATTCAAACCTTGAGTCAGGACGTACGTGCCAAGGGACAGTCTCAGATAGACAGTTTCTATGGGGCGTAGGCCTCCCAAAAGGTAACGGAGGCATGCAAAGGTTTCCTCGGGCCGGACGGAGATTGGCTCTCGAGAGCAAAGGTAGAAGGGAGCTTGACTGCAAGACCCACCCGTCGAGCAGGGTCGAAAGTCGGCCTTAGTGATCCGACGGTGCCGAGTGGAAGAGCCGTCGCTCAACGGATAAAAGTTACTCTAGGGATAACAGGCTGATCTTCCCCAGGAGCTCACATCGACGGGAAGGTTTGGCACCTTGATGTTGGCTCTTGGCCACCTGGGGCTGTAGTATTTTCCAAGGGTTGGGCTGTTCGCCCATTAAAGCAGTACTTGAGCTAGGTTCAGAACGTCGTGAGACAGTTGGGCCCATATCCGGTGTGGGCGTAAGAGTATTGAGAGGACCTTTTTGGAGACCGAGTTTTGCTAAGAGTCTCACCTTGGAAAGGTGTGGTTTGTTTCAGCAAACGGGGTAAGCTTAATCCATGTTATGTCGGCCCTTTGAAATCACTGAGAAAATCGACACAGTGGCGTATAGACTTAATTTGCCAGAAGAGCTCAGAAGTGTAGACAATGTTTTTCATGTGTCAAATCTGAAGAAATGTCTGTCAGACGAGAGTCTCATAGTTCCTTTCAAGGAATTCACGATCGATGATCAGCTTCGTTTCGTCGAGGAACCGGTTGAGATCATGGACCGGGAAATCAAAACCCTCAAGTGCAACAAAATACCTATAGTTCGAGTTCGTTGGAACCCACGTCGTGGTCCAGAATTTACCTGGGAGTGGGAAGATCAAATGATGCCCAAGTATCCTTAGTTTTTCAAAGATTATGCATCCAGTGCTGAAGCTACTACTGAATTTTGGGACGAAATTTCAAATCAACTTAGGGATGATGTGACACCCCACGAAAACGCTCTAACGCACTAGCTTCTTCAGCGACTGTGTGCTAAATTTCGGGACGAAATTTATTTAAACTTGGGGATGATGTGACAACTCACGCTTACGAGGTTAGCGCCGTTATAATTATCTTATCTTACTTATATAAATGCATAAACTTGTGTGGTGAATTAGTTATACGTATCTAATTTATGGCATAACTCGAACCGTTTAGACCGTGTCTTAACTCGTGTAAGCCGAAACTTTTGAGGCCTGAACTATAAATTAATTATTACACATTACATCAGTCGATTGATTAATTACATGTTTATAGTTAGTTGGTTTATTAATTATATTGTTAAAAAAACAAAACCCAAACCGAACCCACCCTACCTTTCGGCCTAACACCTTTCCCTTTTCTCCTTAAATCTCAGCCCAACTTGCAAGTCCATAAGCCACCTTGGTGGTTTGTAGCCCAGCTCCAAAAAAATCCCAAACCGCCACCCCTTTAGGTTACGTATGTGTGTATGTTCAATTATAACACTTCAACACAAAACCCTACCCTCTCCTCCCCTTGGTAACTTACGGCAACAGGAAGACACACACACCCCTGTCGCGATCTATCTTCTCTCGGTGCTCTCTCTTCCGCACTCTAGCTCCCTCGTTTCATCTCTCTTCCTCGTACGATTAGTATTTTATGTTGTTTGAGTTTTAAGTTCAATTGATACATGGCTACGTGGGTATTTGTTGTTTATGAACTTAATGTTATGATGTTAATTGGTAGACTAGAAATCATGAAAATCGTATATGAGAATTCTTGCGCGTTTTCGTTTAGTTTGTCACGTTGTTTTGATTTAAATTCTGCCAATTCATGGCTCCGTTTCTACGATTTTTATTACGCTTGATGATGTGAGAATATGATGGTCAGATGAGTTGCGTGAATTAGGTGTTGTTTTGGTTAGTGTTGCACTCGGTTAGTTGCTAGGGTTTAGGCGGGATGGATCTTGAAGGGTTCTGGGTTAAACCTTACTGATTTAATGGCGTAGATGAAGTAGGGAGATTATAATCTGCTGTAATTAAACATTATGGGTTGTTGGGTGCGTTAGTTATTCGGTCGTGTTCGGGAAACAAAAACAGCAAGCTGTCCGACAGTTACAGCCGACTTTAATCAACTGTAACCTGGTCATATCTTAATGAAAACTGGGTTTTCTTGAGTCTATAATATGATATTTTGACATACGCTTCAAATGGCACTGGAATCATGATTTTTGGACATTGTTTGCTATTTTAAATAAATTATTTCGTTTCAGCAATTAAAGCTGCATTTTTTCTGCAGACTTTATATGTTATGTTTCGAGTCATAACTTGATGAATACTTAGAGTTAGACCATGAAATTTATACGGTAGATGCTATTAAGTGTCCGTGCAAACCTCCAACTAGGATTTCGTCAATCGGATAAACAAGGATTTTTCATTGAATTTTTCCATGAGCTACAGTCAGAAAGTGACAAATCTGATTGCAGCTTAGTAAATGATTTTTTATAAATCTTTGGTAAAGTGTCAGACTTTAAAAATTTAACACAAGACCAACCCCTCCGAAGGGCACGTCACATAAAAAGATCGTAATATTTGAAATCACGTAAGTGTGGTAAATGGACACCCCAAAACAACTCATTTTCAGTGAATTGAGTTATGCATGTTTGTAAGTTTATAAAGTGTCGAATCTGCTAGATTTGGTACTCGTACATGCTTGATGATTGTATAAATGGTGTATCGCGCGTTGTAGTGTATCCTAGGAACATGTGCCTAAAACTACTCGGTAGCGTAGTTGTGACAACTTGTATGCATGTTAATTGTTAGATGTGTGTTAGATTTGCAAGAATTACATAAATGACCCCTAATGTTCTTGGCAACCATAATAGGACGTGGTTGACCATAGTAGCTCGCATAACTTAATCTGCCGAGCTAATCTAAGGTGAGTTAACACATTTTACTAAAAGCATGTATTCCCGGTGGTTGGGAACGAACAACACTTTCCCTGGTTTGGGATTGCCTAATATTCCTGGTTTTGAATACTGTTAATTTACTATTTATACTGCGTGTCTTTAGCGGACTAAACGAAACTCTATCTGAAAGTCCCCACACATTTTATACCGATTAATCGCCGGGGCCTGGCGAACGGGATACTAGTTAGTAGCGCTATTAGGTTTGACAAACCTCACACTGTGTCGTAGAGGGCGGGAGTGAACTTTTATGCCTGGGCAACTGGTCAATGATGATAGACATTTACTTGGGGCACCAACAACATTTACCGTTAGTTTCGGTATGGCACGAGTTTAGTAGCTTAAAGATGGGGTAGCTCCCCTTGACATGTTTTACAAAACAAAGTAACTTAACAACCTACATTTTTGAAACATTATTGATAATCTGTGAACTCGCCAACTTTATGTTGACGCACTACTGCATGCTTTGCAGATCCTTAGGTACATTACAGGAGCTTGCACGGTGGGAGTGTCGTTGAGGCGGAGAAACATTGTTGGATTGCCATAAAACATTTATGAACTATAAATTATTATTTGGGTTTTCAAACTTTATGCTTCCACTGTTAACTTAGACTTTGTTTTGAACTTTTGAACACTTGATCACCAATCGTATTGATGGTGATGGGTTTTATTTATTTTTAATTAATTGTTCAATATGATTAGTGGCATGATCCTGGTTACTCACACGCCTCGCGGTAATACTCCGCATGTGGAATTTGAGGGTGTAACACATGAGGGTATAATTCTCTTTTTATCCTATTAGTTAAAAATATCTTAAAAAAACTAAAATATTATATATACACACTCATATTTTCTCTCTCTAAAGAAACTACTAAATACTCTTTCTCTCTCTATTCCATCTTTCTTACCACCACCACAACCTCCTCTACACTACACCGCCCCCACAGCTACCACCAACTACCATCAACGTCACCACAACCTGTTTTCTCCACCCCCAACTACAACCGCCACCGTCGCCATCCTCTCCTCCCCATATCCACCTCCATCTCCCCTAAACCTCACGTAATCCCAATGATCTAACCCGTATAATCTGAAATCGATTCAAATACTAGTAAATATTCCGATCCAATTCCCGATCTACTCACCTCATCGATTATTAGCCGCCATCTCTTTTCAAAAACCCTAGATATACCACCGTCACAGTGGTGGCGGTGGCTGGAGACTCAATGGCCGGAATCATTTTCACTTTTCGCCATATGAGAACTAGAAGAGACGTGGGGAATTTTGAAGGTTTTTGGCTGTTGAGTTGATTTGGGGGATTTGGGAATTTTTTGGTTGTTCAGATTATTTAGTATTTTTGGCTGTTGAGTTGATATATATTGCATATGATTATAAAAACTATCTTGCTGATGACTTCAAGTATATGGATCCTGTAAGTTGATGTGCTTTTAAATAAATAAAAAATAGTTGAAAGTTTTCTTAAAGATCTTGAGATTTATTAGGTAGATGAGAGTGTAGTTTGATTTGTCTTCACTGATGCTTGAAGGATCATATTTTGTTTATCAATATGCAAACAACACCAACCTACTTTTTCTTTCTACAAACTTCCATTTCTTTTTTATTTACCAGTAAAAAAAAATTTGTGTACACTATTATAAATTAGTGGACTGGATTAGTAGGCGCAACGGTTAGAATTTACTTAGAACAGTTTGAATGGTGGTTGAAAGCGTCGGTGATAACAGGTGGGGTGGGGTGGGGAGGATGGTGGTGGTAAGTGTTAGATGAGAGAGAGATATATATAGAGAGAGAATGAGAGAGAGTAGTTTTATTATTCAGAACTAGTTGGGTATTTAAGTTATTGAAACATTCAGTCCTTGCAAAAGGTAAGATGACAAAAATACCCTCATGTGCAAAGCACATGATCTAATTTAACCAAAAAAGTTAACTAAGTTAGGGACAAAGGACAAAACGTGTAGCATTATAAAACATTAAGTACGAAACTCATCAATTTTAAAGATAAAAGACACCACCTGAAATTTGATATATATATAAAGGATAAAAATTGCCATTCACTCTCTCTAAAATTATATTTAAATGTAATTTATATTTAAATGTGATCTCTCTGTTTTCGGTTGATGTGTCATGCCCAGTTTGCCGCAAGGTTTGTCAAGATTCTCTTGGTGAGCATGCGGTCCATTGTAAAGAGTTACCTAGTTTTAAATACATGCATGATTTGGTAAGAGATATTCTGCTTGATGTTCTAAAGCGGGAATGGATTTCGGCAAAAAAAGAGGCTTCGGTGAACTTTTTGACGGATCCGCTTGATGGGAGGTCTACTCTTCGGCCTGCTGATATTCTTGTGTTTGGGTGGGACAGGGGAAAACACGCTTGTGTGGACCTTACAGGAGTGTTCCCTCTTGTTGGGCTCAGGGATAATGGGTTTGTTGCTGGGCAAACAACGTTGAAGGCATAATCAGGCAAGGTCGCTAAACATGAGAAGACTTGTTTAGAGAATCAACATGTGTTTATCCATTTGCTTTTGATACATTTGGTTCCCTAGCCCCAATTGTCATGGAATTCCTAAATAGGGTCCAACGGGCTGTGAATATTAATCTCTCAACCCTTAAGGGTCGTTTCGTCTTTAGTAGGATCGGTTTTGCAATTCAAAACGGGGTTGCGATGCAGCTTGTTGCCCATTTACCAGCCACTTGTTTGTAATTTGTTATTTTGGCATTTTAATATAATGTTGTACTAGGTTTGAACCTCGTCGGGTTGCATAAATATAATTTTATATAATAAATAATAAGAAGATATATCTTTAAAAAAAACTCGTGTATTGCACGTGTTGAATAAAAATATAATGTCATATGTTAACACATACAATTTATCTTTTAAAAATGAACTTTGATATACTATTTACTTATTATAACATTTTAGTTTGTTTTTTTATTTAGTAGCAGGTAAAAAAACACATGTATTACATGATGTTGAATCTCGTTTTTATAATACATTCAAATTATGAGGTACAATTATTTTAGTTAGTTTTATGATACATCATGCTTATTTGTTTATTTCATTTATAAAAAATTCGTCTCAAATTTGTATTCAAGAGAGTTTACGGTACAAAAAGGTGGAAATCGATCCCCACATTTTTATACATTTCATCACATTTATGAGTTATACTATAAAATCGATAAATTAACTTCTCTTTGAATGGAGTATAACATTGTTATATTTAAAAATAGTGTTCTTTCACTGTTTGTTTTTTAAGAGGTAAAATGTCTGCAGTCTGCGGACCACATCTGCATACATTTGTAGCAGAAGAGGTGGACCTAATGTCTGCAGTTTGCAAGAAGAAAACTGTTTTTTTTTTAACTTCTGCAGGCTTCTAAAATAAATTGGTAGTGGTGTACGGATGGTGGTGATGGGTGGTGGTGGTGGTGGAGATGGACGGTGGTGGGTGGTGGACGGTGGTGGGCGTTGGAGGACAGTGGTGGGTGGTGGACGTTGATGGGTGGTGGAGATGGACGGTGGTGGGTGGTGGACGGTGGTGGTGATGAACGGTGGTGGTGGACGGTGGTGGGTGTTGGAGGATATTGGTGGGTGGTGGACGTTGATGGGTGGTGGCCGGTGGTGGTGGTGATGGACAGTGGTGGGAGGTGGATGGTGGTGGTGATGAACGGTGGTGGGTGGTGGTGGTGATGGACAGTGGTGGGTGGTGGATAGTGGTGGTGATGAATGGTGTTCGGTGGTGGATGGTGGTGGTGGTGGTGATGGACGGTGGGTGGGTGGGTGGTGGTCGGTGGTGGTGGGTGGTGGTGTTTAACCCTCTGCAGACCTTAGAAGATATTAGAAGTGGCTGGACCAAGTCTTCACCAAGAAGACCTCGCGTAAACCTTTTTTAATGAAATGTCTTCGGAAAAACAAATAGTTTGCGTGTGATCTGCGCCGCGCAGACAGAAGAGCCTGCGCAGAGGTTTTATGAAACAACAAACATCACCTAAATGTCGGTGCAATGTACGATAAATGATGGGTTTAAATCAATTATAAGAGTACGCCTAACATTACAAAGATGAAATTACGTTGTCTAAATTTGACATTTGAAAGAATTGTGCGACTATAATGGTGAGTTCAAACCGTTATAGCGATGCATCTAAAAACACGTATAATTTGATAGAAGCATATGCCAGTGACTTAGAATAATTATTTATTCTAGTGAAAAAAAAAACTATAATACAATTATTAAGTATATATCAAACGGGAACCTTTGCTTCCAAATTTACCATAGTTTCAATCACCAAACTCCAAAGTATATATATATATATCTACTCTTAATACTCAGGATATAAATTTATGATTATATAAAAAAAATATTTATCATTATCTATGTTTTTTAAATTATTTATAGAAAAACAAATATTTATTCTTATCTAGTTTTTGTTTAAAATTATTATTATTAGTTAATATGAGAGATAAATAGGAAAATAAGGTGAGAAAGAACCACAAGGTGACATTTGTCCAAAAAAGATTTTCATTTATTAGGGGAGTGGGGGTGGTCCGTGATGGACACACCATCACGTGTGGCCAGGTTTAGCACACCGCCACCACCAACTTTATCACTCGTGAAAAAAAAAACTCGTGGAGAATATAACGCGTTGTAATTTGCACAATTTGGTTGTTGATTGTTGATAATTTTGACCGTTTGCTTGTTGATCGCTGTTTATTGCATGGAGATATGCCGGAAATCGTGTAGATAAGGTGCTCCGAGTTCGCCGGAGATATGCCGGAAAACATGGAGGTTTTGAGGAAGGTGAAGGGTGCTGGTTATATTCTTAAAAGTTTTTGTTTTTTGCACACAAACATCCCCTCCACTTTGATTATGTTTTAAATAGTTTTAAAACATTGTATTCCTTTGTGTTTATATTTAGTAAAAAGGCAGTTTTAGTCCCTTGTTAAAACTTATAAACTTTGTAAATCTTTTTTTTGTAACTTTTATTTATTACTTTTATAACTTTTTTTTATCAAAAATAATTTAAAAATAAAAAATAAAAAAGGTTGTGAGTGATGCAATTCCATCACTAGTGATGACCACCGCCACTAAAAAATGTTTGTGAGTGATAGAATAGTGGTTGCTGACATGGCGGAACATGATTGGATGTTTGTGAGTGATGGAATTTCATCACTTGTGACCACCCCCACTCCCCTTAGTATAGGAAGATGTAATAATTATTTATAGAGTAAACTTCCGTTTTGCTCCATGTGGTTTGGTCGTTTTAACTGTTTTGACCAAATCCTTTAAAAATAACCATTTTACTCCCTGGTCTTTCTAACTTATCACCATTTTGCTCCCCGCCATTAACCCCGTCTAAAATGTGTGTTACAAGTAAGGGTATGTTTGTAATTTTATATATAAGTATTTTAATAATTTATTATTAATTTCTAAAATCAATTTTTATGTTTTTTATTGATATTAAAATAAAGATTTATTTATATATATAAAATAAAAAAAAACTCATCTCTCTCTAACTCACCACATCCCCCTTGTCGCAACCCCTGGCCCCTGTCTCCTGGGAACGGGCGGCCGCGAGCTCAGATTCAGTGGTATCCGTGTTTATCATTTTGGCAGCGGAATTTACATCAGGACCGTATTTATGAAATATTTTATCAGAGTAAAATACCACATTTTTATACTAATAAACACATGGGTAAAACCCAAGTTTATATTACAACATTGTTTATAGGGATAAACCCTAATTTATTGAAATAAAACATCCTTTTTATTTAGGTAACATTTATAGCCACATTTTCCAAGCCTTCAGTGCTCTCCAGCTGGCTTCTATTTGGCTTTCACATTTTGTTACCTGAAACGCATTCTAAAAACATTTGTCAGTGGGAAATACTGGTGAGTGAATCCCAATTTAATCAAAACAGGTTTTATCATTTTACAGCATTGACGACGATCGCGCAATTACATTTGTTTCCAATTCTTACTTTAATTACCACCCACGACACTGTCAACCCGACTTGTGGTCATGTTACTACTCACAGTGTAGTAACAAATTTTGTATACAAAACCCCAACATACCGACGACAATTGTAGAATTACAAATACTCAATCACTCTAAATCTTAATGTAAAACAATTGAGGTTTTGTAAAAACAGTTTATGAAAAGCATTTACAAAAAGAGGATAAACTCACATTGCTAATTTATATATTTTTCCTTGTGAATTCCTGGTTATAATCTATTAATTAAACAATGCACACGCGTTAGTATAATAACCCAATTTACATTAGTTATACCCTCCCCGAGACAGAACTCCAACGACTACGTCGGGCAGAGCCTCGACAGCCGTTGTGGAGCACTAGATCAACCAGGCAGCGTATCTAATACGTAACCGGGGTTAAAATACTTACAACGAGGCAGAGCTTCAATAATTAGGGGGTATTATGCCCGAATATTATGCCTACTATTCAGACATTAGAGAGAGAATTCGAGTGTTGAGCGATTTGTGAACTGAGGCCAATCCCATCTATTTATAGGGCTGATCAGACACTCTCTCTCACCCCGCGAGAGAGTTAACTACGGCCTTCGCGGCCCGCGAGCTAGACTAGGTAGGCTCTAGCCTTGACCAATCATCAGGTAGGTTTGACACGAGTGGGGACACGTGGCGGCTCCGGGGGCAGCCTTGTGGCCTAGCTGTCGCGCCCCGCGACAACCTTCCTTGGCTATGTCGCGCCCCGCGAGCGCCCATTAATTTTCTTTTTTATTTTATTTTTATAAAATTAAAGTCTTTAGGGTCCACTTTTCGTATATGGGGTATATCCTCTGCATCTCTAATTCAAGCTCCCACGTGTATTCTGGTCCTCTCTTGGAATCCCATTTCAATTTGACTAGAACTAATCTCTTGTGTTTGAGATTCTTGACTTTCATGTCTTCAATTTGTAGAGGCTTTTCTATAAACTTAAGTTTTTCATTTACCTCTTTGTCCTTAAGAGGTACTACTAATGATTCATCGGTTAAGCACTTTTTGAGATTACATACATGAAATACATCATGCATTCCTGCCATTTTCTCTGGCAGTTGTAGCTGATAAGCTACAGGTCCTAGTCTTCTAATAATCTCAAAAGGTCCAACATACCTGGGGCTTAGCTTTCCCCTCTTGATGAATCTGACTACTCCTTTCCAAGGAGAAACTTTTAATAATACCTTGTCTCCTGCTTGAAATTCCAATGGCTTTCGCCTGTTATCAGCATAACTCTTTCGGCGATTGCGTGCTGCTTTTAGTCTTTCATTGACTTGAATGATCTTGTCTGTTGTTTCCTGCACTATCTCTGGTCCAGACAATTGCTTTTCTCCAATTTCTGCCCGACAAACTAGAGTTCGACACTTTCGTCCATAAAGTGCTTCAAATGGTGCAACATTGATACTGGTATGAAAGCTGTTATTGTAAGAAAATTCTATCAACGGTAAATGATCATCTCAATTTCCTCCGAAATCAATTATACAGGCTCTAAGCATATCTTCCATTGTCTGAATGGTCCTTTCGCTTTGTCCATCCTTTTGGGGATGTTAAGCGGTGCTTAGATTTAACTTGGTTCCCATTGCTTTTTGGAAACTTGTCCAAAAATGAGAAGTAAAACGGTTATCTCTATCCGACACAATAGATAAAGGAATACCATGTAATGAAACTATTTCATTTACATACAGCTTGGCTAATTGTTCCATACTGAAAGTTTCCTTTATCGGTAAGAAATGAGCAGATTTGGTTAACCTATCTACAATCACCGAGATTGTATCATTACCTTTTCTTGTCTTGGGTAATTTGGTAACAAAGTCCATTGTTATCAATTCCCATTTCCATACAGGCATTTCCAATGGCTGCAATAAACCTGAGGGGTTCTGATGTTCAGCTTTAACCTGTGAACAGGTTAAACATTTAGCAACATAAGCTGCTATATCCTTTTTTTATTCCTATCCACTAGAAATTCTTTCTTAGATCTTGATACATCTTATCACTTACAGGATGTATCGTATATTTAGACTTATGGACTTCTTCTAATATTCGGTGACGTAGGTTTCCAAGTTTAGGTATCCACATCCTTTTCTTATGGAATCTCCAAATTCCATCTGTTCCTTGTTCTAATTTCTTAATCATTCCTTTTAATTTTTCAGTATCGTCCTTGATTACTGATTCTTGTACGGCTCTAATTTGTTCATTTAAATCTATCTGTAGATTTAATTTAAGAGAACGTACTTTTCTTGGCTTTTCATTGATACTTTCGACTTAAAGCATCAGCTACTACATTAGCTTTTCCTGCATGATACTGGATATTGCAATCATAATCACTAAGAAATTCTATCCAGCGTCTCTGTCTCATATTTAATTCCTTTTGCCGAAAAATGTACCTTAAACTCTTATGATCAGTAAAGACAGCAAATTTATTTCCTTATAAATAGTGTTTCTAAATCTTAAGGGCAAAAATTATGGCTCCTAATTCTAAATCATGGGTTGAGTAATTTTCTTCATGATTATTAAGTTGTCTAGAGGCATAGACTATAACCTTTTGACGTTGCATCAACACACATCCATAACCTAACTTAGAAGCGTCACAATAAACTTCAAAGTCTTCAGTTCCTTCTGGTAATGCTAATATGGGTGCGTTGGTTAATCTTTGCTTAAGAATTCTAAAGGCTTCTTCCTGTTTTGGTCCCCATTCAAATTTAACAGACTTACAGGTCAATTTGGTTAAGGGAATGGTTATTCTAGAAAAATCTCGGATAAACCGTCTATAGTAACCGGCTAGTCCTAGAAAACTTCTCACTTCCGTTGGCGATTCAGGGGCTTTCCATTTAGTAATTGACTCAATCTTTGTGGAATCCACATGAATCCCTTCATGACTGACTAAATGTCCAAGAAATTGTACTTCTTCTAACCAAAATTCGCATTTCGAAATTTTAGCATAAAAATTTTATTTTCTCAGCAAATTTAAAAGTGTATGCAGATGCGCTGCATGTTCATCTTTACTCTTAGAGTAAATGAGAATATCATCTATAAAGACAATTATGAATTTATCCAAATATGGCTTACATATTCGGTTCATCATGTCCATAAATGCAGCTGGGGCATTGGTTAAATCAAATGGCATGACAGTAAATTCATAATGGCCATACCTTGTTGTGAAGGCGGTCTTAGGAATGTCCTCTTCCTGTACCTTTAATTGATGATATCCTGAGCGTAAATCGATCTTTAAAAAGAATCGAGCTCCTTGTAATTGATCAAACAGATCATCGATTCTCGGTAATGGGTACCGATTTTTAATCGTGACTTTGTTCACTTCTCGGTAATCAATGCACATACGGATTGACCCGTCTTTCTTTTTGACAAACAAGATCGGTGATCCCCAAGGTGATGAACTTGGTTGTATGAATCCTTTCTCCAGAAGTTCGTCCAACTGTTTTTTAAGTTCTTGTATCTCTGCAGGTGCCAAACGGTAAGGTGCCTTGGCAATTGGTGTTGTCCCTGATAGCAGATGAATTCTGAATTCAACTTCCTTGTCCGGTGGTAGTCCTGGTAGCTCTTCTGGAAATACATCTGAGAATTGAGATACTACGGGAATATCTTTCAATTCTTTTCCTTTAGTGTTAATGGTTATGGAAATCATATACACTAGTGATGCTTTCCTTGCACAACTTACAGTTTTCATCACAGAGATGAATTTCGCGGATCTAGATGGCCTACTTCCTTTAATTGTGATCTTTTCACCCTTTGGTGAACTTATTTGAATTGACTTTTGATCACATAGAATACTGGCTTTATTGGCTACTAACCAATCCATTCCTAACACAATATCAAATCCAGCCAAATTCATTGGGTAAAATTAGCCATAAAATCTTGGTTTAGAATTTCTATTCTTGCTCCCTGCAAGATTTCAGTTATCTTAATGGTTTCTCCATTTGCTGTCTCTACTAGACATTCTTGTTAGAGTTTAGTTAATGGTTGGTTGAGAATTTTGCAAAATGAAGTATTAATCAAACTTTGGTTCGCACCAGAGTCTAATAATACTTTAGGAAAAACATCATTAACTAAAAACGCACCGGCAATCACATCCGGAATCATCTTTGCTTCTTCGGCTGTCAAAACAAATGCCCTAGCAGTCTTAGCAGTCTTGTTGTTCATGGCTAGAGCTAGTTTCGGACAATTCGGCTTGATATGTCCCTTTTCTCCACAATAGAAGCATACTCCATTACTGGGTTTCTTCCTACAGTCTTCTTCCTTGTGTCCTGGTATTTTGCAGAAGTTGCAGTAGGTGGAGCATCTTCCTGAATGCTTCTTCTTGCAAGCCTTACAATAAGGTGCAGAAGTAGGACCTACATTCTTCCCACGGTTAGAATTTCCGTAGCGAAATTCCTGGGTAAGTTTCTGAGCTAGGTTCTTCCTCTGGTTCTCTTCTTGTGTAATCACTAGTTCATCAGTCAAGGTATTTGCTAGTTCTACAGCTTCTTCTATAGTTTGTGGTCTAGCTGCCTTGACTACATGTCTAATCTCACTGATTAATCCCAAGATGTAACGGGAGATTAATACTGGTTCTGGTGAAGCTAGGGTTGGCACTATTCTAGCATATTCGAAGAATATGGTAGTATAACCCTTACAGTCTACTCCAGTCTTTCTAAGATTTAAGAATTTATTAGCTATCTGTTCTTTCTCATTGGGAGGACAGAATTTTCTTTCAACCATATTCTTAAACTCATTCCATTCCATGTTGTAGACTCTATCAATTCCCCTAGACTGGAGAATAGTGTTCCACCATTCCAAAGCAGCATTCTTAAACAGATTGGAAGCAAACATGATTTTGTCTTCCTCTGCACATTTGCTTATTTTTAAGACTGCCTCAGTCTTTTCTAACCAGCGTAGAGCTGCAATGTCTCTTTCATTGCCCGAGAATTCTATTGGTTTACAGGACCAGAATTCTTTGTAAGAACAACCATAAGACATGGTTCTTTTTTTTTCGAATAGGGAATTGAAGTAACGGTCTGTTATTATCATTAACACTATGACTTGGTTCAGTGTGTTAACGTTTACTTCCATTTGCAGATTTATTTTCTGCTTCCTTAACAGTCTTAATGATATATGGCATAACATCTATAATTCCTTGTGCTACAATATGTTGGATAGCACTGTTATTTATCTGGTTGCCATTATTATCGTTATTCTGGTTTTCCTGATTTGCTGCGTTGTCCATCTGGATTATAAATAATTTCCAAGTATTAATATCACAGAGCAATGTTTAATGTGAATAATCACACAACAAGCATATCGATCAAAATCGTCGTGCATTGCGACTTTTACTATATTTTATATATTATACATCTAATACAAACCACAACTTAAATTTAAAATACAATACTAGTAGGCATCAGTAGTTATTGGATTATCTATCTTAGTGGATATATATATGTGTGTATATATATATATATATATATTTCAAGTTACACATATATATATATATATTCTATTATTGTTTATTATTATTACTAGTGGGGGCTCCATCCAATACTGCATGTTACGCTCGTCGTATTTCCAGACGAGCCTCTCTCCTATTTGTCTTATCTTTTCACTTTCATCTAACAACTCCTCACCGAAAGTGCGGAGTTCCTGCACGTTCTCAGTACTCATGGGTGGTGCGGGTGCTGGTATCGGGTCAGGGTATTGTGGCATCAGTTCTTCGTATGGATACGGGTTTTCTAGGATTTCCCGAATATACTGGTCATTATCCCAGTATGGATCTAGAGGGTTAAGGTTTGGATATGGTGCTACTGGGTTTGGTATGGGCTCCTCCTGTGGTTGGAATTCTGGGTAATCCCTGTGGTCATCAAACCATGGGTCATAATTTAGAGGATGGGGTGCTGAGATTCTAGGGATTTCGGCTGGGTCGAAGGCAGGTAGTGGAATCTGGTCTCCTAGGTTTTGTTCTATTTCCATGGGTTGTGTTGGGAACAACGGTAGTGGTTGTGGTGCTATAATTTGTTCTAAATTCGGGTCCGTAGCAGTGGTAGCTAAGATATGAAAGTTGGCTAGTCTCCTATTGAGTATATCTTGAGTTTGGGTGTTCATCTCTCTATTAGCAGCTGCTAAAGCTTGCTGTTGCTGTAACTTTCTCTTTCTTTTCCTACGCTCGTGAGCTCCCCGACTGAACCATCCTCTCTTTTTGGTAGGGAATGACTCCTCGGAATGCGCTTTGAATATAAATATCCCTTCCTCTGTGTCAGCTGAATACCCTGAGGGGGTAGGCTGGGAATAAGTTCCTTCATCTATAGGAGAACTAGGAGCCCCGCTTGCGATCTGCTCATATAATGTAATATATGTGTGGGCGCTCGGGGGGGCAAAAGCAAAAGTGCACTAATTTTTAACGTTATTTTACTAATTTCGTGAAAATAACGTTAAAAAGAGGGGATCGTTAATCAGGCATCATGTGGTGGCGTTGATAGCCGAAAGACAAGGGGGTACATGCACCAATTGGCGTTTGTCTCAATTGCTGAGTGTTATGTGCCTTATGTCCAAGGCTTGATGCAAAACCACAATCGAGCCGGGGGTCTCATTGGAAGCAGCCTCTCTATTCCTACGGGGTAGAGGTAAGGCTGTCTACATCCCACCCTCCTCAGACCCTACCTTAGCTTTGCTATAGGTGGGATATACTGAGTACGATGATGATGATGATGATCTATAGGAGAACTAGACAATTGACGATAGGCGTCCGATGGTCCTTGATCACTCATACTGTAAACTAACAGATTGTCAAATAACAAAACAATAATACAAAAGTATGCATGTATTCACATAAATTATTTCCTAATAGAATTGACAATTTCATTGTCAGCAGAACACTTATGTGGCTCAAATTAGTGGCTATGGCTCTGATATCACTCTCTGTCGCAACCCCCGGCCCCTGTCTCCTGGGAACGGGGGGCCGCGAGTTTAGATTCAGTGGTATCTGTGTTTATCATTTTGGCAGCGGAATTTACATCAGGACCGTAGTTAGGAAATATTTTATCAGAGTAAAATACCACATTTTTATACTAATTAACACATGGGTAAAACCCAAGTTTATATTACAACATTGTTTATAGGGATAAACCCTATTTTATTGAAATAAAACATCCTTTTATTTAACTTTTATAGCCACATTTTCCAAGCCTTCAGTGCTCTCCAGCTGGCTTCTATTTGGCTTTCACATTTTGTTACCTGAAACGCGTTTTAAAAACATTTGTCAGTGGGAAATACTGGTGAGTGAATCCCAATTTAATCAAAACAGGTTTTATCATTTTACAGTATTGAGGGCGATCACGGAATTACATTTGTTTCCAATTCTTACTTTAATTACCACCTACGGCACTGTCAACCCGACTTGTGGTCATGTTACTACTCACAGTGTAGTAACAAATTTTGTATACTCAATCACTGTTAATCATAATGTAAAACAATTGAGGTTTTGTAAAAACAGTTTATGAAAAACATTTACAAAAAGAGGATAAACTCACATTGCTAATTTAGATATTTTTCCTTATGACTTCCTGGTTATAATCTATTAATTAAACAATGCACACGCGTTAGTATAATAACCCAATTTACATTAGTTATACCCTCCCCGAGACAGAACTCCAACGACTACGTCGGGCAGAGCCTCGACAGCCGTTACGGAGCAGTAGATCAATCGGACAGCGTATCTAATACGTAACCGGGGGGTTAAAATACTTACAACGAGGCAGAGCTTCGCTAATTAGGGGGGTATTATGCCCGAATATTATGCCTATTATTCAGAAATTAGAAAGAGAATTCGAGTGTTGAGCGATTTGTGAACTGAGGCTGATCCCATCTATTTATAGGACTGATCAGACACTCTCTCGCACCCCGTGAGAGAGTTAACTACGGCCTTCGCGGCCCGCGAGCTAGACTAGGTAGGCTCTAGCCTTGACCAATCAGCGGGTAGGTTTGACACGAGTGGGGACACGTGGTGGCTCCGGGGGCAGCCTTGTGGCCTAGCTGTCGTGCCCCGCGAGCGACCATTAATTTTTGTTTTTATTTTATTTTTATAAAATTAAAGTATTTAGGGTCCACTTTTCGTATACGGGGTATATTTAAGGGCCTATAGGGTGTTATAAATAATTTTAGGAGTGTCGGAAATATTTTAGGAGGGTTGTTATACCCCTCTCCCCTATACATTCTCTACAACAAGCACCACCGCTGCCACTGTCGGCTGCTGTCACCACCCGCTGGTCGTCACTAACGCCATAGCCGTTAGACCACCGCCATAAACACCATCAGATTTGTACCATTTCCCACTGTGCCCCTCTCTCTAAGTCAGTTGTCTTCTCTCTAGGTCGATCTACTCAGCCCAAATCTGAGTTGAGTGTATTGGTTGAGTGTTGCTCGGATCTGTTTTGGCGACAAGGGTTAGGATTGCGGCGATGGTGGGTTTTAGAAGGGTTCCCTTTGCAGTTAAACTTGAAAATGGAAATTCTTAGATTTGTTAGGGTTTAGTAGCAATTAAATCTGAAACTGGTGGGTTAGGATACAAAGCAGGCGAGGGGGAAGGGTGTTGGATGTAACGAGGTAGGTGATGATGGTGGGAGCAGTCGGATTTGGGGCTGCGAAGGAGGTAGGTGATGACGCAACAACAACAGTCGAATTTGCAAGGACTCAACCTCGGATAAGGGGCAAGTTTGAAGGGAGATCTGAAACTAATGTTGAATGACGCAACAACTATATGTGTTACATATTAATAAGAAAGCAAAAAATGCTTTAGGAATGTTTTAATTTTCTCATAGATTGATATTGTTGGCACCTTGTTAAAGTTCGATGATGAAATAAATTAGTAGTGGTTAGTTTGATTATGATTCAGTTTCTAGTCGCACGGACTCGACCTCGGATAAGGGTCGGTTTGATTATGGTTATGTGGTGGTAGTGGTATCTGATGGTGCTGGTGATGACTGGTGGTTATTATAAAAGAGAGAAAGAGAGAGATATATGAGTGAGAGGAGGGTGATGAAGTGAGGAATTTTTTTTAATGATTATAATTATAAACAATTAAATTCATTTTGTAAAGTTACTAAAACACCATTTTCATTATATGTAAAATTACCAAATTGCCCTTATTTTTAACAAACATTTTGGATGGCGTTAGGGGCGGGAAGTAAAATAGAAATAAGCTTCATAGATCAGGGAGTAAAAAGACTATTTTTAAAGGATTGAGACATGATGTGTGCAAAATGCAACATATAAATTTCATCACTCGTGGCATAAAACTAACCTTTTTTTAGTACTAATGTTGGAAAAAGTGTGCTTTTGTCTTCCTTTTGTATTTTCAGGATTAAATGAGCTCAAATTAACAAAAGGAGCAAAAAGACAGCAAAATCTAACATAAATACAAGAAAAGGAACAAACGTGACATGCCCGACCCCACGACAGCATCTTCCCAAGCAAAACAAGAAGACAGAAGACTGAACACGCCCCGTGCTCAGCCAGCACAGGGGCGTGCCCAAGTGTCAGCAGAAAAGACAAAGTGGTAGAAGCTTCTATTGCCCACCACGGGGCCGTGCTCAGTGGACACGGGGCTGTGGTCAACTATAAGATTCGCACAATCCAGGCAAATCTTCATAGTACAAAGATTCTTCTGCACACGGGGTCGTGCTCAGCGGACACGGGGGCGTGGTCAACTAATAAGACAAGCTGCATTAAATGAAGAAAGAGAAGGATGTGGACACGGGGCCGTGCCCGAGCTTCTGTTCAGCCTATAAATAGGAGTGCTTGGCTCAAGCTCAAACCATCCCTTGGCACACCACCTCTCTCACACTTCACCCACCACCCACCACCACCATAACACCATCATCCAAAACCATCATCCATTGTCCATCATAGAGTGTGTGAGTCGTCTCGGGATCCAAGATTGATCGTAAGAGTTCTTGACAATCAAGGCCATGTTTGCCTAAGTCTCTTACATCACTTGGTGAAGACAAGTATCTAGTGTAATACTTTTTATTTCTAATCTTTTCACACTTTTTACTTGGTTTTGTATTAACGACTTTAATAACTAGTTTCTTATGTTGAAGGTGATTCTTCCTTATCGTTTGTCCGTGGTGTCTTGACATTATTTTACTGTCTATATAAAATAAAAGATTTTCACCATTCAGCATTTTAGTTAGTTTTTATTTTTCTTAGTTTAAAACATTTTTCTAAACTTTTTGATTTGATTAGACGTTGAGGATAAACCGGTATTAAAAGCTCTTGTGTCATTGGACGACCTCGGTATCTTACCAACACTATACTACGCTCACGATGGGTGCACTTGCCCATATGTGTGTTTAGTGTTAGTAAATATCGTGTTTTATAAATTTAAAACTTGGCTAAAAAAGTGTTAAAGGGCTTAAAATATACACTTAATATATATAACACTTCACACGCATCAAGTTTTTGGCGCCGTTGCCGGGGACACAAGGATTTTAAGAAAGTTAGGAATCAACGGCCTAATCTTTTTTCTTATTTTCCATTTTTTTAGATTTTTCTTAGTTTTTCTGTTTCTGCAGGGCTCAGCACGGGACGTGCCTGGTCGGACACGGGCCGTGCCCAGCACTATCACTCGCAGTTTTTATTTTCCGAGTTACAGAGAGCTGAGCACGGGGCCGTGACGGTGCAACACGGGGCCGTGTCCAACTCCCAGTAACAGGGATCCGGGAAACAAACACTGCATCTCCGACCACGGGCCGTGTTCACTAAGCACGGGGTCGTGGTGAACCTTCTGACCAACGTTCTTTTCTGTTTTTATTGCAGGATTAGGAACCCAGGCGCCACATTTGAACTTCCTACGTAGTGCATGAGCTCCAGTTCTAGTAGAGACATAAAAGAACCTCTAGAAGAACCCGAACGCTTTCTCAGAGAAAGACTTAAAGCTAAAAATCAAGAGAAAGTTTCGGGGGACCCACTTCCAATGGCGGACCAACGTACCCTCATGGATTACCTACGGCCCACCGTAGGTAATCTAGGCGCCGCTATCAATGCACCGAATGTCGAAGCCAATAACTTCGAACTTCGACCACATTTGATACAAATGCTTCAAAACTCCGCAACCTTCCATGGGCTTGCGGACGAGGATCCCCATCTACATATTACTAATTTCTTAGAAATATGTGATACCTTTCGGATCAATGGAGCATCAAATGACGCAATCCGCCTTCGAATGTTTCCATTTTCACTAAAAGACCGAGCTAAGGCTTGGCTTAACACCCTCCCAGTTGGCTCGGTAAACACCTGGGATGAACTAGCCCAAAAGTTTCTATATAAGTATTTCCCTCCTGCTAAAACGGCTAAATTAATGACTGAAATTAATACATATTCACAAGAGGATGGGGAATCCTTATATGAAACTTGGGAAAGGTTCAAGGAGCTACTAAGAAAGTGTCCTCATCACGGTCTTGCGGTATGGCAACAAGTATCCACTTTCTACAATGGGTTGTTGCCACATACAAGACAAACACTTGATTCTAGCTCCGGGGGACTTTTAGGTAATCGTCGCCCAAATGAAATATATAATCAAATTGAGGAAATTGCTCAAACCAATTTTCAATGGCACACTCCCCGAGGTAATAAATCTATTGCCCCGGGCGCCCATAAGGTTGATGAAAGCACTTCTTTACAAGCCCAAATCGAGGCCCTCTCTTCGAAAATCAAAAAGCTAGAAATGACAAAAACGGCCTCGGTTATGGCTTGTGAAGGATGTGGTGGGCCACATGAAAATTGGAGTTGTATGAAAGAAGTAGATGACCAAACCGAAAAGGTAAACTACATTGATAATAGACCTAGGCCGTCGGGTCCACCAACGGGTACCTACAACCAAGGATGGCGTAACCACCCTAATCTTGGTTGGAGAGATCCCAGCAATAGTAGTAAACAACAAAACCAACGAACTAACTTTCAACAACCACAAAATTTTTCTCAACAACAAGGTGGAAGAGAAAGGCTTGAAGATACTGTATCTCGCCTCATCTCCGACACCGAAAAGAAAAACTCGGATCGATTTCAACAATTGGAATCGAATTTTAGAAATCAACAAGCTAGCATTCAAAACATTGAAAAACAATTAAATCAAATAGCTCAAAATTTCTCCGAGAGACCACAAGGCGCGCTACCTAGCAATACCGAAACCAACCCGAAAGCACAAGTACATCTCATCACATTGAGAAATCGAACCGTGGGTCCCGAGGAGGCTCCATTACCGCCAGATGAAAGAAGCCAGTCTAGCCAAACCACGACTCCACCCGCACCACAACCAGAAAAGGCTTCTTTACCAAATCAAGAGCCCACCAAGACTCCTCCAATTCCGTACCCCGGTAGATTAAATCGTCAAAAGACCGATGATCAATTCGCAAAGTTAAAAAATTTACTAAAACAATTGCATGTTAATATTCCTTTTATTGAGGTCCTAACCCAAATGCCTAAATATGCAAAATTCATGAGGGATTTCCTCACTCACAAAAGGAAAATTGAATCATTGCAATTAGTTAACTTAGGCGAAGAATGCTCCGCCTTAGTACTCAACAAACTCCCACAAAAGAAAATTGATCCCGGAAGCTTCACAATTCCTTGCTCGATCGGGGAATCCCCCGTTCGTAATGCATTAGCCGATCTTGGGGCTAGCATTAACCTCATGCCCACATCGATGTTCAAACGACTCGGCCTAGAAACAACAAGCCCTACAAAGATGAGCATACAACTCGCCGACAGATCCGTCAAATTTCCACAAGGTGTCGCTGAAAATCTATTGGTCAAGGTTGACAACTTTGTTTTCCCAACCGACTTTATCATCCTAGACATGGAGGAAGACACCGATGTCCCTCTCATCCTCGGGAGACCATTTCTAGCCACCGCCCAAGCAGTGGTGGATATGAATGACGGAACGTTAACATTGAAGTTTGGGGACAAGGAAGTGAAGTTTGAATGTGGAAAGAGAGTAGAGGACGAAGACCCGGTCAACTACATGAAGGTCATAGACTCAAGCTTGGATGACGCCCTCCGACGGTGTAACATGGGATGCAATACATCCCACTTGGGTAACATATGACCAGGCTTTGGGTCTAGCCAAGGACCCTCATAAACGTGGCGCACCACGGAGGCATTCCGCGAAACTATCCTTAGTTTAGTTTAGATTAATTTTCATGTTTTCTAGTTAGTTTTAATTTTCAGGAATAAAACACACTTGAGATGGCAAAGGATACAAGGGAAGCTTGAACCAGCACCCCATGCAGGAAAACAGGACCATCCAACAAAATTCTTCGTTTACAGTAAGCTCGGCACGGGCCGTGTCCACCCAACACGGCCCCGTGCTGCACAGTCTGCAGAAAAGACCCAGTTCAGGTAACTGGACACGGGCCGTGTTCACCCAACACGCCCCCGTGTCCAGGTTTCTGTTTCTCTTGATTTAATTTTGTTACTGGCACTTGAATACGGGGCCGTGCCCGGACAACACGGGGCCGTGTCCAGTGCCCAGTAACACAATTTTTTTTTTTGCTTTTTACACCTTTTTACACATTCAATCAACCTAAAAATTTATTTTTGGGACACATTGAGGACAATGTGTAATTTAAGTGTGGGGGGATGCTAAAACCTTGAATCTTGCAAGTCCTAAATAGAAGCCTTACACAAAACTCTATTGGAACCGCTAATCACCCCAAATTTTTTCAAAAATTTTCAATTTTTTTACTTGTCTAGGTTTAACTTGAGAATTTCAAGTTCTAAAAAGGTTATATTTTTATGAATTTACAACCGATAGCGTCGTGATAAAAAGAACCAACATAAGAAAATTATGAAGAGGCATGGCAAACTTAGTTAAAATTTGATTATATATACTTGATCACATAAAAAACCCATTCCCACAAAAGTGAGTTTTGAGCATTTATTGAGCATACAAATACATATCATTAAACTAAATGCTCATTTTTCGTTTCTTGTGTGAATAACCGCTTGGTTCTTACGACTCTAGAACTTGCCATGACGATACATTCCCGGTCCTTACCAACTTAAACCCGAGTAAGTAAATGATGGAGGCATTAGGACTAACCCTTTTTATTTCTACACCATTATTTTCTTTTTTTTTACCACCTACCCAAAATCCCCCTAGTTAGCCCCTTTGAGGCTAAACCTTTTCATTTCATAACCCAAACTAAACACCCTTTTACCCACCAAAACCTTTTTCATTTTTTTTTACCCTTTGTTTTAGTAACTAGCTCGGTCTTTTGTATGACTCTTACTTGAAAAAAAAAATTATGTGTTGATGATGAAGCAAAAGAAAATAAACAAACAAGTTCATCAAAAATAACTTTGTTTGAATAATAGCTTCATCAAAATAAAAGTTACAAAAATAAAAAGTCTTACGAAAACCGACGCTTGTTACGCTTTTCGCCCCTTTTCTACTAACCACTAACCACTAACCCAACCACCTACATTTAACTCAAGCCTAACCCTTCACCCAAAAGTCCTCTTAATATTTACAAAGGTATATAAGTTAAAAAGGAGGAGGATTGATTTCTTGGCAAGCCTATGGTAGGAGTAAGTTCCATGCCGCTCTCGAGTGATCCACAAAAATACATTTGCGGCCGAGTGATGAGTGATCCCCGTGAGGTATGTGAACTTGTATATAAATAGAATTTTAAAGAGGCATGTTATGCCCTAATAAGTAATTTATCTTATGAAAAGTTTTAAATAAATCATGACGAATAGGATTGTAAATAAATAAAAATAAAACTAAATAAAGAATCTTGGAAATCCCGACACTCTATGACAAGCCCAAAAAAAACCTTCTTCTCTACCCATTCCATTTGGGAGTGTAAAGCCACATTATAGAGAGTTTTGCCATTGTTCAGCGTTTAGAGGTGCAAAATGCAACATATAAATTTGATTTGTGCAAAATGCAACATATAAATTTCATCAATTGTGGCATAAAACTAACCCTTTTTTTAGTACTAATGTTGGAAAAAGTGTGCTTTTGTCTTCCTTTTGTATTTTCAGGATTAAATGAGCTCAAATTAACAAAAGGAGCAAAAAGACAGCAAAATCTAACATAAATACAAGAAAAGGAACAAACGTGACATGCCCGACCCCACGACAGCATCTTCCTAAGAAAACAAGAAGACAGAAGACTGAACACGCCTCGTGCTCAGCCAGTACGGGGGCGTGCACAAGTGTCAGCAGAAAAGACAAAGTGGCAGAAGCTTCTATTGCCCACCACGGGGCCGTGCTCAGTGGACACGGGGCCGTGGTCAACTATAAGATTCGCACAATCCAGGCAAATCTTCATAGTACAAAGATTCTTCTGCACACGGGGTCGTGCTCAGCGGACACGGGGGCGTGGTCAACTAATAAGACAAGCTGCATTAAATGAATAAAGAGAAGGATGTGGACACGGGGCCGTGCCCACTGGATACGGGGCCGTGCCCGAGCTTCTGTTTAGCCTATAAATAGGAGTGCTTGGCTCAAGCTCAAACCATCCATTGGCACACCACATCTCTCACACTTCACCCACCACCACCATAACACCATCATCCAACACCATCATCCATTGTCCATCATAGAGTGTGTGAGTCGTCTCGGGATCCAAGATTGATCGTAAGAGTTCTTGACAATCAAGGTCATGTTTGCCTAAGTCTCTTACATCACTTGGTGAATACAAGTGTCTAGTGTAATACTTTTTATTTCTAATCTTTTCACACTTTTTACTTGGTTTTGTTTAACGACTTTAATAACTAGTTTCTTATGTTGAAGGTGATTCTTCCTTATCGTTTGTCCGTGGTGTCTTGACATTATTTTACTGTCTATATAAAATAAAATATTTTCACCATTCATATCTCCACGGTCTATATGGAGGTATGTTGGCTACCTGGTCGGGGGTTAAGGGAACGGTTTGGTAAGAGTCTTGCCATTGTTCAGCGTTTAGAGGTCCTGCAACGGACCTGGGTCAAATTTAGTAGGGCCTCCTTCAATACTTAACGGTATTGGATGGCGGGGGTCCAAACTCTTTGATCCCCTCATAAGTTAACTACTATTAATACTATAACCAGGCTATTTAGGACTGTATCCCTGCTGACTCAGACTACTTAGTCGAGGGTAACGTCACCTCCAAAAGAGGGGCCTACCATAATTTGCATTAATAACTTAATTAATTATCTTTCAATAATCCGACCCTTTAGGATTGTATCCTTGCTGACTCAAACTACTGGGTTGAGGGTAACGTCACCTTCAAAAGAGGGGCCTACTACAATAACTAAGATAATCTCTTAAATAAGTGCAAAAGTGCGAAAATAATCAAAGGTTACACTATACACGAGTCGGAACCAAGTGATTCATCTTGTCTATCTGTTTTTATTTTTATTTTTTACTTTTCAGGATTTTAGTTAGTTTTTATTTTTCTTAGTATAAAACATTTTTCTAAACTTTTTGATTTGATTAGACGTTGAGGATAAACCGGTACTAAAAGCTCTTGTGTTCTTGGACGACCTCGGTATCTTACCAACACTATACTACGCTCACGATGGGTGCACTTGCCCATATGTGTGTTTAGTGTTAGTAAATATCGTGTTTTATAAATTTAAAACTTGGCTAAAAAAGTGTTAAAGGGCTTAAAATATACACCTAATATATATAACACTTCACACGCATCAAGACAAAACCGTTAAAACGACCAAATCACAGAGAGTAAAACGAAAGTTTACTCTTATTTATATTTTGTGAATTTTCTTTGTGTAATTTTAAGATTGTTTTAACAACGTAGTATACCGTATAAACATGAGGAAAAAAGTTGCGTTTTTGGGGTTTGTTCAAAAGGAAGAGATTTTAGAGAAAGATATGAAAATAACCGGTAGATAGAATAAATTAATATAATAATGTAATCGTAAATAAAAATAAAAATATCAGGTATTACTAGTGTGTAAACTTGCGTTACAAAGTTATCCGGTGCAATAAAAATCATATAAGAGATACAAGGTTAAGTTACTGTATAAATGAGTTTTAACATACAAAATACCTTTAATGTAAGAAGCGAAAGATTACCATCACTAGTGCTCTGGTGGTGACTACAGGTATTTAAGTTCCACCTATAGTGGGCCCGGATGAGTTTCCCCCTCTAGGTCTCATGTTCGAGTCTGGGTGATAGGGGTTTAAATTGGGGATCTATTGTGCGAGATGACTCTCTAGCGCGGACCCCGTTAAGACAGCGTATGCTAGACCTCTCGACATTCGCGAATAATCCACACCTTTCAAAAACAAAAAAAAAAGCGAAATATGGATTTTTTTCTTTTTTTTCCGAATTTTCCCCATCTTGTTAAGCATGTATTTTACTCTACTTCTGTAAAATCACTTTTTTTTTTTTTTTTTTTTACAATTAAACATCATTCTTTTCATAATGAAGAAAAAATTTAAGAAAAAAAATGATCTTACAAGAGATATATGATGTGCAAATCAGATTTGGATATTTAATTTTAAGAGTAAATTGCCAAAATTGTCCTTGAGGTTTGGGTATGTTTGTCAGTTTAATAAAAAAACAACTTTTTTATACTAAATAGTCCTTCACTTTTGAATTTTTTTTGTCATTTTCATCCAAAAGTCTAATTTGCTTTATTTTTTATGTCAAATATTTGATGAGAATGGCAAAAAATCTCAAATCTCAGGGACGATTTTGGCAAAAAAGTTAGACGTTTGGATAAAAATGGCAAAAAATCCTAAAAGAAAAGTGAAGGGCGATATGATAGAAAAAAAAAATTGTTTTGAATGAAATTGACAAATATGTCCAAACCTCAAGGACAATTTTGTCAATTCACTCTTATTTTTATGCTTCGTACCCTAAAAATACATTTTGTTAGAGCATTCTCATCCAAACCACCAAAATCTGTGTGGGGGGTTTTTAAAATATAAGAAGTATAAAAAGTGGTTGTGAGTGGAGGAGAGAGAAAATGTTACTGTTCATCTGTATATTTGGGGGGACACTGTTCACCCCCTATACTTTTTTAATATATATTGAAAGTGGTTGTGAGTGGAGGAGAAAGAAAATGTAATATATATTGAAAATGAGAGAGAAAAAGTATTTGTTTTTAGTGGAAATATATTGATATAGAAGTTGTTTTTTAGTGGAATGTATGTATATTTTTAGTGGATTGGATGTGAATGCTCTTAGTCCATACTAAAGGATATGTGAAATATGATTTGAGAGTAAAATTTTTGTGTTCACCTAAGGCTAAGGCTGGAGGGTATGGAGAGCCTCATCCCCAAGGGGATGAGCCGCCACATCACCGCCACGTAAGCTGGGCTTGAAGGGGATGGACCTAGGGGGATGAGGGATGAACCCTTATACACATATATATATATATATGTATAGATGTGTGTGTGTGAGGAGAGAGGAATGAGGCCCGTCGAATCCGGATTGGGGAGAACGAAGACGAAGCGCCGGGCATTAGAGGGGCAGTGTGGGGGACCGGCGCCGGGCCAGGCCGGTCCTAAGCCGGCCCCCATACCCTTTAGTCTAATACGAACAAAAGTGTTTTTTTGAGCTACAAATGAAAAAAATGTGCGAATAAAATTTAAATGTCTCGTTTGTCGTAAAAATATTCTTTATGTATCCCCTTTCTGTAATTAAAATATTATAAATAATTGTTTATTTTTTAATCAGAACTTTAGTTGTTAAATCTCCTACTTTTTTTTAACGACAAATTTGAATCACTAACGAAACATTAGAGTATCATTGTGTTACTAGCGGAATCACCCGATCATATCTATATCCACTAGGCATAATGCTAAACACCAATAAATATGGTAAAACCTCTCTTGTAGGAATCGAACTCATAACCTATTGATTTCAAAGCCTTATTCCCCCTCAAGATGCCACTAAGGTATAAAGTTATAGATTTAAATCTCCTACTTTTAAATAAAAAGTATTAACCTTGGCTGTTAAATAAAGAAAAAACAGAAAATGATAAGAAAGTATTAACCTTGGCTGTTAAATAACGGCTGACAGCTGTGAAGTATATAGATAGTACTGTACAATGATTCGTTTACCAACGGTGACGTAACTTCTTAACAAAACACCACATGTAAGATTCTCTTTTTGATTTTCAATCTGTTTGTTTTTTTTCTATTTTGTGGCCACTACTTTTTGTTTTTAGATTTCCACCACTAATATTACGTTTTCTAATTTTTAACCCATGTTTATATAACCGGACCGATTAAGATGCCAACAGTGGCGGATCTTGCCCGTTGAACGTGTCAGGTCCGAAAGACACGGGCACTAAAAAAAAAGTCCGGGTAAGCCCGGGTCAAACATAGTATATATAAACAGAGTTGTAATGAGAAGGTTTGTTTGTAGTTCGGTACAATCGGTTTTAACATTTCAACGCTAAATCGGTAACTACGATTTTTGAAAAGCTAATATGAACTGGTCAGATTCACTGGACCGACCAAACTAGTTAACCAAATTATAGACAGAGTTGTGGACCCGATATCTTTTATGCTGTAAAACCCAGTCTTCAAATCGTAAACCAAACCGTATTACTTCTAAACCATCCTATTTGTTTGCATTTGAACAGTTCGATTGGTTTTAACAGTTTCAGAAATCCCTAGTAATTACTAGGTCCATGAAGAAACACGGAACTAATTTTAGGTGATTAGTTTGGTTTATGTTTCGACAATAGAGGTTAATCTTCTTAATCCTTCCTGATCTAACGCCTTGATCTCCCTGCAAAACACTAAATACCCTGTTAAGCTCGTTAAGAGGGGAATATGGTGGTTTTCCTCTTAACCACTCTCGGGCGTGAGAATAAGTATATGTTTTGAGAGAATAAGTGTGTGTTTATTAGTGAGAGAGCAGAGAACAGAATAGAATCAACCTGTACATGAAGGTCCCTATTTATAGCTGGAGTAGTGTAGAAGGAGATGGGTTGATGGGCCTTGGGTCTGGAGTCGACAACAAGGAATATCCTTATTTTCCCTTCTGTCACGACCGTTAGTGTTTCTAGAAGGTTTATGGAGCTGGCGCACCCCGAGTGGAGCCACGTGTCCTGGTTGTCGTCCTTGTTGTCTCCTTGACATCAGCAGATGAGTGGAGATCATGGGGCAGGTGTCGCCGCCCTCTGATTGGTGCCACGTAGGCGTCCTTGTGTACCTTCTTGTCTCCTGTACGATTGTTGATCGTGGAGCACGATAGGATACAGATTGTTGGACGCTGATTGGCCTATTTCTCTGCCACTCGTACCTTTCGTGTTATCCAAGATGAATCTGCGCTCCTGCCCTCGCGCGGCCTCTGGAGCACATCCATATAGCCGGCGCAAGGTCTAGGAAGTGAGGGTTTTCACCCAGGATGCTAAGTGTAGAATCTGAGCTTTAACCTTGCTTGAGCCTCGCGCACGACCTAGGTTTAACCTATTTAGTTGGCGCGGGGTCTGTTGGTTTGTCATATTGATGTAGTAGGAGTATGGTCTTGCGCGCAACCTGATTGGTCTGTGCGGCTTAGCTAAATATTATTAACTTGTACTCATTTTAGTATTTATTATAATCATTATTATTATTATTACCAATTTTTCTTTTTTAATGTTTTAGAACAATCGATTTTTACATTCACTAATTTACTCCCTACATTTTCATTTTTTTTGTATATCACAAAACTCGAACCCTCAATCTCATTAGAACATAAAATTTTCCAACATGCCTAGCTACTAAGCTACAAATCATTTGGTAATTGTTGGAAATCTGGTAATGGATATTTAGTATATATTTAATTTAATGAAATTATAAATATTAGAGTAAATTACAAGTTTTGTCCTTTATGTTTACATTAAATTGCAGGCGTTGTCCTTTAGCGCAAAAGTTTACAGGCGGTGTCCTTAATCTTTTCAAAATCTTGCACGTTATGTCCTTTAGGCCAAACTCAGTTAGAATTTTTGGTTAAATCTGGTCATGTGCCTTGCACATGAGGGCATTCTTGTCATTTCACCTTCACAGGGGCTATTGTGTAAAAGACTTTTGTTCAGGGACCATTTTATACAAAACTAAAAAACTATATATAAACTCTCTCTCTCTTCCCCCTCTCTCTCTCAAATCTGATCTAGAAGAGACTCTCTCCTCCTCATCCTCCCAACCACCACCGTCACCTCCTGCAACTTCCGACAACCTGAACAAAACCAACCAAGGTGACTCAGCTCCTCCTT
Source organism: Helianthus tuberosus (assembly GCA_030545235.1). Classification (NCBI taxonomy): domain Eukaryota; kingdom Viridiplantae; phylum Streptophyta; class Magnoliopsida; order Asterales; family Asteraceae; genus Helianthus; species Helianthus tuberosus. Next base: position 147,022,567 of record CM060429.1, read on the forward strand.
GTTCTTCTGTTGCTTCATCATTCCAATCCACAGACTATATAAAAATAATAATAAAAAATAGTCAAAGACACTTAAAACAATTTTAAAATTTGTACCTTCACTGACCCAAGCATATGATATTCCAAATCTTTGTCACCGTTGTCGGTTGAAACAACTTCGATGTTTGACCGGTCAAGCAACTTTAAAAGAGCAGCTTCATCCCTAGTCTGAGTACAACCATTGATCCTGGTACACATTACGCAAACCCCCAACCCATCTTTTATTCTTGTGTTCTAAATCAACAGAACCTTCATCTTTATCGACATTTATAATATGGGTTTTGTGGAATTTGAAGGTGAGTTTAAGTAGTTGCTGTGCAGATGAGGATGAAACGGTGGTTTCAGGTGGAGGCGCTGGTTATTTTACAGAGGTAGGGAGAGAGAAGGGGAGGAGAGAGTGTATACATATCTACAAACATTTTCCGACATCAGACCTGCGACAGCCGACAACTACGCCACCACCGTACACTCCGCCGTCGTCTCCGATCTCAGATTTGTTCCGTCGTCTCCGATCTCAGATCTGTTTCGTCCTCTCTTATCCCAGCCCTGTTCCGCCGTCTCCGGTCACAGATATGTGTCGCCGTCTCGATCTCACCGTCGTCGGAAAGTGTGGGAGGGGTGTTTGGTAGTGGTGTGCGGCAAGGGTGTCGGTGCAGTTGTGGTTGGTGATTTGGAGGTGGTGACGGTGGGGCAACGGCGGTGGTGTGTCGGTGGTTGCTGATTTGGGGGTGGTGATGGTGAGGCTATGGCGGTGGTTATGTTAGAGAGAGAGAGACAGAGACTTTCAGATGTTGTGAGGGAGAGATTTTTTATTTCTTTATTTTTCAATTTATTACAAACTAGTCCCTAAACATAATTTTTTTTACATAATAGTCCTTGAAGAGATGAAATTATAATAATGCCCTCATGTGCAAGGCACATGACCAGATTTAACCAAAAATTCTAACTGGGTTTGGCCTAAAGGACATAACGTGCAAGATTTTGAAAAGATTAAGGACACCGCCTGTAAACTTTTGCGCTAAAGGACAGCGCCTGCAATTTGATGTAAATATAAAGGACAAAACTTGTAATTTACTCATTATTCAATGTTACTTGGTAATTAGTGTTTAGATACACTTACGATATATATAATACCTTTGATAGCACTTTTATGATAATTAACATTATCTAGTGATCATATATTGTTCCTATTAATCATGTACTAGTAACCAGTTATTGGAAATTATAAGTTTCATAGCTCGGATCGGAAATTTAATACGTGTGTATTTTTCTGGAAAATTAGAATACATATACTTGTTCCCATTTAGGGTTTTATTCATGATCTTTATCGGACATGAAATATTATTGTCTTTTGTATAACGTTTCAGGCGTACCGGACCCGTCCTGACATGAATTGTTTGACCGAATAATCTACCAATGTTCGTCGAAATTGTTTTCATCGTATCGTGACGCGATGAATACGATTATGTAATATGCAAATGTAAATGCATTCCATGGATATTGCTAAACTTAGTGGACTTAATTAATATAAATCAAGTCTATATGCACGTAATTGTATAGTTAATAAGTGATTAAGTTGTACGAATATACCTGTTAAATTGCCGTTTGTCATAGTTATGTCGCGTTTTCCTATCATATTGCCACTACCTTCCTAATAGAATATGACAGGTAGGGATGTGTAACAACTCTCATCAAAAGTCCTAATTATTATTTTAATTTAGCCAATAGGAAACCCTAATTGAGAAACCCAAGTGATTCTGAACAAACCCTAAAATTTTCAGAACAAACAGAATCAGGACCAGGGCCCCTAAAACTCAAGGGGGGTATACCCTAGTTAACGATTATCTAAAATTACTCGCTGTCAAAATTCGGAATTTAGAATCTGTCAAGTCAGCAAAGCTAGTCCCAACCGTGGCTACCCTATAACCTATTTTTAACCCTTACGGACCGTAACATTTTGAGTCTTACGGACCGTAAGCACCCTTACGACCGTAACATTGTGAGGCTTACGGTCCGTAAGCAATGCAAAATTTTGACTATAAATAGCAGACATTGGCACTTGAATTCTGTCTTTGAAACGACGTAAATTCGCTTTACGTAGGCTGAGTTATCACAGAAACAGTCCACAAAAACACACTGATCACGAAGTGCTGCCGCAATCAGGGTAATAACTCGATCGCTATTACGATTCAACGTCCGATCGATTATAACTATCCAACGATTGTTTAAGTGCCGCTCAAATTGAGTTTATACTTTGTTATTCATCGTGATTTCGACTTGAATGTTTGAGTGCTGTTCGAACTCGGACTATACTCTGTCATTCGTTGTGAATCCGCTGAATTGTTAAGTATTGCACTTGTAAACCGTTGTGAGGGTTTAATCTCGTGAATTGTCGTAACTGCTGTATTAGTTACTAACCTGTTTGTGCGTGCATTGTTATTTAAATTAGGTTAATCAAGGCTAATCAGTAGGCTTATACTCTGCTCGTTAAATCTACAATGTGAGTCATTCTCTTTTTATCAAATTACTTTCAAAATCATGTTTATTTTCAAAGGTTATAATTACAGTGATTAAGTTTATGTAATCACCAAATTACAGCCGGTATGTGGGGTATTGTGCACATTACTACTGTTGTTATCACTTTAGGTGGGCGAACCTAATTAGTGATATTCGTCATTCATTGGGGCAGCCAATGGTGATATGACCACAGTCACCGAAATGAGTCGAGTGACAAATACTGTGGGTAGTTGGTTGATATCAGAAACATTGTAATCTCTCTTAATACTGTGAATTATAACAAACGAGTCGTTTTAGTAAAACTGAATGATTCACTCAGTATTTCCCTGCTGACAAAACCTTTTTCAAACATGTTTCGGGTGATCTGTTGTGAGCACAGGAAAAGTGCCGTGGAGCACTACAAGCTTAGAAAAGTGGCTCAATGTAAATAAATAAAGAAACATGTTTTGAGAAATAAAGATTTCCCAGTGAAATCACTTTATTGTAAATTATGGGATTTCTCCCTATATTATATATAAACGAGCAGTTCTAATATTAATCGATCCTGTTTAAAAAGACTTCCGCTGTCATTTAATTAGATACCATCGGATTTCCTGCCTCGCGGCTCTGGACCAGGTCAAACCGGGGCCAAGGGCCGTGACAGGATGGGATTGGTACAGTACCCGTACCCATACCCGTACTGATACCGAAAATACCGGTACCGAATTTGAACAAAACAGGGTACCAGATACCGTACCAAATATATATGTATGGTACGGGTACGAGTACGAGTACGTGTATTTTCGGCATGATATCCGCTTTGTTACCATTTTGTTTTTATTTTGTTTTTGAGCACTTGTACGAGTACTAAATAGGTAAAATTGACATGAGTACCAATATAGTACGAGTACCAATATAGTACGAGTACCAATACGATACGGGTACCGTATAGGTAAAATGAATACGAGTACTATAAATACCATAATACGAAATAAAAAACAATATAAAAAAACTTTTAAAGGTCTACCTAAAATTCGGTATCAGTACCCGTTTTTACCCGTACCCGTACCAATACCGAAAGTATCGAATACCAAAATCAATAAAACTAGGTACCGATACATGTACCAAATTCCTAAAATGTAAGACCCTTACTTAATTTATTTGATTTTCATATAGATTTTGATTATAATAGTGTATTTACGATTATACATACACTTGAAAATACGAGTTTTTTTAAAACATTTTAAGAAATAAAACATTTCAGCATCTTGTATATATATTCGCCGTTTAAAACATGACGACGAAACCTAACGCGGAAGCTTGAATTCTTGATCGTGTTCGGTTCTTCATTGAGCTTGATCGTCCTCCGGTACTTTACATTATACCTACATTTCATAAAAACATGAAATGTTTTAGTTACACGGAATTTATAAGTATTTAAAAAAATCCGTAAGTCAAAACGAATAAATTATCACCATTGCCAGATTTTTAACCCGTCGCATGCAACGACGGTTGCTTGGTCTATATAACCAAAGTGGTCACAAACATCAGTTATTGGAGTTAAAACGTATTAAAACGAATCCGTAGCGCAAAAACAACAAAGTAGCAACTTTTGCTGGATTTTGTACCCGTCGCGTGTCTCGCCGGAGATCACCAAACCTGTCGTGTGTCGCGAGAACAAAGGGCTCCTCCGTCGCGTGGCGCGAGGACCCTCTTTTTCCAGCATGTTTGATTAAAAACCTGCATTTTTCCAGCAATACTGGTTTTTACGAAAACTAACATAACTCGCTCAATATTGATCCGTTTTACGATCCGTTTCTTCCTACGTGATCGTAAATTGATTCTCCATCACATGGAGCTAAAATCCGACGTCCGGATTAACAACTTTCTAGGTTTTAAGCCCTCGGCTTAAATTAAATTATTAAACTTTTTGACAAAGCTTTTGACCCGTTCATGATTTTATCAAACAAACATGTTTGTTACATCTAAATTCTCATGAACATCATATTTTAAATGTTTCCTGTCATACAAGGTTTAAATCATGGGTTTTTATCATGGTTGCAGAAATCGGCCTAGGCGGCCGATTAATCGACGCCTAGGCGCTAGGCGGTCATCTACTGCCTAATTTTGAGCTAGGCGGTCAATTAATCGGTCATGGTAAAAAATCGGTCAAAATCTGTCCTAGGCGGTCAAAATCGGTACTAGGCGGTCAAAAATCGGATTAATCGGACAGTATTAGTCGGTCAAAATCGATAGAAATCGACAGTATTAATCGGACATGTTTTATTAACTGATTAATTGTTGAGTTACAGTATGGGTAAACAAAAGATTTCTGCTATCTACCACAAATTAGATACTACACCCACAGAAAAAGGAACCTCTTCCTCCAAACACCCAGCAGATCTGGAAGAAGGGATTTTTGTCCGTAAAGAAAATTATGAAAATCCTCTCACCCAAGATAAAAGAAATTCGATTCTTAGAAAGGGATAGGAGAAAATAAAGAAACCCCAAGTCAAGAAAGTGAGGTTTAATTCAGAAATCCAGGAATTAGGCAATAGGTCACCTTGGGAAGATAAATTAGATGAAAAATGGGCAAACCTTTATATGCTAGCTACCGTAGCAGAGAATGCAAACCTCTAAAATATCAATAAGCCTGGTCTAGTAGAAAATTAATCTCCAGTAAATAAATAAAGTATAGTGTGTTCTCTTTCCTGTAGTCTTTTGTACAAATCCGTATGCAATAAAACTTTAATGTTTATTTGTAAAACTTTGTTCCAAAGTTTTAACTTAGCATTTTTGTGCATTTTGCATATATGCTATCCAGCATGAGTGAGATATCGGAAGCATTTCAGAATCTCAACCTCTACCCAGTACCAATTGAAGTCTCCCACGACTTTACTGGTTATATTGCTGACATAGAGGAACCTCTGGAATTCCAAGCTCCACCGCTGGAAAAAGCAAAACTTAAAAAGAAAATAAGATATGTAGGATGGAGGAAAGTGTGCAGGAGAAAGCCAGCTACTAGGAAACTCCCCAAAATAGAAAACCCTATAGACAAAGGAAAAGGAATCGAAATCAGAGAAAATTCTAATCCAGCAGAGATAGAAATCCGGAAAGATTTTAAACAAAAAGGAATAGAAATTGGAGAGAGTTCTAGACAATCTGAAGAAATCACATTTCAAGACGAAATAGACCGTCTACTAGCAAATTGTGATGTCATTAGCCCTATCCATAATAATCTATATCATTACATAGAAACCCAACTTCCTGTAAATCTGGAACCAGCTATTCCAGACCCACTAATCCATACTCGACCTTTAGGCCAAATGGAAGAATGGTGGACAAATGACTGGCAATTCGAAAATATCATCAACAGTCCTTATTCTTTTCTTCCACAGTTTGATCCATAACCTATCCCCAATCCTCCAATGAGCAACGAAAACTTAGCCGAACTCCGTCAGTTCGGTGAAGAGCTGATAGGTACAGGGAATAGGATCCGGGAAACGGGGGAACAAATTTCCTGGAAATACGACGAAAGGGAGCGTCGCTATTAAACTGCCAGTTGACCAAAAGAATAGTGGGGTTGGGAAAAATGTCTGTATAATAATAATAATAGTTAAATATAACTCTGTAAAATGGAAAATAAAACATTGTAAGATAAACAGTGTATATGGATGCCTATATAATATATAAAGCAAAATAGAAGTCGAAACATCGACAATTTTGGATACATATATCTGTGTTGTAAGATTTTATGTGCTTCTGTGTAATTGTTTTATTTACAATCATTTGATACTAATAGTTATATTTATAATAATTATCAGATGGAAAACGCTAGTAATGAACCAGTTAATGAAGGGAATCAATCTGAACAAAATCAAGAAAACCAGTATATGACTAGACAAGATATTGAAAACATCATCACTCAAGGGATAGCTAATGCTATTCCAGCAATCATGGCTGCTGCTCAGAAACCTGTTGAACCACAACAAATCATTCCTAGTAAACGTACTCAGGAAGACAATTTTAGTCATAGTGTAAATGGAGGCGGCAATCATGACAATAATAATCTACGACAGGCTCCACCTCCTAAGAAAATGAAAGCCGCAACACCTGGTTGCACTTTCAAAGAATTTCTTGCTTGCAAACCTGCTGAATTTGCAGGCAACGAAGGAGCAACTGCAGTACTGTGTTGGTTAGAGAAAACCGAAGCAGTAATTGCAATAAGTAAGTGTTCCGAAGAAGATCAGGTCATGTACGCGTCAAACCTTTTCAAAGAAGGGGCGCTCGAATGGTGGAACACGGTGTTACAGGCTAAAGGAAGAAATAGGGCTTATGCCATGAACTGGGAAGAATTTAAAAGTCTTGTAGAAAGAAAATTCTGTCCTGAATATGAAAAGGAACAAATAGCAAATAAGTTCCTAAATCATCGTATGGTAGGAGTAGAGTGTCGCGGTTATACTTCGACATTCTTTGAATATGCTAGAGTGGTACCAACACTGGCTTCGCCAGAACCGGTACTCATTTCCCGTTATATTTGGGGACTAATTAGTGAAATCCGTAACATCGTTAAAGCTGCGAGACCTCGCACTATTGACGATGCTGTGGAACTAGCTAATACCCTAACCGATGAACTAGTGCGCACAAGAGAAGAAGATAGAAATAAGGAATTGGCTCAAAAGATTACCCAAGGATTTCGTATGGGTAATGATAATAATAGGTTCAAGAAAAGAGGAAGGAGACAATCTGCACAACCGCCTTTTTGCAGAAATTGCAAAAAGAATCATTTTGGAAAATGCAATGTAATCTGCAACTTCTGCAAAATGGCAGGACATCGTGAAGAAAATTGCAAAAAGAAAACCATAGTCTGCTATAACTGTGGAGAAACAGGACATTACAAAACAGAATGTCCTAAATTGATTAAAACCGCAGACAATAAAGGCAAACCAACTGATGGAACAACAAAGAAGAATGCCCGAGCATTCCAGCTAACCACTCAAGAAGCTGAACTAATCCCTGACGTCATAGCTGGTACGTTCTTGGTCCACGACGTTTATGCAAAAGTGTTATTTGACTCTGGTGCAAACCAAAGTTTTATCAATACTTCATTTTGCCAAGCCCTTAACTTACCCTTAACCACCCTTAGGCAAATTTTTACAGTCGAAACGGCAGACGGAAATTCTGTTAACATAAATAAGATTTTTCAAGAAGGAAAGATAGAACTGTTAGGCCATAAGTTTTCTGCAAACCTGTTACCTATGAAATTAGCTGAATTCGATGTTGTGTTAGGAATGGATTGGTTAATAGCCAACCATGCTCGAATTCTCTGTGATAAGAATTCCATAGAAATTCAGGCACCTACCGGAGAAGTAATTAGGATTTCAGGTGATAAACCACGTAAGCCTATGAAGTTCATATCAGTAATGAAAGTTGCTAATTATGAACGAAAGCAAGGAATAATGTATATGATTTCAGTAATCATTAGAACTAAAGATAAAGAACTTAAGGAAATTCCTGTAGTTTCAGAATACCCAGACATCTTTCCAAAAGAATTACCTGGGTTACCACCTGATAGAGAAGTAGAGTTTAGAATTCATCTAATTTCGGGTACTACACCAATAGCTAAGGCACCTTATCGATTAGCACCCACCGAAATGCTAGAATTGAAAAAGCAGTTAGATGAATTATTAAGCAAAGGATTTATACAACCTAGTTCATCCCCTTGGGGAGCACCAGTGTTGTTTGTGAAAAAGAAAGATGGATCGATGAGAATGTGTATCGATTATAGAGAACTAAATAAAGTTACAATTAAGAATCGATACCCATTACCTAGGATTGACGATCTTTTTGATCAACTTCAAGGCGCTAGGTATTTTTCTAAGATAGACTTAAGATCCGGATATCACCAGTTAAAAGTACAAGAAGAAGACATACCTAAAACTGCTTTCAGAACTAGGTATGGCCATTATGAGTTTACAGTCATGCCCTTTGGACTAACAAATGCCCCAGCAGCATTTATGGACATGATGAATCGGATCTGTAAGCCATACTTGGATAAATTTGTAATCGTATTCATTGACGATATACTTATTTATTCCAAAAGTCAGGAAAAACATTGCGAACACTTGCATGCACTCTTAACTTTGTTAAGAAAAGAAAAGCTTTATGCCAAATTCTCGAAGTGTGAATTTTGGTTAAAGGAAGTGCAATTCCTAGGACATATGGTGAATCACGAAGGCATTCACGTAGATCCTGCTAAAATAGAAGCAATCACTAAATGGAAGGTCCCACAAACAGCTATGGAAATTAGAAGTTTTCTAGGCTTAGCTGGATACTACAGACGATTTATTAAAGATTTCTCTAAGATAGCTGTACCTTTGACTAAGTTAACCTGTAAAGCCACTAAGTTTGAATGGGGACATAGGCAAGAAGAAGCTTTTAAGATTTTAAAGCACCGATTGACAAGTGCTCCAATTTTAGCATTGCCCGAAGGAACATAAGATTTTGAAGTATATTGTGATGCTTCAAAATTAGGATTTGGATGTGTGTTGATGCAATGCAAGAAGGTAATTGCGTATGCCTCCCGGCAGTTGAAAAAGCACGAGGAGAATTATACGACTCATGACTTAGAATTAGGAGCCGTAATTTTTGCCTTGAAAATTTGGAGACATTATCTGTATGGAAGTAAGTTTACTGTTTATACAGATCATAAAAGTTTAAGATATATATTTGGGCAGAAAGAGTTGAATATGAGGCAAAGAAGATGGATGGAAGTTCTAAGCGATTACGACTGTGATATTCAATATCACGAAGGAAAGGCAAACGTAGTTGCAGATGCCTTAAGTCGTAAGTATCAGGAAAAACAAAAGCGAGTTTGTGCTCTTAGATTAAACCTACAAGTAGATTTAATGGAACAATTAAATAAAGTTCAGGAAACAGCAATCAAGGACGATGCTGAAGGAATGAAAGGTTATATAAAGGAACTAGAGCAAGGAAATGAGGGAATTTGGAGATTCCACAAGAAACGAATTTGGGTACCTAAACAGGGAGAATTAAGAAATCAGATTTTAGAAGAAGCCCATAAATCTCGGTATACCTTACATCCAGGAAACAATAAAAGGTACCAAGATTTAAGAAATAATTTCTGGTGGATAGGAATGAAAAAGGATATAGCTGAATACGTATCTAAATGTCTTACTTGTTCACAAGTAAAGGCTGAACATCAGAAACCTTCAGGACTACTACAACAATTGGAAATGCCTGTATGGAAATGGGAACTTATAACAATGGATTTTGTTACTAAGTTACCTAAAACAAGAAAAGGTAATGATGCAATTTGGGTAATTGTGGATCGATTAACCAAATCAGCTCATTTTCTACCAATGAAGGAAACCTTTAGCATGGAAAGGCTAGCCAAGTTGTACGTAGACGAAGTAGTATCTTTACATGGAGTTCCACTCTCCATTGTATCAGATAGGGATAGTCATTTCACTTCTCATTTTTGGAAAAGTTTCCAGCAAGCTATGGGAACTCGACTAAATCTGAGTACTGCATATCATCCCCAAACAGACGGACAAAGTGAAAGGACGATACAAACTCTAGAAGACATGCTTCGAGCATGTGTAATAGATTTTGGTGGAAACTAGGATGACCATTTACCATTAATTGAATTCTCCTATAACAATAGTTATCATTCAAGCATTGAAACTGCTCCATTTGAAGCACTATATGGACGTAAGTGCAGAACTCCAGTTTGTTGGGCAGAAATAGGGGAAAGTCAATTATCAGGTCCAGAAATTGTGCAAGAAACTACTGACAAGATAACTCAGATCAAGGAAAGACTGAAAACAGCTCGAGATCGTCAGAAGAGCTATGCAGATAATCGCCGCAAGCCGTTAGAATTTCAGGTCGGAGATAAAGTACTCTTGAAAGTTTCTCCTTGGAAAGGAGTTGTTCGATTCGGTAAGAAAGGAAAGCTAAGTCCCAGGTATGTAGGACCATTTTCAGTAATCCAACGTATAGGACCAGTTGCTTATCATTTACAATTACCAGAAGAATTAGCTGGAGTACATGATGTATTTCATGTATCCAATCTTAAGAAATGTCTATCAGACGAATCTTTGGTAGTACCTCTCCAAGAAATAGAAGTAAACGAAAAATTAAAATTTGTTGAGAAACCTCTTCAAATAGAGGATAGAAAAGTAAAGTTTCTCAAGCACAAACGACTAGTGCTAGTTAAAGTAAAGTGGAATTCAAAGCGAGGGGCTGAATACACTTGGGGGCTGGAATCAGAAATGAAGCGAAAGTATCCTCATTTATTCAAGTAAATCTCGAGGACGAGATTTTTATTAAGGTAGGGAGAATGTAACAACTCTCATCATGTAACACCCCAAAAATGGGTTTGGTAATTTAAACCCGGTTAATATAAAGGAACGGGTAAAAGTACCATTAGGGGTAAAAGTAAACCCGTAAATGAATAATAACTAGGAATAATTTACCTAGTTGATTTTTAATATCGTTGGTATCAAACGGAGAGTTGTAGCCCTATTTAATTAAAACGAAACAAGAGGGACCAAAGTGGGATAACTTGAAAGTGGTTTTAATAAATGAAAATAACACACACACACACACACTTCGTGTGTGTTCTGTGCGTGATCAGGGAAGGCTCTAGAGAGCTAAACCCTAGTTCATCATATATCACCCAATTGAAGGAGGAATCGGGGCTCAAATTCAAGAAGGAACATGAATTAACGATCACCCAAGCTAGGGGATCATAAGGTATGTCGAATTTTGATGTTTAATGAAGTTGAGAAATCTGGATAATCATCACTAGTGGTGAATTATGTATGAATCATGAAGGTTATGCCCAAATTAGTGATGTATACACGTTTAGGAACAAACCCTAAGTGAAGACTCTGAGTAAATTGCTAGAATTTAGGTGTTTGGATGAATTACCACACTTAGTTAAGTGGGTTTATGTTTAATCCATGAAATGGTATGAACTTGATTAGGAATATGTGTAGTATGTGATGGGTATTTGTATATAGAGTGATTATGGTATGGAATTTGTATGATGTTTACTTGTGTTGATAAATGAAGGTGATAATTAGGAAGAAACACATGAAATACTTGTACATTATGCTTAGGAAGTAGTACACACACCAAGTGTTTGATGAAATGTCTAAATGACAATAATATGTGAAATTGTATGCAATTAATGGGTAAACATGTATAGAATGTGGTATTAATGAAATTGATAGTAAACTAACATGAGGAATGTATTTTAGATATAGTTCATGTGAAGATTATGTTAGGTTGATGTTGAGTATGCTTTATGTTTGTTGAATTGACTAATGAAAGTCATACGTGAGATATGAAATTGATATGATCGTTCATACGCACAATCATATATGCTAACAAGAATGTGAATGTAATGACATGTACGGATAGGAGTCATGTCAACGTGGACACAAGCATGGAAGGGCAACGGGCCAAGGATAAACACGGAAGCTATGCTTGAACTCGGACGCACGAGGTAAGTGAACTCCGAACTTACCCTTTTGCTTGTTAATGTATTTATGATATATGGTAATTATTGAAGGTAACGTAAGAAGGTATGAATCGTTGTTATTACTAAGTTAAGTTTTAGTGGAAATGGGTCGGAAGTGGTTAATAAAGAGATTTGATTAAGTTTGGGTAAGAAAGGGAAAGTACATAATGAATTATGCATAAAGATGAGTTATGTGTATTCGAGGTCATGTTCATATGAAAAGACGCTAATGATACTAATCGTTTTTCTATTGAGAACTAATGTGAAGTGTAGGTATGTTAACAATGGAGGTGAAGGTTGACTTCGCAATTTGATGCGAGTGATACAATGGATGGATGAAGGGGCTAGTAATAGAGGAAGCATGATATGTTGTCGCTTTATTATGCATATGTTAAGATTTTGTATTTTGTCATTGGTTGCTAATGATGTGATTGAATGTGGTGACTGCAGGCTGTATAGGTTTATGGATGTTTCATCAAGAAGTGTACGTGGTTGAAGATCGAGTCAAGACATGGATTGTACATGGGTGTGTATGTGATCACGTAATTTGATATTAGTATGTTAGTTTTTGATTAAGTATAGAAGGGATTGATATATTTAATGTGAATGAATGAAATTAATAAAAGAAATTTAAAATATGAAATTTCCGCTGCGATAAATTTGGTTAAAACGTGTTAGGGCGTTACACATCAAAAGTCCTAATTATTATTTTAATTTGGCCAATAGGAAACCCTAATTGAGAAACCCAAGTGATTCTGAACAAACCCTAAAATTTTCAGAACAAACAGAATCAGGATCAGGGCCCCTAAAACTCAAGGGGGGTATACCCTAGTTAACGATTATCTAAAATTACTCGATGTCAAAATTCGGAATTTAGAATCTGTCAAGTCAGCAAAGCTAGTCCCAACCGTGGCTACCCTATAACCTATTTTTAACCCTTACGGACCGTAACATTTTGAGTCTTACGGACCGTAAGCACCCTTACGGCCGTAACATTGTGAGGCTTACGGTCCGTAAGCAATGCAAAATTTTGACTATAAATAGCAGACATTGGCACTTGAATTCTGTCTTTGAAACGACGTAAATTCGCTTTACGTAGGCTGAGTTATCACAGAAACAGTCCACAAAACACACACTGATCACGAAGTGCTGCCGCAATCAGGGTAATAACTCGATCGCTATTACGATTCAACGTCCGATCGATTATAACTATCCAACGATTGTTTAAGTGCCGCTCAAATTGAGTTTATACTTTGTTATTCATCGTGATTTCGACTTGAATGTTTGAGTACTGTTCGAACTCGGACTATACTCTGTCATTCGTTGTGAATCCGCTGAATTGTTAAGTATTGCACTTGTAAACCGTTGTGAGGGTTTAATCTCGTGAATTGTCGTAACTGCTGTATTAGTTACTAACCTGTTTGTGCGTGCATTGTTATTTAAATTAGGTTAATCAAGGCTAATCAGTAGGCTTATACTCTGCTCGTTAAATCTACAATGTGAGTCATTCTCTTTTTATCAAATTACTTTCAAAATCATGTTTATTTTCAAAGGTTATAATTACAGTGATTAAGTTTATGTAATCACCAAATTACAGCCGGTATGTGGGGTATTGTGCACATTACTACTGTTGTTATCACTTTAGGTGGGCGAACCTAATTAGTGATATTCGTCATTCATTGGGGCAGCCAATGGTGATATGACCACAGTCACCGAAATGAGTCGAGTGACAAATACTGTGGGTAGTTGGTTGATATCAGAAACATTGTAATCTCTCTTAATACTGTGAATTATAACAAACGAGTCGTTTTAGTAAAACTGAATGATTCACTCAGTATTTCCCTGCTGACAAAACCTTTTTCAAACATGTTTCGGGTGATCTGTTGTGAGCACAGGAAAAGTGCCGTGGAGCACTACAAGCTTAGAAAAGTGGCTCAATGTAAATAAATAAAGAAACATGTTTTGAGAAATAAAGATTTCCCAGTGAAATCACTTTATTGTAAATTATGGGATTTATCCCTATATTATATATAAACGAGCAGTTCTAATATTAATCGATCATGTTTAAAAAGACTTCCGCTGTCATTTAATTAGATACCATCGGATTTCCTGCCTCGCGGCTCTGGACCAGGTCAAACCGGGGCCAAGGGCCGTGACAGGATGGGATGGGTACAGTACCCGTACCCATACCCGTACTGATACCGAAAATACCGGTACCGAATTTGAACAAAACAGGGTACCAGATACCGTACCAAATATATATGTATGGTACGGGTACGAGTACGTGTATTTTCGGCATGATATCCGCTTTGTTACCATTTTGTTTTTATTTTGTTTTTGAGCACTTGTACGAGTACTAAATAGGTAAAATTGACATGAGTACCAATATAGTACGAGTACCAATATAGTACGAGTACCAATACGATACGGGTACCGTATAGGTAAAATGAATACGAGTACTATAAATACCATAATACGAAATAAAAAACAATATAAAAAAACTTTTAAAGGTCTACCTAAAATTCGGTATCAGTACCCGTTTTTACCCGTACCCGTACCAATACCGAAAGTACCGAATACCAAAATCAATAAAACTAGGTACCGATACATGTACCAAATTCCTAAAATGTAAGACCCTTACTTAATTTATTTGATTTTCATATAGATTTTGATTATAATAGTGTATTTACGATTATACATACACTTGAAAATACGAGTTTTTTAAAACATTTTAAGAAATAAAACATTTCAGCATCTTGTATATATATTCGCCGTTTAAAACATGACGACGAAACCTAACGCGGAAGCTTGAATTCTTGATCGTGTTCGGTTCTTCATTGAGCTTGATCGTCCTCCGGTACTTTACATTATACCTACATTTCATAAAAACATGAAATGTTTTAGTTACACGGAATTTATAAGTATTTAAAAAAATCCGTAAGTCAAAACGAATAAATTATCACCATTGCCAGATTTTTAACCCGTCGCATGCAACGACGGTTGCTTGGTCTATATAACCAAAGTGTTCACAAACATCAGTTATTGGAGTTAAAACGTATTAAAACGAATCCGTAGCGCAAAAACAACAAAGTAGCAACTTTTGCTGGATTTTGTACCCGTCGCGTGTCTCGCCGGAGATCACCAAACCTGTCGTGTGTCGCGAGAACAAAGGGCTCCTCCGTCGCGTGGCGCGAGGACCCTCTTTTTCCAGCATGTTTGATTAAAAACCTGCATTTTTCCAGCAATACTAGTTTTTACGAAAACTAACATAACTCGCTCAATATTGATCCGTTTTACGATCCGTTTCTTCCTACGTGATCGTAAATTGATTCTCCATCACATGGAGCTAAAATCTGACGTCCGGATTAACAACTTTCTAGGTTTTAAGCCCTCGGCTTAAATTAAATTATTAAACTTTTTGACAAAGCTTTTGACCCGTTCATGATTTTATCAAACAAACATGTTTGTTACATCTAAATTCTCATGAACATCATATTTTAAATGTTTCCTGTCATACAAGGTTTAAATCATGGGTTTTTATCATGGTTGCAGAAATCGGCCTAGGCGGCCGATTAATCGACGCCTAGGCGCTAGGCGGTCATCTACTGCCTAATTTGAGCTAGGCGGTCAATTAATCGGTCATGGTAAAAAATCGGTCAAAATCGGTCCTAGGCGGTCAAAATCGGTACTAGGCGGTCAAAAATCGGATTAATCGGACAGTATTAGTCGGTCAAAATCGATAGAAATCGGTCCTAGGCGGTCCTAGACGGTCAAAATCGGTCAAAATCGAACCATACTATCTGAAACTTGAAGTATTTATGTGAATTTTGAAGTATTATTTTTATATTATTGGGTATATATATATAATTTTGAAAAAATACATATAAAAATCCCATTCCGATTAATCCCGATTAATCCCTAGGCTGTACCTCATCGCCCGACTAGCGCCTAGCGCCTTCTACAACATTGGTTTTTATGCATAAAATTACGCACTTCTAAGCATAAAATTACGCTCATTCCTTTCTAGCATCATATTTCCACATTTTTTATCAAATGGTCTTCCACCACAACTATAATTATGGTGGATTTAATGTGGTAAACTAATTATTCCGAGTTCTACCTCTCGATTTATCTTTTTATGGAAAGTACTCATTTCAAGGCATTTAGCTCACAAGGATCATGCCTTTCGCTTTTATACTTATCCTAATTATTTACTTGATCGAAATGCTTATTTCTAAACAACCCGTAAGGGTCGTTTGCTTGGTTTATCTATCAATGGTGTTTTGGTCAACTTTAGCCATTCTTTTACGACAAAGGAATTTCAACAACATACTTGACCAAAATCGCACATCTTTGCTATAATCTTAATTACACATACCTGGCTCGGATCCAAGTATAGATCCGTTTTAATACTTTGCTTTAATAACCGCTAATTAATAGTGATGCAAATATCCATTCGATATTTACTCCTGTAAGCATATAACTCAACAAATAGTCATTAGTCGATATTGTCAAAGGGTGATATTTTCACCTTTTGACTCGTTTGGTCTAAATGACCATTTATCTTTGCGAGATGATATTTATTACCATCTCATCTACGTGACTCGCTCCGGTTTATACCGTACGTTCATATTTCTTATAATTTATTTCTTAGTTTCTTTTTGACCCATCATGGCTCATGCCATAAGGTGTTTTTCAAACACTAACGGTTATCTTCAATGTGTGACCGAATTACCGTTTTACCCTTATAATTTATTTTGGTTTACCCTATAAGGTAATCATTCAAAACTCATTGTCTATTAGTCATTTCATGACTGAATAATCGTATTATTCATTTTTAACCATTAAACATGGTTTATTATTATTATCTCTTGTTCTGACCCGTATCATGTCGCGTTGGAACATCATAATTCAAACATGACTTTATCTTATTTATAACCTATAAAACAATTAGGTATTCAATAAAAGGTGTAAGCTTTACTTACCTTGCATCCAAATTATGCTTTTTCCTTCATACTCGATTTGTTTGACTCGCTTCCTTCCCAAGCTTCCACCTAGCTTGTTAAGCGTCAAACTATCATTGTAATTTGTAAGATGATTAAATTAGTCATAATCAATCACGACTATTCCATCCTATGATTTTTATGTCGAAATGATCATTCGATCATATCAATGGTCAGTTTGACTTTTTAAAGTCAATTGCCCCTATTAACGTAAGAAATTACACAATGTAGCTCAACTACTCGTTTAATTACTTGGTCAATTATCCGGTAAGCATCATTCTTATGCTACCGTTTTAACCACTTTTAACCAAGTTCTTGTAATCGTAATTCATTCAATTAACACATGATATCAAACATCATTTTAACATGAATATATCATCATTTTCATTTTATCATACAAAACCCATTTCATAGCAAGTATGATCATGTACTCAAACATACAATTTGTTCAAGTATATTCCTTATTACTATTATGTATGATGATTCTAAACACAATTATATCATCAATTTCATCTTATGATTAAAACTCACTTATTCTAGTGTGGTAATTCATCTAAACATTCAATTCATGGCAATATATGTATAATTTTCACTTAGGGTTTTGTTCCTATGTACAAGTATACATCACAGTTCAGCCATAACTTCAATAATTCATCCATAATTCGCGGATTATGACATTCATCAAATTTCACAACTTCACAAATCATCAAAATTTTACATACCTTATGATCCCCTAGCTTGGGTGATCATTAATTCACGTTTAATTGTGAATTTGAGCTACGTTTGGCCCTTCAATTTGATGGTTTTAATAGAATTAGGGTTTGAGCTCCATGAGAGCTACCTGAGGTCAAACAGAACACACACTAAGTGTGTGTTTTGTTTTAGTTTTATTTTTATAACTTAACTTTCAAGTTATCCAAATTTGGCCTCTCTTGTTTGGTTAGTTATTAAGTAGGATACAACCTACTTATTTCTAACAATATTCCCTCTTATTAACTAGGTTAAACATTCCTAGTTAACTTAGTGGGTTCGGGGAGGTTACAACTCGTTTTATTTTAAGTCCCGTTAACTCGGGTCTTTTATAAACCGTATTTCCTTAAAAGCTTTCGTTCAACTTTTATTTAATATTAGGTTTATTTGTTTAAATCCTAATATATACCGGGTTAATCTTACCACCAACGGTACTTTACCCGTCTTTTTGTATTAACGTGGTTTGATTACCAAACCCATTTTCGGGGTGTTACATAAAATCGGTACGGGTACGGGTACGGGTATGAGTACTGGTATTTGGGAAAAAATCTCATCCCTAATGACAGGCGTCCATAGGGATAACTTCACACCAAACGTCATAAAATACCGATTCCCCATAGTAAATTGAACAAGACATCGTTGATTGACTTTCACCACATTACCCTTTTTAACCATGTCAGTCGGTAAGGATCGGGATGGGGTACAACGGGTAATCCTAACTTCTCCACCATACTAGTAGCCACCATGTTTTTACAACTTCCCCATCAATAATAATGGTGCAAATTTGCCTTTCGATGTGCATTTAGTTCTAAAAATATTGTTACGAAGCCACAACGTATTATCAATATGGTTGTAGTTGAACCACACTGGCAATATCAGGCCATAACACCCCTAGAAACCGAGCAATCACTTGTCCTTCCTCTTCATCGGCTCCACAACGCATACGTAACCTTTCAATCCAGCAATTAATTCCTCAACGGTAGAAGTCCGTAGGGAAAGGTTATAATAATCCAAGAATGTTTCTTGGCGATAATTAGGTGGTAAAAACTTATCACGGAGCAACTTCCGCATCTTGTTCCATGTTTCAACCTTTGACCGCCCCTCTTGAGCCCATTTCTTTTTAACATGCTCCCACCACAATGATGCATATTTTCGTAATTTAATGTCGACGAGTTTTACCTTGCTTCTGTCAGGGATGTCACGTAAATCAAACACTCGTTCAACGGTGTGCAACCCATTAATGAACTCGTCCGGTTAAGCCATTCCTTCAAATTATGGTATCTCAATCTTCACCCCAAGAGTTCGCAGGGGATCAGACTTGTCCACTTCACGCCGACGCTCCCTTCGATCAAATGGATTCCTCCGCTCGGGCCGCCCGAAAGGGTTCTGGTCCCAGGCCCTGTCATCCCAGAAAACATAGTTGGTTTCAGTCTCCTCGAAGCGATCTTCATACTGCCACTTCAAATCTCAGATCTGTTGTTGCAGCCTAGCGATATCTTCTACATCACGAGGGTCCCGCCCATAATCCTCGTTGCCTCAGTCGATGTTTCTACGGGGATATCTTTGAAAACGGTCACCTTGTGCATCCATGGCTCTGATACCAATTGATGCAGTTTCGCACGCAATCAAGTTGGAACAAGAACAGACGAATAAAAACTGAAACTTAATAGTATTCAAACTCAAAGAAAGTTGTCTGGTTTACAATGAGAAGAACCAGAGTATTTAAAGGAAACCCTAAAACCATATAAAAGGAAACATAATATGGGATAAATTGAAAACAAATAAAGACTAAAATTAAATAAAGGTTCTAGCTTGTTCTGCAAGTCTTCAGCCGCCCTCCTCTAGCATGGGCCTTATTCGACCTGCTACTCCCACTCGATGTGCACTGGGCCTGGGCCTGAACCAAGGACCGCAGAACTGGTCTGGCCCAATGGGCTGACATAAACATGACTTGGACCAACGGTAGCATCACACACATTAATTTTAATAGATTACAATATGTACTTAAATAATTTTATACTTCTTATCTGTAACACATATCATCATCATTGTTATTTTAATGTTTCAAAATTCAGATGTTACAATAGGTCTTGAGTCCATGGCGATCAAATCTGTATTACATGGGCCAGTAGAGGTAGAACAACGATCATCTTGAGTATGGTTTGATAGTTTGTCAATTGGAATGATTGACAAGTTTGTTGAGTTACAATTCAATTTCTCTAGCAAATTTAGAACGTACAGAAGATACACTAAAGACCATACAAAGATCCATAATATTCTTTCAAGATATAAGATACACTAAAGACCATACAAAGATCCATAATATTCTTTCAAGATATAGTGGAAATAAGTACATAAGATACACTAAAGATCATAGATTGAAAGAGTAGTACCCTAATAAAGAAGTAAAAAAATATGGGCAGTCAATTCATGACAAGATGATAAAAATAGGCTCCCCTTATTCCCACATACCCTATATCTTATTTTCACACCCCCTATTGTATACGGGCCGTATACAATTATACGGCCTGTATGGAATGTTTTTGAATAGGTAAATGCGCAGGGAATGTTTTTATTTTATTTTATTATATACGGCCCGTATATAGTTATACGATTCGTATACATGTGTATATGATTTGTAAAACGTATTCGGCTCAATGGATTTATTTTTGTGGGTTTTTGATGTTAACACATTTATACGGGCCGTATAACTATATACGAGCCGTATATAATGTCGTTTTTTCAAATATCACGATTTTTTCCCGTAAAAACACAATCATTCTAGGGTTTCTAAACTTTTCATCACCTTTAACAATGTCGATAAACGTTGATCGGAACATGCCGCTTAAATCGGAGCACAGGTAGAGTAACGTTACCGATCTGTCCGTTGATGGAAACCTTAGCGATTGCAGAGATCTTCGTGTTGGTTATTTATCGATTCCGAATAAATATCAGAAGAACCCGACACAAACAAGTTCTCCAGAGTTTGTTATTCAGATCTCTATTCGGTCATTTTTCCAAACTACAACACACGATAACTTTAAACTTTATATTGTGTGATTTGACCAGGAAATGATTGGAGGTGATTGCTACTTTTAATAAGCTGTCATAGTTGTCAAATTCGATTTCAACAATTTTTTTCCTTTTCCTTCAATTTCTAAAACATTCTCCGTTACATGAAGACGTGTCGGGTTCTTGTACTGGTATTTTAATGAAGTATTGAAGATTGAATGTGCAAACCCAACCGTTTTTTACTACGGAAATGGTGGCTATGCGAAATACAAACCGCAATCTTTTGTGACTATGGGAAACACAAGTTTTCTTTTTGAGCTTGATGGATGTCCGTTATCTCAGTTGAGGCGGGCTTTGTTTAAATCTGAATATAACTAGATGTTACGTGTATCAGCGTTGTTTATCACCCTGTGTGAGCATTGGAAACCCGACAAACAGTCTTGACAGCTTTTTTTCTAATTAGCGTTGTTAACTAACAAAAGAATGCATACACAAATAGTTCTAGTGGACGAAGCAAAGAGACCGTTGTGTATCTGAATCAGGTTCTCAAATAAACACAACTAAAGATGAGTTGGTGATAAATACCGGAGCTGTTATCTCGGTTGTTCAGTACAATCGTGATAATAAAACAAGCAGGCATTGATTTTGCCAAGATTGAAGGAAAGAATCTGGCCATAAGCGTTGTGGATTCTCAGCGTTATTCGGAATGTTTCGAATCATCACAGAAGACGTGTCGGGTTCTGCTAGTTATTCGGAATGTTTCGAATCATAACAGAAGACGGATGCGGTTTGCATATTCAATCTTCATCGCTTCATTAAAATTACAACACACGATAAAATGCTTGGAAAATTGCATCAACTCTCCTATATCAACTTGAACGGACGATATGTATCTTTAATCTATTACAACGATCCAAAAACGAAGAACAAAGTAACTTTGTCATCAAACTTGGACATCAGACGTAAATCTTGATTCAGATCTCTGTTCGGTCATCTTTCCAACATTAACAACATTGGATCTTCATTCTGTCACTTTGTGTGTTGACAAAGCTGACAAACACATTGGTATTTTCTCAAAATGTGCAAACTTGAAGAATCTCACATTAAAGGAGTTTGCAACAACGGGATCAGATGGTTTGAGTATCTTTCATCCTCGTTTGGCTAATCTCACACTTGAAAATGACAACTTTGTGAGGGTGAGGGCCGATCCAAAAAACGAAAGACAAGGATCGTTGTTAACTACCAAAAGAATGCATACACAAATAGTTCTAGTGGACGAAGCAAAGAGACCGTTGTGTATCTGAATCAGGTTCTCAAACAAACACTACTAAAGATGAGTTGGTGATAAATACCGGAGCTGTTATCTCGGTTGTTCAGTACTTTCGTGATGGTTACAAGGATCGTTCTAATAGATTAAAGAGAATAAACCATTTTTACCAATTTTTACCCATTATTTTTGTTGATCCACAAATTCCAACAAATATTTCACTCCAGTTGAAACTTGAGAGCAAGAATCAATTCAAAACCCTCACCCTCAAAATCAACCAGAAACCAAAGGAAAAATGGCTGATAATGGCTGATGGTTCTTCGTTGAGGAAACCAAACGTAGACGGAGATGATAGGCCTGGTAACTGGAAGAGAAAAAACCCCAGTGACGTCGTCGAAGATTATGAACGGATTATTGGCCATTATTCGACCGAGTAATCAATTGTATTTTTTTAGTTGCTTCTCTTGTTAAGTTTCTGAACCAACCGAAATCCACAAATTCCAACAGTTTCTTCGTAGATTCCGTCTGGTTTCCAAACTCTTTCACTCAAAGTTAATATTCACTGTGGTGGATGCAAGCATAAAGTTAGAAAAATACTCAAGAAGATTGAAGGGTACACAACTGAAGCTCAACTTGAACGGACGATATGTATCAACAACTTGTGACTGGGAATATGGCTATGAAGAATACGTGTTGGGTTCTTCTGCTAGTTATTCGGAATGTTTTGAATCATCACAGAAGACGTGTCGGGTTCTTCTGCTAGTTATTCGGAATGTTTCGAATTATCACAGAAGACGTGTCGGGTTCTTCTGCTAGTACTTCCGAGATCTGAACCAACAGAAATCAACAATTTTCAACAAATTGTAAGATCAGGAAGCTCAACTTGAACGGACGATATGTATCTTCTATCATGCGACGGACACAATTCTTGCAAGTTAAATCCACAATCAACGTATACAGGTGCAAGAGAATGGCGAGTTATTTTCAGTTATTTCTGTTGATCCACAAATTCCATTGTTTAAATGAGAATCAGGTTCTCAAGACAAGGATCGTTCTAATAGATTAAAGAGAATAAACCATTTTTTACCCATTGTATACGAGCCGTATCAGAATATACGGCCCGTATACAAGCATCGTATACATTGTATACGATCGGTAAATTTGTTTTTTACCGAGAGTATACGGCCGTATAAACGGTATACGGCCCGTATACATATGGTAAAAAATGGTAAAAACCTCTTTAATCTATTAGAACGATCCAATAAACGAAGAACAAAGCATATTTTCAAAATACAGGTTCATACAGTGCTGTAATAGGTAGTGGTTCAGCCAAAATGACATCTAGCATTACTAACTGTTCAAGTAAGTGTCTAAAAATCTGAAAATTCAGGTTTACCTTGTTAATTTCTCAAACAAACACTACAAAATCATCTGCGTCCTGAATCTGAATCAGAATGTTAACTCTCGTTTCTTCATCTTCATCTTCAAGAACAATGATGAACAGATGATGACATATAATACTTCATTTGTCGAGAAACCATACTGTCAAGAAACTAACATCTTTTAATACTTCATTGCGTATGTGCTTGTGCTGTAGAAACCGGTGATGAATTTGTGTATCTAAATCAGGTTCTCTGCCTTAGATCGGTCATTCCTTGTGATACATGAACGTTGTATTCTTGTCTTTCAGAAGAGTTTGTATTGAACCAAGAATACTTCAAACATTCTAAACCCTACCTGGAAACAAACCAACAAATCCTGATAGTCTTCTAGCAGAACCCGACACGTCTTCTATCATGCGACGGACACAATTCTTGCAAGTTAAATCCACAATCAACGTATACAGGTGCAAGAGAATGGCGAGTTATTTTCAGTTATTTCTATTGATCCACAAATTCCATTGTTTAAATTAGAATCAGGTTCTCAAGACAAGGATCGTTCTAATAGATTAGAGAGAATAAACTATTTTTTACCATTTTTTACCCGTAGTATACGAGCCGTATCAGAATATACGGCCCGTATACAATCATCGTATACATTGTCTACGATCGGTAAATTTGTTTTTTACCGAGAGTATACGGCAGTATAACCGGTATACGGCCCGTATACATATGGTAAAAAATTTCTTTCTTTCCTTTTCATGAGGTAAAACCGGTTTCAACATCAAGGGTCGTATCGGAATCAGGCGTTGGAAGGATTGTAGTAGTAGGACATTGGTACCACTGTGAAAATTGCATCAGGAGGGGAGAGAGTCTGATACAATAAGGATGTTGGGAATTAAACGCATGTACGTGACAAAATAAGGATGTTCGCATAAACATATATTCGTTTCATAACCTCCTCCTATAAATCAACCACAACTGACAAAGAGCCTGTATTAGAAACCATCCTATGTCTTTTACCAACCGAAGAGGCAACAAGGACAGATAATACTTCATTTGTCGAGAAACCATACTGTCAAGAAACTAACATCTTTTACTCATAAACCCTTAAATCCCAACGCTTCATTTGTAACCGTAAGGATGGCAGAACCCGACACGTCTTCTATGATGATTCGAAACATTCACGAACCACAATGGACTCAGACTCATACTACTCACCCTCCCCTGAGGAAAAATTTTCCCGACGACTCAAGAAAATCCACAATCAATGTATACATGTGCAAGAGAATGGCGGGTGATATAATAATTTTCAATAATGTAGGAAGGATTGAAGTAGTAGGACATTGGAATCAGGTTCTCAAACAAACCAACAAAATCCTGATAGTGAAAAACATCAGCAACCATTTTTTTCTTTTCCTTCAATTTCGAGAACATTCTCCCTGTGTATGTGCTTGTGCTGTAGAAACCGGTGATGAATTTGTGTACACAACTGAACGTTAATTGATATTGTTTTAGACAACAACAGATAATGAACGGAATGTTGGTGGATAACGCAAACAAGTTCTCCACAGTTTGTTATTCAGATCTCTATTCGGTCATCTTTCCAAACTGCAACACACGATAAGTTTAAACTTTATAGTGTGTGATTTGACCAGGAAATGATTGGAGGTGAAGGTTCAGTGCACGAAAAGTTTCTTACGAAATGTACGTGACAAAACAAGTATGTTGGGAATTAAACGCATGTCCGTAATCCCGCGTTGATAGCTTCCGTTTTATTCAGACTCCATACAACTCTCATCAAATGCCTCACCCTTCCTTTTATTCCATAAATATTAAATAAAGAATAACACCATGCCCGTAATCCCGCGTTGATAGCTTCCGTTTTATTACAGTCATACGACACATTTTCTTGTTCTTCAATCTTTGTTACTTGTTAATGTTTTATTTTTTTTCTACTTTTAGAAAGATTTGAGCACCTCACGACTGTAAAATATCTAGTGTGATTTACACCTTAAATCCCTTAAATACTTGAAAAATCAAATTTTCGTTCCATACGGGCCGTATAAGAGTATACGGCCCGTATACACGTTCGTATACATTGTATACGACCAGGCAAACTTATTTACACATGGTGTATACGGGCCGTATACTGTTATACGGCCCGTATGGAATAAAAAAAACTGACAAAGTCTGCTGGCACAGACTTTGTCAGTTTTTTTTATTCCATACGAGTCGTATAACAGTATACGGCCCGTATACACCATGTGTAAATAAGTTTTCCCATGTGTTAATATTAGGACCCTTTTATAACCCAAACCGATGAAAACGGAGCAAAAATATATTGATGTGAGCTATAGAAAAACATTAAAAGGATTACGAAACATATAGATCTTAGATGAAAAAAAAATGATTTTTCATATCTTTTAGTTATTAACTAGGTTGGTTTTTTTTTGGTTTGATTTATCCTTGTCCACTCATGCAAAATGTTCAATCTTTGGCTTCTTGGTTTTTTAAGTTTATAGCTTTTAAGGACTATATTATCTTGAAAATATTTAAACATATCGTATGGATCGAAAAAAAAAATTGAAAAAAATTTAAACATATCGTATGGATCGAAAAAAATAATAAAAAAAACAAAGATACAAAGTATGATAATTGGGGAAGTGTGAGGGGGTAATTAACTAATAGGCAAAAGCGTGTGGGAATAATATCCTTCTCATGGTATCCAATTATTGTATTAACTAATATAATTTGGTCTAATAAGATATTCTATCCGTTCTAGCAAACCACCGACTAGAAGGTGGGGGAGTTCAAAAATGTCAACCTAACATAAAGAACCAAAAGAACAAAAAAAGTAACACGTGAATACATATATATATTTCATAGTAGATTCACATGTAAATATCTATAATTCATATAGTTTTGTTAATTGATTTAATATTTTGTAATTCTTTTTTAACCCATACCTACTAATATACATGCAATTCTAGGTGTTTTGTAATTCTTTTTTAACCCATACCTACTAATATACATGCAATTCTAGGTGTTTGTTGTTAATAGTCAAAGGTGAGTCGTCTTGATCGTACCATGTAAATCTTTACCAGACGTCTTTAAGATCGTACTCAAGCAAACGTGAATTCGTGTTTTGTAAATAAAAATGAGAAAATTGGGAAAGTAAAAGAAAAGATGAATATAACTAGTTAAATAAGATCGTACTCAAGCAAATGTGAATTCGTGTTTTGTTAATAAAAATCAGAAAATTGGGAAAGTAAAAGAAAATATGAATATAACTAGTTAAATAAAGAAAATAGTGGTAATGTTAGTTTGTGGGTAGTTAGTTTGGCACTATAATATATGGCCCATTTTGCACTTCATCTGTAGAGTTGGGCAGTATTATTTATCCACGAATATAGTTGGTTAAAGACCAAACAATATGCTTGACAACAAAAGTTAGACAAAAACCAAATAGCAAAGAAATAAAATATTCATTTATTTGTAATGTTATTCTTCAAGATTTCTTATATTCCCGCTCTGAATTAGTACAAAATAATGCTTGAATAAATAAAAGAATAATTTTATGGCTTGACCCTAGGCCAACAGTACCGAGTTACTTAAATAATAGTCCGAATTCATTAAAATTTAACAAAATGTTAATTGGTTATTATCTTATATAAAAAAAGAGCTTTATCTTATAATGTTATCATTTAATATGAATATATATAAGTTGTAAATAATTAATCATTGTATTTCTATCTTGTTTTGTGGGTGTTAATTGTCCGTAATGTCAACCCTTGAACAAGTCGTGTATCCGGTTATATGACTTGTCATGACTATTATAACGCTCGTTACCACACTCATGCCCCCACCTCCTTATGGCGCCCCGAGAAGCCATGCGACACGGTGTTTAACACCTGATACGCTCAGGTGGCAGAGGACGCCATCTCACCACACATAGCCATCTTACTGTTTAAGTTAGGCCCAGTCAACCATAACTGCTCATATTATTCTATTTATTTATTAATTATTAATATAATTTTAAAATTGTTTATCAAGAAAATTTAAAACAAAAATTGTGGGGGGATGGATGAAGGTGCGAGGAAAGTCCAATGCAAGGGTCTGAATTTGGGGAATCGTGTGGGGGGTTGATTTAGTGACTCCAAATTCAATACGGTCAGACGTTAGGCTAGTCGGCATGGGGTTCGTCCCCGGATCATCCTGGGTCGGCGACGATCCAAACACCGCGCCGCCCCCCCCCCCCCGTCCCGTCTTGAACGTCGGGTTCTAGACGTTTGCGACGAAGCTAAGTGGTGGGGCCCCGATCCATTGTGACCATTCAAAATAAAAAAAAAAATTTAATTTTCTAATAAACATTAAATATTCAAACGGTTATAATTCAAAATATACCCCATTTCACTTCCATTTTTATAAATACTCACATCTTTAACCATTTTTTTCACAACTTTTCACCCACTACCACCCCATCTCTCTCACATTTTATAAACCACTCTTCCCTTTTTATAAAAACTCATCATATTTTATACCGTTTTTTACACACTACCACCCCATTTCTCGCTCAAAAATTATGTACGCTCAAAAATGGCACATCATTGAACATCCAGCACGTTCGCAAACACTAAAGAGGTTACGACACATTATGTACGCTTGTATCATCCTTCATATCATCCTTCCCTTTTTTTTAAGTTTATGTTTTTTTTTTTTTTTTTTTTAAGTTTATGTAATGTTTTTTAATATTAATGAAAATATTTTGTTACTTTATTTGTTAAATGTTAAAAAAAGTGGAAGATTAAAAAAAAAAAACATAAAAGTGGTAGAGGATGATGACTATGACCAACTTAACCATGCCCTCTAGTTTTGGAGGATGGATCAATCTTGGGAGGATGATGACGTGGCGCATACGTGGCGGATCATCCTCAAGGATGATCCATCAACCATACCCACTAGCCTTAGAAGGACAAAAGGTTTAGGTAACTAGTTTTCTACGTGTGAAATAGGCAAACCACCTCTAACATCAAAACAAATCAATTTGGGCTGAGGAATTAGTGTTTCCAGTAACTTAAAATCGTATCATGAAAATCACGTGATGCTTTAACTGCGATTATAATTACTTGTTGGAATTCCTTTTTCTAGATAGTTTTTTTTTTTTTTTTTTTTTGATGAAAAACTATTTGTGAAAATTGATGGGCTTTTTATAACTTGTATTTCTAGTGAATGGGGGTGTATGAGATTCTATATATATATTTTTTTCTTAAATCTCATAAAGTAAAAAAAAAATGCAACTTTCATTTAACATGTAACTAATTTTTTTATCTAATAATTTTTAATATTTGATATTTAGTAAAAAAAATAATAATATGTTTTGTTCAAGTTTGTTTGTCTAATTTTAGTGTAACTTTTACTGAAAATTGAGTATTATGTGCAATAAGGTACTCTTTGATCTTATATTATCATAATTTATTTTATTTTCACAAATTTATACTGAAATATATATAGTTCTATATATAAGAAGTAAATAGGAAAAAAAATCAAATGTTAGCTGAAAATTTACGAGGAAAGAAAAAAATTATGAGATAAAGAAGAAAGATCTATAGTTTTCAACTTTGATTTTACAAAGAATTTGTGATTTTAAATTTTGAATTAACCAAACATACATATTTGAATAATCGGTGCCAAAACCCAAGTTCTATGTTGCGACTTTTTTTAATATATAATAAACGCCATAAATAAGTTGAAACTAGAAATAAACTACATGAATTCATGAGACATAAAAGAAAAGTTTTGTTCAGTTAACGAGTAAAACGACAAAATGAGTAAATTTAAAGTATAGTTTGTGACGTTGCTAGAATATATAGGGTCGTTAGAAGCCTTTATTAAGCAAGCAAATTTCGATAGTGATTCGTCAAATATATAGGTTCGTTAGAAACATTCAACAAACTAAGGAAGTCGATTTAAAGAATACATTGGTGATGTCTTTACCGACAACAGAAGTCGTTATCGACATTAAAACCCATTTTTTTCTGAAAATTATTGATAAGGAAACTTCTATATTTTGAATTATAAAAAAAGTATGGTCACATATTTTACCTGTGAATTGTTCCTTGTATTTTTAAAGCACTTATATATAAAAATGTTACAAGGAACTACTAGAATTTTATTATTTTAATACAACCTTTAAAGTAGTTTGTTATTATTCTGCAAAATTAAGTTTTTACAAAAGGTGGAGTGAATAAAGACAAATCTGGTCGCTGAATCGGAGAACGAATCAATTTAACTGGGTTTAGTGTTTGTAGCCAGCCTGTATTCCACCCACTCCTCTTTATTCTTTCTATTTTTAACTTGTATTGTTACGTCATCCTAACAATATCTCTTTTTTTTTTCTTTTCTTTTTTCAAAATCCATCAACACTAAAAAGTTATATTTTATTTCTTTTTGTAAAGTTTTCTATACATCAGTTACGTTATTTAGTTATCTTTATATATACTTGAAAATAGTATATCGTACCTGTTTCGTTCAAAACTCGATGCTAAAAATAACATTTGCGGGTGCTACTAAATATAAACTGCCCTAATTAGACCACCCGTCGTGGTTGTCCAAAGGGGCGTTTTTCATGCTCAATCACGCCCAATCTCGCCCCATAGCCACTACGCATGGGCGTGTTTGGCGTTTTTTTTGTTGGGGCGTTTTATAAATCACGCCAGTGGGGGGAGATCTTGTCCAATCACATTTGAGCTTCTATTTTTTGGCCAATAAGATTTTTAAATGTTTTTTTTTTATTTTATTTTATTACAAACATAATGCCCCACAATCCCCACATCCCCACTACACCCATTTTAGAAAACGTCCCATAATGCCTTATTGCTGACTGGGCAACCACATGGCGCAAAACGCCCAATGGTGAATCTTGCCCACTACGTATGGTCTTACTAAATACATATCCTCCTCTCACATAGTTACGGGTGGGGCCCATGTGAGACCCGCAACTTTTCTCTTACAATGAGGTATAATTAGTTAAACGGGGTGCATTTAGATCCACCGAATTTTATTCAATTTATCTTAATGCTCATTTATTGTTAATCTCGTTTAGTGCTTTACTTGAAAGTATACACTATAACATAAAAACAAAATGAATACATTGTAGGTGAAAGCAAACAATGTTCTAGACTAGCTTGAAACACGCAACTATATGATTTCAAGTACATAGTAGTGTAAATTTGAAAAATTAATTTTCATGGTCAACATTAGCACACCAATATGTAAGACTTGTCGCATAAAAATTTAAGGCCGAGAACACTTTCATTTCACTATTTTCTCATATATACTTAGTGAAATGAAAGTGTCGCTTGATCAAAATCTGGCCTTAAAATACATTGTCTGCTTAAATTTAAATAGTTTTGTGGCTTGTGTTTAAAATTCTTATTTTTCAGTTTTAACAAAGACACAACTATGTAGATCCAAGCACATAATTGTTTGCTACCCTAAGACCATGTGTAGTGGGGCGTTTTTTTTTTTTAAATTTAAAAAAAAAACGCCTCCCCCCATTACATAGGGCGTTATTATGTAATTTTTTTGAAAAAAAAGTTGAGCAGCGTTTTAAATAAAACGCTCAACAAACAAATGGTCCAAGTATGACATGTTTGACTGACCAATGGGAAGGGGCATTAGTGGTCCAAGTGTAAGTTTCTTTTTTTTTAAATCATTTTTAATGATTGGAAGGGGCATTATTTGGGCATTATTCCCACTACGTCACTTTTGCAATAACGCCCCATGCTGACTGGACTGCCACGTGTCGAATAATGCCACATGATGGGGGCATTATTTGGCTAAACCACTACACATGGTCTAAGCATCCAAGTTTCTTTTCAAGTATTCATACATGATAATCAAATGAGTTACTCTAAACCTATATACATAAAATGGAGTGGCTCAATAGGTAGGAAGTGAAATGAATCAAGGGCTTTGGCCCCCACTTCTCTTAGGCATCATTGTCACATCCCGATATTTTCACGTTTGACCGGTGGGCCCGGTGGGGAGTATCGTGACGTAGTTGATATCGTTATAGTCAAACAACACAATATTTAATATGCACAGCGGAAGCAAAAGATAGATATATTTCAACCGAACATAATTGTAATATCAAGTATCACAAACAGTTGAAAATAATCCACAGGTGGATCAAAAATAGAAAGGAAACATTGTTCAACAGTTTTGACATCCAAGCTAGCGAGACTTATTGTGGACGCTAGGAGAAAGCCAGCCTAGTTCGCGTAGTACCTGCACTTAACCTTTTTTGGGAAAATACGTCAGTTTACACTGATAAATACATTTAACTGACTCATTTAGAAAATGTTTAATAAAATTGATTTGAATGCACGTGGCACAAACTTTTTATAACTTGGGATAATTATTTGAATATAATCTTGTAAAAGAATTACATGTTCCTTATGCGTTCAGTAGCCCGATCCGTAGACCGGGTTAAAGATCAATAGACACACCACATTATTTATTTATGCACTGACGGGTGTACGCCTACACCCCGTGCTCAGGTCGTCGCCATCTCGTAAGATGATACCAAGGATATCCGGGACATGGTCATTAACCCCCCAAAGGCTTTAAGCAAACAAAACATTTCAAAACGGAGCATATCAATGGTTTAACCTCTATTCGATTAAAGATTCAATGCCCGACCAAGCGGTATTTTATATACCATACCCCAAGCCCGTATAGGGAAAATAAGTTAAAAGTATTTATCTTTGCAAGTATCAATCACAAATAACAAGTGCGTGTAGCTTTTACCGGGTCTCCTATTCTGGAACGAAGGTTTATGATAACCTATTAGAATCCTAACGGGTCTTTAATTAAGCCTAAACTTAGACCGGAATAGAATGTGATTTAGACCCGACAAGTTTGAAGACTTGTATAATATGGGTATTCTAACCACATTCTGGACTTTTGAGATAAAAACGATAAGGTTTGACCCGTTTCGGCTAAATTATGCAAACAAGTTACATAAACCGAACCGAATGCGCAATAAGCGTAACGGGTAACCATGAGAGTCATTTACAGGTTTCCTAAGTTAATATGCCTTAAATAGGTTGTGATATCATTAGGATACCTTCCATTATGCCCAAAACGAGTTTAATCTCAATTTAAGCCCCGTAGGGGTATTTTGGTCATTTAAAAGATTATAAAAGAGATAAATTTTAAATTCTGAGATCCGGTCTGAATAAATCAATAAAATAACTTAATTTATCAGATTATATCAGTCGGTGATAAGTCTTATATGACAAAATAGTTTTAAACCCATACTAGGCGTTTAATACGCGTAAAAAGCCGTTTTAAGCGATTTCCGGGTTATACCGGAAATCTGAGTTTTATGATCAGGTTATAAAGTTCAAAATACTTCATTTATTATATAAAATCAGTAGCAATTGGATTGGTGTCAAAATATTATGAAAAACTCATTTTATAAACAAAAAGGGTATAATCGGTATTTACCGAATCAAGGCCATAACCTTAGGTTATGAGCAGGTTAAAAATAATTAAAAATCTTCAAAAATCCCAAAATATTATATTACATCAGTGGGTAAAAGGTTTGGTGTCAAAAATTGGGTTTAGATAGGCTTTATGCTAATTGCGCCGTTTAATTAACAAAAAGCTTTTTAATTGCGCTATTTTGCATAACTCCCATTCTAGACCTCCAACTGATGTGGAAATTTAGGGACATGTTTATAAATCAGTAACAAAGATTATTGTCCTCTTACATTTCCAAAATTCTCATTTTATAGTCAAAAGGGCATTATGGTCAACATTAAGCAATTAACGGAAACATGTAAACGAATCGGACAATCAACGAACCAACCACAGAGGGTTATACTATCATGTAACCTGGTCCTAAGGAAGCTCTAAGGCATTTCCAAATCATACTAAATCGGGTCAGAACTGAAGTCAAAGCAAAAGTCAAAGTTTTGCGACTTTCGGTTCCGAACCGGGTCTAAAGAGAAAATTGTCGGGTCGAACATGCTTAGACATGTTCTTACACTTATTACCGTGTTATATGAGTGATAAAATAGGTTACACGTCATCTACATTGCTAATTACATGTTAATTCGCAAATTAAGTTTCTGTTGATTTTTTAATACAAACTTTGACCCGACAAATGACCTAGTTAGAGCGGGAATCAGATGGTGCCCTTTTAAGGGTTTAATGCCCACATAATTACCAACTTATAACTACCTTTAATTTGACTAAACACTGAACCATTAGTGATTAATCGATAAGTCAAACCTTAATTACGACAGTTTGACTTTTAAGCTAATAACTAAGCAAAACTCAATTAAGGAAGGTCAAGGATACTTACCAAGGTCTAATGCACGATTAGAGATGATTGGGGACTGATCTTATGCTCCAGGAAGTTCCACAAATGCATATGGAAAGCATGATCACAAAGTTGCAACATGAGGGCCTTTTTATAGTGCTTTTGATCCCTTATGATCATGACAAACAATGCTACAACTGATCATGGATCATCCACAAGTGTCCCAAGGGCCTAGGAACTATTAGGGCTCACCCATGGAAGTGAAAATATCTTTCTAAGTCGGTTATAATGTTCATAACAACAGCTGTCCAATTTACTGTCGCTGGCAAAGCCTTACGGACCGTAAGGGGGTCCTTTACGGTCCGTAAGCCCTTTATCAGGGGCAAAAATCTCTTGACCTTTCAAGTTTCGAACGGGTAACTAGTGTATTACGATTTTGGGTCATGAATTATCAGTATGGGGCCTTTAGATCATGCTTGAATAGTTATGTCCACCCTACCATGTTGCAATAATGTGTTGGATTTTAACGAAAAGCCATAAACGAAGGTTTATCGTGCATATCCTCATAGGATTCCACTCTTGCAAATATGAATCAATCATTGCTAGCATTTACCGGATTTGAGTATATCAGATGTTTATAATATATGTTAGGGTCTCGGGATTTATAATGAGGTCGTTCAGAGGTATTAATTAACATGTCGACACTTTTAAATCCTGCCATACATCTTTAACTAGATCCGGGTTTATAACACTTTTGTCTTGCATGACACGTGTCGTTATTTCATTGAACACAAATTTTCGAGGTGTTACATCCTCACCCCCTTAAAAGAAATCTCGACCTCGAGATTTACTGAAATAAATGAGGGTATTTTTCTTTCATTGTGGACTCAACCTCCCATGTGTACTCGGGACCTCTACGTGCTTCCCATTTAACCTTTACGATCGGTACATGCTTCATTCGAAGCTTCTTAACCTGTCGATCCTCGATCGACACAAGTTTTTCAACAAACTTCAAGCTCTCTTCTATATGCACATCTGTGTGTGGTATGACTAGTGATTCATCAGCGAAACACTTCTTCAGATTGCAGATGTGGAATACATTGTGAATACCACTGAGCTCTTCAGGTAATTTTAACTTATAAGCAACTGATCTGACACATTCGATGACCTCGAATGGTCCTATGTATCTCGGGCTTAACTTACCTTTCTTACCAAATCGCATCACTCCCTTCCAGGGTGATACTTTAAGCAACACTTTATCACCTACCTCGAATTTCAGAGGTTTGCGTTTTAGATCTGCGTAGCTTTTCTGCCTATCCCTGGCAGCTTTCAGGCGGTCACGAATCTGGACAATCTTGTCCGTTGTTTCAAAGACTATTTCCGGTCCTGTCAGTTGGACATCTCCAACTTCCGCCCAACAAACGGGCGTTCTGCACTTTCTACCGTACAAGGCCTCGAAAGGCGCAACCTTAATGCTGGTATGGTAGCTGTTGTTATATGAGAACTCGATTAATGGCAGGTGGTTATCCCAACTACCACCTAATTCGATCACACATGCACGAAGCATGTCTTCCAACGTTTGGATTGTACGCTCACTCTGTCCGTCCGTCTGAGGATGGTAAGCCGTACTGAAATTTAAGCGCGTGCCCAAAGATTGTTGGAAACTTTTCCAAAAATGAGACGTGTATCTAGTATCCCTGTCGGAGATAATAGACACTGGTACGCCATGTAGATATACAATCTTATCCACGTACAATTGGGCTAACATGTCGGAGCTATAGGTATCCTTAATGGGTAGGAAATGTGCTGACTTAGTCAGTCTATCTACTATAACCCATATAGTATCATTTCCTTTCCTTGTCTTCGGCAACTTGGTGATGAAATCCATTGTCACCATTTCCCACTTCCACGTGGGAAGTTCAGGCTGTTGTAGTAAACCGGACAGCTTTTGATGTTCTGCTTTGACTTGCACACACGTCAAACATTTAGCTACATAGGCAGCTACAGACTTCTTCAAGCCTATCCACCAATAGTTTGCCTTTAGATCCTGGTACATCTTATCAGCTCCAGGATGAACGGAGTATTTAGAACTGTGGGCTTCCTGGAGGATAACATCTCGAAGTCCCCCATAAATTGGAACCCATATTCGTCCATTTAACCTTAAAATTCCGTCCTTGCCATAGGATAACTGTTCTTCAGTTACTCCTAGCTTTTCATTAGGATAGTTAGCTTCCATCGCAGCTTCCTTCTGTGCAGCTAACAACCTTTCGTTCAAACCATTCTTTATCTCAATGCTCTTGGCATTGATTCTTATAGGCTTCACTCTTTCTTTTCGGCTTAAGGCATCGGCGACTACATTCGCCTTGCCAGGATGGTATCTTATCTCGCAATCATAATCATTCAAAGTTTCCATCCAACGTCGTTGCCTCATGTTCAAATCCTTTTGGTTAAATAGGTGCTGGAGGCTCTTGTGGTCAGAATAGATCACACACTTGATACCATATAAATAGTGCCTCCAAAGCTTCGGTGAAAATACAACGGCACCCAACTCCAAGTCATGGGTGGTGTAATTCTTTTCATGCACCTTTAACTGACGTGAAGCATCGGCAATAACCTTGCCTTTCTGCATAAGTACACACCCCATGCCAGTGTGTGATGCGTCGCAGTAAACCACGAATTCTTCGGTACCTTCAGGCAATGTCAGTACAGGCGCGTTGCTTAGCTTCTGCTTAAGGATATCAAAGGATTCTTGTTGTTTGGGTCCCCAGTTGAACTTAATATCCTTCCTAGTCAAAGAAGTTAGGGGTGCAGCAATCCTTGAAAAATTTTCAATAAAGCGCCGGTAGTATCCTGCCAATCCCAAGAAACTGCGAATTTCTGTAGGCGTCTTCGGCTCTTGCCAATTCATGACAGCTTCAACCTTAGCGGGTTCTACTTAGATTCCGCGTTCGCTAACCACATGTCCAAGAAATTGGACTTCACGAAGCCAAAATTCACATTTAGAGAATTTAGCATAGAGTTTCTCCTGCTGAAGTAGTGAAAGAATACATCGAAGATGTTTCTCATGGTCGGCCTGATTCTTTGAATAAATCAAAATGTCTTCAATGAAGACGATAACAAATTTGTCCAAGTATGGTTTGCAGACACGGTTCATGAGATCCATGAATGCCGCTGGTGCATTAGTGAGCCCAAAAGGCATCACTAGGAACTCGTAATGACCATAACGAGTCCTGAATGCAGTCTTGTGCACGTCTTCATCTCTAACCTTCAGTTGATGATAGCCTGACCTTAAGTTAATCTTGGAGAAGTAACTTGCCCCTTGAAGCTGATCGAACAGATCGTCGATCCTGGGCAATGGATACCTATTCTTGATAGTGACTTTATTAAGCTCACGGTAATCGATGCACAGACGCATCGATCCATCCTTCTTCTTGACAAATAAGATTGGTGCTCCCCAAGGAGACGAACTAGGTCTAATGAAACCTTTGGCTAGCAATTCATCTAGTTGTGTTCTCAATTCCTTCATCTCAGTTGGTGCCAACCTATAAGGCGCCCTTGCTACTGGTGCTGCTCCAGGGACAATGTCAATTCTGAATTCTACTTGTCTATCTGGTCGTAAACCATGTAGTTCTTCAGGAAAAACTTCAGGGTATTCAGAAATGACAGGGATATCCTCAATCTTAGTCTTCGGCTCATCAATAGTCACTTGTGCCATGTAGATGACACAACCCTTCTTCAAACACCTAGAGGCCTTGAGCATAGTCACTTGCTCAGGCAGTCCATACAGGGTATCTCCTTGAATGGTAAGTGATTCACCAGACGGAGTCTTGATCACCACCTGCTTCTTATTGCAGACAATCTGGGCCTGGTTATGAGATAACCAGTCCATGCCTAAAACTATGTCGAAACCGGCTAACTTCAAAGGAAGTAGGGACAAAGGAAAAGAGTGGTTCTTAATGGATATGAAACATCCATCTAATATGGTTGAGGCGGTTTCTAAGGTGCCATCTGCTAATTCCACCTCATACTTCACGCTTAGGGTTTTAACAGGTAAATTCAGTAACTTACAAAACTTATTATCTACAAATGATTTATCAGCTCCTGAATCAAATAGCACTCTCGCATAACCATCATTTATAAGGAAGGTACCTGTGATCACATTGTCGTCCTGCACAACTTCCTTTGCATCCATCCTGAAGACCCTAGCATTGGTCTTCTTCCCTTCCTCAGCTTTCTTTGCATATTTTGGGCAATTTGTCTTAATGTGCCCTTTTTCGTTGCAACTGTAGCACGTTGCGTCCTTCAGTTTCTTGCACTCTAGGGTCTTATGTTTCGAAGATTTGCAAATCCCACATGGCCTCGGCTGAGACTGGGATTTCGACTCAAGTCTACACCTCCCAAAGTGGTGCTTCTGACAAATCTTACACTTGGGCTTATCTCCAGATTGATGCCCATCCTTCTTAGAACCAGACCCCATCTTGTGGTCATTGTTTCCCCGGTGCTTCTTTTCTGACCGTCGTGAATTGTCATCTTCACGCTTCCTTTTCTCGGCATCCGTGTTCCTCAGCGATCTCTGTCTGACCGCGTCCAGTGTGAGGGACAAAGATATATCAGCTACAGATCTGAAAGTAGTTGGCCGAGAGTCCTTCACGCTTGCCTTAATTTCTGGGGCTAAACCCCCAATGAAACGAGCTATTCTTTTGGGTTCCGGGGTCACCAGATAAGGAACCAACCT
This sequence comes from Helianthus tuberosus, assembly GCA_030545235.1. Lineage (NCBI taxonomy): Eukaryota > Viridiplantae > Streptophyta > Magnoliopsida > Asterales > Asteraceae > Helianthus > Helianthus tuberosus. The sequence continues at coordinate 147,061,133 of CM060429.1, forward strand.
TGACATTGTATTAAAGCTCGTAAGGTAAGCTTGGCAATCCAGATTTTTCATTACCAATGACAGAAAATCCGACTCAATCTTTTCAACCTCATGCTGAGGACAGTAGTTTTCCCTGATGAGGGTAACAAATTGTTCCCATGTCATATTGTACAGTGGAATCTTCCCAGTAGCTTGAATCAACAATCTCCACCAGGCTAAGGCCTCACCTTTGAACGATTGAGATACAAATTTTACTACATCCTTATCAGCGCACCCGTTGATATCAACTACGGTGTCCATCTCATCCAACCATGTCATGCAGTCTATAGCCCCTTTTTCCCCAGTGAAATCCCTGGGTTTGCATGAAACAAAGTATTTGTAGGAGCAACCCTTATCACGGGGTCCTTGATTCAGTATGGTCCTTTGAGATGGAACACTTTGCTGATTTGAAGAGTGACGATCGTCATCACCTTTCTTTGGCTCTTCCTTCTTGGAGGGTGGCTTGCTGTGAGCCTCAGAATGAGTCTTAGGCTTGGAATGGGGTACTGATTGGGCTCTGCTTCGAGTACCGCTTGACTCACTATACTGCCTATCCAAGGCTTTTGTAACAGCATTGTCAATTAATGCTTGGAGCTCAGCACCAGTCACATTGAACCTGGTGGCGTCATTATTCTCCCTTGGCCGACTGTTGATTTCATCCGAGTCCGCCATGTATCTTGAACTGTTACATAAGATATCGACAATAATTTATTTGGGAGTTTATTATGGAATTGTCTTTTATGGCAATTCATTAACCATGGTAACACAGGCCATATTTGGTTAATTTGTTAATCATATTTATTTAGGATTTTTATTATAATTTATCCTAATTATAAAACAATAACAGTTTTATTAGTAGCACAAAAGGCCTAGTCATAGGGACATTTTTAAATTATAAGCCATGATTTCAGAGAATCAAGGCATGAAGGTTTGAACATAGTTCTTTACCTTTTTTCTGACAGGGAGTCGTAGACTACTACTGTCTTTTGTCTTATATGACAATGAGTATGGCCCGTAGGCACTATATTACCAATGGATGGTCAATATATGATCATCTTAATTGATGATTTAAACCCATGATTTATAGACCATTGAGTTGGGTTAGGAAATCTTTTGAAGAATCCTATTATAAGAATGACGTGTGTGATCTTAACGAATCACGTCTGCCAGGAGCGTTAACATGTTTTCAGATGTTAACAGGGATTTGAATCTTTTAAGCAGGTCTTACCATCTTGGCCAAGTCTTATAATGACATGCAGGCTAGGTTATACCATTAAGATTCTCATTTAATATTTAAATAGGCAGATATATTTTAAAAGGAATGATTTTGATTCATTTATTTCATATATTTATGCATATAATGACAAAATGAAATTTATAAACTTAACATTTCATTAACATTAAAAGAGTACACATTACCCTAAACGGGACTTTTAATAGACAAATTACCCACCCAGGGGTTAAACTGAAATACAAGTCCATGCAGGGACTAGGTACTAAAATATATATCCACGCAGGGACTAAAAGACAAGTCCACGCAGGGACTAAATACAAATATAAATGTCCACGCAAGGACTTGATTGAAATAGGAAATACAACAATACATATAGGGATTCAATGATCCCTCTTCTTCTTCCCCTTTAATAAGCTTGCTAGGCCTTTGAGGAATCCCCTGTTGTTCCTACATTCTTCCTGAAAGTCTCGTTCCACCCTACTTAGCCTTTGCAGGATTTCCTCCTGTTCTGGTGGGGAAAACCGTGGTGGCTGTGGCTGGTGCTGCAATGGAGGTTGAGCAGGTACTTGGTATCCATGAGTTGGGTATCCAACTCCCCAAGGGGCTCCATACGGTCCTTCAGGATGAAGGGCGTTGTAGTTGGCCGCTACCAGGTACGGGTCGGCTTCAGCATAGTTATAATGAGTGTGAGCCGGCTGCTCAAACGGATTGTACGCCGTTGAACCAGCGTATGCAGGAATCGGGTTATCAAAACCCAATGGTGGCGGCTGTGGTGCAACTGGTGCAGAATTCACCTCTGGAACTGGGTTTGAAGGCCCACCCCTTTGTGGGTCTTCATGCAGTGGCGGATAGTGACTGCCACTGGAGTGTCGAGGGGTGCTAAAGTGGAAATTCCCTCCTCGCGCGGATATTCTTGCGCCTGTTCTCCTATGCCTTGGTGGTTCTGGAGGTGCTTGATAAACAGGCGGCGGTGGAGGCGGTGGCGTGACTGCCACGAAACGTGAATCCTCAGAGGGATCCTGCTGTTGCTGCTGCTGGTGAGGCAATGAATGGTGAGAAGGTGTGAAGTACCATTCATGCTGGTTAAACCTCGCTTGGTAACTGTCTGGACCACCGTAGGGTGATCCGTGGAAGGAAGATCCATCAGAGATCTCGATGGGGTGGTTGGGGGTACCGCTTGCAGGTTCGACGGGATTCGTGTCCTCGTCCATGTCCATTGCATTGTCTCCTGAGAAGTGGTCTTCAGGTCCTAGTGGGTTAAAACCCACTGGTTCTTGGATATAGTTTGCCGGGTTGAACCGGCCCTGAAAGACAGGAGTAGGGTCGCCAAAGGAACGGTGCGAGGCGGATTGCTGCAATGGTAGGAAGGAATGGCAGGAGTCTTCGGGCTCGTTTTCCGAATGCGACCCAAAGGAATGGCGGTAGGGAGGCGTTGAGCTGTGCGAGACAGACCGTCTAGCGGGATCCAAATGGTTCCTCCAGTTTCCCTGAGGATCGGCACTCATAGTGGTAGAAGGAGCTCGCCGGTGTGAAGGCCCGACCTCATGATCGTTGGGGGCGGTAATTGGCCCCTTACCTCTTCCTCGGAATCTTGGCGGCATTGTTAAACCTGTCAACATAAACAAAGATAACAACAATATATATATAAAACAAAGTTAAAATTAAAAACAAATTTAGATTTGTCCTAAGTTCTTTGTCTAGACTCGAAAATTTAGGAATGTGCAATTGTGTCATTGAGATTAAACACAAAAGGCTAGTGTTTAATTCACTCAATGTTGGCTCTGATACCAACCGTCACACCCCGATATTTCCACGTTTGACCGGTGGGCCCGGTGGGGAGTATCGTGACGTAGTTGATATCGTTATAGTCAAACAACACGATATTTAATATGCACAGCGGAAGCAAAAGATAGATATATTTCAACCGAACATAATTGTAATATCAAGTATCACAAACAGTTGAAAATATTCCACAGGTGGATCAAAAATAGAAAGGAAACATTGTTCAACAGTTTTGACATCCAAGCTTGCGAGACTTATTGTGGACGCTAGGAGAAAGCCAGCCTAGTTCGCGTAGTACCTGCACTTAACCTTTTTGGGAAAATACGTCAGTTTACACTGGTAAATACAATTAACTGACTCATTTAGAAAAGGTTTAATAAAATTGATTTGAATGCACGTGGCACGAACTTTTTATAACTTGGGATAATTATTTGAATATAATCTTGTAAAATAATTCCATGTTCCTTATGCGTTCAGTAGCCCGATCCGTAGACTGGGTTAAAGATCAATAGACACACCACATTATTTATTTATGCACTGACGGGTGTACGCCTACACCCTGTGCTCAGGTCGTGGCCATCCCGTAAGATGATGCCAAGGATATCCGGGACATGGTCATTAACCCCCCAAAGGCTTTAAGCAAACAAAACATTTCAAAACAGAGCATATCAACGGTTTAACCTCTATTCGATTAAAGATTCAATGCCCGACCAAGCGGTATTTTATATACCATACCCCAAGCCCGTATAGGGAAAATAAGTTAAAAGTATTTACCTTTTCAAGTATCAATCACAAATAGCAAGTGCGTGTAGCTTTTACCGGGTCTCCTATTCTGGAACGAAGGTTTATGATAACCTATTAGAATCCTAACGGGTCTTTAATTAAGCCTAAACTTAGACCGGTTAGTTTTAAGGAAAGATACGGTTCAAACGCATGATTAAGCGAAGACCGGAATAGAATGTGATTTAGACCCGACAAATTTGACCCGTTTCGGCTAAATTATGCAAACTAGTTACATAAACCGAACCGAACGCGCAATAAGCGTAACGGGTAACCATGAGAGTCATTTACAGGTTTCCTAAGTTAATATGCATTAAATAGGTTGTGATATCAGTAGGATACATTCCATTATGCACAAAACGAGTTTAATCTCAATATAAGCCCCGTAGGGGTATTTTGGTCATTTAGAAGATTATAAAAGAGATAAATTTTAAATTCTGAGATCCGGTCTGAATAAATCAATAAAATAACTTAATTTATCAGGTTATATCAGTTGGTGATAAGTCTTATATGACAAAATGGTTTTAAACCCATACTAGGCGTTTAATACGCGTAAAAAGCCGTTTTAAGCGATTTCTGGGTTATACCGGAAATCTGAGTTTTTTGATCAGGTTATAAAGTTCAAAATACTTCATTTATTATATAAAATCAGTAGCAATTGGATTGGTGTCAAAATATTATGAAAAACTCATTTTATAAACAAAAAGGGTATAATCGGTATTTACCGAATCAAGGCCATAACCTTAGGTTATGAGCAGGTTAAAAATAATTAAAAATCTTCCAAAATCCCAAAATATTATATTACATCAGTGGGTAAAAGGTTTGGTGTCAAAAATTGGGTTTAGATAGACTTTATGCTAATTGCGCCGTTTAATTAACAAAAAGCTTTTTAATTGCGCTATTTAGCATAACTCCCATTCTAGACCTCCAACTGATGTGAAAATTTAGGGACATGTTTATAAATCAGTAACAAAGATTATTGTCCTCTTACATTTCCAAAATTCTCGTTTTATAGTCAAAAGGGCATTATGGTCAACATTAAGCAATTAACGGAAACATGTAAACGAATCGGACAATCAACGAACCAACCACAGAGGGTTATACTATCATGTAACCTGGTCCTAAGGAAGCTCTAAGGCATTTCTAAATCATACTAAATCGGGTCAGAACTGAAGTCAAAGCAAAAGTCAAAGTTTTGCGACTTTCGGTTCCGGACCGGGTCTAAACAAAAAATTGTCGGGTCGAACATGCTTAGACATGTTCTTACACTTATTACCATGTTATATGAGTGATAAAATAGGTTACACATCATCTACATTGCTAATTACATGTTAATTCGCAAATTAAGTTTCTGATGACTTTTTAATACAAACTTTGACCCGACAAATGACCTAGTTAGAGCGGGAATCAGAGGGTGCCCTTTTAAGGGTTTAATGCCCACATAATTACCAACTTATAACTACCTTTAATTTGACTAAACACTGAACCATTAGTGATTAATCGATAAGTCAAACCTTAATTACGACGGTTTGACTTTTAAGCTAATAACTAAGCAAAACTCAATTAAGGAAGGTCAATGATACTTACCAAGGTCTAATGCACGATTAGAGATGCTTGGGGACTGATCTTATGCTCCAGGAAGTTCCACAAATGCAGATGGAAAGCATGATCACAAAGTTGCAACATGAGGGCCTTTTTATAGTGCTTTTGATCCCTTATGATCATGATAAACAATGCTACAACTGATCATGGATCATCCACAAGTGTCCATAGGGCCTAGGAACTATTAGGGGTCGCCCATGGAAGTGAAAATATCTTTTTAAGTCGGTTATAACATTCATAACAGTAGCTGTCCAATTTACTGTCGCTGGCAAAGCCTTACGGACCGTAAGGGGGTCCTTTACGGTTCGTAAGCCCTTTATCAGGGGCAAAAATCTCTTGACCTTTCAAGTTTCGAACGGGTAACTAGTGTATTACGATTTTGGGTCATGAATTAACAGTATGGGGCCTTTAGATCATGCTTGAATAGTTATGTCCACCCTACCATGTTGCAATAATGTCTTGGATTTTAACGAAAAGCCATAAACGAAGGTTTATCGTGCATATCCTCATAGGATTCCACTCTTGCAAATATGAATCAATCATTGCTAGCATTTACCGAATTTGAGTATATCAGATGTTTATAATATATGTTAGGGTCTCGGGATTTATAATGAGGTCGTTCAGAGGTATTAATTAACATGTCGACACTTTTAAATCCTGCCATACATCTTTAACTAGATCCGGGTTTATAACACTTTTGTCTTGCATGACACGTGTCGTTATTTCATTGAACACAAATTTTCGAGGTGTTACAATCAAATTCATGGGCGGACTTACCCCTAGCCCAAGGTGGGCGGGCGCACCCCCAGGAAAAACAAATTTTAATGCTATTTTCCGTTGAAAATCCCGTCCGCACCTTGGATTTTTTCGTCCGCACCCCTTGGAATTTTTCGTCTACACACCTTAGGTAAAAAATGTTATCGATTTATATTTTAAATTTTTTTTAGTAAAATCGAATTAAAAAAATTACCTAAATTATATAAACTTATAGTACCCAACTTAACCCAAATACCCAATACCTTAACCCACTATTTCATTAAACATGTTTAGCCCACTAATTACTAGCCTATTAACCAAACTCAACCTAAGTTCAAACTATAATAATTAAAATACGCCCAATAGTCCCTTAGAATTCCTCCCGACCTCCCTCTCTTGGGTCGTCTCCTGCCAGCGATCATCGAACACAACAACACGTCATCAGCAGCCGCGAACCACCGCTGTCCGACACCAAAGGGTAACAAAATTCTTAAATAGGTTTGAAATTTCATGTGTTTTGACGTTGTTTATTGTTGTTTAGATGATTTTTAGGATGATTATGTTGTTTAGATGATTTTAGGGTGATTACATACGATTTCTAGGGTTGAAAATTAAAATTGAAACATTATGTTATGGAGCGATGAACTTACGGATCAATTTGTTTGTGATAGGAACTATGAGTAGGGACGTTATGGCGCGATTTATTTTGTTTTACATGACCCAACCCGAAACGACCCGATACAAACCGATTTTTTTACTTATATACCTAGGGGCCTAAAATTTTTAAAAATGTTCCGCGCCCCCATGGAAAAATTCTTGGGTCCGCCACTGATTAAATTATCAAAAATAAACTATATGTAGATGATTTGGGAATTCGGATTGTTAGTGGTAGGGTTTGTAGCTTATAATTATGCATACACGCATTGTTGAAATCAATTTCATGGGATAAAAACAGTTTTCGTTGATACACATCCTATCCTTGACATTTGCCTTTAAGTCAATATGTAACAACCCTCGAAAAGGAAATAACAAATCATGATCGAGACTCCAAACTCGTGCAATGGGAACCAGCACGAGAAACAAGGAAACCCAGGTTTTGACCTCATCGCGCTATGCGACGATGTTAGTAAGTTCTTGTCGCGTCACGAAACACCTCAATATTCAACAGAGGACACATGGCAGCCACGTGGCAGATCTACAGTATTGACTCAGGCCACTTGTCACACCCCAACCGATGGCAGAAACATCGGGGCGCGACACTGAGCGAAACAGATTGTTCAAGAGAATCAACAACAACTATTAGATTACCGAATCTTTAATGTTAATATACCATTCTACTAATAGATAAAGTAACAATAGTTATTACAGATAATTGTCTAAAATACAAGCAAACTGTTCCGACCACTCAGATTTTTATTAGATTTGTTTCTAGACTCCATCCTAGCTTGATTCCAACGAGTAACAAGCAAAGCATCCTAAACACCTGTCACATACGTTAAAATAGAGGTCAATACACATAGTGTAAAGGCGAGCATACAAGTTTAATAGTATAATAGTAGCGAAAGCGAATTTACGCCTAACCAGCATGTAATATGTATAATGTGAAGCAAGTTGGTTATCGACAATGAAATATGCACAGACGTGACTGCGAGTTGTAGAATGCGCAACACATATAACCACTGTGACATGTGAGAAAAACCCTTAACAACCCCTGTCGACGACAGGTGCTGAGTCAAAACTATAGTACTATCGTTGCTAAGGTGTCAGGCAACAATCATTGTGTAAACATAACATACAAGCATTCATCGAATAACACGTATAACAAGCAGTAACGCTTAGCGTATAAAAGTGTTTGCGTTGTGTGATTGATGTGATTTAGCATAAGTAACGTATGTAACACCCAAAAGTGCTTAAAGCAAAAAGGGATCGAGTATACTCACAGAAAGTGCTTAATAAATAAACACCGTCTTGGATTGAAGGGAGCGCTGGAGAGTTAGCCTGATTACAGAACGATAGCATAAGCGAAGAACAGTGCGTAAAACGGTGCGAAGTGACTGAGTAACGAAGGGATATCCGAACGGATGGCTATCCGGACGGATGGCTATCCGGACGGATGGCTATCCGGACGGATGGTCATCCGCTCAGATGGCCATTCGGTCGGTTTTCCATTCGCTTGGGATGGATGTGTTTGTGTATGATGGCTTTGAAGTTTTCGTTGTAGCATTTTGAAAACAGAGAAGTTCTCTACCCTTCAGGTCGTTCGATCGAACGATCGTCCGGTCGGATGGCGATCCGTCCAAGTGAGACATTTCATGAAGAAGAAGTTCTCAGCAGAATGGTCATTCGACCGGATGGTCATCCGATCGAATGGCCATTCGCTAGTTTTGATAATCTTTGGAAACTTGTGAAAAGTTCAAGTGTTGAAGACCACATGTCATCCGATCGGATTGTCGTTCGATCGGATGGCAATCCGATCGAACGGTAGTCCGTTTGGTGACTTGTTCGTTTTGAAATTTGTTAAGTTTGAAAGTTTGTGGTTTGATCGAGACGGTTTGACAATGTGTTAAACAACGGGAAATTCCCTCAAATCTAAGTTATCCGATCGGACGGGAATCACCCCATTCTGACCAGTTAACTGTTCTTGACGATTGTTCATGTTCAACCCGCCGAGTCGGTCATCTTGTTGATAGGAAATCAGATCTCAGACCGACACATCACTGATGAATAAGTTGAAGGCCTGAATGAGCTCCGATTCTATCGGTTTTGAGTGTATGAGTGTAAAAGAGTTGAAAGAAAGTTATGAAAACTTCTTTCAATCCTTTTAATCTCGAAAATGTTTAGATTTATGTGAAATCAGTGTTTATTCATGTTGAAATCTCTTAGATCCGAGTTGTTCTTGGTGAAATGAGGTCAAATCTTGAAGTTCATAAGAACCCCATGATGACATCATCCTAGAACACCCCAAATCAGCCGATTTCATGGTTAAAAGTGAAGATTTGTTGGTGAAAAAGATGAAGAAGTGTGTGAAGATCAAAGATGTACAAGATTTAGGTTGAAAACTTACAGGAATCGCGAGAAATCGAGAGAAAAGGGGGCTGGAACGCGCTGGTCGGATGAGAGAGCTGTCACATCATGAACAGTGATGTGACAGGGCTATTTATAGATTGCCAAAAGAGGAAAGTCGGTGCAGGTGAGGTGGGGCGAAGTGCGGTTCATCCGATCGGATGGTCATCCAGACGGATGACCATTCAATCGAATGGTCATTCGATCGGATGGCGGTGTGAGTTGGTTTTCGACGTTTCGTTTTGTGCGTTGAGCGTTGCGATGCGTTGCAAGTAAGCGATGCGATAGTATTACCCACTAGTTACACAAATAACCTAACTACTAAATACCATAAATAAAATCCTTGAATCTCGAGTTTGCGATGAGATTGTGTAACACCCCGAAAACGGGTTGGTAATCAAACCACGTTAATATGTATGAATTGGTAAAATACCGTTAGTGGTAAAAATTAACCCGGTGAATATTAGGATTAAGTAAATAAAGCTAATATTAAATAAAACGTGAACAAATGCTTTTGAGGAAATAAAGTTTGTAAGAGGCCCGAGTTAAGGGGACTTAAAATAAACTTAGTTGTAATTTCCCCGAATCCACTAAAGTTAATTAGGGATGTTTAACCTAACTAATTAAAGGAAATGATATTGAAACAACAAGTTATAGCCTTTTATGATTAAAGTTACAAACTAGAGGGGCCAAAAGGGGAATATTAGAAACTTAATTTTATTAAAATTAAAATGCCACACACACACACTAGGTGTGTGCGTGTAATCGATCAGGAGCAAGAGCTCAAACCCTAGCTCAATCCAATTCATCAAATTAAAGCTCAAATCAAGACCCAAATCAACGCATGAACACATAAAAATGATCACATAGTCATAGAGATCACAAGGTATGTTGAATTTTGTTATTTGGTGATACTTTGAAATTATGATGAACAATCATAATCGAAATTCTGGTATGAATGATGAATCTATGAGCGTTGTTGTGATGAAATTCATGTTTAGAAACAAACCCTAGTTGAAAACTTGATGAATTAGTGTTAAAAACTAGGGATTTGATGATTACCCATATGTGTGCTAAGTGGGTCTTATGATAAAAAGATGAACACTTGAATTAGGGTGTTAAATGGATGAACATTGATGTTGTGAGGCTAGTTCTAGGTGTAGTTCATGTACACCAGACATAGAGCCATGATTTTGATATTAAAAGTGGGTTAAAACGATGACCATAATTAGATAAAATATGCGTATAAAATCTCGCCTACAAGATGTTTGTTAAAATGCCCGAATGAAAATTCATAAGAAGAAATTATGAAAGAAATGCGTAATTGGCTAATTTGACTAATTACGTGAAATATGAGTTAAAATGGGTTCTAATCATAATGTTGATTTAACTTAATTGTGCTTATTGTGTGATTAAAGGTAGTTGACTTCTAAAAGTCAGACTAACCAATGATGAAGTCGAGTAGTAGTTTCGGCATGAAATCCGTAAAATGAAATAGTCATAAGAAATGATGACTAGTCTAATCGTCTTACGGATTACGATAATAGTTTAACGCTAGACAAGCTAGGTGGAATCTTGTGGAGGAAGCAGGTCAAACGGATCAAGCACGAAAAGAAAAGCATGGCTGGGATGCGAGGTAAGTGAAACTTACACTTCTTTGTAGAATAAGTATATATTCTATAAGTTATAATTACGATAGAGATAATATTCGAAATATGGTTTCCGACGCTTAATGATACGGGTCGAAACAAATATAAACGATAAAAACCATGGTTTATGGTAAAAAGAGGCGAAACGGTAATTTAGTCATGTAATGACTAAGAAATTATGTGTTTTCGATAAGATTACTTTTCAGTGTAACTAATAATGAGAAAAAGGATAAAAATGAAAATTTAGTCAAGTGTCGACTAATGTAAATTGAACTTAAAAGGATAACGATGGCGTAAGCCGAAATGGGTTGAACGTGTAAGAAAATAATTTATGAGAAAAATGGATCTTGTGGTAAAATCCAAAATGGGTCAGATGTGTGAATTGGAAATTAAAAACCATGTTTTTAATCTAAGTAAATGTCTGGTCATATAGTCCAAACGGGTCAAATGGTAGTGATAACACCATTTGACAATATCGACTAATGATTGTTGCCAAGTCATATGTTAATAGGAGTGAATAGCAATTTAGATAATTGCGATGCCATAGAATATCGGTTAATTAAAGCGAGGTATAAAACGAGTCTATATGTTGACTCGAGCCAGGTACGCATATTTAAGCTTTTAGTTATACATACGATTGTTGGTCAAATATTCAGCGAAAGTCCTTCGTCGTAAAATAAAGGACTAGAGTTGACCAAAACACCCTTGGTGGGTAAAATGGGCAAACGACCCGTAGGGGTCGTTTAGGACCTTGCATTATGGTTGTGGAATCAATAGATATGAATAAAAGTTATTGACATGCACATTCATGGGTTAAATGTATAAAAATGGTCATTTGCGTGAAATGACCAACCGAAGGGTAAATTTGGGTTAATAGGCTAGATATGCTAGATCCACCATAAAATTAGTTGTTGTGGAATATAAGCAAACAGTATAAATATGGAATTACGATGTATGAAAAGAAAAGAGCTAGTTTTAGACTAAAATTTGCTTAAATCGACTAAAGGGGCAAAACAGATTATGTGTATAGTTCGTGTACTAGTCGTACAATTCATAAAAAAATTACGAACCCGAGCTCTGGATTTTGAGTTAATTACTTTGATGTATATAATTTGGTTGTTTAAGAAACAAGTTGGTGGTTTTAATACAAACGGGTCAAAAGTTTTGCTAAAAGTTTAATAGTTAAAATAAGGCCGAGGGCTTAAAATCTAGAAAATTTGTAATCCGGATGTCGGATTTTAACTCCATGTGATGGAGAATTAAATTACTGACGCGTAGGAAAAAGAATCGTGTAAAACGGATTTGTAAATTGCTAGTTATGCACGTTTTTGTGCATAACAAGTTGAAAAAGTATAGCTGGGAATGTGCAGCACCAGCTAAGGAACATTCTGTCGAAATGGGAGCGTGGCGTCGCGCGACGCCCAAAGGCAAATACCGTCGCGTGCGGCGACGGGGTAAAAATCTGTAATTTTTGTTTATTTTGTTTGTTTGGCCCATTTACCTTGTTGTGCTTGTTATTTAACTATCAAAACTAACTTTTAGGTTGGTTTTGATCATAGGTGAATGTCGAGAGTCCCGGATGAAGATCAAGCGACGAGTAAGAACCGAACACACGTTAAATGAAGCTTCCGTGTCAAATCTTGATTTGTTTTGTTATAAGTGAATTATGTAAACACTTTTAACTATGTTTTGGATGTTGTAAACATGTTTAAACACTTGTAATGTCAAACATTTTAATAAGCGGCATTTTCTTATAAAATGCTTACTTTAATTATATATATTAATATTAAATTAGTATGGGTGTTACAGAGTGCGTTGCGGTATAGTTGCGATTGCGTTTACGATTAATCACCTCAACATAAATATAACATGCACAAGTAACACATAATAGCACACACATGTAAAACAATATCCATAACCTATAACTCGAGTTGCGATGCGATTAGCGATAAGTCGATTAGCGATTAAACTGCGATTTATTAACATGTACTCCACATAATACAACTCAAGCAATTTAAATTAGAGTATCGATTACAAGTCCGGAAGTACAATCAGTAATTAAGCAAGGAGTGACATATCACAATTAGCAATCTTTTCTTCCTTTGACTTTAACTTGTACTTTGACTTTCAAAAGTCGGGTTGTTACACCACTAAGCCCTAGTTCACCTGGTCGTGGTACGCGACGGTGAGGGCCCAAATTTGGTCGCGTGATGCGACGTGGTTAGTTTACGGCTATAAATTGGACGTGAATCTGCATTCAAAAGTTGCTTAAAACTTTCTTTTCTATCTTTTACTCTCTCATAATACTACTCTGTTGTTATACCCAATACCCCAAAGCCCTTAAAGTCTGCTCCATAAGTGGTGTTTTAACCCTGATCACTGGTACGATACCTTGTCCGATCGATCTGAAATCCATCAACGGATGTCAAAGTGCTGCCTAAATAAGGCTATACTTTGTTAACTACGTTGGGGTTTTGATCTCGTGAATTATCGTCAAAGTTTGAATTGGGTTAATACACTAATACGTATTGCATTGTGTGTTTATTAGAAACCCAAGCTTAATACCAGGAGGCTATAATAATCAAAACCCTAAATCTACAAAGTGAGTCATTCTCTTTTATCAAATGCTTTCAAAACCCTAAATGTTTTCCAAGTTGTATTTACAGTGATTAAGTTTTTGTATTTTGAATTATTGTTGGTATGTGTGGTTTTGTATACAATAATTGACAATCTTCACTATGGGTAGCCAATGAGTGATATGACCACAGTCACATCAGAACTGCCACCGAGTGACAAATACTTGAGTAATTGAAAGACATAATTAACACGTCTATACTTCTAGCTTAGGGGCTGTTCGTTTACCACTGAATGGTTCCATTTAGAGGAAACCTCTGAACCGGTCAGAGGCATACGTGTTTGGTTCGGTAAAAAGCCCACCTCTGAATGGTTCTATTCAGATCTGATTCATTCAGATAATATTAGTCGCTGAATGAAAGTTCTCTCAAATATACCCTTTGCCCTAAAAAAAAGAAACCTGTGTTCACACATCACGCCTCTATCGACGCCTCCATCTCCATCTCTACCTCCTTCCTCCACCGGCCTCCTCCACCACGTCGCACCTGCTCCGGCTCGAAGACGGCCTGTCGCACCTGCTCCAGCTCTCCTTCACAGCCATCTGGGGTTCAACAAACAAGTAAGTTTTCTGCTCCGGCTCTTTTCGCAGCCATCTTGGTTTCATAAAAATGGGTTCTTTTTTGTTTTTCTTGATCTTTAAGTTGTGGGTTTGATTTCTTGATTTGATTTTGGTCCCTTTTTTTTGGAGAAAATTGATGTGTTAACTGGGTGTTGATAAAATTTTGAACTTTTGTGTTCTTTGTTTGTGTTGTGGTGGTTGAAGATAAGAACAGAAAGCTATTTTACACATTGTAGGTAGAAAATGATGTGCTTATACATAAAACAGGGGATTAGGATTTCAGAAGAGATGTATGTTTAGGGCTGCCACCAACACTATGCTTTCATATCTACACAGCCAATAGCCAAAATTTGATTTATTGTGACATTATTTCTTATATTTGTCTCATAAATTTAATGGTGTTTAAGTTTACATTTACACACATTTGAATTGGTAAAACGTATCCTTTCACAAATTGGTATACCTCGTGATAATGATTTAGGACTAGTTAGATCGAAATTAAGACCTTTTGTTTTATGAGAGGATAGTATACCTAACTGATAAGCAAAGGAAATATAGATTAATTAATTCGATACGTACACACTTATCTTATTAATTCGATACGATGCATTGAATCAAGGTGTATGTTTATTTGGTTTTGTGGTGTTATGTGATTTTAGAAACAGTTTATACAGTTTATTGTAACATTCCCAAAATTTCAAATTTAAAATAAAGTTATTAAACGAGTGGATTACGGGTAAGTTGGATGTTAGAAACATGAAGTACCAAGACGGGGCCTAGGAACCGTTTAATAAAAATACATTATATTTGAACCTACTCCGTTTTTAATGAAACTTGGTTCAAAATGTAAATACAAATATCCTTATTCTAAAGGCATATTCATTGTTTTATAAAATGTTATATTTTAGAAGTTATAAGCGCCAAATAAGTGAAGCAGTTGAATTAATTATAATAATAAATTAATAAAATAATCAACACTAACATTTAAGGATATATGTCAACGTGTATGTATGAAGTAATTATGGATCAAAAGGAATCAAGAGGTTTCGTGAACTCCAAGTAACATTGGATATAAATAAGATGTTGCATTCACTTGTTTGTCTGTCGTTCCTTCTCTCGCTATATCTTCTACATCCATATTTCTTTAAGTATATCACTAGTTATACTCCAAAAGCCCTGTACCGTTTTAAGTGTTTTAACCCTTGGTCACTGATACCCTGTCCGATTGATCTAGGGCCCCGTAACGTATTTCAAGGCTCTGCCTAAATTCGTTGGGGTTCTGTCTCGTGACGTAGGGATAAAGTTGAATTGGGTTACTATACTTAATATGAGTACATTATATATTTTATTAAATAATCCAGGAGTAATACCAAGATATATCAACCCTCCAAAAATATTTCCGACACCCATAATATATTTTAAAATGTCCCTATACGTTCCTAAATACACCCCGTATGTGAAAAATAGGCCGAAATATATTTAAATTAATAAAATAAAAATAAAAACAATATTTTAAGTCTATCGCGGGGCGCGACAGACTACACCTTCTCCATCGTGGGCCGCGAGCGAAGAGGTTAGTGGCAGAACGCGGAGCCGACTCGTGTCAGGACACGTGTCAAGCAACCCGGTGACTCAGCAATACCGCCGCCGCCTTTTTGGCCCTGGCGGGGCGCGACAGCCCCTTTGATTTCCGTCGCGGGGCGCGAGGGACTCATTGAGCAGCCCTTTAAATTTGGTCGATCGGATTCAATTGGAAATTGTTCAAAATCAATTTTCTCTCTCAATTTCTGCAGTGTAGGCCCTATACCCGGGCATTATACCCCCTAATAAGCGAAGCTCTGCCTCATTATAAGTATCATAACCCCGGTTACGTATTAGATACGCTGCCCGATTGATCCAGGGTTCCGTAACGGCTGTCGAGGTTCTGCCCGACGTAGTCGTTGGAATGCCATCTCGGGGAGGGTATTACTAATGTAAATATTGGGTTATTATACTAACACGTGTGCATTGTTTATTTAATTAGATTATAACCAGGAAGTCACAAAGGAAAGACCTAAAATAGCAATGTGAGTAATCTCCTTTTTGTTAACTATTTTTACAAAACCTCACACAATTAATTATATATTAAACAGTTATTGAGTATTTGTAAGGATACAATTATCGTCGGTATGTTGGGGTTTTGTATACAAAATTTGTTACTGCCTTGCGAGGGGTAACATTTCCACAAGTCGGGTCTGACAGTACCGTGGGTGGTAATTGATATGACTTGGAAACAAATGTAATTGCGAGACCGCCCTCAATACTGTACAATGGTTTTTATTAAACTTGATTAAACTGGGATTCACTCACTAGTATTTCCTGCTGATAAAATGTTTTAAACACGTGTTTCAGGTAACTTAGTGTGAAGCCAATAAAAGCCAGCTGGAGAGCACTGAAGGCTTAGAAAAGTGGCAATAAAAGTTACCTAATTAAAAAGAAGAATTGTTTTCAATAATTGGGATTATTCCCTATAAATGTATCAAAATGAAAAATCGGGTTTTGTCCCACTTATAAATATATTATCAGAAAAACTTTGGTTTTATCCCATTTCTTTAATATAAATATTTTGGTGTTTAACTCTGATAACATATTTCCTAACTACGGTCCTGATGAAATTTTCCGCTGCCAAATTGATAAACACCGATACCACTGAAACGGGCCACGGCCGCCCGTTTTTGGGTTATTAGGGGACGGGGGTTGTGACAGAAGGTGGTATCAGAGCTATGCCACTGGTTTAAGCCCTTTAGGTGTTCTTCTAATACCTAAACCCTTAACCATTCGTGTTAGGAAATTAATATCTTATGTGTTATCCTATTCATATAAAATCATAATGTGTTTATTATGATTTTTATGCCATTTAACGAATTTTGAATTCCCAATATGTGTTACCCATATCTGTATCTTACACTTATGCTATAATATATATATAAATGGTATATATATTAATAATATCATGTCTTAGTAAATTTCGTGATATCTTATATATCTATCATGTCCATATGTATATGTGGGAACATAATGCAATATAAATTTTATAATAATAATACTTTGAATATTACAAAATAAATACTTAAATAATATGTATTATATCTAAATGATTTTTATATCATTTAAATTCTCAAAATATGTAACTTCTATTATGCTAGGCTATGAAAATACTTAAGTTTGTTTTAATCAAATGGTTTTTCCGGAAAATAAGTTTTGTTGATTGATTTCACCATTTGTAGGTATTAAAACTTGTAGATTAGGGGTTCATCATCTTGTTCTTTCAATTATACCACTTGTAAGAATAGTTCAATCAAGTTCAACCTAATGACCTTGATTAACCTATTTATAAAATCACAACCTCTTTTTCAACCTCATGGCTTACCAACCAATACCATTTGTAGGTTGAATTCTCAGAATGCCGATTCCTACTCCTCACTTACCAACCTGGGAGTTCCGGCAAGTCACACTTTTTCACAAACAATTTTACCAGAATGATGCCGATTCATGCTCCACGATTACCAACCTGGGAGCTCCGGAAAGTCCAAAGACTTACTGTTCGTAGTATGTACCATCCCATTCACAAACCAGGGATGGTTCAACTTTATCTTTCTTCGTCTTCTTCTCGTAAAACTCCTTTACTCCTTTGACCTTCCTGTCAACCATTTTTCCAAAAAATGTTATGGACTTTGGAGTTAAAAGCTTTTTCAATATCAAATTCTTCCTTTTCAGAAAAGAATTGATTTGAAATTTCAACTTTTCCAACTTTCTTCTTAAAATTTTCAGCCCGAAGTGGTGGAAAATTAACATCATCCACAATCGGCACTAGTTTATCACTTTTAATCTCAACATGTGGCTCCTCTGACTTTGTGGAATCAGATTCATCGCCAGAAGATAGCTCCTCCGATTTTGATGAATCAGAATCATTGCTAGAACTACCATCAGACTTCTTAACAACCCATTTTTGGTTGTCAAGATTTCCCTTCTTCTTATAAAACCTGTTTGAACATTCACCAATCTCAAAAATCGAATTTTTGAATAGTTTTGTTCTATCAATTGGTGGTTCAAACACAATCTCTTTATCTTTCAGTTTACGAGAAACTCCCTGTTTTGATTTAATTGCCTTGGAACAATATTTGGCAATATGTCCAACAGTGTTGCATTTGAAACAAGTTCTCATTTCTTTCATCTGATCAGCTGTCTTCATCTCTTCTTGTTTCTTCGCAAGGAACTCTTTGTTAGACTGCTTCCAGAATGAACTCTTTTGTTCCTCCTCAGCACTTGTTCCTGAAACAAACACAGTTTTAGTTTTATAAGTTTTCTCATTTTTAAAATTTTTTGGTGGAATAAAACCCAAACCCTTCTTTTTGAAATTACCGTTATGGTTTGGTTTCTTTTGAAAACCAGAACCAGAACTGTAACCCTTTTTCTTGTTTAAACGTTGTTGAACTCTTGAGGTGTAAGGTCTCGGTTTTTCAGAAAGATTTATATCTTTTATTTCAGAAATATTAATTTCTGTTAGTTTGAAAACCTTTTTAATCATTTCAGTTTTAACACCTCTTATTGGAAATTCCTCATCAAAATATAATTTGTCGGAATCATTCAAAGTATATGCAACTTTAAACATTTCGTCATCCAAATTAGATTTTGATAACAGGAATTCTATATTGTAAACCCTTTTGCCCGGTTTGTCGGTTTGACTCAGAATGCTGGACTCAGACTTTAACTCTGAACTAGACTCCGACTTTGACTCCTCAGATTCATCTTTATCCAACACCTGATCTACTACTTTCTTTATTAACTCGGACTCATGATCAGTGTCAGATGATGTAAACATAACATCAATATTATCTGGCAATTTAACTGTAGACTCCGACTCCCACTGTAAATTTGTTGCCTTTTCGACTCTTTCTGAAATTGGATTTCTCGGAGAACATCCATTTTCAAGAGGGGGTGGACACTTGTTGTAACTGAAACCTTTTTTCATACCAGAAGTCTTTTCTTTGTTATCCTTCTTCTTTTCTTTCTTCACAGGAGTCTTTTCTTCAGAAGCTTTTTGTTCTTCAGTTACTTCATCATCTTCAAATGCCTTCATGCCCTCAACAGTTGGATAAATCATGTCAATGACATAAGAAGTACATCAGTAACTTTTCAACAAACGATTAACTCTTTCAGTTTCAATTCTTTGAGTTTCAAGTTTCTGTTCTAGCACAGCACACTTCTCAATGTAATTGTTCACAACTTTCTGCTTTATCATGTAAGCTCCTTGAAGTGTTTTCATGGTCGTTGCTTGTTCTTCACTTGTTTGGTTGTACTGATTCATGGCCTTGTTCAAAATATCGTAAGATTCCTTCAACTGGTTTATGTTGTTAATCAACTCACTGTTTTTCTTCTTGAAAATCTCACAATTCTCACAAATCACCGGAACCTTTTTAGCATTAACTTCTTCATCAACTTTGAACTTTGGAATATCTTTCACCTTTTTCTTTATTACTGGAACATCTTCATCATCACTGCTGACTGGTGTTTTGATCTTTTTCTTTTTCTTTTTGGCTTTGTCATCATCACTATCACTTTCTGCTATTAATTTGAAATCTGCTGCCAATTTCCTTGACCAATATTCAGTATCATCATCACTATCCTCTTCAACTCGATCAACATACGCTTTGTGATTTGAATCTTTGTTTGGATCATAATCATCCCAATTGAAATTTGCCCAGCTAAAACCTTCAGGCAATTTTTCATTATCTTGATTTATCAGGCATGCTTTGTTATCAGCTGAGATATATTTGTCCCAACTGAAACCTTCCGTTGGCTTTTGATCATCCTGATTCACCATACAAGCTCTCTTTGAAGATTCTTCAATCACTTTTCTACCATGTGCCACTTGTGGTTCTTGTTGTTGTCGAGAAACTTGATGATAGATAGCCTTCCGATAGTAATCATTGTTGTTGTTGAACGGATTTTGAGCTCCGCTTGCTTCGCGATTTTTGCACTCTCTCTTGAAGTGTCCTTTTTCCCTGCAACGAAAACAAGTGACTTTAGATTTATCAAAACCTAAAGTAGAAATATTAGCTTCACGTAAATCATCTCTTTCTGTGATCTGCTTAAATTTCTCAGCTCGTCTCAACACACTAGCCAAACACCATTTAATATCCATCAATTCCATTTCCTCAGCGTCGATTTGGTCGTAATCTTCTTTTGTCAACATAGGATTCCCGATTCGACCTGTAACAAAACTACCATAAGATTCCAATACAGTTCCCAACAAAGACATATGACTCTTAGCAATTTCTGCTGAATAATCTTCATCATTTTCCAGATTCAAAACAATGTTGCACTGCAACTTTTTGCCATTCTTTGTTGCTGAAATATTCGGACCAAATAACGGATATGATGAAAAGCTTATGTTGCTGTTTGATCCTTTAGAAGAACTTTCAGATGAACTCTTTGTATTGAATGCAGTTTGAACCTTCGGTGAAAGATTTGTGGTTTTATCACTGACACCACCTTTGTAGTAAAGTCCGATGTCTTGCTCACCATCGAAATCTTTCATTCTCGAGACTTTCCTTTGTTCCATCTCCTGGGCTTCTAATTTCTCAATGAACTTGCTCAAAGTTAAATTTTTAAACCCTTTCTTGTTTCTCAACATCATGAGATATGTACCCCAAGTTTCATATGGTAAAGCATCAGATAGTTTTTCAATTAACTACTCATTATCTTTAGAAATTTTCAATCTCTTCATGTTTGCCAACAAATTGCAGTATCTTTCAATAATCTGCTTTGTGCTCTCATTCTTCAAACCACGAAACAGATCAAACTCTTTCTTTAATAATGACTTTTTGTTTTTAACCATTTCTTCACTGCCTTGAAACTTTGATTTTAAAGCTTTCCAAATCGAATAAGAAGTTCCATTATGTTGCAATAGAACCAAGATATCTTCTTTCACAGCTTGTTGAAGTAGAGTAAGCATCATTTTCTCATCTTTATATTTCTTTCTATTATCGGCACTCAAATCTTTAATTGCAATAAGCTCTTCGTCATCATTCATTGGTCTAACGTATTTCGTCTCAACGTTCTCCCAAGCATCTAAGTAATTGGCTTGTACCCAGTTTTTGAACTTTTCTTCCCAACTTTTATATTCCTCGATATTCAAGAGTTTTGGAGGTTTTTGCCTCGTTCCAGTTTCATTCTCCAACATCGTATTCTATGCTAGAGTAATCGGGGTAGCAAATGTGTTGTAAAAATCTTCGTCCATGTTTTGGTTTTTCAAAAATTGTCAAACAGTGTTTTCAAGCGGAATAATACTTCTCAAGTTGAAACACACAGTTCAAGCGGAAACTCTTCTGAAGCGAAATGTCTTATCAAGCGAAATGCTAGTTCTCAAACGAAATAACCCTGTTGAAGCGAAATCACAAGTTTTAAGCGAGAACACTCAAAAGAAATAGCACTATTGAAGCGAAATCAGGAATTCAAGCTGAAATACTGAAGCGAAGCACACAACTGAAGATGAATATCACAATTCAAGCGGAATCAATGTATTCTATCAAGCGAAATAACCGGTTTTCAAGCGAAATAAGAGACTGATTTCGCTTGAAGAGCTGCTGACGTCATCATCTCGCACATGTTTTCAAGCGGAAACTCAATTTTAATCTGATTTAGATCGATTTTAGGCCTGAAACTTTCAAGGCTTTGTTAAAACACTAATGCGCACAATCTGTGAAAATTTTAGCTGATTTTATCCATGAAAAGTTATAAATTTTTGAAAAGAAGGTGTAGAAAACAGAATTTGCAGCTGAATTGGTAAGAACTCTTCCTCCTGAACTCTGATACCACTTGTAGGATCGTTTTCAGACCCGAACGAGTCGATCAGAAGAGTTTTGGTCAGTTTGAAAGGCGGAAACAGACAAACTGAGATCAATTCAGCTAGTATATCACTTTAAACTGTCGTAGTATTGATCTAATAATGTTTTACAACAAGATGACACATCGGCAGCACTTCGTGGCTCAACCGGAAACTGTTACAACTGAATTCGCTTGACACCTATTCATAGTAGATCAGATTTCCCTTGAGAGTGCCAAAGAACCAGTTCAAGCGACATCACAACATATGATTTCGCTTGAGACTGCACAAGTCATTTTCAAGCGGAATCAACGTCTTCAAGCAAAATCACCTATATCAAACCCTAAAATCTCATATTTTCTCGTACATCTCACTCTGATCTATCATTCTATGTACAAGACTCGATACAAGACGAAGTCGACAGACGCATGCACCAACAGACTCCCCCTCGAATGCTGACGAGTCTTCAGTGTCGAGTCTTTGCATCTTCAATCTTTATCAGTCCTCTCAAACTCTTTGAAGTATCTTACACTGTAAAGCATCCTCAAATCTTCTCTCTTATCTTTATCAGATCTCTTGATTCCTTAAGTTCATCAGCATCAGCTGATTGCATGAATTTCAGAATCGAAACTTGACTCTAACAATCTTTAGACTCCCCCTTTCAATATGCTGGAATCACAGCCTGGCTTGTTAAAATCACAGAGTTCTCAGGTATCGGAACCTGGCTCTCTATCACTCAGATATCCTGCACATTCTCTACCCAAAAATAAATTTTCTGATGACCACTTGTTGATAAGAAATTCAGACTATGATTTAATAATATTAGCCTCTGATGAACCAAATGCAGTAATAAAGTTTTTTTCTTTTCAAAAACTTTTCTCATTTCATTTCAAAAAAACATTTCAAACAAATTTTATCCAAACCATTTATTCATCATGTCTAGCACTTGGAATTTTGAAAATTAGTTCTCCAATACCAGTTGTCGAAAATCTTTTTGTATTTTTCAAAATTTATGCTAAAACACATCGAAAATCTTTTTGAATTTTGTAATGAAATGAAAAACAGTAAAGAAATATTTACATACAATATTTTTGTGAGTTTGTGTAAGAGGATCATATCAGTTTATGAGACTAATCACCAACACCGTTAAGCTTTATACATTTTAAGCTCTAAACGATTCACTTAGATTGTCAGTATACTTGTCCACTTAAATTTTCACACAAAGTTCAACTGATTTGAGATATGATGTTAATGTCTTAAGCACTTAAACTCAATCGCGTGTCCCACCTCAGAATATACTCCCGTATCCAGATCCCAATATTCAGTCTTACAGGTGAGTATACCATAGATGATATCTGTAAGGGAATAAATTATGAAACAGTACGAAACCGTGAGAGCTCAGGTCAGAACTTCCGTTCAGCAGAGAGATGATGGCTCGACTTGGGTGGGTCCCCTTTAGAGGATCTTTTGTTACAACAGCAATGATTATCAATTTTATTGTTTCATCATTTTGCTGAGGGTGGCGCTATATTTCAAGCAAGCGGAAAGTATTCTCCGGGGACTAGGCCATTGCTTCCGCAAAATCAGAAGTCCCGGGATAATACCCCAGATATCACTGAGTATAAAGACCTAGTATCTCAGAAAGAGGGACCTTTCAAACAAGATTTCGGGGGTTACCCATATATCCTAGAGATGTTTCCCCACGATATAAGCAAGTTTGAATTTAGGTTTATATCTCGTCACAATCTACTAAATGTGCAAAAACCTACTGACACATCATCAGTGAGACCGTTTATCACATTTTAACTTTCCATTTCTTTAGCATGATGTGATCGTCCACTGATGTACTATCATTTCCTCTTTTATACAACAAAACTCATTTTTGATTTTATCATGTTTTTGTCTTTTTCAAATTTTCAAATGTTTTTGGATTTTCTAAAATTTCTTACTCCCCCTAAAATGCAAACACATTTTAGGAAATTTGAAAACAAACTGTACAATAACGTGACAACTGATATCAAATTACTTCAAATCGCCATTCGCTTGGCATAAACAATCAGAACTCCCCCTCACAACAAACTATTTTCCCATTTATTTCAAAACACTTAAGTTTGTTTTAATCAAATGGTTTTTTCGGAAAATAAGTTTTGTTGATTGATTTCACCATTTGTAGGTATTAAAACTTGTAGATTAGGGGTTCATCATCTTGTTCTTTCAATTATACCACTTGTAAGAATAGTTCAATCAAGTTCAACCTAATTGTTATGGGTGAAATTCTGAGCCCATATCCTGATACTATATCTTGATTTTATGATAGCTGATTACGATCAGGATACCGGACCAGGATATTGGTAACATCCTGAGGCAGTATCCTGACTATTACTAACGATTTGCTTGTAAACGTTGGCTACAAGGGACTAACGTTCATGAAGACCAAGTCATCCTGAAGACCCGCTCAAATTGGTTAGGATAAGGACGTTGATGGCGGAAAAATAGCTCTTGTAACGGTCAGCATTGAAGATTAGTGTGTTTTATGGAAAGTTACGAAGATTGGTCAAAGATATTAATGTTGTAACGGTTATGGAAGCTTAAATCCCGGAGTTATAGTTAGTAAGCGCGTGGAAAACGAGTGGAAACAGCCTGGCAACGTTCAGAAAGGAAATAATCTCAGTATCCCGGATTTTAAGCATAATATCCCGGATTTTTAGCATAGTTAGTTATTTCCTTTTACTATATAAAGGAATGCACGGATCATAGGAACACACGACTTTCACACACACAATTTTTCGTACACTCTTGCTCTCTACCACCTGTAACCACTCACAAACACTCACACTTGTACTCAAATCGCATTGTAACACTTAGTTGATCCGT
Source organism: Helianthus tuberosus (assembly GCA_030545235.1). Lineage (NCBI taxonomy): Eukaryota > Viridiplantae > Streptophyta > Magnoliopsida > Asterales > Asteraceae > Helianthus > Helianthus tuberosus. Next base: position 147,085,951 of record CM060429.1, read on the forward strand.
ATCATATCCTGCACTGTATCCTGTTATTCAAGCAATAAGAAGAACAAGGCAGCCGATGATTGTCAGCTCCCGAGGTTTTATGCCGGAGATCTAGATTGATCAAGGGCTTTCCTCGTACATCACCTGTCAACCTTTACATTTTTGCTCATTGTTTGATTATAGATACAGCTCGATATCCTGAGCCGTATCCTGAAACTGTTTTCGCAAACTAACATACCAACATATTTTTTACAAAGTATTACTAGCACACTACCTCACAAAACTAATTTGATCACTTAATTGCTTAGGTAATTTTTGACCAAAACAATTTGGTGCCCACCGTGGGGAAAGTGGTGTTATTTCTACTAAAAGCTTTGTTAAAATCATTACTTGGCTTTTTATTTTCAAAAACTTTTTCACAACCGTTTTCAATGGCTACAAGTTCAAACATGAGCTCTTCTACCATGTCTGCTACAACATCTGCAACAATTGGTTCGATGCTTCCACCACCTCCTCTGAGAACGCAAGCCTCTTCACAAGGAACCGAAACTCATGTGGCTCGGGATGTTATTCCCACTCAGAATATTCAGGGATCTGGTCCTATTTTGGCCTCTAATGAAGAAATTCTAACTTTATCTGGTAATGTACAGGAACAAATGAGGCAGCAGCGGGAGACCAACCAAATGCTGATAAGAGAGATACAACTCTTGAAATCCAGCTCAAGCAGGCCCGCTGAGGATACTGTCACTCCCTTGCAACCAAGAGCTTTAAACTTCAGTTTTGCAGTATATGCTGAGGATAACAGGGGGAATATTGTGCCTAGCCATTCCCGGAGTCATATTCCTGAGATACCCTCTTCGACCAGGATGTCGACTGTGAGGGATCCAGGATATGCTCCAGGATGCGCCCCAGGATATAGCCAGAATCACCAAGCTGGTAACTTGTCTGTTAACACCAGTATCCCTGTTACTAATAACATTGGATCATTGCAGGATGCAGGTGTGACATCAGCGATAACCAGAGAGCTTCAAAAGTTGAAGGATATGATATCAAGTGTGCCTAGAATAGTGCAGCCTATACCGGAAGTATCCCGGGATAGTCATAACGTATCCCGCTTTGCTCACCCCATTTGTGATGCAGAAATCCCAAAGAGATTCCAGACTCCTAACATGAAGCTGTATGATGGGACGACGGATCCTGAGGAGCATATTGCCTAGTATAGGGAGAGGATGGAGATTAACCCTATCCCGCCAGAACTTAAGGAAGCATGCTTGTGCAAGGGCTTCGGCTCTACTCTAACAGGATCAGCCTTGAAATGACTTCTAAATGTTCCACCTTATTCAATTACATCATTTGCTCATTTAGTTAATTTGTTTAATAGTCAGTTTTCTTGTAGTAGAAGCTTTGAAAAACTAACAAGTGACCTCTACAGGATAACACAGGGGCCTCAAGAATCCCTAAGGGATTATGTGAACAAATTCAGCAGGGAATCCTTGGATATCCCACACCTTGATGTTGCTACAGCTGTCCAAGCATTCAAGATGGGACTACAAAAGGATTCCCAGGTTTATCAGGATCTTGTGATGAATCCTTGCAGGAACTTGGACGAAGCTCGAAACAGGGCCTTGAGATATATCAGGCTAGAAGATGATAAGAAAATGCAAGAGAGGATGAATGCATCCTCAACATATGAACCAACTAACAGGAAGTCAGAATCCTCATACAAACCATATCGTTCTAAGCCATATGACAGGAATGATAGCAAAAAAGTGAACGCTGTTGGAAATGAGGATCCTGAGGAGTATCCTGAATTGTCAAAATATTGTTTTTCTGTTAATATATCTGAACTAATGTATGCTATGCAGGGTTTGGGAGATAAAGCCAGGTGGCCTCAGAAGAATCAACAAAAAGCTGATTGGAAGGATAAGTCCAAATGGTGTGCCTTCCATGAGGATTTCGGACATGTTACTGAGGATTGCATTGCCCTGAGGAAAGAAATAAGCTACCTACTAAGCAAAGGATATCTGAAGGATCTTCTGGGCAGAAAGAAGAATAAGGGTCAGGATATTGAGAAGGATCCTGAACGAGCAGCATCACCTCCCGCTGACGCCAAGATAATTAACTTTATCTCAGGAGGGTCCGATATCTGCGGAACTTCTTATTCTGCAGCCAAAAGACATGCAAAGGAGGCTAAGGCCGAAAGGGGGAATAAGCCAACCAGGATATCAACCCTCACGACTGATAAAACGATCACATTCGATAGTGATGACAGGGATATGTCCAGTATCCTCATCATGATGCTCTGGTAATAACTTTATATGTTGCTAATCACTTTGTACGCAGGATACTGGTGGATAATGGCAGCTCAGTCAACATCATCCAATTGAAAACCTTGAAGAGAATGAACATCCCCGAGATAGAGATTACCTCAAAGTCCACTGTGCTTGTAGGGTTTAGTGGAGAAGCAAAGAATACCGTAGGGGAAATAAAGTTGCCCATGTATGTTGAAGGGGTCAACTCAATTCAACGCTTCTGTGTTATGAACTCCTTATCCTGCTACAATATCATATTGGGTAGGCCATGGATCCATGATATGAAAGCTGTGCCATCAACCTATCATCAGTGTATCAAGATCCCTACTCCTTGGGGGGTTGTCAAGGTGGAAAGTGATCAACAGGAGGCAAAGGAATGTTACTTATCCTCGATGAAATCCTCAACCAAGCCTAATGCAGCATAGCAATTAAAGATGCGGGCCCAGGATATCGTGGAGGCTTCAGAGCAGGATGTAAAGAAAATTATCCTGGATCAGGATAATCCAGATATCTCGGTGCTCGTAGGAGCCAATATCCCTCAGGATATTGAAAATCAGTTAACTAACTTTTTGAAATGCAGGATGTCAACATTCGCATGGAAGCATGAGGATATGACAGGTATTTCTAAGGATATTATAACTCACAAGCTTGGAATTGATAGGTCTTTCAAGCCTGTCCAGCAAAAGAGAAGGAAGTTTGCTCCAGAACGAAACGTAATTATTCAAGAAGAGGTTGAAAGACTATTGAAGTCCAAGATGATCAGGGAAGTCAAATTTCCCAAGTGGCTAGCAAATGTGATCATGGTTCAAAAGAAGAATGGGAAATGGAGAGTTTGTGTAGATTACACAGACTTGAACAAAGCATGTCCTAAAGACCCATTCCCTCTGCCTCATATAGACTCGATGGTGGATGCCACTGCTGGTCATGAGATGTTAACCTTCATGGATGCATCCTCAGGATTCCAGCAGATCCAAATGGAACCTTCAGACCAGGAGGATACTGCTTTCATGACACCAACAGGTATTTACTGTTATACTACTATGCCTTTTGGTTTGAAAAATGCAGGTGCAACGTACCAGAGATTGGTGAACATGATGTTTAAAGACAAACTGGGGGACACCATGGAGGTGTACATTGACGATATGGTAGTCAAATCCAAGAAGGCTGAGGATCATCTCCAGGATATTAAAGGAGCATTTGATATCCTGGACCAGTACAATATGAAACTAAATCCTGCCAAGTGCCATTTTGGAGTGGGGGCAGGAAAGTTTTTAGGATACATGGTGACTAAAAGGGGTATAGAAGCAAGCCCGGAACAGATCAAAGCTATCCTGGATATCAAGTCACCATCCAACATGAAAGATGTGCAAAGATTAACTGGACGAGTAGCGGCATTGAACAGATTTATATCAAGATCCTCAGAAAAATGTAAAGAATTCTACGATATCCTGAAGAAGAATAAGAGGTTCGAATGGGGAGAAAAGCAGGAAGCAGCCTTACAGGAATTAAAGCAATATCTTTCAACCGCACCTCTGATGATGAAGCCCGAGGATGGTGAACCATTATCCCTGTATCTTGCAGTATCAGGGAATGCAGTAAGTGTTGTTTTGGTCAAGGATCACGAAGGTCAGCAGTATCCTGTCTATTACGTTAGTAAAAGTTTATTAGATGCTGAAACTAGATATTCTCATCTAGAAAAAATGATATTAGCCCTAGTTATGGCATCAACGAAACTTAGACATTATTTTGAAACACATAGGATTCATGTTAAAACCAACTATCCTGTTAAAAATGTGCTTAGGAAACCCGAGATGTCAGGTAGGATGGCTAAGTGGTCAATAAAATTAAGTGCTTATTGTTAGGGGAGGATTTTCTAACAATTAGTGATCCTTATTCGTTATCCTAATTAATGATCCTTACTTCTGTGACAGATAGTGATCCTCAGAAGAGCTTCAGGATCAGGATCATGGATCACTTTAAGGATCCTCATACTGACGATTGTTTGTTTGTGTTTTGTATTACTTCGCAGGAGTAACAAGCTTGACTTGGTCTTGGCAATGTTACTATGGAATATTCCACGGGTATTTCGCACACGTTTGACTGGAAATGGACGTTGTGGAGTGTTTTGGTCAAAAAATCTAATGAGGATATTGCAACCAAACTCTTTGTTTAGGGGAATGATGCTTTAAATATGTAACAACGATGAGGATCACTTCAATGTAAAATGCACAAACAACACAAGGATTTATACGGGGAAAAAGCCCTTGATCAAGAGTTGATCTCCGGCACAAAAAACCCCGGGTGATGGAAACTACCGATCACCAAGCTCTAATAAATGATTAAATGTTTACAACTTCGGATAGTAACGAGCTAGGTACAAGGATCGCTACGGTGAAATGTGTAAAAAGTGTATGGAATTGCTAAGTGTTTGAACGAGAGCTTGTATGAGCGTTTGTACGAGTGTGTGTAACTGAAAAATGATTAAGTGTTTTTCTACTAGCTCGCTACTCCCTTTTTAAAATAGAAATAACCACCTAAACTAACTATCCGACTTTCGTGCCAAGCCTCCACGTTCTCCATAACGTCTATTTTTGGTCAAGCACGTGCATAATAGTTTAGGAATATTCTCCAGGAATGTCGCCTAGACTTGGTCAAGCTCGTTATACCTGCGAGATAGTACAATACATAAATAAACAATCGTCAGTACGAGGATCCTTAAAGTGATCCATGATCCTGATCCTGAAGCTCTTCTGAGGATCACCTCCTGTCACAGAAGTAAGGATCACCAGTTAGGATAACAAATAAGGATCACTAATTGTTAGAAAATCCTCCCCTAACAATTGCCCCCAAAATATAAGGAGTGAAATTGTAAAATTAGCGAGTTATGTTTTCTTGGTCTTATCCGTAACTAACTAACGGATATATAGCCGTTAAAATAGAACTAGCCGTTGCGATGATGATGTCACGGAAGTGACAATCCTGCAAAATCATAATTATAAATAGAGATATAGATAGGATCATTATGCATTCAAATTCGAAAGAGACTCCCTTTAAATTCTCAGTCGACGATCAACCAGGTAATTCTCTCTCCTCTTCCTTCCTTCTTACTCTGTTTCTCTATCTTTATCTCCGTCACTTAGAAAATGTTGCTCCGAAGTTCACCGGCCAAGGATCACAAAAAGGATAGCCCTTTGAAGAGTCAAAAGATCATCAAAGACTCAGTGAACGAGAGGTGTTGCTTTAACGACGCACAAATAGATAACATCCGTCACCGTTTTCCAGCGAATGTCTTTTTCAACCCTTCGATCCAACTGTTCTGAGCGACTATGTTTCTGATACATGGGTTGCCTTTCCAGTCACCCCATTTGCTATAGGGTACACCTATCCTTTCCCGGAGTTCACACAATCCTTCTTTTCTCTTACCGGCATATCTTACATTCAAGCCATGCCGATGATTTGGAGGGTTTTATACACCCTAGAGAGGATCATTGAGCAGGAGAGTCTTGATTTAGGAATGTCAGAACTGGCGGAGTTGTATGATCTTACTACCTTCGGTTCCCATCGTTATTTATTCAAACGAAAACCCAGTGCAGATCATCCTCTTCTCAAAGTCACCAAAAACGACAAAGATTGGAAGCGTCGCTTCTTCTTTGTAAGAAGGGATACCATTCCAGATGGAGAGCACTTACCAAAGACATGGTCCACCCATGGTAGGCCGGAGGATCCTGTGAAGGATCACCAGATGGTCATGTTTTTGTAATAGGATCACTAACCCCTTTTTTGTCTTGTGTCATGCAGCCATCTCCGTTTCACGTCTCATCACAACACCCGCAACCAGGGAAAGACTTGCTACTTTCTGGGGACTTGACCCTGAAACTAGAACTTTTAAGACAATAACCCAAGACTCACAGGAGGTATCCTCAGGCTCTGTCACAATGTCAAGTAAGTATCCTTGTTTAAAATTTTAATAAATAGTTAAATGTATATTAAGAAAAGATACTTATCTCGTTTTGGTTGTGTAGGTGCTGGAAAATCTGCCAAATCTGCTTCAAGGTTCAGTGTCACCGATCTCACCACTGTCAAATCCTCCAAAAGAAAGGTCCCTACTAGCCCAACAGCCTCAATCCCCAAGGCACCCTTCAAAGGGAAGGGAATCAAGAAGAGGAAGACTTCCGAGGCTGAGGATTTGCAGGGTCTGCCCTTAATTCGCCACCAGTTCCTCGAGTACTTCAATGATGTAAGGATCACTGTCTCTGCTTGTATATCCTGCTGATCTAAGGATCACTTGCTCTTGAACTTCTTTGTCCTTTTCTTTTGCAGAAATTTGCTGAGATCGAGGATTACGTCGGCCATGTCGAGGATCAAGATAAGAAGATTGCCGATCTCCAGCAGGTTGCTGTGCTCAAGGATCTTGCACTTGCTGATCTTCAGAAGGAACTCCAGGATACCAAGCAGAAGATGGCTAAGGTGCTGGTTAACTTTGACTATGAAAGGCAGGAGATCACAGATGATGCTAAAGTTTCTGCCGCCATAGCAATGTACAAAACCAAGCTTCAAATGGCCTTGGAAGCTCAGGATCCTGCTTTTGACAAAAGTAGCTGGGAAATTGAGGAATGGAAGGCAAGGCTGGCTGAATTGGGTGATGAAGAGGAGGCTGAGGAGATTCTGGCAATTGAGGCTAGTGGCAGCGGATTGAAGGATAAAGCTGAGGATGCAGCGGCTGGTGGTGATGATAATGCAGCAAAGGTGTGAACTGCAAAAATGGGCGATGATGGAAATTTCTAGACGTGGCCGGAGCCCATTTTTTATGGTTTGGTAGTTTTTTGGATTGTTGATGTTTTTGAACAATGGTGGGTCTGTAATAACTCTAAACAATAGTTCTTAGGTTTAAGGATCATGTATGATCCTTTGGACAATAGGCAGGATTGCAATTGGTGGAGGGATCCTCTGTTTGGGGGATGAAGCCATTGTGATCCTGCCGCCTTTATATTCCTGCACTACCTTTGAACTCATTATCATGGACACCCTTTACCTACCCCAGCGGACGGGCCACGTTTTGCTGGTAGAAGCTCGGGTAGGTAATTTTGACAACCTTTAAAGGGTTAGCCTTATGTTAATAAATAAAAACTTAACCTTTTGTCGCTTATCTTGTGTTGTTATCCTTTTTAGTATGTTACTTTTCAATTGTTGTAATGTTCATTCTGTCTATACTTATCAAGCCTTGAAAAATTAGAAAAGATATCCAAAAGGTTTAGGATATGAACAAGGATCACATATCCCATAACCGATAGGTTTTAAAAAGTGATATGATTTAAGAAATACAAGTCCAGTTGTCAAGTATAGGGGTTATTTAGAAGAATAATGAATAAAATCAAAAGAGTTAAGGATCATACCTGAGGATCCAAGTTAGAATCCTAACCATAACAAGGATAACTATAAGATAAACCTTAGAGTGAAATAAGGATCAAGGATCCCTAGCTGCCTATCTTCAAGGACCTGAAATAGAGCATAACTTGGGACTAAGCCGATATAAGAAAAGAGTTAGCAACTGGGGACAAGCCCAAGGATAACTGGGGACAAGCCCAAGGATCGTATGTAAACTGGAGTATGGCCCTAACTGGCGACTATCCAAACTTGGTGACATGAAGATGCCAAAACCTTAGCTAACGTGAAAACGTTAGAAACCTTAGCTAACGTGAAAACGTTAGAAACCTTATGAACGGATGTATGGTACGTCTACCATTATACGTAGGATCCTAAGCATAGCCAGAACAATGGAATTATCAGCCCCTAGAATGAGTACTGGTCCCAAAGCCTTGAACTACACCAGGATCATCGTGCGCTACAGGCGGAATCTGGGGACAAGCCCAAATAACTGGGGTTAAACCCAAAAGACGGATTGCTTCTGTGGATAACCAACGTTGTGCTAAAGATACCTGAACTTTTAAAACTTGAACTCACGTGAGAGATGGATAAAGGATACATGATCCTTATCCTTATATGAGAAAATAAAGAAATGAAATAGTTCAAGATTAGAATATTACCTGAGTAAGGATCACCGATACTTTGAGGATCCTTTAAGGATAATTCTATCGTGAGGATCACCTCTGCCATAAGGATCCTTGTCACATGAAATATTTCTTCAAGTGGATAGCATTCCAAGCTCTTGGTAGCAAATCACCTTCCATGGTTAGCAATCTATATGCCCCCTTTCCTGCTTCAGCTTCAATCAAATAAGGGCCTTCCCATTTTGGAGCCAATTTTCCATCAGCAGGATTGGTGGTATTCTGAAATGCTTTCCTTAACACCATATCTCCAACTTGAAACCTCCTGATCCTGACATTTTTGTTGTAAGCACCAGCCATTCTTTGTTGATAACTGGCCATCCTTATCCTAGCTATATCCCTGATTTCTTCAATAGTATCCAGGTCTTGAGCCAAGTTTTCATCATTTTCCTCAGGATCACGGGTACTTGTTCTAGCAGTAGGAACCACCATTTCTGTTGGGATCACTGATTCTGCCCCAAACACCAAAGAGAATGGTGTTTGACCAGTAGCATTCTTGGGGGTTGTCCTGTCAGCCCAGAGCACATAGGGTAGTTCTTCTGCCCATTTCCCTTTCTTGGATCCAAGCTTTTTCTTCAAATTGTTGATGATGATCTTGTTGGATGATTCTGCTTGGCCATTAGCTTGTGGGTGAACTGGTGTTGAAGTTATCATCTTAATCCCCCAGCTGTCACAAAAGTTAGTGGTTCTGCCCCCAATAAATTGGGAACCATTATCACATATAATCTCGGAAGGAATTCCAAATCTAGTTATAATATTTCTTTTAATGAAGGATATAACTTCCTTTTCTCTGACTTGGGCAAAAGCTTCAGCCTCTATCCACTTGGAGAAGTAATCAGTCATAGCTAACATGAATATTTTCCCACCAGGTGCCTTAGGGAGCTTTCCAACTATATCCATACCCCATCTCATAAATGGCCAAGAGGAGGATATAGGATGCAATAATTCAGCTGGTTGATGAAGGATATTGCTGTGTCTCTGGCAAGGATCACATCTTCTGGCATACTCCACAGCATCTTTCTTCATGGTTGGCCAGTAGTATCCTGTCCTCAGGATCCTTGACAATAAAGCCCTGCCCCCAGTGTGGTTTCCATAATCTCCTTCATGGAAGTCTTTTAAAACTTCTTGAACTTCAGGATCCTCAATGCATCTCAAGTATGGTCCTGCAAGAGATCGCCTATACAACATATTATTTATAATTATGAATTGAGATACCTTAGATTTGAAAGCCCTAGGGTTTTCTCCTGTAGGAATCTCTCCATGTTGTAAGTATCTCATAATTGGTGAGATCCATGATCCTGATCCTGAATAGGATTGAGTATCCTCACCAGGGATAACTGCAGAATCATTTCCTATCTCCATAGTCTGGTGATCCTCGATAGCCGGGGTCAGGATATGGATAATAGGAATCTTGATATCCTCTGGGATCTTCAAAGATGATCCTAAGTTAGCCAATGCATCAGCTTCTGTATTTTCTTCCCTTGGTACCTGTGACAAACTAAAGGAAACAAAAGAGAGTGCCAAACTTTTGACTATCTCCAAATACTTGGTTAGCTTTTCACCTTTAACAGAATATGATCCATTAAAGTGGTTTGTAATCAACAAAGAATCTACGTGTACCTCAAGATACCTGATCCCCATGTGCTTTGCAATTTGTAAACCAGCAATCAGGGCTTCATATTCAGCCTCATTGTTAGTGGTTTGGAATTCACAAGCTATTGAATGGGGTATTATGTCCCCCTGTGGCGATTTTAGTAGTATTCCAAGTCCTGTGCCTTTGATATTTGAGGATCCATCAGTATAGAGTATCCAAGGATCCTTGGTCTCTTCTAGCTGTTGGACTTCTAGTTCAGCTTCTTCTTGTAAATCACTACTGAAATCAGCCACAAAGTCAGCTAATGCTTGGGATTTGATGGCTGTCCTAGGCTCATATCTTATATCATATGCACTCAATTTCACTGCCCACTTAGCCATCCTTCCTGACATCTCTGGTTTCCTGAGGACATTCTTAATTGGAAAATTAGTTTTAACAATGATAACATGAGTTTCAAAATAATGTCTTAACTTGGTAGATGCCATAATTAATGCAAGAATAAGCTTTTCAAGGTGTGAGTACCTGGATTCGGCATCAAGTAAACTTTTACTTACATAATAGACAGGATGTTGTGTACCTTGATGATCCTTGACAAGGACCGCACTTACTGCTTTTGAGGATACTGCAAGATACAAGGATAACACATCACCTTTTTCTGGTTTCATCAAAGCCGGGGCCGAGGATAGGTAATCTTTGAGGGCTTTTAAAGCATTTTCATGCTTCTCCGTCCACTCAAATTTCTTGTTCTTCCTTAGGATATCATAGAATTCTTTACACCTCTCGAAGGACTTGGATATAAATCTGTTCAAGGCTGCTATCCTTCCTGTTAGCCTTTGGACATCCTTAGCATTGACCGGAGATTTGATATTCACTATTGCTTTGATCTGTTCCGGGCTAGCTTCAATGCCTCTCTTAGTCACCATGTATCCTAAGAATTTACCTGCTTTAACACCAAAATGACATTTTAAAGGATTAAGCTTCATATTATATTTGTCAAGGATATCAAATGCTTCCTCCAAATCCTTTAGGTGATCCTCAGCTCTTATGGATTTTACCACCATATCATCTATGTAAACCTCCATAGTTTGTCCGATCTGATCCTTGAACATCATATTCACCAGCCTTTGGTACGTTGCACCTGCATTTCTCAATCCGAACGGCATAGCAATATAGCAATATATACCAGTTGGAGTCATGAAGGCTGTATCCTCTTGGTCGGATGGTTCCATTTGGATTTGTTGAAATCCAGATGAAGCATCCATAAAAGTTAACAATTCATGACCCGCAGTTGCATCCACCATGGAGTCAATGTGGGGTAAAGGGAAAGGATCCTTGGGACATGCCTTATTTAAATCGGTAAAATCGACACATACCCTCCACTTTCCGTTTTTCTTTTGAACAACAACCACATTGGCCAACCATCTTGGATACTTGACCTCTCTAATCATACCTGCCCAGAGCAATTTCTCTACCTCTTCTTGGATAATGGCATTCCTTTCCGGTGCAAACTTCCTTCTCCTTTGGTGGATTGGTTTGAAGGATCTGTCGATGCCGAGCTTGTGAGTGATAACATCTTTGGATATACCAGTCATATCTTCGTGTTTCCATGCAAAGGTAGTCTTTCTCCTTTTGAGGAAGGATACGAGGTCTTCTTTCATTTCGCCAAGAATCCCTGATCCAATATAGATTTTGGATTCAGGATCATCGGAATCCATGAGGATTTCTACCACATCCTGCTCTCTGGCCTCCAAGACATTCCATGGAGGATACCTTGATTGCTATTGCTCCCTTGACTTCGAGGCTGGTTTCATCGATGAAGTGTAGCAATTCTTAGCTTCCTGCTGATCGCTATCAATCTTTACTATTCCCCAAGGACTAGGGAGCTTCACACATTGATGGTAAGTAGATGGGACTGCTTTCATATCGTGTATCCAGGGCCTGCCAAGGATAACATTACAACAAGATAAACAGTCAATAACACAAAATTTTTGATAAGAGTGTAAGCCTTCAATATATATTGGGAGTTTAATGTCCCCCAGGGTGTTCTTAGTTTCGCCACTAAATCCCACGAGCACGGAGGATCTTGGTATGATCTCTGATTCAGGGATACCCATCTTCTTTAGAACATCAAGCTGGATAATGTTCACGGAACTTCCTCCGTCTATTAGGATCCTGCGGACAAAATGGTTAGATATAAAAAGAGTAATAACTAGACCATCGTGATGAGGATCCTGGATATCAACACGATCCTCTTCATCAAAGGTTATGACTTTTCCTTCGGAGACACTTGATGTTCGAACTGATCTTTCTCCATTATCCATTTTAGTTTCCTTTGCATGCCTTTTAGCTGCTGAGAAGGATGTGCCACAAATGTCGGATCCTCCAGAAATAAAGTTTATCACTTGTGCATCTGCTGGAGGAGCTGGAGCCTTCTCAGGGATCCTTTCAGGATCCTGAGTCCTTGACTTTTTTCTTCCCAACAACTCTTTTAGATGCCCTTTGCTTAACAAGTATCCAATTTCCTTTCTTAATGCAATGCATTCTTCTGTGAGGTGCCCAAAATCTTCATGATATGCACACCACTTTGATTTATCCTTAGTTGCAGCCGGCCTGTCATTCTTTCTTGGCCATCTAGCTTTATCACCTAAGTTCTGCATGGCAAGGATTAGTTCATTTTTATCAACACTAAAGCAATATTCAGAAATTGGAGGATAATCCTCATCATCCTCTTCTTGATCAATAGAATGCACGTTCTGATTATCAGATCTGTTGTAGGATCTGAACTTGTTGTTCCTGGATGAGGATCCTTGCTTATCCTGCTTTGAGGATCCTGTTATCCTCTCCTGGATCCTCTTGTCATCCTCTAGCCGAATGAACCTGAGGGCCCGGGTTCTTACCTCATCTAGGTTCCTGCATGGTGTCATAACAAGATCATCATAAAATAACGAATCCCTAAGCAATCCCATTTTGAAGGCCTCAACAGCCGTGGCTATATCTAAGTTGGGAATGTCTAAGGATTCTTTACTGAATTTGGTAATGTAATCCCTTAATGATTCATTATGACCCTGGGTTATCCTATATAAATCACTAGTTAATCGTTCAAATTTTCTACTACAAGAAAACTGAGTATTAAACAAGTTAACTAGGTTAGCAAATGAGGTAATAGAATAGGGAGGAAGACTTAGCAGCCATTTGAGAGCTGATCCAGTAAGAGTGGATCCGAATCCTTTGCACAGGCATGCTTCCTTTAACTTTTCTGGGATTGGATTGATCTCCATCCTCTCCCTGTATTGTGCTATGTGTTCTTCAGGATCCGTCGAATCATCATACAGTTTCATTGTAGGCACATGGAACCTCTTGGGTATCTCAGCATCACAGATTGGTGGTGCAAAACGAGATATCTTGTGGCTCCCATCTGCAATCTCTGGAATAGGTTTGACTACTCCCGGAACACTCGAGATCATATCCTTTAGCTTTTGCAATTCTCTGGCCATGGCATGATTGATACCTGGATCCTGCATAAGACCATGGTTAGTAGTATGAGAATTATTAAAAGTGTTACCTCCCATTGGATTCGAGTTAGGAAGAATGGAGGTTAATCCATATTGTTGAGACTCTGGAATGATCGAGGGACCAGTAGAGGCGTTGGTCTGCATTGGAATAAAATCTCCTTGATGGACATCTGAACTCCTTGTTTGCAAACTCCTCAAGGATCCTGGCATCTGGAAGGATCCCTGAAACTGGGATGATCCTGGAAAGAAGGAGGATCCTTGAACCTGGGATGATCCTGGAACGAAGGAGGATCCTTGAACCTGAGATGATCCTGGAACGAAGGAGGATCCTTGAACCTGGGATGATCCTGGAACGAAGGAGGATCCTTGAACCTGGGATGATCCTGGAACGAAGGAGGATCCTTGAACCTGGGATGATCCTGGAATGAAGGAGGATCCTTGAAACTGCTGCATTCCTGAATATCCTCCTGTACTCGTGAGGGACCCCATATGCTGAGGATAGGATCCCGCTGGCTGGAAATATGAACCTAATGCCTGGGTCATAGCTGTTGTTCCGTAGTGCACTCCTTTTGGTCCACCCGCATATTGAATGTCTGGAACCACTGACGGCTGAGAAGTAATCACCGGAGTATCAAAATTCAAAGATCTAGGCATCAGTGGGGAACGATCCTCTGCTGTTTTCTTCTGCTTCTTAATTTCGTCAATCTCCCGGAGGATCCTTTCGTTGGTCTTATCCTGCTCTTGTGCATGATTCCTCATCTGCAAAATCAAGGCATAGAGATCATTAGTAGTAGGATTAGTTGAAACAGAAGAAGTAGGTGGTTTTGAGAAAATGGGAGTCGGTTTCTTCGCAGCATTCTCAGTATTCTTCTGGGATCCAGAAGGTGGTGGAGGCAAAGGAGGAACGCCTTGTGAAGAAGTGAATGAGGGCATCAAGTTTGAAGCATTCTTCGATGAGGAAGCCATCTGCTTGGTTGTAGTGAACCGAATTAAGCACAGAAATGCGTATTTTCTTAAGGACGAAGCACCAATTGCCCCACGGTGGGCGCCAAACTGTTTTGGTCAAAAAATCTAATGAGGATATTGCAACCAAACTCTTTGTTTAGGGGAATGATGCTTTAAATATGTAACAACGATGAGGATCACTTCAATGTAAAATGCACAAACAACACAAGGATTTATACGGGGAAAAAGCCCTTGATCAAGAGTTGATCTCCGGCACAAAAAACCCCGGGTGATGGAAACTACCGATCACCAAGCTCTAATAAATGATTAAATGTTTACAACTTCGGATAGTAACGAGCTAGGTACAAGGATCGCTACGGTGAAATGTGTAAAAAGTGTATGGAATTGCTAAGTGTTTGAACGAGAGCTTGTATGAGCGTTTGTACGAGTGTGTGTAACTGAAAAATGATTAAGTGTTTTTCTACTAGCTCGCTACTCCCTTTTTAAAATAGAAATAACCACCTAAACTAACTATCCGACTTTCGTGCCAAGCCTCCACGTTCTCCATAACGTCTATTTTTGGTCAAGCACGTGCATAATAGTTTAGGAATATTCTCCAGGAATGTCGCCTAGACTTGGTCAAGCTCGTTATACCTGCGAGATAGTACAATACATAAATAAACAATCGTCAGTACGAGGATCCTTAAAGTGATCCATGATCCTGATCCTGAAGCTCTTCTGAGGATCACCTCCTGTCACAGAAGTAAGGATCACCAGTTAGGATAACAAATAAGGATCACTAATTGTTAGAAAATCCTCCCCTAACAACGTGGGAGCTTGGCACAAAAGTCGGATAGTTTGTTAGTGTAGCTAACTTCTATTTTTAAAGGGGTGACGAGCTAGAATTAGAACACTTAGCCATTTTCAGCTACACACACTCTCATACAATCGCATTCTTGAAGCTCTCGACGAACACTTATTAGTTTTCACTCACTTTTACACATCTCACAATAGTGATCCTTGTACCTAGCTCGTTACTATCCGAAGTTGTAAACATTTATTGATTTATTTGAGCTTGGTGATCGGTAGTTTCCATCACCCGGGGTTTTTTGTGCCGGAGATCAACTCTTGATCAAGGGATTTTTCCCCGTATAAATCCTTGTGTCGTTTGTGCAATTTACCTTGAAGTGATCCTTATTATTGTTCTACATTTAAAGCATCATTCCCCGTAACAAAGAGTTTGGTTGCATTATCCTCATCAGATTTTTTGACCAAAACAGTTTGGCGCCCACCGTGGGGCAATTGGTGCTTCATTCCTACGAAGTTTTTCTGTTGGTGGTCGTTCTGGTTCATTGCATACAAATACATGGCTTCATCATTGAAGAATACCTCTACTGCAATGTCTGCGGTCAATTCATCTCAGGGCATTCCACCTTTGCCTCCACCACCTTCTGGACCTCAGAAAAATGCCGAGAAGAAACCAACTCCAATTTTCTCCAAACCTCCAACTTCTTCTGCTTCTTACACTCCCACTACTAGTGACATGTTTACTTTAATTTTGCAGATGAAGGATCACATACAGCCACAGGATAAGACTAATGAAAGGATTCTCAAAGAAATTGGAGATCTCAAGAAACAAAAGAAAACGGCAGAGGATCATTCTCCACTGATGCCCAGCTCTTTGAATTTTGATACTCCGGTGATTACTTCTCAGCCATCAGTGGCTCCAGATGTTCAATATGTGGGTGGACCAAAAGGAGTGCACTACGGAACAACAACAGTGACCCAGGAATTAGGTCCATACTTCCAGCCAGCAGGATCCTATCCTCAGCATATGGGATCCTTCATGAATTCAGGAGGGTACTCAGGAGCGCAGCAGATTCAAGGATCTTCCATTGTTCCAGGATCATCCCAGGTTCAAGGATCCTCCTTTGTTCCAGGATCATCCCAGGTTCAAGGATCCTCCATTGTTCCAGGATCATCCCAGGTTCAAGGATCCTCCTTTGTTCCAGGATCCTCCCAGTTTTATGGATCCTTCCAGATGCCAGGATCCTTGAGGAGTTTGCAAACAGGAAGTTCAGATGTCCATCAGGGAGATTTTATTCCAATGCAGACCAATGCTTCTACCGGTCCTTCGATCATTCCAGAGCCCCAACAATATGGATTAACATCCATTCTTCCTAATTTGAATCCAATGGGAGGTAACACTTTTAATAATTCCTATGCTACTAACCATGGCCTTATGCAGGATCCAGGTATCAATCATGCCATGGCCAGAGAATTGCAAAAGTTGAAGGATATGATATCAAGTGTTCCAGGAGTGGTCAAACCTATCCCAGAGATTGCAGATGGGAGCCACAGGATATCTCGTTTTGCACCACCGATCTGTGATGCTGAGATACCCAAGAGGTTCCATGTTCCAACTATGAAGCTGTATGATGGTTCGACGGATCCTGAAGAACACATAGCACAATACAGGGAGAGGATGGAGATCAATCCAATCCCAGAAAGGTTAAAGGAAGCATGCCTGTGCAAAGGATTCGGATCCACTCTTACTGGATCAGCTCTCAAATGGCTGCTAAGTCTTCCCCCTACTCTATTACCTCATTTGCTAATCTAGTTAACCTATTTAATAATCAGTTTTCTTGTAGTAGAAAATTCGAACGATTAACTAGTGATCTATATAGGATAACCCAGGGTCATAATGAATCATTAAGAGATTACATTACCAAATTCAGTAAAGAATCCTTAGACATTCCCAACTTGGATATAGCCACGGCTGTTGAGGCCTTTAAGATGGGATTGCTTAGGGATTCATTGTTCTATGATGATCTTGTTATGACACCATGCAGGAACCTAGATGAGGTAAGAACCCGGGCACTTAGGTTCATCCGGCTAGAGGATGACAAAAGGATCCAGGAGAGGTTAGCAGGATCCTCAAAGCAAGATAAGCAAGGATCCTCGTTCAAGAACAACAAGTTCAGATCCTATAACAGATCTGATAACCAGAATGTGCATGTTGTTGATCAAGAAGAGGATGATGAGGATTATCCTCCAATCTCTGAATATTGTTTTTCTGTTGATAACAATGAACTAATCCTTGCGATGCAAAACTTAGGTGATAAAGCCAGATGGCCCAGAAAGAATGATAGGCCAGCTGCAACTAAGGATAAGTCAAAGTGGTGTGCATACCATGAAGATTTTGGGCATCTCACAGAAGAATGCATTGCACTGAGAAAGGAAATTGGATACTTATTGAGCAAGGGGCATCTAAAAGAATTGTTGGGAAGAAAAAAGTCAAGGACTCAGGATCCTGAAAGGATCCCTGAGAAGGCTCCAGCCCCTCCAGCAGATGCACAAGTAATAAACTTTATTTCTGGAGGATCAGACATTTGTGGCACATCCTTCTCAGCAGCTAAAAGGCATGCAAAAGAAGCTAAAATGGATAATGGAGAAAGACCCGTTCGAACATCAAGTGTTTCCGAAGGAAAAGTCATAACCTTTGATGAGGATGATCGTGTTGATATCCAGGATCCTCATCACGATGGTTTAGTTATTACTCTTTTCATTTCTAACCATTTTGTCCGCAGGATCCTTATAGACGGAGGAAGTTCAGTGAACATTATCCAGCTTGATGTTCTAAAGAAGATGGGTATCCCTGAATCAGATATCATACCAAGATCCTCCGTGCTCGTGGGATTTAGTGGCGAAACTAAGAATACCCTGGGGGACATTAAACTCCCAATATACATCGAAGGCCTACACTCATATCAAAAATTTTGTGTTATTGACTGTTTATCTTGTTGTAATGTTATCCTTGGCAGGCCCTGGATACACGATATGAAGGCAGTCCCATCTACCTACCATCAATGTGTGAAGCTCCCTAGTCCTTGGGGAATAGTGAAGATTGATAGTGATCAGCAGGAGGCTAAGAATTGCTATACTTCATCGATGAAACAAGCCTCAAAGTCAAGGGAGCAATAGCAATCAAAGTATCCTCCAAGGGATGTCTTGGAGGCAAGAGAGCAGGATGTGGTAGAAGTCCTCATGGATCCTGATGATCCTGAATCCAAAATCTATATCGGATCAGGGATCCTTGGCGATATGAAGGAAGACGTTACATCCTTCCTCAAAAGGAGAAAGACTACCTTTGCATGGAAACACGAAGACATGACAGGCATATCTAAAGATGTAATCACTCACAAACTTGGCATTGATAGGTCCTTCAAACCAATCCATCAAAGGAGAAGAAAGTTTGCACCGGAAAGAAATGCCATTATCCAGGAAGAGGTAGAGAAATTGCTCCGGGCAGGTATGATTAGAGAGGTCAAGTATCCAAGATGGTTGGCCAATGTGGTTGTTGTTCAAAAGAAAAACGGAAAGTGGAGGGTATGTGTCGATTTTACAGATTTAAATAAGGCATGTCCCAAGGATCCTTTCCCATTACCCCACATTGACTCCATGGTGGATGCAACTGCGGGTCATGAACTGTTAACTTTTATGGATGCTTCATCTGGATTTCAACAAATCCAAATGGAACCATCCGATCAAGAGGATACAGCCTTCATGACTCCAACCGGTATATATTGCTATATTGCTATGCCGTTCGGATTAAGAAATGCAGGTGCAACATATCAAAGGCTGGTGAATATGATGTTCAAGGATCAGATTGGACAAACTATGGAGGTTTACATAGACGATATGGTGGTAAAATCAATAAAGGCTGAGGATCACCTAAGAGACTTGGAGGAAGCATTCAATATCCTTGATAAATATAATATGAAGCTTAATCCTTCAAAATGTCACTTTGGTGTTAAAGCAGGTAAATTTTTAGGGTATATGGTGAAAAAGAGAGGCATTGAAGCTAGCCCGGAACAAATCAAAGCAATAGTGAACATCAAATCTCCGGCCAATGCTAAGGATGTTCAAAGGCTAACAGGCAGGATAGCAGCTTTGAACAGATTCATATCCAAATCCTCAGAGAAGTGCAAAGAATTCTATGATATCCTAAGGAAGAACAAGAAATTTGAGTGCACGGAGAAGCATGAAAATGCCTTAAGAGCTCTCAAAGATTACCTATCCTCAGCCCCGGCCTTGATGAAACCAGAAAAAGGCGATGTGCTATCCTTATATCTTGCAGTATCCTTGAAAGCAGTAAGTGCGGTCCTTGTTAAGGATCACGAAGGTACACAACATCCTGTCTATTATGTAAGTAAAAGTTTACTTGATGCCGAATCCAGGTATTCACACCTTGAAAAGCTTATTCTTGCATTAATTATGGCATCCACTAAGTTGAGACATTATTTTGAAACTCATGTTATTGTTGTTAAAACTAATTTCCCAATTAAGAATGTCCTCAGGAAACCAGAGATGTCAGGAAGGATGGCTAAGTGGGCAGTGAAGCTAAGTGCATATGATATAAGATATGAGCCTAGGACAGCCATCAAATCCCAAGCATTAGCTGACTTTGTGGCTGATTTCAGTAGTGATTTACAAAAAGAAGCTGAGTTAGAAGTCCAGTAGCTAGAGGAGACCAAGGATCCTTGGATACTTTATACTGATGGATCCTCAAATATCAAAGGCACAGGGCTTGGAATACTACTAAAATCGCCACAGGGGGACATAATACCCCACTCTATAGCTTGTGAGTTCCAAACCACTAACAATGAGGCTGAATATGAAGCCTTAATTGCTGGTTTGCAAATTGCTAAGCATATGGGGATCAGGTATCTTGAGGTACATGTAGATTCATTGTTAATTACAAACCACTTTAATGGATCCTATGCTGTTAAAGGTGAAAAGCTAACCAAATATTTAGAGATAGTCAAAATTTTGGCACTCTCTTTTGTTTCCTTTAGTTTGACACAGGTACCAAGGGAAGAAAATACAGAAGCTGATGCATTGGCTAACTTAGGATCATCTTTGAAGATCCCTAAGGATATCAAGATCCCTATTATCCATATCCTGACCCCGGCTATCGAGGATCATGTGGCTATGGAGATAGGAAATGATTCTGCAATTATCCCTAGTGAGGATACTCAATCCCATTCCGGATCATGGATCTCACCAATCATGAGATACTTACAACATGGAGAGATTCCTACAGGAGAAAACCCTAGGGCTTTCAAAATTAAGGTATCTCAATTCACAATTTTAAATAATATGTTGTATAGACGATCTCTTGCAGGACCATACTTGAGATGCATTGAGGGCCCTAAAATCCAAGAAGTTTTAAAAGACTTCCATGAAGGAGATTGTGGAAACCACACTGGGGGCAGGGCATTATTCTCAAGGATCTTGAGGACAGGATACTACTGGCCAACCATGAAAAGAGATGTTGTGGAGTATGCTAAGAGATGTGATCCTTGTCAGAGACACAGCAATATCCTTCATCAACCAGCTGAATTATTGCATCCTATATCCTCCTCTTGGCCATTTATGAGATGGGGTATGGATATAGTTGGTAAGCTCCCTAAGGCACCTGGTGGAAAAGTATTCATGCTTGCTATGACTGATTACTTCTCCAAGTGGATAGAGGCTGAAGCTTTTGCCCAAGTCAGAGAAAAGGAAGTTATATCCTTCATTAAAAGAAATATTATAACTAGATTTGGAATTCCTTCTGAAATTATATGTGATAATGGTTCCCAATTTATTGGGGGCAGAACCACTAACTTTTGTGACAGTTGGGGGATTAAGATGATAACATCAACACCAGTCCACCCACAAGCTAATGGTCGAGCAGAATCATCCAACAAGATCATCATCAATAATTTGAAGAAAAAGCTTGGATCCAAGAAAGGGAAATGGGCAGAAGAACTACCTTATGTGCTTTGGGCTGATAAGACAACCCCTAAGAATGCTACTGGTCAAACGCCATTCTCTTTGGTATTTGGGGCAGAATCAGTGATCCCAACAGAAATGGTGGTTCCAACTGCTAGAACAAGTACTCGTGATCCTGAAGAGAATGATGAGAACTTGGCTCAAGACCTGGATACTATTGAAGAAATCAGGGATATGGCTAGGATAAGGATGGCCAGTTATCAACAAAGAATGGCTGGTGCTTACAACAAAAATGTCAGGATCAGGAAGTTTCAAGTTGGAGATATGGTATTAAGGAAAGCATTTCAGAATACCACCAATCCTGCTGATGGAAAATTGGCTCCAAAATGGGAAGGCCCTTATTTGATTGAAGCTGAAGCAGGAAAGGGGGCATATAGATTGCTAACCATGGAAGGTGATTTGCTACCAAGAGCTTGGAATGCTGTCCACTTGAAGAAATATTTCATGTGAGCAGGATCCTCATAGCACAGATGATCCTTACGTTAGGGATATCCTTAAAGGATCCTTAAAGTATCGGTGATCCTTACTTTGGTAATATCCTAATCTTGAACTATTTCATTTCTTTATTTTCTCATATAAGGATAAGGGTCATGTATCCTTTATCCATCTCTCACGTGATTTTAAGTTTTGAAAGTTCAGGAATCCTTAGAAAAGTATTGGTTATCTGCAGAAGCAATCCGTCCTTTGGGTTTAACCCCAGTTATTTGGGCTTGACCCCAGTTCCGCCTGTAGCGCATGATGATCCTGGTATAGTTCAAGGCAGTGGGACCAGTACTCGCTTTAGGGGCTGATAATTCCATTGTACTGGCTATACCTAGGATCCTAAGTATAATGGTAGACGTACCATACATCCGTTCCTAAGGTTTCTAACGTTTTCACGTTAGCTAAGGTTTTGGCATTTTCATGTCACTAAGTTTGGATAGTCGCCAGTTAGGGCCATACTCCAGTTTACACACGATCCTTGGGCTTGTCCCCAGTTATCCTTGGGCTTGTACCCAGTTATCCTTGGGCTTGTCCCCAGCTATCCTTGGGCTTGTCCCCAGTTGCTAACTCTTATCTTATATTGGCTTAGTCCCAAGTTATGCTCTATTTCAGGTCCTTGAAGATAAGCAACTAGGGATCCTTGATCCTTACTTCTTTCTAAGGTTTATTTTGTAGTTATCCTGATTATGGTTAGGATCCTAACTTGGATCCTCAGGTATGATCCTTAACTATTTTTAATTCTATTCATTATTTATTTGAATAACCCTTAAAATTTGACAACTAGACTTGTGATCCTTAAAATATATTGCTTTTTGGGATTCTTTAACTATAGGATATTTGATCGTGGATCATGTCCTAAACATTTTTAATCTGACTTATTCAAAATTGTTTATTCAATAAATGTGCATCAAAACAAAGGAGAATTAAAGAAACAAAAGGATAACAACACAAGATAAGCGACAAAAGGTTAAGATTTTATTTATTAACAAAAGACTAACCCTTAAAAGGTTGTCAAAATTACCTACCCCGAGCATCTACCAGCAAAACATGGCCCGTCCGCTGGGGTAGGTAAAGGGTGTCCATGATAATAAGTTCAAAAAGTAGTGCAGGAATATAAAGGCGGCAGGATCACAATGGCTTCATCCCCCAAACAGAGGATCCCTCCACCAATTGCAATCCTGCCTATTGTCCAAAGGATCATACATGATCCTTAATCCTAAAAACTATTGTTCAGTACAAACCATCAAATTGTTCAAACAAAACAACCATCAAAAAAAAAAATTGGGCTCCGGCTATGTTTAGAAGTTTCCATCATCGCCCAATCATGCATCCTAAACCTTCCCTGCATCACCACCTCCGGCTCCACTTGCTTCACCACCTTCACCCTTGCCTCCAGCCTCAATCGCCAAAACTTCCTCAGTCTCCTCATCATCTTCAAGATCAGCCAACCTTGCTTTCCAGCCTTCAACATCCCAGCTGCTTTTGTCAAAGTTAGGATCTTGAGCTTCCTGGGCCATCTTCAGTTTTGTCTGATACATTGTGATGGCAGCAGAGACCTTTGCACCTTCTATGAGATCATGCTTTTCATAGTCAAGGTCAATCAGGAGTTTAGCCGTCTTAGTCTTGGCATCTTGGAGTTCCTTCTGAAGGTCAGCAATTTTGAGGTCCTTAAGCACTGCAACCTGTTGGAGGTCAGCAATCTTCTTGTCCTGCTCCTCGACGTTCCCCACATAGTCCTCAATCTCAGCGAATTTCTGCAAAAGAGATAAAAGATAAGGTCAGGACCAAGTGATTCTCAAATCAGCAGGATATGTCAGCAGGATATGCCAGCAGGATATACAGGCAGATACAGTGATCCTTACATCATTGAAGTACTCGAGGAATTGGTGACGGATCAGAGGCAGACCCTGCAAATCCTCAGCCTCAGAGGTCTTTCTCTTTTTGCCACCCCTTCCTTTAGTGGGTGCCTTGGGAATGGAGATGCTAGGACTAGTAGTGGACCTTTTCTTCCTAGGTCTAACCGAATCAAGGTCAGCCGTGTCGAATTGAGAAGCAGGCTTGGTGGATTTTCCAGCACCTACACAACCAAAACAAGATAAGTATCTTCACTTAACTTATATTTCACTATTTATTTAAATTTTAAACAAAGATACTTACTTGACATCGTGACAGAGCCTGAGGATACCTCCTGAGAATCTTGGGTTGTTGTCTTGAAAGTTCTTGCTTCAGGATCAAGTTTCTTGAAAGCGATGAGTCTCTCTTTAGCAGCAGGAGACAATCTGAGGTGTGAGACGGTGATAGCTGCATAACAAGAAAGCAAAAATATAAGTGATCCTTACATCAAAAGAAAGTTTCTGGTGATCCTTCTCAGGATCCTCCACCCTACCATGGGTAGCCCATTTCTTGGGTAGATCCTTTCCATCCTCAATAGAATCTCTCTTGACGAAAAAGAAACGCCGCTTCCAATTAGCATCGTTCTTGGTGGCTTTGAAGATCGGGTGTTCCTCACCAGGCTTACATTTAAACAAATAACGATGAGAACCAAAGGTAGTAAGATCATACAGCTCTCCCAGCTCTGACATTCCTAGGTCTATCCTTTCCTGCAAAATGATCCTTTCTAGGGTATACAAAACCCTCCAAATCATCGGCATGGCTTGGATATAAGAGATGCCGGTTAGGGAAAAGAAAGATTGGGTGAAGGCTGGAAAAGGATATGTATAGCCTATGGTGAACGGAGTGACAGGAAAAGCAACCCACTTGTCGGAAATATGATCACTCAGGGCATTGGGATCAAAAGGTCTGAACTCGGTGTTCGCCGGGAAGCAGTGGCGGATCCTATCAATCTGTGCATCATTGAAACAACAGCGTTCTTTTATGGAATCTTCGATGATCCCCTGGCTTTTCGGTGGGCTGTTTTTCGGGTGATCCTTAGCTGGGGAATTCCGGAGCAACATCTTTGATAGAATGGTGAAAAGAAATGGAAAACAGAGCAAGAGAAGGAAGAAGATGAAGAGAGAATACCTGTTTATCTTCGGAATGCAGTTATAAAGGGAGTCTCTCTGAAATTTTAAATGCATTTGATCCTATCTCTATCTCCTATTTATAATCATGATCGTGCAGGGTTGTCACTTCTGTGACGTCATGGTTGCAACGGATAGTTCTACAATAACGGCTATATTTACGATAGTTAGTTGCGGATAAGATCAGGAAAATATAATTCGCTTATTTAACATTTCACTCCTTATATTTTGGGGGCAATTGTTAGGGGAGGATTTTCTAACAATTAGTGATCCTTATTCGTTATCCTAATTAATGATCCTTACTTCTGTGACAGATAGTGATCCTCAGAAGAGCTTCAGGATCAGGATCATGGATCACTTTAAGGATCCTCATACTGACGATTGTTTGTTTGTGTTTTGTATTACTTCGCAGGAGTAACAAGCTTGACTTGGTCTTGGCAATGTTACTATGGAATATTCCACGGGTATTTCGCACACGTTTGACTGGAAATGGACGTTGAGGAGAACGTGGGAGCTTGGTACAAAAGTCGGATAGTTTGTTAGTGTAGCTAACTTCTATTTTTAAAGGGGTGACGAGCTAGAATTAGAACACTTAGCCATTTTCAGCTACACACACTCTCATACAATCGCATTCTTGAAGCTCTCGACGAACACTTATTAGTTTTCACTCACTTTTACACATCTCACAATAGTGATCCTTGTACCTAGCTCGTTACTATCCGAAGTTGTAAACATTTATTGATTTATTTGAGCTTGGTGATCGGTAGTTTCCATCACCCGGGGTTTTTTGTGCCGGAGATCAACTCTTGATCAAGGGCTTTTTCCCCGTATAAATCCTTGTGTCGTTTGTGCAATTTACCTTGAAGTGATCCTTATTATTGTTCTACATTTAAAGCATCATTCCCCGTAATAAAGAGTTTGGTTGCATTATCCTCATCAGATTTTTTGACCAAAACACTTATGATCTAGTATATGAACCTAGAAATGCCATAAAGTCTCAGGCCTTAGCTGACTTTGTGGCTGATTTCAGTAGTGATATTCAAAATGAAGTAGACCTAGAAGTACAACAACTAGAAGAAAATATAGAATCTTGGACACTATATACTGACGGTGCATCTAATGTAAGAGGTGTAGGTTTGGGTATACTACTAAAATCGCCACAGGGGGACATATTACCCCAGGCTATTAAATGTGAATTTCCTGCCACTAATAATGAAGCAGAATATGAAGCTCTGATAGCAGGATTAGAATTAGCTAAAAATATGAATATTAGATATTTACAAGTATATGTTGATTCCCTGTTGATTACTAACCATTTCAATGGATCTTATGCAGTAAAAAGCGAAAAGTTAGCTGAATATCTTGAAATTGTTAAAAAATTAGCAGGATATTTCGAAATTTTTATACTTGAACAGGTACCAAGATAAAAGAATGCTGAAGCTGACGCTCTAGCAAACTTAGGATCTACTGTCAGGATACCGGAGGGAACTCAAATACCAATAGTGCACATCTTGTATCCTGTAATGGAACATTTCAAATCTCATGATAAAGAAGTAGCATGTATCCAGGATCCTGGTGATGGATATCCTGAGAAGGATCCTGAATCCTGGATGACTCCAATTGTGAAGTATCTTCAAGAAGGAGATATCCCAAAGGATGCAAATGCTAAGGCTTTTAGGTTGAAGGTATCTCGTTTTACTATTATAAATAATATTTTGTATAAGAAATCCCTTGCAGGTCCCTACCTAAGGTGCCTGGAAGATCCTGAAACCAAGGAGGTACTTCAGGATATACACGAAGGAGACTGTGGCAACCATACTAGGGGCAGATCTCTGTTCTCGAAGGTGTTGAGAACAGGATATTACTGGCCGACCATGAGAAAGGATGCCGCGGAGTATGCTCAGAAATGCGATGCATGTCAAAGACACGGCAACATCCTACATTCGCCTGCAGAACCTTTATATCCTATCGTATCCCCTTGGCCATTTATGAAATGGGGTATGGATATAGTGGGAAAACTTCCAAAGGCTCCAGGATGAAAGGTTTTCATGCTGGCAATGACAGATTATTTCTCCAAGTGGGTCGAAGCCGAGGCCTTTGTTCAAGTCAGGGATCAAGAAGTGGTATCCTTCATAAAGAGGAATATCCTGACCAGATTTGGGGTACCAGCTGAGATAGTTTGTGACAATGGCTCTCAATTCACCAGCAAAAGAACTACTGACTTTTGCAAGAGTTGGGGAATTAAGATGATTACGTCAACACCAGTGCATCCTCAAGCAAATGGACAAGCAGAATCCTCGAACAAGATAATCGTCAACAATTTAAAGAAGAGGTTAGGTGCCAAAAAAGGAAAATGGGCAGAGGAACTACCATTTGTCCTATGGGCTGATAGAACAACTGTGAAGAATGCTACTGGGCAAACCCCATTTTCTTTGGTATTTGGGGCAGAAGCAGTGATCCCGACAGAAATGGTGATACCGACAGCTAGATCAAGCCTACGGGATCCTGAATCAAATCCTGAAATCTTATGTCAAGAACTGGATACTATTGATGAGACAAGATGTGCAGCAAAGCTAAGGATGGAGGCATATCAACAGAGGATATCCAGAGCATATAACAAGAATATAAGGACTAGAAGGTTTCACGTTGGGGATTGGGTGTTAAGAAAAGCTTTTCAGAATACTACTAATCCTGCCGATGGAAAATTAGCTCCAAAATGGGAAGGACCCTATGAGGTTGAATCAGAAGCAGGAAAAGGAGCATATCGACTCAAGAATTTGGAAGGGGATATGCTACCAAGATCTTGGAATGCTATACATCTCAAAGCCTATTTCAAGTGAGATTAGAATTTGATTTCTAACTCAAGATGGTATGAATTATGTCTCTTTTAAATATAATTTATTTTATTTGAACCCAATACTAACTTAAGCATCAGAGGGGTGTTAGCTAAGCTAACACCCACCTTAGTTTAAGGTTGTTTTGCAGAATATGCTTCGGGATATAGCTCCAGGATACACACTCAGGATACTTCGAAAGATTAGAGGATTGACCCCCTCTCTCTCGTTTAAGGGATCCTGATCCCTTCACAGGTTTAAAGGTATTCACCTTTCTCACGAATTGGGTTTAAACACCCCGCCTGGAGCGTAAGTTATCCAGGGATAGTTTAAGGTGGCAGGACCAGTTCATGTAAAAGTGGCTGACAATTTCGTTACTGTTGGCTATACCCTGGATCCTTAAGGTATATGAGGATTGATCACCCTCTCTCGCGAAAGGGTATTTTCATACTCTCTAAGGTTTAAAGGTTTTCACCTTTCTAAGTCTTGGAGTTTATACACTCCCGCCTATAGCGCACGAAAATTTGGGATTTTCCCCAGAATACTAAGGGTTTATCCCCAGTAAAACTAAAGTTTTTGCAAAGATATGACAAGCTGTGATTACACACGTTCTTTTGTGGATAAGAAGCTACGAAGTTTAATCACTAAGTGAAGAAATACTCAAGTATGTCATATATTGATGCAATATCCTGCACAGACATGGGACATCCATGCCGGGGACATTGCAAAGGATTCAAAAGTTGAGGTTGGAAATTATTGCCTAAGTGTTTCTGGTATGATTTATTATTTTTTCCAGTCTTGAAAACCTTATCTAAATGATCTAAGTTTTCTAAAAAGTCATATTCAACCAAGTTTTGTCTAACATTTAGAAGACATTTCATCAGTATTCTGACCAGGATATTTGATCAGGATATTCAAAACATATCTTTCAAAATAAAAACATAACAACAACAAATAAGGCTAAAAGGTCAGTTTATTATTATTAGTCCAAAAGATTGTATTCTTGGTTTCGTCTCAAAAAGAGACCCATCTACCAAGAATACAATTAAGTTTTTAAAGCATATTTACATGAACAGTTGGAGGCTTCATCCTGAAAACACAGGATCCCTCCACCTTCAGTCGTCAAACTATTCTACTTGCAGGAAATTAGAATTGTTCTAACCAAGATACAGGTTCAGTATATGTGTACAGGTTCAGTATATTTGAAACAGTTATCCTTACCAGACATGTTGGAATGACTAAAAAAATATATCCGTTGGAATCAGGATATCCAACAGTTATATTTTTTGGGACAATTTTTATGGGTGAAATTCTGAGCTCATATCCTGATACTATATCTTGATTTTATGATAGCTGATTACGATCATGATACCGGACCAGGATATTGGTAACATCCTGAGGCAGTATCCTGACTATTACTAACGATTTGCTTGTAAACGTTGGCTACAAGGGACTAACGTTCATGAAGACCAAGTCATCCTGAAGACCCACTCAAATTGGTTAGGATAAGGACGTTGATGGCGGAAAAATAGCTCTTGTAACGGTCAGCATTGAAGATTAGCGTGTTTTATGGAAAGTTACGAAGATTGGTCAAAGATATTAATGTTGTAACGGTTATGGAAGCTTAAATCCCGGAGTTATAGTTAGTAAGCGCGTGGAAAACGAGTGGAAACAGCCTGGCAACGTTCAGAAAGGAAATAATCTCAGTATCCCGGATTTTTAGCATAATATCCTGGATTTTTAGCATAGTTAGTTATTTCCTTTTACTATATAAAGGAATGCACGGATCATAGGAACACACGACTTTCACACACACAATTTCTCGTACACTCTTGCTCTCTACCACCTGTAACCACTCACAAACACTCACACTTGTACTCGAATCACATTGTAACACTTAGTTGATCCGTATCATATCCTGCACTGTATCCTGTTATTCAAGCAATAAGAAGAACAAGGCAGCCGACGATTGTCAGCTCCCGAGGTTTTATGCCGGAGATCTAGATTGATCAAGGGCTTTCCTCGTACATCACCTGTCAACCTTTACATTTTTGCTCATTGTTTGATTATAGATACAGCTCGATATCCTGAGCCATATCCTGAAACTGTTTTCGCAAACTAACATACCAACATATTTTTTACAAAGTATTACTAGCACACTACCTCACAAAACTAATTTGATCACTTAATTGCTTAGGTAATTTTTGACCAAAACACTAATGACCTTGATTAACCTATTTATAAAATCACAAACTCTTTTTCAACCTCATGGCTTACCAACCAATACCATTTGTAGGTTGAATTCTCAGAATGCCGATTCCTACTCCTCACTTACCAACCTGGGAGTTCCGGCAAGTCACACTTTTTCACAAACAATTTTACCAGAATGATGCCGATTCATGCTCCACGATTACCAACCTGGGAGCTCCGGCAAGTCCAGAGACTTACTGTTCGTAGTATGTACCATCCCAGTCACAAACCAGGGATGGTTCAACTTTATCTTTCTTCGTCTTCTTCTCGTAAAACTCCTTTACTCCTTTGACCTTCCTGTCAACCATTTTTCCAAAAAATGTTATGGACTTTGGAGTTAAAATCTTTTTCAATATCAAATTCTTCCTTTTCAGAAAAGAATTGATTTGAAATTTCAACTTTTCCAACTTTCTTTTTAAAAATTTCAGCCCGAAGTGGTGGAAAATTAACATCATCCACAATCGGCACTAATTTATCACTTTTAATCTCAACATGTGGCTCCTCTGACTTTGTGGAATCAGATTCATCGCCAGAAGATAGCTCCTCTGATTTTGATGAATCAGAATCATTGCTAGAACTACCATCAGACTTCTTAACAACCCATTTTTGGTTGTCAAGATTTCCCTTCTTCTTATAAAACCTGTTTGAACATTCACCAATCTCAAAAATCGAATTTTTGAATAGTTTTGTTCTATCAATTGGTGGTTCAAACACAATCTCTTTATCTTTCAGTTTACGAGAAACTCCCTGTTTTGATTTAATTGCCTTGGAACAATCTTTGGCAATATGTCCAACAGTGTTGCATTTGAAACAAGTTCTCGTTTCTTTCATCTGATCAGCTGTCTTCATCTCTTCTTGTTTCTTCGCAAGGAACTCTTTGTCAGGTTGCTTCCAGAATGAACTCTTTTGTTCCTCCTCAGCACTTGTTCCTGAAACAAACACAGTTTTAGTTTTATAAGTTTTCTCATTTTTATAATTTTTCGGTGGAATAAAACCCAAACCCTTCTTTTTGAAATTACCGTTATGGTTTGGTTTCTTTTGAAAACCAGAACCAGAACTGTAACCCTTTTTCTTGTTTAAACGTTGTTGAACTCTTGAGGTGTAAGGTCTCGGTTTTTCAGAAAGATTTATATCTTTTATTTCAGAAATATTAATTTGTGTTAGTTTGAAAACCTTTTTAATCATTTCAGTTTTAACACCTCTTATTGGAAATTCCTCATTAAAATATAATTTGTCAGAATCATTCAAAGTATATGCAACTTTAAACATTTCGTCATCCAAATTAGATTTTGATAACAGGAATTCTTTATTGTAAACCCTTTTGCCCTGTTTGTCGGTTTGACTCGGAATGCTGGACTCAGACTTTGACTCTGAACTAGACTCCGACTTTGACTCTGACTTTGACTCCTCGGATTCATCTTTATCCAACACCTGATCTACTACTTTCTTTATTAACTCGGACTCATGATCAGTGTCAGATGATGTAAACGTAACATCAACATTATCTGGCAATTTAACTGTAGACTCCGACTCCCACTGTAAATTTGTTGCCTTTTCGACTCTTTCTGAAATTGGATTTCTCGGAGAATATCCATTTTCAAGCGGGGGTGGACACTTGTTGTAACTGAAACCTTGTTTCTTACTAGAAGTCTTTTCTTTGTTATCCTTCTTCTTTTCTTTCTTCACAGGAGTCTTTTCTTCAGAAACTTTTTGTTCTTCAGTTACTTCATCATCTTCAAATGCCTTCATGCCCTCAACAGTTGGATAAATCATGTCAATGACATAAGAAGTACATGAGTAACTTTTCAACAAACGATTAACTCTTTCAGTTTCAATTCTTTGAGTTTCAAGTTTCTGTTCTAGTACAGCACACTTCTCAATGTAATTGTTCACAACTTTCTACTTTATCATGAAAGCTCCTTGAAGTGTTTTCATGGCCGTTGCTTGTTCTTCACTTGTTTGGTTGTACTGATTCATGGCCTTGTTCAAAATATCGTAAGATTCCTTCAACTGGTTTATGTTGTTAATCAACTCACTGTTTTTCTTCTTGAAAATCTCACAATTCTCACAAATCACCGGAACCTATTTAGCATTAACTTCATCATCAACTTTGAACTTTGGAATATCTTTCACCTTTTTCTTTATTACTGGAACATCTTCATCATCACTGCTGACTGGTGTTTTGATCTTTTTCTTTTTCTTTTTGGCTTTGTCATCATCACTATCACTTTCTGCTATTAATTTCAAATCTGCTGCCAATTTCCTTGACCAATATTCAGTATCATCATCACTATCCTCTTCAACTCGAGCAACATATGCTTTGTGATTTGAATCTTTGTTTGGATCATAATCATCCCAATTGAAATTTGCCCAGCTAAAACCTTCAGGCAATTTTTCATCATCTTGATTTATCAGGCATGCTTTGTTATCAGCTGAGATATATTTGTCCCAACTGAAACCTTCCGTTGGCTTTTGATCATCCTGATTCACCATACAAGTTCTCTTTGAAGATTCTTCAATCACTTTTCTACCATGTGCCACTTGTGGTTCTTGTTGTTGTCGAGCAACTTGATGATAGATAGCCTTCCGATAGTAATCATTGTTGTTGTTGAACGGATTTTGAGCTCCATTTGCTTCGCGATTTTTGCACTCTCTCTTGAAGTGTCCTTTTTCCCTGCAACGAAAACAAGTGACTTTAGATTTATCAAAACCTAAAGTAGAAATGATAGCTTCACGTAAATCATCTCTTCCTGTGATCTGCTTAAATTTCTCAGCTCGTCTCAACACACTAGCCAAACACCATTTAATATCCATCAATTCCATTTCCTCAGCGTCGATTTGGTCGTAATCTTTTTTTGTCAACATAGGATTCCCGATCCGACCTGCAACAAAACTACCATAAGATTCCAATACAGTTCCCAACAAAGACATATGGTTCTTAGCAATTTCTGCTAAATAATCTTCATCATTTTCCAGATTCAAAACAATGTTGCACTGCAACTTTTTGCCATTCTTTGTTGCTGAAATATTCTGATCAAATGACGGATATGATGAAAAGCTTATGTTGCTGTTTGATCCTTTAGAAGAACTTTCAGATGAACTCTTTGTATTGAATGCAGTTTGAACCTTCGGTGAAAGATTTGTGGTTTTATCACTGACACCACCTTTGTAGTAAAGTCCGATGTCTTGTTCACCATCGAAATCTTTCATTCTCGAGACTTTCCTTTGTTCCATCTCCTGGGCTTCTAATTTCTCAATGAACTTGCTCAAAGTTAAATTTTTAAACCCTTTCTTGTTTCTCAACATCATGAGATATGTACCCCAAGTTTCATATGGTAAAGCATCAGATAGTTTTTCAATCAACTCCTCATTATCTTTAGAAATTTTCAATCTCTTCATGTTTGCCAACAAATTGCAGTATCTTTCAATAATCTGCTTTGTGCTCTCATTCTTCAAACCACGAAACAGATCAAACTCTTTCTTTAATAATGACTTTTTGTTTTTAACCATTTCTCCACTGCCTTGAAACTTTGATTTTAAAGCTTTCCAAATCGAATAAGAAGTTCCATTATGTTGCAATAGAACCAAGATATCTTCTTTCACAGCTTGTTGAAGTAGACTAAGCATCATTTTCTCATCTTTATATTTCTTTCTATTATCGGCACTCAAATCTTTAATTGCAATAAGCTCTTCGTCATCATTCATTGGTCTAACGTATTTCGTCTCAACGTTCTCCCAAGCATCTAAGTAATTGGCTTGTACCCAGTTTTCGAACTTTTCTTCCCAACTTTTATATTCCTCGATATTCAAGAGTTTTGGAGGTTTTTGCATCGTTCCAGTTTCATTCTCCAACATCGTATTCTGTGCTAGAGTAATCGGGGTAGCAAATGAGTTGTAAAAATCTTCGTCCATGTTTCGGTTTTTCAAAAATTGTCAAACAGTGTTTTCAAGCGGAATAATACTTCTCAAGTTGAAACACACAGTTCAAGCGGAAACTCTTCTGAAGCGAAATGTCTTATCAAGCGAAATGCTAGTTCTCAAACGAAATAACCCTGTTGAAGCGAAATCACAGGTTTTAAGCGAGAACACTCAAGCGAAATAGCACTATTGAAGCGAAATCAGGAATTCAAGTTGAAACACTGAAGCGAAATCACACAACTGAAGCTGAATATCACAATTCAAGCGGAATCAATGTAATCAATCAAGCGAAATAACCGGTTTTCAAGCGAAATAAGAGACTGGTTTCGCTTGAAGAGCTGCTGACGTCATCATCTCGCACATGTTTTCAAGCGGAAACTCAATTTTAATCTGATTTAGATCGATTTTAGGCCTGAAACTTTCAAGGCTTTGTTAAAACACTAATGCGCACAATCTGTGAAAATTTTAGCTGATTTTATCCGTGAAAAGTTATAAATTTTTGAAAAGAAGGTGTAGAAAACAGAATTTGCAGCTGAATTGGTAAGAACTCTTCCTCCTGAGCTCTGATACCACTTGTAGGATCGTTTTCAGACCCGAACGAGTCGATCAGAAGAGTTTTGGTCAGTTTGAAAGGCGGAAACAGACAAACTGAGATCAATTCAGCTAGTATATCACTTTAAACTGTCGTAGTATTGATCTGATAACGTTTTACAACAAGATGACACTTCGGCAGCACTTCGTGGCTCAACCGGAAACTGTTACAACTGAATTCGCTTGACACCTATTTATAGTAGATCAGATTTCGCTTGAGAGTGCCAAAGAACCAGTTCAAGCGACATCACAACATATGATTTCGCTTGAGACTGCATAAGTCATTTTCAAGCGGAATCAACACCTTCAAGCGAAATCACCTATATCAAACCCTAAAATCTCATATTTTCTCGTACATCTCACTCTGATCTATCATTCTATGTACAAGACTCGATACAAGACGAAGTCGACAGACGCATGCACCAACAACGGTATCATTGAAATATCATAATATGAAATATTATTCAATAAAAGCAAGATATTTTATGATATAATCCAAAAGTTTTACTCGATTTCGAGATATGTATTTATCAAAATTTTGATGACACATATAATTGTATTTTGTTAAAATATAATGTTTCGGGATTATTTAATACAATTATTAAAATATTTTGTCAATCACCTTATAATTCTTTATCGTATTATAAAGATTAAATACGTAGATTATTCATCAAAATTTGATATATTAAGTAATATTCAGAAATTATATGTATGGTCAATATTAATAATAATTAACATGCTAGAAAAATCTTTATATATATATATACTCTCTATAAAAAAGTCTTTAAGAGATATTGTTATTATCATTCTTATTAATATAATACACTAAACCAAAATATTATTCAATTCTGTTTTAAAGTAAACTAATAATAGTAATAATATCTTTGAAAGGATAAAATATTTGGCTCTTGAATAAAGTTACACTAGAGAGGATTTTATAAAACGTAATCCTTAAATTTAATAATGAACACGAATTATTACAGTTCGACGATTCTAAAATTTAAACACATATACGTATACCACAGAAGATGCAAAATATTTTATAAAACGGTATTTATGAAACCAGAATACATACAATAACTTGATATTGTGTAAATAAATGATTTTAATACATAATACATATGTATCAACAGGAAATAACATAAAACTTATTTGTAAGTCAAATGTATGTATATTTTATGACTTGTACCAATATTATAAATAATATTTCATCCATGAAGTAAAATATGTACAAATATATTTAGTACGGTGTAACAATATTGTTTAAAATATATATACATATATTTCTAAAGGAAACACTTTTTACCATTTGATAAGTTCGATTCATTTCTTAATTATATATAAGTCATATGTATATATATATATATATATTATGATAGAAGAATAATACTTCATTCTTAATATTTCTTAATATATTAAGAATCGAATTTAGAAACACCAGACTTTGTATTCTATTACGAATCTTAAATACATAGATATAATAAATTAAGAATTTAAATTGAATTATAAATATATTATAACAAAAATTGAGTCAACCTGTCAAGATTAAATTGCTCTAAAAAGAATCCAGAAAATTATATCTCTATTAAATTTATTTCTTTTGATGAATTTCCTTTTTATTCTAAAATATTATCTTCAATAAATTTGATAGAAATTTATTCGGTTAATATCAAGGAATAAATAAAGTTATGAGAATAAACAGGATAGCTAATACAATTAATTATGTAACTGGATTTTTATAAGTTGATATTATAAAGAAGATTTTAAAACTTTATACATATGTATATATAAAAATACAATTTTCTTGATAATATATACAATATAAGAATCAAATGTCTTCTTTAGAAGGACAAGCTTTTATATAATAGAAGAAACAAACCTACATGTTTACTTAAGATTTATTTTGATACCCAGCTTTAATCCAAAGGATACCTTAAGGATATTTGCATTAGCACCACCTCTTGAAAAACGATAAATGGATCAATGACGGAAAATCTCAAAATTTCATATAAAGCTTTTATCTTTATTTTTGAATATCTGTCCAACCATAAGTCCTGGAAATATAAGTAAATTTAGGCAATATAAAAGCTATTACATCAAAGGAATAAACAATACATATAAGATTACACTTTCCTTATAATTTGATAAGACATATAGTAAAAGAAGATGTTAAGATATAACATGTATATGTTACCTTAATCATCATCGCATAATACTAATAGCCATGAGTATAATGATGCTAAACAAAATATGCCTGTATAATTGCTTAGTTCTATGATAATTATATTTGAACATGTTTGTAAATCAGATGTCAAAGGACATAGCATGTGATCAGGAAATTCAAGCTAGTAACGAAAATGCTTTGGATAAAAATACAATAGAAAATATAATACCTCAAGGAATATCGAATGCTATACCATCGATCATTGAAGCTATTAAGATTTCTGTGCCTATCAACGAAGATCGTACTATACACTGTAAACATACTCATCACTTCAAACCTAACCCTAGTACCAATAGAGGTCATGATATTCGTATCAAAACTTCACCTTCCAAACAAAAGAAAACCACAACCTATGGATACTCATATAAGGAATTCCGCTCCGACAAATCATGTAAAGACCAAGAAATGGAACCAGCAATCATGCAGCCTATCTGCAACAACAAAAAGCATTCAAGAAAACGTCATTCTAAGAAGACACTTCGCTGTAATTTCTGCAAGAAAGCTGGACATGCAGAAGAAGAATGTAGAAGGAAAACTAATGTGTGTTACAAATGCGGAGACCCAGGCCACATTCATTCCTACTGCCCGAAACTATCTAAGGCACCCGACAACAAGGCCAGAAACCCAGATGAAGCTACGGAGAACGCATAAATAGCTACAATAGAGGAAGCCATAATAAGCAACTGGTAAAGTTGGATAGATTAGTAATTCTGGAACAGAGATACTTTCTCAAAACTCTGTAACCCATGTTTACCTCCACGTTCTTTGTTTTGATTGGTACTCATTTTTTATATTTGTCCTCTCTTTTATATATGAAATATCTAGAGCTTAAATTTTTAACAGCTTTATTTCGCCTTTTATATCTAGATAAATATCATACGTTGACTTTTGATATCAAGTCAACAGATTTCTTTGGAAACCCCGTTCCTTTTCAAAAGATACCTACCGGATTTGTATTGTAACCATTTCTTGTTAATACATATATCCATTGTTGGAATCTGTCCAAACCAAGCTCAATTGTTTGAACCTGTTCACCATACACATTCAATTCAAAATCCCATATGATGAATTGAGATCATCATATTCAAGGTAATCTCATTGTCTGAATTTCAATATATTAACACGACACCTTGCGGTGGCGATTTCTTTGAAACTTGAACTCATTTTTCACACCAAGGTACGAATTTATCTATTCATTATCCTAAACCAGTCTTAATGCAAT
Organism: Helianthus tuberosus; assembly: GCA_030545235.1. NCBI lineage: Eukaryota > Viridiplantae > Streptophyta > Magnoliopsida > Asterales > Asteraceae > Helianthus > Helianthus tuberosus. The sequence continues at coordinate 147,123,740 of CM060429.1, forward strand.
TTTGTGTTAAGATAAATGTACCTCCAGTAATTCTTTCATCTTTGAATTAATCCTGCAATATTCATTTCTTCTTTCATTAAACATCCTATCTTTTGAATATCTAGATTCACTTCATTGGAAACTTCAGTTAATTTTGAAAACGGTGAATTTATTCGGTCACCGTAATCCTTGAATTCTTTCAGTCACTACAACACCTTGCGGTGTCTGTATAAATTTGTAGCCTGTGCTAATAGTAAACCTTAATCAAACATCATTCGTTTGACTCATCATTCAAGTAGTCTTGATACAATTATTTATTAAGACCATAATACACTAAATTCTATCGTATTGTCCAATGTATCCTCACCATTTAAATAAACGTCACTGATTTCTGGTTTGATTATTGACAAATCATTTTTCATACTTCTATTTCCAAATGAGATTATTGACTCAGAGTCTTCCTCCATTGACAATCAAAGTAAGTCCTCTTTTGGCATTGAATACTATTGTCTCTAAAAAAATCATTGCACTTCAAATTATATGCCTATCAAATCTCTCTTTTAAATTGTGAAACTTAGCCACCTTGATGATGGTATTATTTCATTCAGTTAACATCAATTCCCGAAACTAAGTTTTGAGGCCATTGAATTCCAATTATTCTATGATATCTTTATCTTTTGATCTTATCCCAGACAGCTTGATAACATACTAAAAGACGTGACGCAAACCCAAGAAGATATCGTAGTCCAAATCTCGAGTACGAAAAACAAGGTGGGGAGAATGTAACATTCCCAAAATTTCAAATTTAAAAAAAAGTTATTAAACGAGTGGATTACGAGTAAGTTGGATGTTAGAAATATGAAGTACCAAGACGGGGCCTAGGAAGCGTTTAATAAAAATACATTATATTTGAACCTACTCCGTTTTTAATGAAACTTGGTTCAAAATGTAGATACAAATATTCTCGTTCTAAAGGCATATTCATTGTTTTATAAAACGTTATATTTTAGAAGTTATAAGCGCCAAATAAGTGAAGCAGTTGAATTAATTATAATAATAAATTAATAAAATAATCAACACTAACATTTAAGGATATATGCCAACGTGTATGTATGAAGTAATTATGGATCAGAAGGAATCAAGAGGTTTCGTGAACTCCAAGTAACATTGGATATAAATAAGATGTTGCATTCACTTGTTTGTCTGCCGTTCCTTCTCTCGCTATATCTTCTACATCCATATTTCTTTAAGTATATCACTAGTTATACTCCAAAAGCTCTGCACCGTTTTAAGTGTTTTAACCCCTGATCACTGATACCATGTCCGATTGATCTAGGGCCCCGTAATGTATGTCAAGGCTCTGCCTAAATTCGTTGGGGTTCTGTCTCGTGACGTAGGGATAAAGTTGAATTGGGTTACTATACTTAATATGAGTACATTATATATTTTATTAAATAATCCAGGAGTAATACCAAGATATATCAACCCTCCAAAAATATTTCCGACACCCATAATATATTTTAAAATGTCCCTATACGTTCCTAAATACACCCCGTATGTGAAAAATAAGCCGAAATATATTTAAATTAATAAAATAAAAATAAAAACAAAAACAATATTTTAAGTGTGTCGCGGGGCGCGACAGACTACACCTTCTCCATCGCGGGCCGCGAGCGAAGAGGTTAGTGGCAGAACGCGGACCCGACGCGTGTCAGGACACGTGTCAAGCAACCCGGTGACTCAGCAATACCGCCGCCGCCTTTTTGGCCCTGGCGGGGCGCGACGGCCCCTTTGATTTCCGTCGCGGGGCACGAGGGACTCATTGAGCAGCCCTATAAATTTGGTCGATCGGATTCAATTGGAAATCATTCAAAATCAATTTTCTCTCTCAATTTCTGCAGTGTAGGCCCTATACCCGGGCATTATACCCCCTAATAAGCGAAGCTCTGCATCGTTGTAAGTATCATAACCCCGGTTACGTATTAGATACGCTGCCCGATTGATCCAGGGTTCCGTAACGGCTGTCGAGGTTCTGCCCGACGTAGTCGTTGGAATGCCGTCTCGGGGAGGGTATTACTAATGTAAATATTGGGTTATTATACTAACACGTGTGCATTGTTTATTTAGTTAGATTATAACCAGGAAGTCATAAAGGAAAGACCTAAAATAGCAATGTGAGTAATCTCCTTTTTGTCAACTGTTTTTACAAAACCTCACACAATTAATTATATATTAAACAGTTATTGAGTATTTGTAAGGATACAATTATCGTCGGTATGTTGGGGTTTTGTATACAAAATTTGTTACTGCCTTGCGATGGGTAACATTTCCACAAGTCGGGTCTGACAGTACCGTGGGTGGTAATTGATCTGATTTGGAAACAAATGTAATTGCGAGACCGCCCTCAATACTGTACAATGGTTTTTATTAAACTTGATTAAACTGGGATTCACTCACCAGTATTTTCTGCTGATAAAATGTTTTAAACACGTGTTTCAGGTAACTTAGTGTGAAGCCAATAAAAGCCAGCTGGAGAGCACTGAAGGCTTAGAAAAGTGGCAATAAAAGTTACCTAATTAAAAAGGAGAATTGTTTTCAATAATTGGGATTATTCCCAATTAATGTATCAAAATGAAAAATCGGGTTTTGTCCCACTTATAAATATATTATCAGAAAAACTTGGGTTTTATCCCATTTCTTTAATATAAATATTTTGGTGTTTAACTCTGATAACATATTTCCTAACTACGGTCCTGATGAAATTTTTCGCTGCCAAATTGATAAACACCGATACCACTGAAACTGGCAACGGCCGCCCGTTCCTGGATAATTAGGGGACGGGGGTTGTGACATTTATGGTATGTTATGTGAAGTTGACTCGTATTAAGTACCTTTTTTATGTGTGTATATTTTAAATCATTCAAAGAAATGGAACAAAAAAGGGGTAGGATTAACTGGAACCTAGAGGGTGTTGAGAAAACGTTTCTTGAAACATGTCTTTAAGAAATCACACTTCGTGGACGTGAAGGAAGCAGTCTTAAACAATACTCATGGAAGAATGTAGCTGAAAAGTTAAAAGTAGAACACAATTTCATAGCGGATCAAAAACAAATGAAGAACCGATATGACTATACAAATTCAAAGTTTGCAGTCTGGTTAAAACTTAAAAGTAAAACCGACAATATTTATGATCCCATAACAAACACATTTAACTTATCAGAAGAATGGCAAACTGAGATCAAGGTATTTTTTTTTTCAAAATAATAGTTATTATTATATTTCAATAATCTTATAGTATTCTATAATATTTTTCACACAGTCAAACAAATTCATAGAAGCTTTGCGAAGAGCACCACTATCTTACCCCGAGCTTTGTATTCAATTGTTTGAGGGGTCTACATCGAATGGTTTTGACAGTTGGGGGCCATCTTCTACACTTCCTCACCCTAATGAGGAAGTGTGCCAGCGGAATTTAAATGCTTTTGAGGATGTCGAGTGCACTCAGGTGGATCCCCCGACTCAAGGCGTTAGTGAGGAGTCAACTGTTCGGTCTAAAAAAAGAGGAGAGAAACGGAAAGATAAGGCAGCAGAAGATTCAACGCTACTAGAAGTTAGAGAATGTATTACGAAAGTGGCAAAGATTTTGATCGACAAACATGAAAGTGCTGATAGTGATTTCGTGGTTTTTTTGAACTTGTTGTTACAGATGTTTTGGTTCTTATGTTATGGATGTCTTTCTTCTTATATTATGGATGTTTTTCTTCTTATGTTATGGGTGTTTTTCTTCTTATGTTTGGATGGTTTTCTTCATATGTTAGAATTTTTATCACAGGTTTCGTATGGATTCGGATGATGAGATTTTATTTTTCCTGGTTCTTTATTGCCATTTGGTATCGTTATGCTCAAAAAGGAATGGAAGGATAAGAGATCTGAATTCGGCATTGACTGGTCATGCATACACACAAGAATTGTTGCATGGATCTTCCACACAATGTCATGAGATGATGCGTCTTTCGCGTGATGCTAGTGTGCAACCATGTTAAACAAAAAAACTGGTTGCAACGTAGTAGGTCAGTAAGCTTGGAAGAAAAGTTGGCTATGTTTTTAATGGTCATAGGACATAATGAACGATTTCGAATGGTTAAACGAAGGTTTCAACACTCGACTGAAACGATTCGTAGATGTTTTCACGAGGTCTTAAAGGCAATGATGAATTTCGCAAGAGAAGTTATAGTTCCGACATCTTCTAATGCAAACTCCAATACATCAGAACGACATAGAAAGCTAAAAAAAAAATTCTGGAGCAATAGGAACGTTAGATGGCACATTTGTACATGCAATCGTGCCTACTGATCAACAGACTCGTTATAGGGGAAGAGGAAAAGGTGAATGTTTTCAAAATGTACTAGCAATTTGTGATTTCGATATGATATTCACGTTCGTATGGGCCGGATGGGAGGGCATCGCACATGATTCACGAGTTTTAAAAGAAGTAGCATTTAACCAGACTTCCGGCTTTCCTTTCCCCCCACCAGGTTTTTAACCATTCTTTAACACTGATTATTTAATACATTATGTGCTTTTTTATGTAATAGTTCTGATACTAACGTTTACAGATAAAGATTACCTTTGTGACGCTGCATACACCAACACTCGTGGATTTATGACTCCCTACCGTAATACGAGGTATTGGTTAGACGATTTTCGACGACAACGTGCGTTAACTAAGGAAGAACAATTCAATCATGCACACGCACAATTGAGAAATGTTATTGATCGCTCATATGGTGTTTTGAATGCAAAATTCCCAATCCTAAAGCAAATGGCTCCATTTTCTTTTCCAATACAAAGAGACATAGTGATTGCTTGTTTCGCCGTCCATAATTTTATAAGGAAATGCAATATTCATGATCAATTGATTATGGACTATGACGAGAACACTTTGTTTTCCAAAATACAAGGTGGAGAAAGTGATGGGCAGTTCGTTCAAGACATAGAATGGGGTTCACAAGGCATTGAGTATATGAATACCTTACGTAACCAGATTGCTAGTCAACTATGGTCAAATAGTTCAAATTAAAATTGTACGCCTAGTATTAATTTCTATTTGGATTGTATTATGTTTCCGTGAACTTTGAAGAATTTATGTGTAACTTGAATTTTCTATTATGTTTTGTATTTTTCTTAAGTTATTCATCATTCAGTACAGAACACTAAACAAACAGCTATATTTCATTCAGCACAAAGTAGTTCAGAGGGGTAAAAATGTCATTTTACACAGTCATTCAGATGTGCAACAAAACAACACTTTACTGGTTCAACACTTATTGGTTCAGAGCCTCTTATTCATTCAGCACTTATTGATTCAGATATTGACAAACAACCCCTTACTCTTAGTTTGCAAGGCTAAGTACAACATAGAGTACATTTACTGCCCATAAGGTTTATAACTAGTATGGTACATAACAAAGTAGTGGAGAGTTCAAATGAGAAGAAATTACAAATTAAGAATAAAAAAGAATAAATGTTACAAAGGTAATTTGAACAAATCATTTAATGAGTATATCATTTATTTACGTTATTCAAATTAATGAACCTTAATTATTTAATGAGTTATCCTATAAAATAGTTTTGTACCTTACACAATAAAAACAATCATGCACATGATCCTACATATTCAACATTGTCTACACCATAAAAACAACGTTTCCTACACCATAAAGACAATATTTTGGTGTAAGGTACAAAATGTGTATGACCCAACACTTTTAAATAATTTTGCTACTCATAATAAAATATGTGTAGGACACAACACTTTTAAATAATTTTTTAACTTCTAATAAAATTGGTGTATTAATGACGGTGAAGGAGGAAATTATGGTGACATTAATAAGACTTGAGTAACCCTTTATAATATTTATTAATATTCTACATCAAAATGTCTATCATACCCTTATTAATTAAAGCATTAACTAAAAGTAAATAAAAATTATATATTGATTCACAACAATTATCAAAAAAACAATTGGACTAGATTAATTTATTTTTCTTCTTACAAAAAGTTTCTTTTCAAATGAAACTCCCCTAACAAAGTATATGCTTAATTTAAAAAAAAAAAAAAACAAAAAACAAAGTATATGCTTATTATATATAAATCTAATTTGCAACACATCTATGCATTATGGTTTGTACCATAATGCTTAGTGACTTGTATCCACTAAAGACAAACTTGTATTTCATTTAAACACTATAAATAATTGTGCGAGTTAACACGACGCAACATGCGTGTGTGGTTAAACGTTTTTACGTTGTCTATTTTTTTTTCCGTTTGACAGGTTCATCGTAACGCTCGGTGTCCTAAATTGACTTAGTTATTTTTTATGTATTTTACGTTTTGGTTTAATTTCTTCGCATTAATACAAAGACAAATTTTTATTTCATTTAAATACTATAAATAATTTTGCGAATTAACACGACGCAACGTGTGTGTGTGGTTAAACGTTTTTACATTGTCTATTTTTTTTCCGTTTGACATGTTCATCGTAACGCTCAGGTCCTAGATCGACTTAGTTATTTCATTATATGTTTTACGTTTCGGTTTAATTTCTTAGCATTAACACGCTGCAACTTTAGTGTTGGAGGTCGCTGGTAATAGTGTGGCATTGGTGTTCGCCCCCGTCTCAACGCGGGGGTGCTTAATACTAGTTGAATATAAAAACCATCAAATTAAAGAAACGTATGTAAGTTGGATGGAATGGGTAACTTTAACACTTTTTCATTAAAATAAACACTTTTAGTGTATACTATCTTTAGGAGCTCCATGTAATCTCAATTCAATTGATTCTTGCCCATAGTTTGTTATATACACAACGGTCACCTCAAATTTAATAGTATTGTGGATTAAAGCTTTCTTGCGAAGTCTCGACCTCACTGGTTCGTTTAAAAAATCATCAATTTTAAGTTTGATAACATCCATCTAAGTCTGTTAATTAAAACAAACTTAAGGAAGCGTATTGATATTTTATGTCCATCTTTTGCCAATTTGGCTAAATCATCATTAGGGGTGAGCATGGTGCGGTTCGGTTCGGTTATTACCTATAACCGAAACCATAACCGCACACTGCGGTTATCAAAAAATCATAACCGTTCGGTTTCGGTTAATGCGGTTTCGGTTAATCGGTTATTGCGGTTAATGCGGTTTCGGTTCGGTTATAGGTCGGTTATTTTCATTGTTTCTAATGTTGGACTTTAAATGTGTGGGTCATGGTTAGTGTAAAATGTAATGAGCCAATAAGGTTGGGTCATGGTTAAAAGTTAAAACATTCAAATACTTCACCAAAGATACATATAGATTAGGCCATGGTTAAGCATTTAAATACAAACTTAACGACCTATGGTGCTACGGATTTGGCTATGTTTAAAATATTCGGTTCGGTTATTTGCGGTTATGAAAATAAGAATAACCATAACCGAACCGCAAAAATCGGTTATTAAAAATATAAATAACCAACCCTTCGGTTATTTCGGTTCGGTTTTTTCGGTTATTTCGGTTACGGTTCGGTTAATTCGGTTGTATGCTCACCCCTAATCATCATCACCATACTCAGTAAATCTCACCAATAACAAAGCTAAGTTAGGATCTAAAGAGGGTAAGATGTATGCAGCCTTACATCTACCCCTAGGAGTAGAGAGACTACTTAAACAATTCGCAAAATTACTATCTTGCGTCAATTTTATTCCAAATAGCAGCTTCAATTATTTTACTCACCATTAAAATTTATAACATGAAATTCCACCATAATCAAAATCAGAACTTTATTTTATCGACAAATGTTATTCTTTTACTTTACATTAGTAATTTTAAATTACATTTTATTCTAGGTTTAAATCTGCGACATTTCCTTTAAAAAAGACGTGCCTTTATCAAGTGGGTTATTATAGTAACTAATATGTTTTAATTGTCTTATGGGTATAGTTTAAAAACCCACTTAAACTCTTTTATAATTGAAATTATCTCACAAAGAACTTTACCAATGGATTCTCTTTCTCCTAGTTAGTTGAATATGACGAGCCTAAACGTTGCTATTCTAATCATTTGGAGATGCTAAGATTGAGTGTAGTGGGGCAACCTTTTGAGTGGGCGTCTTGCGACACGTGGCGCCACGTCACATAAGAGGATTTTGACCAAAAAAGGGGTAGTGGGGCGGGCAACCTTGCTGGGTGGGGCGTCTTGCGACACGTGAATTGATTTATTTTGTCTTTTTTTTATGTAAAAGATATAAAAAAAATCCTATTTTTTATAAAAGTCTTTTTTTACTTCAACCAAAATAAAAAAATACATCAACTAAAAAAAAATTACTTCAACCAAAAAAAAAAAATTACTTCAACCAAAATAAAAAAATACATCAACTAAAAAAAAAAATACTTCAACCAAAATAAAAAAATACATCAACTAAAAAAAAAAATTACTTCAACCAAAATAAAAAATTACTTCAACAAAGGTTATATTTTTCTCGAATTTCTTGCTTCATTTGCTCGGCTAAAGCGAGCTCGGCTCCAGTAAGGTTTGTCGTGTCGGTTGTTAATATTTGCAAATCAAGTGCTTTTTGACGACTTTCTTTCAGCTTTAGCTTTCGGTCCCCGTGTTCTTTTTTTAAGTTGATCCGTTGTTGGCTCGTTTGCAACAACCCGTCTAACTTATTGGTCACTTTTTCGAACGTTTCGGTGTAGTCGATTCGTGCACCGCTAGAAGACGTTTGGGCGGCTTTTTTGGCCCTATCTCGGCCAACCGGTCGTTGTGGTGGTTGAAACGGTTCGGCCTCTTCATGTGGCTCTTCGTTGTCTTCCTCAATGTCGTTGAGATTTATTTGAGTCCGAGCGTCCGACCCGGTACTTTGATGGTCGTTTGAGGATGAGGTTTTTGACCGCTTAGCCGACGGTTGGCCACGAGTTTTAAATGGATCGAAGGCGATGACTGTGTTAAATTTAGAACTCCTTCTTAAAAATTGCCAAATAGCAAGATAAGGAAACGCCTTCTTGTGTTCGACTCGGAATTCATTTTGGGCGTTTGCTTGGAGCATCGCATCGTCGGAACCACTTTGGCGCACACGCGAGTTACTTAGGCGAGTGTATATTTGGTTGAAAGTTTGAATCAAAGGACGCATTTTACGCCACTTCGCGCCGATACCATCGGCATCACGGTATCCATCTTCTTGATCTTCCAACTTGAGGAAAACGTTGTAAATACGAGACCAATATGTTTTTTCCTTTTGATAGTTACTACATCTCGGGTCTTCGGTTATTTCTAGCCAAGCCTTGGACAAGCTCATTTCCTCGTTGGAAGTCCATGGTATCGGTTTGGTTTTCAAGCGTTCTTCACCCGGTGTTTTCCTCTTGCGCGAACGTTTCTTTTTTTGAGGTTCAACATCATTTTGACCGACATCGAACTGGGTCTCCAGAACTTCTTCGTCACCTAAATCAACCACTAGATGGAATACAAACAAAGTTAAAAAAAAAAAAAAATGTATTCTTTACAAAAAAAAATATCTAAAAAATTTATACCATTTTGTTGGCTCGATCCTCCAACGTTTTGAAAACCACCGGGTTGTTGTGTGTTCCAAGTGGTGAACCCCATATGTTGCGGTATGGGCGTATTGTTGTAGTATACTTGCGGTGTAGGGCTAGCAACGTGCATATTATTGAAATAGGCGTAAAAAGCGGGGTTATTTAAAACGTTTGGGTCCGTCAGATCGGGTTATGGATTGGAAGATTGTGTATTTTGGTTGAAAGGAGGGATGTTGTGGGGATACATTTTGATGAGTTGATAGAAGATTGGTATAAATTTTGATGAGTTGAGAGAAGATTGTGGTAAAAATGTGTTTGATATGGGGTATTATTTATAAAGGTTGGATTATTAAAAAAAAAAAAAAAAAAAAAGCTTGGCCAACATATCCGTTGGCAACGGATATATTCAAATCAAAAGTTTTGAATTTGGGCGACGAGTTTGAGACGGGCAGGAGGGGGTCGCCCCCAAGTCGTCCCCGGGGGCGGTGTTCCAGGCGATATGGGGCGACCTGGGGGTGGGAGTCGCCCCACTACACTCAGTCTAATATTTTAACAAAGCTTTAGAATAAATCAAACATTGTGTTTTTTAATATGTTTAAATAGTTGCAAGTATATTTTTAGGTAAGGTAGTTCAAGGTAATTCAAAAATAATACTCCTCTTATTCACATTTCACATAGCAAATAAAATAATTAATTTAATTTGGAGTTTATTATAGTAAAGCCAGATATATATGGGAGAAAGAATAAAACTAAAATACAAGCTCAGTTTTATTTATAATCGCAGGGAGATAAATTACATATATCACGTGTTAAATTCGAACTTTAATTTTGTATACGTTTCTTATAGAATTTACGTGTAGAGTAATAGGGTACTAACATTTTTCTTAAAACATTTGGACATTTTCACTAATCAACGTCAAATTCATATAATGACTACCATACAACCCAAAGGATGATTTCATAAAAAAAATATATATAAAAAATGTCACTTAGAAAAAAATACATAGGAAAATAATATCTTTTAAAAATATTTCTTCTTGTATACATACAAAAAGTCTTGCACTAACTTTTTTAAATGATTACATACATAAATAATACTTTAACGTACAAACAAAAGCCCTAACAAAATGATTTAATACATACATACTACTTTATTTAAAAACGATTTTTTTTTTCCGCAAAATGATTTAATACATACATACTACTTTATTTAAAAACGATTTTTTTCGCAAAATGATTTAATGCATACATACTCCTTTAACGTACAAAAGTCTTAGGGGCTGTTTGTTTGTGTCTGAATGGAACCATTCAGATGTTCACATCTGATTCGGTCAGATGTAGAGGTGTTTGGTTCATCAAGACATCACCTCTGAATGGAGCCATTCATATCTGAATGGGTCAGACAAATTTGATATCTGAATGGATCTGAATGGAATTTTGACAAGCATGCCCTCATCCACATTTGCTGGAAAAGTCACAGCATTTTACACAATCAGAAACTAATCAGAAACTAAATAAATCCGTAACAAAATTGACAAAAGTAGATTAATTTCTCTCAAATTGCAGTTTAATTTCAACATAATCACAACAATTCAAATAAAAAACACAAAAAAAAAAAAAAAAACCCTAGAATTACCAGAATCTTCTCAAAAATCCACATCTCGAATATCGTCATCCACATTTGCTGGAAAAGTCACAGCTTGAATATCCTCGATTAAGATCGGAGTTGAAGATAGAGTTGCGAGAAGTAACCTTTGCCTTAGGTTTTGGCTGCCTTTAAGCTTCATATACGATGTTTTACCCATATGTTTACTCTTCTACGGTGGCCGTTGATTTGAAGGTCGAGTAGCGATACGGCGGCGAGCGGCGGCGGTTTGCCGGAAAATTGTGTGTGTTTTTGGCTTAAAACCCTCACACACTACGACTCTTCTCCTTCTCCGGTCCCTCTTTCCCTCCGACTCTTCTCCTTCTCCGGTATCTCTTTCCCTCCGACTCTTTCTCCGCTTTGTGTTTTTAGAGAGAGAAGTGATGGGGAAGTGAGAATGTTGAATTGTTGATGTCTGTGTTGATGGGGAAGTGAGAGAGACAGAAAACTTTGGTTTGGTTTGTTGGGTAAAGTATTTTGTTTTGTTTAGGGGTAAAAATGTCATTTTACACATTATTCAGATGTGCAACCAAACAGCGTTTTATTTGGTTCAGCACTTACTGGTTCAGACCCTCTTACCCATTCAGACCTCTTATTCATTCAGCACTTATTGGTTCAGATGTTGCCAAACAGCCCCTTACCCTTAACTTCTATAAATAATTTAATGCATACATAATAATACTTTAAATTAAAAACGTTTTTTTAGACAAGAAATTTATATTAAGACCATCCGTAGTGGGGTATTATTTTCAAAAAAAACGTCCCCCATTACATAGGGCGTTTTTGGGCATTATTTTTGAAAAAAAATTGGTTTGACGTTGTTAAAACAACGCTTTGTACATGTTGACCAACCAATCAGCATTAACTCTTCCCTTTTTTAATCTAATAGGTTTTTTTGTTGATTTTTTTATTTTTATTTAATTATTTACACCCTTTAACATAATGCCCACATCTTCATTACACCTATTTTAGAAAAACGCCCAATAATGCCACTTGATAACTGTACTGCCACATAACGAAAAACACTCTAGGATAAAGGCATTATTCACCCAAACCATTACACATGCTCTAATAGAAAACATAAATATCTTGTACCGTAACACCACCGTATTACCAATCTCAACTTTAAGTTACAAAAGACGACAAAAACCGTGCAACACACGCACCGTGGCAGCGAGTAGCGAAAAAGAGAGGTGAAAGAAAAAAGATTACGAAGATGAGAGTAAGTATCATGATGTGACGCGTGTCCGTTAGCCAGCTGTATTCCAAATGCAACCGCTTGCTATTCTCACCGACGGTCACCCTATCACATCACCCCCACCCTCTTTCCTCACCGCTCATATATACATACTCCAAACCAAACCAAACCCACCATATATATTCACCACTTTCTCTTTCTAGAATTATCTTCTACTTCCAAAACTCACATCCTATATTTTCATGTTCATATTTATATATTAGCATTTCATATGTCTAGTAGTAATATTTCAAAGAAGGATATGGATCGGATCAAAGGTCCATGGAGCCCCGACGAAGATCAAATGCTTCAGCAACTTGTTGAACAACATGGGCCGAGAAACTGGTCGTTGATCAGCAAATCTATACCGGGTAGATCCGGTAAATCTTGCCGGTTACGGTGGTGCAACCAGCTGTCACCACAGGTGGAGCACCGTGCGTTTACGCCGGAGGAAGATGAGACCATTCTCCGGGCACATGCCCGGTTTGGTAACAAATGGGCCACGATAGCCCGGCTTTTGTCGGGTCGGACCGATAACGCGATTAAAAACCACTGGAACTCCACGTTGAAACGGAAATGTTGTTCGATGACTAATGAAGAGTTTAATGAGTTTGCGGTTCAACAACCGTTGTTGAAACGGTCCGTTAGTGCCGGTTCAGCTGGACCGGGTTTTTTTATAAATCCCGGTAGCCCGACCGGATCCGACACTAGTGATTCAAGTGTACCGGCGTTATCATCGTCGCATGTTTTCCGTCCGGTTGCTCGGCCGTTCGCCGTCGCTTCTCCGTCGGTTGACGTCGCACCGCCTCCGTCTGCTCCGGCGAACGATCCTCCGACGTCGTTGAGTCTCTCACTTCCGGGAGCCGATTCGATTGAATCTCCGGCGCCGATGCAGTTAACACCTCCGCCGTCTCCGGTGGCGATTCCGGCGATGCCGCTGCAGCAGGTGGCGTCGAATGAAGAGGTGAAGTTAATGGGGGCGATGCCGGCAGCGGCGATATCGGCGGCGATGAAGCAGCTGCAGGTGTCGGAGCCGGCGGGGATGGGGAAGGTGGTGGTGCCGATGACTGCTGAGTTTTTGTCGGTGATGCAGGAGATGATAAGGAAGGAGGTGAGGAAGTATATGTCGGGGGTGGAGCAACGGGACGGTGGTGGTGGAATGTGTGGTGGTTTTAGGGTGGTGAACAGAATCGGAATGAGTAAGATCGATTAGAGTAGAGTGTTAAGAAGAAGATCAATGGCGGAACAATGAACAATCTTTGTTTGATGTCTAGTGCTGATTTTATGAATATTGATTTTCAAAACAAAGAAATAAAAATTGTACAGATGATGATGATGATGATCAAGGTTTAATGAAACGGAGGAAAAGAAATCAGTTTTTTTTTTTAATTGTGTTTGAATTTTGATGACCAAAACATTAGCAAAAAAGATTTAAATTTTAGTAGATTAAATATAAAAATGAAAAAAAATATATATAAAAATGAAAGTTGTGGTTGGTTGTTGATTTAGGTTTGGACCGGATTTTATGGTTGGTCGGTTTGTTGGTTGGTAATTTGGACCCATATTCAGAGCAAAGCTGATCGATATAAACAAACTTTAGAATTCGAATATATGGGAAGCATATATATATAAAGTTAAAAATGATTTAATTTTTATGTTTGAAGAATTTCAATTAAATTAGATGTTAGAAACAGACCTAGAGGTGTAAAAAAACCGGTTTTAGAACTGTAACCAGAAAAAAAAAAACCGGTTTTAGAACCGAACCGGTGATTGGTGACCGGTTACTATTCTTGATCTGAAAAACCGGTTAATAACCGAAACCGCTTTTAAAAAACCGGTTAATTTTTTTTCTTTCAAAAACCGGTTAAAAACCGATCCCAACTGGTTACACAGGTTACTGTTTTGGACTTGAAAAACCGGTTAGTAACCGAAACAGGCTATTAAAAAAACCGGTTTTTGTTTTGGATGAAAAAACCGGTTTGATTAAAAACCGGATCGGTTTTTAAAAAAAAACCCGATTTGTACACCTCTACATAGACCTCAACCGGAAGAAGTGTGATCGCACGAAACCGAAGAAGGATTAGAGGTCTAGGCCTAGGCACATTGGACATCCGTTTAAATGTCCGTTTCCTAATATCATATCGGTATTGATTGAATACTAGTATGATATCAGTATTGATTCAATGCCCTGTTACTAATCTAATTTCGGAATTGTAGGACTACTTGGCCCCTCTAGTCTTGGCTTCGTATATTGTTCGACAAACTACGAAATAAACCGAAGGAGAATGATCCAAATGTTTAAAATGACAAACTAGTCATTCTACAATGTTTATGATGACAAGCTAGTGGCTCGGCTTTGTATAATACAACAAAAGATCATTCCTTACACCGGACCAAGGATTTAGCAATCACAAGATAGAAAACTCTCGAATGCACAAGAGATGACGAGTGTAGTAAGGTATAGCGATAGTGAACTAACGTACCTTTGCGGGTCCTCCTATATTCCCGTTAGCTAACTAACGTATAGTGATAAACTATGTGTTAGAATCTTTCAAAAGTATTACACAAATGGTCCATGTGTTGTTCCTAAATTTGGATTTTGTCTCAAAATAACAAAAAAATTGCATATTTAGTCTCAAATGTTCAGAATCTTGTTACGCATTTAGTCCTTAACTTTATTTTCATATTTGGAAACCCTTGGAAACCCTAGGAAGCGACCTCTATTTTTTTTTTGGTAAAGGGTTACCCCGGTGAATTTTATAAAAATGAAAAAATAACACGAGCGTGCCAGAGCGACACACTAGAGCCAGTCTTGACATACCAAGACATGGCAAAACCAAAAACTAAACAACCCCTAACTAAACAAGTAGCACAACCAGACTAGAATCAAGACACTACCAAGCCGAGAACAAAGGCTACAAAACCAAAACCGTAAACTACCACTCTAGCCCGGATCCATAGTCAATACCCTCACTTGGGTCTTCCACCTCTCTAACAGTAACGGGTTCTTCATATGCCTCCCTTCTCTGAACGTCATCAGCTTAAGGCGCACCGTATGCAAGGCAATATTGGCAATCATGATTGCCGTTCGGTGATTAGAAGAGAAAAGCCTATTATTCCTTTCTTGCCAAATGTAATAAGTAGATGCTGCCACTACCAGTTTACTAACAATACTTTCAGCCGACTTAGATCTCCCCCGCTGAGCAAACGAAGCCATGATAGCGTTCCAAGAAGGATCAACCGTGTCCATGTAGGCCATATCTCTAACCTGGTTCCAAACTTGCAATGCGAATGCACATTGAAAAAATAAGTGATCACGAGAGTCTTTACCGTGCAAGCAAAGGGGACAACACATAAGGTTAAGGTTAGTTGCACTACCAGCATCCCACACACCCATTCGATCCTGTGTTTTTAACTTGTTTTTAATAACCAGCCATAAATGAAAGGAGTGTCTAGGGATACTTTGACTAAACCACACCAACTCCGCTCATTCTACCTCATCACCACGATCCCGGATGTTGTTCCAAACTTCACTAGAGCTGAAGAAAGCTTGACTACCCTGCCTACCCTTCCAAACCAGTTTGTCTTCAGCATTCTGATCCAGAATGGGATGAGGTAAATTAATCAGCACTGGGAAGAGATCGAACCAAGCTATCGGCCACTTCCAAAGATTTTGGTGATCCACCAGATCTGAAACAGTGGACTGCATGCTAAAACCCGCTCCATGTATACGTCTAGGAGTGATAAAGTCACTGAGCGGACTACATTCACACCAATTATCCATCCAAGCATTTGCTTTGCGGCCATCACTAATAGAATACCAGATAAACAGTCGAATACAATGGCGGAGCGCTAATATTTTCCTCCATCCCCACGACATACTTCCACGGCTGGGTATACTCCAAAAATTCTTTCCTTTGATCCTGTAAGAATGAACCCATTTAACCCAAAGCGACTCTCTCTTAATAAGAATGCTCCAAATATGGTTTGCAAGAAGAGATTTGTTCACATCTAAGATCCTTCTAATACCCAAGCCTCCCTCATATTTAGGAAGACACACATTCTTCCAAGCCACCTTGGGTTTAGCAACTTTAACCGAGCCACCACTCCACAGAAAATTCCTCATTCTTTTTTCAATATCACCAATAATACGAGCAGGGAGCATAAACACAGATGCCCAATAAACATGCATAGCCGAAATAACTGAACCAATTAACTGAAGCCTACCCGCAAAAGATAAAGACTTATTCATCCAATGATCAATCCTTTTATCAACTCGGTCCACTAGAATTTTGCAATCTTTGGACATAAGCTTGGATGAGATTAACGGGACTCCCAAGTACCGGACAGGAAGCTCTCCCTCTTGAAACGGTAAAAGCGATAGAATCAACTGTTTTTCATGTTGAGAAACATTGCTAAAAAACGCCGTGCTTTTCGCCAAGTTTGGTTTCAATCCCGAAGCTCTAGTGAACAAATCCAAAGCATCTCTCATGACTTTAACTGAGAATGAATCCGCATTTACAAACAAAAACAGGTCATCAGCAAAAGAAACATTAAGAATCTTCTGCTGTTTACACTTGGCATGGTACTTAAATGCAGGACTTCGATCAGCAGCTTGATGTAACATCAATGTTAAGACTTCCATTACTAATGTGAATAGGTAAGGAGACATAGGATCTCCCTGTCTAAGACCCCGTTTGCCTCTAAAATAACCACACAAATTCCCATTAATACTTAGAGAATAAGACACTGTAGAGACACATGTCATGATCCAATCCACCATTTTTTGAGGGAAGCCGAAACCAATAAGAATGCTCTTTAGAAAGGACCAGCTAACCGTATCATACGCTTTCTGAATATCAATTTTGAATGCACACCTTGGTTGGCCTATGCCGAGATGATAGTTGTGCATAAGCTCTTGCGTAAGGAGAATATTATCAGATATTCTCCTACCAGGCACGAAAGCAGATTGATTAATATCTACCAGGTTATTCAGACTACCTTTGATTCTGTCCGTCACAATTTTGCTGATGCATTTGAATATGACATTACAACAGGATATCAGTCTATACTCTAGAACCGAACTCGGCGTTTGAACTTTCGGGACAAGAGCGATAATCGTATGATTCACTTGTTGGAGCAGCTTACCATTATCAAAGAACTGAAGAATGGCAGCTGAAACCTCTTCACCCACGATATCCCATGCCTTCTTAAAGAAAGCCGATGTGTAACCATCAGGCCCTGGCGCTTTATTGTCTCCAATGCTGAACATGGCTACCTTAATTTCATCTTGGGTCACTTGCCGCACCATATTAGCAGCCGCAGCTGAACTGACACTATTTGAAAATAAGTTATCAGTTGCCAGCTGATCCACAGTATCCTCGGTACCCAAAAAACTTGCATAATGGTCCACCAAAGCAGATTCAATACCCGGCCCCTCAAAAAGATTACCATTAGCATCCTTTATGCTGTGTATTTTGCTCCTAGCATTCCTGGATTTAACAAAATTATGGAAATAGGACGTGTTACCATCACCTGCACAAAGCCAATCAAGCTTTGCTTTCTGCTTTAAAAATGATTCCTCATCATAAGCCGCACTATGAAAATCTTTAACGAGAGCGGCCTCCTATTCACGAAGAGCTTTATCAAACGGATTCGAATCAATCAGCTTATGAACTTCATCCAGTTTGCTTCTTAAATCATTCACCTTAACATGTAAGTTACCCTGTTGGTGAAGCAGTTTTCTCAACGGAGATTTAAGACTACGCAGCTTTTTAACAACCGATAACATAGGGATGCCTTCCACCGATTTACCCCATTCTGTGGACACACATTCTTTAAATCCAACTTTGGAAGCAATAAAATTTGCAAACTTAAAAGGTTTTGGCTTCACAATTGAAGGCCTTGATAATTTAAGTATGCAAGGTGTATGATCCGAAATACGGTAAGGATGATAGAGGACATGAGCATTAGGAAAACCATCTAGTAAATTAATGTTTCCCATAACCCGATCAATCTTCTTAAGGATACCAACTCCTTTAGTTGGTTTTTGATTCCAAGTAAAATGCATGCCATGGCCAGGAACATCTAGAAGCTCATTTTGTTGGATGCATTCAAAAAATTCTCGCATACCTATGGTAGGAGTAGAAGAGCCATGGAGACAGTCATCCATATAAAGAGCAGAGTTAAAGTCACCCATAACAATCCATGGTTGGTTCCCCGTAACCAGCTTATGTCTACACAAATCCTGCCAAAGAATCCTTCTTTCCTGATACGTGTTTTTAGCATAGACAAAAGAAACCTGCACAACTTGAGAATCTACTTTTGATTTTAGCTGAACATGCATAACCTGATCCGTTTGCGCTAAAACCATAAGATCTATCTTATCATGATTCCACCCCACAATAATTCTCGTTCCCTTCTGACAGACACCCCCATTCGAAGTCCATTCCCATTTTTGAAACACCCCCTACAAACCTTGGAAAGCTTTGAAACCTCCAGATGAGATTCCAAAATAGCACAAACACTCAAATAATTATCAGCAACAATACGAGGAACCTCTCTTTGTTTCAGGGGCCGGTTCAAGCCCCTAACATTCCAAGAAGCAATGCTATCCATAAAAACCTATATCAACGGGAGTGCTTGCCCCCTCAGAAACTCCTCCTTGATTATCCACCTTCATAAAATTCGAAACTTCAGTTTGTATAGGATCAACAAAACCTTCTTCTTCCAGATTACTGGCATCGTTCTTTTTTGGAGGTTTAGAAAAAACTTTATGACCCTTTCCTTCTACCTTCTCATATAAAGAACTATCTAGCGGATTTTGATCCTTTTCTAGATCAGATGTAACTTGTTCGTTAGCCAGGACATCAAACTTATTCTGCACTTTAACCATATTCGGCTCCCCTCTCGACTCAGGTTGGTTCTTCACCCCCGATGTACTAGCCCCAACAGAATTATTTTTTGGCTTATACACAAACTTCGGCTTTTGCTTCTTTTGAGGAAACCCATGCTTAGCTGTTTTCTTCTTATCCATAATGAAACCCTCATCATCGATAATAACATTCTTCGCTTTACCATTAATAGACTTAGGGAAAGTAGCATTAGTATGACCAAATAAGCAGCACGTATCACAACGATGTGGCCTCCATTCATATTCGACTTTAATTTTTTCAGTGACATAGCCCTCCTCATACATCTTTGGAATAGCAACCACTACGTGATCTTTAAGAACTTTCTCTGCATTAATCTCCACCATGGCCCTTGCAAAACTAGTTCTTCCCCAGCTTTCAATACACATATCCGCTGTATAGCTATCGAGTCTCTTTGGGTTTCCTATCTTGGATGCTAAAAGGCTTAATCCATCGTCTTTATAAACTGCTAGAGGAACATTATGGAATTTCACCCAAACCGGAATAGACTTAATTCCTTCCTTCTTAAGACTGACTGTAGGACCCCATGTATTCAAGAAAATTGGCATCTTCCTTATTAACCACGGACCCCCCTCCAAAACTTTGTTCATACCATCCTTGGAGTCAAACTTAAAGAAAAAGAACCCGTCAGAATTCATCATAATCCGTTTGAAACCAAACTTCGACCAAACATTTTTAACATAGTACTCAACTACTGGAAAAGGTAGTCTATCCCCCAGGAAGTAACCGTACAAGACATTCTCAAATTTCCTTTGAACCTGTCGTACTGCTTCCTTTGGGATCACCACATCCGCCTCCTCCATTGTTTCAGCAGCTTCAAGCAGACGGAAATTGACCTCTCTTTTTGCTTTAGCAGATTGTTGAACTTTCTCAGCATAGGTTTGATGCTGTTCGGTTACTTCTTCTAGTGTAGTCATCATCGTCATGTCTATCATGCATTACAAGACCTTTCTGCCATCGCCATAAGACAAGGAATCACCTTCAAGCATGCTATTGCAATTTGTAATGACATAGAGAAGTAGGAAATTGGGGTTATTTTATATAGAGTAAAGTGAAATTTGTGTGCCTAGCCACTTTATTTAAGCCTTTAGTGCTCCATCGCGGGCTTCTATTACCTTCACAGTAAGTTACCCGAAACACGTTTGAAACATTTTATCAGCGAAAAATACTGGTGAGTTCATTCAATTTTATAAAGAGTAAATTGCCAAAATCGTCCCTGAGGTTTAGCCATGTTTGCCATTTTCATCCAAAATCTAATTTGCTTTATTTTTTCTATGAAACATTTGGATGAAAATGGCAAAAAAATCCAAAATCTCAGGGACGATTTTGGCAAAAAAAAGTCAGACGTTTGGATGAAAATGACAACAAATCCCAAAAATAAAGGACTATATGGTACAAAAAGTTGTTTTGGATGAAATTAACAAACATACCCAAACCTCAGGGGCGATTTTGGAAATTTACTCGTTTATAAAAAGACACATTGTTATATTTTACAGTATCAAAGGTGATTACATTGTTTATATGTATCAAATACTCAATCAGTATTTGTCATACGGTGGCAGTTCGGATGTGACGGTGGTCATATCACTCATTGGCTAACTTTCGTCAAATAGTGAAGATTATCAAGTAGTGTATACAAAACCCCACATACCGGCAGTAATTTCAGATTACAAAAACTTAATCACTATAATTATAACTGAAAAACATTTAGTGTTTTGCAATGCATTTGATAAAAAAAATGACTCGCTTTGTAGACTTAGGGTTTTAACTTAAAGCTTCCTGTTGCTAATCCTGGGTTCCTAATAAAAATACAATCCAACACGTGTTAGTGCAACAACCCAACTCAAACTTTTAACGATACATCACGAGATCAAAACCCCAACGTAGTTAACAAAGTATACCCTTATAAAAGGCAGTACTTTGGCATCTGTTGTTGGGTTTCGGATTGATCGGATATGGTATCGAATCAGTTATCAGGGTTAAAACACTTGCAACGGGGCAAAGTTTTGCAGAATTAGGGGTATATTGTAAGAAAACGGGGATATGAGAAAGAGTTTTCGTCAAAAGTTGATCGAAAAGGTGCACTGGCTTCTGTCCTAAGTTTCTGTATTTATAGGTCCACCCGGGACCCTCCCGCGCGTCGCGACAGGGAGAGGTGCTCCCTCTGCGTGTCTCCGGAGACTCCCTAATTGCCTAGACTGGCTTCGTTGCTCGTATAGCCCCGCCACACGTCGCGTTCAAGTTCCACGTGTCTTGGTACTCCCCCGCGACACGCAGAAGATTTAGGGGTACCCCCCTGGGCGTGTCTCCTGAGAGTCCAGTTACTAGATTCTTTGTTTTTCGTATTGGTTCACGCTGTACAAGTTCGGGGTTGCGATTAGGGGTCCTTATAAGGTGTTTTGGGTGTTGTTACACGACCCCCGAACTTTTCGCTCAGTAGTGGAGAGTATGTAGTTTTCGTATAGAATTTTTTTGGCATATACGTTTTCGACCCCCCGGTTTTATAGAAAAATTTATGTCCGGTGACTTGCGCCCCGGTCAGACTTGTTTAAAATGTTGAAATCACTTCAATATAACAGTTATTTTCTTAACATTGGTTAGCATAACGTATCAATTCTATAGAATCTTAAGGGTGGAGGGTATAATGTGCGGTGAGTGGAGCGGTGAGTGTGAGTCACCGATCGGTGACTATACCCAGTTGATGAAGTTGAGCGGTGAGTTGGAGAGAGTATGGAAATCAGTGATAGTTCACCGAATTGATTGAGTGAGAGTGATGTGATTTTTTGACCGTTGCCTTTTTTTTAACGTTATTTTTTACCGTTCCAGATTTTTTATATAAAAAGCCCATATTTTCAATCAATTTAAACACACAACTCTTTCAAAAATCTCTCTTTCTACACCCACAAACATCATGGATAAACAAAACAAAGGTGAACCCAAGAAAAAAGGTTCCGCTTGTAACAACCCGCACTTTCGTGCATTGTTACTACTCGCTACACTCGTTACGCCTAGCACCAGAGATTCGGATCATAATGTACCTATATCGCATATATCGCTAAATCGCAGTATTTTCGAATATTTCGCATACTTAATCATTATCACATCACATTTCACTTGCTAACAACCACGAAGATGTCGAGCGAGGACCAATTCTACCCTCCTTGATAGTCGAGATGTGTCGCAGTGCAACTCAAAACACACATTAACGTTCACGGCGACATTGAGTGAGGACCTATACTACCCCCTCAATGACCGTGAAGCGTCGCAAGGTAATCGAATATTCGAAACGAAACCCAGATATTGTATCGCAACTTTGAAATATGGATATGTATATACGACCCAATGTGACTAATTATGATAGATATATGAAAATATGGATAAAAAGGTGTGACCCAAAACTATCGCAACGCTTAACAATCGAAACGGAACACCTAAACGCAGCTCGCCGAAGGACATCCGAACGGAACGGTCATCCGGACGGATGGGCCAGCCGAACGGCTAGGCCAGCCGAACGGCTAGGCCAGCCGATCGGATGGGACAGCCGATCTGATGGGCCAGCTGAACGGACAGCCCCAAACCCTCTCCTTCCTTCCCCCTTTGCCTATAAATACCCCTCAGTCACATCAAGAACACTTGATGTGACTGCTCTCGTTCGGCCAGACGCTACTTCGCCATTTTCGCTCGTTTTCTCGTAAATCTTGTAAGTTTTCAACTTAAACTTTGTACTTCTATGATCTACACTCGATTTCACACCTTTCTATCTTTTAAAAACCAACTTTCAACCGTGAAATCTACGGATTTGAAGTATTCAAAGATGATGTCATCAAGAGTTCATAGGAACTTCAAAGTATGACTCCATCTCACCATGAATAACTCAGATCTGAGTGATTTCCACGTGTTTTGTAACAAATTCACCGAAAGATCTAAGTATTAATCAAAGTAATGTGTAATTCCGGGTTAGACACGGAAAAACCATCAAAAGCAGTCAGATCTGATGGAACGGGGTGGTTCCTGGCCGTTAGAACGGGCCGAACTCGATGGAATTTCAGTAGTTTAACACGAATGACACATCATCTCAGACAATTCATCGGTATCATTCCCAAAAACAACTGAGTGTGACATGATTAGAAAATTTAAACGAGTTGCCGTCCAATCGGACTGCTGTCCGATCGAACGGCAAATCAACTTCAAATCAGCCGATCGGACATGTCAGCCGATCGGACAACATGTCAGCCGATCGGACAACATGTCAGCCGATCGGACAACATGTCAGCCGACCAACCGAACCAGCTCATCCGACCGGATAGCCATCCGATCGGATTACCACTAGCCCGATTTTTCAACTTTCCACCGTTTAATTTCACCACGCCTCGCTTATACTACTAATCCATGCTTATGCTAACTCAGGCATACTCTAAATTAATCAAATCAAGTTGTGTTCACGCTAAATACGCACTGTGAGTATACTTGAACCCTTTTTGCTTTTGCACTTTTGGGTGTAACATACGTAGCTATCAAATCGAATTATATCAAATGCTCAAACTACTTATCACTTGCGAATGACTTACGTGCATAGTTATACGTGATGCTAGTTACATATGTGCTAGGACTTATACTCGCGACGTCCCACCATGACTAGTATAGTACTATTGCGCCTGACGGGGTCTAGTTTGCCATCGTGTATTCGAGCATCGAGGACTTAGCTGGTAGTATCGGTTTGTGAGTATGTATGTCGTGTATCTCGTTTATGTATGTAGGAGATTTGCAGCACTTTTAAATCTATTATGCTATTACATATCAAACCTGTATACTCGCCAATACTTTTGTATTGACTTTATTTTAACGTATGTTGCAGGTTTAGACGCAGACTACATCAAATCAAGCTAGGAAGTGATTTTAGAGGTCCAAGTGCACCGGTTCAAACCTCCTACGGATATTCACCAACCACTCAACCTCAATTTTTTTACCCCCAAACTTCACAACCATCTTTTTTTAGCACCCAACCTACTTTTCCACCACAAATATTTTCACACCCAAGCTTCACAACCGAGTTCGATCCATTTGGATTTAGGACCCCGCCAATTCAATCACCAAGAGAGAATGTCGAGCGCCCACTTCCTATCTACGATGAACACCAAGATTTAGAGGTTGTCCCCGAAACACAACATTTGGATGTAGATAGTGGCGAGGACGAAGAAGAATATGAGGATGAAGACGATGATACTGGTGAAGCAAGTGACCCGAAACAAAAGGGAGTCAAGGCGGAGCGTCAAAGTTGGACGAAAATACATGAAGAGGCCTTAGCCAAGGCTTGGGTTCATTGTTCTTTAAACAAGAAACAAGGAAATGCACAAAAAGGGGACAATTTTTGGAAAAAAGTTCTCGCCCATTACAACGAAACGGTCGGCGAAAGTACTCGAACAGTTCATCAAGTACGTTCAAAATGGATACCTATGTTGACTAAGATAAACCACTTCAACGGTCTTTGGCAACAAGCGGTAATATTTTATTTGAACATTTAAAAAATATTTTCCATAACATTGTTTATGTTTAATTTTTTTTACTTTATATTTGTTATCTATGTAGGATCGTATTTGTGGTAGTGGGGTTAGCGACCTCGACGTCATGAATAGGGCTTTAAGTGATTTCAAACCCAAATATCCGAGTGGTTTTCAACATATTGAGGCATGGGAGGTCGTTCGTAAACATGACAAATGGGCACCGGTACCATTGTTGGGTGAAGATGGTGGAAGTTCGGGACAAAAAAGAAAGTCGTCCGATTCGGGTACACCGGGAACTGAGTCACCGATCGATGTACCGGACATAAACGTAGACCCGTCACCAACAAGACAAAAAAGGAAAGAAAAGAGGCCCGCAACATCATCAAACGATAGCCAAGAGGCCCTCACCGAGAAGCTCGCGCAATACACTCTTATGAAAGAAGAAAAAAAAGCACGGGCGATAGAGTTGGCGAGTATACGAAAAAACGCGAGGAAGACACCATAGCGTTAGTGGCGGAACAACGCAAGGCGGTGAAACAACTTATGTATGATCGGGATTTGAAGACATTTACTGAGCTACACGACCATGCTCCACCTGAGATGTTGCCGTTTATTCTCGCGAGAAACGAGATATCGCAAAAAAAATATAATTGGCCATGCAATTTCTAAATATTAGGTTTATTTTATGGTTTAATTTTTTAGTTTTAAATGTAATGTGTTTTTTTTAATTAAAAGTACTTTTATTTAGTTTAAAATATGTTTTATTTATTTATGCATAGTTTATAATTTCTATAAAATAAAAAATATATAACTCAAACACCCTAGGGTGATTAACCATATCCCCTGATTGTGCAAAATGAGGAATGGAATGGGAAGTTGACATGACATAATATTATTGGGTATGATTTCACTCAATCACCCTAGAATTATTAACCATACCCTCCACCCTAAAAAACCAAAATTGGTCGGGTTTCCCACAGCTTTCGGTTTCCCCTCAACTCTAGTGTATGTCATTTTTAGTTCATATTTCATCTTTGCTACCTCTCCACTTTGTCAATTGGCCCTTTTAGCCCTTACTTCATTTTACAAGTTTTACAAACTAACTCCTCCAATTTTACCCATGTACCATTGTAAATATATGTTTTTAAACTATTAAGTTTTTTACTAATTAAATTTTCTTTAATAACTTTCATTCGTTAATTTATTTTTTTAAAATGTTAATTTGTTGTTGTGTTTAAAAACTTTGTAAAATATTATTTTGATCCTCTTGAGTTTCTTAAGTTTTGAGTTTACCTTTATCGTTCATTTACCTAAAAATAATAATTTTTTACATGCATATATTTATGTACGTCTCCGCATAAATTCAAGTTGGTCCATATATCGACGTGAACTTTTTTTGGAAATGAGTCATGTCAAATATAATGCGTCTTTATTTTAAAAAGAATATTTTACGTGCATATTTTTATGTACGTGTCGGTATAAATTGGAGTTGGTCTACTCTTCGACGTAAACTTTTTTGGGAAACAAATTAGTTCAAATATAATAAGTTTCCCTGCTTATTTTATGTGCATTTCGTAAATTTTGTTCCGAACCGAGTGAAGTGAAATTGTGGTTTCTTTCTTTCTTTTTTCTTAAAAAAACTCTAATTAATCTCTTTTGGTTACACATGTCAGTTTTTTCTTTATGCCAGTTATGTTTTATATGTATGAGTCGGGTCATATATAATACGTTATGGTTATGATTGTACGGTATAAATTCGTTCAATCGCAATGCTTATATAAGTTACACTGAGTTCAATCGGATAAGTCAAAACACGTGTTTTCATATAGTTATCCTATCACATAACGCTTGGACTAATAAATTCGATGTTTGTGACGTACCCACGCCACGCGCCACAACACGCGTGAACTTTATCAGTGGTTTGTTACGAAGTGCCAAACAGTTGAGGTTAAATGTATATAATTTAATAGTTAAGGAGGAAATGAAAAATATATACGATAATACGAATAACCACAAGTATACTTTAATAAAAAAGAAAAAAAAAACACAATATTAGTTATACTTAGTTTAAAAAAACAAGAGTTAAATGCCATTTTAGTCCCTGTGGTTTGGGCCATTTTGCCAGTTTAGTCCAAAGGTTTTATTTTTAACCTGTGGGTCCAAAAAGGTTTCACAGTTGCCATTTTAGTCCACTGGGTTAACTTCATCCATTTTTTATGTTAACCAGAAGGCCATTTCGGTCATTTTATATGGCTGAATTGCCCTTTTAGTTAACATAATTACATACAAAATGACCAAATTGGCGTTCTCGTTAACAGAAAAAACGGATGAAGTTAACCAAGTGGACTAAAATGGCAACTGTGAAACTTTTTTGGACCCACAGGTTAAAAATGAAACCTTTGGACTAAACTGACAAAATAGCCCAAACTACAGGGACTAAAATGACATTTAACTCAAAAAACAAACACAATATATTAGTTACATTTTAGAAAACAAGTCATTAGATAGTTTCTAATCATCAAAGGGTTTATCACTGCCTTAGAGGTCGTGAATGCTAATTCTAATGTGCCATTATTGAAAAATATGCAAATTTAAAAGTATAATTAGTAGGTGTGTGATTTAGCAGTCCTTAAAAATAATGATAAAAATGGTAGGCTTATAATCAACTAGTCTTTTATTTTTCACGCAACTTCATACCATCCATGGGCGGAGTTTTTAAGGGGCGGGAGGGGGCGGCCGGTCCTCCGAACTTTTCGCTCAGTAGTGGAGAGTATGTAGTTTTCATATAAATTTTTTTTGGCATATACGTTTTCGACCCTTCGGTTTTATAGAAATTATTAGGTCCGGTGACTTCCGCCCCCGGTCAGAAATCTCAAGTTTCGCCACTGTATTACAGTCTCTACTATTTTTCAGTCCAAGTACTTGAGTTCTACAAATATATTTCAAAATAAGTGTCTTACTCTTATAAAATATACGTAAAACTATTTAAACTAAATACCTTGATTAAAACCCATGGCATTATAGCCTAGTGGTATCTTGGTGGTGGGATAAGGCTTATGACCATTAGGTCATGAGTTTGATTCCCACAATGGGGGGTTTTTCCCAGATTTATTGGGCATTGTGGTTTTTCCCAGATTTATTGGGTTTCCTCCTGAATTGGTGTATAGACATTATTGTCTAGTGGAGATGGATATGATCGGGTGGTTCCGCTGGTGGCACGATGATACTCCAGTGGTCCGTCAGTGATCCAAATTTGCCGTTCAAAAAAAAAAAAATACCTTGATTAAATTAAATTTGTTATTATAAAACTTAGAGAAACATTTAATATTTTGGGCAAAATTGTAATTGTGCTAATTAAATACCATAATAACTATGCTTTTTTAACTTTTATATTTTTTATGATGAATAAAATATTATGAAAAGAATGAGAACGTATAACTTTTATATTTTTTAGTACTTACTATGAGTACCTTACTAATTAGAAATACCATTCAAGATTTTTATCTATTTTACATGTATCAAAGCGTTTATGACCTAATGCTACTATGGCGTTGGATAAATCTGTGTTTTCTCAAGTGGTGAGAATTCAATCCATGTGGTGGACAAATACATGGAGTTTAGTAATAAAATTTAGAGATCGTGAGCTGGTGTTCTAATGAGAATCTATTTTGCATGCGTCAATGGTGACGCATTTCTCAATCCACTGTGGTTTTTGATTGAGATCGACCCTCAAGCAATGGCATGTGTGTAAATTTCTTTATTACCTTAGTTGTTAGAATTTTAGAGTAATATGATGAATTCAAGTAAACTATACACAATATAATAATTATTTTAAGATTATAAAGATCGATTATCCAAATGTTATAACTAGTTTGATATTTCTTTTTAAGGGAAATTGTTATTTCTATTTATGCATTCATACAATTTCAAGGGCAAGGTCTTCAAAATTGTTTCAAGAGCGTGGTGGTAATTAATTTGGGGGTTGGGTGTTTCACTATTTTAGTATTTATGCTATGTGTCAATGAAGTGGTGGTGGAGCGGTATGGGAGTGACTTGGTGTTCTAAGGACCCAAGTTCAATTCCTGCTCTCCCCATTATTTTCTATGCACCTGGTGATGAAGGGAGACTAGACGAGTAAGTGGAGATCGCTAGTTCGACCCTTGAACTGCGAGTTTTCACGAGCTTTGGCCCTAGGTGAGGGTTTTCCCCAGTTCGGAGACGGGTGCATCCTGATGTGATAAATTTCGCTAGTAGCCCATTTGAAGGATTTATTGACCCGTTAAAAAAAGTATTTATGCTATTCATTTAATATAACATATTCTTTATTAAATGTTATGGTTGGTGGATGTAAGATTTATTTATGTTTTTGCATGTCGTTGGGCAACCATCAACCTTTGTCCATCAAGGAAATCTTTTCACAACAAAGATAATTAATGTAAATTGAATACAATGACACATATCCAGTAATAAACACAAGTGCAAGGGAGCAGTTCGTTATATTTATGTAGTAATCTTAAATTTATTCCCTTCAAACCAAGATACCTTTTTTATAAATATTATGATATATTTTCTTTGTCAACACACTCTCGGCATTCTAATATCTATGTTTTGCAATGGCTGTTAGGACTCCTATGTGTTGCATTGTCGATGATCCTTGATAGATGTATCTATGGTCAATGAGAGTTTAAGATGATTTGCGACATTTCAACAAAATAAAGTTCATGACAAGATCTCGGTTGGTACAAACATGTTAAAAGACAAATCAAACCTTGTGATGTGTTTTTATTATCACATCGGGGACATATTGATTAAGATTAACGTATGTTTTACATTAGAAAAGGAAGACCGGCCTGCGAACCATCGGAGCTTTGTTATATTATAGAGACCCTAATAAACTAGAACACCTCACACACCATAGAACCAAAAAAATTCATTTGTTGTTGTACATGTAAAAGCATAAGGACGATGGATACATGAGCTTTGAAAAATTGAATGATGGATAAGTTATCGCTATTGCCTTAAAGATCCATAATTATCATCAACCACTCCCTAAACATCGTCCATAATGTCTATGGAGCCATGAAGATATTGGACAAAATCTGATTGCAACATAAATAACATATATTGATGTGTAAATGTTTTAAAAAAACTTGTGTTCATCATTCATTTCATTCATTTCTTGTATACACATTTGTTTATTTAACCAAGCCTCCAACCTCACAAAAATCAGATTTGGTTACATTATCCTTGTGTGATTTTTGACCAAAACAGTTTGGCGCCCACCGTGGGCAATTGGTGCTTCATCTTTGAAAAACTTGTTCATTTCATTCATTTCTGTTCATTACCTTCAACCACATGGCTTCTCAAGGGAAAAACACTTCAAGCTCCATGCCGGCAATTGTCACGACCCCCGTCCCGGTTTTACCCGGTTCAGAAGTCGCGGGACAGAAACCCGTGGTATTGGTGTTTAATTTGACAGCGGATCTTTTAACATGATCGTTTAACTGAAAACACCCATTTATTCTATTTAGAAATTCGGGACAAACCCCGTAATTTACAATAAAGGAATTTCACTTGGAAATCCCCTAATTACAAAAACATGTTTATTTATTTACTGAGCCACTTTATCCAAGCTGGTAGTGCTACACGACACTTTTCCTTGTTCACAGTAAATCACCTGAAACATGTTTAAAAAGATTTTATCAGCGGGGAAATACTGGCGAGTCCTTCAATTTGTACAAACCGACACATTGTTATTGTTAGGGGAGGATTTTCTAAATCCTAAGGATCACGGGTCCTCAACTGCTATCAGGATCATGGATCCTCAATTCTGTTTGAATTAAAGATCCTCAGCAGGTGTCGCAGGATCAGGATTCAGGATCACTGTTGTTATCCTACTACTAACAATTGTCTTCCTTGTACGTAAACTTGTTTTACAGGAACGAGAGCATGGACCAAGTCTCACCGAAATTCCTGGAGTATATTCCCTCAATATTCCGCACGTGCTTGATCATTGTGAACGTTATGGAGATCGTGGGGAGAGTGCACAAATTGCGGATAGTTAGTTAGACTAGTTATTTTCTAATTTAAAATGGGGATAACAAGCTTGAAAAAAACACTTAGCTAATTTTGGCATACACACACACACTCGTAACAGCTCTCAGTCAGCTCTCAAGCAATACTTGGCGATTTCATACATTTTTGCACATTACACACTAGTGATCCTTGTAACAAGCTTGTTATCATCCCGAGTTGTAATCTTACTTTTGTTTAATCTTAGTTGGTGATCGGTAGTTTCCATCACCCGAGGTTTTTTGTGCCGGAGATCAACTCTTGATCAAGGGCTTTTTCCTCGTATAAATCTTTGTGTCACTTGTTCATTACATTTCTGAGTGATCCTTAATATTGTTCATTGATTCAAGCATCACACCTCACAACAGAAAGTTTGGTTGCATTATCTTTGCTTGATTTTTGACCAAAACAGTTTGGCGCCCACCGTGGGGCAATTGGTGCTTCGTTCTTGAGAAATTATTGTTCTTGTGATCATTTCGGTTCATTACAACCAAGCAGATGGCTTCTTCAGCAAAGAACACATTAAGCTCTATGCCGACAATCAGTTCTTCACAGGGCGTTCCTCCTTTGCCTCCACCACTTTCTGGATCCCAGAAGAATGCTGAAAATGCTGCGAAGAGACAAACCCCCATTTTCCCAAAACCACCAACTTCTTCTGTTTCCTCTAATCCTACTACTAATGATATTTTTACTCTGATTTTGCAGATGAGAGATCGCATGCAAGAGCAGGACAAAACCAATGAAAGGATCCTCCAGGAGATTGGTGATATCAAGAAACAGAAGAAATCAGTGGAGGATCACTCTCCTTTGATACCAAGGTCATTGAATTTTGACACTCCAGTTGTAACTACCTTACAATCGGCAGTTCCAGACATCCAGTATCAAAGTGGTCCATTAGAAAGGCGTTATGGAACAACAACTATAAGTCAAGCATTTGGCTCTCACTTCCAGCCTCAAGGATCCTGTTTTCAGCCATCGGGATCCTCTTTTCAGCATCAGGGATCCTTCGTCAGCTCAGGAGGATATTTGGGTATGCACACAGTTCAAGGATCCTCCCAGGTCCAAGGATCCTCCCAGGTACAAGGATCTTCCCAGGTCCAAGGATCCTCCATGGTTCCAGGATCCTCTCAGGTTCAAGGATCCTCTCAGCCCCAAGGATCCTTTCAGGTTCAAGGATCTTCTCAGCTTTAAGGATCCAACATCTTTCAGGATCAAGGATTCTTAAGAAGTATGCAGCCTCCAAGCTCGGATGTTCATCAAGGAGACTTCATACCAATGCAGACCATTGCTTCCTCAGGTCCTTCAATCATACCGGAATCCCGTCAATATGGATTCACATCTGCAATTCCAAACTTGAATCCCATGGGAGGTAACACTTTTGATAATTCATATAATACTAACCATGGCTCTATGCAGGATACAGGTATCAATCAGGCTATGGCTAGGGAGTTACAGAAGCTTAAGGATATGATATCCAGCGTACCAGGAGTGGTTAAACCCATTCCTGAAATTGCAGATGGTAGCCATAGGATATCTCACTTTGCACCACCTATTTGTGATGCTGAGATACCCAAAAGGTTCCAGATACCAACTATGAAGCTATATGATGGTTCAACGGATCCAGAGGAACATGTAGCTGAATACAGGGAGAGGATGGAGATCAATCCAATTCCTGAGAGGTTAAAAGAAGCATGTCTATGCAAGGGTTTTGGATCCACACTCACAGGATCTGCTCTTAAATGGCTGCTAAGTCTTCCCCCTTACTCTATTACTTCATTTGCTAATCTAGTTAATTTATTTAATAGTCAATTCTCTTGTAGTAGAAAATTTGAACGATTAACTAGTGACCTATATAGGGTAACACAAGGTCAAAATGAACCACTTAGAGATTACATCACTAAGTTTAGTAAAGAATCCTAAGATATCCCTAACCTGGATATAGCTACGGCTGTAGAAGTTTTTAAAATGGGTTTGCTTTGGGATTCATTGTTCTATGATGATCTTGTTATGACCCCATGCAGGAATCTTGATGAAGTGAGAACTAGGGCCCTTAGGTTCATCCGTTTAGAGGATGACAAAAGGATCCAGGAGAGATTGGCAGGATCCTCAAAACAGGAAAAGCAAGGATCCTACTTTAAGAATAACAAGTTCAAGTCCTACAACAAGTCTGACAACCAGAATGTGCATGCAGTAGAGCAAGAAGAGGATGATGAGGATTATCCTCCAATTTCTGAATACTGTTTTTATGTTGATAACAATGAGCTAATTCTTGCAATGCAGAATCTAGGTGAGAAAGCTAGGTGGCCAAGAAAAAGTGATAAACCAGCTGCTACAAAAGACAAATCCAAGTGGTGTGCATATCATGAGGATTTCGGACATCTCACTGAAGAGTGTATTGCACTTAGAAAAGAAATTGGTTACTTGTTAAGCAAGGGGCACTTGAAGGAGCTTTTGGGACGAAAGAAGTCAAGGACCCAGGATCCTGAAAGGATCCCGGAAAAGGCTCATGCTCCTCCAGCAGATGCACAAGTTATAAACTTCATATCCGGTGGATCAGACATTTGTGGTACTTCCTTTTCAGCAGCCAAAAGACATGCCAAGGAAACCAAGATGGATAATGGAGACAGACCCATCCGGACCTCCACTGTCACCAAGGATAAAATTATAACTTTTGATGAGGATGATCGTCATGATGTTTAGGATCCTCATCATGATGGTCTTGTTATTACTCTGTTTATTTCTAACCATTTTGTCCGCAGGATCCTGATAGATGGAGGAAGCTCAGTAAACATCATCCAGCTTGATGTCCTCAAAAAGATGAACATCCCTGAATCAGACATTGTCCCAAGATCCTCAGTACTTGTGGGATTCAGCGGAGAAACCAAAAATACATTGGGGGACATCAAACTCCCCATCTATATTGAAGGACTCTATTCTTATAAAAAATTTTGTGTTATAGATTGCTTATCTTGTTGTAATGTTATCCTTGGCAGGCCATGGATACATGACATGAAGGCAGTCCCATCTACCTATCATTAATGTGTAAAGCTTCCTAGTCTGTGGGGAGTGGTGAAAATTGAGAGTGATCAACAAGAAGCTAAGAATTGTTACACATCATCAATGAAGCCAGCCTCAAGACCAAGGGAGCAATAACAACTAAAGTATCCTCCAAGAGATGTCTTGGAGGCAAGAGAACAGGATGTGAAAGAAATCCTTATGGATCCCCATGATCCTGAATCCATCATCTTCATAGGATCAGGGATCCTCAGCAACATTGAACAAGATCTAGTATCCTTCCTTAAGAGGAGGAAAACCACATTTGCCTGGAAGCATGAGGATATGACATGTATATCTAAGGATATAATTACTCATAAGCTTGGCATTGACATGTCATTCAAGCCTATACATCAGAAGAGGAGGAAGTTTGCACCTGAAAGGAATACTATTATCCAGGAAGAGGTAGATAAACTACTTTGGGCTGGTATGATAAGAGAGGTCAAGTATCCAAGGTGGTTAGCCAATGTGGTTGTTGTTCAAAAGAAAAATGGAAAGTGGAGGGTATGTGTCGATTTTACTGATTTAAACAAGGCATGTCCCAAGGATCCTTTCCCATTACCCCACATTGACTCCATGGTGGATGCTACCGCGGGTCATGAGTTATTGACTTTTATGGATGCTTCATCTGGATTTCAACAAATTCAGATGGAACCATCTGATCAAGAGGATACAGCCTTTATGACCCCAACTGGTATATATTGTTATATTGCTATGCCATTTGGACTAAGGAATGCAGGTGCTACATATCAAAGACTAGTCAATATGATGTTCAAGGAACAAATTGGACACACTATGGAAGTCTATATAGATGACATGGTGGTTAAGTCCAAGAAAGCTGAGGATCACCTTAGAGACCTGGAGGAAGCATTCAATATCCTTGATAAATTTAATATGAAACTAAATCCTTCCAAGTGTCACTTTGGTGTTAAAGCAGGTAAATTCCTAGGCTATACGGTGACAAAAAGAGGCATTTAAGCAAGTCCAGAGCAAATCAAGGCTATTGTGAATATCAAATCTCCTGCCAATGCTAAGGATGTGCAAATATTGACAGGCAGGATCGCAGCCTTGAACAGGTTCATATCCAAATCCTCAGAAAAATGCAAAGAATTCTATGACATTTTGAGGAAGAACAAGAAATTTGAGTGGACTGAAAAGCATGAAAATGCTCTCAAAGCTCTTAAGGATTACCTATCCTCAGCTCCTGCCTTGATGAAACCAGAGAAAGGGGATATATTATCATTGTATTTAGCGGTATCCTCTAAAGCAGTAAGTGCGGTCCTTGCTAAGGATCACGAAGGTACACAACATCCTGTCTATTATGTAAGTAAGAGTTTGCTTGATGCTGAATCCAGGTATTCACATTTAGAAAAAAAACTTATCCTTGCATTAATTATGGCATCTACTAAATTAAGACATTATTTTGAAACTCATGCCATTATTGTTAAAACTAATTTTCCAATTAAGAATGTTCTCAGGAAACCTGAAATGTCAGGAAGGATGGCTAAGTGGACAGTGAAGCTTAGTGCATATGATATAAGATATGAACCAAGGACTGCCATCAAATCCCAAGCCTTAGCTGACTTTGTGGCAGATTTTAGTAGTGACTTGCAAAAGGAAGCTGAGCTGGAAGTCCAACAGCTTGAAGAAACTAAGGATCCTTGGATACTCTTCACTGATGGTGCTTCTAATGTCAAAGGAACAGGGCTTGGAATACTACTAAAATCGCCACAGGGGGACATAATACCCCACTCCATAGCTTGTGAATTTCAAACTACCAACAATGAGGCTGAGTATGAAGCCTTGATAGCTGGTTTGCAAATTACTAAGCATATGAGGATCAGGTATCTTGAGGTACATGTAGATTCGTTGTTAATTACTAATCACTTTAATGGATCCTATGCTGTTAAAGGTGAAAAGCTAATCAAATATTTAGAGATAGTCAAAGAATTGGCACTCTCTTTTGTTTCCTTTAGTTTGACACAGGTACCAAGGGAAGAGAATGCAGAGGCTGATGCATTAGCCAATCTTGGATCATCCTTGAAGATCCCGGAGGATATCAGGATCCCTATTATCCACATCCTGACCCCTGCTATCGAGGATCATGTAGCCATGGAGATAGGAGAGGATTCTGCAATCATCCCTAGTGATGATACTCAATCTCATTCAGGATCATGAATCCTTCCAATCATGAGATACATACAACATGGAGAAATCCCTACAGGAGAAAACCCCAGAGCTTTCAAAATTAAGGTATCTCAATTTACAATATTGAATAATATGTTGTATCAACGATCTCTTGCAGGACCATATCTAAGATGCATTGAGGATCCTGAAATCCAAGAAGTCTTAAAGGATTTCCATGAAGGAGATTGTGGAAACCACACTGGGGGCAGGGCATTATTCTCAAGGATCCTGAGGACAGGATACTATTGGCCTACTATGAAGAAGGATGCTGTGGAATATGCCAAGAAGTGTGATCCTTGTCAGAGACATAGTAATATCCTTCACCTACCAGCAGAACTTTTGCATCCTATATCCTCTTCTTGGCCATTTATGAGATGGGGAATGGATATAGTTGGTAAGCTTCCTAAGGCACCTGGTGGAAAAGTATTCATGCTTGCTATAACTGATTACTTCTCCAAGTGGATAGAGGCTGAAGCCTTTACTCAAGTCAGAGAAAAGGAAGTGATATCCTTTATTAAAAGAAACATTATTACTAGATTTGCTGAGGGATTAAGATGATAACATCAACATCAGTCCACCCACAAGCTAATGGTCAGGCAAAATCATCCAACAAGATCATCATCAACAATTTGAAGAAGAAGCTTGGATCCAAGAAAGGAAAATGGGCAGAAGAACTACCTTATGTACTTTGGGCTGATAGGACAACTCCCAAGAATGCTACTGGCCAAACTCCATTCTCTTTGGTATTTGGAGCAGAATCAGTGATCCCTACAGAGATGGTGGTTCCTACTGCAAGAACAAGCATCCGTGATCCTCAAGAAAATGCTGAAAACTTGGTTCAAGACTTGGATACTATAGAAGAACTCAGGGATTTGGCAAGGATAAGGATGGCCAGTTATCAACAAAGGATGGCTGGAGCCTACAACAAGAATGTCAGGATCAGGAAATTCCAAGTTGGTGATATGGTATTTAGGAAAGCATTTCAGAATACCACCAATCCTGCTGATAGGAAGTTAGCACCAAAGTGGGAAGGCCCCTATTTGATTGAAGCTGAAGCAGGAAAGGGGGCATATCGATTGCTAACAATGGAAGGTGATTTGCTACCAAGAGCTTGGAATGCTGTCCACTTGAAGAAATACTTCATGTAATAAGGATCCATGATCCTTAGCTAACAAGTATCCTTGAAGGATCCTTACAAGACAGAAGATCCTCATTTTGGTAATGATCTGATCTTAAACTATTTCACTCTTTAATTATCCTATATATAAGGATAAGGATCCTGGATCCTTTATCCTCCTTTCACTTGAATCTGAGTTTTGCAGAAGGTTTAGGTATCCTTAACAAAGGATTGAGTATCCACAGAAGTATCCAGTTATTTGGGCTTGACCCCAGTTATTTGGGCTAGTCCCCAGTTTTGGGCCTGTCCCCAGTATCGCCAGCAGCGCACGATGATCCTGCAGTTCATGGCAATGGGACCAGTACTCGCTTTAGGGGCTGACAATTTCATTGTACTGGCTGTATCCGGGATCCTACGTATAATGGTAGACGTACCATACATCCGTTCCTAAGGTTTCTAACGTTTTCACGTTAGCTAAGGTTTTGGCATTTTCATGTCACTAAGTTTGGATAGTCGCCAGTGAGGGCCATACTCCAGTTTACACAAGATCCTTTGGGCTTGTCCCCAGTTATCCTTTGGGCTTGTCCCCAGTTATCCTTTGGGCTTGTCCCCAGTATATTGGGCTTGTCCCCAGAATTGTTGGGCTTGTCCCCAGTTACTAACTCTTCTCTTATATTTGGCTTAGTCCCAAGTTATGTTCTGTTTCAGGGTTTTGAAGTTAAATAGACAAGGATCCTTGATCCTTACCTTTTACTAAGGTTTGTCTTTCGGTTATCTTGATTATGAATGTTAAAGGGTTAGGATCCTAACTTGGATTCTCAGGTATGATTCTTAATCATTTTGATTTTATTCATTATTCATATAAGTGACCCTTATCCTTTGACAACGGAACTAATGATCCTTAAGTTGCATAACTTTTCTGAATTTATTGACTATGGGATATTTGATCCTTGATCATATCCTAAAAACTTTTAAACATGATTTACTAAACCTTTATCCTTTACTTACAAATTCAAAGAAAGTGAATAACAACAGTAGGAGAATAAAGAGTTCACAAGGATAATAACACAGGAAATAGCCAAAAAGTTGAAGTTATTTTTATTCACAAAAGGTAACCCTTCAAAAGGTTGTCAAAATTACCTACCCTAAGCATCTACCAGCAATACGTGGCCCGTCTGCTGGGGTAGGTAAAGGGTGTCCATTGTTAATAGGTCTTTAAAGTGCAGGAATTAAAAGATGGCAGGATAACAAGTGGCTTCATCCCCCAAACAGAGGATCCCTCCACCACCTATTATCCTACCTATTGTCTAAGGATCCTTGATCCATAATCCTAAAAACTATTGTTCAAAGTACAACCCAACATTGTTTCAAAACACCATAACCAAAAGACTACTACCAAATCCTAAAAAATGGGCTCCGGCCACGTCTAGAAATATCCATCATCGCCCATTTCTGCAGCTCACACCTTGACTGCATCACCACCAGCATCATCACCAGCCTGATCCTTCCCGCTACCACTCGCTTCGATTGCCAAGACCTCGGTAGCCTCTTCTTCATCCTCCAGCTCTGCCAGCTTTGCCTTCCAACCCTCCTTGTCCCAAGTGGTCCGGTCGAAGTCAGGATCCTCAGCCTCCTGAGCCAATTGCCGCTTGATTTTGTACATAGTGATGGCGGCAGAGATTTTAGCATCCTCCAGCAGTTTAGCTTTTTCATGGTCAGCATCTATCTGGGCCATGACCACCTGCTTCTTCACCAGATTAAGGTCCTTTTCAAGGGAGGAGATGGTCAGATCCTTGGCCAGGAAGAATTTTTGGAACTCCTGATGCTTCTGCTCAGCCTCTTCAACGTATGCATCAAACAACATTTCGACCTCAGCAAATTTCTGCAAAAAATCAAGGTAAAGTTCAGGATCACGTGATCCTCAGGTGGGCAGGATAATCAGGCGGGGTCAGTGATCCTTACATCAGCAAAGTATTCTTGGAACTGGTGGCGGATAAGAGGCAAGCCTTCAAGATTGTCAGCTTCGGAGGCTTTTCTTTTCTTTCCCTTGGAGGTGGTAGGCCTTGGAGCCACAACACTTGGGCTAGCAGCCGTCTTCTTCTTCCCAGACCTGGGACCAACAGTAGTAAGATCGGTGACACTGAAGCGGGAAGCAGACCTTGAGGATTTTCCAGCACCTACCCATCCAAAACAAAAGATAAGTATTCTTGTTTTATTCACGTTTTAACATTTAATTATATACAAACATGGATACTTACTTGACATTGTGACAGAACCTGAGGATACTTCTTGAGAATCCTTGGTACTTGCTTGGAATGATCTTATAGCAGGATCAAGACTCCGGAAAGCAACAAGCCTTTCCTTCGTTGCAGGTGATGTAATGATGTGTGAAACAGAAATAGCTGCAAAATAGAAAAAAAGGGGTTAGTGATCCTCAGCGGAGACAGGGTATCCTACGATCCTTCTATAAGGATCCTCTATCCTACCATGAGTGGCCCATGTTCTGGGGAGATCCTTCCCATTAGGGATAGAATCCCTCCTGATGAAGAAAAAACGTTTCTTCCACTTGTTATTGTTCTTGGTGGTTTTCAAGATTGGATGAGGTTCTCTGGGTTTATGTTTGAATAGAAAGCGGTGTGAACCATGGCTCACAAGGTTGTATAATTCAGACAACTCCGACATTCTCAACTCAATATCCTCCTGCTCAATGATCCTCTCAAGGGTAAACAGAACCCTCCACATCATTGGCATAGCCTGGATGTAGGATATGCCGGTAAGGGAGAAGAAAGATTGGGTAAAATCAGGAAAAGGGTAGGAGTATCCTATCGAGAATGGGGTGACTGGAAATGCAACCCAAGTTTTAGAGATAAAATCACTCCGGACGGTAGGGTCAAAGGGTTTGAAAACAGTGCAATGACGAATCCTGTCGATCTCAGGACCAGTAAAGCAGCAACATTTCTTCGGAGAGTCTTCGATGATCCCTTGGCTTTTTAAAGGATTGTCTTTTCGATGATCCTTAGCAGGGGATGATCTTAGCTTCATTGTGATTTGGAGATTTTGAAGAAAAAAAAAACAGAGTAAGAAGGAGAAGAGAAAGAGGAAAGAGAAGTACCTGCTTGATCTTCAAATGTGGATTTAAAGGGAGTTTCACTCGAATTTAAATGCACATTGACCCTTATCTCTAACTTCAATTTATAATCATGATTCTGCAGGGATGTCGCTTCAATGACGTGTGATCGGTAACGGCTAGTCAGATTATAACGGCTATATATCTGTTGGTTTGTTACGGATAAGATCAAGAAAATATAACTCGATAATTTACACTTTACTCCTTATATTTTGGGGGCAATTGTTAGGGGAGGATTTTCTAAATCCTAAGGATCACGGGTCCTCAACTGCTATCAGGATCATGGATCCTCAATTCTGTTTGAATTAAGGATCCTCAGCAGGTGTCGCAGGATCAGGATTCAGGATCACTGTTGTTATCCTACTACTAACAATTGTCTTCCTTGTACGTAAACTTGTTTTGCAGGAACGAGAGCATGGACCAAGTCTCACCGAAATTCCTGGAGTATATTCCCTCAATATTCCGCACGTGCTTGACCATTGTGAACGTTATGGAGATCGTGGGGAGAGTGCACAAATTGTGGATAGTTAGTTAGACTAGTTATTTTCTAATTTAAAATGGGGATAACAAGCTTGAAAAAAACACTTAGCTAATTTTGGCATACACACACACTCGTAACAGCTCTCAGTCAGCTCTCAAGCAATACTTGGCGATTTCATACATGTTTGCACATTACACACTAGTGATCCTTGTAACAAGCTTGTTATCATCCCGAGTTGTAATCTTACTTTTGTTTAATCTTAGTTGGTGATCGGTAGTTTCCATCACCCGAGGTTTTTTGTGCCGGAGATCAACTCTTGATCAAGGGCTTTTTCCTCGTATAAATCTTTGTGTCACTTGTTCGTTACATTTCTGAGTGATCCTTAATATTGTTCATTGATTCAAGCATCACACCTCACAACAGAAAGTTTGGTTGCATTATCTTTGCTTGATTTTTGACCAAAACAGTTATAATTTACAGCATTAAGAGTTTTTACATTTGCCCCTATCTATTAATTATCTGGTCCAGTTGTCACTCGACCGTATCTATGACTGTGGACATATCACGAATTAGGTTCGCCCACCTAAAAGTGATAAATCATTAGTAGTAATGTGCACATACCCCCACTTACTGCCAGTAATTAAAGATTAGTAAAGACTTAATCACTCTACTTATAACTGGAAAATAATTTGAGTTTAGCAAAACTGGTTGATAAAAAGAGAATGACTCACATTGCAAGTTTAGTTGGACAGAGTTTGCCTACTGATTAAGCCTGGTAACCTAGTTAAATAATGCATACGAAACTAGGTTAATAACTTAATGCAACATTTACGATAAACTCACGAAATCAAAACCCTCACGACGAATGACAAAGTATAGCCCGAATCCGGGCAGCACTTAAACATCCATCAGATCGGTTTCAATCAATCGGACATTGTATCGTAGCAGTGATCGAGTTATTACCCTGTGACCGTCGCAGCGTTTCACCACTAAAATGTGAAAGTCGTACAGTATGGAAGCTGTTTTGATGAGATTTTTTGAACACAGAAGAATGGCCATGCAATGTACAATTTATAGCTGAAAATTAAGTCCTTCGCGGCCTGCGTAAATCTGAAGGAACATCCTTCGCGGCCCACGAGGGCCACCCTAGCTACTGCTAGGGCTGCCGTGTCACACCCTAGGTTTGCCACGTGTACGACACGTGGCCCTAAAGCTTATCCGGAGTTTTGCCTGGTTGTCGCGCCCCGCGAAGACTGAGGCCAGATCTTTCGCGGCCCGCGAGCGATCAAAAATCTGATTTTCTTGACTTTTAATAAAATTTAGGGTTTTAGGGTTTTGGGTTTCGGGTTTGTACTTACGAAGTGTTCTAGGTCACTTTCGTGCAGGTCCTTACATCCTCCCCACCTTAGTTAAAATCTCGTCCTCGAGATTTACTGGAACAAGTAAGCATACTTTCGCTTCATTTCCGATTCCAATTCCCAGGTGTATTCCGGTCCTCTTTTTGAATCCCACTTTACTTTGACTAGCACCAATCTTTTGTGCTTGAGGAACTTGACCTTTCTGTCTTCTATTTGGAGAGGTTTCTCTACAAATTTTAACTTTTCATTTACCTCTATATCTTGAAGAGGTACTACCAGTGATTCATCAGATAAACACTTTTTAAGATTAGATACATGAAACACATCATGTACCCCAGCTAGTTCCTCCGGTAGTTGTAATCGATAGGCAACTGGTCCTATTCGTTGGGTGACGGCCAATGGTCCTATGTACCTTGGACTTAGCTTTCCTTTCTTACCGAACCGAACTACCCCTTTCCATGGTGAAACTTTCAAGAGTACCTTGTCTCAAACTTGAAATTCTAATGGCTTACGTCGATTGTCTGCATAACTTTTCTGGCGATCTTGAGCCGTTTTCAGTCTTTCCTTTATTTGAGTTATCTTATCGGTGGTTTCCTGTACAATCTCGGGACCTGATAATTGACTTTCTCTTATTTCTGCCCAGCATACTGGAGTTCGACAGTTTCGTCCATAAAGTGCTTCGAATGGGGCAGCATTGATGCTGGTATGGTAACTATTGTTATAGGAGAATTCTATTAGTGGCAAGTGGTCATCCCAGTTTCCACCGAAGTCGATTACACATGCTCTGAGCATGTCTTCAAGGGTTTGAATTGTCCTT
The DNA here is from genome assembly GCA_030545235.1 of Helianthus tuberosus. Classification (NCBI taxonomy): domain Eukaryota; kingdom Viridiplantae; phylum Streptophyta; class Magnoliopsida; order Asterales; family Asteraceae; genus Helianthus; species Helianthus tuberosus. The sequence goes on from CM060429.1 coordinate 147,166,811, forward strand.
TCACTTTGTCCATCTGTTTGAGGATGGTATGCAGTACTTAAATTTAATCGTGTCCCCATTGCTTCTTGGAAACTTGTCCAGAAATGTGAAGTGAAACGACTATCCCTATCTGACACAATGGAGAGCGGGACTCCATGTAGGGATACTACTTCGTCAACGTATAACTTAGCCAATCTCTCCATACTAAAGGTTTCCTTCATTGGTAGGAAATGAGATGATTTGGTTAGTCTATCTACAATCACCCAGATTGCATCATTACCTTTCCTGGTTTTGGGTAGCTTAGTAACAAAATCCATTGTTATTAGTTTCCATTTCCATACATGCATTTCTAATTGTTGAAGTAAACCTGAAGGTTTCTGGTGTTCTGCCTTAACTTGTGAACAAGTTAGACACTTAGAAACGTATATAGCTATGTCCTTTTTCATTCCTATCCACCAGAAGTTATTTCTTAAATCTTGATACATCTTGTTATTACCAGGATGTATCGTATACCTAGATTTATGAGCTTCCTCTAAAATCTTATCTCTTAAATCTCCTTGCCTAGGTACCTGTTTTGGTCAAAAATCAGGCTAGGATAATGCAACCAAATCTTTGTTGTGAGGAATGATGCTTGAAACAATGAACAAATGTATGAACAAACTTGCAAATGAAATGAACAAGTGACACAAGGATTTATACGAGGAAAAAGCCCTTGATCAAGAGTTGATCTCCGGCACAAAAAACCTCGGGTGATGGAAACTACCGATCACCAACTATAATTAAACAAATGATTGTTATAACTCGGGATGATAACAAGCTTGTTACAAGGATCACTAGAGTGCAATGTGTATGAAATCGCCAAATGAACTGTTGAGAGCTTGCGAGAGTGTGAGTGTTAGCTAACTTAGCCAATTGTTCTAATTCAAGCTTGTTATCCCCTTTTAAAATTAGAAATAACTAGATAACTAACTATCCGCTAAATGTGCAAGCTTCCCACGATCTCCATAACGTTCACAAAGGCTATGCACGTGTGGAATATTTAAGCATATTCTCCTGGAATATCGGCAAGACCAAGTCCAACGCGTATACTCCTGCAAAACAAACTTAAACATAGTGAAGGCAACCGTTAGTATAAGGATAACAATACGGATCCTGAATCCTGATCCTGCAACGTCTTCCGAGGATCCTTAATTCAAACAGAATTGAGGATCCGTGATCCTGGCAGTACTTGAGGATCCGTGATCCTTAGGTTTAGAAAATCTATCCCTAACAATTGCCCCCAAAATATGAGGAGTAAAATGTAAATTAACGAGTCGTATTTTTTAATCTTATCTGCAACTAACTAGCCAACGGAATTATAGCCGTTTGAGTCGAACTAGCCGTTACACATCATACGTCATTGAAGTGACAATCATGCAGAATCATCATTATATATATATAGGTTAGAGATAAGGATCAATTTTCATTTAAATTCGAGCGATACTCCCTTTAAATCCTCATTCAAAGATCAATCAGGTATCTCTCTCATCCTTCTCTCTTCATCTTCTTACTCTGTTCTTCTTCAAAATATTTAGATTACAATGAAGCTACGATCCTCCCCCGCCAAGGATCACCAGAAAGATAGCCCCTTAAAAAGCCAAGGGATTATCAAAAATCTTTCGAAGGAACTCTGCAGCTTCACCGATCCGGAGATTGACCGGATTCGCCACTGTTTTCCGGCGGACACCGTCTTCAAACCCTTTGACCCTACTTCCAAAAGCGATTATGTCTCCGACACTTGGGTTGCTTTTCCGGCCACCTCATTCCTGATAGGATACTCCTATCATTTCCCTGCCTTCACTGAATCCTTCTTTTCTCTCACCGGCATGTACTACATTCAGGCCATGCTAATGATGTGGAGGGTTTTATATACCATAGAGAAAATCATTGAGCAGGAAGGCATAGAGTTGGGGATGTCGGAACTGGCTGAGTTGTATAACCTTGTGAGCCATGGTTCACACCGCTTCTTATTCAAACATAAACCCGGTGAAGCACACCCAATCCTCAAGACCACAAAGAACGATACCAACTGGAAGAAGCGTTTCTTCTTTGTACAGAGAGATTCTATCCCAGACGGGAAAGATCTCCCCAGAAAGTGGACCACCCATGGTAGGATAGAGGATCCTTATAGAAGGATCATAGGATAACCCTGTTTCTATTGAGGATAACTTATCCTTTCCTGTCTTGTTGTGCAGCTATCTCAGTCTCTCATATCATTCAGTCACCTGCAACCAAAGAAAGGATCGTTGCTTTTTGGAGCCTTGATCTTGCAGTTAGATCATTCCAGGCAAACACAAAGGATTCACAAGAAGTATCCTCCGGTTCAGTCACAATGTCAAGTAAGTGTTTATTTTTATGTATGATTAAAAGTATTTAAATCAAGGATACTTATCTATTGTTTGTCGTTTGTAGGTGCTGGAAAGTCCTCGAAGTCAGCCACTCGCTTCAGCGTCACTGATCTTGATGCTGTCTCTGCCCGATCCGGAAAGAAGAAATCTACTGCTAGCCCGAGTGTCATAATCCCCAAGCCTGTCAACACCAAAGGCAAGGGAGGAAAAAAGAGGAAGACCGCTGATGATCTTGATGGCCTGCCCCTCATCCGTCACCAGTTTAAAGAATACTTTGCTGAGGTAAGGATCCCTGATCCTTAATTCTTTCCTGCCCACTTGAGGATAACTGATCCTGACTTGTATCTTCCTTTCTTTGCAGAAATTTGCTGAGATCCAGATGCTCTTGGATGCTTATGCCGAGGAAGCTGACTAGAAGCACTTGGAGTTCCAGAAGATCTTCCTGGCAAAGGATGAGACCGCCTCGAGAAGGAACTTAACTTAGCAAAAAAGCAGCTGGTCATGGCCCACATCAATGCTGATCATGAGAAGAACGAGGTGATGGAGGATGCTAAGCTCTCTGCCGCCATTGCTATGTACAAGATCAAGCTGCAGATGGCCAAGGAAGCTGAGGATCCTGACTTTGACAGGACCAGTTGGGACCAGGAGGGCTGGAAGGCTAAGCTGGCTGAGCTTGATGATGAAGAGGAGGCTGGAGAGGTCTTGATGCTTGAGGTAAGTGGCAGCGGGGCTAAGGATCAGGCTGGTGATGCTGGGGCTGGAGATGATGGTGATGGTGATGCAGTGAAGGTGTGAGCTGCAGAAATGGGCGATGATGGATTTATCTAGACGCGGCCGGAGCCCATTTTTTATAGTTTGGTAATTGGTTTTTTGTTTGATGGTGTTTTTCTTGAACAATGCTGGTCTGTACTTAAACAATAGTTTTTAGGGTTGAGGATCATGGATCCTTAGACAATAGGTAAGATAATGGGTGGTGGATGGATCCTCTGTTTGGGGGATGAAACCACTTGTTATCCTGCCGCCTTTATTTCCTGCACTTAGACCTCGTTAATTTGGACACCCTTTGCCAACCCAAGTGGACGGGCCACGTTTTGCTGGTAGAAACTTGGGTTGGCAATTTTGACAACCTTTTAAGGGTTTAACTTTTGGTAAATAAAAGCTTAATCTTTTGACTATCTCGTGTGTTGTTACATTTGTGAATACTTTACCTTTCAGTTGCTATTATACACTTTGTTTGAATTCATAAGTTAAGAATAAAAGGTTGGTAGATTATGTCAAAAAATTTAGGATATGATCAAGGATCAAATATCCTATAATCGAAAAATTCAAAAAGTGATCTGACTTAAGGATCATGCAAGCTGTTGTCAAAGAATAAGGGTCACTTAGACAAATAAAGTATAAAACTAAAGTGATTAAAGATCATACCTGAGAATCCAAGTTAGGATCCTAAACCTTTAATATTTACAATCAGGATAACCAAAAGACAAACCTTAGTAAAAGGTTAGGATCAAGGATCCTTAGCTGTTTAGCTTCAAAAACCTAAAATGGAACATAACTTGGGACTAAGCCAATATAAGAGAAGAGTTAGCAACTGGGGACAAGCCCAACAATTCTGGGGACAAGCCCAACAATTCTGGGGACAAGCCCAATATACTGGGGACAAGCCCAAAGGATCTTGTGTAAACTGGAGTATGGCCCTCACTGGCGACTATCCAAACTTAGTGACATGAAAATGCCAAAACCTTAGCTAACGTGAAAACGTTAGAAACCTTAGGAACGGATGTATGGTATGTCTACCATTATACGTAGGATCCTGAATACAGCCAGTACAATGAAATTGTCAGCCCCTAAATCGAGTACTGGTCCCATTGCCTTGAACTGCATCAGGATCATCGTGCGTTACTAGCGATACTGGGGACAGGCCCAAAAAACTGGGGTCAAGCCCAAATAACTGGAGATTTCTGTGGATACTCAATCCTTTGTCAAGGATATATCAGCCTTCTGCAAAACTCAGAACTAAATAAAAGAAGGATAAAGGATCCAGGATCCTTCTCCTTGTATATAAGATAATTAAAGAATTCAATAGACTGAAATTAGATCATTACCAGAATGAGGATCTTCTATCCTCTAAGGATCCTTCAAGGATATCGGTCATGAAAATAGCTGAGGATCCTGGATCCTTACTACATGAAGTATCTCTTTAGGTGGACAACATTCCAACCTCTTGGTAGCAAATCACCTTCCATTGTTAGCAATCGATATGCCCCCTTTCCTGCCTCGGCTTCAATCAGGTAGGGGCCTTCCCACTTTGGTGCCAACTTTCCATCAGCAGGGTTTGTGGTATTCTGAAATGCTTTCCTCAATACCATATCACCAACTTGGAACTTTCTGATCCTGACATTCTTATTGTAGGCTCCAGCCATCCTTTGTTGATAACTAGCCATTCTTATCCTTGCTAAATCCCTGAGTTCTTCTATGGTATCTAAGTCTTGAACCAAGTTTTTAGCATTTCCTTCAGTATCACGGATGCTTGTTCTTGCAGTAGGAACCAACATCTCTGTAGGGATCACTGATTCTGCCCCAAATACCAAAGAAAATGGAGTTTGGCCAGTGGTGTAACACCCGTCTGATATTTACTTGATTTTAATAATGATTCATATCATTTTTATAAAAAAAAATATCCAAGTTATAACATAAATTCCATAAGTAAGGTTCATTAGTAGCAAAACATTAGTCAACTAAGGTCTAATTCGAAACATTCAAAAGTTGTTTAGCAATTTGTTTACATCCCATAAACATAGTCTATTAAAGGTTAAGATATTGCGGAAGCTTCAAAAGTTGTGTTCGGTTCTTCGACATTTGCTTGACCGCCATCCGTAAGTTCACCATAGTCACCTAAGGTCAAAACCACTAAATATATTAGTTTTGGCATTGACATAATACATATAAACAAGTTCCAGCATCGAAGCATGAGAAATAAAATAAAATTTCACAAATGGTCCTGTCGCGTGTCGCGACAGGAGTCCTCTGATCTTTCGCGTGGCGCGGGTGCCCCCGCGTGTCGCGCCAGATTCATGTTCCTCCCCTGCGTGGCGCGGGGGAATACGTTTTCCAGCAGGTTGTGTTTTGTGAGCTGCAGTTTCTGCCAACTCCGGAAAACTCAGATTTTAACTTCAAATGAGCATATCTTTTGACTCGTAAGTCCGTTTTATGTGATTCTTTTTCCTATACGTCTGTAAATTCATTACCGACATGCCTATTACTATTATCATTCCGAAAAATTTATTTACGGACCAAAAGACTATATGTCCTTATGCATTTATTTGACCCATTCTAACTTTAGCCAATTTACTACCATTTAACTAATATGTTTATGGCACCTTGTACCCAACATCCGGGGCTTATTATCACCCGCATTTCTTTACCAATCTTATGGTTTATGCTCTTGTGATTGTTATCGCCATTATCAACTACTAGAACACTAAAGCTACAATTTACGCAACTAAACGACCCATTGGCTCATCTTGTGGAATCCTCCATTATGATGACTACCAAATGGTTTGTTGACAACTCTAAGTCTATTCTTTCAAATAATAATCATGATCACTTTAAAATCAACACAACTTTTAATCAACTACGCATAATTTAACAACAATTCATTGAATGTAACGGATTCAAGTTACATACCTTTAGTGCACGCCCTTCAACCGCAATTCACCACCGGCTTGTCCACTCGACGTTCCGGTATCCTTTCCTATAGAGTTCAATTATATCGCGTTTAGAACTCTTTTTAATCACATATCGCATAATAGCCAAAACATCGAAATTAGGTGTTTTAACTTCAGAATTCCAGTTTCGAGCCTTCTTTGAGGCATTTTTACAAACACTTAACAGACAGAATTTTATATCATCCATATTCAAGTTCATAGCTTGTTATTTAGCTAAACTTAACATCAATAAAGCTTTCATATAACATTTAAACATCATCATTTCAGAAATCACTTTCTATGATCCATATTACACTAGAATAATCATTCTAAACCCTAGTGTTTACTAGTTTCCCACAAAACCCATGAATCACCTTCATTGTGTTCATGAGATTTTCAGAAATTAGACATGATTTCACATGTTATTGTCTAGGTTTTACTCCTAGACACTATACCATGCCTATTCTAACCAAATAACTAACATGCATCCTCAAATTTCAGATTTCCCAAATTCATGAGAATTTCAAACAGAGAATTAACATCAAATTTTACATACCTTTCAATCCCCTTGCAATGGGGATTAATAATCTATGTTCAATTTCCGATTCTAACTTGATTTGAGCCCTCAATTTTGAGAATTATGTGATGAACTAGGGTTTGGTGAGGAATCCTGGTCGCCCCCCCTGCGCCCCATGTACGACCAGACACACTTTTGTGTGTTTGGTCCTTATTATTATTTTTTTATCTAATTAAGTTTCAGATTTTACAAGATAAGCCCCTCCACTTTTGTTTAACTTAAAGTTTGGTTGTTTTTCAACCCTATTATAAGTTACTTCTAGACTTGTAGCTAACTAGGTTAAAATTCCTAGTTAGTAAATTCTTGTTTATTTATACTTTATAATTCTAATATAAAGTTTTATATTTTTGGGGTGTTACAAGTCCACCCCCCTTAAAAGGGTTTCGTCCCCGAAACCAAAGTACGTACCAAATAATGTAGGGTGGAGACGTCGCATCTCCTCTTCGGACTCCCACGTAGTGTCCGAACCTTTCATATGCTCCCATTTGACCTTGACTTGCTTAATCAATTTGTTCCTCAAACTCTTCTCTTTACGATCTAAAATCGCAATTGGTTTTACTGCATAGTTGAGGCTGTTATCCACCTCGATATCATCGTAGTGGATACGAGCAGTTTCGTCTGCTAAACATTTTCGGAGAGGTGACACGTGAAATGTGCTATGAATCCCACCCAACTCCTCGGGTAGTTCGAGACGATATGCTACTTTACCAACCCGCTCGGTGATTCTGAATGGCCCAATAAATCTTGGGCTCAACTTTCCTCTTTTCTTGAACCGTATTATTCCTTTCCACGGTGATACTTTCAGCATTACTTTATCGCCCACCTGAAATTCAATCGGCCTCTTTCGTTTATCCGCGTACGACTTTTGTCGATCCTGAGCCGCTTTTAGGTGAGTTCGGACCATGTCAATCTTCTCATTCGTAGTTCGGATTATATCAGTAGGTGCTAGTCCTCGTGGACCCACTTCTCCCCAACATACCGGGGTTCGACACTTTCTACCATATAACATTTCATACGGGGCCATCCTAATGCTCGCGTGATAGCTAATGTTATATGAAAATTTGACCAAGGGTAGATAGACATCCCAACTACCCCCGAAGTCAATAATGCAAGCCCACAGCATATCCTCCAACGTTTGTATTGTTCTTTCACTCTGCCCATCCGTTTTTGGATGGTAAGCGGTGCTAATGAACAGTTTAGTTCCCATTTGTTCTTGGAATTCACGCCAAAAATTCGAAGTAAACCGAGTATCTCTGTTTGACACAATGGATATCGGTACCCCATGACGTGCTATGATTTCATTGGTGTACACCTCCGACATCTTCTCGGATGTATAAGTCTCACGAATCGGAATGAAGTGAGCACTTTTTGTCAATCTATCTACGACTACCCATATAGCATCAAACCCGCGGTTGGTTTTGGGCAATTTGGTCAACAAATCCATGGTGATTTGTTCCCATTTCCAAACTGGGATGTCCAATGGTTGCAACTTACCATATGGTTTCTGGTGCTCCGCTTTGACTTGCAAGCAGGTCAAACACTTCTCCACATATTTCACAATATCTCTTTTCATCCCGGGCCGCCAATAGTTTTGTTTTAAATCATTATACATCTTGGTCGCCCCCGGATGGATGGAATAATGGGACTTGTGAGCTTCATCTAGTAGAAGCTTTTTAACTCCACATGTGTTAGGAACCCAAATTCTATTGAAAACGTGTTTTCAAACCGTGAGTGTCTTCCTCGAGATCTTTAACTTGGCCAACAATCCTTTCCTTTCTCCAGTTTTCCGTCTTTACTTCTTCATCTTGTGCCTCTCGGATTCGTTCAAGTAAGCCCGAGGTCACAATGAGTTGCAATGATCGTACTCGTATCGGGACATAATCTGATTTTCTGCTTAGGGCATCCGCCACCACGTTTGCCCTTCCGGGGTGATAGTGTATTTCACAGTCGAAATCTTTCACCGTTTCTAACCATCGCCTTTGTCGCATATTTAACTCCTTCTGATCGAAGAAGTATTTTAAGCTCTTGTGATCGGTGAATATGGTGCACTTTACCCCATATAAGTAGTGCCTCCATATTTTTAATGCAAATACCACCGCAGCCAACTCGAGATCGTGCGTGGGATATTTCTTCTCGTGTATCTTCAATTGCCTCGAGGCATAAGCTATAACTTTGCCCCGTTGCATCAAAACGCACCCGAGCCCCGATAGTGAAGCGTCCGAATAGACCACCAAGTCTTCGACCCCGTCCGGAAATGTTAGTACCGGAGCTTGAGTTAACTTCTCTTTTAGCGTTTGAAACGCTCTTTCTTGATCGACACCCCAAATGAACTTTTCTTCCTTCCGGGTTAGTTTTGTTAGCGGTGACGCAATCTTGGAGAAATCTTGGATGAATCTCCTATAGTATCCCGCAAGCCCCAAAAAGCTTCTAATTTCCGAAGGGTTCTTCGAGGGATTCCATTTTGACACTGCCTCGATCTTTGAGGGTTCTTCTAATTTCCGAAGGGTTCTTCTTGGTCGCCCCCCTGCGTCCCATGTACGACCAGACACACTTTTGTGTGTGGGGTCCTTATTTTTTTTTTTATCTAATTAAGTTTCAGATTTTACAAGATTTGCCCCTCCACTTTTGTTTAACTTAAAGTTTGGTTGTTTTTCAACCCTATTATAAGTTACTTCTAGACTTTTAGCTAACTAGCTTAAAATTCCTAGTTAGTAAATTCTTGTTTATTTATACTTTATAATTCTAATATAAAGTTTTATATTTTTGGGGTGTTACAAGTGGCATTCTTGGGGGTTGTCCTATCAGCCCATAACACATAAGGTAGTTCTTCTGCCCATTTTCCTTTCTTGGATCCAAGCTTCTTCTTCAAGTTGTTGATGATGATCTTGTTGGATGATTCTGCTTGACCATTAGCTTGTGGGTGGACTGGTGTTGATGTTATCATCTTAATCCCCCAGCTGTCACAAAAGTTAGTAGTTCTACTCCCAATAAATTGGGATCCATTATCACAAACAATTTCAGAAGGGATACCAAATCTAGTAATAATATTTCTTTTAATAAAGGATATCACTTCTTTTTCTCTGACTTAAGCAAAGGCTTCAGCTTCTATCCACTTAGAGAAATAATCAGTCATGGCAAGCATGAACACCTTTCCTCCTGGTGCTTTTGGAAGTTTACCAACTATATCCATTCCCCATCTCATGAATGACCAAGAAGAGGATATAGGATGCAAGAGCTCTGCTGGTTGATGAAGGATATTACTATGTCTCTGACAAGGATCACACTTCTTGGCATAATCCACAGCATCCTTCTTCATTGTATGCCAATAGTATCCTGTCCTAAGGATCCTTGAGAACAATGGCCTGCCCCCAGTGTGGTTTCCACAATCTCCTTCATGAAAATCCTTTAGGACTTCTTGAATTTCAGGATCCTCTATGCACCTTAGGTATGGACCTGCAAGAGATTGTTTATATAACATGTTATTCAATATTGTAAATTGAGATACCTTGATTTTGAAAGCCCTGGGGTTTTCTCCTGTAGGAATCTCTCCATGTTGTTATATCTCATGATTGGAAGGATCCGTGATCCTGAACGAAACTGTGCACCATCACCAGGAACCATTTCAGAATCCTTTTCTATCTCCATAGTTATGTGATCCTCAATAGCAGGAGCCGAAATATGGATGATAGGGATCTTGATATCCTATGGAATTTTTAAGGATGATCCTAGGTTGGCCAATGCATCAGCTTCTGCATTTTCTTCTCTGGTTACCTGTATCAAACTAAAAGAAACAAAAGAGAGTGCCAATTCTTTGACTATCTCTAAATATTTGATTAGCTTTTCACCTTTAACAACATAAGATCCATTAAAGTGATTAGTAATTAATAGTGAATCTACATGTACCTCAAGATACCTGATCCTCATATGCTTGGAAATTTGCAAACCAGCTATCAAGGCTTCATATTCAGCCTCATTATTAGTAGTTTGAAACTCACAAGCTATGGAGTGGGGTATTATGTCCCCCTGTGGCGATTTTAGTAGTATTCCAAGTCCTGTTCCTTTGACTTTAGATGCTCCATCAGTGAAGAGTATCCAAGGATCCTTAGTCTCTTCAAGCTGCTGAACTTCTAACTCAGCTTCTCTTTGTAGATCACTACTGAAATCTGCCACAAAGTCAGCTAAGGCTTGGGATTTGATGGCAGTTCTTGGTTCATATCTTATATCATAAGCACTAAGCTTTACTGCCCATTTAGCCATCCTTCCTGACATTTCAGGTTTCCTGAGAACATTCTTAATTGGAAAATTAGTCTTGACAATAATGGCATGAGTTTCAAAATAATGTCTTAGTTTAGTAGATGCCATAATCAAAGCAAGTATAAGTTTTTCTAAATGTGAATACCTGGATTCAGCATCAAGCAAACTCTTACTTACATAATAGACAGGATGTTGTGTACCTTCGTGATCCTTAACAAGGACCGCACTTACTGCTTTAGAGGATACCACTAGATATAAGGATAATATATCCCCCTTCTCTGGTTTCATCAAGGCAGGAGCTGAGGATAGGTAATCCTTAAGGGCTTTGAGAGCATTTTCATGCTTTTCAGTCCACTCATATTTCTTGTTCTTTCTCAAAATGTCATAGAACTCCTTGCACTTTTCTGATGACTTTGATATGAACCCGTTCAAGGCTGCGATCCTCCCTGTCAACCTTTGCACATCCTTGGCATTGGCAGGAGATTTAATATTCACAATTGCCTTAATTTGCTCTGGACTTGCTTCAATGCCTCTTTTTGTTACCATATAACCTAGGAACTTGCCTGCTTTAACACCAAAGTGACACTTTGAAGGATTCAACTTCATATTGAATTTGTCAAGGATATTGAATGCTTCCTCCAGGTCTCTAAGGTGATCCTCAGCTCTCTTGGACTTAACCACCATGTCGTCTATATAGACTTCCATAGTGTGTCCAATTTGTTCCTTAAACATCATATTGACTAGCCTTTGATAAGTAGCACCTGCATTCCTTAGTCCAAATGGCATAGTAATATAACAATAGATACCAGTTGGGGTCATAAAGGCTGTATCCTATTAATCAGATGGTTCCATCTGAATTTGTTGAAATCCAGATGAAGCATCCATAAAAGTCAACAACTCATGACCCGCGGTAGCATCCACCATGGAGTCAATGTGGGGTAATGGGAAAGGATCCTTGGGACATGCCTTGTTTAAATCAGTGAAATCGACACATACCCTCCACTTTCCGTTTTTCTTTTGAACAACAACCACATTGGCTAACCATCTTGGATACTTAACCTCTCTAATCATACCTGCTCGGAGTAATTTGTCTACTTCCTCCTGGATAATGGCATTCCTCTCGGGTGCAAACTTTCTTCTCTTTTGATGAATGGGTTTGAATGACCTGTCAATACCAAGCTTATGAGTAATTATATCTTTAGAGATACCTGTCATGTCTTCATGCTTCCAGGCAAAGGTAGTTTTTCTCCTCTTAAGGAAGGATACTAGATCCTGTTCAATGTTGCTGAGGATCCCTGATCCTATGAAGACTTTGGATTCAGGATCATGAGGATCCATAAGGATATCTTTCACATCCTATTCTCTTGCCTCCAAGACATCTCTTGGAGGATACTTTAGTTGCCATTGCTCCCTTGGTCTTGAGGCTGGTTTCATTGATGAGGTATAGCAATTCTTTGCTTCCTGTTGGTCACTCTCAATCTTTATCACCCCCCATGGACTAGGAACCTTCACACATTGATGATATGTAGATGCAACTGCCTTCATGTCATGTATCCACGGCCTGCCAAGGATAACATTGCAACAGGATAAGCAATCTATTACACAAAATTTTTGATAAGAATGAAGTCCTTCAATGTAGATGGGAAGTTTAATGTCCCCCAATGTATTCTTGGTTTCTCCGCTAAATCCCACAAGAACTGAGGATCTTGGGACAATATCTGATTCAGGGATGTTCATTTTCTTGAGGACATCAAGCTGAATGATGTTCACCGAGCTTCCTCCATCGATTAGAATCCTGCGAACAAAATGGTTAGAAATGAACAAAGTAATGACAAGACCATCATGATGAGGATCCTGAACATCAACACGATCATCCTCATAAAAAGTTATGACTTTCTCCTGTGTGACAGTAGAGGTCCGGATGGGTCTGTTCCCATTATCCATCTTGGTCTCCTTGGCATGTCTTTTGGCTGCTGAAAAGGAAGTACCACAAATGTCTGATCCACCAGATATGAAGTTTATAACTTGTGCATCTGCCGGAGGAGCAGGAGCTCTTTCTGGAACCTTTTCAGGATCCTGGATCCTTGACTTTTTTCTTCCCAAAAGCTCCTTCAAGTGCCCCTTGCTTAACAAGTAACCGATTTCTTTTCTAAGTGCAATACATTCTTCAGTGAGATGTCCAAAATCCTCATGATATGCACACCATTTGGACTTGTCTTTTGTTGCAGCTGGTTTATCACTTTTCCTTGGCCACCTAGATTTCTCACCTAAATTCTGCATTGCAAGAATTAGTTCATTGTTATCAACAGAAAAACAATATTCAGAAATGGGAGGATAATCCTCATCATCCACTTCCTGTTCTACTGCATGCACGTTCTGGTTGTCAGACTTGTTGTAAGATTTGAACTTGTTGTTCCTGAAGTAGGATCCTTGCTTTTCCTGCTTCGAGGATCCTTCCAGTCTTTCCTGTATCCTTTTATCATCCTCTAGTCGGATGAATCTAAGGGCCCTGGTTCTTACTTCATTAAGATTCCTACATGGGGTCATGACAAGATCATCATAGAATAATGAATCCCTAAGCAAACCCATTTTAAAGGCTTCCACAGCCGTAGCTATATCCAGATTAGGAATGTCTAAGGATTCTTTACTAAACTTAGTGATGTAATCTCTAAGTGATTCATTTTGACCTTGTGTTACCCTATATAGATCACTAGTTAAACGTTCAAATTTTCTACTACATGAGAATTGGCTATTAAACAGATTAACTAGATTAGCAAATGAAGTAATAGAGTAAGGGGAAGACTTAGCAGCCATTTAAGAGCTGATCCTGTGAGTGTGGATCCAAAACCCTTGCATAGACATGCTTCTTTTAACCTCTCAGGAATTGGATTGATTTCCATCCTTTCTCTGTACTGAGCTACATGCTCTTCTGGATCCGTTGAACCGTTATACAACTTCATGGTTGGTATTTGGAACCTCTTGGGTATCTCAGCGTCACAAATAGGTGGTGCAAAACGAGATATCTTGTGGCTCCCATCTGCAATTTCAGGAATGGGCTTAACCACTCCTGGAACGCTGGATATCATATCCTTCAGATTCTGTAATTTCCTAGCCATAGCTTGATTGATACCTGTATCCTGCATAAAGCTATGGTTAGTGTTATAAGAATTATTCAAAATGTTACCTCCCGGAGGATTCGAGTTTGGAATTCCAGATGTGAATCCATATTGACGAGATTTTGGTATGACTGAAGGACCAGAAGAAGCAACGTTCTGCATTGGAATGAAGTCTCCTTGATGGACATCTGAACTTGAGGGCTGTACACTTCTTAAGAATCCCTGATCCTGAAAGATGTTGGATCCTTGATGTGCCGTGAATGGGGTCTTGGAGGATAATCCATGGATCCGTAAACCTGAGACGAGGATCCTTGAACCTGAAAGGAGGATCCTTGAACCTGAGAGGATCCTTGAACCTGAGAGGATCCTTGGACCTGAGAGGATCCTTGAACCTGAGAGGATCCTTGAACCTGAGAGGATCCTTGAACTGTGTGCGTCCCCATATATCCTCCTGAGCTAACGAAGGATCCCTGATGCTGGGAAGAGGATCCCGAAGGCTGAAAACAGGAACCTGAAGGCTAGAAGTGAGACCCTAAAGCCTGACTCATAGTTGTTGATCCATAACGCCTTCCCAATGGTCCACTCTGGTACTGGATGTCTGGAGCTGCAGATTGCAGGGAGGTTATAGCTGGAGTGTCGAAATCCAGTGATCTAGGTATCAGAGGAGAGTGATCCTCCCCTGATTTCTTCTGTTTCTTGATGTCACCAATCTCCCAGAGGATCCTTTCGTTGGTTTTATCCTGCTCTTGTATGTGATCCCACATCTGCAAAATCAAAGTAAAAAGATCACTGTTAGTAGGGTTAGAAGAAGCAGCAGACGTTGGTGGTTTTGAGAAAACGGGGTTCGGTTTCTTCGCAGGATTCTTAGCATTCTTCTGAGATCCAAAAGGTGGTGGAGGCAAATGTGGAACGCCCTGTGAAGAAGTGACTGCCGGCATAGAGCTTGAAGTGTTCTTTGCTGAAGAAGCCATATGGTTGAAGATAATGAACCGAAATGAACACAATGAACGAAATTTTTTCAGAAATGAAGCACCAATTGCCCCATGGTGGGCGCCAAACTGTTTTGGTCAAAACTCAGGCTAGGATAATGCAACCAAATCTTTGTTGTGAGGAACAAACTTGCAAATGAAATGAACAAGTGACACAAGGATTTATACGAGGAAAAAACCCTAGATCAAGAGTTGATCTCCGGCAAAAAAAACCTCGGGTGATGGAAACTACCGATCACCAACTATAATTAAACAAATGATTGTTACAACTCGGGATGATAACAAGCTTGTTACAAGGATCACTAGAGTGCAATGTGTATGAAATCGCCAAATGAACTGTTGAGAGCTTGCGAGAGTGTGAGTGTTAGCTAACTTAGCCAATTGTTCTAATTCAAGCTTGTTATCCCCTTTTAAAATTAGAAATAACTAGATAACTAACTATCCGCTAAATGTGCAAGCTTCCCACGATCTCCATAACGTTCACAAAGGCTATGCACGTGTGGAATATTTAAGCATATTCCCCTGGAATATCGGCAAGACCAAGTCCAATGCGTATACTCCTGCAAAACAAACTTAAACATAGTGAAGGAAACCGTTAGTATAAGGATAACAATAAGGATCCTGAATCCTGATCCTGCAACGTCTTCTGAGGATCCTTAATTCAAACAGAATTGAGGATCCGTGATCCTAGCAGTACTTGAGGATCCGTGATCCTTAGGTTTAGAAAATCTATCCCTAACAGTACCCAAATTCTTTTCTTGTGGAATCTTCAAATTCCATCAGTCCCTTGTTCTAATTCTTTTATCCGTCTTTTCATTCCTTCAGCATCATCCTTGATTGCTGTTTCCTGAACATTCTTCAGTTGTTCCCTTAAATCTAACTGTAGATTTAATCTAAGAGCACGAATTCGTCTTTGCTTTTCATGATATTTACGACTTAGGGCATCTGCTACTACATTTGCTTTTCCTTCGTGATATAAGATATCACAGTCATAGTCACTTAAAATTTCCATCCATCTCCTTTGCCTCATGTTCAATTCTTTTTGCCCAAATATGTACCTTAAACTTTTATGATCTGTATAGACAGTAAACTTACTTCTGTACAAATAATGTCTCCAAATCTTAAGGGAAAAAATTATTGCTCCTAATTCTAAGTCATGAGTTGTGTAATTTTCTTCGTGCTTTTTCAACTGCCTTGATGCATACGTAATTACCTTTTTGCGTTGCATTAGCACACATCCTAATCCTAGCTTAGAAGCATCGCAGTAAACTTCAAAAATCTTCTGCTCTATCGGGTAAGGCAAGAATTGGGGCATTTGTTAACTTATGCTTTAAAGTTCTAAAGGCTTCTTCTTGCTTAGGTCCCCATTCAAACTTAACTGTTTTACAAGTTAGCTTGGTTAATGGAACAACTATCTTAGAAAAGTCTTTGATGAAGCACCTATAATATCCAGCTAATCCTAGAAAACTTCTAACTTCAGTAGCTGATTGCGGAATCTTCCAGTTTGTGATCGCTTCTATCTTGGTAGGATCTACGTGAATACCTTCGTGATTCACCATGTGTCCTAAAAATTGCACCTCCTTGTTAGGGGATGATTTTCCAAAGATCAGTGATCCTCAATTACTGCCGGGCTTAGGGATCCTCAATTCTGTTTGAATTAGTGATCCTCAGAAAGTATTGTAGGATCAGGATCATGGATCATCATAGTGATCCTTGTACTAACGATTGTCTGCCTTGAATATGATGTTGTTTTGCAGGAGTACGAGCTTGGACTTGGTCTTGGCGATATTCCTGGAGCATATTCTCTATTTATTCCGCACGTGCATGACTGAAATGAACGTTATGGAGGTCGTGGAAGACTTGCATGAAATGCGGATAGTTAGTTACTTTAGATATTTTCTAAATTTAAAGGGGATAGCGAGCTAGATTAAGAGACTTGGCTATTTTTGGCTACACACACACACTCGTAACCGCTCTCATCAGCTCTTAACAGTTTACTTGGCGATTACACTCTCTTTTGCACATTACACTATAGTGATCCTTGTAACTAGCTCGCTATCATCCGAAGTTGTAATACATTTTCTGTTTAATTTGACTTGGTGATCGGTAGTTTCCATCACCCGAGGTTTTTTATGCCGGAGATCAACTCTTGATCAAGGGCTTTTTCCTCGTATAAATCATCGTGTCACTTGTTCATTACCTTTCTGAGTGATCCTTCATATTATTCATTGATTCAAGCATCACACCTCACAACAGAAAGTTTGGTTGGATTATCTTAGCTTGATTTTTGACCAAAACAGTTTGGCGCCAACCGTGAGGCAATTGGTGCTTCATTCCTAAGAAGATTCATATTTTTGTGGTCATTTCGGTTCACTACAACCAAGCAGATGGCTTCCTCAGCGAAGAACACTTCAAGTTCAATGCCAGCATTCAGTTCTTCACAAGGCATTCCACCTTTGCCTCCACCACCTTCTGGATCCTAGAAGAATGCTGAAAATGCTGCGAAGAGACAAACCCCCATTTTCCCAAAACCACCAACTTCTTCTGTTTCCTCTAATCCCTCTACTAATGATCTTTTTACTCTGATTTTGCAGATGAGAGATCGTATGCAAGAGCAGGACAAAACCAATGAAAGGATCCTCCGGGAGATTGGTGATATCAAGAAACAGAAGAAATCAGTGGAGGATTACTCTCCTCTGATGCCAAGGTCATTAAATTTTGACACTCCAGTTGTAACTACCCTACAATCGGCAGTTCCGGGCATCCAATATCAAAGTGGTCCATCAGAAAGGCATTATGGAACAACAACTATGAGTCAGGCATTTGGCTCCCACTTCCAGCCGCAAGGATCCTGTTCTCAGCCATCGGGATCCTCTTTTCAGCATCAAGGATCCTTCGTCAGCTCAGGAGGATATTTGGAAATGAATGCGGGTCAAGGATCCTCCCAGGTCCAAAGATCCTCCCAGGTTCAAGGATCCTCCCAGGTCCAAGGATTCTCTATGGTTCCAGGATCCTTTCAAGTTCAAGGATCCTCTCAGCCCCAAGGATCCTTTCAGGTTCAAGGATCCTCACAGGTTCAAGGATCCAACATCTTTCAGGATCAAGTATTCTTAAGAAGTATGCAGCCTCCAAGTTCGGATGTTCATCAAGGAGACTTCATACCAATGCAGACCATTGCTTCCTCTGGTCCTTCAATCATACCGGAACCCCGTCAATATGGATTCACATCTGGAATTCCAAACATGAATCCCATGGGAGGTAACACTTTTAACAATTCATATAACACTAACCATGGCTCTATGCAGGATACATGTATCAATCAGGCTATGGCTAAGGAGTTACAGAAGCTTAAGGATATGATATCCAGCATTCCAGGAGTGGTCAAGCCCATTCCTGAGATCGCAGATGGTAGCCATAGGATATCTCGCTTTGCACCACCCTTATGTGATGCTGAGATACCCAAAAGATTCCAGATACCATCCATGAAGTTGTATGATGGTTCAACGGATCCAGAGGAGCATGTAGCTCAATACAGGGAGAGGATGGAAATCAATCCAATTCCTGAGAGGTTAAAAGAAGCATGTCTATGCAAGGGATTTGGATCCACACTCACAGGATCCGCTCTTAAATGGCTGCTAAGTCTTCCCCCTTACTCTATTACTTCATTTGCTAATCTAGTTAATTTGTTTAATAGTCAATTCTCTTGTAGTAGGAAATTTGAACGATTAACTAGTGATCTTTATAGGATAACACAAGGTCAAAATGAGTCACTTAGAGACTACATCACTAAGTTTAGTAAAGAATCCTTAGATATCCCCAACCTGGATATTGCTACGGCTGTAGAAGCCTTTAAAATGGGATTGCTTAGGGATTCATTATTCTATGATGATCTTGTCGTGACCCCTTGCAGGAATCTTGATGAAGTAAGAACCAGGGCCCTAAGATTCATCCGGTTAGAGGATGATAAAAGGATCCAGGAAAGACTGACAGGATCCTCAAAACAGGAAAAGCAAGGATCCTACTTCAGGAACAACAAATCAAAGCCCTACAACAAGTCTGACAACCAGAACGTGCATGCAGTAGAACAGGAAGTGGATGATGAGGATTATCCTCCCATTTCTGAATATTGTTTTTCTGTTGATAACAATGAACTAATTCTTGCAATGCAGAATCTAGGTGAGAAAGCTAGGTGGCCAAGGAAAAGTGATAAACCAGCTGCTACAAAGGATAAGTCCAAGTGGTGTGCATATCATGAGGATTTTGGGCATCTCACTGAAGAGTGTATTGCACTTAGAAAGGAAATTGGTTACTTGTTAAGCAAGGGGCATTTGAAGGAGCTTTTGGGACGAAAGAAGTCAAGGATCAAGGATCCTGAAAGGATCCCGGAAAGGGCTCCTGCTCCTCCAGCAGATGCACAAGTTATAAACTTCATATCCGGTGGATCAGACATTTGTGCTACCTCCTTTTCAGCAGCCAAAAGACATGCTAAGGAAACCAAGATGGATAATGGAGACAGACCCATCCGGACTTCCATTGTTACCCAGGATAAAGTCATAACTTTTGATGAGGATGATCGTGTTGATGACCAGGATCCTCATCATGATGGTCTTGTTATTACCTTATTTATTTCTAACCATTTTGTACGCAGGATCCTGATAGATGGAGGAAGCTCAGTAAACATCATCCAGCTTGATGTCCTCAAGAAGATGAATATCCCGGAGTCTGATATTGGCCCAAGATCCTCAGTCCTTGTGGGATTCAGTGGAGAAACCAAGAACATATTGGGGGATGTGAAAGAAATCCTCATGGATCCTGATGATCTTGAATCCAAGATCTTCATAGGATCAGGGATCCTTAGCGACATTGAACAGGATCTAGTATCCTTCCTTAAAAGAAGGAAAACTACCTTTGCCTGGAAGCATGAAGATATGACAGGTATATCTAAGGATATAATTACTCATAAACTCGACATTGAGAGGTCATTCAAGCCAATTCATCAAAAAAGAAGGAAGTTTGCACCTGAAAGGAATGCTATTATCCAGGAAGAGGTAGATAAACTACTTCGTGCAGGTATGATAAGAGAGGTTAAGTATCTAAGATGGTTAGCCAATGTGGTGTTTGTTCAAAAGAAAAATGGAAAGTGGAGGGTATGTGTCGATTTCACTGATTTAAACAAGGCATGTCCCAAGGATCCTTTCCCATTACCCCACATTGACTCCATGGTGGATGCTACCGTGGGTCATGAGTTGTTGACTTTTATGGATGCTTCGTCTGGATTTCAACAAATTCAGATGGAACCATCTGATCAAGAGGATACAGCCTTTATGCCCAACTGGTATATATTGTTATATTGCTATGCCGTTTGGACTAAGGAATGCAGGTGCTACTTATCAAAGGCTAGTTAATATGATGTTCAAGGAACAAATTGGACACACTATGGAAGTCTATATAGATGACATGGTGGTTAAGTCCAAGAAAGCTGAGGATCACCTTAGAGACTTGGAGGAAGCCTTCGATATCCTTGACAAATTTAATATGAAACTAAATCCTTCCAAGTGTCATTTTGGTGTTAAAGCAGGTAAATTCTTAGGCTATATGGTGACAAAGAGGGGCATTGAAGCAAGTCCAGAGCAGATTAAGGCTATTGTGAATATCAAATGTCCTGCCAATGCCAAGGATGTGCAAAGATTAACAGGCAGGATCGCAGCCTTGAATAGGTTCATATCCAAATCCTCAGAAAAGTGCAAGGAATTCTATGACATCCTGAGGAAGAACAGGAAATTTGAATGGACTGAGAAGCATGAAAGTGCCCTCAAAGCTCTTAAGGATTACCTATCCTCAGCCCCTGCCTTGATGAAACCAGAAAAGGGAGATATATTATCCTTATACCTAGCAGTATCCTCAAAAGCAGTAAGTGCGGTCCTTGTTAAGGATCACGAAGGTACACAACATCCTGTCTATTATGTAAGTAAGAGTTTGCTTGATGCTGAATCCAGGTATTCACATTTAGAAAAACTTATCCTTGCATTAATTATGGCATCTACTAAATTAAGACATTATTTTGAAACTCATGCCATTATTGTTAAAACTAATTTCCTAATTAAGAATGTTCTCAGGAAACCTGAAATGTCAGGAAGGATGGCTAACTGGGCAGTGAAGCTTAGTGCTTATGACATAAGATATGAGCCTAGAACTGCCATTAAATCCCAGGCCTTAGCTGACTTTGTGGCAGATTTCAGTAGTGACTTGCAAAAGGAAGCTGAATTGGAAGTCCAACAGCTAGAAGAAACTAAGGATCCTTGGATACTCTTCACTGATGGTGCTTCTAATGTCAAAGGAACAGGGCTTGGAATACTACTAAAATCACCACAGGGGGACATAATACCCCACTCCATAGCTTGTGAATTTCAAACTACCAACAATGAGGCTGAATATGAAGCCTTGATAGCTGGTTTGCAAATCGCTAAGCATACGAGGATCAGGTATCTTGAGGTACATGTAGATTCACTATTAATTACTAATCACTTTAATGGATCCTATGCTGTTAAAGGTGAAAAGCTAATCAAATATTTAGAGATAGTCAAAGAATTGACACTCTCTTTTGTTTCCTTTAGTTTGACACAGGTACCAAGGGAAGAGAATGCAGAGGCTGATGCATTAGCTAATCTAGGATCATCCTTGAAGATCCCGGAGGATATTAAGATCCCAATTATCCATATCCTGACTCCTGCTATTGAGGATCATGTAGCCATGGAGATAGGAGAGGATTCTGCTATCGTCCCTAGTGATGATACTCAATCTCATTCAGGATCATGGATCCTCCCAATCATGAGATACATACAACATGGAGAGATTCCTACAGGAGAAAACCCTAGGGCTTTCAAAATCAAGGTATCTCAATTTACAATATTGAATAATATGTTGTATAAACGATCTCTTGCAGGACCATATCTAAGATGTATTGAGGATCCTAAAATCCAAGAAGTCCTAAAGGATTTCCATGAAGGAGATTGTGGAAACCACACTGGGGGCAGGGCATTATTCTCAAGGATCCTGAGGACAGGATACTATTGGCCTACTATGAAGAAGGATGCTGTGGAATATGCCAAGAAGTGTGATCCTTGTCAGAGACATAGTAATATCCTTCATCAACCAGCAGAGCTTTTGCATCCTATATCCTCTTCATGGCCATTTATGAGATGGGGAATGGATATAGTTGGTAAGCTTCCTAAGGCACCTGGTGGAAAAGTATTCATGCTTGCTATGACTGATTACTTCTCCAAGTGGATAGAGGCTGAAGCCTTTGCTCAAGTCAGAGAAAAAGAAGTTATATCCTTTATTAAAAGAAACATTATTACTAGATTTGGTATCCCTTTTGAAATTGTTTGTGATAATGGATCCCAATTTATTGGGAATAGAACTACTAACTTTTGTGACAACTGGGGGATTAAGATGATAACATCAACACCAGTCCACCCACAAGCTAATGGTCAGGCAGAATCATCCAACAAGATCATCATCAACAATTTGAAGAAAAAGCTTGGATCCAAGAAAGGAAAATGGGCGGAAGAACTACCTTATGTACTTTGGGCTGATAGGACAACTCCCAAGAATGCTGCTGGCCAAACCCCATTCTCTTTGGTATTTGGAGCAGAATCAGTGATCCCTACAGAGATGGTGGTTCCTACTGCAAGAACAAGCATTCGTGATCCTGAAGAAAATGCTGAAAACTTGATTCGAGATTTGGATACTATAGAAGAACTCAGGGATTTGGCAAGGATAAGGATGGCCAGTTATCAACAAAGGATGGCTGGAGCTTACAACAAGAATGTCAGGATCAGGAAATTCCAAGTTGGTGATATGGTATTAAGGAAAGCATTTCAGAATACCACCAATCCTGCTGATGGGAAGTTAGCACCAAAGTGGGAAGGCCCCTATTTGATTGAAGCTGAAGCTGGAAAGGGGGCATATCGTTTGCTAACAATGGAAGGTGATTTGCTACCAAGAGCTTGGAATGTTGTCCACTTGAAGAAATACTTCATGTAATAAGGATTCATGATCCTTAGCTAACAAGTATCCTTGAAGGATCCTTGCAGGACAGATGATCCTCATTCTGGTAATATTCCAATCTCAAACTATTTGATTCAATAATTATCTTATATAAGGATAAAGATCCTGCATCCTTTATCCTCCTTTCACTTGATTTTGAGTTTTGAAGGTCCAGGTATCCTTAACAAAGGATTGAGTATCCACAGGAGTATCCAGTTATTTGGGCTTGACCCCAGTTTCGGGCCTGTCCCCAGTTTCGCCAGTAGCGCATGATGATCCTGGTATAGTTCATGGCAATGGGACCAGTACTCATTTTAGGGGCTGACAATTTCTTTGTACTGGCTATATTCAGGATCCTACGTATAATGGTAGACGTACCATACATCCATTCCTAAGGTTTCTAAGGTTTTCACGTTAGCTAAGGTTTTGGCATTTTCATGTCACTAAGTTTGGATAGTCGCCAGTGAGGGCCATACTCCAGTTTACACACGATCCTTTGGGCTTGTCCCCAGTTATCCTTTGGGCTTGTCCCCAGTTATCCTTTGGGCTTGGTCCCAGTTATCCTTTGGGTTTGTACCCAGTATATTGGGCTTGTCCCCAGAATTGTTGGGCTTGTCCCCAGTTACTAACTTTTATCTTATATTGGCTTAGTCCCAAGTTGTATCCTATTTCAGGTTTTTGAAGCTAAACGACTAAGGATCCTTGATCCTTACCTTCTACTAAGGTTTGTCTTTTGGTTATTCTGATTATAAGTGTTAAAGGTTAGGATCCTAACTTGGATTCTCAGGTATGATCCTTGATCATTTTGATTTTATTCATTATTTATCTAAGTGACCCTTATCTTTTGACAACTGAACTTATGATCCTTAAACTACATTACTTTTCAGAACCTGTCGACTATAGGATATGTGATCCTTGATCATATCCTAAGCTTTTTCAGATTATTTATTAAATTTTTCTTCTTTACTTAATAAATTCAAACAAAATGTATATCACAACAATTGAAAAGTAAAGTATTCAGAAGGATAACAACACGGGAAATAGCCAAAAAGTTAAGATTTTATTTATTCACAAAACGTTGAACCCTTAAAGGTTGTCAAAATTGCCAACCCACGTTTTTACCACCAAAACGTGGCCCGTCCACATGGGTTGGCAAAGGGTGTCCATTGTTAACGGGTCTTAAGAGTGCAGGAAATAAAGACGGAAGGATAACAAGTGGCTTCATCCCCCAAACAGAGGATCCATCCACCACCCATTATCCTACCTACTGTCCAAGGATCCATGATCCTCAACCCTAGAAACTATTGTCTAAGTTATTACAGACAAAGATTGTTTCAAAACATCATTAAACCAAAAAAACCCCCTACCAAACTATAAAAAATGGGCTCCGGCCACGTCTAGAAATATCCATCATCGCCCATTTCAGGAACTCAAACCTTGGCTGCATCACCACCAGCATCATCAGCATCAGCATGATCCTTTCCACTTCCACTCGCCTCGATTGCCAAGACCTCACCAGCCTCTTCTTCGTCATCCAGCCCAGCCAATCTAGCCTTCAGCCCTCTATGTCCCAGTTGCTCTTGTCAAAGTCAGGATCCAGAGCTTCTTGGGCCATCTGTAACTGGGTTTTGTACATAGCAATGGCAGCGGAGACTTTAGCATCATTTGTGATCTCATTCTTCTCCTGATCAGCAGTGATATGACCCAGGACAAGTTCCCTCTTCACCAGATTGACATCGTTTTCGAGGGAGGCAATCTTTTGATCCTTGGCCAGCATGATCTTTTGGAGGTCCAAACACTTCAGCTCAACCTCTTCAACATTGCCTACGTAGTCCTCGATTTCAGCAAATTTCTGCAAGAAGACAATGTAAAGTTTAGGATCAAATGATCCTCAAGTGGGCAGGATAATTAAGCTAAGTCAGTGATCCTTACCTCAGCAAAGTATTCAAGGAACTGGTGGCGGATTAGAGGCAAGCCTTCTAGATTGTCAGCCTTAGAGGCTTTCCTCTTCTTTCCCTTGGAGGTGGTAGGCTTGGGGATGGCAGTACTTGGGCTAGCAGCAGCCTTCTTCCTTCCAGATCTGGGACCAACAGTGGTGAGATTGGTGACACTGAAACGAGTAGCAGACTTCGATGATTTTCCAGCACCTACACATCCAAAACAGATAAGTATCCTTATTTCATTCTAATTTAAACATTTACTTATGCACAAAATGGGATACTTACTTGACATTGTAACAGAGCCTGAGGATACTTCTTGAGAATCCTGGGTGTTTGCTTGAAATGTTCTTATTGCAGGATCAAGCCTCCGGAAAGCAGCAAGCCTTTCCTTCGTTGCAGGTGTTGTGATAATATGTGAAACAGTAATAGCTGCATAAAAGAAACAAAAAAGGATGTTAGTGATCCTCAAGGGGGACAGGGCATCCTATGATCCTTCTATAAGGATCCTCTATCCTACCATGAGTAACCCATTTTCTTGGAAGATCCTTCCCATCAGGGATGGAATCCCTTCTGACAAAGAAGAATCGCCTCTTCCAGTTAGTGTCATTCTTAGTGGTTTTGAAGATGGGGTGTTCTTCACCGGGTTTGTGTTTGAAAAGATATCAATCCTTTCTTTGGTTGCAGGTGACTGAATGATATGAGAGACAGAGATAGCTGCAAAACAGAAAAGGGTCAGTTATCCTCAACAGAAACAGGGTTATCATATGATCCTTCTATAAGGATCATCTATCCTACCATGGGTGGTCCACTTTCTAGGGAGATCCTTCCCATCCGGGATAGAATCCCTCCTAACGAAGAAGAAACGCCTTTTCCAGTTGGTATCATTTTTTGTGGTCTTGAGGATTGGGTGTGCATCACCAGGTTTATGTTTGAATAAGTAGCGGTGTGAACCATGGCTCACAAGGTTATACAGTTCAGCCAGTTCCGACATCCCTAACTCTATGCCTTCCTGCTCAATGATGTTCTCTAGGGTATATAAAACCCTCCACATCATTGGCATGGCCTGAATGTAGCACATGCCGGTGAGAGAAAAGAAGGATTCAGTGAAGGCGGGGAAAGGATAGGAGTATCCTATCAGGAATTGGGTGGTCGGAAAAGCAACCCAAGTCTCAGAGATGAAGTCGCTTTTGGCAGTAGGGTCAAAAGGCTTGAAGACGGTATTCGCCGGAAAATAGTGGCAAATCCGGTCAATCTCCGGATCGGTGAAGCTGCAGAGTTCTTTCGAAAGATTTTTGATAATCCCTTGGCTTTTTAAGGGGCTATCTTTCTGGTGATCCTTGGCGGGGGAGGATCGTAGCTTCATTGTAATCTAAAGATTTTGATAAAGATCAGAATAAGAAGATGAAGAAAGAAAGAGAAGAGAAATACCTGATCGGTCTTGGGATGAGGATTTAAAGGGAGTAACGCACAAATTTAAATGCCAATCGATCCTTATCTCTAATCTCAAATTTATAATGATGGTTCTGCAGGATGTCATGTCGCTGACGTATGATCAGCAATGGCTAGTTCGATTCTAATGGCTATATATCCGTTAGTCAGTTGCAGATAAGATCAAAAAATATAACTCGTTAATTTACATTTTACTCCTCATATTTTTTGGGGCAATTGTTAGGGGTGGATTTTCCAATCCTAAGGATCACGGATCCTGAAGTACTGCCAGGATCACGGATTCTCAATTTTGTTTGAATTAAGGATCCTCAGAAGGTGTTGCAGGATCAGGATCTAGGATCCTCATTGTTATCCTTACACTAACGGTTGTCTTCATTGTATGTGAGCTTGTTTTGCAGGAGTATATGCATTGGACTTGGTCTTACCGATATTCTTGGGGAATATGCCCTCAATATTCCGCACGTGCATGGCTTGGTGACCGTTTTAGAAGTCGTGGGGAGCTTGCACATTTAGCGGATAGTTAGTTATTTAGGTTATTTCTATTTTTAAAAGGGGATAACAAGCTTGAGTTAGAACGATTGGCTAATTTAGCAAATACACACACACACTCGAAACAGCTCTCAACAGTTCATTTGGCGATTTCATACACATTGCACTCTAGTGATCCTTGTAACAAGCTTTTTATAATCCCGAGTTGTAAAGATCATTTGTTTAATTATAGTTGGTGATCAGTAGTTTCCATCACCCGAGGTTTTTTATGCCGGAGATCAACTCTTGATCAAGGGATTTTTCCTCGTATAAATCCTTGTGTCACTTGTTCATTTCATTTGCAAGATATTCATACATTTGTTCATTGTTTCAAGCATCATTCCTCACAACAAAAGATTTGGTTGCATTATCTTACCCTGATTTTTGACTAAAACAGGAGGGAAAGCTGGTAAATTCTTAGGTTATATGGTGACTGTTAGGGATGGATTTTCACATCTTATGGATCACTGATCCTCAAGTGCAGCCAGGATCACGGATCCTCAGTCCAGTTTGAATTAAGGATCCTCAGAAGACGTTGCAGGAATAAGGATCCAAGATCCTCATTATGATCCTTATACTAACAATTGTTTCCATTATGTTTGAATTTGTTTTGCAGGAGTATACGAGTGGGACTTGGTATAACCGAGATTCTAGGGGAATATGCTCCATCATTCTGCACGTGCATGGCCTTTCTAACCGTTATGGAGGGCGTGGGAAGCTAGCATGATTTGCGGACTGTTAGTTAGCTTAGCTTATTTCTATTTTTATAAGGGGATAACAAGCTTGATTAGTGATAGTTAGCAACACTTAGCAATTTTACTTCAACACACTCGAGCTCTCAAACACTCTCGGCAATTACACACTTTTTTGCACTATAGTGATTCTTGTACCAAGCTTGTTATCATCCCGATTTGTACACTTCATTTGTTTAATATAGTTGGTGATCGGTAGTTTCCATCACCCGAGGTTTTTTATGCCGGAGATCATACATTGATCAAGGGCTTTTTTCTTGTATAAATCCTTGTGTTCATTATTCATTTCATTCATTCATTGTTTATTCATTCATTCATTTAAACAAGCATCACACCTCACAAAATCAGATTTGGTTACATTGTCATTGTGTGATTTTTGACCAAAACAGTTTGGCGCCCACAGTGGGGCAATTGGTGCTTCAATTCTGAAACTTTCATTCATTTCGTTCATTTATGTTCATTACCTTTAATCACATGGCTTCTCAGGTAAAAAACACTTCAAACTCCATGCCGGCGATTACTTCTTCACAGGGCATTCCACCTTTGCCTCTTGCACCTTCTGGATCCCAGAAGAATGCTGGAATGCTCCGAAGAAACAATCCTCCGTTTTCTCAAAACCAGCTACTGTTGCTTCTTCTGGTCCTACTAATAATGATCTTTATTCTTTGATTTTGCAGATGAAGGATTACATGCAGTAGCAGGACAGAACTAATGACAGGATCCTTCGAGAAATTGATGAAATCAAGAAATTGAAGAGATCAGCGGAGGATCACTCTCCATTGATGCCTAGATCACTGAATTTTGATTCTCCAGTCATAACTACCCAGCACTCCACAGCATCAGGCATTCAATATCAAGGTGGATCATCGAGTATACGCTATGGATCATCGGCAATGACACAGACTCAAGGATCCTTCTTCAGTTCTGGAGGATATATGGGAACTCACTCAGTTCAAGGATCCTACACTCAGTATCTAGGATTCTCATCCCAGGGTCAAGGATCCTCATTCCAGGGTCAAGGATCCTCATCCCAAGGTCAAGGATCCTCATCTCAGGTTCACGGATCCATGGATTATCCTCCAAGACCCCCAGCTTCGATGAATCAAGGATCCAACATCTTTCAGGATCAAGGATCCTTAAGAAATGTACAACCCAGAAGTTCAGAAGTTCACTTGGGAGACTTCATGCCAATGCAGACTATTGCTTCATCTGGTCCCTCAATCATGCCAGAGTCACATCAATATGGATTCACATAAGGAATTCCACCCTTGAATCCATCAGGAGGTAACACTTTGAATACTACCTATAATACTAACCATGGCTTTATGTAGGATACATGAATCAATCAAGCTATGGCTAGGGAGTTACAAAAGATCAAGGATATAATATCCAGTGTTCCAGGAATAGTGATGCCCATTCCTGAGATTCCAGATGGGAGTCATAGGGTATCTCGTTTTGCACCACCTATTTGTGATGAAGAGATGCCAAAGAGGTTTCAAGCACCAAACATGAAGCTCTATGATGGTTCAACTGATCTAGAGGAGCATGTAGCTCAATACAGGGAGAGAATGGAGATCAATCCCATTCCTAAAAGGTTGAAAGAAGCTTGTCTATGCAAGGGTTTCAGAACCACACTGACAGGATCAACTCTTAAATGGCTGCTAAGTCTTCCTCCTTACTCTATTACTTCATTTGCTAATCTAGTTAATTTGTTTAATAGCCAATTCTCATGTAGTAGAAGGTTTAAACATTTAACTAGTGATCTATATAGGGTAACACAAGGTCAAAATGAATCACTTAGAGATTACATAACCAAATTCAGTACGGAATCCTTAGAAATTCCTAACTTAGATATTGCAACGGCTGTAGAAGCCTTCAAAATGGGTTTGCTTAAGGATTCACAATTCTATGATGATCTCGTTATGACACCTTGCAGGAACCTTGATGAAGTAAGAACCAGGGCCCTTAGATTCATCCGTTTAGAGGATGATAAAAGGATCCAGGAGAGACTTTCAGGATCCTCAAAACAGGAAAAACAAGGATCCTATTACAAGAACAACAAATCCAAACCTTACAACAAGTTTGATAGTCAAAATGTGCATACAATGGAGCAAGAAGAGGATGATGAAGATTACCCATCCATTTCTGATTATTGTTTTGCTGTTGATAACAATGAACTAATCCTTGCCATGCAGAATTTAGGTGAAAAAGCTAGATGGCCTAGAAAGAATGATAAGCCAGCTGCTACAAAGGATAAATCCAAGTGGTGTGCCTATCATGAAGATTTTGGTCATCTCACTGATGAATGTATAACACTCAGGAAAGAGATTGGTTACTTGTTGAGCAAAGGATATTTGAAGGAGCTATTGGGAAGAAAAAAGTCAAGGATCCAGGATCCTGAAAAAGTTCCAGAAAGAGCTCCTGCTCCACCAGCTGATGCCCAAATTATCAACTTTATCTCCGGTGGATCGGATATATGTGGAACTTCATTTTCAACAGCCAAAAGGCATGCTAAGGAGACAAAGATGGAAAATGGAGATAGACATATTCGAACCTCAATCCTTTCACAGGAGAAAGTCATATCCTTTGATGAGGATGATCGTGTGGATATTCAGGATCCTCATCACGATGGTCTTGTTATTACTTTGTTTATATCTAACCATTTTGTTCGCAGGATTCTCATAGATGGAGGAAGCTCAGTGAACATTATTCAGCTTGATGTCCTCAAAAAGATGAACATTCCTGAGTCAGAAATTATACCAAGATCGTCGGTTCTTGTAGGATTCAGTAGAGAAACCAAGAATACATTGGGGGACATCAAACTTTCAATATACATAGAGGGGGCTAATTCTTTTCAAAAATTGTGGTATAGATTGCTTATCCTGTTGCAATGTTATCCTTGGCAGGCCATGGATACACGACATGAAGACAGTTCCATCAAAATATCATCAATGTGTCAAACTCCCTACTCCATAGGGTGTGGTGAAGATTGAAAGCGACCAACAAGAGGCTAAAAATTGTTATACTTCATCGATGAAGCCAGCCTCAAGACCTAGGGAGCAATAGCAATTAAAGTATCCTCCAAGAGAAGTCCTGGAGGCAAGAGAACAAGATGTGAAGGATATCCTGCTGGATCCTCAGGATCCTGAATCCAAAATTTTTATAGGATCCGGGATCCTCAATGACAGCAGGATCTAGTATCCTTTCTAAAGAGGAGAAAAGCTACCTTTGCCTGTTAACATGAGGATATGACTGGTATTTCTAAAGATGTTATTACTCATAAACTTGGCATTGACAGGTCATTCAAGCCCATACATCAAAAAAGGAGAAAGTTTGCACCTGAAAGGAATGCCATTATCTAGGAAGAGGTAGATAAACTGCTCAGAGAAGGTATGATTAGAGAGGTTAAGTATCCAAGATGGTTAGCCAATGTGGTTGTTGTTCAAAAGAAAAATGGAAAGTGGAGGGTATGTGTCGATTTTACTGATTTAAATAAGGCATGTCCCAAGGATCCTTTCCCATTACCCCACATTGACTCCATGGTGGATGCTACAGCAGGTCATGAGTTGTTAACTTTTATGGATGCTTCATCTGGATTCCAACAAATTCAGATGGAACCATCTGATCAAGAGGATACAACCTTTATGACCCCTACTGGTGTCTATTGCTATATTGCTATGCCATTTGGACTAAGAAATGCAGGTGCTACATACCAAAGGCTACTTAATATGATGTTCAAAGAACAAATTGGACACACAATGGAAGTCTATATAGATGACATGGTGGTCAAGTCCAAGAAAGCTGAGTATCACCTTGGAGATTTGGAGGAAGCATTCAATATCCTTGACAAATTCAATATGAAATTGAATCATTCCAAGTGCCACTTTGGTGTGAAAGCTGGCAAGTTTCTAGGGTATATGGTGACAAAAAGAAGCATAGAGGCAAGTCCAGAGCAAATCAAGGCAATTGTGAACATCAAGTCTCCTGCCAATGCTAAGGATGTTCAAAGATTGACAGGGAGGATCGCAGCCTTGAACAGGTTCATCTCAAAATCATCAGAGAAATGCAAAGAATTCTATGACATTTTGAGAAAGAACAAGAAATTTGAGTGGACTGAAAAGCATGAAAATGCTCTCAAGGCCCTTAAGGATTACCTATCCTCAGCCCCAGCCTTAATGAAACCAGAAAAAGGGGATATATTATCCTTATATTTAGCAGTATCTTCTAAGGCAGTAAGTGCAGTCCTTGTTAAGGATCATGAAGGTACACAACATCCTGTATGTTATGTAAGTAAAAGTTTGCTTGATGCCGAATCCAGGTATTCTCATTTAGAAAAACTTATCCTTGCTTTAATGATGACATCTACTAAACTACGCCATTATTTTGAAACTCATGCTATTATTGTTAAAACTAACTTTCCAATTAAGAATGTTCTTAGGAAACCTGAAATGTCAGGAAGGATGGCTAAATGGGTAGTAAAACTTAGTGCCTATGATATAAGATATGAGCCAAGAACTGCCATTAAATCCCAGGCCTTGGCTGACTTTGTGGCAGATTTCAGTAGTGATCTACAAAGGGAAGCTGAGTTAGAAGTTCAACAGCTTGAAGAGACTAAGGATCCTTGGATACTCTTCTCAGATGGAGCCTCTAATATCAAAGGAACTGGACTAGGCATACTACTAAAATCACCACAGGGGGACATAATACCCCACTCAATTGCTTGTGAGTTCCAAACTACTAATAATGAGGCTGAGTATGAAGCCTTAATAGCTGGTTTGCAAATTGTCAAGCATATGAGGATCAGGTATCTTGAGGTACATGTAGATTCATTATTAATTACTAACCACTTTAATGGTTCTTATGCTGTTAAAGGTGAAAGACTAATCAAATATCTAGAGATAGTCAAGAAATTGGCAGACTCTTTTGCTTCTTTTAGTTTGACACAGATACCCAGGGAAGAAAATGAAGAAGCTGATGCTTTAGCCAACCTTGGATCATCATTAAAGATTCCAGAGGATATTAAAATTCCCATCATACACATTTTAGCTCATGCTATTGAGGATCACACAGTTATGGAAATAGTGGAGGATTCTGCAATCATACCTAGTGATGACTCACAATCAAATTCAGGATCATGGATCCTTCCAATCTTAAGATATATACAACATGGAGAGATCCCTACCGGAGAAAATCCTAGAGCTTTCAAAGTCAAGGTATCTCAATTTACAATATTAAATAACATGTTATATAAGCGATCTCTTGCAGGTCCATATCTAAGATGCATCGAGGATCCTGAAATCCAAGAAGTCCTAAAGGATTTTCATGAAGGAGATTGTGGAAACCACACTGGGGGCAGAGCACTGTTTTCAAGGATCCTTAGAACAGGATATTACTGGCCTACCATGAAGAAGGATACTGTGGATTATGCAAAGAAATGTGATGCTTGTCAAAGATATAGCAATATCCTTCATCAACCAGCAGAGCTCCTACATCCTATATCCTCTTCTTGGCCATTCATGAGATGGGGAATAGATATAGTTGGTAAACTCCCAAAAGCACCAGGAGGAAAAGTGTTTATGCTTGCCATGACCGATTACTTTTCCAAATGGATAGAAGCTGAAGCATTTGCTCAAGTCAGAGAAAAAGAAGTGATATCCTTTATTAAAAGAAACATTATTACCAGATTTGGTATTCCTTCTGAAATTGTTTGTGATAATGGATCCCAATTTATTGGGAGTAGAACTACTAACTTTTGTGACAGTTGGGGGATTAAGATGATAACATCAACACCAGTCCACCCACAAGCTAATGGTCAGGCAGAATCATCCAACAAGATCATCATCAACAACTTGAAGAAAAAGCTTGGATCCAAGAAAGGGAAATGGGCAAAAGAGCTACCTTATGTGTTATGGGCTGATAGAACAACTCCCAAGAATGCCACTGGTCAGACTCCATTCTCCTTAGTGTTTGGAGCTGAATCAGTGATCCCTACAGAAATGGTGGTTCCTACTGCTAGAACAAGCATCCGCGATCCTGAAGGGAATGTTGAAAACTTGGTTCAAGACTTGGATACTGTTTTGGTCAAAAATCAAGCAATGATAATGCAACCAAACTTTCTGTTGTGAGGTATGATGCTTGAATTGATGAACAATAATAAGGATCACTTTGAAATGTAATGAACAAGTGACACGAAGATTTATATGAGGAAAAAGCCCTTGATCAATGAATGATCTCCGGCATAAAAAAACCTCGGGTGATGGAAACTACCGATCACCAACTCCAATTAAACAATAAATGTAATACAACTTCGGAGGATAGCGAGCTAAGTACAAGGATCACTATAGTGTATTGTGTGAAAAAGTGTGTTATCGCCAAGTGAGTTAACAAGAGCTGGTGAGAGCAGTGTGTGTAGCCAAAAATAGCCAAGTGTTTTCTAATTAGCTCGCTACCCCTTTAAAAATGGAAAATATCTACTCTAACTAACATTCTGCAAATGGTGCAAGTCTTCCACGACTCCATAACGTCCACTTCTGGCCAAGCACGTGCGGAATAAACATAGAATATGCTCCAGGAATATCGCCAAGACCAAGTCCAAGTTGATACTCCTGCAAAACAATTTCGAATTCAAAGTAGACAACCGTTAGTACAAGGATCCTTACGATGATCCATGATCCTGATCCTGCAACACTTCTGAGGATCACTACTTCAGACAGAATTGAGGATCACTAAACCCAACAGTAAATGAGGATCACTGATCATTTAGAAATCCACCCCTAACAATTGCCCCCAAAATATAAGGAGTAATTATGTAAATAAATGAGTTATATTTTGTTCTTATCCGCAATTAACCAACGGATAACTAGCCGTTATAATCGGACTAGCCGTTGCGAACATGACGTCACTGAGGTGACTATCCTGCAGAATCATCATGATAAATAGGAGTTAGAGATAGGGATCATTTCACATTTAAATTCAAGAGAACTCCCTTTAAATTCACATCCGACGATTAAGCAGGTATTTCTCTTCCTCTTCTTCCTTTACGTTTTCTTTCTCCGCTCCTTCTTTCTTTACCCTCTTCGAAACCAAGATGATGCTAAGATCCTCACCAGCCAAGGATCATAAGAAGGACAGTCCTCTCAAGAGCCAGGGGATCATCAAAGATTCACCGAAAGAAAGATGTTGCTTCTCTGACCCACAAATAGACAGAATCCGGCATTGCTTCCCGGCGAACACCACTTTCAAATCGTTTGATCCCACTGTTCTGAGTGATTACGTTTCTGAAACTTGGGTAGCTTTCCCAGTCACTCCTTTCTCAATAGGATACTCGTATCCTTTCCCTGAATTCACCCAATCCTTTTTCTCCCTCACCGACATCTCCAATATTCAAGTTATGCCAATGATCTGGAGGGTCTTATATACCCTTGAAAGGATCATTGAGCAAGAAGGAATAAACCTGGGAATGTCGGAATTGGCCGAGATGTATGATCTCACAACATTCGGATCCCTCCGATATTTATTCAAGCGTAAACCCGGAGAAGAACATCCCATCTTTAAAGCTATTAAGAATGATACCAATTGGAAACGGCGGTTCTTCTTTGTCAGAAGGGATTCTATCCCGGATGGAAAGGATCTGCCAAGGAAGTGGAGCACTCATGGTAGGATAGAGGATCCTTAGAAGGATCACTGAGTAAGCTCAATTCTGATGATGATTACTAATATGCTTCTGTTTCTTTTGTACAGCCATCACTATTTCACATATTATACCCTCACCTGCCACTGAGGGGAGACTTGCTGCTTTCAGAAAACTTGATCCTGCAACAAGATCATTCAAAACAAACACCCAGGATTCACAGGAAGTATCCTCAGGTTCTGTTACTATGTCAAGTAAGTATCCTGTACTTTTTATATTTAAATGTTTGAATGGATAGTTAAAAAGAAATAGGATAAGAATACTTATCTGTTTTGAATGTGTAGGCGCTGGAAAGTCATCAAAATCTGCATCCAAATTCAGTGTCACTGAGCTTGACACCGTCCGATCCAAGAGAAGGTCTGCTGCTAGCCCCTCCGTTGTAATCCCCAAAGCTACCACTTCAAAGGGAAGAGGTGGAAAGAAGAGAAAAACCTCTGAAGCTGACAACCTCCAAGGCTTACCTCTGATTCGTCATCAATTCCTCGAGTACTTCAATGATGTAAGGATCACTGACTCGGTTTAATTACCCTATCCACTTGAGGATCACCTGATCCTAATCTTTGCTTTGTCTTTATTGTAGAAATTTTCGGAGATCGAGGACTATGTTGGGAATGTTGAACAGCTAGAGGAGAAACACTCTGACCTCCAAAAAGTAGCCATGCTCAAAGACCTCAAGATCGCTTCCCTTGAAAAGGATCTCAACGATGCCAAAGCTCAAACAGCTGCCATTCTGATCAACTTTGATTATGAGAAGAGCGAGATCATGGAGGATGCTAAGGTCTCCGCTGCCATTGCCATGTACAAGACCAAGCTACAGATGGCTCAATAAGCCCAGGATCCCGCATTTGATAGGAGCAGCTGGGACATGGAAGGCTGGAAGGCCAGGCTGGCTGAGTTGGAGGATGATGATGAGGCTGACGAGGTCCTGGAAATCGAGGCTAATGGTAGTGGCAAGGATCATGCGAAGGATACTGGAGCTGGAGGGGATGGTGATGCTGCGAAGGCATAGGCTGCAGGAATGGGCGATGAAGGACATTTCTAGACGTAGTCGGAACCCATTTTTTTAGTTTGGTTATGGTTTTTATTCTGATGATGTTTTGATGAACAATGGTTGGTCTGTACTTAAACAATAGTAATTAGGGTTGAGGATCATCGATGATCCTTTGAACAATAGGTAGGATAATAGGTGGTGGATGGATCCTCTGTTTGGGGGATGAAGCCACTTGTTATCCTTCCGTCTTTAATTTCCTGCACTTGTTAGACCTATGAACAATGGACACCCTTTGCCAACCCATGTGGACGGGCCACGTTTTGCTGGTAGAAACGTGGGTTGGCAATTTTGACAACCTTAAAAGGGTTTAAGCTTTTGTGAATAAAATAACCTTAACTTTTTGGCTTATCCTGTGTTGATATGCTTGTTAGTATTTTATTTTCTAACTGTTGTGTTGTTCAATTTGTTTAAACTTATCAAGTAAAGAAAGAATTTAAGAAATATCCTCAAAAATTTTTAGGATATGATCAAGAATCACATATCCTATAATCGATAAGTTCTGAAAAGTAATATAGTTTAAGGATCACAAGTTCAGTTGTCAAAGGATAAGGGTCATTCAAATAAATAATGAATAAAATCAAAATAGTTAAGGATCATACCTGAGAATCCAAGTTAGGATCCTATCTTTTAACACTTAATATCAGGATAACCCAGAAGACAAACCTTAGTAAAAGGTAAGGATCAAGGATCCTTGGTCATTTATCTCCAAAACCCTGAAATAAGGTACAACTTGGGACTAAGCCAACATAAGATAAGAGTTAGTAACTGGGGACAAGCCCAACAATTCTGGGGACAAGCCCAATATACTGGGGACAAGCCCAAAGGATAACTGGGGACAAGCCCAAAGGATAACTGGGGACAAGCCCAAATGATCGTATGTAAACTGGAGTATGGCCCTCACTGGCGACTATCCAAACTTAGTGACATGAACATGCCAAAACCTTAGATAACGTGAAAACGTTAGAAACCTTAGGAACGGATGTATGGTACGTCTACCATTATACGTAGGATCCTGAATATAGCCAGTACAATGAAATTGTCAGCCCCTAAAGCGAGTACTGGTCCCATTGCCATGAACTATACCAGGATCATCGTGTGCTACTGGCGAAACTGGGGTCAGGCCCAAACTGGGGACTAGCCCAAATAACTGGGGTCAAGCCCAAATAACTGGGGTCAAGCCGAAATAACTGGATACTTCTGTGGATGCTCAATCCTTAGTTAAGGATACCTGAACCTTCAAAACTCAGAACCAAGTGAAAAGAGGATAAAGGATACAGGATCCTTATCCTTACATAAGATAATAAAAAATGAAATAGTTAGAGATTAGAATAT
Organism: Helianthus tuberosus; assembly: GCA_030545235.1. Taxonomy (NCBI): domain Eukaryota; kingdom Viridiplantae; phylum Streptophyta; class Magnoliopsida; order Asterales; family Asteraceae; genus Helianthus; species Helianthus tuberosus. The sequence goes on from CM060429.1 coordinate 147,204,611, forward strand.
TACCAGAATGAGGATCATCTGTTCTGTAAGGATCCTTCAAGGATAGTAATCAAGTAAGGATCATGGATCCTTGTTACATAAAGTATTTCTTCAAGTGGACAGCATTCCAAGCTCTTGGTAGCAAATTACCTTCCATTGTTAGCAATCGATATGCCCCCTTTCCTGCCTCAGCTTCAATCAAGTAAGGGCCTTCCCACTTTGGTGCCAACTTTCCATCAGAAGGATTGGTGGTATTCTGAAATGCTTTTCTTAGCACCATATCACCAACTTGGAATTTCCTAATCCTGACATTTTTGTTGTAAGCTCCAGCCATCCTTTGTTGATAACTGGCCATCCTTATCCTTGCCAAGTCCCTGATTTCCTCTATAGTATCCAGGTCTTGAACCAAGTTTTCAGCATTTTCTTTAGGATCACGAATGCTTGTTCTTGCGGTTGGAACCACCATCTCTGTAGGGATCACTGATTCTGCCCCAAATACCAAAGAAAATGGAGTTTGGCCTGTAGCATTCTTGGGAGTTGTCCTATCAGCCCAAAGCACATAAGGTAGTTCTTCTGCCCATTTTCCTTTCTTGGATCCAAGCTTTTTTTTTTTCAAATTGTTGATGATAATCTTGTTGGATGATTCTGCCTGACCATTAGCTTGTGGGTGGACTGGTGTTGATGTTATCATCTTAATCCCCCAGCTGCCACAAAAGTTAGTAGTTCTATTCCCAATAAATTGGGATCCTTTATCACAAATAATCTCAGAAGGGATACCAAATCTAGTAATAATGTTTCTTTTAATGAAGGATATAACTTCCTTTTCTCTGACTTGGGCAAAGGCTTCAGCCTCTATCCACTTAGAGAAGTAATCAGTCTTAGCAAGCATGAATACTTTTCCACCAGGTGCCTTAGGAAGCTTTCCAACTATATCCATTCCCCATCCCATGAATGCCAAGAAGAGGATATAGGATGCAAGAGCTTTGCTGGTTGGTGAAGGATATTACTATGCCTCTGACAAGGATCACATTTCTTGGCATACTCCACAGCATCCTTCTTCATAGTGGGCCAATAGTATCCTGTCCTCAGGATCCTTGAGAACAATGCTCTGCCCCCAGTGTGATTTCCACAATCTCCTTCATGGAAATCCTTTAGGACTTCTTGGATTTCAGGATCCTCAGTGCATCTTAAATATGGTCCTGCAAGAGATCGTTTGTACAACATATTATTAAATATTGTAAATTGAGATACCTTGAATTTGAAAGCCTTAGGGTTTTCTCCTGTAGGAATCTCTCCATGTTGTATGTATCTCATGATTGGAAGGATCCATGATCCTGAATGAGACTGAGTATCACCACCAGGGATGATTGCAGAATCCTCTCTTATCTCCATAGCTACATGATCCTCAATAGCCGGGGTCATGATATGGATAATAGGGATCTTGATATCCTCCGGGATCTTCAAGGATGATCCTAAATTGGCTAATGCATCTGCCTCTGCATTCTCTTCCCTTGGTACCTGTGTCAAACTAAAGGATACAAAAGAAAGTGCCAATTTTTTGACTATCTCCAAATATTTGATTAGCTTTTCACCTTTAACAGCATAGGATCCATTAAAGTGATTAGTGATTGTTATGGGTGGAATTCTGAGCCCATATCCTGGAAAGTATCTTGATTTATATCTTGGTTATATAGTATTTGTTTACATCCGGGATGCTGATTCAGGATATTGGTAACATCCTGAATGGTATCCTCAGGATTACTAACGGATCATGTGCAGGTACGTGGGTTAGAAGCTAGCAACGTTCACAAGGACTCATTCCGCGAAAGACTCGGTCCAAGTTGTTCAAGGAAAGACGTTAAGCCCGCTTTATTTGGTTCCAAACGGCTATTTATGGAATATTCGGGAGCATCCCTTATTTATAGGAATTTTAGTTTCTAATTTGTAACTATAAATAGATGGGTATACCAGATCGAATAGGACACCACGTGAACACTCGCTACACTCGCTCTCTAGCAATTTACACTTTCATACAAAAGCATTGTAACACTTAGCGATCTGGTCTATATCCTGCACTGTATCCTGACGTTTGAAGCAATAAGAAGAACAAGGCAGCTGCGATTGTCAGCTCCCGAGGTTTTATGCCGGCGATCTAGATTGATCAAGGGCTTTCCTCGTACATCTCGTGTCATTTACTTTACTTTTTGCTCATAGTTTGATCATAGATACAGCTCAATATCCTGAGCCGTATCCCGAATACTGATTTTCTAAATAACTTAACCAGCATATTTTCAACACACTTCCTAGCACGCTACCTCACTTTACTAATTTGATCACTTAATTGCTTCGGTAATTTTTGACCAAAACAGTGATCAGTAAAGAATCTACATGTACCTCAAGATACATGATCCTCATATGCTTTGCAATTTGCAAACCAGCTATCAAGGCTTCATACTCAGCCTCATTGTTGGTAGTTTGAAATTCACGAGCTATGGAGTGGGGTATTATGTCCCCCCTGTGGCGATTTTAGTAGTATTCCAAGCCCTGTTCCGTTTACATTGGAGGATCCATCAGTGAACAGTACCCAAGGATCCTTGGTTTCTTCAAGCTGTTGGACTTCTAATTCAGCCTCCTTTTGCAAATCACTACTAAAATCTGCCACAAAGTCAGCTAAGGCTTGGGATTTGATGGCAGTCCTTGGTTCATATCTTATATCATATGCACTTAGCTTCACTGCCCACTTAGCCATCCTTCCTGACATTTCAGGTTTCCCGAGAGCATTCTTAATTGGAAAATTAGTCCTAACAATAATGGCATGAGTCTCAAAATAATGTCTTAATTTAGTGGATGCCATAATTAATGCAAGGATAAGTTTTTCTAAATGTGAATACCTGGATTCAGCATCAAGTAAGCTCTTACTTACATAATAAACAGGATGTTGTGTACCTTGGTGATCCTTAACAAGGACCGCACTTACTGCTTTTGAGGATACCGCCAAATATAAGGATAGCACATCTCCTTTTTCTGGTTTCATCAAGGCTGGGGCTGAGGATAGGTAATCTTTAAGAGCTCTGAGGGCACCTTCATGCTTCTCAGTCCATTCAAATTTCTTGTTTTTCCTCAGGATATCGTAGAATTCCTTACACTTTTATAAGGATTTGGATATGAATCTGTTCAAGGCCGCGATCCTGCCCGTTAATCTTTGCACATCCTTAGCATTGGTAGAAGATTTGATATTTACAATAGCCTTGATTTGCTCTGGACTTGCTTCAATGCCCCTCTTTGTCACCGTATATCCTAAGAATTTACCTGCCTTAACACCAAAATGACACTTAGAAGGATTTAGTTTCATATTAAATTTATCAAGGATATTGAATGCTTCCTCCAAGTCTTTAAGGTGATCCTCAGCTTTCTTGGACTTAACCACCATGTCATCAATATAGACTTCCATAGTGTGTCCAATTTGTTCCTTGAACATCATATTAACTAGCCTTTGATAAGTGGCACCTGCATTCCTTAATCCAAACGGCATAGCAATATAACAGTATATACCAGTTGGGGTCATAAAGGCTATATCCTCTTGATCAGATGGTTCCATCTGAATTTGTTGAAATCCAGATGAAGCATCCATAAAATTTAACAACTCATGACCCGCGGTAGCATCCACCATGGAGTCAATGTGGGGTAATGGGAAAGGATCCTTGGGACATGCCTTGTTTAAATCTGTAAAATCGACACATACCCTCCACTTTCCATTTTTCTTTTGAACAACAACCACATTGGCTAACCATTTTGGATACTTGACCTCTCTAATCATACCTGCCCGAAGTAGTTTATCTACCTCTTCCTGGATAATGGCATTCCTTTCAGGTGCAAATTTCCTCCTCTTTTGATGAATTGGCTTAAATGACCTGTCAATGCCAAGTTTATGAGTTATTATATCTTTAGATATACCTGTCATATCCTCATGTTTCCAGGCAAATGTGGTTTTCCTTCTTTTGAGGAAGGATACTAGCTCCTGTTCAATATCGCTAAGGATCCCCGATCCTATGAAGATCTTGGATTCAGGATCATCAGGATCTATGAGGATTTCTTTCAAATCCTGTTCTCTCGCCTCCAAGACATCTCTTGAAGGATACTTTAATTGCTATTGCTCCCTTGGTCTTGAGGCTGGCTTCATTGATGAGGTATAGCAATTTTTAGCTTCCTGTTGATCACTCTTAATTTTCACCACTCCCCAAGGACTTGGAAGCTTTACACATTGATGATAGGTGGATGGGACTGCCTTCATGTCATGTATCCATGGCCTGCCAAGGATAACATTACAGCAAGATAAGCAATCAATAACACAAAACTTCTGATAAGAATGCAATCCTTCGATATAGATTGGGAGTTTGATGTCCCCCAATGTATTCTTAGTTTCTCCACTGAAGCCCACAAGCACCGAGGATCTTGGGATAATACCAGACTCTGGGATATTCATCTTCTTGAGGACATCAAGCTGGATGATGTTTACAGAGCTTCCTCCATCTATCAGGATCCTGCGAACAAAGTGGTTAGAAATAAACAATGTAATCACAAGACCATCATGATGAGGATCCTGCACGTCAACACGATCATCCTCATCAAAGGTTATGACTTTATCCTGGGTGACAACGGAGGTCCGAATGGGTCTGTCTCCACTATCCATCTTGGTTTCCTTAGCGTGTCTCTTTGCTGCTGAAAAGGATGTACCACAAATGTCTGATCCACCGGATATGAAATTTATGACTTGTGCATCTGCTGGAGGAGAAGGAGCCCTTTCCGGGATCCCTTCAGGATCCTGGATCCTTGACTTCTTTCGACCCAAGAGTTCCTTCAAATTCCCCTTGCTCAACAAGTAACCAATTTCCTTTCTCAGTGCAATACACTCTTCAGTGAGATGCCCAAAATCCTCATGATATGCACACCACTTGGACTTATCCTTTGTAGCAGCTGGTTTATCATTCTTTCTTGGCCACCTAGCTTTCTCACCTAGATTCTGCATTGCAAGGATTAGTTCATTGTTATCAACAGAAAAACAGTATTCAGAAATAGGAGGATAATCTTCATCATCCTCTTCTTGTTCCACTGAATGCACATTCTGATTGTCAGACTTATTGTAGAACTTGGATTTGTTGTTCCTGAAGTAGGATCCTTGTTTCTCCTGTTTTGTGGATCCTGCTAGTCTATCTTGGATCCTTTTGTCATCCTCTAGGCGGATGAACCTAAGGGCCCTGGTTCTTACTTCATCAAGATTCCTGCAAGGTGTCATTACAAGATCATCATAGAATAATGAATCCCTAAGTAATCCCATTTTAAAGGCTTCTACAGCCGTAGCAATATCCAAGTTAGGAATATCCAAGGATTCTTTACTAAACTTAGTGATATAATCTCTAAGTAATTCATTTTGACCTTGTGTTACCCTATATAGATCACTAGTTAATCGTTCAAACTTTCTACTACAAGAGAATTGACTATTAAACAAATTAACTAGATTAGCAAATGAAGTAATAGAGTAAGGGGGAAGACTTAGCAGCCATTTAAGAGCAGATCCTGTAAGTGTGGATCCAAATCCCTTGCATAGACATGCTTCTTTTAACCTTTCAGGAATTGGATTGATCTCCATCCTCTCCCTGTATTGAGCTACATGCTCCTCTGGATCCGTCGAACCATCATACAGTTTCATGGATGGTATCTGGAATCTTTTGGGTATCTCAGCATCACATAAGGGTGGTGCAAAATGAGATATCTTATGGCTACCATCTGCAATTTCAGGAATGGGTTTAACCACTCCTGGAACACTGGATATCATATCCTTGAGCTTCTGTAACTCCCTGGCCATAGCCTGATTGATACCTGTATCCTGCATTAAGCCATGGTTAGTGTTGTATAAATTATTGAAAGTGTTACCTCCCACAGGATTCGTGTTTTGAATCCCAGATGTGTATCCATATTGACGAGACTCTGGCATGATTGTAGGACCAGAGGGAGCAATGGTCTGCATTGGTATGAAGTCTCCTTGATGAACGTCCGAGTTCTGAGGCTGCATACTTCTCAAGAATCCTTGATCCTGAAGAACGTTGGATCCTTGAAGTTGAGATGATCCTTGAACCTGAAAGGATCCTGGAACCAGAGAGGATCCTGGGACAAGGGAGGATCCTAGCATCGGGAAGGATCCTTGGACCTGGCAGGATCCTTGGACCTGGGAGGATCCTTGGACCTGGGAGGATCCTTGAACTGCATGCATTCCTAAATATCCTCCTGACGTGAAGTATCCCTGATGCTGAGAAGAGGATCCTGACGGTTGAGAAGAGAATCCTTGAGGCTGAAAGTGAGAGCCAAATGCCTGACTCATAGTTGCTGTTCCATAACGCCTTCCTGGTAATTCACCCAAGTATTGCACATCCGGAATCGCTAAGTGTTGGGAAGTTATGACTGGAGTGTCAAAGTTTAGCGATCTTGGCATCAGAGGAGCGTGATCCTCCACTGACTTCTTCTGTTTCTTGATCTCATCGATCTCCCGAAGGATCGTTTCGTTGGTTTTGTCCTGCTCTTGTGCATGATTCGTCATCTGCAAAATCAGAGTGTAAAGATCATTAGTAGTAGGATTAGTTGAAACAGAAGAAGTTGGTGGTTTTTGGAAAATGGGGGTTAGTTTCTTCGCAGCATTCTCAGCATTCTTCTGGGATCCAGAAGGTGGTGGAGGCAAAGGAGGAACGCCTTGTGAAGAACTGAATGACGGCATCAAGTTTGAAGTATTCTTCGCTGAGGAAGCCATCTGCTTGGTTGTAACGAACCGAAATGACCACGAAAACACGAATCTCTTTAGGAATGAAGCACCAATTGCCCCACGGTGGGCGCCAAACTGTTTTGGTCAAAAATCAAGCAATGATAATGCAACCAAACTTTCTCTTGTGAGGTATGATGCTTGAATTGATGAACAATAATAAGGATCACTTTGAAATGTAATGAACAAGTGACACGAAGATTTATACGAGGAAAAAGCCCTTGATCAATGAATGATCTCCGGCATAAAAAACCTCGGGTGATGGAAACTACCGATCACCAACTCCAATTAAACAAGAAATGTAATACAACGTTGGATGATAGCGAGCTAAGTACAAGGATCACTATAGTGTATTGTGTGAAAAAGTGTGTAATCGCCAAGTGAGTTAACAAGAGCTGGTGAGAGCAGTTGTACGAGTGTGTGTGTAGCCAAAAATAGCCAAGTGTTTTCTAATTACCTCGCTACCCCTTTAAAAATGGAAAATATCTACTCTAACTAACATTCCGCAAATGGTGTAAGTCCTCCACGACTCCATAACGTCCACTTCTGGCCAAGCACGTGCGGAATAAACATAGAATATGCTCCAGGAATATCGCCAAGACCAAGTCCAAGTTGATACTCCTGCAAAACAATTTCGAATTCAAAGTAGACAACCGTTAGTACAAGGATCCTTACGATGATCCATGATCCTGATCCTGCAACACTTCTGAGGATCACTGCTTCAGACAGAATTGAGGATCACTAAACCCAACAGTAAATGAGGATCACTGATCATTTAGAAATTCACCCCTAACAGATACCATAGAAGAACTCAGGGATTTGGCAAGGATAAGATTGGCTAGCTACCAACAAAGGATGGCTGCAGTCTATAACAAGAATGTAAGGATCAGAAAGTTTCAAGTTGGTGATATGGTATTGAGGAAAACATTCCAAAATACCACAAATCCTGCTGATGGCAAGTTAGCACCAAAGTGGGAAGGCCCCTATCTTATTGAAGCTGAGACAGGAAAGGGGGCATATCGATTATTAACAACGGAAGGTGATCTGCTACCAAGAGCTTGGAATGTTGTCCATTTGAAAAGATACTTCATGTAAGAAGGATCCAGGATCCTTAGTAACCCTCATATCCGGTATACATTAAGGATCCTCAGAGGATATATGATCCTCATTCTGGTAATGATTTGATTCTAATTTACCTTATCCTTTAATTTATTTAATTACAAGGAGAAGGATCCAGAATCCTTTATCCTTTTCACTAAAGTTCTGAGTTTTGGAGAAGTTCATATATCCTTGACAAAGGATCGAGTATCCACAGAAGTCTCCTAAGTTTTATGGGTTTATCCCCAGTTTTTAGGCTTGTCCCCAGTTTAAGGTATCTACTACCTTCTATGAATCAGGTTCTAACACCTTCGCCAGTAGCGCACGATTATCCTGGTACAGTTAAAGGCAATGGGACCAGTACCCGCTATAGGGGCTGACAATTTCATTGTACTGGCTGTATTCAGGATCCTAAGTATAATGGTAGACGTACCATACATCCGTTCCTAAGGTTACTAACATTTTCACGTTAGCTAAGGTTTTGGCATCTTCATGTCACTAAGTTGGGATAGTCGCCAGTTTGGGCCATACTCCAGTTTACCCAAGATCCTTTGGGCTTGTCCCCAGTTTTTGGGCTTGTCCCCAGTTATTGGGCTTGTCCCCGGTATATTGGGCTTGTCCCCGGACATTAACTCTTTCATTTACAAATTGGCTTAGTCCCAAGTTATCTCGTATTTCAGGTTTCTAAAGCTAAACAGTTAAGGATCCTGGATCCTAATTTCTTAAAAGGATTGTTTTTTGGTTATCATAATCATAAACATCAAGGATTTAGGATCCTAACTTGGATTCTCTGGTATGATCCTTATTTACCCTAACTTTATTCTTGATTTATCTATGTTACTGTTTTGGTAAAAAATCAAGCAAGGATAATGCAACCAAATCTTTTGTTGTGAGGTGTGATGCTTGAATCTATGAACAACTTGCAAATCAAATAAAGAGGTGACACAAGGATTTATACGAGGAAAAAGCCCTTGATCAAGAGTTGATCTCCGGCACAAAAAACCTCGGGTGATGGAAACTACCGATCACCAACTAAGATTAATCAAAGGTTGTTACAACTCGGGATGATAACAAGCTTGTTACAAGAATCACTAGTGTGCAAAAGTGTTAAAGTGTATGAAATCGCCAAGTGAACTATCGAGAGCTGTTCGAGAGTGTGTGTGTTTGCCAAATTAGCCAAGTGTTCGAACTCAAGCTTGTTATCCCCTATTTAAAATTAGAAATAACTAAACTAACTATCCGCTAATCACGCTGGCTTCCCACGATCTCCATAACGTTCACAAGGGCCAAGCATGTGCGGAATATTGAGGGAACATGCTCCACGAATATAGGCAAGACCAAGTCCATGCACATACTCCTGCAAAACAAGCTTACGCATAATGAAGACAATCGTTAGTATAAGGATAACAATAAGGATCCTGAATCCTGATCCCGCAACATCTACTGAGGATCCTTAGTTTAAACAGAATTTATGATCCTGGCAGTACTTGAGGATCCATGATCCTTAGGATTGGAAAATCCTCCCCTAACAGTTACCCTTATACTTTGACAACAGGATCTATGATCCTAAAATTTTATCACTTTTTAAACTTTTCAATTATAGGATATTTGATCCTTGATCATATCCTAAACTTTTTGGCTTAAACTAATTTCTATACTTTCATTATTAACTTGTAAGTTCAAAGCAATATGCAATAATAACTGAAAGGTAAATAGACACAGAATGAACAACACAAGATAGCCAAAAGATTAAAGTTTTATTTATTTATCAAAAGTTAAACCCTTTAAAGGTTGTCAAAATTGCCTACCCCAAGCATCTACCAGCAAAACGTGGCCCGTCCGCTGGGGTAGGCAAAGGGTGTCCATATTAACAAGGTCTTAGTGCAGGAATAAAAGGGCGGCAGGATAACAGTGGTTTCATCCCCCAAACAGAGGATCCATCCACCATCCATTATCCTACCTATTGTCTGAAGGATCCATGATCCTTAAACCTAAATACTATTGTTTAAGTACAGACCAGCATTGTTTAAAAACACCAACAAACAAAAACCATTATACCATAAAAAATGGGCTCCGACCGCGTCTAGATAAATCCATCATCGCCCATTTCTGCAGCCTACGCCTTCGCTGCATCATCACCACCAGCTGCCCCTTCCACAGGATCCTTCACCCCACTGCTTCCAGCCTCCAATTCCAAGACCTCCTCAGCTTCCTCTTCATCGTCCAGCTCCGCCAGCTTCAGCTTCCAAGCCTCCTGATTCCAGGCAGACCTGTCAAAAGAAGGATCCTCTGCCTCCTTTGCCATTTGAAGCTTGATCTTGAGCATGGCTATTGTAGCAGAGAGCTTTGCCCCTTCCATCACCTCCTCCTTCTCCTGCTGAGCTGTGATCTGGGTCAGGACCAACTCCTTCTTCGCCAGATTAAGATCCTTCTCAAGGGAGGAGATCTTTTTGTCTTTGGCTAGGAACAACTGCTGGAAGTCAAGGTTCTTCTGTTCAGCCTCTGCCAGATTGTTGTCAAGGAGCATTTGGATCTCAGCAAATTTCTGCATAAAACAAGCACATGGTCAGGATCCGTTATCCTCAGAAAAGGAAGATCAAACTTAAGGATCCAGGATCCTTACCTCGGAGACGTACTCCTCAAACTGGTGTTGGATGAGAGGGAGGACTTCAAGGGGTTTAGAAGCTTTTCTTTTCTTTCCACCCTTGCCCTTCGTGCTGGCACCCTTAGGATTTGGGATGCTAGGACTGGCAGCAAGTTATTTCTTGATGGACATGGAGGAAGCAAAAGCGTCAAGGTCACTGACATTGAACCTGGAAGCTGATCTTGAAGATTTTCCAGCGCCTACAAATGCCAAACAACAGATAAGTGTTCATATTTTTCATTCATTTTAACATTTATTCATTTATACATATATTCAAATACTTACTCGACATGGTGAAGGAACCGGAGGATGCTTCTTCTGAATCCTTTGTTTTAGCTTGAAATGTCCTCACAGTAGGGTCAAGCCTCCAGAAGGCAGCAAGTCTTTCTTTTGTTGCAGGGGAATCTTGAATATGAGAAATTGAGATAGCTGCAAGAACAGAAAGAAGGATCAGTTATCCTTAAAAGAAACAGAGTCCTACTATGATCCTTGTCTAAGGATCCCATATCCTACCCTGGGTGATCCACTTTTTGGGGAGATCCTTCCCACTTGGGATTGAGTCCCTCCTCACAAAGAAGAACCGGTTTTTCCAATGGGTATCATTTTTGGTGGTTTTAAGGATTGGATGAGGCTGACCAGGTTTATGCTTGAACAAGAAACGGTGTGAACCATGGCTAACAAGGTTATATAACTCACTTAACTCTGGCATTCCTATTTCTATACCTTCCTGCTCGATGATGTTCTCAAGGGTATAAAGAACTCTCCACATCATGGGCATGGCTTGTATGTAGCACATACCCGTGAGTGTGAAGAAGGATTGTGTAAAAGCAGGGAAAGGATAAGAAAACCCTATCAGGAAAGGGGTGGCAGGAAAAGAAACCCAGGTGTCAGAAACACAGTCACTCTTCATTGAAGAGTCAAAAGATCTGAAGACAGCCTCCGCCGAGAAGCAATGACGAATCCGATCAATCTCGGGATTGGTAAAACGGCAGAGTTCTAGTGAAGGGTTTTTAGTAACGCCTTGACTCTTCAAAGGACTATCCTTCTTAGGATTCTTGGCTGGTGAGGATCGGAGAACCATCTTAGTCATGGATGCTCGGAGAAAGGAGGATCGGAATAGAAGAATTTAGAGAGAAGGAAAGAGAGAATACTTGTTTGTTCTCTGGATGAAGATTTAAAGGAGTGGAATGTTCGAATTTAAACACATCTTGATCCTTATCTCTAACTCTGAATTTATAATGATGAATTTGCAGGTAGTCATGACGCTGACGTCAGGTTGCAACGGCTAGTCCGATTATAACGGCTATATTTACGTTAACAAATTCGTTGGCGATAAGGCAGAAAATATGACTCATTTAGTTATATTTAATTCCTCATATTTTGGGGTTTAGGGATGGATTTTCACATCTTATGGATCACGGATCCTCAAGTACAGCCAGGATCACGGATCCTCAGTCTAGTTTGAATTAAGGATCCTCAGAAGACGTTGCAGGAATAAGGATCCAGGATCCTCATTATGATCCTTATACTAACAATTGTTTCCATTATGTTTGAATTTGTTTTGCATGAGTATACGAGTGGGACTTGGTATAACCGAGATTCTAGGGGAATATGCTCCATCATTCTGCACGTGCATGGCCTTTGTGACCGTTATGGAGGTCGTGGGAAGCTAGCATGATTTGCGGATTGTTAGTTAGCTTATTTCTATTTTATAAGAGGATAACAAGCTCGATTAGTGACTGTTAGCAACACTTAGCAATTTTACTACAACACACTCGAGCTCTCAAACACTCTCGGCAATTACACACTTTTTTGCACTATAGTGATTCTTGTACCAAGCTTGTTATCATCCGGATTTGTACACTTCATTTGTTTAATATAGTTGGTGATCGGTAGTTTCCATCACCCGAGGTTTTTTATGTCGGAGATCATACATTGATCAAGGGCTTTTTCCTCGTATAAATCCTTGTGTTCATTATTCATTTCATTCATTTTTTATTCATTCATTCATTTAACCAAGCATCACACCTCACAAAATCAGAATTGGTTACATTGTCATTGTGTGATTTTTGACCAAAACAGTGACAGAAAGAGGGATAGAGGCAAGACCAGAACAAATCAAGGCCATTGTGAACATTAAGTCTCCTGCCAATGCTAAGGATGTGCAAAGATTGACAGGAAGGATTGCAGCCTTGAACAGATTCATCTCAAAGTTATCAAAGAAACGCAAAGAATTCTATGACATTTTGAGAAAGAACAAAAAGTTTGAGTGGACTGAAAAGCACGAGAATGCCCTCAAGGCCCTTAAGGATTACCTATCCTCAGCTCTAGCTTTAATGAAACTAGAAAATGGAGAAACATTATCCTTATATCTTGCTGTTTCTACTAAAGCAGAAAGTGCGGTCCTTGTTAAGGATCATGAAGGTACTCAACATCCAGTATACTATGTAAGTAAAAGTCTACTTGATGCTGAGTCCAGGTATTCTCATTTAGAGAAACTTATTCTTGCTTTAATCATGACATCTACTAAATTACGTCATTATTTTGAGACTCATCCTATTATTGTTAAGACTAACTTTCCTATCAAGAATGTTCTCAGGAAACCTGAAATGTCAAGAAGAATGGCAAAGTCGGCAGTCAAACTTAGTGCATATGATATCAAATATGAACCAAGAACTGCCATTAAATCTCAAGCTTTGGCTGACTTTGTGGCTGATTTCAGTAGTGATCTACAAAGGGAAGCTGAATTGGAAGTTCAACAACTTGAAGAGACTAAAGATCCTTGGATACTCTTCACAGATGGGGCTTCAAATGTCAAGGGAACTGGACTAGGCATACTACTAATATCGCCACAGGGGGATATTATACCCCACTCAATTGCTTGTGAGTTTCAAACTACTAATAATGAGGCTGAGTATAAGGCCTTAATAGCTGGTTTGCAAATTGCCAAGCACATGAGGATCAGGTATCTTGAGGTACATGTAGATTCTTTGTTAATTACTAACCACTATAATGCTTCTTATGCTGTCAAAGGTGAAAGACTAATCAAATATCTAGAGATAGTCAAGAAATTGGCAGACTCTTTTGCTTCTTTTAGTTTGACACAGGTACCCAGAGAAGAAAATGCAGAAGCTGATGCTTTAGCCAACCTTGGATCATCATTGAAGATTCCAGAGAATGTTAAGATTCCTATTATCCATATCTTAGCCCCTGCTATTGAGGATCACACAGCCATGGAGATAGTGGAGGATTCTGCAATCATACCTAGTGACGGTGCACAATCAAGTTCAGGATCATGGATCCTTCCAATCCTGAGATATATACAACATGGAGAGATTCCTGCTGGAGAAAATCCTAGAGCTTTCAAAGTCAAGGTATCTAAATTTACAATACTAAATAATATCTTATATAAAAGATCTCTTGCAGGTCCATATCTAAGATGCATCGAGGATCTAGAAATTCAAGAAGTTCTGAAGGATTTTCATGAAGGAGATTGTGGTAACCACACTGGGGGCAGAGCACTATTCTCAAGGATCCTTAGAACAGGATATTATTGGCCTACCATAAAGAAGGATGCTGTGGAATATGCAAAGAAATGTGATGCTTGTCAAAGACATAGCAATATCCTTCATCAACCAGCGGAGCTTTTGCATCCTATATCCTCTTCCTGTCCATTCATGAGATGGGGAATGGATATAGCTGGCAAACTTCTTAAGGCACCAGGAGGAAAAGTGTTTATGCTTGCTATGACTGGTTACTTTTCCAAGTGGATAGAAGCTGAGGCCTTTGCACAAGTTAGGGAAAAAGAAGTTACATCCTTTATCAAAAGAAACATCATTACTAGATGTCACACCCCGAAATTATCAGAGCATTGGCGTGACTGGACTGGACTGGTATCTTCATTGCACAGCGGAAGCAAATAAGCTAAGTCTTTTAGAAAATGAACGCCCACTAAGTACTCGACTCCACATGGCTCTCCTATTCCAACCGTGCCTTGTCTTAAAACTGTAACCTGAGAAAGAAACATGCGAGAAAAATCAACATAAAGTTGAGCGAGTTCATAGTTTGTTTGTAAAAGATTTGAAATAAATCTTTTGAGTTGTGAAAGGTTTGAAATAAATCCTTGGAATTGTGAAAGATTTGATATAAATCTTCGGAATAACCGGTTTTTGAAATAGTATTGAGAAAATGAATTTGAAAACCATTTTCTTGCAAAGTTATATGGAAACGTTGTGTTTGTAACACGTTATGTTCATAAAACCATGTTTTGTAATGTTCGTAAAATCATCAATGCCCACCCGGACCTTGACCCGCATAATCCTATGCCTTAAATTTTGTATAAAACATGGTATTTAATTTGTATGAACAAGTATGTTTCGTAAGTATAAAATCCCTGGTATGTAGCAAATAAGGGGACTTGTGATCACCAATGGTTTGCAAGGCCACTGATATATGTGAAGTGCAAATAGGGAGACTCAAACCTAGCAGATTTATGCCACGGCGTTAGTATGTGGACAAAGTCACCCCGAGGTCCGTTTCTAGTTTGGCCTGGGGCTGGGCTCGCTACACCCAGATAGATCTACCGCTCCTGTCCCTCGGTCCCGACATGAGGACTAATGGCCTCATATTGCTCCTACCCACTCACATGATCTGAGTAATAAACCTCCTTACGCTAACCATACCGTGTATAAAGTAAATCCCTAGTCACCCTGACCAGCTCCCTGGTCACCCTGGCCAGAATCATTCCTATTTCGAAAATAAGCATTTGTTTTGTAAAAACCGGTATGTTTAGTATAACCTTTCGTAAATCAATTGCGTTCCTCGAAATCCCTTCGTAATATGATTTAAAGATACGAGTTTTGCGTTTGTTCTAAACTTTGTTTGTTTTTGCAAAACGTGCATGTCTTTCCACCCCGAAAACGTTTACAAAAATTGTAAATCAGTAAAAAGTAGGGTTATGAACTCACCTGAACATTCTTGTGCAAAGCGAGCTAATTACGACTTCGTGATGTCGTTTCCAAGATGAGACTCGCTAGCGTGCATTCTACAATATTCCTAACACGGAATATCTAATAAGTTTCTAAACAAAAGTGGTAACTAGTCTACGTGTCACCGAGCTCTACCGAATCGTTAATCGAACGATTCGAGTAAGTTATTAACTTAATGAAAATAATTAAGTTATACTTGTTAAGTCTCATTTAATGTCAGTAGCAGTTTAATAAGTCTTGAAAAAGACTTAGTTTCCGAGAGACTTAAAATAAATATTTATATAAAAATATAAATATATCGTTGTAGGTGTGTTAGCCGTCTCGAGTAGTCG
Source organism: Helianthus tuberosus (assembly GCA_030545235.1). Taxonomy (NCBI): domain Eukaryota; kingdom Viridiplantae; phylum Streptophyta; class Magnoliopsida; order Asterales; family Asteraceae; genus Helianthus; species Helianthus tuberosus. The sequence goes on from CM060429.1 coordinate 147,220,460, forward strand.
TACGTGTATAAAAGAATATTTCTATGAAAATCTCATATAACAAACTCGTATAATATATCGCGTTTCGTATGAAAATAATATATAATAACTTGTATTATATATATCATGTCTTGTGTATATTTGCCGAAAATATACGTATATGCCGTCTAGGCGTATAAAATAAATATGAAGAGTTATATTTATTTTATAAAGAAATCGTCGAGTTGTTTTGTTTTGAAAATAAATATAAACCATATTTATTTATTTTGTAAAAGATTTCGCGTTGTACGACATTCAGAATAAATATATACCTATATTTATTTTAGTAACACAATTGTAGTGTCGTTTGAAATACGAAATAAATATACGTGTCGTGTTTAAGGGTTTTTCTCGAAAAACGGGCAGAGTTTCCTCTATTTTGGACGGCCCTGACAACTAAGTGTCGTCGCTTTATTTTCAAAAATTCAACACAATTTAATCAAGATTCAACTATGTGCAAACTTGTCAAATATATAACGAATGTAATTTATAATTAGTCGGTTTCGAGAGCTCGTTTTCACGTGATACGTTAAAAGTATAAAACACGAAATAGTAACGCCGTTAAAATCTTTACCACTTCTTCGAGTCGAAAGTCGAGCTGGCCGAGTCAACTCGCTGAGTTGACTGAGTTTGACTGAGTTGAGTTGACTCGCTTCGCTAACTGAGTTGACTCGGTTGACCGAGTCGATCGAACCGGGTCACAAACCCGAACCTAGCCGTGGACCCATTGGCTGCCTTTGACTGTTTGACCTGGACCGAGTCCTGTTGAATGTCCTGACCGAGCCTGATCCCGTAACCAATCTGAACCCAATCAATCGGAGTTTGAACCGAATATTGTCAGCAACAACAAAATCACTTCCATTCTTCGAGCTTTGGGAAAAAAAATAAAAGAACAGAAGTTTACCGGAGTTTCGTCGGACAGAGACCGAAGACCCGAAGCTCCACATCTGACCCGAACCAAATCCCGAACCGCTGACTTGAGAAACCCGAACAAAGCTGAAGCCGTCCTCGCCCTCATCGGAAAACACGTCGGATGTCTTGGACCGCCGAACAATTATACCGACCGTCGGATAATTATACCGACCGCCGGTTAATTATACCGACCGTCGGTTTTTCTCTCTCTCTCTCTCTTCGCCTCCGCCCTCCTCTTTCTGTTCCGCCGCCGCACCACCACAGGATGTGGTGGTGGTGGTTCGTTTTGACCATCAGGGGGGTTTCATCGGTAAAAAAAACCGTCGACCGGCCACCGGAGGTACGGCCAGTGCCTGAAGTGTGTTCACCGGTGAGAAAGGAAACAGGAGATGAGTGTTTGTGAGTATCTGATGGTGTTATGCGTTTGTATATATTAGATAGGAATTTGAGGAGTTGGTTTTTATGTTTGAAGAGGATAACAAAAAGAATTAAGGGTTTTGTGGTATCTGCTTCATTGAATTCGAGAGAGAGAGAGGGACCAATTTCTTTGTGTGTGTGTATTTCCTTTATGTGTGTGTGTGAATTGATATGTAGACTATGGGAGGTTCATGGGTATTAATAGAGTGGAGGGTTGTTCATTGCCTTTTGAGTACTCAGATTGCCTTCAGGTCTGATGATTAATCCTTAGAGCTAAAATCCTTTGTAAAGATTAATGTGGATTTTATGAATCTTTTGTAGATTTTGCAAAGATTTTATAATATTTTGCATAGATTTGCAAGTATTTGATAGGATTTTCTAGATTTAGAGAGATCTTGTATAGATCTTCAAGTAACAGATCTAGTATAACATGCGCAGGTTTAGGCTTGTGGGTTTTGGGCTTGGGTCCAGGGCCTACATGCCCACCTCATGTGTAAGTGGCCCGTAGTTCCTACGAGACCCGATATCGCGACCCAAACTCCATGAGCATAAAATATTCGTAGAAAATCCTTGTTTGTCAGCGTCGTCAGTATTTCGTACGGTATCAGTCCGTTGTTGCGTAATATTCAGCAGATTTTCTGTAAATCACCACACGCGCACTGTATAGCTGAACAAGCGTTCCTGGGCACTCCAAGGGCCTGGTTAACTTAATTTGCTCTGTAAACACTAATTATTATCGCGTTAATTACTTGTTAATAACGTAATTAAGAGCCGTAAATCACGGGTTGTCACATTCTCCCCCTGTTACAGAAATTTCGTCCTCGAAATTTAGACTATGTTATCTCCCCAGAATTGTGTTGCTTGCAGGTAAGTTCGATTAATAACAAAGTGAATGACCGCGTAATCGAAACAAGACTTATTCGAGTCATGTGAATTTAGTGACATTCCTCCACAATAGGAGTCCCAGCGGTTTAAAAGAAATGTGTCTCAGTAATTGATGTCAAAAGGAAACGAGACGTATAGGTACAGTCACTAATGTGACTAAGTTAACAGGGATCCAACAGGAACTTCGACTAATCGAATTCCATAAGAACGTTCACAATAAGTAACTGAGTTCTAGAAGCAATAACATCCACTGGATGAACTTAGAATCAACAATCTCAAATGTAATAGTTTGCATGAAACGTTCGATCGTGATTAGCGCAAGCTGCAAGTCATACCGACGCCACAAGGTGTCGCAATGAATGAAACAATTTAATAATAGAGGTGATTGAACAAGTATCACCTGTGTTTTGCATAAAACGCTCAATCATAATTAGCCCAAGCTACAAGTTTGTACTGACACCACAAAGTGTCGTAGTGATTGAAATAATTCAATAATAGCGGTGATCAAACAAATTCACCGTGTTTGAAGTCAAATGAAAACGTAATAAAGTGAATCCGAAAGTTCGTTTCAAATGGCATCACAGGATTTTCAATTGAAAATGGAACATCAATGAAACAATGTTTTCGATCGAAGGTGAAGAAGCAATGAATGTCGCAAAGCATTCGATCGATGTTGAAAGAACTGTTATGAGGTACACCGGAATATGAAATGAATTTGTGTACCATTGTCTTAACACACTATTTGTATTAAGACCGCTTTGATATAATAAACCGAAGCGGATTGGAAAACAATCAATAAATAAATATTTAGATCCGTGCATGAGATGCGTAAACGAGTTCAGCGCAAGCTTCAAATTAATGAAAATCACCATCACATGGTGTCGGAATCAACAAACAATTTAATGGAGTCGAATACCAAACAAGTTTACCACGACTCGGAACAAATGAAGTGTTCGTTAAAAATTGATTTGAATATGATGCTCCCAATACATCATATGGTGTCTCGAATCGAATAAGTGTAATGAGCAAGTTCAAACAATTGAACTTGGTTTTAGCGTAATCCGACAACAGATATATGTATCGATAAGAAAACTTTCGGCATGGTCACAACGAAAAACCATGTATGTAACTTGTAAAGAAATGATCGTGATACAATGACCATTAAAAGGAGTAGAGATACGAAAATCTACTCAGAAAGTGTGAAATTCAAAATTTCAATAAAAGAAATTTGAGGACTTTACCTGGGGTTGCGTGTGACGACCAATTTGTTAGGTGACATTACCATGGAATGTCGAACATAGCGTATTCGTCGTAAGTTAGGTAGGGGAGGGAAAATGCAGAGACAAACGTCTTCTCCCTGGCGGGATTCGTGTCGTTGCAGGATCGCGTGACAAATTGTCGTTTCCTGTTCGTTTAGTTCTCCTGCTGACAGGAATCTAGCGTCGTCGTTAGATTGCGTCATCGTTCCTTCTCAAAGGCCTCGCCTCGACAGTCGTGTATGTCGTAATTCAACCTCCGTTGATGTATAACTTAAGTTTCACATATACTTGTGCACTAGCGTTGTGTGCCGCGTAGAAGGTGATGTACCCCGACATCCGTTGGCGTAAAAATTGAGCTCCATGTATTCTCATGTGCTAGCGTTTTGCGTAGGCTGCCTGCTCGGGAAGTTAAGTATTATAGACAATATGGATAACAGCGCGTGCCCGAGTTAATATTCGCGGTGCCTACGTGATGACCTTTAATGAACACACACATGCGCAAATAATCAATCATGTAATCAAATAAGCATGTTGGTCACCAATAAACGATCAAGTAATCTCCCCTAGTCCCACTAGTCTATCCTCCCAGCCTCTTAGACTGAATCTCCTAGTCCCACTAGACTATCCTCCCAGCCTCTCAGACTGACTCCCTAGTCCCACTAGCCAAATTCTCTCAGCCTCTCAGACTGCTCTTCCTAGTCCCACTAGCCTTCCAGCCTCTCAAATTGCTCTTCCTAGTCCCACTAGCCTCCCAGCCTCTCAGACTGCTCTTCCTAGTCCCACTAGCCTTCCAGCCTCTCAGACTGCTCTTCCTAGTCCCACTAGCCTCCCAGCCTCTCAGACTGCTCTTCCTAGTCCCACTAGTCTCCCAGTCTCTCAGACTGCTCTTCCTAGTCCCACTAGCCAAATTCTCTCAGCCTCTCAGATTGCTCTTCCTAGTCCCACTAGCCTTCCAGCCTCTCAGACTGCTCTTCCTAGTCCCACTAGCCTCCCAGCCTCTCAGACTGCTCTTCCTAATCCCACTAGCCTCCCAGCCTCTCAGACTGACTCCCTTTTCTGAAGGTCTTGAATGCATGTTTTCTAAACTCTTAGAGTGTTGGGTACTGTATGTAATTGTTTTGTGTACCGTGTATGAAACATCACAATAGCGTATGTTTGAAAACAAAATTTTGACTGTTTGTTTGTCGGCAACGGTTGGAGACCATATTTGAGTACTGGGCGTTCTGTATGTATTCAACGTCTTCAATAGTCTAAGTTCCCAGAGAAAAGTGAGGTTAGAGCCTAGGTATCACAACAGGAACCTAATTCGCTGTAACCTATAGCTCTGATACCAATCTGTCACACCCCGAAATTATCAGAGCATTGGCGTGACTGGACTGGTATCTTCATTGCACAGCGGAAGCAAATAAGCTAAGTCTTTTAGAAAATGAACGCCCACTAAGTACTCGACTCCACATGGCTCTCCTATTCCAACCGTGCCTTGTCTTAAAACTGTAACCTGAGAAAGAAACATGCGAGAAAAATCAACATAAAGTTGAGCGAGTTCATAGTTTGTTTGTAAAAGATTTGAAATAAATCTTTTGAGTTGTGAAAGGTTTGAAATAAATCCTTGGAATTGTGAAAGATTTGATATAAATCTTCGGAATAACCGGTTTTTGAAATAGTATTGAGAAAATGAATTTGAAAACCATTTTCTTGCAAAGTTATATGGAAACGTTGTGTTTGTAACACGTTATGTTCATAAAACCATGTTTTGTAATGTTCGTAAAATCATCAATGCCCACCCGGACCTTGACCCGCATAATCCTATGCCTTAAATTTTGTATAAAACATGGTATTTAATTTGTATGAACAAGTATGTTTCGTAAGTATAAAATCCCTGGTATGTAGCAAATAAGGGGACTTGTGATCACCAATGGTTTGCAAGGCCACTGATATATGTGAAGTGCAAATAGGGAGACTCAAACCTAGCAGATTTATGCCACGGCGTTAGTATGTGGACAAAGTCACCCCGAGGTCCGTTTCTAGTTTGGCCTGGGGCTGGGCTCGCTACACCCAGATAGATCTACCGCTCCTGTCCCTCGGTCCCGACATGAGGACTAATGGCCTCATATTGCTCCTACCCACTCACATGATCTGAGTAATAAACCTCCTTACGCTAACCATACCGTGTATAAAGTAAATCCCTAGTCACCCTGACCAGCTCCCTGGTCACCCTGGCCAGAATCATTCCTATTTCGAAAATAAGCATTTGTTTTGTAAAAACCGGTATGTTTAGTATAACCTTTCGTAAATCAATTGCGTTCCTCGAAATCCCTTCGTAATATGATTTAAAGATACGAGTTTTGCGTTTGTTCTAAACTTTGTTTGTTTTTGCAAAACGTGCATGTCTTTCCACCCCGAAAACGTTTACAAAAATTGTAAATCAGTAAAAAGTAGGGTTATGAACTCACCTGAACATTCTTGTGCAAAGCGAGCTAATTACGACTTCGTGATGTCGTTTCCAAGATGAGACTCGCTAGCGTGCATTCTACAATATTCCTAACACGGAATATCTAATAAGTTTCTAAACAAAAGTGGTAACTAGTCTACGTGTCACCGAGCTCTACCGAATCGTTAATCGAACGATTCGAGTAAGTTATTAACTTAATGAAAATAATTAAGTTATACTTGTTAAGTCTCATTTAATGTCAGTAGCAGTTTAATAAGTCTTGAAAAAGACTTAGTTTCCGAGAGACTTAAAATAAATATTTATATAAAAATATAAATATATCGTTGTAGGTGTGTTAGCCGTCTCGAGTAGTCGTACGTGTATAAAAGAATATTTCTATGAAAATCTCATATAACAAACTCGTATAATATATCGCGTTTCGTATGAAAATAATATATAATAACTTGTATTATATATATCATGTCTTGTGTATATTTGCCGAAAATATACGTATATGCCGTCTAGGCGTATAAAATAAATATGAAGAGTTATATTTATTTTATAAAGAAATCGTCGAGTTGTTTTGTTTTGAAAATAAATATAAACCATATTTATTTATTTTGTAAAAGATTTCGCGTTGTACGACATTCAGAATAAATATATACCTATATTTATTTTAGTAACACAATTGTAGTGTCGTTTGAAATACGAAATAAATATACGTGTCGTGTTTAAGGGTTTTTCTCGAAAAACGGGCAGAGTTTCCTCTATTTTGGACGGCCCTGACAACTAAGTGTCGTCGCTTTATTTTCAAAAATTCAACACAATTTAATCAAGATTCAACTATGTGCAAACTTGTCAAATATATAACGAATGTAATTTATAATTAGTCGGTTTCGAGAGCTCGTTTTCACGTGATACGTTAAAAGTATAAAACACGAAATAGTAACGCCGTTAAAATCTTTACCACTTCTTCGAGTCGAAAGTCGAGCTGGCCGAGTCAACTCGCTGAGTTGACTGAGTTTGACTGAGTTGAGTTGACTCGCTTCGCTAACTGAGTTGACTCGGTTGACCGAGTCGATCGAACCGGGTCACAAACCCGAACCTAGCCGTGGACCCATTGGCTGCCTTTGACTGTTTGACCTGGACCGAGTCCTGTTGAATGTCCTGACCGAGCCTGATCCCGTAACCAATCTGAACCCAATCAATCGGAGTTTGAACCGAATATTGTCAGCAACAACAAAATCACTTCCATTCTTCGAGCTTTGGGAAAAAAAATAAAAGAACAGAAGTTTACCGGAGTTTCGTCGGACAGAGACCGAAGACCCGAAGCTCCACATCTGACCCGAACCAAATCCCGAACCGCTGACTTGAGAAACCCGAACAAAGCTGAAGCCGTCCTCGCCCTCATCGGAAAACACGTCGGATGTCTTGGACCGCCGGACAATTATACCGACCGTCGGATAATTATACCGACCGCCGGTTAATTATACCGACCGTCGGTTTTTCTCTCTCTCTCTCTCTTCGCCTCCGCCCTCCTCTTTCTGTTCCGCCGCCGCACCACCACAGGATGTGGTGGTGGTGGTTCGTTTTGACCATCAGGGGGGTTTCATCGGTAAAAAAAACCGTCGACCGGCCACCGGAGGTACGGCCAGTGCCTGAAGTGTGTTCACCGGTGAGAAAGGAAACAGGAGATGAGTGTTTGTGAGTATCTGATGGTGTTATGCGTTTGTATATATTAGATAGGAATTTGAGGAGTTGGTTTTTATGTTTGAAGAGGATAACAAAAAGAATTAAGGGTTTTGTGGTATCTGCTTCATTGAATTCGAGAGAGAGAGAGGGACCAATTTCTTTGTGTGTGTGTATTTCCTTTATGTGTGTGTGTGAATTGATATGTAGACTATGGGAGGTTCATGGGTATTAATAGAGTGGAGGGTTGTTCGTTGCCTTTTGAGTACTCAGATTGCCTTCAGGTCTGATGATTAATCCTTAGAGCTAAAATCCTTTGTAAAGATTAATGTGGATTTTATGAATCTTTTGTAGATTTTGCAAAGATTTTATAATATTTTGCATAGATTTGCAAGTATTTGATAGGATTTTCTAGATTTAGAGAGATCTTGTATAGATCTTCAAGTAACAGATCTAGTATAACATGCGCAGGTTTAGGCTTGTGGGTTTTGGGCTTGGGTCCAGGGCCTACATGCCCACCTCATGTGTAAGTGGCCCGTAGTTCCTACGAGACCCGATATCGCGACCCAAACTCCATGAGCATAAAATATTCGTAGAAAATCCGTGTTTGTCGGCGTCGTCAGTATTTCGTACGGTATCAGTCCGTTGTTGCGTAATATTCAGCAGATTTTCTGTAAATCACCACACGCGCACTGTATAGCTGAACAAGCGTTCCTGGGCACTCCAAGGGCCTGGTTAACTTAATTTGCTCTGTAAACACTAATTATTATCGCGTTAATTACTTGTTAATAACGTAATTAAGAGCCGTAAATCACGGGTTGTCACACTAGATTTGGCATACCTTCTGAAATTGTTTGTGATAATGGATCCCAATTCATTGGGAGCCGAACTACTAACTTTTGTGACAGCTGGGGGATTAGGGTGATAACATCAACACCAGTCCACCCACAAACTAATGGTCAAGCAAAATCATCCAACAAGATCATCATCAACAACTTGAAGAAGAAGCTTGGATCCAAGAAAGGGAAATGGGCAGAAGAGCTACCTTATGTGTTATGGGCTGATAGAACAACTCCCAAGAATGCTACTGGTCAAACTCCATTTTCTTTGGTGTTTGGAGCTGAATCTGTGATCCCTAAAGAGATGGTAGACCCTACTGCAAGAACAAGTATCCGTTATCCTGAAGGAAATGCTGAAAACTTGGTTCAAGATTTGGATACCATAGAAGAACTCAGGGATTTGGCAAGGATAAGATTGGCTAGCTATCAACAGAGAATGGCTGGAGCTTGTAACAAGAATGTCAGGATCAGGAAATTTCAAGTTGGTGACATGGTTTTGAGGAAAGCATTCCAAAATACCACAAATCCTGTTGATGGCAAGCTAGCACTAAAATGGGAAGGCCCCTACCTAATTGAAGCTGAGGCAGGAAAAGGGGCATATCGTTTACTAACAATGGAAGGTGATCTTTTACCAAGGGCTTGGAATGTTGTCCATTTGAAAAAGTACTTCATGTAAGAAGGATCCAGGATTCTTAGATATCCTTATACTCAGATCATGTTAAGGATCCTCATAGGATATGTGATCCTCATTCTGGTAATGATGTGATTATTATTTCTCTAATTCTTTAATTCATTTGATTATAAGGAGAGGGTATTAGCATCCTTTATCCTATTTCATCAAGTTCCGAGTTTTGCAGAGATAGGTGTATTTTTGACAAAGGATCAAGTATTCAGTCGAATCTCCAAAGTCTTTGGGTTTATCCCCAGTTTTTGGGCTTGTCCCCAGTTTAAGGTATCTATTACCTTCTACGAATCAGGTTCTTACACCTTCGGCAGTTGCGCATGATTATCCTAGTACAGTTTAAGGCAATGGGACCAGTACCCGCCTTAGGAGCTGACAATTTCATTGTACTGGTTGTATTTAGGATCCTAAGTATAATGGTAGATGTACCATACATCTGTTCATAAGGTTTCTAACGTTTTTACGTTAGCTAAGGTTTTGGCATCTTCATGTCACTAAGTTTGGATAGTCGCTAGTTTGGGCCATACTCCAATTTACACAAGATTCTTTGGGCTTGTTACCAGTTTTTGGGCTTGTCCCCAGTTTTTGGGCTTGTCCCCAGATTGTTGGGCTTGTCCCCAGATACTAATACTTTCTTTGGCAATTGGCTTAGTCCCAAGTGATATGTTATTGCAGGTTTCTAAAGCTAAACATTTAAGGATCCAGGATCCTAACTTTATACCAGATTTTATCTTTTGTCGGCACAGTTGTAAATGTTAAGGATATAGAATCCTAACTTGGATTCTTTGGTATGATCCTTATTAACTTTAACTTTATTTTTGCTTTGTTAATTATACTCTTATCCTTTGACAACAGGATATATGATCCTTGATCATATAGTGTTTTATCTTTTGACTAGAACCAATTTCAATATACATTTGATATCCTTTCTAACAATTATAAATCCTAAGATTTTAGAATGGAAATTGACAAATAGATGTATATGAAACAACATTTAAAGACAAAATCAACAACACAAGAGATAGCCAAAAGTTAAAGTTTTATTTATTTATTAGGTTAACCCTTTAAAAGGTTGTCAAAATTGCCAACCCAAGCTTCTACCAGCAAAATGTGGCCCGTCCACTTGGGTTGGCAAAGGGTGTCCATACTAAAGGTTCATAAAGTGCAGGAAATAAAAGGCGAGGGGCATCAAAGGCTTCATCCTCCATAAACAGAAGGACCCATCCACCTTTGCTACCCTCTATTGTCCAAAGGATCAGTGATCCTTAACCCTAACAACTTTTGTTTAAAGTAATTACAGACCAATTGTTCAAAACACCATAACCACAAAAAAACTACCAAACCATAAAAAATGGGCTCCGGCCACGTCTAGAATTATCCATCATCGCCCATTTGTGCAGCTCACACCTTCCCTGCCTCATCCACCTTCTCTTCACCACCTTTACCACTGCCTCCAGCCACTGCATCCTCAGGATCATTAGCTCCACTGCCTCCGGCTTCAAGGGCCAGAACCTATTCAGGTTCATCATCTCCAAGTTCAGCCAGCCTCTTGGTCCATCCCTCCAAGTCCCATTCAGACCTGTCGAAGAAGGGATCAGCAACCTCCTTAGCCATTTGGAGCTTGATCTTCAGCATCACAACGGCAGCAGAGTGTTTGGCTCCATCCATGACCTCCATCCTCTCCTTCTTGGCAGTAATCTCAGTAAGCAGCAGCTCCTTTTACAGTGTCTTGTTTTCTTTTTCAAGCTGGGAGATTGTCTTATCTTTGGCAACTGCAATGGCCTGGAGGTCAAGATTCTTTTGTTCAGCTTCGGCTACATGCTGATCAAGGAGGATCTGGACTTCAGCAAATTTTTGCACAGGAAGAATTCAACAATCAGGATCCTTTATCCTCAAAAGTAGTACAATTTCAGGATATAAAATCCTTACCTTAGAGATATATTCTTGAAGCTGACGTTCCATGAGAGGGAGGCCTTAAGTGGGTTCAGCAGGTTTCTTAATTTTGGTCACCTTACCCCTGGTGCTCATACCCTTAGGCTCCGGGTTGCTTTGGCTTGCAGCCAGCTCCTTCTTAATTGACCGAGGGGATGCATATTCCTGGATATCACCCACTCTGAACCTGGAAGCAGACTTGGAAGATTTAGCAGCACCTACAAGCATAACACACAGATAAGTATTCATATCCTATTTTCATTAAACATTTATATACATGTAAATATGGATACTTACTAGACATGGTGTAGGAACCGGATGAGATCTCTTGAGAATCCTTTGCTTTGACTTGAAATGTTCTGATGGCAGGATCAAGCTTCCAGAAAGCTTCTATCCTCTCTCTAGTGATAGGAGACTCTTGGATGTGAGAAAGTGAGATAGCTACGTAACAAAAAAGAAGGATCAGTTATCCTCAACGAAATAAAGAAATCTTACCATGGTCCTGGCCTAAGGATCCCATATCCTACCATGGGTGTTCCACTTCTTGGGAAGATGACTCCCGTTTGGAATGGAGTCCCTTCTTACGAAGAAGAACTGGTTCCTCCAGTTGGAGTCGTTCTTAGTGGTTTTGAGAATTGGATGAGCTTGTTGGCGTTTGGACTTGAAAAGAAAATGGTAAGAACCATGGCTGACTAGATTGTACAATTGGCTCAACTCAGACAAGCCTATGTCTACACCTTCATGTTCTACGATGTGCTCAAGTGTGTATAAGACTCTCCACACCATCGGCATAGCTTGGATGTAGCACAGGCCGATCAGTGTGAAGAAGCCTTGTGTGAGAGTGGGAAAAGGATATGTGAAGCCTATTTGAAAAGGGGCTACAGGGAAGGTGATCCAGACATCTGATATACAATCGTTCTTTATTGAAGAATCGAATGGCCGGAAAATGGCACCATCCGGGAAACAGTGGCGTAACTGATCAATCTCAGGATCAATGAAACGAAAAAGTTCCATCAAGGGGTTTTTGGTTAGACCCTGACTTTTCAGAGGGCTCTCTTGCTTAGGATCCTTGGCAGGAGAGGATCGGGTGCTCATTTTTGCCATGGATTTTTGAAGAACAGAGGATCAGAAAGAAAAGAATTAGAGAGAATGGAGAAGGAGATACCTGATGAGATCTTCTAATGAGGATTTAAAGGGAAGGATCTCGAATATAAATGCAAATTTCCATCCTTATCTCTAACCTATTTATAATGATTATTGTTGCAGGAAATGACTATTGCTGACATCAGCCTGTAACGGCTATATCCACTTGCAACGGCTAGTCCGCATATTGTTGAAACATGACTATCTGATTGAATTTCAATTAGTCATGTTTGGGGGCAATTGTTAGGGATAGAATTTTTATTAGTTATGGATCACGGATCCTCAGTATGGTCTGGGTTAGGATCCTCAGTTCAGTATGGATCAAGGATCCTCAGGAGATGGTATAGGAAGGCTAGGGATCCAGGATCCTCATTGATATTCTAAACTAACAATTGTTTCCATCATCTTTTAGCTTATTTTGCAGGTGTATTCGAAGGAGACTTGGTATTGCCGAGATTCTAGGGGAATATGCTCCACATTTATGCACGTGCAAAAGCCTCATGACCATTGTGGTGATAGTGGGGGAGCTAGCGCATAATTCGGATAGTTTGTTAGCTAGATTTTTTCTATTTTTGAATGGGGATAAAAAGCTATTATTGGCAACTTAGTTACACACTTTTACACACTTCGAACTCTCTGCAATCACTTGGCGATTACACACACTAACACATTAGCAATCATTGTACCAAGCTTGTTATCATCCGAAGTTGTAAACTTTATTTGTTGAATAAAGTTGATAGTGATAGTTTTCACTATCCGAGGTTTTTTATGTCGGAGATCATACATTGATCAAGGGCTTTTTCCTCGTATAAATCCTTGTGTTCATCATTCATTTCATTCTTTTCTTGTATACACATTTGTTCATTTAACCAAGCATCCAACCTTACAAAAATCAGATTTTGGTTACATTATCCTTGTGTGATTTTTGACCAAAACAATAATAATATAATATTATCTCACTTAGGGGTAGGGGCGCTCCACTAGTGATGGAATTCTATCACTCACAACATCCAATCAAGTTCTGTCACGTCATCGAGCTTCATTCAATCACTAGTGATGGATTTTAGTGGAAATGCCCATCACTAGTGTTGGATTTTTTAAATTATAAATTAACAATAAAACGATAAAATTATAAATTTCATTAAATAAAAAACAATATTTCTAGAAATATTTTAGATTACAACTTAAGAATAAACATATAAAAATAAAAAGATACATAAAGAAAACCTACTCATCGTCCGAATCCGAAAATTCCAAACCTAAAGAACCTACAAGTTCAATTAAATCATATATCAACCGAAAGTGAATTTCTTCATTGCGCAAGTCTTGTTGCACATTTTCAGGAACTGGAACTTGTGTAGGAGGATCTGGCACCCAATCTGGAGATATTGCACGTCCATCTTCTTTTATTAGCATATTGTGCAATATGATAAATGCATTGTTAGGGGTCATTTTCTTAACATACGTATCCTGATTAATATCCTGCCTTTGTTTGTTTGTCTGTGGCCAGGTTGCTGGAAAAGGATATTGCTAACATCTTGGGTGATATCCTGAGGCTTATTGAATTAACCACGTGCAGGTTGAAGGCTGAGACTTGCTAACGGTCAAGAGGACTTCTTCTCCTCAAGACTCGGACGAATTTGTTGGGGAAGAGACGTTGAGCCCGAAAGACCAGGTCTACAACGTTCGAAGAAGGAATATTCGGTGGATCCCGCAAGTTTAGGGTAGTTTGTTATTTTATCTTTACTATAAATAGATGGGGGCGGATTAGCTTAGAACACACAATTTTTCACTAACACTCTCATACGCTTACACTCTCTAGCTCATTACAAACACCACACTTGTATTCAAGTTTCGTTGTAACACTTAGTCGATCCGCACCACATCCTGCACTGTATCCTGATTTTTGAAGCAATAGAAGAACTAGGCAGCTGCGATTGTCAGCTCCCGAGGTTTTATGCCGGCGATCTAGATTGATCAAGGGCTTTCCTCGTACATCCCGTGTCGTTTACTTTACTTTTGCTCATTGTTTGATCATAGATACAGCTCTATATCCTGAGCCGTATCCCGAAACTGTTTTTTACAATTAACTTGATTAACATATTTTCGACACTCATTTCTAGCACACTACCTCACTTAACTAATTTGATCACTTAATTACTTCGGTAATTTTTGACCAAAACAATTTGGCGCCCACCGTGGGGCAAGTGGTGCTCTCCTTACTAAAATTTTTTGTCAAATCGTTAATCGGTTTTCTATTTTCAAAACTTTTTGCCACATTGTCCACAATGGCCTCAAGATCAAACATGAGTTCCTCTACTGTGTCTGCTATGACTTCTGCTACTACCGGTTCGGTGCTTCCACCACCTCCTCCAAGGATGCCAGCCTCTACACAATCTCAAGATGTTATCCCTACTCGGAGTGTCCAGGGATCTGCTCCCGTTTTAGCTTCTAATGATGAAATTTTAACCTTATTTGGAAGTGTGCAGGAACAAATGAGGCAGCAACAGGAAACAAACCAAATGCTTTTGAGGGAAATACAACTCCTGAAGTCTGGCTCGAGCAGATCTGCTGAGGACAATGTCACTCCATCACACCCCAGAGCGTTGAACTTTAGTTCAGCTGTATATACCGAGGATAACAGGGGGAATATCGTGCCCAGTCTTCCTCAGAATCATACTCCTGAAATACCCTCATCGGTCAGGATGTCAACCATGAGGAGCTCAGGATATGCTTCAGGATATGGGCAAAATCCTCCAATGGGTAACGTGTCGAATAATAATAATACTCATGCTACTAATAGTGGTGGATCTTTGCAGGATACAGGTGTAACATCAGCACTTACCAGGGAACTTCAGAAGTTGAAGGACATGATATCTAGTGTACCTGGGGTGGTCCAGCCGATCCCGGAAGTGTCTCAAGACAGCCACAAGATATCTCGTTTTGCGTATCCTATCTGTGATGCTGAGATCCCAAAGAGATTCCAAACTCCCAACATGAAGCTTTATGATGGGAGTACGGATCCTGAGGAGCATATTGCTCAGTATAGGGAAAGAATGGAGATTAACCCTATCCCTCCGGAGCTCAAGGAAGCGTGCTTGTGCAAGGGATTTGGTTCTACTCTAACAGGATCAGCCTTAAAATGGCTATTAAACGTTCCTCCTCACTCAATTACTTCATTTGCTCATTTGGTTAATTTATTTAACAGTCAATTTTCTTGTAGTCGGAGTTTTGAGAAACTAACCAGTGATCTTTACAGGATAACTCAAGGGCCTCAGGAATCCTTGAGGGATTATGTGAACAAATTCAGTCGAGAATCCTTGGATATCCCACATCTTGATGTTGCAACAGCTGTGCAAGCTTTCAAGATGGGATTACAAAAGGATTCTCAGTTTTATCAGGATCTTGTAATGAATCCCTGCAGGAATCTCGACGAAGCTCGTAACAGGGCTTTGAGATATATCCGTCTGGAAGATGACAGGAAGATGCAAGAAATGATGAACTCATCCAACACTTATGAGTCAACTAATAGGAAGTCAGAATCCTCGTTCAAGTCATATCGGCCTAAGCCGTATAGTAGAAATGAAAACAAAAGAGTGAATGCTGTCGAAGATGAGGATCCTGAAGAGTATCCTGAGTTGTCCGAATATTGCTTTTCTATTAATATTCCTGAATTGATGTATGCTATGCAGGGTCTAGGAGACAAGGCTAGGTGGCCTCGAAAGAATCAACAAAAGGCTGACTGGAAAGATAAGTCAAAGTGGTGTGCCTACCACGAAGATTTCGGACATGTGACTGAGGATTGCATTGCTCTAAGAAAAGAAATAAGCTATCTTCTAAGCAAGTGATATCTGAAAGATCTCTTAGGAAGAAAGAAGAATAAGGGTCAGGATACTGAGAAGGATCCTGAGCGAGCAGCATCACCTCCCGCGGATGCCAAGATAATCAACTTCATTTCGGGAGGATCCGACATTTGTGGAACTTCGTATTCGGCAGCAAAGAGACATGCAAAGGAAGCCAAGGCCGAAAGGGGAGACAAACCTGTCAGGATGACTACCCTCACAACTGACAAAGTGATCACCTTTGATGCTGATGACAGGGATACTGTCCAAGATCCTCACCATGATGCTCTGGTAATAACGTTATATGTGGCTAACCATTTTGTACGCAGGATACTGGTTGATAATGTCAGCTCCGTCAACATAATCCAACTAGAAACTCTGAAGAGAATGAATGTATCTCCAATGGATATCACTTCAAAGTCTACTGTGCTTGTTGGATTCAGTGGAGAGGCTAGAAACACAGTGGGAGAGATAAAGTTGCCAGTATACATTGAAGGGGTTAACTCGATACAACGCTTCTGTGTGATGGAGTCTCTATCCTGCTATAACATCATACTGGGAAGACCGTGGATTCATGATATGAAGGCCGTGCCATCAACATATCACCAATGCATCAAGATACCTACCCCTCGGGGAGTGGTCAAAGTTGATAGTGATCAGCAGGAGGCGAAAGAATGCTACTCATCCTCGATGAAATCCTCAACCAAACCTAGTGCAGCATAGCAATTAAAGACACGGGCCCAGGATATCGTGGAGGATCCGGAGCAGGATGTGAAGAAAATCATCCTGGACCAGGATAATCCCGATATTTCAGTGCTCGTAGGGACCAATATCCCTCAGGATATTGAAGACCAATAATTAACTTTTTGAAATGCAGGATGTCTACGTTTGCATGGAAACATGAGGATATGACAGCCATATCCAAAGATATTATCACTCACAAGCTTGGAATTGATAAATCATTCAAGCCTGTGCAGCAAAAAAGAAGGAAATTTGCTCCTGAGCGGAACACAATTATCCAGGAGGAAGTTGAGAGATTATTAAAATCCAGAATGATCAGGGAGGTTAAGTTCCCAAGGTGGCTAGCAAACGTGGTGGTAGTGCAGAAGAAAAATGGGAAATGGAGAGTTTGTGTGGACTACACATGTGACAACTCGAAATTTCCAACATTCTTTATTTGCATTTAATGCACGTTGACTTTGACTGTTTAGTTGTTTGACTTGTCTGACTTGTAACTGTACACTTCGTGTTATAATAAACGTATTGTGTTTACATGATTATGTGTTTGATTGTATAACATGGAACCTGTCGAGAAACGTAAACTGCTTAACTTATGAAAGAACCCGACGAAACACAAGTGTGTTTCGCCATAACAAATCTCGACGAAACAGACTGTTTCGCCAAAAGCATCTCGACGAAACAGAAGTCTGTTTCGCCGAGCCCAGTTTCACCGAAGCCCAGTTCGGGCCCAACACGCTATTTTGAGTTTAAAACGTGAAACAACATCAGTTTTTACATCTGCTATCAAACAACCAAAACCCTAGAGCCCCTTTCCCTCCTGTGCGACGGCAGTTGGAGGTTCCCGGCGATATCTTAGCGATCGATTCGTATTTCTCTTATTCCGGTTAGTGTGTGTTCGTTAATCGGTTTAATATTTCTGTAATAGCTCGATTCATGTTTGTGTATATACTTGATTTCTGGATTATATAGGAGTATATGGGTATGATGTTCTTGATTGCGATATACATGGTTAATCGGATGCGTAATTCTATGCGAAACTGAATATGATCGAATGCTCGGTTCTGAATGTTGTTAATATGATTTGATTCTGAATTCAAGTTAGCATCTTGATAGGGTGCAATGATATGATTGTTGGATGTTAAATTTATATGTTATACACAAAAAAACTAGGGTTTATGCTAGACAATGATTCTTGGATGATTGAGTTGTGATGATTCGTTCTGCACATTGACCTTCATATGATTTCTGATACTGATAACGGCTGCTAGCATGATTAGGGTTCTGTGTATATTCGTAACTGCTGCATCTGTTATCTGCGAAACTGACGTCCGACGAAACAGAACTCTCGGCGAAACAGAATGTGTTTCGCCAAGAGTAGTCGACGAATCAGAAGTTCTGTTTCGCCAGGGGACACCTCGACGAAACAGAATGTGTTTCGTCAATATCTTGTTTCGCCAACATATGTGTTTCACCGTATATGTGTTTCGTCGAGCTGTGCTGTAACTTGAATGGTTTCTGTTAAGTGTTAACTGGAATATTTAACTGCTGTTAGACGTTAGACATGACTTGTATGATTGTGATTACGTGCTACCTGCTTATACGTGAGCAACTTGAACACCAACTGATTATTCTATACGTGCGTACTTTAGGACGTGATTGGCTTACTTTGAGCACATACTTAGCATACCGAGCAAACCAAGGTGAGTTCACACCCTTACTAAGGCATGGGATTCCCAGGGTTTGGGGAATGGGATGGAAGGAATAAGGTTGAATAGATTCGTACATACACTGATACTAGACTACCATACCATTGTCCTCGGTTGTGAAGGACACATACGTAAAACCTACGTATACTTATGCTACTCGCTATCCTCGGTTGTGAAGGATACTCACGTAAAACCTACGTGAACTTATACTCAATACTATCCTCGGTTGTGAAGGATACTCACGTAAAACCTACGTGAACTTATACTAAATACTATCCTCGGTTGTGAAGGATACTCACGTAAAACCTACGTGAACTTATACTCAATACTATCCTCGGTTGTGAAGGATACTCACGTAAAACCTACGTAAACTTATACTTACTACTATCCTCGGATTGGGAAGGATACTTATGGATAAAACTAGTCTAGTAACTTACAACATGGGAAGCCCCCACTAATTGAACTTACAACATGGGAAGCCCCCACTAATTGAACTTACAACATGGGAAGCCCCCACTAATTGAACTTACAACATGGGAAGCCCCCACTAATTGAACTTGCAACATGGGAAGCCCCCACCAACAGAACGTACTATCGGCCCAGTAGAGCCACATGTTACATAAGAACTTACTATTACGCATTTACTTTCTGTGAACTCGCTCAACTAGTTGTTGACTCTCTGTTACATGCCTTGCAGGACCATAGGTACTTTCGGAGCTTGCACGGGAGGCACGGTCGTTGTGGACATGGATCGTGAATGTGTTGTTAAACATTATAACATTTTGTACTTAAACTTATGTTGGGTCTTACATTATTGCTTCCGCTACACACTTGTATATATTTGGTTTTGTAAACACCTATCGTATTGATGAATGCCTTTTGATATATATATACTTATGTTCAATATGATTGGTGGCTTGATCCTGGTCATGTCACGCCTCCAAGCGGTGGTACTCCGCGT
The DNA here is from genome assembly GCA_030545235.1 of Helianthus tuberosus. Lineage (NCBI taxonomy): Eukaryota > Viridiplantae > Streptophyta > Magnoliopsida > Asterales > Asteraceae > Helianthus > Helianthus tuberosus. The sequence goes on from CM060429.1 coordinate 147,239,917, forward strand.
GTGGATTTTGGGGGTGTGACAACACAGACTTGAACAAAGCTTGTCCTAAAGACCCATTTCCTCTTCCACACATTGATGCAATGGTAGATGCCACTGCCGGGCATGAAATGCTGACCTTCATGGACGCATCTTCAGGATTTCAACAGATCCAAATGGAACCTTCTGACCAGGAGGATACTGCCTTCATGACACCAACATGTATTTATTGTTATACAGCTATGCCTTTTGGTTTGAAAAATGCAGGTGCAACATACCAAAGATTGGTAAACATGATGTTCAAAGACAAACTGGGGGACACCATGGAGGTATATATCGATGATATGGTGGTGAAATCTAAAAAGGCTGAGGATCACCTCCAGGATATCAAGGGAGCATTTGATATCCTGGATCAATACAACATGAAGCTGAATCCTGCTAAATGCCATTTCGGAGTGGGGGCAGGAAAGTTTCTTGGATATATGGTGACAAAGAGGGGGATAGAAACAAGCCCAGAGCAGATCAAAGCTATCCTGGATATAAAATCACCCTCAAACATGAAGGACGTACAAAGATTAACAGGCCGAGTAGCAGCTCTAAACAGGTTTATCTCAAGATCATCGGAGAAATGCAAAGACTTCTATGATATCCTGAAGAAGAACAAAAGATTCGAATGGGGGGAAAAGCATGAAGCAGCCCTGCAGGATTTGAAACGATATCTATCAACCGCACCTCTATTGATGAAGCCTGAAAATGGTGAACCACTATCCCTGTACCTTGCTGTATCAGGGAATGCTGTAAGTGCCGTTCTTATAAAAGACCATGAAGGTCAGCAATATCCTGTTTATTATGTTAGTAAAAGTTTGTTAGATGCTGAAACTAGATATTCTCATTTAGAAAAATTGATACTAGCATTAGTCATGGCATCAACGAAACTTAGGCATTATTTTGAGACACATAGGATACATGTTAAAACAAATTATCCTATCAAAAATGTGCTTAGGAAACCAGAGATGTCAGGCAGGATGGCTAAGTGGTCAGTAAAGTTGAGTGCTTATGATTTAGTATACGAACCTAGAAATGCCATAAAATCTCAGGCTTTAGCTGACTTTGTGGCTGACTTTAGTAGTGACATTCAGGACGAGGTAGACCTAGAAGTTCAACAGCTAGGAGAATCCTCAGGATCCTGGACATTATATACTGACGGTGCATCTAATGTAAGAGGAGTAGGATTAGGAATACTACTAAAATCGCCACAGGGGGACATAATACCCCAGGCTATTAGGTGCGAATTTCCTGCTACTAATAATGAAGCAGAGTATGAGGCTTTAATTGCAGGATTAGAGTTGGCTAGGAGCATGAGTATCAAAAATTTGCAAGTATATGTTGACTCTTTGTTAATTACTAACCATTTTAATGGATCCTATGCAGTTAAGGGTGAGAAATTGAACGAATATCTCGATATTCTCAAAAAATTAGCAGGATATTTCGATGTTTTTATACTTGAACAGGTACCAAGGGAGGATAATGCTTAAGCGGATGCCTTAGCAAATTTGGGATCATCGATCAAGATACCTGAAGGGACGCAAATACCAATATTACATGTCCTATATCCTGCAACGAATCCTCAGGATGAAGAAGTAGCTGGTATTCAGGATCCTGGAGTAGAACATCCTGAAGAGGATCCTAAATCCTGGACGGCTCCAATCATGAAATATCTCAAAGAAGGAAACATCCCTGGAAATGAAAATCCTAAGGCATTTAGGATGAAGGTATCACGATTCACTATTATAGATAATATTTTATACAAGAAATCTCTTGCAGGACCGTATTTGAGGTGCTTGGAGGATCCTGAAGCCAAGGAAGTACTTCAGGATATACATGAAGGGGATTGTGGTAACCATGCTGGGGGCAGGTCGTTATTCTCAAAAGTATTAAGGACAAGATATTATTGGCCAACAATGAGAAAAGATGCCGCAGAATATGCTCGAAGATGTGACGCATGTCAAAGACATAGTAACATACTGCATCAACCTGCTGAACCATTGTATCCTATTGTTTCCCCTTGGCCATTTATGAAGTGGGGTATGGATATAGTGGGAAAGCTACCGAAAGCTCCGGGAGGAAAAGTCTTTATGCTAGCAATGACGGATTATTTCTCCAAGTGGGTTGAAGCTGAAGCATTTGTTCAAGTTAGAGACCAAGAAGTAGTATCCTTCATAAAGAGGAATATCCTGACCAGATTTGGAGTACCAGCTGAGATAATCTGTGATAATGGTTCTCAGTTCATAAGGAGAAGGACTACGGACTTTTGCAAGAGTTGGGGAATCAAAATGATCACATCTACTCCGGTACATCCTCAAGCAAATGGACAAGCAGAATCCTCAAACAAGATAATTGTCAATAACTTAAAGAAAAGGCTTGGAGCCAAAAAAGGAAGATGGGCAGAAGAATTACCCTTTGTTTTATGGGCTGATAGGACAACGGTAAAAAATGCAACAGGCCAAACCCCATTTTCCTTGGTGTTTGGAGCAGAAGCAATGATTCCAACGGAAATGACAATACCTACTGCAAGATCTATCTTAAGTGATCCTGAGAAGAATCCTGAAGCCTTGAGTCAGGATTTAGACACTATAGATGAAAAGAGAGATGCGGCAAGGCTAAGGATGGCAGCATATCAACAGAGAATATCCAGGGCATATAACAAGAATATTAGAACCAGAAGATTCAAGGTTGGAGATTGGGTGTTAAGAAAGGCTTTTCAAAATACTACTAATCCTACCGATGGCAAGTTAGCTCCAAAATTGGAAGGACCATATGAAGTTGAATCAGAAGCAGGGAAATGAGCATACAGACTCAAGAATATGGAGGGGGATATGCTACCGAGATCTTGGAATGCTATACACCTTAAGCTCTATTTCAAGTGAGTTTAGAATTCAATTTCTAACTCAGAATGGTATGAATTCTATCTTGTTTAAATATGTTTTGGTTTAATTTATTCTTTAAAACTCAATACTGACTTAAGCATCGGAGGGGTGTTAGCCAAGCTAACACCCACCTTAGTTTACAATTGTTTTGCAAGATGTGTTTCAGGATATAGCTCCAGGATATGCACTCAGGATAACTCAGAAGATTAGAGGATTGGCCCCCTCTCTTACGTTTAAGGGATACTGATCCCTTCACAGGTTTAAAGGTATTCACCTTTCTTCGGAATTGGGTTTGAACACCCCGCCTGGAGCGCAAGTTATTCAGGGATAGTTCAAGGTGGCGGGACCAGTCCATGTAAAAGTGGCTGACAATTTCGTTACTGTTGGCTATATCCTGAATCCTAAAGGTATATGAGGATTGATCACCCTCTCTCACGAAAGGGTATTTTCATACTCTCTAAGGTTTAAAGGTTTTCACCTTTCTAAGTCTTGGAGTTTATACACTCCCGCCTGTAGCGCATGAAAAGTTGGGATTTTCCCCAGGATATAAGGGATTTATCTCCAGTACATCCTTGGGTTTTATCCTTGGGACGTAAAAAAATTCTTATGCAATGGAAACTGACATTAAGTAGATTTCTAAGATATTTGAAGACATTATATACAGGGGACATTCCCACCAAGGTGGTGGTGTAAAGCTAAAAGGATGAAGTTTGCAACTAATGCACTAAGTACCTTGCACAGGGGACACCTTCATTGGAAGAGTTGCAAAGGGATCAAAGTTGGTAGTAGGTTTATACCCTATTTCTGGTATGATCTTTCCTTTGTAAACCTCATTTAAGTTTTTAGTGACATTATGTCAAGTATCCTGATATATATCCTCAAAGTTCTCTTAAGGATATTTGATTAGGGTGTTTGAAACCAGTATTAGTTCGGAACTCTGATCTTTTAATATTATCAAAACTTGGTTTTGAAAATATAGACTATTTTTTACTTTCTAAAGAAATTTTTACAAAATTGAAGGAACGTTTGGAGGATCTATCTAATAAAAGGCTTTTGCAGTATGTTGCTGAGCATACTGATCAGGATATTTTCTAAGATAACAATACAAAATCTTTACAAAGATAAGACTCACACTAAGTAATGCAAGGTAACAGAAAATAAGTCAAAAGATGAAATTATTCTTAGAGCAATCAATACTGGTTGATAACCGAAGGTTTCATCCTGAAACCCAGGACCCATCCACCTTCGGCTATCAAATTGTTTAGAGGCAGAAATAAAAATTGTTCATGAAAACATAAAATTGTTCGAATGACTTGAAGAAAATAAGCTCTAGGGGGTAGTGCCTTCTTGGTCCGTAGCGGTTTCGGCAACATCCATCTTGGGATCCGCCTCAGCATCGGTTGCCTTTTCAACTGCTTTAGAAGGTTCATCGACAGTTGATTTGGAAGAGGTACCGCCAAGATTCTTCAGCTTGGTCTCCCAAGCACCAACGTCCCAAGAAGGGCATTCGAAGCCTAATGTTTTGGCTTCATGAGCCATCTTCAACCTAGCCTGGAGCAGAGAAATGACGACGGAACTTTTGAGGCTTTCCCGGTAACTGACCATATCCCGTTCGTACTGTACATGGGCAGCTTCCAGATCGGCCTGGGCTTGAAGAGTAGCTTTGTTGAGAGCAACTTGGTGTTCTTGGGTCATAGCTTTGTATTTTTCCTCGTAATGACGAGATTTAGCGGCCGCGATCATACCTTGGTCAGAGATTGTGATTTCTGCTTCCTTTAACTTAGATTCAAGTGTTTTGTTGAGCTTGCAGGATTCTTGATATAAGTGAACTAAACGCTCAAGACCCTACAAAGGTAAAAGGACAGGGGTTAACATTGTTAAATCTTTGAAAATAATCTAAATTGCAGGATATAGTGTGAGGATACTAACCTGGTTAAGAAAAGAAGTCATGAACCCACTGGCTTCAATAAACCCGTGCTTCTCATAAGGAAAGGTGTCAGAAATGACAGGAGAATCGGGTTCTTTCCTTTTGCGGGAACTTGAACTCCGGGGCTTGGTCGCCGGTGAAGGTTTAGGAATGATGATGGCTTTGGAGCTGCTGGGTTTGGATGTAGCAGTGGTCTTGGGGCTAGGTTCTTTCTTGACCTGGATCTGGTCAGAATAGCTATCCAGTTCATCAAGGTCAAAGACTTCAGGGATCTTAGCTGGTGCTGCATAAAGGGAAAAGTTTTACTCTTTATTTTATCATTATGATGTTTTGACTAATTATTTTGAAAGAAATTCTTACCAGACATCTCGGATGATGAGTACTGACTTGAACTCGGGACGTGTGTGGTGAAAGTCCTGTCTATTGCAGGTAACCGGTAAACGGCGTTGATTCTCTCTTCTGACTCAGCGGTAGGGGGAGCAACTTCCTTGAAATTCACTGCATAAAGATCAAAAAGAAGAATATTAATAGAAGATAACAATCAATTCGTCTATGAGGATATTTATGATCCTACCGGTGGTTAACCACTCCACCGGAAGGTTGGCACCCTCGGCAATGGAATCTCGTTTGACAAAGAAGAATTTGCGTTGCCATCCGTCTTCGTTTTTGGTGGCTTTGAGAATCAGGGGTTTGCTGGAGGTCGAGAAGAGCAAGAACCGGCTAGAGCCATGGGATCGGAGACGATAAGCTATAGGTAAATCCTCGATGCAGAGGTCAGAACAATGGAGGTTTTTGATTTGGTTGAGTACAATTAGTACTCTCCAAACCATGGGCATGGTTTGAGCAAAAGAGATGCCGGTAATACGAAAGAATTGCATCATGAATTCAGGAAAAGGGTATCGAAGACCTAATGAAAAAGGATATGCCGGAAAACAGATCCATTCGGTAGAAGAAACATCCGATCAGATTGACCGATCAAATGGCCTAAAGACCGTGCTGTCGGGGAAAGCGCCGGAGGCTCTTAGAGCTGCAATGTCTGCGTTGTCAAAAGCGCAGATCTCCTTTTCGGGATTTTTAAGAAGGTTCTGCTGGGTGAAGATCTCGGCGTCCATTGCAAGTAAGATGAAGTAAATTGACAGGAAGAAAATCAGAAATGGAGAATTACCTGAAGGTTCTGTTGAAGATATCTGCTTTTCAAACAAGAAAAGAGAAGATATAGGGGCATCGTGGATCTCCATCGAGTAAAAAACGCGTTGGAAGTTACGATGTGATCTTGACCGTCGCTTCGTTTTAAATGCCTTAAGTTATGGGATAAGATTTTTGAAATATATCCGTTGGATTGGTATCCCAACCGATATATTTGGAGACAATTGTTAGGGGTCATTTTCTTAACATACGTATCCTGATTAATATCCTGCCTTTGTTTGTTTGTCTGTGGCCAGGATGCTGGAAGAGGATATTGCTAACATCTTGGGCGATATCCTGAGGCTTATTGAATTAACCACGTGCAGGTTGAAGGCTGAGACTTGCTAACGGTCAAGAGGACTTCTTCTCCTCAAGACTCGGACGAATTTGTTGGGGAAGAGACGTTGAGCCCGAAAGACCAGGTCTACAACGTTCGAAGAAGGAATATTCGGTGGATCCCGCAAGTTTAGGGTAGTTTGTTATTTTATCTTTACTATAAATAGATGGGGGCGGATCAGCTTAGAACACACAATTTTTCACTAACACTCTCATACGCTTACACTCTCTAGCTCATTACAAACACCACACTTGTATTCAAGTTTCGTTGTAACACTTAGTCGATCCGCACCACATCCTGCACTGTATCCTGATTTTTGAAGCAATAGAAGAACTAGGCAGCTGCGATTGTCAGCTCCTGAGGTTTTATGCCGGCGATCTAGATTGATCAAGGGCTTTCCTCGTACATCCCGTGTCGTTTACTTTACTTTTGCTCATTGTTTGATCATAGATACAGCTCTATATCCTGAGCCGTATCCCGAAACTGTTTTTTACAATTAACTTGATTAACATATTTTCGACACTCATTTCTAGCACACTACCTCACTTAACTAATTTGATCACTTAATTACTTCGGTAATTTTTGACCAAAACATGCATATACTATGCTATGTATTGTTTTCTTATTCGTCGCACGAACAAGTCGGTTTAGTATACCCCATCTACCCTTTAAAACACCAAAACCCTCTCAACATCTTTTATTGCCGATTCTTGCAACCTCCTGAACGTCTTTTCTTTAACCTCGACAGGAAATGAAAGAGCTTTCACAAAAACATACCATGATGGGTAGATACCATCTACAAGAAGAAAGCCCCTTTTGTAATATCTTCCATTAACAAAAAATTGGACAGAAAGGTGCGGTACCATCTGTTACGCTTTGAAATGTCACACCCCGATATTTCCACGTATTACCGGTGGGGAGTATCGTGACGTAGTTGATATCATCATAGTCAAACAACACAATATTTAAATGCACAGCGGAAGCAAAGATAGATATATTTCAACCAAACAAATTGTAATATTAAGTATCACAAGATAGTTGAAAATAATCCACAGGTAGATCAAATAAAAAGGAAACATTGTTCAATAGTTTATGTCATCCAAGCTTGCGAGACTTATTGTGGATGCTAGGAGAAAGCCAGCCAAGTTCGAGTAGTACCTGCACTTAACCTTTTTGGGAAAATACGTCAGTTTACACTGGTAAATACAATTAACTGACTCATTTTGAAAAGTTTAATAAAATTGATTTGAATGCACGTGGCACAAAACTTTTTATAACTTGTGATAATTATTTGAATATAATACTTGTAAAAGAATTACATGTTCGTTATACGTTCAGTAGCCCAGTTCGTGCCGGGTTAAAGATCAATAGACACACCACATTATTTATTTAGGCACTGACGGGTGTACGCCTACGCCCCGTGCTTAGGTCGTGGCCATTTCGTAAAATGATGCAAGGATATCCGGGACATGGTCATTAACCCCCCAAAGGCTTTAAACAAACAAAACAATTCAAACGGGTTATTTCAATAAATTAACCATCATACGATTAACGATTCAATGCCCGACCAAGCGGTATTTTATATACCGTACCCCAAGCCCGTATAAGGGAAAATAAGTTAAAAGTATTTACCTTTGCAAGTAATAATCACAACATGAAAGTGCACGTAGCTTTTACCGGGTCTCCTATTCTGGAACGAAGGTTTATAATAACCTATTAGAATCCTAACGGGTCTTTAATTAAGCCTAAACTTAGACCGGTTAGTTTTAAAGGAAGTTACGGTTCGAATGCATGATTAAGCAAAGACCGGAATAAAATGTGATTTAGACCCGACAAGTTTGAAGGCTTGTATAATATGGGTAAACTAAACACATTCTGGATTTTGAGATAAATATGATAAGGTTCGACCCGTTTCGGCTAATTTATGCAAACTAGTTACATAAACCGAACCGAACGCGTAAGAAGCGTAACGAGTAACCATAAGAGTCATTTACTGGTTTCCTAAGTTAATATGCCTTAAATATGTTGTGATATCAGTAGGATACCTTCCATTATGCCCAAAACAAGTTTAATCTCAATTTAAGCCCCGTAGGGGTATTTTGGTCATTTTAAAGATTATAAAAGAGATTAATTATAATTCTGAGACTCGGGTATGAGATAATCAGTAAAAACAACTTAATTTAATAGGTTATATCAGTTGGTAATAAGTATTATATGACAAAAATGGTTTTAAACCTACACTATGTGTTTAATATGCGTAAAAAGCCGTTTTAAGCGATTTCCGGGTTTAACAGGAAATCTGAGTTTTCTGATCAGGTTATAAAGTTCAAAATACTTCATTTATCATATAAAATCAGTGGCCAAAGATTTGGTATCAATTGGCTAAGTAAAACTCATTTTATAAGCAAAAGGGTATAATCGGTAATAACTGAATCAAGGCAATAACCTTATGTTAAGATCAGTTTAAAAATAATTAAAAATCTACAAAAATCCCAAAATATTATATTACATCAGTGGGTAAAAGGTTTGGTGTCAAAAAATTGGGTTTAGATAGGATTTACGCTAATTATGCCATTTAATTCATAAGAAGCGTTCTAATTACGCTATAAAGCATAACTCCTAATCTAGACCTCCAACTGATATGAAATTTTAGGGACATGTTTATAAATCAGTAACAAAGATTATTGTCCTCTCACATTTCCAAAGTTCTTGTTTTATGGTCAAAAGGGCATATTGGTCAACATTAGGCATTTAACGGAAACGTGTGAACGAATCGGACAATCAATGAACCAACCACAGAGGTTTATACTATCATATACCCTGGTCCAAATGAAGCTCTAAGGTACTTCTAAATCATGCTACTATGGGTCAGAACTGAAAGTCAAAGCATAAGTCAAAGTATGCGACTTTCGGTTCCGAACCGGTCCTAAACTGAAAATTGTCGGATCAAACAAGCTTAGACCAGTTCTTATACTAATTACCAAGTTATATGAGTGATAAAATAGGTTACACGTCTGCTACATTGCTAATTACGTGTTAATTTGCAAATTAAGTTCCTGTTGACTTTTTATAAACAACTTTGACCCGACAAATGTCTTAGTTAGGACGGGAATCAAAGGGTGCCCTTTTAAGGGTTTAATGCCTACATAATTACCAACTTATAACTACTCTCAATTTGGCTAAACATCAGACCATTAGTGATTAATCGATAAGTCAAACCTTAATTACGACGGTTTGACTTTAAGCTAATTAACTAAGTAAAACACGATTAAGGAAGGTCAAGGAAACTTACCAAGGTCCTATGCATGACTAGTGATGCTTAGGGAATGGCCTTGAGCTCCAAAAATGATCAGAAGTTGAGTTTGGAATGAATGATCAAAGTTGCAACAATGTGGTCTTTATATAGTGATCTTGATTGATCAAGATCATGCCAAACAACTCTAGGATTGATCCCTGATTAATTACAAGTGTCCCTAGTGCCTAAGAACTAGTTTGTGTTGCACATGGAAGTGAAAAATGGCAATATAAGTCGGTTAACTCGTTTTAACAGGCACCTGTCAACTTTCTGCTACTGGGGATGTCTTACGGACCGTAAGCTGAGGGTCTTGCGGTCCGTAAGACCTCTTACGGACAGTAAGACCAAGTCTTTGCGGTCCGTAAGCCTTTACCAGAAGGCAAAAATTGTAACCTTTCAAGCTTCGAACAAGCAACTTAGGTATTACGAATTTGGGCCTCTATTATCAGTATGGGGCCTCTTAAACATGTCCTGAATACTTAAGACCACCTTGCCATGTTCTAAAGTTGCCTTTGATTCTTTTGAAAGGGCCCATAAACGAAGGTTTGTCAAATCACATTCTCATTGGATCCTATCTTTACAATTTAAATCAATTATTACTAGTATTAACCGGATTAGGATGCTTATCAGATGTTTATAACACAGGTTAAGGGTTGGGATTTATACATATGTCGCTCAGAGGTATGTATTAACATGTCGACGCTTTTAACCCCTCGTATACGAATTTTATCATAACTTTCTCAAATGATAACGAAACTTGGTGAAATTTTTATCATGCATTCTAGTGAGCATAATTAATCGTTACAAAGCTTCGGGTTTGCTAAAAGGCCACTCAGAGGTATACATTAAACATGTTGACACATTTAACCCCTGTAGTTTGCAATCTCTCACTTTCTTTCACAATTAGCTTCGTATGATTCATGATTCATTCGTTTAAGGGTATAAACATCATGTAGGGTTATTGTAAAGTATATTTATCCATTGTTGACATTTTGAACCCTTATATTCACATACTTTCTTTGTTTGTCAACTTTAGTCCTTCTGAGGAAATCCTTTACACTTTTTAAGCTTGTGACACGTGTCGATATAATATTGGACATGAAATTTCGAGGTGTCACATCCTCACCCCCTTAAAATAAATCTCGACCTCGAGATTTGCTGGAATAAATGAGGGTATTTCTCTTTCATTGTGGACTCTACCTCCCACGTGTACTCGGGACCTCTACGGGCATCCCATTTAACCTTTACGATCGGTACATGCTTCCTTCGAAGCTTCTTAACCCGTCGATCCTCGATCGACACAGACTTTTCAATAAACTTCAAGCTCTCATCGATGTGTACATCTGTATGTGGTATGACTAGCGATTCATCAGCTAGACATTTCTTCAGATTGCAGATGTGGAATACGTTATGAATACCACTGAGCTATTCAGGCAAATTTAGCTTATACGCCACTGATCCGACACATTCGATGATCTAGAATGGTCCTATGTATCTGGGGGTTAACTTGCCTTTCTTGCCAAATCGCATCACTCCCTTCCAGGGTAATACTTTAAGTAACACTTTGTCACCTTCCTCGAATTTCAGAGGTTTACGCCTTAAATCTGCGTAGCTTTTCTGCCTATCCCTGGCAGCTTTGAGACGATCACGTATCTGCACAATCTTATCTGTCGTCTCCAGGACTATTTCAGGTCCTGTCTGTTGGACATCTCCAACTTCTGCCCAACATACGGGCGTTCTGCACTTCCTACCGTACAAGGCCTCGAAAGGCGCAGCCTTAATGCTGGTATGGTAGCTATTGTTATAGCAGAACTCGACTAATGGCAGGTGGTTATCCCAACTACCACCTAAGTCAATCACACATGCTCGAAGCATGTCTTCCAAAGTTTGGATTGTACGCTCACTTTGCCCGTCCGTCTGGGGGTGGTAAGCCGTACTGAAATTTAAGCGCGTGCCCAAAGATTGTTGGAAACTTTTCCAAAAATGTGACATGTATCTAGTGTCTCTGTCAGAGATAATAGACACTGGTACACCATGCAGAGATACAATCTTATCTGCGTACAATTGGGCTAACATGTCGGAGCTATAGGTCTCCTTAATGGGTAGGAAATGTGCTGACTTAGTCAGTCTATCTACTATCACCCATATAGTATCATTTCCTTTCTTTGTCTTTGGCAACTTGGTGATGAAATATATTGTCACCATTTCCCACTTCCACGTGGGAAGTTCAGGCTGTTGTAGCAAACCTGACGGCTTCTGATGTTCAGCTTTGGCCTGCGCACACGTCAAACATTTAGCTACATAGGTAGCTATAGACTTCTTCAAGCCTATCCACCAAAAATTTGCTTTCAGATCCTGGTACATCTTGTCAGCTCCAGGATGAACAGAGTATTTAGAACTGTGGGCTTCCTGGAGGATAACATCTCGAAGTCCTTCATAAACTGGAACCCATATTCGTCCATTTAACCTCAGAATTCTGTCCTTGCCATAGGATAACTGTTTTTCGGTTACTCCTAGCTTTTCACCAGGATAGTTAGCTTCCAGCACAGCTTCCTTCTGCGCAGCTAACAACCTTTCATTCAAACTATTCTTTATCTTAATGCTCTTGGCATTGATTCTTATAGGCTTCACCCTTTCCTTTCGACTCAAGGCATCGGCGACTACATTCGCCTTGCCAGAATGGTATCTTATCTCACAATCATAATCATTCATAGTTTCCATCCAACATCTTTGCCTCATGTTCAAATCCTTTTGGTTAAACAGGTGCTGGAGGCTCTTGTGATCAGAATAGATTACACACTTGATACCGTATAAATAGTGCCTCCAAAGTTTTAGTGCAAATACAACGGCACCCAACTCCAAGTCATGGGTGGTGTAGTTCTTTTCATGCACCTTTAACTGTCGAGAAGCATAGGCAATCACCTTGCCTTTCTGCATAAGCACACACCCCATACAGGTGTGTGATGCATCACAGTATACCACAAACTCTTCTATTCCATCAGGCAATGTCAACACAGGTGCATTGCTTAGCTTCAGCTTAAGGATATCAAAGGATCCTTGTTGCTTGGGTCCCCAGTCGAACTTAACATTCTTCCTAGTCAGAGAAGTTAGGGGTCCAACAATTCTTGAAAAAATTTCAATAAAACGCCTGTAATATCCTGCCAATCCCAAGAAACTGCGAATCTCTGTGGGCGTCTTCGGCTCTTGCCAACTCATGACAGCTTCAACCTTAGTGGGATCTACCTGGATTCCATGTTCACTAACCACATGTCCAAGGAATTGGACTTCACGAAGCCAAAATTCACACTTAGAGAATTTGGCGTAGAGTTTTTCTCGATGAAGCAGTTTCAGAATGCAATGGAGGTGCTTCTCATGGTCAGCTTGATTCTTCGAGTAAATAAGAATATCATCGATGAAGACGATGACAAATTTATCCATGTAGGGCTTGCAGACGCGGTTCATGAGATCCATGAATGCGGCTGGTGCATTAGTGAGTCCAAAAGGCATCACTAAGAATTCGTAGTGACCATAACGAGTCCTAAATGCAGTATTATGTACATCTTCATCCTTGAACTTCAGTTGATGATATCCTGACCTTAAGTCGATCTTGGAAAAATAACTCAATCCTTGAAGTTGATCGAACAAGTCGTCGATCCTGGGTAATGGATACCGATTCTTAACAGTAACTTTGTTAAGTTCTCGATAATCGATGCACAGACGCATCGATCCATCCTTCTTCTTCACAAACAGGATTGGTGCTCCCCAAGAAGATGAGCTAGGTCTAATAAATCCCTTTGCCAACAAATCATCCAGTTGAGTTCTCAACTCTTTCATCTCCGTTGGTGCCAATCTGTAAGGTGCTCTTACAACAGGTGCTGCTCCAGGGATAATGTCAATCCTGAACTCCACTTGCCTATCTGGGGGTAAACCAGGTAGTTCTTCAGGGAATACTTCTGGATATTCAGAGATAATAGGTATGTCTTCGATCTTAGGCTTTGTTTCATCAATGGTTACTTGTGCCATGTAGATAACATAACCCTTCGTCGAACACCTCGATGCCTTGAGCATGGACACTTGCTCAGGCATTCCGTACTTAGTATCTCCTTGGATTGTCAAATGCTCGCCATGAGGAGCTCTGACAACCACTTGCTTCTTAGCATAAACGATCTGGGCTTGGTTGCCAGACAACCAATCCATGCCTATTACTATATCAAAACCGGTTAATTTCAAAGGAAGTAAAGAAAATGGAATAGAGTGGTTCCTAATGGATATAACACATCTATCTAACACAGTTGATGCGGTTTCTATGGTTCCATCAGCTAATTCCACCTCATATTTCACACTTAAGGTTTTAACAGGTAATTTCAACAATTCACAAAACTTATTATCTGCGAACGACTTATCAGCGCCTGAATCAAAAAGTACTCTTGCATAAACATCATTTATGAGGAAGGTACCTGTGATCACATTGTCGTCCTGGACGGCTTCCTTTGCATCCATCCGGAAGACCCTTGCATTGGTCTTTATCCCATCCTCAGCCTTCTTTGCAAGTTTTGGGCAGTTTGACTTGATATTCCCTTTTTCATTGCAGCTATAGCACGTAACATCTTTCAACTTTTTGCAATCCAAGTTCTTGTGCTCAGAAGACTTGCAAATCCCACATGCTCTTGGCTGTGACTGGGATTTCGACTCATATCTGCACTTCCCGAAGTGCTGTTTCTTGCAGATCTTACATTTGGGTTTATCACCCGACTGATGACCATCTTTCTTGGATCCAGAACTCTTTTTGTGGTCATTGTTTCCTCTATGTCTCTTATCCGATCATCATGAGCTATCATCCTCACACTTCCTTTTCTCAGCATCAGTGTTTCTCAGTGATCTCTGCCTGATCGCATCCAGCGTGAGGGACAAGGATATATCAGCTGCAGACCTGAATGTAGCTGGCCGAGAGGCTTTTACACTTGCCTTAATCTCTGGGGATAAACCCCCAATGAAACGAGCTATTCTTTTGGGTTCCGGAGTCACAAGATAAGGAACCAACCTTGACATTGTATTGAAGCTGGTAAGGTAGGCTTGACAGTCTAGGTTCTTCATAACCAAAGATAAGAAATCAGATTCAATTTTTTCAACCTCATGCTGAGGGCAGTAGTTTTCCTTAATCAAAGTCACAAACTGATACCATGACAGATTGTACAATGGGATTTTTCCGGTAGCTTGGATTAATGACCTCCACCAAGCTAATGCCTCGCCTTTGAATGACTAAGATACGAACTTCACCACATCCTTATTAGCGCAACCACTGATATCCACTACAGTGTCCATCTTGTAGGACCGTATTTGACAGTCAAGTGAGTCAATCTGAGCTAGAACCTACTGTTTATGCAGCGGAAATACACAAACAGCATGAATCAAAGTAGAAATTGAGTAGAAACAGATGTAGATCACTTTAAACAGGTTTTATCATTAATTCTTCTCAAAACAAACGAGCAGCAGTTCGGCTACAATAGACATGAATGCATGCCAAATGAGAAAACCACACACCTATATATAACCTTCAGATTTCGCTTGAACATGTTTCAAGCGAAATCTTAACATATGATTTCGCTTGAACATGTCTCAAGCGAAATCTTAACATGTTAAGCTTAAACTTTCATCTAGACCCCTGTACTATACAAACTTGACATATTTAGACCCCTAGACTAAGACGTAGGCTTTAGACATCGTGTACCAACAAACTCCCCCTTGGATACAGCCGGAGTCTTCAGTCTTGGTCTTCACAGGGACTTGAACATTTCTTCACGTGGTTTAGGCTTCTTCAGTAAAGCCTTCCTAATCTTCTCATTTTCTTTTGCAAATTTCAATCTTTCTTCTTCCTGTTCTTTCATAAACTTTCCACGCAGCATACAATCACATTCTTCACGTTCTTTCCTTTCCTTAGCAGCTTTCAATTTCATCTTTTCTTCAAGCTTCCACCACTTTGAACTCCATTTATTTTCAGAGTTGATGCCTTTCTGAAAACAAAGAGTTACAACTCTCTGAAACTGCATAGCCTGTTCTTTATCCTCTGGCTGATGATGAATTTTGTTTATGAAAAGACATTCGATATCCTTTGCAGAGCAATTTACAAGCCACATAGGATCAAACACATGTATTACTCTAATTTCTCCACCAGCTCGATAAGAAATTACTGCTTCAGTAGTAATACAACTATAAACCCAGTTTATGAAACCTTTGTAAAACTCTTGTTCCATCGGTGGCACTGGTATAGTTTTCATCGTTCTGGGCTTTTTCACATTCAATATCCTCTCTTCAATTCCAGTTTCTGGATTAATTCTTCTAACTATCTTCGGACGGTGTGGCTTCCAGTGTCTAAATTCTTTCAAAGCCTCAAACTTTATAAAACCCCACATGCCGACATCATTCTTCCTGACAGTATAACCAAAATCTCTGACTTTAGATAACTCATCCACATCCCACCATGGAAGTGACATAATATCATATAACTTTTCAAAATATTGCACACCACATTCTCTTCTTATTGCATACGCATTGACCTGTGGCAGAAAACCCCAACTAATAATATCACCGAGAGAAACACTTTGATCACGTTGATAATACTTTAACGGTCTTTTAAATTTTCTCTCGTGACTAACTCTGAACCATTTCTTTCGATCTTCCTTTGCCATATCTTTTTGAGTTTCATCAATGTTCACATCTTTCAAAGTCTCAGAAACTTTTCTTCGTAATTCATCACGATTTTCTTCTGTAAAGAATTCCATCAACGTTGGTAACTGTGAAGTATCTTCACTAACACTTTCATCATCTGTCCAGTCTTCAACTTCGACTCTATCATACAAATCAGCATCTTCAACATATCGATACTCATATTCAGTCTGCTGATTAATATCAAAATCATTCAACTCTTTTTCAAACTCAGCATTCATCTCTTTTTCAAAATCGAATTTGAAATCTGGATTTTCCTTACGAGTCATTTCCTTAATTGTTTCCAACGTGTAAGTATGAAAATGCTCTCCTTCTTCACGATAAGTATCCAATCTTAGAATTGACTTCTGAGTTTGTTGAACATTCTGTGCATCACCTGACTCCCCCTGTCTATCAGCTCCCCCTGATTCTTCATTCATTTCGTCATTCATCAAGTCATCAACATTCTGTTCTTTAGATCTTTCAGAGACTATAAAACCAGATGCTCCTTGGTCATCATCATCATCATCATCTGAACTACTAGCAGAATATACTTTCTCATCATCATCATCTGCTTCATCATCATCCTCTTCTTCATCTTCAATATCTTCTTCAAGTACACCAGCAATAGAAGATAGAGGAATAGGCTGTTCATACTCAAATTCAGGATTACTTACTAATACAAGAGCTCCAGAAGAACCTTCAATGCCTTTGCCTTTGTCTTTCATCTGTGCATCAATATCAGCTTGCACTTGTGCTTTAACTTCATCACGAGCAATTTCATCAAACTTTTGCTCTAATGACATACCAACAACACTCTCTAAGACCTTCTTCAACATGTAATTTTCATGTTCACTTCGAACTTTAATATCTTTCAACTCTTTATTCTTCAATTCATAATACTTGAGATGCTCATCTCTACTTTTCTTTTCTTCAAGTAATTCTGCAATCTGAACTTTCAAGACGTCAATCTCTGCTTCATCAGCTTCAATTTTCTTTAGCAAAGACTTGTTTTCAGACTCAGTTTTCTTTATACGCATTTTAAGAATTTTCTCACGATCTGCCATCTTCTTGCTTTCAGCTGCAATTGTTTTGTTTTTAGCAATCACTCTTTCAATCTTTTCATCCACATATTTGATTTGTTCATCTGTTGCAAAATCAAAAACTCCAACGTCTTCAAGATTAACATTATCCGGAATACCAGCAAAAGTTTTATAACCAGAAGATCCAGGTGTGGTTTGAATGATAGGTTGTGAAGATGATGGTGTTTGGAAAATTGATTGTGAAGTAGGAATAGATTGTTCTTGTGGTGTTGAAAGATGTGGTGTTGAAGTTTGTTTTGGTGGTGAAGTTTGATGTGGTGGTGAAGTTTGATTTGGTGGTGAAGTTTGATGTGGTAGTGAAGTTTGATGTGGTGGTGAATGAAAAGTAATATGTTCGGGTGGAGGTGATTGATGTTTACTGGTTTCCTTGACCGGTTTCCCTTTTATCAAGATTTTCAATTGTTTTGCCTTCTTCGGAGTAACTTTAAGTTTCCTTGCCACTGTTTTCCTTTTGACTCCAGAAGATGGTGTTTGTACTTCTTCTTGTGAAGGAACATATTCTTCATCTTGATCTTTTTCTTTTCTCTTTCTTTTATTCAACTGTCTTTCTGTAATAATATCTTCTTGAATTCTTTTCAAACTTTCAATTTCATCAAACTCAGCTTCAGAAGAACTTGTAGAACTTTTATCAACCTCATCACCTTCTATATCATCAGCTGCTTTATTTTGTTCAGGATCAGGTTCAATAATCTCTTGCAAATATTGAGTAGTTCTAGGAGAAAAACGAACATCTCTTTCAACATTTACTTCAGTTTCTGCTTGAACCTCTGCTTCAACTTCAGTTTCAACTTCAGCTTCTTTCTCAGATTCATCAACTAACAATGATTTTGCAGCTTTCTTACGACGCTTCTTAGGTTGTGAAGACGAACCCTCTTCAACTTGCACTTTTGGAGTTGTTTTCTTACTCCTCTTCTTTTGTTCTTTCACAAACCATTCATTTCTTGATGTTTTGAAATCTTGAAGAATCTCTAACTCATCAGCATATCCAGCTTCTTTTCTTTCTTCTTCATTTCTCCAGTGTTCATGATTTATCGGATCTGGATCTTGATAATCTGGATTACTAATAAAACCAAAAAATTCAACAGTCTTCTTTGGTTCAGGATGATTAGGATGATATCTTGCTAACTGTGCCACAGAATCATTATCCATGTGAGATAGACCCAATAAGTCATTGTTCACATCTCGGACAATTCCTGGATAAGCATGATCAATCATTATTTGAATAAACCTTGGATATACCCAACTCTTCCTGTTTGATGTCACTTCATCCACTAGATAATGAAACACAATATGAGAAAAATTGTATGTTTTGTTCAAAACAAGAGCAACCACCATGTTCATGTGGTAATCACGCATAGCATCTTGACTCCCTTTTTGATGACTCATAGCAATCAACACTGAATGAATTAAGAACTTGAAAGGCTTTGAAAATTTTGACTTCAAAACATTTGCAGCATTTAAAGCTCCAATATAACCGATCCTCAACAAACAACCTTTAACCATTCTTTCCGGAAATTTTGTTGGAGAATCTTCTGTATCAGGAAATTCCAGAATTTCACGAACATATGCTTCAGTGATAAGAATTTGTTTCTTTTCTTCATTTATCTTGACAAGTGAAGTGATTGTCTTGCTCTTTTCATCATACACCGCATGCTTCCAATAACGTTTGATGTGAGTTCTGAAAACCAACCGCCTGTCTGTCAAGGCTTTCTGTAATGGCAATCTCCTCATGAACTCGAGAATACTACTGAATTTCGACAATTTTGAACTTCTTGTCTCATCAAGATCACAGCAGCTATTGTGAAGTGGCTTAAACACAGCACTCGAAGGCTACACACAACAATATACAACAAAATAAGCACTTTAAAATTTTCAAGTTTACTCATCATTTCAAATGAAAAATTCAATTCTGATTAACAATCAACTGATCAACAAACATTTGTTCAAGCGAAATTGTATCTCAACATTTCGCTTGAATGACAACTGATCATCAAACATTTAATTTCAAGTGAAATTAAATCTTAAAATTTCGCTTGAACTTGTTACAAAACAGCTCAAAAAATTTCAAGAACATATGATCAAATTGATCACATAATCTTGTTCTATGTTCAAAACCGAGCAACCTGATATCATTTTCATCCATTTTGACTCACAAAACTGTTCTAGATCTAAGACAGAAGATCTGTTCAAACGTCAACCTCATACAAACTCAGATCTGGAACAATTAAACACTCATACACTGATCTAAACATGATTCCGACTACACTCATACCTAAATCGTTCATTTTGGACATTATAACAACACTAAATCTACCTGTTCTATCAAGGATATCACCGACAATAATAAACAGATGAAAGATAGACTAAACAATGAAATCACTTACATTCACCATGTTTATAGTTGAACTTGCCAACTAGAAACACAAGATTTTAGGAAAATCGGACAGAGTAACAGTAAGAAATCAAGGATCTGAAGAATTCGCTTGAAATCGCCTTCAGCTGATTTGAAGTGAAAAGAGTACCAAAAGAGGCTCAAGCGAAATCTTTACTTCTATTTATATACCGAAAGATTTCGCTTGAATTTCAAGCTAAATCTCAAACAAGCAAAATGTTACCTATGAAGCGAAATCTCATTCTTTTTCAAGTGAAATTGTTATTTTAAATTTTCAACCTTTTCAATTTTACAACTTTTACCAACACACCCAGTCAACCAAGTCCAAGTTAATGACCTTGGTAAACTGACTAGCCTGCCAAGTCCAAATCAATGACCCTGGCTGATCAGATTTATGAAGATGCTGAATTTTTAAAAAAAAATTAAGTTCAAATTAATGAACGTTTGAACATTGTGATCTTTCAAACACATTTTAACAGTCAAACACTGTACCAATCATTTTACTGCATCACCAGCTTACCCAGCCCTCATCATACACTGACATGATCTGCACTAAGCTTTGATCTTCCGATTCCCAACATCAGTTGTCGAAAATAAAATGAGAAACTAAAATCTTTTTGGATTTTAACTATATATACTAAAAACTATGTACACACAATCTTTTTGTGAGTGTGTTAGGGGATCATATCAGCTGCCGACTAGACACAAGCACCGTTAAGCTGATATTTCATTTTAAGCATTAAACAATTCACGTAGATTGCCGATATACTGATCCTCTTAAATTCTCACAGAACTTTCAATCTACTTGGGATACAGAATTAGTGTTTTAGGACTTAAACATCTACATGTGTCCCACCTCAGTATATACTCCCGTATCCAGACCCCAGTATTCAGTCTTACAGGTGAGTATACCTAGATGATATCTGTAAGGGGTTAATTGCGAGGGCCGTGAGAGCTCAGGTCGATCTTTCGATACGCAGAGAGATGACGGCTTCGACTTTTGGTGGGTCCCCTTTGGGGATCTTCTTTTCAACAGCACATGATTAACCATTTTGCAATGTGTTATCATTTTTTATGCTGAGGGGAGGCTTATATTTCAAAGCAGCGTAAAGTATTCTCCGGGGACTAGGCCATTGCTTCCGCAAAATCAGAAGTCCCGGGATAATACCCCAGATATCACTAAGCATAAAGACCTAGTATCTCAGAATACGGGACCCTTCAAACAGGATTTCAGGGGTTACCTATATATCCTGGAGGTGTTCCCCACGTAGACGCAAGTAAATTTATGTTTATATCCCAAACTGATCTACTGATTTTGTGAAAACCTATCGGCACATCTTTAGCGAGACTGCTTAATTGCATTTTATACATTACAATTCTTTAGCGTACTGTGTCCGTCTAGCTGATGTACTATCATTTCCCCTATTCTACACAACTCTTTTTTACTTTTTCAAATGTTTTTGGTTTTTTAGATTTTATCATGTTTTTGTATTTTTCTGCGAATTTCTCCCCCTAAAACGAAAACATATTTTTGTGTTTTTGTTTTTATCGAAAAGCAGAAAATAAACTGTACAAACAAATTTGACAACACGACATGGTTCACGTCAGATCGCCGCCCATCTCGGCTTCACATTCAATAACCCTCCCAGATTGCAGATTTTTCATCCCGTTCAATTTCAAAAGATAATAAAATCTCTTTTTGTCAAATGGTTTAGTATAGAAATCCGCTTTCTGATCATCGGTGTGCACGTGTTCAATCCGAATTAACTTTTTCTCGTGACAATCACGAATAAAATGATGACGGATCTCAATGTGTTTTGTTTTAGAATGGTGAACCGGATTTTTAGTGATGTTAATGGCCGCTTCATTATCCACATAGATCGGAGTATCTAAGAATTGCAAACCGAAGTCTCGCATCTGCTGTTGAATCCAAAGGATCTGCGAACATCAGCTGGAGGCTGAAACGTATTCAGCCTCGCAAGTAGAGAGCGCTACTGCGGTTTGTTTCTTACACTGCCAAGTAACAAGTCGAGTTCCGAAGAACTGACACCCAGCAGGGGTGGACTGTGCATTTTGCTTGCAACTCCCAAAATCAGAATTAGCAAAACCAGATAAAGTAAAGTCACCCGATCGAGGATACCACAAGCCGATGCTTGGGCAGCCTTTCAAATACCGTAAGATACGTTTCACAATTGTCAGGTGTGACTGTTTTGGATTTGACTGATATCTGGCACAGAGGCACGTCGGGTACATGATGTCTGGACGGGAAGCCGTGAGATACATCAGAGATCCAATGATTGATCGGTACAATGTCTCGTCCATCTTCACACCATTCTCGTCTGGACAAATTCCATGGTTCTGTGCGAGGGGGGTGGATGCAGGACTGCAATCTGTCATGTCGAACTTATCGAGCACGTCCTTCACATACTTCGTTTGGTGAATGAAGATTCCATCGGACATTTGTTCCACTTGCAGCCCGAGGAAGAACTTCATCTCCCCCATTGAACTCATCTCAAACTTTTTCTTCGTCACCTTTTCAAATTCTTTGCACATGTCGTCGTTGGTGGATCCAAAAATTATGTCGTCAACATATATCTGCACAATCAACAAGTGGCCTGCTTCTTCCTTGGTGAACAAAGTGCTGTCTACTGTGCCTCTTGTGAACCCGTTGTCCAGCAAGTATGTTAAAAGCATTTCGTACCAGGCTCTCGGGGCCTGGTGAAGTCCATACAACGCTTTATCCAGTAGAAACACCTTGTTTTTGTGTTGTGGGTCTGTAAACCCCGGTGATTGCCCCACATACACTTCTTCTCTGATAGTTCCGTAAAGAAAGGCAGATTTGACGTCAAGTTGATATACTTTAAAGTCTTTCCATGACGCGAAGGCTAGAAAGATCCGAATTGCCTCAAGTCTGGCAACCGGTGCGTAAACTTCATCATAATCTATTCCTTCCTGTTGACTGAAGCCTTGAACCACAAGTCGTGCTTTATTTCTCACCACTACACCTCTGTCATCTCGTTTGCACTTAAAAACCCATTTCGTTATGATCAACTTTTGATTCTCAGGTAGATCAACAAGTCTCCAGACGCCCAACTTTTCGAACTGTTGCAGCTCCTCCTGCATTGTATTCACCCAGCTATCCTCGGTCAATGCCTCTTTGTAAGTTCTGGGCTCTATCTGCGAAATAAAACATTTTAATGAGACTTCTTTCTGCATATCAGCAATAAATGAATAGAAACATGTAAGAGCTTGGTCTATTTGATGTCGAGTTTTGACACCACTTTGCAGGTCACCAATGATCTGTTCTGAGGGATGATAAGACAATGTCCGTGGCATAGCATTATCAGGCACATTCACTTCCGATTCCAAACTCGATATGTCAAGATCAATAGTTTGATCCTCAGCTTCCGTTGGATCCTCGTCAAAAGACGGAGCGGGTTCCGCTTCTGAGTCGTCAGATTCATCAAACGATGGAACTGGTTCCTCTGGTGATTCGTGAGCTGTTCCACTCGGTCCTGCTTCATCATCGTGAGTACCCACGGTGGGTTGAGAAACTTCTAGTGGTCTAGTCATTTGCTCCTCTAACATAGTTTGCTGATATAGGTACATAAGAGCTAGTTCCTCATCACTCGGCTCGACCGGCAGATGGAACGACTCCCAGAGCTTATCGTAGTCGAACAGGAATCTTTGTCCGGGAAGTTGTGCTGATGGAGTATGCTTTTGACAATCCACGTGTTGAACTTGAATCACCTTACTCAGACATGGTACGAACACCCTCTTGAGTGGGCTAGCGTAACCTACAAAGAAACCTTCATTAGCTTTAGCGCCAAATTTACCATTTTCATCAATAAAAGTGCAAGGAGACCCAAATGGCTCCAAAAACTCAAGATTCGGCTTATAACGGTGCAGCAGTTCAAAGCAAGTCTTTTTATACTTCTTGACAGTGAGAACTCTATTCAAAGTGTAGCAAGCTGCTGATACTGCTTCACTCCAGAAAAAGATTGGTAGCTTGGAATCGGCTAACATTGTACGTGCTGTCTCAATTAGAGTCCGATTCTTTCGTTCAGCAACGCCATTCTGCTGTGGTGTGTATGGCGCACTGAATTCATGATGAATTCCCTTTTCGTTGCAGAACTCGTACATCTTGTTATTCTTGAATTCCGTTCCGTTGTCGCTCCGAATCCTCCGAATTGGCAGCTTATACACCGTTTCCATTTTCTTGAAAAGCACCATCAAAGACTCAAAAGTTTGATCTTTTCGTTCCAAGCACACTACCCAAGAAAATCTCGTAAAATCATCAGTCACCACCAAGCAATATAAGTCTCCACTGATGCTCTTTACATTGACAGGCCCGAAGAGATCCATGTGCAATCTCTCAAGAGGTAACCTTATCGTGTTCATGATCTTCAAAGGATGTGACTTCCGAGTTTGCTTTCCTTTCTTACATGCTACACAATCATCATTTAAGTGAAAATTCTTCAAATTTACACCATCAACTAAATCATTATGTACCAAAAAGTTCATTTTGCGAACATGAATGTGGCCCATCTTACGATGCCACATTATTGAATCTTTTTCTGTTGCTTTAGTCTTTGACACAAAACACTGTTTCTGATGAGTTGTTGGTGTTGCGATGTTCATATCAAGATAATAAAGATCATACTCCCGTGGAGCACGCAACAACACCATCTCATCAGGGATTTTAAACCCTGGTTTCAAAACCACACATTCAGTTTGTGTAAATTGTACACTAAAATCTTTATCATAGATTTGTGAAATACTGAGTAAATTGTTTGTTAACTCTATTATGTAGTTCACTTTGTCGAATGAAATCACGCCATTTGACAGCGTTCCTTGACCAACGATCCTTCCACCTTGGTTACCGGCAAATCCAACATAGCTTCCATTTACAGATTTGACATCATATAACAAAGCAAGCGTCCCAGTCATATGTCGTGAAGCGCCACTATCCATGATCCATTTTGACAATATAGACTTGGGCAGCCCCTGCAAACATCATAACAAATTCATTCAAACAATGAACTCCATGACTTTTTGACTTCTGAAACACTCCCAAACATTACATCACACTTCTCATCAGTCTTAGGAAAGTCAAATGTGACATTCGGAACATCAGTTTTAGCTTTTGGTTTTACTTCATTTTTGATTGGGGGAAACTCTGCAAGAAATCTATCAAGTTCAAATTCAAATTCTTGTTTATCATTAACACCTACCTTTGATTCATAAAATTCCTTTACCCCTTTGACTTTTCTGTCAACCATTTTTCCGAAAATATTTTGAATAGTGGGATTAAAAGCTTTTGAATCAAACTTTAACCCATTCTCCATTTTCTTCACCTCAACTGATTGTGATTTAGTTTCAAAAACTTTTGTTTCATTCTTCAAAATGTTTTCCATCTTTTTCTCCTCCACCGATGGTTTTGACTTTGCAACCCATAATTGATTTTCAAAAATTTTCGTTTTTGGATAAATCTTTGAAGTCTTTTGAGACTTTGAAGTTTCGCCAATCTCAAATATCGATTTCGGCTTATCTTCCGACTTCAACAATTCACCCCTCTTCAAAATGCGGATTTGTGAAACCATTGGTTTTTTTACCCTTTTTGTCAATTGATGACTTAGGTTGAGGTTTTTGAACAACAGGTTTAATGACAGGTTTTTCGAAAACTTTCTTGCATTGTTTTGCCATGTGCCCGATTTCATTGCAGCGATAACAAATTCTTTTGTCATATTCAACAAAATTTGATTTGCTTGATTCTTCTTTCAATTTCTTTGCTGCATTGAAATCGTCAACTGCCTTTTGACTAAAAATGTATTCCTTCTCATCATGCACACTTGGTCCAACAACAAAAACATCATTCATTTTATCTTTTGAATTGACAACCTTCTTAGCCATCTTTTTCTCAAAACCAATTCCTTTGTTTTTAAAGTTGTTACCAATTTTCTTGTTACCATTACCTACCCATTCCTTTTTTCCCGAGTTGTTAGGATGTAATTATTTTTTAGGTTTTGAAAAAAATTCTTTGTTATTAACCTCATCAATGTTCATCTCAACCAATTTAAAAACTTTCTCAACATTCTCAATTTTCACATTCTGAAGAGGATACTCGAAATCGGAGTAAAGTTTGTCTGTTCCAATCATAGTGTAAACTACCATAATCGGGTCATCATTCGCACTCTTGTCCGATTTCGGTATGAACCGTTCCAAGAAATTACCCTCATCTTCAGAATCTATAGCATCTTTCTCAGATTGAGACTTTTCAGAGTTATCAATCTCTTCATCTAACACCTTATCAACAACAGTTTTGATAACCTGTGATTCGTTATCGGTATCGGATGCAGAGAATGTAACATCAATGCTTTCAGGCAAATCATCCTCAATTGATCTCAATTTGAGATTCAAAGCAGCTTCCACCCCATCTGGATATTTCTGTGTGTAATGATTCCACATTGGGGGTGGAACGCTCTTAAAGACTGGTGTTTCATCAGGCTGTTTTGGAACAATCTGTTCAATCACGTATGAAGATGCAACATAACTCATCAACTTCTTATCAATTCTTTCATTTTCAATTTTTGTTAACTCCAATTCCCTTTTTAATGAAGCAATGGTGTCCAGATGAAAATTGATTTCTTTTTGTTTATCCATAACAGTTGATTTTAGCAATTTTGTGGCTTTGTCATTCTCAAGACTTTCATCTTGAATCATTTTGATAGAATTAGCCAATTTGTCATATGCTTCTTTTACTTCGCTCAGATCAAATTTTAGCATGTCTGCATGATGTTTCAATTCCTGATACTTAGTGTCTTTCTCAAGACACTCCATGCACGGTTGTAAACACTTCTGGCATGGTGTTTCAGGAATTGAAACAACTTTCTCAATAACCTGTTCATGACACACATTTTTCACATCTTGTTTACCGACATTTTCCAATTCAGACTCAGACACTTTGACTGATTCGTTTCCCTTAACTCCAGATTCCTCTTGTTTGACAAACTCATTACCGACAGATTTAGACTCCTCGGATTCTGAATCTACCTCTCTCAGTTTCGCCATGAGAGCCTTGTCAGCAATTTCTTTCAATGTGTCTTCAGTCATTTCCTTTGTTACATCGATCATTTCTTCAACAAATTCTTCCTTCCCTTCAAACCTTGGACACAATCCAGTCTTCGGTTCTTCAAAGAAACCTGCAAAAGATTCAAAAATTTTAGGAGGCATGATAGATCTCAACGAACTAGCTAATACCTCCTGCTCAGATTGAGAGTAATGAACTTCAGCAGCTATTTCTTCCAAATTGTACACATTTTCAGTAGAAACCTCTTCAACAACCACAGAAACCTTCTCAGCCACTATTTCTGGCTCAGACACCGTCTCAGAAATTTCAACAACTTCAGCCATCATGGCCTGTCCATCACTACCAGGGATATAATTATCCCAGCTGAAACCTGCAGCTACCTTCTCATCGTCTTGATTCACGATCATCGCTTTTTCCGGTTTATTTTCAATTTGTGGTCTTTGAACAGTAGGCTGTTGATTTGGTCGGTGATAGATTGCTTGCTTGTAGTAGTCGTTGGTGAACGGGTTTTGATGATTGTTTACTTCACGATTCAGACATTCTCTCTTGAAATGACCACGTTCTTTACACTTGAAACACGTAACTTTTGATTTGTCGAACCCTAACTTCTGATCGGGGCCTGATAAACTGTTCCGGCCTGTAATTTCCATGAAACGTTGTGCCCTTCTAACCAAACTTGCCATCCCCCATTTTATATCGATCAACTCAAGCTCTTCCGGGTCGATCTGGTCGTAATCCTCTTTTCTCATATCAGGATTACCAATCCTACCCGCCACTAAGCCTTCATAAGCCTCTAGAACGGAAGCAAGTACCGCAATGTGTTGTCTCGCGGCAGTTTCAGTAATTTCATTTCCATTCTTAATATTCACCGCGATGTTGCACTGCACCCCAGAAACATAAGCCTGATTATTTGAACTTGTAGAGCTTTGAGGTGAAGACTGCTCTTGAGCTTTAAAGTTTGGATCATAGTTCACAAATGGTGAAGGCTTGTTTGATTGTGGAGTGTTTGTGGAACCACCCAAATTTACATCAGCACTAAAACCCGTCTGTATCTTTGGACTTTGATTTGTTGCTACAGGAATACTTCCTTTGTAATACAGAGATATGTCTTGCTGCACATTTGCTGAATTCATTTGTTTAATCTTTGTTAGTTCCAATTCATGTGCCTCAATTTTCTCAATGAAACCACTCAAATTCATACTAGCAAAATTTGTATTGTTCTTTAACACCATCAGATACGTTCCCCACTCATCATAAGGTAATGTGTCTGCTAATTTGTCGATCCACTCTTCATTTGTCTTGGTTATCTTCAATCTTCCCATCTCCAAAACCAAATGGCAGTATCGTTCAATCAATTGCTTTGTGGTTTCCCCTTTCATTCCCGTGAAAATGTCAAACTGCTTGTTTATCAATGCCTTCTTGCTTTTCATCATTTCTCCACTTCCTTCAAACTTTAACTCCAATTTATCCCGAATGGATTTTGAATTGTCTTCGTGCTGTAACAGTACCAAGATATCCTCCTTAATTGCTTGTTGAAGGATGCTCATCATTTTCTTTTCAGCCTTAAAGTCGGCTTGTTCCGTTTGGGTCAAACTTCCAATCACTTTCGCATGACCCATACCATCAACAGGAGGTACATATCTGTTATCAATCTTCAACCAGCTCTCAAAATGATTAGCTTGAACCCACGTTTTAAATCTTCCTGCCCAACTCGAATATTCGTCGAGGTTCATGAGTTTAGGGGGCTTTTGCATTGTTCCCAATTCGTTCTCCATGTTGACATTTTGTATAACACTACTCGAAGTTTGTCCTGCTACCATACCACTGCCCGAGAAGAAGTTATAAAACTCTTGATGTTCCATTTTTAGGTTTACCGAATAGTTTTTTTTTAAATATTCAAACACACACTTTTCACAAAATCAGACGATTGAACAAAATCACGAACACTATGGACTTCTCAATATACTCAAGAGAAAACTCTTTTATACTTCAAGCGAAATCACCAATATACTCAAGCGAAATCCACAATTTCGCTTCAAAAAAAAAACTATCTTGGAATATTTCAAGCGAAATCCACAATTTCGCTTCAAACCAACAACAACTTTCAAGCTAAATCAGATTGTCTCAAGCGAAATTTACAATTTCGCTTCAAAAAATTTTCAAGCTAAAACAGATTGTCTCAAGCGAAATCTACAATTTCGCTTCAAAACTTTTCAAGCTAAATCAGATAAACTCAAGCGAAATCCACAATTTCGCTTCAAAATACCAACTTTCAAGCTAAATCAAAATGCTCGTTCAAGCGAAAACTGATTTTCAGGTCATTTTTATCTGTTTTAGTCTGAATTTAAAGCTGATACTCTCAAGGATTTGTTATTAGACAATTTTACACGATATACTTAAATCTCAGTCCATTTTGTCCGTGTCAAAGGTCTGAAACTCAAAAAGTGTAAGAAAACGGCTTTGATTCGGGTCAACTAGCTCACAACTGGCTCTGATACCAATTGTAGGACCGTATTTGACAGTCAAGTGAGTCAATCTGAGCTAGAACCTACTGTTTATGCAGCGGAAATACACAAACAGCATGAATCAAAGTAGAAATTGAGTAGAAACAGATGTAGATCACTTTAAACAGGTTTTCTCATTAATTCTTCTCAAAACAAACGAGCAGCAGTTCGGCTACAATAGACATGAACGCATGCCAAATGAGAAAACCACACACCTATATATAACCTTCAGATTTCGCTTGAACATGTTTCAAGCCAAATCTTAACATATGATTTCGCTTGAACATGTCTCAAGCGAAATCTTAACATGTTAAGCTTAAACTTTCATCTAGACCCCTGTACTATACAAACTTGACATATTTAGACCCCTAGACTAAGACGTAGGCTTTAGACATCGTGTACCAACACATCTCATCCAACCATGTCATGCAGTCTACAGCTCCTTTTACCCCAGTGAAATCCCTGGGTTTGCATGAAACAAAATACTTATAGGAGCAACCCTTATTACGGGGTTCTTGATTCAGTACGATCCTTTGAGATGGAACACTTTGATGATTTGAAGAGTGACAATCGTCATCATCTTTCTTTGGCTCTTCCTTCTTGGAGGGTGGCTTACTGTGAGCCTCAGAATGAGTCTTAGGCTTGGAATGCGGTGCGGATAGGGTCCTACTTCGACTCCCGCTATATTCATTATACTACCGCTCTATTGCTTTTGTAACAGCATTTTCTATTAATGCTTGTAGTTCCGCACCCGTTAAGTTAACTCGGGTATTATCATGATCGTCCCTTGGGTGACTGTTTATCTCATCCGAGTCAGCCATGTAATTTGAACTGTTACATAAGATATGGACAATAATTTATTTGGGAGTTTATTATGGAATTGTCTTTTATGGCAATTCATTAACCATGGTAAACATAGACCATATTTGGTTAATTTGCTAATCAAAGTTATTTAGGATTTTTATTTTAATTTATCCTAATTATAAAACAATAACAGTATTATTAGTGGCACCAAAGGCCTAGTCACAGGGACATTTTTAAATCATAAGCCATGATTTCAGAGAATCAAGGCATGAAGGTTTGAACATAGTTCTTTACCTTTTTCTGACAGGGAGTCGTAGACTACTACTGTCTTTTGTCTTATATGACAATGAGTATCGCCCGTAGGCACTATATTACCAATGGATGGTCAACATATGATCATCTTAATTGATGATTTAAACCCATGATTTATAGATCATCAGGTTAGGATAGGAATCTTTTGAAGAATCCTATTATAAGAATGACGTATGTGATTTTAACGAATCACGTCTGCCAGGAGCATTAACATGTTTCCAGATGTTAACAGGGATTTGAATCTTTTAAACAGGTCTTACCATCTTGGCCAAATCTTATAATGATATGCAGGCTAGGTTATACCTTTAAGATTCTTATTTAATATTTAATAGGCATATTATTTTTAAAAGGAATGATTTTGATTTATTTATTTCATATATTTATGTATATAATGACAAAAATGAAATTCATAAACTTAACATTCCATTAAATATCAAAAGGATTACACATTGCCCTAACGGGACTTTTAACAGAAACAACTTGCCCACGCAGGGGCTAAATCGATAATACAAGTCCTCGTAGGGACTGATTACTAAGCTAGATGTCCTCGCAGGGACTAAAAGACAAGTCCTCGCAGGGACTAAGGAAAGACAAGTCCACGCAGGGACTTGATTGAAATAAGTAAATACAACAATACATAGAGGAATTCAATGATCCATCTTCTTCTTTCCTTTTAACAAGCTTGCTAGGCCCTTGAGAAATCCTCTGTTGTTCCTACGTTCTTCTTGAAATTCATGTTCCACCCGACTTAGTCTTTGGAGGATTTCCTCCTGTTCCGGTGGAGAAAATCGTGGCGGCTGCGACTGCTGCCGAATCGGAGGTCGAGCAGGTATTTAATACCCATGAGCTGGATATCCCATTCCCCAAGGGGCTCCATATGGTCCTTCAGGATGAAGGGCGTTGTAGTTTGCCGCTACAAGGTACGGGTCGGCCTCAGCATAGTTATAATGAGTGTGAGTCAGCTGCTCAAACGGATTGTACGCCGTTGAACCGGCGTATGTAGGAATCGGGTTATCAAAACCCATTGGTGGCGGCGGTGGTGCAACTGGTGCAGAATTCACCTCTGGAATTGGGTTTGAGGGCCCACCCATTTGTGGGTCTTCATGCAGTGGCAGATAGTGACTGCCACTTGAGTGATGGGGAGTGCTAAAGTGAAAATCCCCTCCTCGCGTGGATATTCGTGCGCCTGTTCTCCTACGCCTTGGTGGTTCTCGAGGTGCTTGATGAACTGGCGGTGGTGGAGGCGGTGGCGTGACTGCCACGAAACGCGAATCCTCGGAGGGATCCTGCTGCTGCTGTTGCTGTGGGTTATGAGAGGGTGTTAAATACCACTCATACTGGTTAAACCTCGCTTGGTAACTGTCTGGACCACCGTAGGGTGATCCGTGGAAGGATGATCCATCAGAGATCTCGATGGGATGGTTGGGGGTCCCTGTTGCAGGCTCGACGGGATCCGTGTCCTCGTCCATGTCCATTGCATGGTCTCCTGAGAAGTGGTCTTCAGGTCCTAGTGGGTTAAATCCCACTGGTTCTTCGATATAGTTTGCCGGGTTGAACCGGCCCTGAAAGACAGGAGTGGGGTCGCCAAAGGTACGATGCGAAACGGATCGCTGTAACGGTAAGAAGGAGTGGCGTGAGTCATCGGGCTCGTTTTCCAAATGCGGCCCAAAGGAGTGACGGTAAGGAGGCGTTGAGCTGTGCGAGAGAGACATTCTAGCGGGCTCCAAATGGTTCCTCCAGTTTCCCTGAGGATTCGCACTCATAGTAGTAGAAGGAGTTCGCCGGTATGAAGGCCCGGCTTCGTGATCGTTGGGGGCGTGGATTGGTCCCTTGCCTCGTCCCCCTCTTCGGAATCTTGGTGGCATCTTTCCTGTCAAACAAATGAAAGACCAACAAAACAATAAAGGACAAAATAAAATAAATTAGGAATCGTCCTAAGTTCTTTGTCTAGACTCGAGTATGTGCAATTGTGTCATTGAGATTAAACACAAAAGGCTAGTGTTTAATTCACTCAATGTTGGCTCTGATACCAACCTGTCACACCCCGATATTTCCACGTATTACCGGTGGGCCCGGTGGGGAGTATCGTGACGTAGTTGATATCATCATAGTCAAACAACACAATATTTAAATGCACAGCGGAAGCAAAGATAGATGTATTTCAACCAAACAAATTGTAAAATTAAGTATCACAAGATAGTTGAAAATAATCCACAGGTAGATCAAATAAAAAGGAAATATTGTTCAACAGTTTATGTCATCCAAGCTTGCGAGACTTATTGTGGATGCTAGGAGAAAGCCAGCCAAGTTCGAGTAGTACCTGCACTTAACCTTTTTGGGAAAATACGTCAGTTTACACTGGTAACTACAATTAACTGACTCATTTTGAAAAGTTTAATAAAATTGATTTGAATGCACGTGGCACAAAATTTTTTATAACTTGGGATAATTATTTGAATATAATACTTGTAAAAGAATTGCATGTTTGTTATACGTTCAGTAGCCCTGTTCATGCCAGGTTAAAGATCAATAGACACACCACATTATTTATTTAGGCACTGACGGGTGTACGCCTACGCCCCGTGCTTAGGTCGTGGCCATTTCGTAAAATGATGCCAAGGATATCCGGGACATGGTCATTAACCCCCCAAAGGCTTTTCACAAACAAAACAATTCAAACGTGTCATTTCAATAAATTAACCATCATACGATTAACGATTCAATTCCCGACCAAGCGGTATTTTATATACCGTACCCCAAGCCCGTATAAGGGAAAATAAGTTAAAAGTATTTACCTTTGCAAGTAATAATCACAACAAGCAAGTGCACGTAGCTTTTACCGGGTCTCCTATTCTGGAACGAAGGTTTATAATAACCTATTAGAATCCTAACGGGTCTTTAATTAAGCCTAAACTTAGACCGGTTAGTTTTAAAGGAAGTTACGGTTCGAACGCATGATTAAGCGAAGACAGGAATAAAATGTGATTTAGACACGACAAGTTTGAAGGCTTGTATAATATGGGTAAACTAAACACATTCTGGATTTTGAGATAAATATGATAAGGTTCGACCCGTTTCGGCTAATTTATGCAAACTAGTTACATAAACCGAACCGAATGCGTAAGAAGCGTAACGAGTAACCATAAGAGTCATTTACTGGTTTCCTAAGTTAATATGCCTTAAATATGTTGTGATATCAGTAGGATACCTTCCATCATGCCCAAAACGAGTTTAATCTCAATTTAATCCCCGTAGGGGTATTTTGGTCATTTTAAAGATTATAAAAGAGATTAATTATAATTCTGAGACTCGGGTAAGAGATAATCAGTAAAAAAACTTAATTTAATAGGTTATATCAGTTGGTGATAAGTCTTATATGACAAAAATGGTTTTAAACCTACACTATGTGTTTAATATGCGTAAAAAGCCGTTTTAAGCGATTTCCGGGTTTAACAGGAAATCTGAGTTTTCTAATCAGGTTATAAAGTTCAAAATACTTCATTTATCATATAAAATCAGTGGCCTAAGATTTGGTATCAATTGGCTAAGTAAAACTCATTTTATAAGCAAAAGGGTATAATCGGTAATAACTGAATCAAGGCAATAACCTTATGTTAAGATCAGTTTAAAAATAATTAAAAATCTTCAAAAATCCCAAAATATTATATTACATCAGTGGGTAAAAGGTTTGGTGTCAAAAAATTGGGTTTAGATAGGCTTTACGCTAATTATGCCATTTGATTCATAAGAAGCGTTCTAATTACGCTATTAAGCATAACTCCTAATCTAGACCTCCAACTGATATGAAATTTTAGGGACAAGTTTATAAATTAGTAACAAAGATTATTGTCCTCTCACATTTCCAAAATTCTCGTTTTATGGTCAAAAGGGCATATTGGTCAAGATTAGGCATTTAACGGAAACGTGTGAACGAATCGGACAATCAATGAACCAACCACAGAGGTTTATACTATCATATACCCTGGTCCAAATGAAGCTCTAAGGTACTTCTAAATCATGCTACTATGGGTCAGAACTGAAAGTCAAAGCATAAGTCAAAGTATGCGACTTTCGGTTCCGAACCGGTCCTAAACTGAAAATTACCGGATCAAACAAGCTTAGACCAGTTCTTATACTAATTACCAAGTTATATGAGTGATAAAATAGGTTACACGTCTTCTACATTGCTAATTACGTGTTAATTCGCAAATTAAGTTCCTGTTGACTTTTTATAAACAACTTTGACCCGACAAATGTCTTAGTTAGGACGGGAATTAGAGGGTGCCCTTTTAAGGGTTTAATGCCCACATAATTACCAACTTATAACTACTCTCAATTTGGCTAAACATCAGACCATTAGTGATTAATCGATAAGTCAAACCTTAATTACGACGGTTTGACTTTAAGCTAATTAACTAAGTAAAACACGATTAAGGAAGGTCAAGGAAACTTACCAAGGTCCTATGCACGACTAGTGATGCTTAGGGAATGGCCTTGAGCTCCAGAAATGATCAGAAGTTGAGTTTGGAATGAATGATCAAAGTTGCAACAATGTGGTCTTTATATAGTGATCTTGATTGATCAAGATCATGCCAAACAACTCTAGGATTGATCCCTGATCAAGTACAAGTGTCCCTTGTGCCTAAGAACTAGTTTGTGTTGCACATGGAAGTGAAAAATAGAAATATAAGTCGGTTAACTCATTTTAACAGGCACCTGTCAACTTTCTGCTACTAGGGATTTCTTACGGACCGTAAGCTGAGGGTCTTGTGGTCCGTAAGACCTCTTACGGACCGTAAGACCAAGTCTTTGCGGTCCGTAAGCCTTTACCAGAAGGCAAAAATTGTAACCTTTCAAGCTTCGAACAGGCAACTTAGGTATTACGAATTTGGGCCTCTATTATCAGTATGGGGCCTCTTAAACATGTCCTGAACAGTTAAGACCACCTTGCCATGTTCTAAAGTTGCCTTGGATTCTTTTGAAAGGGCCATAAACGAAGGTTTGTCAAATCACATTCTCATAGGATCCTATCTTTACAATTTAAATCAATTATTACTAGTATTAACCGGATTAGGATGCTTATCAGATGTTTATAACACAGGTTAAGGGTTGGGATTTATACATATGTCGCTCAGAGGTATGTATTAACATGTCGACGCTTTTAACCCCTCGTATACGAATTTTATCATAACTTTCTCATATGATAACGAAACTTGGTGAAATTTTTATCATGCATTCTAGTGAGCATAATTAATCGTTACAAAGCTTCGGGTTTTCTAAAAGGCCACTCAGAGGTATACATTAAACATGTTGACACATTTAACCCCTGTAGTTTGTAATCTCTCACTTTCTTTCACAATTAGCTTCGTATGATTCATGATTCATTCGTTTAAGGGTATAAACATCATGTAGGGTTATTGTAAAGTATATTTATCCATTGTTGACATTTTGAACCCTTATATTCACATACTTTCTTTGTTTGTCAACTTTAATCCTTATGAGGAAATCCTTTACACTTTTTAAGCTCGTGACACGTGTCGATATAATATTGGACATGAAATTTCGAGGTGTCACATGAAACAACGGCAATGTATACAAAACATTGATGTCGTTGTTTGAACCAAAAACACCAAAATATGAATGCTAAAACCATAAATCATTCGACGTCACCGCTTCAAGTATGATGGTTGGTCTTTTGACGTCATGTCACACCCCAACCGATGGCGGAATCATCAGGGCGCGGCACTAGGTGAATCAGATTGCTCAAGAGAATCCATAACAGCTAATTTAGTGACAATATTTAACAAGTTCATTATCCCATACTAATAAACAAATATTTCACTTAAAGTCGTACAGATTTCATGTCTCTCGAACAATACAAATCCGACAACCAAGATTTTAGGTGAGTTTCTAAAGTAGTCCTATCTTGATTCGAGATAATCTGCGTTTAACCTGCAACATACATTAAAATAATGTCAATACAAAAATGTATTGGCGAGTATACAGGTTTGATATAGCATAAAGTAGATAAAAGCGTTGCGAATTTCCACATACATAAACATAATACACAACATATACGCTACCAGACTAAAACTACCAGCCAAGTCCTGAGATGACTACGATATGCGTTTGCGAAATGCGAGTTTGTCTTAACTAGACCCCGCCGGGCGTGAGTCGAACTATAGTATTATTCTAGTTAAGTTGGAACATCACGAGTAAGAGTCCTAGCACATATGTATCAAGCATCACGTGTAAATATGTACGTCAGTCATTCGCATGTGATAATAGTTTAGATTGTGTACTGTGTTTTGATAAGTGTGTTTTTATATAAACGTATGTTACACCCCAAAAGTGTGTTTAAAGCGTTAAAAGGGGGCCAAGTATACTCATAGTGCGTGTCCAACAAATAAACAGGATCTGGTTGGATGGTTGAAAGTGTCGGATCAGCCTGTGTACGGGAACAGATGCATAAGTATTCATCAGGGCTGAACAGTCAAAATCAGCGTGTCGAATGGGGTAAAAGTGGGTTAAGTGTTGTAGCAGTGCATCCGGACGGATGGGTTCCATCCTGACGGATGGTCGTCCTGATGGATGGCCATTAGATCGGATGGCTATTCGAGTGAGTTGCATACTGTAGTTTGAAGTTTTTATAAAATTTTCCAACTAAACATTTTCGAGTTGACGGAGACGGCGTGACGACGTATCAGACAACGGAAACACCAAGTCCAGCTCAATCGGTCGAGTGGTCTCAGCCCATTCGACCAGACTCACTGTTCTTGATGAAGTTTCATGTTTGACCCATTAATCGGTCCATCTCTTTGGTGGAAATCCGTTTTCAACCGGAACGAGTCAAGAGTCTGATGGAGTCCAGATTCCATCAGTTTTGTATAGAAAAGTTGAAAATAGATGAAGAAGTGTTGAAATCTTGCATAACTTAGTTGAAAAGGTGTGAAATCCTTTAGATCTGGAACCAATCTTGATTAAATGATGTTCTAAAACAGGTTGCAAGAGCAAAACGAGTGGAAAACAACTTCAAGGGGTCCGAATCAGTGATTTCAGGGAAAATGTTAGTGTTTGTGGGTGATTTTGATAGAGAAGATGATGTGGAAGTGATTAGTGATAATGGTTGTACAAGATTTGAGGAGAAATACTTACGAAATAGCCTTGAATTGCGATTAGAAGTGACTGAGAGTGACTTGAGTGTGGGTAGTCAGATGGAGATGTCAAATCAGTGAAAAGGAGTGTACAGGTAATATTTATAGAGGTGAGTGGAGAGTTAAGTCGGTGCAAGATGCAAGGTGTCGGATGGCTTGCCGGTCGAATGAGTTGTCCGGTCGAATGACCATTCGGTCGGATGGCTCCATTCGAATGGCTTCCATTCGGATGGACTATGTTCGGATGGTCATCCTGACGGATGGTCATCCTGTCGGATGGTCATCCTGACGGATGAGCTCCATCATGACGGATGGCCCATTCGGACTTCTGAGTTAGTTTCCCAACTTTCGATTCGTTTGATGCGTTGCGTTAATTGTTGTAAGTACATTAAGCGTTTTAGTGAGATAAGTAGTATCGTGTTACGTTGTGTTTCAATGCGATAGTCAAATTGCGCGTGCCCGCGAGTGCGCGTTTCAACAAGTTTTAAATACCCAGATGTTTTTGTATATATACTAGTAATATAACGTACTTTAATAGGTCATAGCATAAGTAACTGCGTTTTGAGTTTACGTTGCATTGAGCGATAGCGAATAGCGTAATAGTGTATGCGTTAGCGTTATAAGCATATGCGTTGTGATATAGCATGTGCGAAAATATGTGAAATAGCGTTGTAAGCGTTATAGTTTACATTATGATCTGAATCTCGGGTGCTAGGCGTAACGAGAGTAATGAGAGCGAATAGCGGGTTGTTACACGTCACCCATAACATATGCCCCTCGCAACTCTCTTGGACAATTTCTCCATTCGATATGTGTACAATCGATGCTACCGAGCATCCCTGGAAAATGCCATCTAGCCTCATGTGCGGCATAAATACGTGTGATGTCGTGTCTCGTTGGTTTACGTATAAACCCTTTGGCATACAATTTAATGATCGCGTTACAAAAGAATCGCAAACATTCACGTGAAGTTTTTTCCGACATAGTTAAGTATTCATCATATTGATCGAGAGGGTTACCTATCGCTAGTTGGCGAATGGCGGATGTGCATTTTTGTATCGGCGTGAAACTTCGTTTGCCTCTCCCGTCATAACGTCCTTGAAACCATTCTTCGCTTGCTTCGATGTCTCCAACAATCTTTAAAAATCAATCTTTTGGTAAACGAAACCGATCTCTAAACGTTTTGGCATTGTAGACTGGATTCTCCGCAAAATAATCCTTCATTATCACTTCGTTGGCATGTATACGATCATGATCCACCATTTTCTTCTTTGGGCGGCTCGAACCTTCAAGTTCGTTATACACCTTCTCGAAAAATTCAAGCGTCTCATTGTCGGAAGACGTTTTGCTATCGCTATCGGTGTCCATTGGAAACGAATCCGTAGGAAATTCCATTTTTACCCAAGAAAGTGGTATAAATTTATGTTTTTTGTAGGTGAAATTGTAGGTGTTTTTTTGTAGGTTGAAATGATTAAAATAGGTGATATATATATAGTGTTTAAGTTTTTTTTTAAATCTCAAATGGTCAAATAAATAACATATACAAGTTACAACGTTCAAAAACCAAACGCTCACATCCACTTTCCACGCGTGAAGACCACCACGCGTTGCCACATTCACGCGTGGTGAATGGCAGCGGCGGTGGTGTTTCACGCCAATCAACGTGTGACCAAGTTTTTATCACGGGGCGCCCCGTCCGCTTTTATAGGAAGTTAATTTGTACATACTAAGAATTTGAGACGCACACACCAAAGTTTATTTTGTATAAATCAGTTGCATATAAAAAAAACATGTATATATTTCCAAGCTAAGAAAAAGAAAAATGCAATAATATATAAGCCTAACGCATCTATATATATAATAAAAGAAACCTTGGGGGACACATGTCACCCTTTGGTTTAAGCCAACTCAGCTGACACTTCGCATAGCTCATAGGGCCGGATTGACTTAGCTTCTTTTGTACGCTTCTTCTATACTTTCTCTCTCATTCTCACATAATCGTTCAAATCATTATACCAAAACCCTAATTGCTGATTCCGCTCCTGACGTTTTCAATCGATCTTGTGCGAAGAGGTATAATCAATCTTGAATAGTCAATAGTGATCATCGACGGTATTGATTCCGATATCTTCTTCTTTTATGATTGATTGAACGAATCATCGACGGTTTTGTTATCTATTGATTGAGTGAATGAATGTTATTTGAATATTGATCTTATATTGTCTGTTTGTTATTGTTTTTTGACACACGATTTCGTTTTGTTTGATTCTATGTTTTTTATTCACTCTGTTGATGAACACAGTGACCGTCGATACTTAATATTGAAAGTCAAACGCCGATTGATGTTGTTTTTGTTTACAGTTTGTTCGTTAGGGTTTGTAATAGACGATTATGATGTTTGGCGGATATATGTTTTGTTTTTTAGGGATTTAATTGCTTTCTTCATGTACTCTTATTTGTTGATTAGCATGAGCCGTTTTGTGTTTATTGATGCTCTATATTGGTTTCTTACATGATTTCAATATCGAATAAGTCAATCGTTATTTGTTAGTGTTTGATATCCGATTTGATGTTGTTTTGTTATATTGTTTTGATTTTCACCTCTACTTGGATGTAATCATTGAGTGTTGTCTGTTAGTCATCAGCAATCAATGCAGATTTGAAGTTCTTTTGTTTCAGACTAGGTTGGTTTGTGGTTTTTTATGTCTATTTGATCATTCTTAAGCTATGTGTTTTGTTTTTTTATTGAATTTTGATATACAATTTGGCGTTGTAAAATACATTATGTTCTTTTTTACATCAAGGTTAAATCAGTGATTTGATATTATACTCAACAGTCTAGATCATGCGTCTTATTTGAACTGCTATCTTTTGAATGTAATGTTTTGTTGGTTTATTGATCCTAATTAAGTCTCAATTTTATGCTGTCATGTACCGGTTATACATTGAAAGGCAAAGTGGTTTACGGATTTGCTGCCCGTGTCTGGAAGAACGACAAGAAATCGTTGGTGAGTATTGATATTATAAGCATGTGAGACCATAATTATTTGTTTTGTAATAAATCCTTTGTGAGTATTGATCTTATAATTGCCATTAACAATACCTACTGTTTTCGTTTACAGAAACTTCCGGCTGATTATGGGGAGTGGATTAAGACGTTCAGCTATCCGGATAAGAATGTTGTGATCCGGACTCTCGATGGGAGGATTTTCAAAGTGAAAGTTATGAACATTGGAGGCGACTACTTTCTTTTTAACGGATGGTTGGATTTGGTCACCTCTTTGAAGTTACCATCCAATTCCTGGGTGGTTTTCCAGTTTGAAGAAGCTTTAACTTCATTTCGGCTCTTCTACTTTTATCAAGACATCTCTCTTGCGTCGTCTGAGTATTTCTACTACAAATCAAGAAATGCTAAAGACCGAAATAATTGCATGGTACTTGAACATATAATGTTTAAAATTATTAATTCGTTACATTCATAAATTGTTTTGTATAGCAATTTAACATTTGAACTGATATATGGTTTACTACTACGTGTAGTATGTCAACAGGTTGTTTGTTCACCACAAGATGCTGAATACATGTCCGTCATATCCTGTTGTGGTACGGTCGTCTAGAAATCATAAATGGTTTATCCGTATGGATGTGTTTGACGATGAGCTGTATATTACAACAGGGTGGAGTCGAATAAAAAAGGAGATGTCTATTACTGATGAGCATTTGTTGGTTTTTGAAATGGTTGATTTGAGGATGTTTGAGATGAGTGTTTTTAGTTGTAAGCCTGCCCTTTTAACTTTCCCACCTGAACTCTGTGTTACCAAAAAAGAACCAACATATGAGTTTATTGAAGTATCCGATGATGAAGTGCCTAATCCGATTGCTGAACTTGGTGTTGAACAGAATCAGGATGACAAAGTACCGGTTACTTTTCGTGTGGACAATCTTTATGTAAGTTTCCGTTATTTACTTTGTGATACTATTAATGTATGTTTTCTTTTATATTCCTTCTAATTGCATGACCACTATGTAACCACTTTAATTATTAAAATTTGTATTGCTATTCATAGCGTCTGAAAAAGAAGTGGGCACAAACGCACAGTTTGGATCGAAAGATGGATCTGACGATCAAGGACAGCTTCGGTGGGACTTGGGACGTGGCGATTGGTGTGGAGCACTCGGAAGGCTGTCCGCACTACAACGTGACCGGTATGAAACAGTTTGTTAGAGACAAACAGTTGGTCAAGGATTCCGAGTTTCAGATGATTTATGTGAAAAGTAAAGGTATGTTGCTTTACAACTGAGGTGGTGATGGTATAGGGTATGTGTCAGTAGTATTTTTTGCACAAGCTGGTTGTGGTTAGACTATAGTTAGTGGTATTTTTTTGGTGTGGTCATTACGATGATCCTTATGACTTGATAGATTTTGGTGATACTTTTTTGTGGCCATTTTAATGTGTGGCTGAATCAGATAGACTTAGAATGCTTGTGACCAGACTTTGATTATGTTTTTTGCTACCTTTTCGTGTTTATATGAACGTATCTACAACTTTATGACTTATATATTTAACAATATCATGTTAATATTCTATGTCTTAATGAGATGATTAGTGATTGAGATTGTGTGTTTGTTAGATTATGGTAGAATTAAAGCATTGAACATATTGAACAAAACTTTTAGAGTATGTTTGCTTAAATCCAACTATTTAAATCAACGAGTCACATTACTAAATAATATAATTCATGAAAAACCAATGTTTTAAATCATCTGAACAGACAAATCCGATCCGCCTAAATATTTTTTTTTTGAAAGTTGTCAAATATTTCCTTTTATCAAATATTGATATTGTAAGGTTTAATATAGTAACTGATTTTCCTTTAAAAAAAATTTAAATAAAACAGCCTTTATAATTGCAGGTGTAAATTCATATTTAGCGTGCCAAGTTACATCAAAAACAAAAGGTAGACGGGCAACAAGCTGCGACGCCACCCCTTTCTGAATTGCAAACCCTAATCTGCCAAAGACAAAACCTCGTCCCCCTGATGCTGAGCAATTGTTGTGGATGACCCGTTGGACCCTGGTCAGGAATTGGATAGCTTCTAGCGCTAGGGAGCCAAATGTGTCAAAGGCAAAAGGGACAAAGACATACTGGTTCTCTGCACAAGCTTTAGCGTGCTTATCAACTTTCTTTGATTCTGCCTTTCTTGCTGCTTGTCCAGCTACAAACCCGTTTTCCCTTAAACCAACCAGAGCGGAAACCCCCGTGAGGTCAACACAAGCATGTTTCCCCCTAGCCCAACCAAAGACGAGCAGATCCGCTGGTCGCAGAGTAGATCTCCCTTCCATAGGGTCCGTAAGGAAATTCACATGAGCCTCTTTCTTAGCCGAAATCCTAGCTCTTCTCAGGATGTCCCACAAAACATCTCGCACCCAGTCATGCTGATATTTGAACCCAGTGAGCTCTTTACAATGCACTGTGTGCTCTCCGTATTTATCCATACAAGCTTTACAACATATCAGGCACGTTTTATCTTCTGGGTACATAGGGATCATCAGCCGGTATTTAAGGATTGCTCTTTATTCTACTGCTGACATACATTATCCCAGCCCCTCAATTGGGATAACGGTCAAAAAATCCTAGGCATGGGGACCCTTCAGGCACTCCCACACCGCCTTCTGGCGGGATGACAAATCAAAATTTTCTCCCAGTCTTTGAGTGATTTTGCTAAACAGAGCATTCGCCAAAGTTGTTTGTGGTTTCGAGGGGGCGGTGTTCTTTTTAGAGAAACCGCCGATATCAAAGTCTGGGAGAGAGACATTTAAGCGTTCAAGCACCTGCAGATAGTCCCCGTCGAGCCCGACAACCCCACTGTTTCGAAGGATATGATCCTGTAGTTCCCAAGACTGAGCTCTGGATGCCACAAAAGCATAAACCCCAACATCTCGAGCAGAGTTCCCATCAAACTAAAAGCAGCTTCATCATCAATCAGTTCTATTCGAGTGCTTTCTCATCGAAATGGATGAAAACAATGTTACTATGTTAAACAATCTTGATTGGAGATCGAAGCTATTTACCATCAAGGTGAAGGTTTTAAGGCTTTGGATGCGTGTGAATCCAAAGAGAGAAGGCGAAAACCTTGCTATTGAAATGGCGGTGATGGATGAGCAGGTTAGAGTTTTAATGACATTTTTTTAAAATGTAGCTTATTTTTATTTTGTTGTTTATATTAACGACTTTTAATTTGTGTTTTTTTATTAGGGGACGAAGATGCAGGCTACTGTGTGGAACAAGTTTATGAAAAAACATGAAATTTTGCTTAATGAAAATGAGTGTTATACATTTATAAATCTCAACTTTCTGTGATTAAGTCAACTTTCAAACACT
Source organism: Helianthus tuberosus (assembly GCA_030545235.1). Lineage (NCBI taxonomy): Eukaryota > Viridiplantae > Streptophyta > Magnoliopsida > Asterales > Asteraceae > Helianthus > Helianthus tuberosus. Next base: position 147,284,008 of record CM060429.1, read on the forward strand.
TTGACAAGGAATATGCTATTAGCTTAAACTTTGATACATCTGTTAAAAAGTGTGAGAACTTTGATGGAAGTGTATACGGTATCCGGTTAGCATCGTTTGAGTCCATTAAAGTCGGTGAAGTCGATGTCAAGTATCGAGTTGGTTTGTACTTCATCATATATAACAACCACATCCGAAATTACCGAAAATATAAATATAGATTTTTTTTTAAATGTTTGTTTTTGTGCTGAGTATATTTGGTTTTAATCAATTTTTTTACAGATTTTATTGGATATGTAGATGAGTGGTCTGAACCAGAGGTGACTAAAACGAAAATGGGAAAAGATAGCAAATACAACTTGCAATTGTTAGATGAAGAGTCTGTTTATTAAATGGCTATTTTAATTTCACTGAAACTTTAGTATTATATATTTATTCTTACATGATATCCTCTGATGTGATAAATTTCTATTTATGTAGGGGTATCAAGTTAAACTACACCTTATGGGACGAGTACTGCGATGAGATGTTTGGTTACATTCAGAGCCAAAAAGAAGAAGTCCATATTGTTCTCCTTGTGCAGTTTGGTAGTTTCAACAAGTATAAAGGTATTCGCTGTTTATAATCTTTGTTATTTTTAAATAATTTTGATATATGATTTACAAAATTCAGTATGCGTTAACTGATGTTAACTTTGTTACACAGGGAAAACAACGCTTATGTAAATAGTTTTTAAATTAATATGAACTACTTATTGATGTTTTTAAAGTTTTCATTGCTTATATTATTGTAAACAGGTTTGTTGAGAAGATATGTAAAACATCCTCTAATGGTCAGAAATCAATTGGTTCATCTGGAAGCATAAGTGTTGCGGATGACTTTTTAGTCAAGCATCTGTTTTCCAACTTCCGTGATATTACACTGTTGGAAAAGGTATGTGTCTAATTTTAAATATTTTAAATAAATACATTAAACACAATTGTTTCACTAATTTATATTTACAATCTCTATTTTCCTACATTTAATTTCAGCCTTGTGAGGTCATAGTTCTTGGTACGGTGATGGGTGTTGATGATAAAGATGACTGGTATTACCTCGGATGTGAAGAGTGCAATCGAAAGGTGGAAACAACTTTGGTCATTGAGGAGGCTGAAGACGGTGCTGAGGAACCCAAGTTTAAACAGGTTTTGGTTTTCTCATATCCTGAATGTCCTAAAGAGGTTGTCAGTGCGACACCAATGTAAGTTATTTATATTTTTTGTTATTTTATAATCGTTATGCTTATATTATTCTACTTTACAAATGTAAATTGTATTTATTTTGTGAAATACTTTTTGTCCATTTAGTTTTAGGATTCCGATCAGAGTACAAGATTCTGCTGCTATTGCCTCTTTGACTTTGTTTGACCGCGAAGCCAGAAAAATGTTGGGAATGACTGCAATTCAGTTGCTTGAGAAGTCAAAACATGAACAGGTAATGTATTTTACGTCAGTCGTATTTAAATTTGTTATATAACGTACATATTAGTAATGTCGATATCTGATTATCATGTTGTTTTCAAGTAATTTTAATTTACATATTTTAGGCATCTTCTGAAGAGAAAACCATTCCCTATCAGTTTAAAGCTTTGAACGATAAAAAGTATGCTTTCAAGATTCAAGTTGGTCACTTCAATATTGACAACCATACTGATGGTTATGTTGTTCATAAGTTGGTGAATGATCCAGCAATAATTGAATCTTTGGAGAGCAGAATTCCAGCTGATCAGGTTAAGTCATACGAACCTTTTAACTAAAGATATGTTAGGAAATTTATTATGTTTGTTGTGTGTAGCCTTATTATTTTATGAATGGCAGGGTGTGGACGAGCCGGCTGCTGATGTTTCACTTAGTGATTTATCAACTCAGAATCCTTTTGCTCTAAAGGTATGAAGTTTAACTTAATGTTACAAAATATTAAACTTCTAAAATAGTTTTTTAGTTTCTAATGTTTAATATATCATACAAGATGTTGTGGATTCTATTGGGGATAGCTTCACACCCGATTGCACATCTAAAGATTGTCCAAAGACTTCGTCTGCGGAATTGAAGCGTAACCTTTCAGACGTGTATGAAGTTGAAGAAACCACTTCTCTGTCATCAACTAAGGTTAAAAGTCTGGTGTCACAGATGTCGCAATTGATGATGAGGAAACCATCCTGCTGGTTTTCTGAATTTTTATGCTTTGGTTTGGTTTGCATGGTTGATTGGTTTGGATTTTTTGTTATGGTTGGTTTGTTTTAAAGTTTGGTTTTTGAATAAAAAACTGTTTGTGTTTGGAATATTACCTATGAGTTATACCAATTTAAGCTTTGTCTTTTGGTTAATTTATCTTTGTTATATTGTTTTGCATGTATAAATTGTTTCCTACAACATTTGTTTATGTTTTTTGAATTACAAATTTGACAACTTTTATTATAAAGTCAAGAAAGGTGTTGCATGTATAAATTTTGGCTTTTTACAAAGTATAATTTAAAAAATTATTATTAATTTTTTTTCTTTAAATAACAATTAAAGATTGTAATTACCTAATTTAACTATTTTAATTGCGGTAATAATTATATATTTATGAGAACTATATTTTTAACAATCCAAATAATTTAAAACTTAGAATATCAAATTAAAAAAACCAATTTTTTTTAAATTTACCAACAAATAAAATTGGTATGAATTTGTTTCCTTTTTTAACTTTTGTAACCGCGAATTTATAATTTTTAACAAAAATCTCGGCCAGATTTTGTCATACCCCGATTTCCACGTGTCACCGGTGGGCCCAGTGGGGGAGTATCGTGACGTGGTTGGCAACATAATAGTCAAACAACACAATAATCAATATGCACAGCGGAAGCAAATTTAAAAGATATAATACAACCGAATTTAATATTGTAATATCAAACGTCACAATATTCAGAAGTTTATCCACAGATGGATCGAAAATAAAATAGTATTAATAGTTCAACAGACTTCAGGCATCTTAAGCTTGCGAGACTTCTAGTGATGCTAAGGAGAAATCCCAGCCAATTACGCTTAGTACCTGCATTTAATCTTTTTGGGAAAATACGTCAGTTTACACTGGTAAATACAATCAACTGACTTATTTTGGAAAATGAATTAAAATTGATTTGAATGCACGTGGCATAAATATTTTATTTAACTTGGGAGAATTATTTAATATTATAATCTTGTGAACGAATTACATGTTCCTTGTGCGTTCAGTAGCCCGGATCTTGTCTGGGTTAAAGATCAATAGACACACCACAATATACTTTTGTGCACTGACGGGTGTACGCCTACAGCCCGCGCGTAAGTCGTGGCCATTTCGTAAAATGATGCCAAGGATATCCGGGACATGGTCATTAACCCCCCAAAGGCTTTAAGTAACAAGACTGTTTAAACGAGCCGATCAAATTTATTCAATTACCCACTCAACGGTGGAGAATTTGATGCCCGATCAAGCGGTATGCTATATACCGTAACCCAAGCCCGTATAGGGAAAATAAGTTAAAAGTATTTACCTGAGCAATGTATAAATCACAATAAGCAAAATTCAAGTAGCTTTTCCTGGTTCTCCTAAGCTGGAACGAAGGTTTATAATAACCTATTAGAATCCTAACGGGTCTTTATTTAAGCTTAAGCTTAGACCGGTTAGTTTCAATGATACGGTTCGTACGCGCTATTAAGCGAAGACCGGGTAGAATGTGATTTAGACCCGACAAGTTCAGAGACTTGTTTAATATGGGTCCTTCATGCACATTCTGGATTTTGAGATAAAACCGATAAGGTTTGACCCGTTTCGGCTAATTTATGTAAACTTGTTACATAAACCGAACCGAACGCGTAATAAGCGTAACGGGTAATAATGAGAGCCATTTACAGGTTTCCTAAGTTAATATGCTCCAAATATGTTGTGACATCAGTAAGATATCATATATTATGCCCGAAATGAATTTAAACACAAACTATGCCCCGTAGGGGTAGTTTGGTCATTTTAAAGGTTGTAAAAGAGTTTAAGTGTTAACCTGAGTTACAGGCCTGATGTAATCAGAAAATATACTCCATTTGCTAATTTATATCAGTAGGTTAAAGCATATATGTGAACTCTATCAATTTTAACCAAACTATGCCCCGTAGGGGTATTTTGGTAATTTCACATAAGCCGAAAAGCTCAAAACTGAAGCCTGAGTTTATCAACCTTTGCTTACTATTAAAATATTAAAATTTGCTTCATATATCAGTAGGTATCACCCTTGGTATGTTTAAAATAGTTTTAGTACATGCTATGCGTTAAAAACGCTTAAAAAGGCGATTAGAAGTCGTTTCCGGGTTCGATACTTAAATCTGATATTTTTATATTTCCAGAAGGCTTAAAATAATTTATTTATCATTTAAGATCAGTAGCAAAAGGTTTGGAGTCGTTTAGATATGTAAAACTCATTTTATGGCCCGTAAGGGCAAAACTGACTATTACCGGATTAAGCCTACAACTACTAGTTATGCTCAGCCTAAAATTTATTTAAAATCTTTAAAAATCCCAAAATAATATATTACATCAGTGGGTAAAATATTTGATATCAAAAAGTAGGCTTAACTAGGCTATACGCTAAATACGCCGTTTAATTAACATAAAGCTTTAATTTTACGCTAACGAGCATAACTCTTATTCTACACCTCAAACTGATGTCAAACTTTGCATACAAGTCTATATATCAGTAATTAAGGTTTCTACTCTTTTACATTTTCAAAAATCACGTTTTAAGGTGAAAAGGGCATAATGGTCAACATATGAGCAATTAACGGAATCATGCGTATTAATCGGTTAACTAATGAACCATGGTGTATAATCACAGAGGGTTATACTAGCATGTAACCTGGTCCAAATGAAGCACTTAGGTATTTCTAAAACATACCATAACGGGTCAGAACTGAAAGTCAAAGTATAACTCAAACTATGCGACTTTCGGTTCCGAACCTGGTCTAAACAGGAATTTGTCGGGTTGAACATGTTTAGACATGTTCTTACACTAATTACCAAGTTATATTAATGATCAAACAGGTTGTATGTGCTCTACATTGCTAATCATGCATAAATTGCAATTTAAACATTCTGTTGACTTTTTAAATTACACGTTTGACCCGACATTAGACCTAGTTAGAGTGGGAATCAGCCCTTTTGAGGGTTTATTACCCACATAATTACCAACTTATAACTATTTTTAATTCGAGATTTGGCTGAGCCATTATTAATTAATCTCGAAGTCAAACCGTAATTACGACGGTTTGACTTTTAGCTAATTAACTAAGTTAAACTTATTAAAAGAAAGGATTAGCAACTTACTGAAGTCCTAAGCTTGATTAGTGATCACTTGGAAGAAGACTTGAGCTCCAGGAATGATCAGAAAGCTTGAAGGAAGGTGTGAAGAATGAGTTGCAAGTTCATGGCCTTTTATAGTGTTTAATCCACCATAAGAATTTGACACTTGGGTCTACAACTCTCCACAACTGATCAACACATGTTCCTAGTGCTTAGGGGGTGTCTAAGGGTCACCCTTAATGTGGAAAATCGGATGAAATCAAGCAGAAAGCACTCAGCAGGCAAAAACCCAAGATTTTCGGAGCTGGGCATTCCCCCGCGTGTCGCGAAGGGTTCCCACCCGGGCGTCGCGTGTCGCGACGGGATGTCTGCACAATCTAAATTTTAGATTTTTGCGATTTGATCCTTGGCTCTTCAAACTTCGATTAGGCACTTGTTTCTTGCATTACGAACCCTCATAATTGATCTATAAGGGCTTTAAAACATATACCCACTTTGTTAAGTCCCCGGTTAACCTTATTGTTACCCGAAAAGTCCTAACTTTCAACGTTTACGCTTTAACCCTTTGCACACGAATTTGATCATAACTTTCTCATACGATAACGAAACTTTACGAAATTTAAATCGTGCATTCTAGTGAGTATAATTTACAGTTACAAAGCTTTGGGTTTGTCAAAAGGTCACTCAGAGGTATAACTTAAACATGTTGACACATTTAGTCCCTGTAGTTTGTAATTCCTCACTTTTAGCTTCGGATGATCCATGATTTATTCGTTTGACGTTATAAACATCATGTAGGGTTAATGTACAATATATTTATTCACTGTTGACACTTAGAATACGTATATTCACATACTTTCTATGTTTGTCAACTTTAGTCCTTTCATAATATTCTTTCACACGTTCAAACATACGACACGTGTCTACACATTATAGGACGTGAATTTTCGAGATGTTACATCCTCACCCCCTTAAAATAAATCTCGACCCGAGATTTACTGAAATAAATAAGGGTACTTTTCTTTTATCGTGGATTCAACTTCCCACGTGTATTCGGGACCTCTACGGGCATCCCATTTGACCTTTACAATAGGTACCTGCTTCCTTCGAAGCTTCTTTACCTGTCGATCTTCAATCGACAAAGGTTTTTCCACAAACTTTAAGCTTTCATCTATATGCACATCTGTATGCGGTATAACCAGTGATTCATCAGCGAAGCACTTCTTCAGGTTGCAGATGTGGAAGACATTGTGAATTCCACTGAGCTCTTCTGGTAAGTTTAACTTATAGGCAACTGACCCGACACGTTCGATAACCTCAAAAGGTCCTATGTATCTCGGGCTTAGCTTGCCTTTCTTACCAAATCGCATCACCCCATTCCAGGGTGATACTTTAAGTAGGACTTTGTCACCTACTTCGAAGTTAAAAGCTTTACGCTTTGGATCAGCGTAGCTCTTCTGCCTATCTCGGGCAGCTTTGAGACGGTCACGAATCTGGACAATCTTGTCCGTCGTCTCGAACACTATCTCTGGTCCGGATAATTGGACGTCTCCAACTTCCGCCCAACAAACGGGCGATCTACACTTTCTACCGTATAATGCCTCGAAGGACGCAGCCTTAATGCTGGTATGGTAGCTATTGTTGTAGGAGAATTCGATTAATGGCAGGTTCTGTAACAACCCTCAAGAAAACCGACACCCTCGAATATTTTCTGACACCCCATTATATCTTAAATACCCTTATATGTCTTATATTACACCCCGTATGTAAAAACCAAACCTGAAATATGTTATAGTACTAGAAATAAAATATAAAATTTGAGTTCTGAGTTGAGGCGGGCCGCGTAGGATCCCACCTCAATCTCACGCGGGCCGTATCAAGACCAGACTTTAACTCCGCTGAAACCTTTAGTTCAAGCGGGCCGCGTAAGAGGTCTCCATAGTTGACGCGGGCCGCGCGTGTTCCAAATGGTGGCGCATCCTTGAGCTGACACGTGTCGATATCGTGTCGAACCTAGTTGATGACCCAGCTAAGCTACTGAGTTGACTAGAGTCAACGCGGGCCGCGTAAGGCTTTGCCTTACCTTACGCGGGCCGCCTGAAAGTCGAATTCAGCATGTATAAATAGATGGCATCGGATCTCATTTCAGTTCGCTCACAATTTCATTCTCAATCTCACTTTCTGAATTAGAGGCATTATAGTCGGGTACTATACCCCTAATTAGCGAGGTTCTGCTCCGTTGTAAGTATTATAACCCCAGTTTCGTAATAGTTACGTTGCCCGATTGATTTAGGGTTCCGTAACAACTGTCGTGGTTCTGCCCGACGTAGTTGTTGGAATGCCGTCTCGGGGAGGGTATTATTAATATTTTCAAAGGGTTATGATACTAATCAATGTACATTTGTATAAATTATAGATTATATCCAGGAAACCCTCACGCGAAATCTAAGATAGCAATGTGAGTAATCCTTCTTTTTGTGTAAACCTTTTTGTGAGTTTATCCTCTTTTTGATAATTTTTTTGGTAATGTTTTACCAAACATTAAATGTTTTACTATGAAAATTAGCAGGGATTGAGTCTTTGTAGTTATTCAATTACTGCCAGTATGTTGGGGTTTTGTATACAAAATTTTGTACTACTTGCGAGTAGTAAGTCGGGATGACAATGCGTTACCATTGGACAATGAGTTAGCCAATGGGTAATATGACCCACAAGTCAGGATTGATAATACCAAATGGAGTAATTGTGTAGACATAAACAATGTATCGCTCTCAATACTGTTCACTGTGACTTTTTAAATAAACTTGATTAAACTGGGATTCACTCACCAGTATTTCCTGCTGATAAAATGTTTTAAACACGTGTTTCAGGTAACTTAGTGTGAAGCCAATAAAAGCCAGCTGGAGAGCACTGAAGGCTTGGAAAAGTGGCAATAAAGTTACCTAAAATAAAATAGATGTTTTTATTAAATAAAATAGGATTTATTCCTATAAAAACGTGTGTACTATGAACTTGGGTTTCATCCCATTTGTTTAGTATTATAAAATATGGTGGTTTTACTCTGATAAACATTTCCTAACTACGGTCCTGATGTAAATTCCGCTGCAAGACTAAACAAACTGATACCACCGAAGTCGGTGATCACGTCCGCACGTTCCTGGGACAGATAGGGATCGGGGGTTGTGACAGAAGGTGGTATCAGAGCCTAGCCACTAGCTCAAGCCAAAGAAGTGTTTTGCTGACACTTAAATTTTAAATTCTATGTTAGGAAATAATTTAGGTGATTATGTGTTTTATATTAATTGACTATTTGTTAGTTTACAGTATGAGTAAGAGAAGAATTTCGGATATCTATCATAAACTAGATAGTTCACCCAAAGAAAAGGGAAGTTCATCCCAAACAAATTTCTCAGGATATTCAGCAGATATTGAGGATGGAATATTTATCCGTAAAGCACAGTATGAAAATCCACTTACCCCTAGTAAAAGAAGTCGGATTCTTAGAAAAAGTCAAGAGAATATGAAAAAGTCTCAGGAAAACCAGAAAATAGGCAGTAACCCACCTTGGGAAGATAAATTAGACGAAAAATGGGCAAATCTCTACATGTTAGCCACTACAGCAGTAAATGTTAACTTATAGTTGAATCGTCAAACCAGTGCCAGCACCCATGCCACCTACGAGCTAGAAACTTTAAAAGAACTTCGTTCCTTTGAATATAATCTAGTGAGAAGAAAGAGATAGAATAAACCTTATATAAAGTGTGTTGAGCATAATATTCCGATAACCTAGTTAGACTAAAATAAGTTACGGATGTATAACCAATAATATATTTCGAATTTCAGTTCTAGTTTGTAATAAATATATAAATCAGAATATTTCATTTTAATTAATCTGTTCGTATAATTGTACTAGATATTCGTTTATGATAAATAAACATTCGGATGAACAACAAAAGTGAACCAATAAAACTAGAATAAGGCTTAGAAGTACAAGAAAAATTTTAATGCTATGCCTTAATATGAAGCTTTGAGATAAACCAATTGCTTGCATAAATAAAGTGTGATGGTTATTGGTATCCTGTGAAGATAATGACTAGAACAGTGCCTGTATGATAAATAAGCAATAACACTTGGCCACTGTTATTTCTTGTTTATTGATACTACTCGGTTCTAGAATTTGATTCCTCATGAGAATACTAATTTCCTTGTTTCTTGATGTAAACCATAATAAATGATGTCTTTTTAAGATCATGATTTGAAATAAGTTTATGGGTAGAAAATACTATAATAATTACCTCTCCGGTAAAACTGGGCATAGTGCGGTAGACTCTCCAGCTTGTCCGGGTGAGATAAGGTTACCTCTTCGGCGAGACCGGGTGAGATGGGGTTACCTCTCCGGCGAGACTGAGTGAGATGAGGTATATGTTATGATAATGGAATTCCCTAAATAATGCTATGATCTGATGTCTGAATCTATTGAATACTTTGACCTTATGAATGGTCTGTATATTACAATATGTGAATTACCTATACGAGGAAATCCAAAAGATCCTAATAATTGATAATGAGAAATAAAATAAAATATGTGTGTACAGATGCATATTACTACTAGTATGTTTTATTTCTATTGGTATTATAATTTTATTTCAGTACTAGTGTGTAAGAGACGTATAAGTATATGAAAAGAGTAAAGTAGCAATAATCTACGCTTTTGGCAAAACTGCGTATCATGGGATTAACTATAGTAAGATATTAATTGTGATATTAATATGGGATAAATGTTTAAAATTCAGATGGCCGACGAAGAAAATCAAGGAAATCTGAATAACGATAACCAGAGTAACATTAATGTGGTTAATTATAATCCGAGTATCAATAACAATGGAAACCAAATGGATAATAGTGCTATCCAACACATAGTGGCACAGGGAATTATAGATGCTATGCCATTTATTCTTCAAACTGTTAAGGATGCTGATAAAAGTAAGCATAGCAGTAAGCGACCCGTTGAACCAGAAAACAGTGTAAACAATGGACCAGTATTTAGGGCTGTAAACGAACCGAACGAACACGAACAAGGCCTTGTTCATGTTCGTTCGTTAAGGAAATAAATATGTTCACGAACGGTTCATGAACACTTACCGAACGAGATTTTATGTTCGTGTTCGTTCATTAAGGAAAGGAGCGTGTTCGCGAATGGTTCACGAACACAAACGAACACAAATAAATTTGGCGAACGCGACAAAGGATAAAGATAGATGGCCCAGAGAGTAGCACTCGAACTTGAATCCCTTATTGTGGAACTGAGGTCGATTGTATTCGTGGATGTAAATAATGAGAAATGAAAGGAAAATGATGCATAAACAAGGTGAAAGTGGGTTTCCTAGTTTAATTGTTAGGGAAATAAAATAAATAAAAGTTTAATAATATGAAAAGTACAAATAAAATATAAGAAAGTACAAAGATCTTCAATTAACACATAAACATACGAACATAAACGAACGCAAATCAACGAATGTTCACGAACACCTTACCGAACGTTCACGAACACAATCGAACGAACGAGACATCTGTTCATGTTCGTTCATTTAACTAATCGAACGAAATTTCTTGTTCATGTTCGTTCGTTTTAATAAACGAACGAACATAAACGAACTTCCCGCCGAACGGTTCACGAACTGTTCGCTGAACGTTCGGTTCGTTTACAGGCCTACCAGTATTTCAAATGCCTATTCCCAAAAGAAGAAGAACCATGCCTTATGGTTGTTCTTATAAAGAATTCTGGTCTTGTAAACCAATGGAATTCTCGGGCAATGAAGGGGCCATAGCAACCTTACGCTGGATAGAGAAGACTGAGGCAGTCTTAAGGATAAGTAAGTGTGCTAAAGAAGACAAGATATTGTTTGCTTCTAATCTGTTTAAGAATGCAGCATTAGAATGGTGGAACACTATCCTTCAGACAAGAGGAAGTGATAAAACCTATAGTATGGAATGGGAAGAATTTAAAGAAAAGGTAGAAAGGAAATTCTGCCCACCCAATGAAAAGGAACAGATAGCAAACAAGTTCCTCAACCTTAGGATGACTGGTGTAGATAGTAAAGGATACACTACTACATTCTTTGAATATGCTAGGATAGTGCTAACCCTTGCATCACCAGAACCGGTATTAATCTCCCGTTACATCTGGGGATTAATTGGAGAAATTAGACATGTAGTCAAGGCAACCAGACCCCAAACCATAGAAGAAACCGTAGAACTAGCCAATACCTTGACTGATGAACTAGTTCGTACTAGAGAAGAATATCAGAGGAGAAACTTAACCCAAAGGCTTACTCAAGAATTTTGTTCTGGAAATTTCAATCGTAGGGACATAGATTCTACCTTTGCACCGTATTGCGGGATCTGCAAAAAGAAGCATTCTGGAAAATGCTCCACCCACTGCAATTTCTTCAAAGCACCAGGACACAATGAAGAGAACTGCAGGAGGAAATCCAGTAATGGATTGTGTTTTAACTGTGGAGAAAAGGGTCATATCAAGCCAAACTGTCCAAAACTGGCTCCAGCTACGAATAACAAGAATACTAAAAATGCTAGAGCATTTGTTCTGACTGCAGATGAAGCCAAGATGATTCCAGATGTCATCGTTGGTACGTTTCTGGTTAATGATGTCTTTTGCTAAAAGTATTATTTGACTCTGGTGTAAACCAAAGTTTTATTAATACATCGTTTTGCAAATTTCTAAATCAGTCATTAACTAAACTACCACACGAATGCTTAGTAGAGACAGCCAATGGAGAAACCATTAGGATTTCTGAAATCTTGCAGGGAGCAAGAATAGAAATTTGAAACCAAACGTTTAGGGCAAACCTTTATTCAATGAATCTAGCCAGATTTGATATTGTTTTAGGAATGAATTGGTTAATAACCAATAAAGCCAGTATTTTACGTGATCAAAAGTCAATTCAAGTAAATTCATCTAAAGGTAAAACGATCACAATTAAAGGAAATAAGCCATCTAGATCCACAAAATTCATCTTTGTGATGAAAACTGCAAGTTCTATAAGAAAAGGTTCTATAGTGTATTTGATTTCTATAGTCACTAACACTAAAGAAAAAGAACTAAAAGACATTCCAGTAGTATCTCAGTTTTCATATGTCTTTCCAGAAAAATTACCAGGACTACCTCTAGACAGAGAAATTAAATTCATAATTCACATGCTACCAGGAACATTGCCAAAACACTCTACCGTTTGGCCCCCGCCGAAATACAGGAATTAAAGAAACAATTCGATGAATTGTTGGAGAAAAGATTCATACAACTGAGTTAGTCGCCATGGGGAACGCCGATATTTTTCGTTAAAAAGAAGGACGGATCAATACGTATGTGCATTGATTACCGTAAATTAAACAAAGTCACGATTAAGAATTGGTACCCATTACCGAGAATCGATGAATTGTTTGATCAACTACAAGGAACTCGATTTTTCTCTAAGATCGATTTAAGGTCAGGATATCATCAATTAAAGGTACAGGAAGAGGACATTCCTAAGACCGCATTTAGAACAAGGTATGGTCATTATGAATTTACTGTCATGTCATTTGGTTTAACCAATGCCCCAGCTGCATTTATGGACATGATGAACCAAATATGTAAGCTATATTTGGATAAATTCATAATTATATTCATAGATGATATTCTAATTTACTCTAAGAGTAAAGAAGATCATGCAAAACATTTGCACGCACTTTTAAGTCTGTTAAGAAAGGAAAAACTTTATGCTAAGTTTTCTAAGTGTGAATTTTGGTTAGAACAGGTACAATTCCTTGGACATTTAGTCAATCATGAAGGAAAAGCAAATGTAGTGGCGGATGCTTTAAGTAGAAAGTATCATGAAAAGCCAAGAAGGGTACGTTCTCTTAAATTAAATTTGCAAGTAGATTTAAATGATCATATAAGAGAAGCACAAGAGTCAGTAATCAAGGAAGATACTGAAAAGTTAAAAGGTATGTTAAAAGAATTGAAACAAGGAACAGATGGAATTTGGAGATTCCATGAAAAAAGAATGTGGATACCTAAATTAGGAAATCTGCGTAACCGTATATTAGAAGAAGCCCATAAGTCTAAATATACGATGCATCCAGGAAGTCATAAAATGTACCAGGATTTAAGGAAAAATTTCAGGTGGATAGGAATGAAAAAGGACGTAGCAGTCTATGTTTCTAAATGTTTAACTTGTTCACGAGTTAAGGCTGAACACCAGAAACCTTCGGGTTTGTTACAGCAATTGGAAATGCCGGTGTGGAAATGGGAATTAATAACAATGGATTTTGTTACTAAATTACCCAAAACTAGGAAAGGAAATGATACAATCTGGGTGATTGTTGATAGACTAATCAAGTCAGCTCATTTTCTACAAATGAAAAGAAATATCCGCATTTATTCCAGTAGATCTCGAGTACGAGCTCTAAATTAAGGTGGGGAGAATGTAACAACCCTCAAGAAAACCGACACCCTCGAATATTTTCTGACACCCCATTATATCTTAAATACCCTTATATGTCTTATATTACACCCCGTATGTGAAAACCAAACCCGAAATATGTTATAGTATTAGAAATAAAATATAAAATTGGAGTTCTGAGTTGAGGCGGGCCGCGTAGGATCCCACCTCAATCTCACGCGGGTCGTATCAAGACCAGACTTTAACTTCGCTGAAACCTTTAGTTCAAACGGGCCGCGTAAGAGTTCTCCATAGTTGACGCGGGCCGCGCGTGTTCCAAATGGTGGCGCATCCTTGAGCTGACACGTGTCGATATCGTGTCGAACCTAGTTGATGACCCAGCTAAGCTACTGAGTTGACTAGAGTCAACGCGGGCCGCGTAAGGCTTTGCCTTACCTTACGCGGGCCGCCTGAAAGTCGAATTCAGCATGTATAAATAGATGGCATCGGATCTCATTTCAGTTCGCTCACAATTTCATTCTCAATCTCACTTTCTGAATTAGAGGCATTATAGTCGGGTACTATACCCCTAATTAGCGAGGTTCTGCTCCGTTGTAAGTATTATAACCCCAGTTTCGTAATAGTTACGCTGCCCGATTGATTTAGGGTTCCGTAACAACTGTCGTGGTTCTGCCCGACGTAGTTGTTGGAATGCCGTCTCGGGGAGGGTATTATTAATATTTTCAAAGGGTTATGATACTAATCAATGTACATTTGTATAAATTATAGATTATATCCAGGAAACCCTCACGCGAAATCTAAGATAGCAATGTGAGTAATCCTTCTTTTTGTGTAAACCTTTTTGTGAGTTTATCCTCTTTTTGATAATTTTTTTGGTAATGTTTTACCAAACATTAAATGTTTTACTATGAAAATTAGCAGTGATTGAGTCTTTGTAGTTATTCAATTACTGCCGGTATGTTGGGGTTTTGTATACAAAATTTTGTACTACTTGCGAGTAGTAAGTCGGGATGACAATGCGTTACCATTGGACAATGAGTTAGGCAATGGGTAATATGACCCACAAGTCAGGATTGATAATACCAAATGGAGTAATTGTGTAGACATAAACAATGTGATCGCTCTCAATACTGTTCACTGTGACTTTTTAATTAAACTTGATTAAACTGGGATTCACTCACCAGTATTTCCTGCTGATAAAATGTTTTAAACACGTGTTTCAGGTAACTTAGTGTGAAGCCAATAAAAGCCAGCTGGAGAGCATTGAAGGCTTGGAAAAGTGGCAATAAAGTTACCTAAAATAAAATAGATGTTTTTATTAAATAAAATAGGATTTATTCCTATAAAAACGTGTGTACTATGAACTTGGGTTTCATCCCATTTGTTTAGTATTATAAAATATGGTGGTTTTACTCTGATAAACATTTCCTAACTATGGTCCTGATGTAAATTCCGCTGCAAGACTAAACAAACTGATACCACCGAAGTCGGTGATCACGTCCGCCCGTTCCCGGGACAGATAGGGATCGGGGGTTGTGACAGGTTCTTATCCCAACTACCACCCAAATTGATCGCACATGCACGTAGCATGTCTTCCAACGTTTGAATAGTACGCTCACTATGACCGTCAGTCTGAGGATGATAAGCCGTACTAAAATTCAAACGTGTGCCCAAAGATTGTTGGAAACTCTTCCAAAAATGTGATGTGTATCTAGTATCTCTGTCAGAGATAATAGACACTGGTATGCCATGTAAGGCTACAATCTTATCAACGTATAATTGGGCTAACATGTCGGAGCTATAAGTCTCCTTGATGGGTAAGAAATGTGCTGACTTAGTCAGTCTATCAACTATAACCCATATTGTATCATTTCCTTTCCTTGTCTTGGGTAACTTAGTAATAAAATCCATAGTTACCATTTCCCACTTCCAAGTAGGAAGTTCAGGCTGTTGTAGCAAACCTGATGGTTTCTGATGCTCGGCCTTGACTTGCGCACATGTCAAGCATTTAGCTACATGAGTGGCTACAGACTTCTTCAAGCCTATCCACCAGTAATTTGCCTTTAGATCCTTGTACATCTTATCAGCTCCAGGATGAACGGAGTATCTGGAACTATGGGCTTCCTGGAGGATGACATCTCGAAGCCCTCCATAAATTGGAACCCATATTCGTCCATTTAATCTTAGAATTCCGTCCTTGCTAAGAGTTAACTGCTCCTCAGTTACTCCTAGCTTTTCATTAGGATAGTTAGCTTCCAACACAGCTTCCTTCTGTGCAGCTAACAACCTTTCAATCAAATTATTCTTTATCTCCATGCGCTTGGCATTGATTCGGATGGGTTTCACCCTCTCCTTTCGACTCAAGGCATCGGCGACTACATTCGCCTTGCCGGGATGGTATCTGATTTCACAATCATAATCGTTTAAAGTTTCCATCCAACGGCGTTGCCTCATGTTTAATTCCTTCTGATTAAACAGATGTTGAAGGCTCTTGTGATCAGAATAGATCACACACTTGATCCCATAAAGATAATGCCTCCATAGTTTTAGTGCGAATACAACGGCACCCAACTCCAAGTCGTGGGTGGTGTAATTCTTTTCATGCACCTTTAACTGTCTTGAAGCATAGGCAATAACCTTGCCTTTCTGCATAAGCACACACCCCATGCCAGTGTGAGATGCATCACAGTAAACTACGAATTCTTCTATTCCATCTGGCAATGTCAGTACTGGGGCGTTGCTCAACTTTTGCTTCAGAATATCAAAGGACTCTTGCTGCTTAGGGCCCTAAATGAACTTTACTTTCTTCTTAGTCAAGGAAGTTAGGGGTGCAGCAATCCTTGAAAAATTTTCGATGAAACGCCTGTAATATCCTGTCAATCCCAGGAAGCTACGAATCTCTGTAGGCGTCTTTGGTTCTTGCCAGTTCATAACTGCTTCAACCTTAGCGGGATCCACTTGGATACCACGCTCACTAACCACGTGTCTAAGGAATTGGACTTCTCGAAGCCAAAATTCACACTTGGAGAATTTGGCATAGAGCTTCTCCTGATGCAGAAGCTTGAGAATACATCGAAGGTGTTTCTCATGGTTAACTTGATTCTTAGAATAAATGAGAATGTCGTCGATGAAAACGATGACGAATTTATCTAAGTACGGCTTGCAAACGCGATTCATGAGATCCATGAACGTGGCCGGTGCATTAGTGAGCCCAAAAGGCATCACTAGGAACTCGTAATGACCATAACGAGTCCTAAATGCAGTCTTGTGTACGTCCTCATCTCTGACCTTCAGCTGATGGTAGCCTGACCTCAAATCAATCTTCGAGAAATAACTTGCCCCTTGCAATTGATCGAACAAATCGTCGATTTTGGGCAGAGGATACCTATTATTTATCGTGACCTTATTAAGTTCACGATAGTCGATGCACAGACGCATCGATCCATCCTTCTTCTTCACAAATAGGACTGGCGCTCCCCATGGAGGCGAACTAGGTTTAATGAAACCTTTAGCTAGCAGTTCGTCCAGTTGTGTCCCCAATTCCTTCATTTCTGTGGGCGCCAACCTATAGGGTGCTCTGGCAACTGGTGCTGCTCCGGGGATGATATCAATCCTGAATTCCACTTGCCTATCTGGTGGCAAACCAGGTAGATGACACAACCCTTCTTTAAACATTTTGAAGCCTTGAGCATAGTCACTTGCTCAGGCAGCCCATACTGGGTATCTCCCCGAATGGTAAGTGATTCACCAGACAGAGTCTTTATTACCACATGTTTCTTGTTGCAGACGATTTGGGCCTGGTTGTGAGATAACCAGTCCATACCCAGAACTATGTCAAAACCCGCTAACTTAAATGGAAGTAGAGACAGAGGAAAAGAATGGTTCTTAATGGATATAACACATCCATCTAACACAGTTGAGACGGTTTCTAGTGTACCATCTGCTAACTCCACCTCATAATTCACATTTAAGGTTTTGACAGGTAATTTCAACAATTCACAAAACTTACGATCTACAAATGACTTATCAGCGCCTGAATCAAATAGTACTCTTGCAAAGACATCATTTACAAGGAAAGTACCTGTAATAACGTTGTCTTCTAGAATTGTTTCCTTTGCGTCCATTCTGAAGACTCTAGCATTAGTCTTCTTGGCCTCTTCAGGCTTCTTGGTATATTTCGGGCAGTTGGTCTTAATGTGCCCCTTTTCATTGCAACGGTAGCACGTTGCGTCTTTTATCTTCTTGCAATCCAAGGTTTTGTGATCCGTGTACTTGCATATACCACAAGCATAGGTTTTTGACTGAGTCTGTGAGTTCGACTCAAGTCTGCACTTTCCATAGTGTCGTTTCTTGCAAATTTTGCATTTGGGCTTCTCACCAGAGTGATGCCCATCCTTCCTTGACTCCGATCCCTTCTTGTTGTCACCATTCCCATGGTGTTTCTTGTTCGATCCACGTGAATTATCATCTTCACGTTTTCTCTTCTCAGCCTCTTTGTTTCTCAGCGATCTTTGTCGGACCGCATCCAGAGTAAGTGACAAAGATATGTCAGCTACAGACCTGAAGGTAGCTGGCCTAGAAGCTTTTACGCTTGCCTTGATTTCCGGGGCTAAACCATCGATAAAACGAGCGATTCTTTTTGGCTCCAGGGTTACCAGATATGGAACCAACCGGGACATCGTGTTGAAGCTCGTTAGGTAAGCTTGACAGTCAAGGTTTGTCATCACCAATGATAGAAAATCAGATTCTATCTTCTCCACCTCATGCTGAGGGCAGTAATTTTCCCTGATAAGGGCAACAAATTAATCCCATGACATATTGTACAATGGGATTTTCCCGGTGGCTTGAATCAGAGATCTCCACCATGCTAAAGCTTCACCCTTAAAGGACTGCGACACAAACTTAACCACATCCCTCCCAGCGTATCCGCTGATATCCACAACCGTGTCCATCTCGTCTAACCACGTCATGCAGTCGACGGCTCCCTTTTCCCCAGTAAAATCCCTGGGTTTACAAGACACGAAGTACTTATAGGAGCAACCCTTGTTACGGGGTTCTTGATTCAGCACTATCTGCTGAGATGGGACACTTTGATGGTTGGTGGACTGACGATCATCACCATCTTTCTTGGGTCCATCATTTTTGGGAGGTGGCTTGCTGTGAGCCTCAGAGTGTGTTTTGGGCTTTGAGGGCGGCGTAGATAGGGTCCTACTCCGAGTCCCACTATAATCTTCGTACTGCCGTTCTAAGGCCCTTGTAACTGCGCCATCAACTAGCGCTTTCAATTCAGCACCCGTCAAAGTAATTCGGGTGTTATCATTCTCCTCCACGGGATGGCTATTAATCTCGTCTGAGTTAGCCATTTAAATTGAACTGTTGCAGAAAACAAGGACAATAGTTTACTTGGGAGTTTATCATGGAATTGTCGTTTATGGCAATTCATTAACCTTGGTACAGAGACCATATTTGGTTAATTTTATTAATCATATTTATTTAGGATTTCTATAATAATTTATCCTAATTATAAAACATTAACAGTTTTATTTGTGGCACAAAAGGCCTAGTCACATGGACACTTTTAATTTAATCTATGATTTCAGAGAATCAAAACATTAAGGTATACTGGCACAATAGGCCTAGTTACAAGGACGTTTATAAATTATAAGCTATGATTTCAGAGAATCAACGCATGAAGGTTTGAACCTAGTTCATTACCTTTATTTGACAGGGAGTCATCGCTACCACTGTCTTTTGGCTCATATGGAAATAAGCAGGGCCCGTAGGCATTATATTACCAACATATGGTAAAAATATGATCATCTTAATTGATGATCTTAACCCATGATTCAGAGATTATCAAATTGGGTTAGGAATCTTCTAAAGAATCCTTTTACATATAAAAATGACGTGTGATTTTAACGAATCACGTCTGCCAGGAGTGTTAACATGTTTTCAGATGTTAACTTGGATTTGAATCTTTTGAACAGGTCTTACCATCTTGGCCCGGTCTTATAATGACCCAAAGGCTAGGTTTCACACTTTAAGATTCTTAATTAATAATTGCATAGGCAAATTATTTCAAAAGGAATGATTTTTAATTTATTTATTTCATTTATAATTTATATATGCACATAATGGCAAACATGAAATTTATAAAACATCCATTCCATTAAATTTATTATAATATTACACGCTGCCCTAAACGGGTCTTTTTCAACAACAATTTACCCACGCAGGGGTTTAACAAGTACTTACCCACGTAGGGGCTTAATAACACAAATACCCACGCAGGGGCTTGATAACATACATACCCACGCAGGGGCTTAAACAAATAACATAATAGTCCACGCAGGGACTTACACAAATAACATACCCACGTAGGGGTTTACAGAAAGATAGACCCACACAGGGGTCAAAACAAACAAGCATACCCTCCCAGGGGCTTATATAGCAAGACTAGCCCACACAGGGGCTTAACAACAATTTGAAGGATTTAGCGGTCCTTCTTGCTCTTCCCTTTGATCAAGCTTATCAATCCTTGGAAGAAGCTTTGTCTCTCCTGGCGGTCGCGGCGAAAGTCCCGCTCCACCTGATCCAGTCTATGAAGAATTTCCTCCCGCTCTGGGGGAGAAAATCGTGGCGGCTGCGATTGCGTCCATATAATCGGTCTGGCAGGTATCTGGTACCCACGAGTTGGGTACCCTACTTCCCAAGGAGCGCCATAGGGTCCTTCTGGGTTAAAGGCGTTGTAATTTGCCGCTACCATGTAGGGGTCAGCCTCTGCGTAACCATAATTGTGGTGAGTCGGTGGTTCAAACGGGTTATGTTGGATCTGAGTTTGATTCTGATTGTATTTTATGTTTGTAATTAAGATGAAAATGGATGAGTGTGCAGCGGAATTATGGTGAAAACAAACTTTGCATACAATCAAACGAGAGTAATACTTTGATCAAACATCTTTACACAATGAATCGGAAGATTGAATTTATTTCAATAACGATTACAATGATTGATGAATGAATGCAAACTCCCCCTCAGCCAGAGCTCAGTAGTTTGTTCGTGCAAAGAAGATGATAATGCAAAAGAGCTTATAGAACAATACAAAGTACTGAACTATTTATAGGCACTTGCAAACCACTGAGCATCTTAGCTGACGTCACCATGAAAGTGACATCTAACCTCCTAACAAACTCTAACCTCTGATCTACACAAACACTGATGTACTAACTACTGCTATTACATTTCATTACATAAAAAGACTCTTAAACAGCTGCTGCATCCTTCCACTGCTGTGAACCCAGCAGTGCTTGTCCGGATCAGCAGTACTAGACTCAAGGTAGTAGATTGAATCAGCAGAGCTTTGGTCTTCCATCAGTCTTTGACATTGGGCAGTAGATGCAAGGCAGCAGTTGTAGGTCAGCACTTAGTAAGATCAGCAGATAGGAGGTCAGCAGATATGAAACCACTTTCAAGGGGAGAGATTTGTATGTAAACATCTGCTTATTCTGGATCCACTGCTCTGATCCAGTTTTGGCTTTAATTATCTGTTCCTCTGATAGGGTTCAATCCCAACAATCTCCCCCTGGAACAGATAATGCCAAAACTCTTCATTATTGTGGAAATCTTTATTGCCTCATTAGCAGTTCCCTTATCTGACCTTTGAATTGTAGTTCAAAGTCTAGGGCATATGTGTCTTCATCATCCCTGCTAAGTGGAAGATCAAGGAGATCCTGCAAATCTTCAAGACTCAGGCCAAGAGCTTGTTCCCTTGATATTTTCTCCACTTCTCCACCGGACCTGAGCAAAGTCAATACGCAGGTCTGTTTGTCATTTTCCCACTTTTGTATTTTTGAGCCTGGTGAGTTTCTTGGGAGATGTTTATTTGCAGAAGTATTTGGTGAGGCTGGCCTATTCATCACTGGCTGAGCAGCACTTGCAGATTGTTCCAATTCAAGATCTTCTTTAATCATTACTTTCATGCCTGCTTTTACAACAGCATCTCCAGCTAATAGGTCTTGAATTGTTTCAGCACTCAACTGGTTTTTGCTCCTTCTTTTGTAGATGGCAGCACCAGTTGGAGCAGTGGCTCTCCTGATTTGCAGCTTTGTTGGTCTTTTTGAAACCTCTGCTTCAGGATAGTCAGGCCTTTGAGGAACATTTGGATCTTTCTTA
Organism: Helianthus tuberosus; assembly: GCA_030545235.1. Taxonomy (NCBI): domain Eukaryota; kingdom Viridiplantae; phylum Streptophyta; class Magnoliopsida; order Asterales; family Asteraceae; genus Helianthus; species Helianthus tuberosus. The sequence continues at coordinate 147,305,970 of CM060429.1, forward strand.
ATTCCTCCAACCTTTTGTAGGTGGCCCTGACCACATCTTCTTTCCATCTAGCAACTTGTCTTTTGTTTCCATATTCAGCAGCAACCAGTTCCTCTTTCATTCTTTTCATTTCTACCTGTTTGTCAGGTACATTCTTTCTAAACTTTGCCCAGTCAGGAGGAGTGTGAGTGACTTTCCTTTTTATCATGTCTTGAATTCTTGCTGCTTCATTTTCAAGCTCAGGAACAGTCCACTCTTTGTACATGTGTTTCTCTCCTTTGTACTTCTTGTGAGCCATGATGCTTTCAATGTAGTCTTTCTTCAAAGTTTCAGCTGCTCTTTCTGAAATTTGTTGACTAACATTTTTTGCAAATTGTCCTAGGGATCTGACCTGGGTGAGCAGATATTGATAGGTTCTTGAAATTTCTTTATCAGATTTCCCTTGTGTGTTTCTTTTTGAGATATCCTCTGCTTGCTTGGCCTTGATATCCAAATATTCATCAACATTTTTAGGCCAGGGATATCCTTTTATTGATAGCAAACTCCTTTTGGCAGGGTCATCCTCGTAGTAAAAAGATTTTATCTCTTCTCTAACAGCTGCTAGCTCAAGAGGAAATTGAACACCTGCAGGAGGTAAGGGCTTGTACATTGGAACTGAAGAGAGAGGAACAGGTTTTGGTATTGTGACAAGAGCTGAAGATTTTGAAGATGTTTGTGGTGGTGAAGTGTCATCATCTTTGAGAATTAGCCTTCTCCTCTTTGGTTGAGGAGGGGCTGATGATGTTTTGGATGGAACAGTGGTGGTGGATGTAGTGGCAGTGGTTTGTGATTGACTAACAGTTGTTGAAACAACTGGTGTTCCAACCACTGTTGTCATTACAGCAGATGTTTTAACAACTACTGTCTTCTGCTTTTTGGCAGGAGGTGATTTTGTTTTTAGTGGTAATGGTGGTAAGGCAGTGGATTTGGTGTGTGTTGAAGTGGTGTGTGTTGAAGTGGGAGCAGATGTTGAAACTTCTGAAGTACCGACTGTAGTTGATACAACAGGAGTTACAACAACTGTTTTAGGTGGTGGTTTTGGAGCAGACTTTGAACGTCTGGTTGGAATGGATTTGGGTAGCCTTACTCTTCTTGTAGGCTTCTTCTTTTCATCAACAAGATTTTCATCATCTTGTGATCCTGAAGTACCCTGATCCGGATAATCCACCCTGGCTTTCCTTTTGGCCTCTCTATCCCTTTTTACACTTGCAATTGCTTCTGCCAGTGCATTTGTGGTCACATCAATTTTCTTGCTTCCATCTGGCAAAGGGATCTGTTTGGTCAGGTTTGCATTTTCTGGTTCAATGTAGAGACCATCCTCTATACCCTTCTTTTTCCACTCCTTAATTTTCTCCCCCTTTTTGGCATTATCTTCTGGGAGTTGATAAATGAAGCGAACTTTTGGAGGAGCAGTGCCAGTGGTGTGCAGGATCTGAGTTTTGAGAGCCTTTAGATCAGCCTGAGTGTTCTTGAACCTTGACTCCATTGCATCTCTCAGCTGTTGGACATGTTTTTCATGTTGCTGATCTGCTAATTGTGCTTGTTGATGGAGAAAAGGTTGAAACAAATCCCAGAGCTCATTTGTAGCAGGTGCTATTTGTGGAGCAGGTGCTTGAGGTGGAACAGCAGTTGATTGTACCTTTTGTACTTGTAACACCTGTTGTAGCATTTCTTTGAGTTCTGCAACAGTGTTATCAAGCTTTTCAATACGATCCGTCAATTTCTGGTACTTTAAACCATCACCCAAGTTAATGGGATCATCTGATTTCCCACTAGCAGTGGTTGTAACAGTAGTTGATGTAAGGAGTGTACTCCAAACATTAACCACTGATGCCCCTTTTTCTTGGTACTGGGGTCTTCTTCCTTCAACACTTGACAACCTTTTGATGTTGCCAGTAGGATAAATAAATCCACTGGTGGTTGGAAGAGGTGCTATATAAGGAATTGCCTCCAAGGAAGTCTTATTAATGTAACCACTGTCCAACTGTAAACCAGTGGGTTCAACAGTTGTAGTGGCTGCTTCACTTGGACTACCACCAAGAGTTACTTGTAACTCAAGGGGTGTAACCTCCTCAGGTTGTGTTGGTGGGTTAGCAAAGATTGATACATCAGACCCAGTCAGTTGTTGAGGTATATTCTCAGTGATAGGTGAGTGAGAAGGACTGGTTAATGCCTGGTTCAAATCAATTGCATCCAACAGCAGTTTAGTTGGTGGGGGAATTGTGGATGTGAAGGGTGGTGTAGAAAGTGGATTTGCCCCGGGTATTGAGCTGTGGATGATAGAAACAAGTGTTTCTAGAGCATCATGATGTGGAGACCCTATTTGTACAACCTGTTCTTTTTGTGAAGAAGCAGGAGGAGTTTTGGTTATGGGTTGAGATATTTGTACCAACTACTGTGAGGAAGAAGCAGCAGTGGTTTCTTGTGACTGTTGTGTTGTCACTGGTATTTGCTCTGGTATCTCATCCTCCAGAGTTGCCCTTTTGATTGGTTTGGGGGGTTTTTGAGTTTTCTTTTTGTGGATTGTAGGTGTGGGTTTCAAAACAGTTGGTCTGCTGCTTTGATCACCTTGAGCAGTGGGCTCAGCAGCAGATACCTGAGGAGCAGTTGTAACTGCTAAAATCTGCTCAGGCACCTCTGCTTGTGTTTTGCAAGGTGCTAACATTCTTGAAAAAGTTTCAGTTGTTAAACTGTTTATTTGAGTAGAATCACCTTGGTTTATTTCAGCTATATCATTCTTACTGAATTTCTTTTCAAAATAGTAACTTAAAAACCTTGGAAACAGTAAGAATGATTTTGTTTCAACATTATTAACCAAATCTTTAAAAAATTCCCGAGAATAGTTAAGATTTTCTTCTTGAAGAATTGCATATCCCAGATTTTGAATCTTTAAAGGGATTTCATTGAAAGAAGTGGTTTTATTTGAAACACAAAGTAGGAGGGTATGAAATAAAAACCTGGTTTCAGAAGGAAAATAACCTTTTTCTAAGGTAAGTTTCTTCATCATTGTGGCTTCATACCCTCTTTCAATGAAGTCAGTTTGCAACTCGTTTTTAGTGAAAGAAATTTTACCTTCTTGATCATCGAGTTGAAAGACCTCTGAAATGGATTGTGGCGTGATTTGGACAGCTTTACCCTTTAAAGAAGAGTGTATGGTGGTTGTAATGTCTCCTTGCTTTTCAAGGGTTGCATTCTTCCAAAACTCCCTTTGGGTCGCCAAATAGATTGGTGCATCGACAGTGAACAAAGTTTTGTACTTTGATTTTGCCATGGTGTCAATGATGGAATTGAAAACATTGGTGGTTCCTGGTTTTGTGAGGAGACCCAGGAGATTGTGAGATGGTTTATATGGAATTTCAGTGGAGATTGCCTTTTGAGAGGCTGTTTTCGATGAAGATTTGGATGAGGATTTTGAAGATGACTTCGATTTTGTCATTTTGAGGATGATGATCGAAGAAATTTGTGGATAAATGAGATGAAGAACTACTTTGAGAAGAGAATTTTTAGGAATTCAATTCGACAGTAAAACCCTGTTTTGGTGGTGAGTGGGGGATTTTATAGAGAAGAAAGTGAATGCTGATGTGGCAGCCGTTACAAAAAGTCTGACCAATATGTACTGCCCACGTGACAACCCCTGGTGAAAGTGAAGGACAGTACTTTTATGAAAGTGACTGATGAAAGCAGTGGTAGTAAAGCAGTGGATGATTTTTACTATCAGTGGATAGCATATCAGTGGATAAGACACTGCTTTTGAACAACAGAGTTTATCAAAGGAATGAGAGAACAGGGGTTGACTTTCAGCAGTGGACAGGCTTTTGAAATAGAGCAGACTTTTGAATAATCAGTGGTTAATGGCAGACTTTAAGGATTTTTAATGAAAATTTCATTTTTTAGCTATTTTTAAGGATGGAATTTTGATTTTCTGAAAACATTTTGATGCTTTTATGTATAGAAAAACAAGATTTTGCTTGTTATTCCATGTTTAGCATCCCAATTCTAGAGACCAAGCTTTCAAAAGTGGCTGTATCAAGTGCTTTTGTGAGCACATCTGCCAGCTGGTCTTTAGTTGGGACATGATGCAGAGAAATCAAACCTTTTTCATAGCAATCCCTCACAAAGTGATGTCTGATGTCGATGTGTTTGGTGGTTGAATGGGAAACTGGATTTTTGATGATATTTTCTGCTGCCTGGCTGTCCAACATGAGTGGTGTCTTTAAGGCAGTGATACCAAAATCCAGCAACTGATTTTGAAGCCACAGGAGTTGGGCTGTACAGCTTGCAGCAGCAATGTATTCAGCCTCAGCAGTGGATGTTGAAACTGCTGCTTGTTTTTTGCTTTGCCAAGAAACCAAGCAATCACCTAGAAACTGGCACCCTCCTGATGTGGACTTCCATGTGGTGTTACATCCAGCAAAGTCACTGTCTGAAAAGCCTGAAAGCTTGATATTCCCATTAGCTGGATACCAGATACCAAGTGTGGGAGCACCTTTTATGTATCTGAAGATCCTTTTTAAAGCAATGAGATTTGATTTTCTAGGAGCTGATTGACTTCTTGCACAGACACATGTTGCAAACATGATGTCTAGTCTAGATGCAGTTAGGTACAATAAAGACCCAATCATGCTTCTATAAAGTGTTTGGTCAATCAGCTCATCTTTTTCATCAGACATGACCAGCTTATTTGTTGCCATGGGTGTGCTGCATGGTTTACAATCATTCATATCAAATTTGGTCAAAAGGTCTTTAGCATATTTGTTTGATGAATGAAAGTTCCATTTTGCATTTGCTGAACTTGGAGACCAAGAAAGCATTGCAGCTCACCCATTGCACTCATTTCAAACTCAGCTGTCATGAGTTCTCTAAACTCTTCACACATTGAGTTACATGTGCTTCCAAAAATAATGTCATCCACATAAATCTGGACAATCATTAAATCCTTCCCTCTCCATTTTAAAAACAGTGTTTTATCAATGGTACCTCTTTTGAAACCATTTGAGAGTAGGAAGTTGGAAAGAGTTTCATACCAGGCCCTTGGTGCTTGTTTCAAGCCATACAAGGCTTTGTTTAGCCTGTAGACATGATCTGGATAAAATGGATCCTCAAAACCTGGAGGTTGACAAATGTAACACCCTTATATTTTAACTAGAATTAATGACTAGATTTATACATAATTAAATCAAAAGATATTAGATTTACATAGGTTTTAGAAGTATCATAAAACATAGTCAACACTTGACCCAAATTAGAACATTAGAAAGTTGTTTGAGTATTTAGATACAGCCCAGGAACAAAGTTAAAGACACATAGCGGAAGCTTCAAAAATTGTGTTCGGTTCTTTCGTCATTGCTTGATCACCATCCGTACGATCCATCTAAACACCTAGGGTCAAAACCAATCACATTAGTTTGGCTTAGTAACATAAGACTTAGACATATAATCCATCATAAATAAATAAATGGAAAATTTAAAACAATTTTAAGGATTTCTGGATCCACCGAAAATTACGGTGTTACCGTAATTTACGGTAAGTTCTAGGAATCCTTGGTCACCGTAAATCAGTAGTGATCTACCGTAACATGTCTGACTTCTACCGTAAATTACGGTAACACCGTAATTTACGGTATCACCTGGGAATTTCCTGTTTTGTTTGTTTGATCATTACACCAAGATTCCAACTCTCGAATTTCGATTCATATATGATACCGAATAATTAAAACCTCATATTACTTAAATGTTATATATTAACCAGTCATCAAAGATCTTTCAATCATAATTCGAAGTATTAATCATGCCTTGTTAGATTGTTCGACCCGTTTAGACACCAAGAGTTAATCATCAAACCATGTAATTCAAACCTCAATTTCTAACAATTGTTTTGACCCGTCTCACTAGATTAAGACGAATAGTCACTTCCGTGATATATTGATTCATCTTGTTTACCGTGTTTTCAAACTACAACGTAAATCTATCAAATAATACATAATGTAACGAAACGACAATTTCGTACCTTTAGAGCACGCCTTTCCCATGTGAATTCCCTCCGGCTTGTCCGCTTGATGATCCGGACTCTTTGCCTAGAAAATTTCAGTTTTACAACTTGTTTAGAACTCTTTTCATGATTATCATCGCATCATTATGAGTCATGATAATTTCTGCGTTTTCCTACTATTCTAGCATTCAAAACTTCGATTAGGCATTACTACGAACACCTAACGGGACAGATTTTTCTACAATTTTTACCAAGTTCCTAACTTGCGATTTAACATCAAATTTCACTATAATTAAGCCACTTGTATCATTTAATCATTCAATTTGCTGAATTTCATCATACCAATCAGTTTTTCTCTAGGTTAAAATTCATAATCCTAGTACTTGTCTAGTCTTCACACTATCATAAATCACCTACAATGGTGATTTTAATTTCTTTAAGTAACATGAAATGATTTTCACAATTTATCATCTAGGGTTTAATCCCAACAACATATTGCTTCAAGATTCATTCATGCATGACCTATCTAGGTCTAATTTCAGCTATTCACCATTAACCTAGAATTTATGGTGAATCAAAATATAAAAATTTTACATACCTTTTGATCCTTACTACAAGGGGATTACTAATCTACATTCAAGACTTGATTTAAGGCAGTTTTGCAGCTTCAATTTGGAGATTTGATGTGAAACAAGGGTTTGAAGGAAACCCTGTGTCGCCCCCTTGCTCCCAGTTCGACCAGACACCAGCTTTTGGGTGTTTGGTTTTTGTTTTGGTTATTATTAGTAACCTAATTTCATTTTTTGACAAGTTTACACCCTTAACTTTGATTTATCTTTAAGTTTAAGTGTTTTAACCCCATCATGGGTTATTTCAAGGCTTGTATTTAACTGAGTTAAAATTCCTAGTTGATTGAGTCCTGTTTATTTTTACTCTAATTTTTTTTTTTAATATGAGGATTTATATTTTCGGGGTGTTACAAGTCCACCCCCCTTAAAAAGGGTTTCGTCCCCGAAACCGAATTACGTACCAAATAGCGTAGGATGAAGACGTCGCATCTCCTCTTCGGACTCCCATGTAGTGTCCGAACCTTTTCTATGCTCCCATTTAACCTTGACTTGTTCAATTTGCTTATTTCGTAAACGTTTGACCTTTCTGTCTAAAATTTCAACTGGTCTTACCACATAATTTAGACTATTATCCACTTCGATATCATCGTAATGGATATAGGTCGTTTCGTCTGCTAGGCACTTTCTTAATTGAGATACGTGAAACGTGCCGTGGATCCCACTCAGCTCCTCTGGTAATTCAAGACGGTAAGCTACCTTGCCAGCTCTTCCGATAATTTTAAATGGCCCGATAAACCTTGGGCTTAACTTCCCCTTCTTTCTAAATCTAATAACACCTTTCCATGGGGACACTTTTAGCATGACCATGTCACCGACTTGAAATTCAATTGGCCTTTTCCTTTTATCAACATACGCCTTTTGCCTGTCTTGGGCCGCTTTCAAGTGTGCCCGAACTTTATCGATCTTTTCGTTCGTGGCTCGTACTATGTCTTGGTGGGCGAGTTCACGTGGACCCACTTCACCCCAACAAACCGGGGTTCGACACTTCCTACCGTAAAGCAGTTCGTATGGTGCCATTTTAATACTAGATTGGTAACTGTTGTTATACGAAAATTCGACTAACGGAAGGTGAACATCCCAACTGCCTCCAAAGTCGATTATACACGCCCGTAGCATGTCTCCTAATATTTGTATCGTTCTTTCACTTTGTCCATCCGTTTGAGGATGGTACGCAGTGCTAATGAACAATTTGGTCCCCATTTGTTCTTGGAAATCACGCCAGAAATTCGAAGTAAACCGGGTATCCCTATCCGACACGATGGACACCGGCACTCCATGACGTGCTATGATTTCATTGGTATAGACTTCTGACATCTTTTCTGACGTATAAGTCTCACGAATCGGAATAAAGTGAGCACTTTTCGTCAATCTATCCACCACTACCCATATTGCATCAAAACCACGATTCGTCTTAGGCAACTTGGTTAACAGGTCCATTGTAATATGTTCCCATTTCCAAACTGGAATGTCTAACGGTTGGAGTTTGCCATAGGGTTTCTGATGCTCCGCCTTGACTTGTAAACATGTCAAGCATTTTTCCACATACTTCGCCACATCCCTCTTCATTCCGGGCCAGCAATAATTTTGTTTCAAATCATTGTACATCTTGGTTGCACCCGGATGAATTGAATAACGGGATTTATGAGCTTCATCCAGTAGAAGCGCCTTTACTCCACAGGTATGTGGGACCCATATCCTTCCGGATCGAGTCTTCAACCCATGATTCCCATCCGACAAGTCTTTCAACTGACCAATTATTCTTTCCTTCTTCCAATTCTCTTCTTTTACTGCTTCTAATTGCGCCTCTCGAATACGTTCAAGTATACCCGAGGTTACCACGAGTTGCATCGATCGTACTCGTATCGGGACATAATCCGCTTTTCTGCTCAGAGCGTCCGCTACCACATTTGCCTTTCCGGGGTGATAATATATCTCACAATCATAGTCTTTCACCGTTTCCAACCATCGCCTTTGTCGCATATTTAATTCCTTCTGATCGAAGAAGTATTTCAAGCTCTTGTGGTCGGTGAATATGGTGCATTTTACCCCATACAAGTAATGCCTCCATATTTTTAATGCAAATACCACCGCTGCCAGCTCGAGATCGTGCGTGGGGTATTTCTTCTCGTGTATCTTCAATTGTCTCGAGGCATAGGCTATTACCTTGCCCCGTTGCATCAACACGCAACCGAGCCCCGATAATGAAGCGTCCGAATAAACCACCATGTCTTCGACTCCGTCCGGCAATGTCAGTACCGGAGCTTGAGTTAACCTTTCTTTTAGCGTCCGAAACGCTTTTTCTTGATCGACTCCCCAAACAAACTTTGCTTTCTTTTGGGTTAGCTTTGTTAGCGGCGATGCAATCTTGGAGAAATCTTGAATGAATCTCCTATAATATCCAGCAAGCCCCAAAAAGCTTCTAATTTCAGAAGGGTTCTTCGGGGGATTCCATTTTGACACCGCCTCTACCTTTGACGGATCCACCAAAACTCCGTCGGCATTTATGACATGGCCGAGAAATTGTACCTCTCGTAACCAAAAGGCACATTTAGAGAATTTTGCATATAACTTCTCTCGTCTAAGTGTCTCTAACACTTCTTGTAAGTGGTGTGCGTGTTCAGCTTCATTTTTCGAGTACACCAAGATATCATCGATAAACACGATGACCGACTTATCCAACATTGGCTTGCAAACCCGGTTCATGAGGTCCATGAAAGCCGCGGGCGCATTTGTTAGCCCAAATGACATTACGAGAAATTCGTAATGTCCGTATCTTGTGCGAAAAGCCGTCTTCGGCACATCTTCTTCTTTGACCTTTAGTTGGTGATACCCCGACCTAAGGTCAATTTTTGAAAACCAACTCGCGCCTTGTAGTTGGTCAAATAAGTCATCTATCCTCGGGAGCGGGTATCGGTTCTTTACCGTGAGTTTGTTTAACTCCCGGTAATCAATACACATACGCATGCTCCCGTCTTTCTTCCTCACGAACAATACCGGTGCGCCCCAAGGTGACACACTCGGCCTTATGAATCCCTTATCAAGCAGGTCTTGGATTTGGGACATCAACTCTTGTAATTCCGACGGTGCAAGTCGGTACGGGGCTTTTGCTACGGGTTTCGCACCCGGAATTAATTCAATCCCGAACTCTACTTCCCGTTCAGGCGGTATCCCCGGTAAATCTTCCGGAAAAACATCTTCATAATCTCGTACTACCGGTACATCTCCAATCTTTCGTGATTCTTTCTCGGTCTCATTTGCATAAATTATGAATGCCTTGCATCCTCGCTTCATGAGCTTGTGGGCTTTCAACATCGAACATACTATGGGGTTGCCTCGTTTTTCGCCATAAATGGTGACGTGTTTTCCGCTCGGAGATGTTAGTTTTATCTCTTTGCGAAAACACACGACCTTTGCATGGTATTGAGATAGCCAATCCATCCCCACGACTACTTGAAATTCTCCCATCGACATCGGGATTAGATTTATCAAGTATTCTTCATCATCGATGCTCAGTTTACAATTTTCACATACATCACAAACAATAAAGCTTTTGTTATTACCTATCTCTACTTCTAAAGGCACAGGTAATTTTGTTAGAATAAATGAAGGATGTCGAATAAACCCATATGAAACAAAGGATTTATTCGCACCCGTATCAAATAACACGTGTGCGGGAATTGAATTTACAGCAAATATACCTGAGACCACGTCAGGTTCAATCTTCGCTTCTGCGGCAGTTAGTTGGAAAGATCTTGCCTTTGCTTTCGGGGCTTCACCTTTCGATTCTTGCCCATCCTTCTTTCCAACCAGTTCCGGGCATTCCGACTTTTTGTGTCCCGTTCGATAACAATTGTAACAAACCGTCACCTTCTCCGGGCATGACATAGCCATATGTCCCGTTTTCTTGCATATGGGACAAGGCTTATCCTTGTAACGACATTCGCCCTTATGATTCTTCCCACAAATTTTGCAACCTGATGTACTACCTTTAGCATCTGATTTCTTTGCTGATTCATTCGTTCTTGCTTTCTTGGCAGGGCTTGGATTCACATCTTGTGCCCTTCGTTCACCCCGTTCTATACTCTTCTTCAATTCAATCTCCCTTTCCCGAGCAGCATTGACAATCTCGGTAAGGGTCTCATACTTTGAAGGGGTTATGAATTCTCTATACTCCGCGCTTAGCATGTTATGATAATAATAAACCTTTTGCTCTTCATTCGTTATCAAATCATCACAGAACTTCATCTTGTCCATAAACATCCCCGTGATCTTGTCTATGGATTCACCTTTGTGTCTGAGTTGCATGAATTCTTCCTTGATTTTATTTATGACCGCCTTGGGACTATGGTGTTTAAGAAACGGCGTCTTAAACTCCTCCCAAGTCATGGCCTTAGCCGCTTCACTTCCAATCTCCTTCTTTTTGTTATCCCACCAATCTTTCGCTTGACTCCTTAGTTGACCCGTACCATAGGCTACGTAGTCTTCTTCGTCACAATGGGTTCTCTCGAATACCCCTTCGATGTCACTTAGCCATCGTTGGCACACTATTGGGTCAACCTCCCCATTATATGTTGGTGGTTTACAAGCCATGAATTCCTTGTATGAACAAGGCTTTCGTCCTCCACGCTTTTCCTTTACTACATTTGAATCATCTTCCAGTTTCTTGATTCTATCTTCTACTATTGATAAAACCGTGTTTTGGATTTTATCAATAAAACCCGACAAACTATTTTCGATCGCCTTTCCAACCTCTTCGGCAATCACTTCCCTCACTTGTTCGGTGACTCTTGGCACCGCATCATCATTGCCTCCATCAGCCATCTCAATTTCTGAAATGTTTACATAGATTGTTAAACATTCCATTTATAACACATGCTTTACTTGTTTTGATTTAATCAAGTTCATAACTTGATTTAATCATTCTTGTTTCAATTCAATCAAGTCCGTGACTTGATTTAATCATTCTTGTTTCTATTCAATCAAGTCCGTGACTTGATTTAATCATTCTTGTTTCTATTCAATCAAGTCCGTGACTTGATTTAATCATTCTTGTTTCTATTCAATCAAGTCCGTGACTTGATTTAATCATTCTTGTTTCATGCATTTCTTGTTTTTGAGTGAGCTTACACACTCTTTTCGTGCATAATTGTTCGTTTCTCATTTTATACATAGTACATAATTTATTAACAAAACAAGTTAATTCTTACCGGACGATCGATCAAGCTTGAACCGAACACTTATTGACAACCTTGAGCTCTGATTACCAACTTGTAACACCCTTATATTTTAACTAGAATTAATGACTAGATTTATACATAATTAAATCAAAAGATATTAGATTTACATAGGTTTTAGAAGTATCATAAAACATAGTCAACACTTGACCCAAATTAGAACATTAGAAAGTTGTTTGAGTATTTAGATACAGCCCAGGAACAAAGTTAAAGACACATAGCGGAAGCTTCAAAAATTGTGTTCGGTTCTTTCGTCATTGCTTGATCACCATCCGTACGATCCATCTAAACACCTAGGGTCAAAACCAATCACATTAGTTTGGCTTAGTAACATAAGACTTAGACATATAATCCATCATAAATAAATAAATGGAAAATTTAAAACAATTTTAAGGATTTCTGGATCCACCGTAAATTACGGTGTTACCGTAATTTACGGTAAGTTCTAGGAATCCTTGGTCACCGTAAATCAGTAGTGATCTACCGTAACATGTCTGACTTCTACCGTAAATTACGGTAACACCGTAATTTACGGTATCACCTGGGAATTTCCTGTTTTGTTTGTTTGATCATTACACCAAGATTCCAACTCTCGAATTTCGATTCATATATGATACCGAATCATTAAAACCTCATATTACTTAAATGTTATATATTAACCAGTCATCAAAGATCTTTCAATCATAATTCGAAGTATTAATCATGCCTTGTTAGATTGTTCGACCCGTTTAGACACCAAGAGTTAATCATCAAACCATGTAATTCAAACCTCAATTTCTAACAATTGTTTTGACCCGTCTCACTAGATTAAGACGAATAGTCACTTCCGTGATATATTGATTCATCTTGTTTACCGTGTTTTCAAACTACAACGTAAATCTATCAAATAATACATAATGTAACGAAACGACAATTTCGTACCTTTAGAGCACGCCGACTATTCGTCTTAATCTAGTGAGACGGGTCAAAACAATTGTTAGAAATTGAGGTTTAAATTACATGGTTTGATGATTAACTCTTGGTGTCTAAACGGGTCGAACAATCTAACAAGGCATGATTAATACTTCGAATTATGATTGAAAGATCTTTGATGACTGGTTAATATATAACATTTAAGTAATATGAGGTTTTAAAGATTCGGTATCATATATGAATCATTAAAACCTCATATTACTTAAATGTTATATATTAACCAGTCATCAAAGATCTTTCAATCATAATTCGAAGTATTAATCATGCCTTGTTAGATTGTTCGACCCGTTTAGACACCAAGAGTTAATCATCAAACCATGTAATTCAAACCTCAATTTCTAACAATTGTTTTGACCCGTCTCACTAGATTAAGACGAATAGTCACTTCCGTGATATATTGATTCATCTTGTTTACCGTGTTTTCAAACTACAACGTAAATCTATCAAATAATACATAATGTAACGAAACGACAATTTCGTACCTTTAGAGCACGCCGACTATTCGTCTTAATCTAGTGAGACGGGTCAAAACAATTGTTAGAAATTGAGGTTTAAATTACATGGTTTGATGATTAACTCTTGGTGTCTAAACGGGTCGAACAATCTAACAAGGCATGATTAATACTTCGAATTATGATTGAAAGATCTTTGATGACTGGTTAATATATAACATTTAAGTAATATGAGGTTTTAAAGATTCGGTATCATATATGAATCATTAAAACCTCATATTACTTAAATGTTATATATTAACCAGTCATCAAAGATCTTTCAATCATAATTCGAAGTATTAATCATGCCTTGTTAGATTGTTCGACCCGTTTAGACACCAAGAGTTAATCATCAAACCATGTAATTCAAACCTCAATTTCTAACAATTGTTTTGACCCGTCTCACTAGATTAAGACGAATAGTCACTTCCGTGATATATTGATTCATCTTGTTTACCGTGTTTTCAAACTACAACGTAAATCTATCAAATAATACATAATGTAACGAAACGACAATTTCGTACCTTTAGAGCACGCCTTTCCCATGTGAATTCCCTCCGGCTTGTCCGCTTGATGATCCGGACTCTTTGCCTAGAAAATTTCAGTTTTACAACTTGTTTAGAACTCTTTTCATGATTATCATCGCATCATTATGAGTCATGATAATTTCTGCGTTTTCCTACTATTCTAGCATTCAAAACTTCGATTAGGCATTACTACGAACACCTAACGGGACAGATTTTTCTACAATTTTTACCAAGTTCCTAACTTGCGATTTAACATCAAATTTCACTATAATTAAGCCACTTGTATCATTTAATCATTCAATTTGCTGAATTTCATCATACCAATCAGTTTTTCTCTAGGTTAAAATTCATAATCCTAGTACTTGTCTAGTCTTCACACTATCATAAATCACCTACAATGGTGATTTTAATTTCTTTAAGTAACATGAAATGATTTTCACAATTTATCATCTAGGGTTTAATCCCAACAACATATTGCTTCAAGATTCATTCATGCATGACCTATCTAGGTCTAATTTCAGCTATTCACCATTAACCTAGAATTTATGGTGAATCAAAATATAAAAATTTTACATACCTTTTGATCCTTACTACAAGGGGATTACTAATCTACATTCAAGACTTGATTTAAGGCAGTTTTGCAGCTTCAATTTGGAGATTTGATGTGAAACAAGGGTTTGAAGGAAACCCTGTGTCGCCCCCTTGCTCCCAGTTCGACCAGACACCAGCTTTTGGGTGTTTGGTTTTTGTTTTGGTTATTATTAGTAACCTAATTTCAGTTTTTGACAAGTTTACACCCTTAACTTTGATTTATCTTTAAGTTTAAGTGTTTTAACCCCATCATGGGTTATTTCAAGGCTTGTATTTAACTGAGTTAAAATTCCTAGTTGATTGAGTCCTGTTTATTTTTACTCTAATTTTTTTTTTAATATGAGGATTTATATTTTCGGGGTGTTACAACAAACATACACCTCTTCTTGAATTGTACCATAGAGGAAAGCACTTTTGATATCCATTTGAAACACCTTCATATTGTGGTTGACAGCAAAGGCCAGGAACAGTCTAATGGCTTCCAATCTTGCAACAGGGGTAAATGTTTCATCATAATCAATCCCCCCTTCATGTCTGTAACCTTGAACCACAAGCCTGGCTTTATTTTTTACAACAATACCCCTTTCATCAGTTTTGTTCTTGAAGACCCACTTTGTGCCAATGGGACTAACCTCTTCTGGCAGTGGTACAAGCTTCCATACTTGTTGTCTTTTAAACTGTTGGAGTTCCTCTTGCATGGCTTCTACCCAGCTGTTGTCTTTTAGTGCCTCTTGGTACTTGACTGGCTGATGGAGTGATAGAAAACCAGCAAAAAGACAAATGTTTTGGGTTTGGCTTCTTGTGAGCACCCCTTCATTTATGTTGCCAATGATTTGATCAGGTGGATGAGATCTCAAGAAGATTAAATCTCCTTGGTATGGTATGATGGCATTTGTTGGTGAAGGCTGCAGATGTGTATCATCTGAGCTAACCACTGCTGGAGACTTTGATGATCCAGCAGTGGCTTCAAAAGGTGGTGGAATAGGAGGTAATGAAGTGGACATCTGCTGACTTTTATCCACTGTTTGAGGACTTTTGTCAGCAGTGTTTGAGGATGTGGAAGCAGTGGTAAATGGGCTACTTTGGTCAACAACTGTTGATGTAGCAGTGGTTGAGCTTTGACAACTATTTTGAACAGCTGATGCTTTCCCCTTTGTGGCAGACCTTTGAGGGATGATGATTTCATACCCATAGTCTGGTGTTGTATCCTCTGATGGACCTGCACTGTTAGTCTTGACAGCAGTATTTTCAAAGGTAAATTTGTCAAGATCAAACAGATCTGCAGGATTTGCTGGGATTTTCATTGATGAAAGTTCATTGAACTTAACATTCAAGGTCTCCTCCACTGCCTTGGTCCGTGTATTGAACACTTTGTAGGCCTTGGCAGTGGTTGAGTATCCCAGATGATAACCACAATCAATTTTGGCTGCAAATTTTGAAATGGAGTCTTTTAAGTTCAAAATAAAGCATGGGCAGCCAAACACTTTGAAATATGAGATTAATGGTTTGATTTTATACAGAATTTCATAAGCAGTCTTTTTGTGCCTGGGGTTTATTAAAACTCTGTTCTGGACATAGCAAGCAGTGTTTACTGCCTCTGCCCAGAAAGTTAATGGCAAACCTGAATCTGCAAGCATGGTTCTGGCAGCCTCAATCAAAGTTCTGT
The DNA here is from genome assembly GCA_030545235.1 of Helianthus tuberosus. Taxonomy (NCBI): domain Eukaryota; kingdom Viridiplantae; phylum Streptophyta; class Magnoliopsida; order Asterales; family Asteraceae; genus Helianthus; species Helianthus tuberosus. The sequence continues at coordinate 147,322,087 of CM060429.1, forward strand.
TCTTCCTTTCCACTACCCCATTTTGCTCTGGTGTTCTAGGGATGCTGTACTGCCTTACAATCCCTTTCTTCACACAGAAGGCATCCAACTCCTTATTTTTGAATTCTGTGCCATTGTCACTCCTGAAGCTTTTCACTGGAAGGTCAAATTGCTTTTCAACCTGTGTCACAAAGTCTTGCAAAATGCCTGCAGTCTCATCTTTTGAGTGTAAAAAGAAAGTCCATGTAAACCTAGAAAAGTCATCAACAATAACCAAACAGTATATTTTCTTCTTGAGACTCATGACTTGAACTGGGCCAAACAAATCCATGTGTAGCATTTGCAAACACTGGGTTGTTTTGGACTCTTCAATGGACTTGTAAGAACTTTTATGTTGTTTTCCTTTTAAACAGGAAATGCAATGTTCAGGGCATAAAAACAGTTTTTGTGGTACGCCTCTCACCAAACCATTTTTTGAAATTTCAGTGATTGTCTTAAGATTTGTGTGTCCCAGCCTTCTGTGCCAAAGTTCTGTCTCTTTGTTAGAGGCAGCTGAGAACAGACAGGCATCAGCTCTGGGACACTCTTTTGACATATCAACAACATAAACATTGCCACTTCTTTGAGCAACAAGTTTAGTTTGACCAGTTTTGATTATTGCTTCAATCTTTTTGACCATTTCTGGTCCAACAATCCTACAACAATCTTTTGTGAAGAATGACCCAAACCCTTTGTCACTCATTTGTGATACACTCAGAAGGTTGAATTTTAGATTGTCTATCAGATTGACATTTTCAAATTTTACATTTCCAGATTGCACTGTACCAGACCCTAGAACTTTCCCTTTACTATTATTCCCAAAGGATATATCACCCCCCTCCATGGATTTTAAAGTCTTTGAGGAGGGCTTTACATCCTGTCATGTGCCTGGAGCCTCCACTATCTACATACCAAAGACTATCAAAGCATGCAGAAGCTCCCTGCACATGAAGTAAAAGGATTAGTTCATTAAGGTCTCCAAAGCCAGCAGGGCTTTGGATGGGGTCTCAACAGTGTCTGGGATGGATGCAGGATGATGGACAGTGGTTAGGTCAGGGGTTTGGACTGTTTTAGGACAGTGTTTCTCTAACCACTGTTGTGGATCATGACCAATCATCTGCTGATAACCAAAAGGATGCCTATTCACTTTAGGTTTAGAAGGCCTTTTGTAGGCTTCATAAACGTGTGGAATCCTTTGGTAAGACTGTTTTTCCTTGCCTTTTCTGAACTGATTGGCAGGGGGTGCATCAGTTACCTGAACATCTCTTTTGACAGATGTTTGGTTCAGCTGTTTTGTGACAGCTGTCTGAACTGGCACAAACAGTGGTTGTTTCTTGGTGAATTTGACAGATGTTGATGATGATGATGGACTCAAGGATGTTTTAGCAATGTACTCATTCTTTTTCACATCAAAGTTTTTGAGATACACACATGCTTGAGTTTTGTGATTTGTTTTACCACAGACAATGCAACTATCAGCTGAAACAATGACACTTGTTCTGTTTAAATCATAAGCTTTTAAGTGGAAACAATCTTTTGTTAGATGATTCCTTTTCTCACAGAATTCACAAAACAAGTTATCATTTTTTTCTTTCTTCTTTCTCTTTTCAGACTCCTTTACAACAGAGGTTTTAACCACTGCTGGGATGTCCTTGAGAGGTATGACTTTAGCTTTTGGAGCTTTAATACCATCAGTTGATGTAAAGTCCATTGGCTTGAAATTTTCAAGAATATCACACTCATCAGACCATTTTGGTTTAAACTGATAGTCTTCAAGTTCCTCAAAAGTGGAGGATCCCATTGGTCTGTCAAGTGTGATTTTGTTACCAAGTTTGTCAGTGATTTTCACTTCTTGGCCATTCTTGTTTGTGGGTATGAACTCAGTGGTTAGAACAGATTTTGCAAAAGCAATGGTTTCATCATCATGTTTTCTATAACCAACACCAAATTTCACATTGCTTTTTATCTGTTTTTCAAGCATAACCTCATACCATTTGCATGATTCCACCCATCTCTCACAAGTGATCTGGGTGGACTCTAACTCCTTTTTGCAAACTTGGTATTTTTCTACCATAGTTTGGAGTTGTGTTTTGGTTATGCTTTGTTCTTCTTTCAAACTGCTGATCTCTTTTTCCTTTTCAGTCAATTTGTTTTTAAGTTCTTTTAAAGATCTTTCAAATTTGACTTCATCAGTTAAGATTTTATCCTGAAGGTTTTCATTCACCTCTTTGATGTTAGCAAAAGCAATAATGCAATTGTCAGAACACATTTTTTCTAGAACTTGAAGAGATACCTTGGCAGCAGCCATCATTGCACAATCACATTGATGATCCTCTTCATCATCAGCTCTCACCTTCTTTTCACCAGCCTTTTCTTCCTTCTTTTCTTCTTTGTCCTCTTCGGACCATGGGTCAGTCAGTGGTTCAATCAGGGTACCTAAAATTTCTCCCAACAGTAGTTCACCAGCCACAGCAGTAACCACTGCTTCAGTCACCTCATCCACTGTTTCATTACTCAGCTGTTCCTCTTCAGTTTCAACCCCCTCCTGTATTGACTCTAATGCCATCAAACAAAACTCATTATCAAAAGAATCATTAGAAGCATAGAGTGCAAAATTTTCATCACTAAGGTCTTCAGGCATACTGCTCCAGTCAACAAACCCTTGAGTGAAAAAACTTTGTTGATCTGGTTGTACTGCTGCTGGAGCAGTGGTTTGAGGTGCAGGCTGCACTTGTGCCTGGGGAACAGGGGTTTGAACATATTGGATCTGTGGAACAGTAGTTTGGACATAGTGCACTGGCACAGGGGCAGCAGTATAGTGAGCAGTGTTCACTTGAGCTGCTGGGGCATACTGGGCATAGTGCACAGTGCTTTGGTTTTGAGGTCTAGGATTTGAGCTAGGATGAGTAATTATGGGACCAGTAGTTTGACTCCTACATTCCCTAGCGAAATGTCCCAACCTATTACACTTGTAGCACTTGATTTTCGATTTATCCAACCCAACCCTTAGATTCCCATGCAAACCTGGGAATTTTCGCCCTGTTCTTTTGTAAAATTTGCTAGTTCTAACACTTAGCAAAGCCAGTTGGTGCAGGATGTCCATTTCCTCTAAGTCAGTGGGATCAAAATGTTGCAAATCATTGAGTTCAAAGCATAAATTGTCTGACATCTGGTTTTCGTTTGCAGTGAATGCATAACTAGCAGAGTGAGGAACAGGGTTGTTAAAATTTGCACCAGCAGTTATGTCAATGAAGTGATCATAACCCTGATCCTTACCACTGCTCCCAGATTCTTCTTGATCCAGAAGAGCAGTGTTACCGAAAGTGTAATCATCAGTAACTTTTCCTGACTCTTGCAACCTCCTTTTCTGGTTCAACTCCCTTTCATAGGTCAGGAGTCGACCATGGAGTTGGGTCAAGGTCAGATCCTTGAATTCAGGTGAGTTTCGGGTGACAAAAGCTATGGTGTCCCATTTTTCTGGCAGTGACCTGAGGAACCTGCTATTTTGAGTTGAGTTTGTAAAAGTGGTATTAACAAGCCTCATTTCACTGATGAGACAGCTGAAACGCTCAAATTGTTGCGTTAGTGATTCACCTTTAACATAACAAAATGTTTCATACTGTTGGTTCAGGATTTCCCTATTGTTTTCTATGACTTCTTCAGTTCCCCCAAACTGTTCCTTAAGTGTGTCCCATAACTCTTTGGCACTGTTACAGTGTAACAGTCCAGCATATATCTCATTGGGCAGCGCTGATGCTATGATGCTAAACGCTTTAGCATCTAGTTCGATCTTTTGAAAGTCGGTTTCGGTATAGTTTTCAACTGGTTTTGGAACGAACTTTTTAGCATCTTCAGCGCTTGGCACTGAAGGAACATGGGGACCATAGATGACAGACCTCCAACAACCTGTGCTTTGTTGAGCGAGGATGTGACCCATCCTCCTCTGCCAGATGTTGTACTCATTTCTTTTTAGCATAGGTGGTTTAAAAAGAGAGCCGATGTTGTTTTTATCATCCTGAGATTGTGACGTCATTCTTGTTGTTTTACAGACACTGAGAAATCAACTTTTAATGGTGATTAATCCTTGCTCTGTTTTTCAACCAACGAACAAACGATCAGTATCAACTGTTGTGAGCTGAACTATTTACGTCAAAATGATTGTTAAATCAAATTTGACTGTCCAAGCTCTGATACCAATTGTTGGATCTGAGTTTGATTCTGATTGTATTTTATGTTTGTAATTAAGATGAAAATGGATGAGTGTGCAGCGGAATTATGGTGAAAACAAACTTTGCATACAATCAAACGAGAGTAATACTTTGATCAAACATCTTTACACAATGAATCGGAAGATTGAATTTATTTCAATAACGATTACAATGATTGATGAATAAATGCAAACTCCCCCTCAGCCAGAGCTCAGTAGTTTGTTCGTGCAAAGAAGACGATAATGCAAAAGAGCTTATAGAACAGTACAAAGTACTGAACTATTTATAGGCACTTGCAAACCACTGAGCATCTTAGCTGACGTCACCGTGAAAGTGACATCTAACCTCCTAACAAACTCTAACCTCTGATCTACACAAACACTGATGTACTAACTACTGCTATTACATTTCATTACATAAAAAGACTCTTAAACAGCTGCTGCATCCTTCCACTGCTGTGAACCCAGCAGTGCTAGTCCGGATCAGCAGTACTAGACTCAAGGCAGTAGATTGAATCAGCAGAGCTTTGGTCTTCCATCAGTCTTTGACATTGGGCAGTAGATGCAAGGTAGCAGTTGTAGGTCAGCACTTAGTAAGATTAGCAGATAGGAGGTCAGCAGATATGAAACCACTTTCAAAGGGAGAGATTTGTATGTAAACATCTGCTTATTCTGGATCCACTGCTCTGATCCAGTTTTGGCTTTAATTATCTGTTCCTCTGATAGGGTTCAATCCCAACAGGTTATACACCATGGAACCCGTATATGCCAGAATTGGGTTGTCAAAACCCATTGGCGGTGGCTGTGGTACAGCTGGGTTGGAGGGTCCACCCATTTGTGGGTCCTCCTGATGTGGCGGATAGTGGCTGCCACTGGATTGACGTGGGGAACTGAAATGGAAATCCCCTGCTCGTGACGACATGCGCGCACCGGTTCTCCTTCGCCTTGGCGGTTGCGGAGGTGCCGGCTGCACTGGCGGCGGTGGAGGCGGTGGCGTGACTGCCACGAATCTGGAATCCACAGAGGGATCCTGTTGTTGTTGCGGCTGCTGCTGCTGAGGCGACGAATGATGAGGAGGTGTATAGTACCACTCGTGCCTGTTGAACAAAGCTTGAAAACTATCTGGACCAACATAGGGTGATCCGTGGAAAGAAGATCCGTCGGATATCTCGATGGGATGATTTGGCCAGTGTCCTCGTCCATGTCATCCGCGTGATCTCCGGAGTAGTGATCTTCTGGCCCCAGTGGGTTAAAACCCATGGGTTCTTGGATGTAATTGGCCGGGTTAAACTGGCCCCAGAAAACAGGTGTGGGGTCCCCGAAAGAATGATGCGATAAGGATCGCTGTAAGGGTATAAACGAAGGCTGAGGGTTGTTGGGCTCGTACTCCGGTTGTGGCCCATAAGGGTTTTGAACCGGAGGTGTAGAGCTGTGTGATACCGATCGTTTGGCTGGTTCAAACAAGTTCCTCCTGCTCTGTCGAGGGTCGTCACTCTCGGTAGTAGATGAAGCTCGCACATTTGAAGGTCCAGCTTCATTATCATTGGGGGCGGTGATTGGCCCCTTGCCTCTTCCTCTTCTCCTGAAGAATCTTGGCGGCATTTTGTAAATCCTGTCAATATGGCATGAGATAACAAAACAAAATATATGCAAAATAAAGGACAACACAAACAAAGTGGAATTTGTCCTATGTTACATGTCTAGACTCGAAAGTTTAGAATTGTGCACTTGTGTAACTGAGATTAAACACAAAAGGTTAGTGTTTTAATTCACTCAGTGTTGGCTCTGATACCAACCTGTCACACCCCGATTTCCACGTGTCACTGGTGGGCCCGGGGGGGGGGAGTATCGTGACGTGGTTGGCAACATAATAGTCAAACAACACAATAATCAATATGCACAGCGGAAGCAAATTTAAAAGATATAATACAATCGAATTTAATATTGTAATATCAAACGTCACAATATTCGGAAGTTTATCCACAGATGGATTGAAAATAAAATAGTATTAATAGTTCAACAGACTTCAGGCATCTTAAGCTTGCGAGACTTCTAGTGATGCTAAGGAGAAATCCCAGCCAATTACACTTAGTACCTGCATTTAATCTTTTTGGGAAAATACGTCAGTTTACACTGGTAAATACAATCAACTGACTCATTTTGGAAAATGATTTAAAATTGAATTGAATGCACGTGGCATAAATATTTTATTTAACTTAGGAGAATTATTTAATATTATAATCTTGTGAACGAATTACATGTTCCTTGTGCGTTCAGTAGCCCGGATCTTGTCCGGGTTAAAGATCAATAGACACACCACAATATACTTTTGTGCACTGACGGGTGTACGCCTACACCCCGCGCTTAAGTCGTGGCCATTTCGTAAAATGATGCCAAGGATATCCGGGACATGGTCATTAACCCCCCCAAAGGCTTTAAGTAACAAGACTGTTTAAACGAGCTGATCAAATTTATTCAATTACCCACTCAACGGTGGAGAATTTGATGCCCGATCAAGCGGTATGCTATATACCGTAACCCAAGCCCGTATAGGGAAAATAAGTTAAAAGTATTTACCTGAGCAATGTATAAATCACAATAAGCAAATTGCAAGTAGCTTTTACTGGTTCTCCTAATCTGGAACGAAGGTTTATAATAACCTATTAGAATCCTAACGGGTCTTTATTTAAGCTTAAGCTTAGACCGGTTAGTTTCAATGATACGGTTCGTACGCGCTATTAAGCGAAGACCGGGTAGAATGTGATTTAGACCCGACAAGTTCATAGACTTGTTTAATATGGGTCCTTCATGCACATTCTGTATTTTGAGATAAAACCGATAAGGTTTGACCCGTTTCGGCTAATTTATGTAAACTTGTTACATAAACCGAACCGAACGCGTAATAAGCGTAACGGGTAATAATGAGAGCCATTTACAGGTTTCCTAAGTTAATATGCTCCAAATATGTTGTGACATCAGTAAGATATCATATATTATGCCCGAAATGAATTTAAACACAAACTATACCCCGTAGGGGTAGTTTGGTCATTTTAAAGGTTGTAAAAGAGTTTAAGTGTTAACCTGAGTTACAGGCCTGATGTAATCAGCAAATATACTCCATTTTCTAAGTTATATCAGTAGGTTAAAGCATATATGTGAACTCTATCAATTTTAACCAAACTATGCCCCGTAGGGGTATTTTGGTAATTTCACATAAGCCGAAAAGCTCAAAACTGAAGTCTGAGTTTATCAACCTTTTCTTACTGTTAAAATATTATAATTTGCTTCATATATCAGTAGGTATCACCCTTGGTATGTTTAAAATAGTTTTAGTACATACTATGCGTTAAAAACGCTTAAAAAGGCGATTAGAAGCCGTTTCCGGGTTCGATACTTAAATCTGATATTTTTATATTTCCATAAGGCTTAAAATAATTTATTTATCATTTAAGATCAGTAGCAAAAGGTTTGGAGTCGTTTAGATATGTAAAACTCATTTTATGGCCCGTAAGGGCAAAACCGACTATTACCGGATTAAGCCTACGACTACTAGTTATGCTCAGCCTAAAATTTATTAAAAATCTTTAAAAATCCCAAAAATAATATTATTACATCAGTGGGTAAAAGATTTGATATCAAAAAGTAGGCTTAACTAGGCTATACGCTAAAGACGCCGTTTAATTAACATAAAGCTTTAATTTTACGCTAACGAGCATAACTCTTATTCTACACCTCAAACTGATGTCAAACTTTGCATACAAGTCTATATATCAGTAATTAAGGTTTCTACTCTTTTACATTTTCAAAAATCACGTTTTAAGGTGAAAATGGCATAATGGTCAACATATGAGCAATTAACGGAATCATGCTTATTAATCGGTTAACTAATGAACCATGGTGTATAATCACAGAGGGTTATACTAGCATGTAACCTGGTCCAAATGAAGCTCTTAGGTATTTCTAAAACATACCATAACGGGTCAGAACTGAAAGTCAAAGTATAAGTCAAACTATGCGACTTTCGGTTCCGAACCGGGCCTAAACAGGAATTTGTTGGGTTGAACATGTTTAGACATGTTCTTACACTAATTACCAAGTTATATTAATGATCAAACAGGTTGTATGTGCTCTACATTTCTAATCATGCATAAATTGCAATTTAAACATTCTGTTGACTTTTTAAATTACACTTTTGACCCGACATTAGACCTAGTTAGAGTGGGAATCAGGGGGAACCCTTTTGAGGGTTTATTACCCACATAATTACCAACTTATAACTATTTTTAATTCGAGATTTGGCTGAGCCATTATTAATTAATCTCGAAGTCAAACCGTAATTACGACGGTTTGACTTTTAGCTAATTAACTAAGTTAAACTTATTAAAAGAAAGGATTAGCAACTTACTGAAGTCCTAAGCTTGATTAGTGATCACTTGGAAGAAGACTTGAGCTCCAGGAATGATCAGAAAGCTTGAAGGAAGGTGTGAAGAATGAGTTGCAAGTTCATGGCCTTTTATAGTGTTTAATCCACCATAAGAAGTTGACACTTGGGTCTACAACTCTCCACAACTGATCAACACATGTTCCTAGTGCTTAGGGGGTGTCTAGGGGTCGCCCTTAATGTGGAAAATCGGATGAAATCGAGCAGAAAGCACTCAGCAGGCAAAAACCCAAGATTTTCGGAGCTGGGCATTCCCTCGCGTGTCGCGAAGGGTTCCCACCCGGGCGTCGCGTGTCGCGACGGGATGTCTGCACAATCTAAATTTTAGATTTTTGCGATTTGATCCTTGGCTCTTCAAACTTCGATTAGGTACTTGTTTCTTGCATTATGAACCCTCACAATTGATCTATAAGGGCTTTAAAACATATACCCACTTTGTTAAGTCCCGGTTAACCTTATTGTTACCCGAAAAGTCCTAACTTTCAACGTTTACGCTTTAACCCTTTGCACACGAATTTGATCATAACTTTCTCATACGATAACGAAACTTTACGAAATTTAAATCGTGTATTCTAGTGAGTATAATTTACAGTTACAAAGCTTCGGGTTTGTCAAAAGGTCACTCAGAGGTATAACTTAAACATGTTGACACATTTAGTCCCTGTAGTTTGTAATTCCTCACTTTTAGCTTCGCATGATCCATGATTTATTCGTTTGACATTATAAACATCATGTAGGGTTAATGTACAATATATTTATTCACTGTTGACACTTAGAATACGTATATTCACATACTTTCCATGTTTGTCAACTTTAGTCCTTTCATAATATTCTTTCACACGTTCAAACATACGACACGTGTCTACACATTATAGGACGTGAATTTTCGAGGTGTTACAGATTTTTATAAATTTACCTCCAAATAATTTTGATTTAAATTGTTTCCTTTTATAAAGTTATAATCGATTTTTTTTTAAATTTTAAAGTTTTCTTTTTTACAGTAAACTCCTACTATAAGAACCTCTCCTTATCGCATAATAGACACTCAATGTTTTAGACTAAAGGTTCTACAAGTCTAAATCAAAACACCCTCTCACGACATTCATGCATTTTTGAAGTTTGAGGTTTGGTCATTTCTCATACACGTAAGTGTTATCTTTCTGTATTATACTTATACATTTAAGTTATTCTAATACCTATTTTAATGCATTTACATGTTTTATATGATACAATATTAGGATATGCCTAAATGTGCAAAGCCTCAAACTTTACCTTCATTCCCACTTCCTACTGGTGTTCAACCTTCTAATAGTATGTATTTCATTCTTATTTATGTTTACAAAGATAATAAAAATGATATAATATGTAAAGATGTTACGTACCGTTAATCCTACTTAAATTGTTGCAGGTGGTGTTGGTAGAAGTCTTTTGTCTAACATTACGAATGGTAATTTTTCTAATTTTTTAAACTTGAATTGAATTTTGTTTTTATAAATTCTTAAATTTTTTATACGCATTTTATTTTTCTGTTGATCCTAATCAAGTTGAGCATCAAGACTATGTTGAACGCAGAAAATTAAGGAAACTACATTTGGATAATAAAAGACGAAATGCAAATAATAAAACTTCCACTTCAGAAAACGTCCTTTGGTCATCCAACGTTTCAGTATCCGATACAAATGATTGCCGTGTCGTAACACCAATTCGATCATCCTCTTATATCAATACCATGGATCCACGTATTTTGCCAACCACGCCTTTAACAGGTCCGTACGAGGCATATACATCAGGTTGGTGTTATTTACTTACATATTTATATTTTGTTTATTATGATTATGAGTTTGTTTTTTTTAAATAAAAAATTATATAATACATAATCATCTTTCATATGGTAACTTGGACTTTTTTTGTTGCAGTTGAATCTCGAAGAAGTCCATTGGCTAATATTACAAATGGTAAATTCTATAATTTTTTACACATGAATACAATTTTTCATTTATAGTTTGTCTAACATTACAAATGGTAATTTTTTTGGTTTTTAGACAGGAATAAATTTTTTTTACGTATAATTTGATTTTTTATGGATATCAATATTTTTTTTTCAGTTGCTCTTAATGATGTTGAGCATCAACAATCAGCTGAATGAAGAAAATTTAGGAAATTACATTTGGATAATAAGAGACATAATGTGAGTAACAAATCTTCCACTTCAAAAAACGATACTCGGTCATCCAATGTTTCAGCATCCAATACAAATGAATGCCGGATCGTAACACCAATTCGTTCATCGTCTTATATCAATACCATCGATCGACGTTTTTGCCCAACCACACCTTTAACAAATCCATATGAAGCATCTACTTTAGGTTGGTGGTATTTATTTACGGATTTCAAATTTGTTTATTTTGATTCTGACATTTTTATTATTTTTCGTTGCTATCAACATATAGGTGTCAAAGACAATGTTAATATTCATATGAGTCCATGTTTTAAATCCCTAATAAACATAACTTCATCAACTCCACATTCAATAAATCAACCTTCGCTCTCAACTGAAAGATCAAATGTGAAGAGGATACAAAGAGGTAAAGGTTGTCTACTAAAGGTCGCTGCGTATATCCTGTTACAATGGTTGACTTATCTTCTGACGATCCTATTATTCCTCAACAATTACCTGAAGATCCATATAAAGGAATTTCTAACAGTAAGTACCTTACACACTCACTACTTTAAATTCCATTTGAAGAACCTCATTATATTATTTTCGTAACAAAGAACACAATTTGATATTTGTATTTTTGTATAATAGATTATTTGGATTATGGAGATCAAGTAGTTGTATGTGACGTATGTAACGCTAAGCTGTGGAAAGTTGAAGCCGGAAAAGGAAGGGTTTACTCAGGAAGAACAACTTACATGCTTTGTTGTGGTTATGGAAAAGTACATCTTCTAAATTTTAAAGAGACGTGTGAGGAATATCAAAATCTTTTCAAGAGTTTAGACGACAAGAGCAAGCATTTCTTACTGAATATTCGTTGTTTTAATTCTATGTTTTCGTTCACTTCAATGGGTGGTAAAGTTGATTCGAAAATCAATAGAGGAAATGCTCCGTATGTATACCGGATTAGTGGCGAGAATTATCATACACTAGGAAGTCTTCTTCCTAAAGAAGGTGGTGAACCAAAGTTTGCGCAACTTTACATATACGACACAGATAATGAAGTCTGTAATCGCAAAACTGTATTTAGGTGTCCCTGGAAACCATTTCGTTATTTATTTATTTAATTTATTATTGGTTTTATGTTATATAAACACTTACTGATACTTTCGCTTTTGTCTTACAATTGCATTACAGTAACTCAAAGAAACCAGGTTCCGCAACTTCTGGTTTGCTTGACACTGAACTCATAGAGTACCTTAAGCTGGTTTTAGATTCAAATAATCAGCTGGTGAAAACCTATAGGCGTGTACGAGATCGGTTTGTTGATAATCCTCATGTTGACTTAAAATTACGGCTTAAGGCAAATAGGTATAAAGATGGTCATACATACAACCTACCGACGTCGTCCGAAGTTGTTGCGCTTATTGTTGGAGACATTGAGGATGCTCTTGATAATCGTGATGTAGTTGTTGAGTCAAAGAAAGATGGTCTACAGCGTATTAGCCAGCTTCATCCATCGTATCTCGCGCTTCAGTATCCATTGTTTTTCCCATTTGGTGAAGATGGTTACTGGATTGATATTCTTCATAGAGAAGGAAGGGCATCAACGAAGAAGAAAGAGTCAAAATGTTCAATGAGAGAGTATTTTCCTTATCATGTTCAAGATAGAGTCAATCATTTCTCTTTGATTCTCAATGCTCGAAGACTTTTGCAACAGTTCTTGGTTGACGTATATACGATGATTGAAAGTGAACGATTACTATTCATACGTCTACAGCAAAATAATTTGAGATCTGAGACATATGAGAACCTTAGTAAGCTTCGACAAAATGGTAATCCAGATATGTCAAACGTTGGAACACGTGTACTGCTACCGTCTTCGTTTACCGGTGGATCGTGCTATATGAGGGAGAATTATTATGATGCGATGGCCATTTGTAAACGGTTTGGATACCCTGATTTTTTCATTACGATCACGTGTAATCCTAAATGGCCAGAGATTAAAAGATTTCTAAAGGACAAGAACATTAATCCGGAGGATAGACCGGACATTTTATGCCGATTGTTCAAAATTAAACTTGACGCAATCATGAAAGACTTGCAAGAGAAATCTTTATTCGGCAACGCATTGGCAGGTAAGCATCCATTTAATTCAATTAATTTATTATAGTTTTTGTGGTCTGCTACATTCATAACCATAACTTCAAAATAAGTATTTTAATATTAATTATCCTATTGCAGTTGTGTATACCATAGAGTTTCAGAAACGAGGTCTACCGCATGCCCATATTTGTCTGTTCTTAAATGACGAAAGTAAGCTTCCTTCGATTGAGCATGTTGACAAGTTTATTTCTGCCGAGATACCTGACAAAAACTTAGATCCAGATCTGTATACTCTTGTCAGTGACTAAATGATTCAGGGACCTTGTGGTGTTGTAAAACCAAATTGTCCGTGTATGGTCGAAGGTAACTGTTCGAAGAAATTTCCTAAGAGGTTCTGTGATCAGACTACTATAGATTCGAATGTTTATCCGGTCTATAGACGAGCAGATTCAGGATTTTTTGTTGAGAAATCTGGTATTCAGCTTGATAACAAAAGTGTGGTTCCGTATAACAAAACCCTATTGAGACGTTATCAGGCACACATTAACGTCGAATGGTGTAACCAGGCTGCGTCCATAAAGTATTTGTTTAAATACATTAATAAAGGACCAGATAGGACATGATTTGGTTTTGTACAAAATGTCGATGAAGGTCAGTGTGAAGATGGAAAATATGAAATCAAAAAGTATTACGATTGCAGATATCTCTCGGCTTGCAAAGCTTCATGGCTCATCTTTGCATTTGATGTTCATTACCGCTATCCATCCATAATCAGGCTTCCGTTTCATCTACCAGATAAACAAAACGTTGTATACGGCCCTGATGACGATTTTGATAGTGTTCTTAAAAAACCATCTGTTTCTTCTACGATGTTTTTGGGGTGGATGGAAAAGAACGAAAAAGATCCGTTGGCGCGCACCCTTACTTACGTTGAGTTCCCAACTAAATTTGTTTGGAAGCAGAAGGAAAGGATATGGGATAAACGCATAATAGGCAAAACCATTGGTCTAATTCATTGTGTTAATCCTTTTATGGGCGAGGCTTACTTTTTAAGAATCCTTCTTAATAAGGTAGTAGGTCCTAAATCTTTTAAAGAGATTCATACTGTGAATGGACAAGTCTTCCCAACATTTAGAGATGCGTGCTACGCTAGAGGCCTTTTAGACGACGACAAGGAGTATATATATGCTATCAAAGAGGCGTACTACACAGGTTCAGGATACTATCTTCGTAATCTGTTTGCTACAATGTTGGCGTCTAATACATTATCAAGGCCTGAACATGTTTGGGAAAACACGTAGGAGTACCTTGCGGATGGTATTTTATACAATCGTTAAAAGCTTTTAAGGATCAAAGGTACCCAAATTGTTATTTAATATGTTCATAGTTATGTCTTATATAATAGTGTTTATTAATTTCATTTTTTATTTATACGAATTTTAATAATTTATTTATATAATTTTAATAGGTTTGTCTCTTCCAGAAGAACAAATAAGGAACCTAACGTTGCTTGAAATTGAGCGTTACTTATTACGTAACAACTCAAGTCTAAGTCGGTTTCCATCTATGCCTCAACCCGACAGTGAATCAATATATTCAGCAGACAACCGTTTAGTTGCTGACGAGCTTGGCTACTGCCATTGAATTTGATAATAATTTAAGCAGCCTAACCGATGAGCAGCATTTAGTCTTTGATGAGATAATTCAAGCAGTTAATAGTAATGCGGGTGGTCTGTTCTTCGTCTATGGCTACGGAGGGACTGGTAAGACGTTTCTGTGGAAGACATTATCTGCATCCATCAGATGTAAAGGAGATATTGTATTAAATGTTGCATCAAGTGGAATCGCATCTCTTTTGTTACCTGGTGGACGTACTGCACATTCAAGGTTTCATATACCTTTAAATTTAACAGAAAGCTCGATGTGTTTTATTAAACCGGATGATGACGTTGCTGATTTATTAAGGAAAACGAAATTGATAATTTGGGATGAAGCACCGATGAATCATAAACATGCGTTTGAAGCACTTGACCGAACAATGAAAGATATCTTCAAATGTGAGATGACCTTTGGTGGTAAAGTTATGGTGTTCGGTGTTGACTTTAGACAAATACTTCCGGTTGTACCAAATGGCAGTAGGCGAGAAATCGTCAATGCTTCAATCACGTCGTCGTATATTTGGAGTACTTGCAAGGTCCTTACGTTAACGAAAAACATGAGGTTAACTGTAGGAGCCAACGCATCTGATATAAAAGAGATTAAAGCTTTTGCGAATTGGTTGCTTGAGTTGGGCGAGGGAAAAATTGGTGACAGTGATGATTGTGTGGTGGTTATAGATATTCCTGAAGATCTGTTAATCAAGTGCTCTGCGGATCCTATGTCAGATTTGATCGACTTTGTATACCATTCACTTCTTCAACTGTACAAAGATAAAGATTATTTTGCTGAAAGAGCTATACTGGCACCAACAAATGAGGTTGTTCAAGAAATTAATGAAAGATTGCTTGCTTCATTTTCTGGTGATGAAGTGGAATATCTGAGTTCTGATAGTATTTGTCAAACTGATCAAGCAAAAAACAAAGCACATGCGAGACTATATTCTCTCGATGTTCTTAATGGTCTTAAAATATCTTGTCTGCCAAATCATCGATTAGTCCTTAAAGTCGGTGTACCTGTAATGTTGCTTCGTAATATCGATCAACAAAATGGTTTATGCAACGGTACGAGACTACGAATTACTAAACTTTATAAACGTGTTATAGAGGCTGAGATTATATCCGGAGGAAACATAGGGACAAGAACGTTTATTTCACGAATCAGTTTGACACCGTCGGATAAAAGAATTCCTATCAAGTTTCAACGACGACAATTCCCCTTAAATGTATGTTTCGCAATGACTATAAACAAAAGTCAAGAACAATCTCTATCAAGGGTTGGATTGTATTTGAAATATCCAGTTTTCTCACATGGTCAGCTTTATGTTGCGTTATCAAGAGTCAAAAGCAAAGCCGGTGTGAAGTTGATTATACTAGACAAAGATGAGAATGTAACGAGTAAAACAACAAATGTAGTCTACAAGGAAGTTTTTTCCGGGATTTGAATAATTTTCTGTTTATTTCTTCCAATGTATGCGTTTGTACAGAATATTACATTTCAAAGTAAATAATATGTTTTTGATTGAAGCCGCGTTTAACGCGGGCATTAACCTAATTAATTAATATTAAAGAAAGATGACTAATAAAAGGGTTAAGATATATGAAACGACAAAGAATATGAAAGTGTCTTGAATCGAATGAATTAAACTTATTTGTTTAATATATTTCAGGTATATATATGCCTAACGCATTAGTATCAATTTTTTATTAAAAAATATTGCATTCTTAAAGTTTTTATGTCTAGTTATCTTTCTAAATAAAATGAATAAATGATTGTATTGCAAAACATAAGATAAGACGAGAGAAAAAGATACAAATTAATATGGTATTATAAAACATTAAAAGTTCTCTAGTGAAAACATATTGGTTACAATGATTGATAGAGGGGACAAGCAATCATAAAGTATGATAGTTACCTCTAACAAGTAACATCAAAAACGTAATCAAACACCTTTTTAAATAATCTAACAATTAACATCAAAAATTTAATCAAATACCTTTTTATATAGTTAAATATCACACTCGACAACAAAACTCACATTTTTAAGTGCATTTTATAAAGGATTTATAACCCTACTCAAATTTATTGTGGTTAATAACGAATCTTTCATGTGAATAGTAAGTAGTTAAAACTAAATTTCGAGTGTTTGTTTGTAATTCGGCTATAACCACCTTGAGATGGTTGGTGGTTTATTCATAAATGACCCTAAGGGACGGGTAGCGTGAAGTGTTTTTTAGCTACAACCATCGGCCCTAAACTACGATCGATGACTTGTTAAGAGTCGTAGTAATTTACTTATAGTTTTTCACTTCATATTATTTTGGCAATTGTGACCTAAAGTAAAAGGGTGACACTTTTCTTTTTTGCCTTAGCACAAGATGCGCCCTTTTCGTCATCTAACACCTTATAATTCTTCATGGGGTTGACCTAACATCTCCGTTGACCTTTTGGCTAAAGGTAGTTCACATGGTAGTGAGGTAAGTGCAAGTGTCGTGTGATGAAAAAAAAAAAAGATTATGGTAGAGTGGACAAATCTTTTCCTATGCCTAATCCTAAGTATGCATTTAAATATGTTTTATTCTTGTGGATGAGAAATTGAAGACCATACATTATATTTCAAACGGGCCGGGTCATATTGCATAAACAATATCTTCTAAAATATTAATGTGAATCTTGAAATAATAATAACATAAGAGGTGCATGCATTAAAATTAGATATGCTTGGTAAAACGTGCGAGCGGGGGCGGGTTGGCAGTTGGGTAAAGGGGTTCGAGTGAATGAATTTGGATCAGTATGGTTATTTCTAAAAGGTATCACTTTGGTTCGGGTATTGGCAGTGGGAAAGAAGGTGGCCTGCAGCGACAGGTATTCGTGGTGGCAATGATGGTGTTGACGGTGGAGACCCTAACGAAGAGGCTCTACAAGGCGCCAGTAGCGACAGTGCTGATAGTGGTGGTTGCATCGATGAAGGTAATGGTTGCATCAGTGTTGACATAATGGTGGTTGCATCGGTTACGTTGGTGTCAATACTGGGACCATTATTTTACCAAAATGAGCCCATCTATTATCATGAGTGCTCTCACTTAAAAAATAGACATTCCACTCATCCGCCTTTTAGCTAACTTTTTAATAGCCCGATTGAGATAAAAACACAACTCACATATATAGACTATTTCAAACATTAAATGGGTCGAACGAGACACCTGAAGCAGTCAGCTGCAAAATGAAGAAGCTCTTTGAATTGGAAAACTATAGAAGATGAAAATAACCAAACAACCAGCAAAATCACCAAAACTTCATGACATTCATGTTAACCAACTATACAACACATGGTTATTAACCAGGGTTGATAACTCATTGTAAAAAAGAAAATTATGACTAAAAAAAAGAAAATAGCTATAGCCACAACAAAATTGGCACATGGAGTGTTTGTATTTGTGGACTGTGAAATAAAGTTGAGTGAGGTGGTAGAGTGAAATTCCCATTTCACCCCTCCCTACTTAAGCTTCAGAAACTCTTCATTCATCATCATCATCATATGAAGAAAGAAAAAAAGAGCTTTGGTTGTTCTCCAAAAACCTATATCAACACAAAATGCCAAATATAAGGTCAAATAATAAGGTGACTGATAACGGGAATGAAGAGTATTACAAGAGAAAGTCGTGAAAGTTTTCTTGCAAGGACGTTAGAATCTCCTCTTCAATGTTCAAGTACGGTAATAACTCGGGCAACTTAACTGCATGGAAAAATAGCACATTATATCATATATATGTATTATAATCATTGATCTATCATCGGATCGTTTTAAACTGATTTATTGGTTATTTACTTATTACTTATTTACCATAAGAGTTAGCTGCCATTTTCGTCCCTGTTGTTTGTCCAATTATGTCAGTTCAGACCAAATTTTAAATTTGTACCATTTCCGTCACTGACATTCTTGAAACATGCCAGTTCCGTCCAAAAAGCCATTTTCGTCCCTGCCATTTTCGTCCCTGTGGTTTGTCTAATTAATCGATTCAACCTTACTTTTTTGGATGGAACTGGCATGTTTCAAGAATGTTAGGGATGAAAATGGTACAAATTTGAAATTTGGCCTGAACTCGCATAACTGGACAAACCATGGGGACGAAAATGGCAGTTAACTCTTACCATAATGAGGACTGGTTAAAAAAGAATCTTACCAAATAAGCGTAGCAGATGTTCAGCACCGTATACGCTTGACGGAGAAACATCATTTTTAACTGATTCGCGATATTGTACACGCTCTTTATCGTATAAAAGTATAACAGGCAAGGCCCTGTCAAAGTAACACCTTAATCCCTTCAAAATCTCTCCAACTGAATCTGACATCCTGTAGTCAACGCATTATTATGGATTAAACACCAAAAAAGGGATTTGTTTAGGTCCGTTAAATCTGAGATTGACTAAATAGTACTTACTTGTCCTCCTTCTCTGTCCTATGTTCAAGGTAACTTTTCAATATATCATCAATGTTTGGAGAACGCGGTAGTTTAACAAGCTGCAAGAAGAAATTTATTTGCAATAGCAATTGGGATAACAAAAAGAATACAAAGCACGTAGCAGTAAAATGACACTTTACCTGATTCTGCTCGTTGACAAATGCCCAATCGTCAACAAGCTGCTGTTTCAGAGAATCTGGAATTTCAATGGCTACCAGTTTTGCAGAAGTTGCATTCTCCTTCTGTCCCGGAACAACACATGTTCGTGAGATAGATTTCATATTTTGGAAGTTTTACAGGTGTTGTATAGTGGAGAACTTAAATATGAAACACGGGACGAAAATAGTAGAATCAAATACATTACAGCACAGGATTTGATGTAAAGTTGAAAATACCTCAGCGCTCGATTCATGCTTCCTCTTCTTCCCTTTTGTCCCTATAATAATTCAAATAACAGGCAATTAGAGAATAGTTATAGATACGTAGTTATGAAAGTAAAACATTTGCAAACAAATAACAAAAAGTTTGAAGGATATACCATTGCTCTTCACCTTGTCCTTATCCGCCTTTGCATCTGTAAAGTTTGATAAGACGATGACTTCCGTTATATTCAATGAAAACTAAAAAAACTGAAGAATAAATATAAGCTACATTTATTCCTAAATGGGATGAAGAAATATAAAAGCAAAGTACTTAACTAAACCTGAAGTATCTACAGAAAGAACTAGTTGAGAGTATTAAGGGAATACCGTCAGATATTTTTGACTTTGTTTGATTTGAGCGTGCTGACTTAGGTTCCACACCCTGTTTTTTGTCAAGTGCTTGCTGTTTACGCTCGTTTTCAGGTGTTTTTTTCATCAGCCGATCAGCACCAACCCATTCATCCCAACTGTCACCAATATAACAAATTTGTGATGAACCTTTATAATTTTTATAAAAGCAAAGTATAGCAGAATAAAAAAAATGCTCACGTTTTACTCCAGCCCTGCAAAACAGAAGAAAGGTGTCCATCAGTTAGTATTGTAGCATAAACACTAATGAACATTATAAGACTTTTTGACACTAACAGCATGCTACATCACTGTTGAGAAAATAAGCAAACAGGTCAACAATAATATGAGGTGAAACTATTTGTGGAATCTGAAACTTACAAGGTAATGAACGAAATATTTCCACTCATTCTTACGAATCTCGGATTTTAGTACCTACAAGATTAAAAAACAAAAACAACACATAAAGATATTAGATGAAATGTAACATGAAACACATGGCAAATCATAATAACAGATAAAGCACAGTTAAAAGGCAATCACAAACTAGGGTTAGCAGCATGGTCAGTGCATGAAACACGAAACATGTATGTGTGTCTTCAATCGCGAGATCATCAAGTATCTGTAGTACTTATTATTCCGTACGATTTTCTCCAACTTACATACTTTCTTGTTATATAATGCCACTGTAGTGTCTTTACCTATTTTGGAAGACATCTTTAATGCTATTACAAATCACGGTTACTAGAGGCAATCGTCATAGTTCATATGGTCTGTGCTACAACCATAACGATCCTAGTCAAAATTACCATATCATTTAATCATGAGATAACAATTAACTATTACGCTAGGTTCGACACGCCCCGCACGCACAATCCAACCTAGTAAACTAGATCATAAATCATAAATGGTAACACTAATTCAGACTTTATGTATAAGTATATCCCCCCTCCCATATGAATCGTCATATAGATAAACCATATCTAATCCCAATCACGCGCGTAAATCTTACAACACGGACGCTCACAATATCTATGTAAATGAGCACCCTCTGTTCCACTTCAAACATTAAAGAACTTCAACACTAACTAATAACTATTAAACAAATACCTAGGTTGTTGTTTCACATAACCGATTAACATATCATCCAAAACTTTACTAAACACAACCAAATCAACCCTCTGAAAACAAACAAAACAAAATGCAACTTCAATTAACCCTGCAAGAACTTAAAAATCCAGCGATGAATCCGGTGATTGAATCTGTTTGTCTGTTTACAAGTCAATAATCTATGATTGAACCAATTCATTTCAAATATATAATTCACCAAACATAACAATAACTTTGTGTAAATCATCCTGAATATTCAAACCCTAGCAATCGGATTAAGTCAGATATATTCAATAAACTAATCAAAACCAATCTAATAAGATTTCTTCAAATAATAACTTATAATTATATTCTAATACACTCCTCAATCCTCATTATCTCGATTCGATTCGAATCTCCATAACTAAAACTCAACTGCATAAAAGTAAATAAAACTCTCCGATCGATAATAGAACCTATTTGTCTATTTACAAGTCAATAACCTATGATTAAAACATTTCATTCCAATACAAATCACAATTCCTATAAATTATCATTCAAACATGCAAACTCATCACCAACATTTACGACAATCAACAATCGTCCTATACTTATAGACAAATTCAGAAACCCTAGCAATCTAATCAATCCAGATAAACTAATCAAAACCAATCCAATACGATTTCTTCAAACAATAACATAAAGCTCTGTTGAATCTATTCTAACTAACAGAGTCCTCATTATCTCGATTCGATTCGATTGAATTCTCCATACAAAAACTCAACCGCATAAAAGTAAAATTAACCGCTATGTAAGAAACAAAAACGATAGATCGAGTGAAAATAATGCACATGCCTTTGCTTCGTAGATGCGAGGACCGTGATAGGCGAGAACTTTCTCAGCGTCATCGAAGAACTTGGTGTTGGAGTTGGCGCGGCGGCGATTGGCGGCAGAATTGTCGGAATCGTCTTTCGAAGTCGCCATTCTGGTGGTTCGGGGTAAAGCTAAACCCGCCTCTTTTTGATTTCGTGGTTTACGCTGGCGGTGTTGTGGTTGCATTTTGCTCTCTTTTTTTTTTAATTATTATATTTGTTTTGGTGAATAAGCCTCTATGGTGTAAACTGTATAAATAACGAGGGTATAAATAAGCATATAAGAAATGTTACCGTTACATTTGTTACATAATGTTGAATGTAATGAGATTACATGTTATTACATCATTTAATGTAAAAGATATCGTATGATTTAAATTTTAACAGATATAGTAATTGCATAATGGTTGTTTGAAAGAATTGAACCGGGTCATGTTGATAATTAATTACAGATAAGATTAGTGTTAATTCATTTCGATTATTATTTAATATTTAAAAATAATTTGGTCAAAGTTAAATAAGAAAATGTTATATGACTCTGATAGCAATAAGCCAATAACTAGTGATTTTCTTTTCTTAATTATGTGTTTGAAACAAACGTATTGGTGATAGGTTTATACTTTTGTAATTATATCGAGTGGTCTCTTTTTTTAGATAATTATTTGTGTGTTGCTTATACAATAATATGCATATATGTTTGGTTAAACAACTGGACCACTGAATCACACGTTATGTTCTCATAAGTCATCGAGCTACTACAATATTTATTCAGACAATATTTGTTTCACAAGTGGGAGAAATTAAATTCAAATCCCATTGTATAGGTGTGGTTGGCAAAAGATAAAATGAATTTGAATCCCACTTAATCGAGTTAATTCAAACTGCATAAGGCTATGAGGTGTGGATGGAGCCCCATAGGGCTTTATCAAGTCCACATAGGATCCACCTCACCTATGAAGCCCCCCTTTAATTTACATGGTGTGGATGGAGCCCCTATTAAACAAAATAATAAAAAAAAAAAACATTTGATTAGTTCATATGTCCAAGCCATGGCGTTACCACTAGTTACCATGATGGAGCCCCATCAATGGCGCCCCCTCTTCACTTGGAGGGTGTGATGATGAAGCCCATATGGGCGCTATACATGGTGACGTGGCGGGGATGGAGCCCCCACACCCTCCAGCCGAAGTGATGAATTAAATGTTATTAGATATATTCACTCCTGTCTTATATTTATTGATAAGATTTTAGATAAACTCATTTGCATGTTATATATCTCGTAGTTGAAAAAAATGCGTTTCCTATATTTCAACCCTCTAGTATTAATTAGGGTTTACACTCGCACTCCGACGATGATTCAGGTTAATCTTAAAGAAACATAAATGAAAATGTAAACATAATGTTAAAAATAACGTTAGACCGCAGAAAAAATTAGCATTTTCAGAACCAAAAAAGGAAGTTATAGAATATGACCATTCTTTTGCTTGAAAAAACTACACACAAGCCGAGCTCAAACTCTCATAAGTGACAATTGAATTGGAAATAGACGGCGCCACGGATTACTGCCGCAATATTGACATGGTTAAGAACGTAAAAAACGTAAGTTGTAGTGGTTCAGATTAACTTTGGGCTATATATTTTTAAGTTTCAAATGTACCGTTGAAACGTACTTATTCTTATCAACGTTGTTTATATTAAGAATAATATTATTAAGGAAAAAAATAGAAAAGAAAAAATAAACAAAAAGAAGTTAATGGGACTAGTTTTGCAATTCGAGTGAACTTTAGAGGTTGATCTTGGGTACTAAAAAGCTGAAATTACAAAGAAATAAAGAAACCCATAAGCGCAGGGAAATGGGGTACCCGTGGCTCGAACCTGGGCAGCGAGGGAACACACCACCGAAATGGGGTATCTATGGCTCGAACTTGTTCAAGTATTTATATAAACAAAAAAAAATAGTTAGAGATAGAACTAGGGCTGAAACGAACCAAACGAACACGAACTATAAACAAAAAAAAATAGTTAGAGATAGAACTAGGGCTGTAAACGAACCAAACGAACATGAACAAGTCCTTGTTCGTGTTCATTTGTTAAAAAATATATGTGTTCGCGAACCGTTCACGAACACTTATCGAACGAGATTTTATGTTTGTGTTCGTTTGTTAAGGAAATGAACTTGTTCGTGTTTGTTTGTTAATTTTAGGCAACGAACGTTGACGAACACAAATGAGCTCAAACTAATGTTCATGAACACAAATGGAAACAAACGAACATAAACAATCGTTCATGAACAGAATATATAATACACTGACACTTGTTAGATATTTAATTTGTCAGAATTTTGATATATTTAAATAAATATAAAACCTAAAAACACTAATGAACTATCGAACACAAGCGAACACGTTACCGAACGTTCACGAACATAAACGAACGAACGCGACCTCTGTTCATGTATGTTCATTTAACTAAACGAACGAAATTTCTTGTTCATGTTCGTTTGTTTAATAAACGAACGAACACAAACGAACTTCCCGCCAAACGGTTCACGAACTGTTCGCCGAACGTTTGGTTCGTTTACAGCCCTAGATAGAACTAAATAAATTGCAAGATGCCACCCAGCTAACACTAGTTATCTATTTACATTTCAACGGTATATATAATTATTAAATATCAGATGGTTAATGTTGTTGTCATTTTATTTTGTTTTTTTTTTAGGGTTTTTTTTTTTTTTTGTCCTTTATTTGTTGTGAATTGATATATTATTTGAAACAACAATTAATAACAGAGCTTACGGATTAGAATAAAGCAAAGAAGAATTAGAAAACGAGCCTCGTCTTTTAACATAAAAAGAAACTGTTTTTTTTTTTTTTTCTGCATTATCAAGCCCTAAAATTTCACAATTTAACGACATATTATATAACCATACAAAAAGTAACTTAAGGTATGATGGTTTGGATCACACCTTTTCAAAAAGTCACAATCCTTCACTTGAATATGTAACTTCAGTCACCACTGGAACCATCGCGTCTCTCCAAAGCACCCGTTTAATACAAATATATTATCCTATGCTATATAAAAAGTAACAAAGAGACATCACTAACCAGTACGACGGTTCTGAATAAATAATCAAAACAAAAAGACATCAATAATCAAAACAAAGGGGCATCATCAAACATTACGTATGAATAGTTGAAATGAATGCGAAAACAGAGAGACGACAATTACCAACATGGTTTTATTCTCAAACTTGGCGGTTACTGATTTTGCCGTGTTATCTCCAACCAGATAACCGATTAATTGTCAAACTATATACGCCGTAATTGATACTGGATCAGGCACTAAACTTCGGCCGCAATGCATTTTGCCGCAAAACACCAATGTTTTCAGTACTAGATTAGGCACTAATCTTCAAGTGTCTCCACAGTCAACGGTTAAACAAAAAGAGATGGCTGGTGATGGTTTTATCAATTGTATGATTCCACTTCATGGTTTGAACCGGTGGTTAACGGCGGCGATTGGGTCTTGAGATAAAAAGAACTGTTGAACAAGAGGGGAAAGACAAACTTTTAGAAATCGATAGTTTGAAAGGGATCCGAAATTTCACAATTTACGGCGTTGATTTAGGAAATGGTAGTCAGCATCAAGATCAAATGAAAATTTGGAAAGGAAAGTTTAAAACTAAATATATATACGTATACCATGGCGCCACCCCATTTACAACTTTTGATGCACAACTTCCTTTGCAAGTAGGGGTGTTCATCGGTTCGGTTTATGGTTTATTTGGTTTATTCGGTTCGGTTTATTCGGTTTTCAAAATTTTGTACCTCAAACCAAAACCAAACCAAACCAAATAAGGAATATGCAAACCGATCCAAACCAAACCAAATTCAATTCGGTTTGGTTTCGGATAGAAACCAAATAAACCAAATAAACCAAATCTAACCAAATTGTACGTAAGTAATTTTTTTTCCTAATTTATATTTATATTTGTGTTCCAACTTCCGAACATCACAACTATTTTACACCTAACAATATATGAATACAAGAAAGTCTCATTGTGAAATAAAGCAAACACATCCACAATATATGAATCGGCTGAAGATAAATGAAGAAAACCTAAGCCCTAAAAAAAATAAACTTGGAGGGTTTGAGTTTGAGATTCATGAACAAGAGGGTTTGAGTTGGGCTTTGGGTATTTTGGGTTGGGCTGCATAAAAAAATAATTATTTGGGGCTAATAAATTGTATAAGGTTTATAAATATTATTATTTTTATTTAATAATTAATTAAGTTAAATGGTTTATTCGGTTATCCAAATAAACCGAATAAACCAAATAAAAATAAAATGTGGATCCAAAACCGAACCAAAAACCATATTCACAATTCGGTTTCGGTTAGAAACCAAACCAAAAACCGAATTCGTTATTCGGATCGGTTTATTTGGTTACGGTTACGGTTCGGTTTACGGTTTTTATTTGGTTACGGTTTTTTCTGAACACCCCTATTTGCAACCACAAAAAAACAGATAGTAAAATACAATGAAAGAATACTGTTATGATTCAGTTTATAAGTGAAATGAATTATTTAAAATCAGAATGAAACTCATTATGTTAGAAGGATAAGAATTAAATTTTTAATCCACCATGAACCGGTGGAGTTTGAGGATAAAAGGATGTGTTTTTGTTGTTGGGTTGTGACGGGTAGAGCGTTAATTTTCCGGTTATCCGGCCGGGATAATACGGTGTAGTTGGAAATAACCGCCGCAGTTTTTCGAATACGTCACTTATGTTTAGGAATGTTATATGACAAGATAATTTGAAATGCTTATTATATTGCTTAAGAATGTATAATTTTTTAATAAGGTTTAAACGTATGTAAAATATATTGAAACTAAAACATTATTTTTATAATAATAAAAATTTGTCTCTCTCCCATCAAAAATGGTTTTGAGAAAGATATTAATATATGATATTACAAATGTATGCAATTTGCAATTTGGTTGGATTTACTTATTTACAACACGGTTGGATCGCCATTGACAAGTGTCTACTTGACGTACACAAGTCGAGTCGTTTCTAAGCTAATAGAAATCAAGTCACTAAAATCTTAGTTGAAGTCAATTCTAAAACTAAAGTTCATTTGTGCTTAGTTGTAAGCAATATTCGAACCATACAATCAAGTGGGTAAATGTGCTTGCTTTAACTTAGCTTATGGAACGTTATCTATATATAAGAATTTCTTTTAATCCACTTGATTGTTATTTGTTTGTCCAGGTTTATTTTTTTGTCTCTAACATTATGTGGGTGAAAGTTATTACTACTAACAATCTGGTCAAAGAGTAAAGTTTATTGTTGATGCAACAAAAATAAATTTACTTTTAACATTGCAAGACAATTTAACAGATCTAAGAGCCTCTTTACATATTAATAAGATTAAAGGTATTGAGTTTGACTGTGCTAAAGTGAACGATTAATATTTTTTGGAGCATGTCAAAATGAAAAAGAATGTGTTGAACTAAAATGATTTAGTATGGCATTTTAGTCCAGAGTTAGGCAAAATGAAACAATATTTTGCATAAACTTAAGAATATTTGCTTCTCTTACAGTGAATCTAAAGATATTCATGATCAACCCGCCGCAACGCGCGGGTAAGCATCAACTCGTTTCTACACAAAAATATATGTTAAACCAAATTATCTACATGCACACAACAGTTTGCAAATCAGCCGTTCAATGATTCAATTCAAAGGTTTTTGAATCACCGTCGTGTGTCTCCGATTAGAAACCTAGTGAGAGAAGATTATCGAACGGGCAAATATAAAGCACTAGCTATAATTTTTGATTATCTTGTTAGGGGATGGAGGTGTGTAGAAACTAAGAGGTAAATAGGTTTTCTTTAAAAAAATGCTTTATTAAGACTCTAATGATGAATGTTTATCACTTGTTTAAAACCCATCAACAATATAATACAAGCAAGTAAAGAGTTTAGGAAAGGAATGACAAGACCATTTTAGAGAGGTTCAAGCGAATGCTAACTAATCCACTCTGCGTCATCTCCCCGATTATCTAATCGAGAGTTGCTCTACTAGACATTTCTTTTAAACATAAGAGATCACCGGTATAAGCGTTTCACTAAGCAATGCAGTGATCACCTAACATTTCACTAGTACAATGTAGTGATCATCATCTTGATTTCAATAATCCAAGTTAGTGATCACCTTTTACGTTTCACTAATCTCAAGAGGTAGTGATCACCTCTTTCCCAAATCACTCATAGTTATAATGATAGTGCTCAAACAAATCAATAAAAATTACAACAAGAGGAAGTTGGGAAGTTGTTGCACGATTCTTTTGTTTACTATTTAATCTTTGATCTTGATCCTCCCTTCAACTTGATGATAGAATCTTCGGGGAACTAGATAGATATGATTTAGATATGTATTTGAAAGTGTTTAGAGCAAAGTAGGTGAGTAAGAATAGATGGGGAGGCTTCTATCTATATGTACATCAAAAAACAACAAAGCATGATGAATTTGATCAATTCAGGGTCGATCCATTGACCTTATGTCGCATGGATAACACCTATTTCTTTTTTATCTTTTGTGTTGTGAATGTTATGCATAATCACGTACTCACATCCACCCATTGTAACCCAATTTCATCGGATTTTATGTCTCGATAAAGTTTCATTGGACTTGGTGTTTCGAAAACAAGTTAACATGAAAATTGTAAGTTTTCGTTTTGTACTTTGCAAATGAGTAGTGATGCTATCTTAATTTGTTTGTTCTTTAACTTAGTAAACCAAGTTTGTGTCTTCAATGTGGATGCAGTTCGAAAGCGCACTATAAATAATAACATTCACCACCAAATTCAAATTCAAAATTAATTCATAATCAATTTTATAAATTTTGCAAGATTTGTGATTTTTTGTAAAATTTACTTGATATTTTATAATATATTATGGGAAATCATCATGGTTATATAAAAAAAATGCTATCATTATAAATTCATTCGGCTGTTAGTTAGGCTTTGATCTTCACTTTTCTTTGTAGGTTTCATGTTTTGATAAACTTAAGCTCAAACTTCATCATATTTGTTGTGTATGCACCACGATTTTAACCTGATTGATATAAATGATCTTCAGTTGATGCAAGTGATCTTCAATCCTCCCACTTGACGAATGTAACTATATTCTTCAATGATGATCATGTGTAATCCTCAAAGTTCATCCAATTTATGTTTGTATTATTTAATCTACATTCTTGATGATTGCATTAAGTGTCTAGGAATATGTATGTGGTGTATGCACATCCTTAATCAACAACTTAATAACACAAGTCCATAATTTAAATCATATAAAAACTAGGGACTTATGTCTCACAGTTAGCACTAAACTCATTGTCATCCTAACAAGATGGTTGTGTTGGTTGCTACTAGTATTGGTGGTGGTCAGAGACATAGGAGAAGAACCGAAAGGATTAAAGCATTGGGACCTGAAGTGGCAGATAGGTTATTTTAAGTTTGGGTTTTGAACTTGTAATTTTACATCACTTTAACATAAAAAGTTTAAAAACTATTAGCTATTTGGACCAACATTGAAAGAAGACGAAAAGCTTAGGGACTGAACATGACCCTAGGGATACAATTCGTAATTTGGCCCAAATCACATAGACGAACCATGTATTTTACTCTTAGTGTCCGTTTGGTTCGTGAAATTCAACGGTATTGTAAAGTTTTCACCTGGTTGGGCAATAAAGGAATTTTAATTGTAATTAGTTCCTTCAATCAATGAAACTTAAGACCAAGAAACTATCCTTCACTTGTGGTAAGGAATTCTAGACATTCCAAAAGAGTGTTGAAATATTACAAAAGAAAACCCTCATAACCTTGATCAAAATTGATTTTTTTTTTCTAATGAGAACCTTGATTGAAACCTATAATGAAAATCGTGTAACTTGGTATTCAAACTCAGAAAGCTGATCGGTGTTGAAACCCATAAGCTAAACTTTCAGTTTATAAAAACACAATTTTAATAGATCGGTTTTCAACAAAAACAAATACTTGATAGATTTTTGTTACCCAAAATCCAAACTAGTTATTGTCGGTTCTTCCATGTTGATTTTGTGTTGTGATGTTTCTTCAAAACAACACTGGTTGCTGATTGTTCTAGCATCGATTCTTTGATTTTTGTTTGATGAAACAAACTATTCTTCTAGTTCTAGAAAAGCAAATTCATAATGTCGATTTTTCTTCTGGAAAATCACATTCATTATAACAAAATACAACATTGGGACTAGGGTTAGACTTCGGAGGAATGGAGAGGATGAGGGGTGCTATTAGTAAATGTATATTTGTATTTTTTTTAACATTCTAACTCCTTTCATAAAATTACAAACCAAACACCTCATAAATATGTAAAAATAGTTAATTTCAATCCCTTTGTTAAAATTCAATTTATTTGTAAACACTCTTAAATCCAAACCACCCGTTATTGCTTCTTTATGAAATACATTGACATTGCATATATTCTTTAAAAATAAGGGGGTGTTTGGCTTAGCTTTTTCAAACTCCTTATAACTTTTTGGAAAAGTTAATAAGTCACAATGGAGTGATTTATTGACTTTTCCCCTCACATACACTTCCAATCTCAAACATCATTTTATTTTTCAAAAAGTCAATAAGTTATAAGGGTGAACGGTGTGGGCGGTAAAGTGGTTTACCGAGCAGTAACACCGCCGCCAACCCCCTTTTACCGCTCGGTTTGGTTTGATCATCTGTGAACGTATACCGATCGATGAAGATGATGAGTTGACCGTTGGGGAGACCCACAACGGCTATATACCCGTTTAAACCAAAAAAATATTATTTTTTTTTTAAATTTAACTATAAATACCAAACATAAATTCATACCCAAACACATTCAAATACATACCCAAACCAAACCAAAAAAAATACCAAACATTTACCCAAACATTCCAAAACAAAATGGCGGATGAACTCCCGTTGTTTTTTCCACCCGGTAGTATTGAGTCGGCCGATGTGAGCAAGAAGCGTTAGAAAAATTAAGAATGTTGTGTACACGTGTATTATTTTACACAACATGATTTTAAAAGACGACGGAAACGTGAGAGCACCGGTACATATTCGGGATCCTCCGGTCGAGCCCGCTCTAGACGATACGGTGTTGGACGAGCTGATGGATGAAGACACGCATTGGAGACTAAAACACGATCTCGTGAATCATCTCGCAAGTCAAGATTTACCCTACCTGTTGGTCAATTCCGACGAAGACTAGTTTAATTTATTTCAATCTAATGTAATTTTTTTTAATTTACTATAATTTTAGTTGTTTGTAATTTAATGTAATGTTATTTTTAATTTATTCTACATTTATTATGTTAAAATACATGTTTAAATATTAAATATACTAGTTTAAAAAAAATGGTTTACCTATTCCAAATGTCTAACGACCGCCAACGTTTTTGAGCAATAGGTAAAGAAAATAGGTAAAATGACGTGACACTGTTTGATTGGGTGATTTGGGAGTTTACCTATTCTAAGTGTCTAACCACTCCCTTCACCCTAAGTTGGCTAAAATAAGCAATCCCAAACACCCCCTAAATCATGATATATGCATACGATTGTAGGTAAAAAAGGGATTAAAATAAAGAAAAAAAAATTATTTACCTTTGGACCCAACGGTTAAATCTCAAAAAGTATGAAATTTTGGCGTTTTAAATAAAATGTTCCTGCCAAATTTTTGAAAAAAAAAAGCCCAGGGGCGGTTATGTAGCCGTGGAGGGGCGTTTTTTAGGGGAAAAACACTCAAAACCCCCTCCACTACGGGTGTTCTAATAAAGAAAATGGGGGTAAAGCTCCTTGTCATTGAGTTGTGATATGTACATTGGTTTAATTCACCTCTAGTACCTTGCTAAGCAGTTTTATATATCTATTTTTCTGTTAAAATTTATATTATATCTTTATACATAAAGATAATAGGTTAGAAATTATTCATTACACGGTTTGAATAAAAGAAATATTAGATTACTAATAATGAAGATTTAGGAATTGTAAAATTATATTTTGAGATAAGAGATATTTATAAAAATAAGAGATGAGATACGATAAGCGGAAGAAATATAATTTAGACTCAAGAAATTGTGACGCGTAGCACAACCGGTTAATTATTTATTAGGCATATAGAAATATATATGTAGATTCGACCATAATAGATAAATAATAATTGACATCTTTAGTCAATTTCTCTATTAAAAGAAAGGTTATAAGGAAAAGAGAACCTTAGTCCCAAATGCATTGGAGAACAGTTGGAGAGATACCAAAATTCTTTCCAAATTGTAGTCAAACATCTTATTTGAACGTACAAAAACACATATATTCTTTTTAACTCCAAAAATAAACCATGGAAAAGTAACATTTATACTAAAAATAGTAATGCTATATTTTTGATGACTAGTGAATTTCTTTCAAAGAACACAAATGTATTGATATAAAACCAATAAAAACATTTAATTAATAATCATACAATTCACCCATAAATACGATAAGATAAAGGAAAATCGTAACTGATCTTGCAGGAATCTTTAATTGCTAGAAAATATGAGTGTGTATATATATAAGAAAATATATTTAATATATTTTTTCAAACAACCAAAGTTTTATAAATTCTCCACCATTCAAACACTAAAATAAAGTCATCACACTTCAAAAAGCCCTTCACCGTCCTTTAGTAATTCCCGAACCCTCTATATATTAACAAATAAGAAGCGTATCTTCTTTTATCAAACCACACACCATTATTTTCCCCTCCATTCTCCTCCACCACCCTTGATTCTCTTCTTAATATTCCTTGCTTATCACAAGAAACACAACTTTATATATACACTAAACTCAAACCATTGATGACAACTAGAACAAGCTTGTCCTCATGCGCATTCGTGTTCATAATCATGGTGGTTTCGGTCACCTCAAGAAACACACCACCATCAACAACACCAGGTACAACCACCGTTGATGATGCCCTGACAACAAGGGATGCTATGACAACAGAAACTCCACACCATCGTGTTGTGAGAAAAGTTCAAACATACAACACAACGTTTTCTGGTCCCAGTGATAGAGGAAGAGGTCATTAGAAATGTATATAGTGTGTCGATATGATATTGTTTTGATTATTATGTAAGTTCACATTCATTGGTAATATGTTTTTTTTTTCTTGTCAAAATTTATAGTGACAAATAAGTATATAATGACTCATTATGTTTTCTACATCAGTGTTGAACCGGAAACGATATATATAACTACAAGATCATGTAGCTATGATTCAAAACATATTTTGCGGTTTGTTATAGTTTAAATATGAATATCAACCATGTATAAAAAATATTACCATATATACTTTTCAATATGACTATAAACCATGAATATAATAACTTGTATATACAATTATGATAATATCACTTTTCTTTTTATCAAACTATTAGTGTAATTAAGTCTATAAGCTAAACACAAATCTATACTTACTAATATACTAAAGGATTTTCACCCTATGTATCATTCATACAAGAGCTTTCCCTATATTCTTAACATGTGGCATTTACTCATGTTGATTTTTGTACTCATTTGTATACCTGGTAAGCAAAGAGTGATCAAGGTATTGTTTTTTTTTCATTTGGGTCTGCCTAACATGTTTTCAAACCATATGGATCCTTTATAAACATCTTTATCCGTTTCAAAACCCTAATTCTCAATCAACTCAACTTTCGTCTCCAACCAACTACATGCCGATTCCTTCCTCTGCAGATTGTGAGTCTTTCTTGATTTTATTTCATGTTAATAGTTCCATTTATCTTACGATTCCATCTTAATTCCTCTGATTTTTTGCGTGTTCGGATGCTTTATCTAGGCTGCTCGATTGGAGGGATATTAGGGTTACAAATGTTTTGCTAATGTTTGAAGAAGTGGTCGTTATATTATTCGACTGATGTTTTGAATACACAACATCTATTTCATTCCTTTAAACTCAATATTTTTAAACCCTAATCAGATGTTTTGTTCCTATCTAAAGAGTCGTCTTGCAAAAAACTTGGGTTTGTGAATAATATATCAAGAGGAATTTTCATCAAACATTTGAGGACTATATTTTTTCGAGATTCTT
Source organism: Helianthus tuberosus (assembly GCA_030545235.1). Classification (NCBI taxonomy): domain Eukaryota; kingdom Viridiplantae; phylum Streptophyta; class Magnoliopsida; order Asterales; family Asteraceae; genus Helianthus; species Helianthus tuberosus. The sequence goes on from CM060429.1 coordinate 147,356,043, forward strand.
CAAACCCTAAATCACAAGGTCAGTTTAATCTCTTTACAATTGTTCACTTGTCTCTTAAATTACAGTTAATTAATCTCTTAATTTATTGTTTAGATTGCTTAATAACGTTCAAGGGTTTCGAAGCTAAAAAATCGATTTTTATTCGTATTCTAGATTCAAACAAAATCTGACACAATTATCACGTAATATGTATTTTTTTCGACAAATTCAAGATCTGGGTTGTGTTGATTTGCTTGATATCTCAATTTTAGGTTGTGTATGATAGGTCCTCATTACACTTTTTAAATTAATTTTGGTTTTGAACATATGATGAGTTGGTTATATTCTCATGTTTATTGAAAATCCAAATTAATGACTATAGGTTCCACTATTCAATTGGTCTCGCTTAGGAATGAGGTGTGTCGAGGATAACATGATCAAGCAATAACACCATTTCAATTACACACAAGGGGTATTAAAAGGTAGTTGTAAGATATATCTAACAAGTTAATCCTAAGTTATGCATCCAATTTCGAGAACCCTAGATCACAAGGTTAGTTTAATTTCCTTACAATTGTTTAATTATATATTAAAATACATTTAATTCGTTTCTTAGTTCATTGTGTAGATTGCTTAATACGTTCAAGTGTTACAATCTGAACATAAAACCTGCAATTTATTCTAATTTGATTGTAAGTCATTTGATAGGTTCAAGCAAAATCTGACACATCTATCACATCATATGGATTTTTTTGATAAATAAAAGACCTGGGTTATGTTAATTTGGTTGATATCTCAATTTGGGTGTGGGTGATAGGTCCTCAATTACACCTTTTCAAAAAAAAAATGTTGTGAAACATATGATGAGTTTGTTATATTCTCACGTTTATTGAAAATCTAAATTAATGATTGCAAGTTCGACTATTCAATTTGTCTCGCTTGAGAACGATATATGTTGAAGATAACAAGGTTTATTTTCATTTAGTTGGTTTCCATTCGTGTGATGAATGTGGATGTTTTCAGAAATATACTAAACTGTCACACCCCAACCGATGGCGGAATCATCGGGGCGCGGCACTAGGCGAATCAGATTGCTCAAGAGAATCCATAACAACTAAATTGCGACATTATTTATTACATTTGTTATCCCATACTAACAACCAGTACAATCACATAAGTTATCACAGATTTCTTGTCCTCTCGAACAATACAAATCCGACAACCTAGATTTTTGGGTGAGTTTCTAGACTTCCTAGCTTGATTTGATGTAGCCTGCGATCTAACCTGCAACATACGTTAAAAAAATGTCAATACAAAAGTATTGGCGAGTATACAGGTTTGATATGTATTAGTGTAGTAGATAAAAGCTGCGAATTTCCACATACGTAAACGTAATACACGACATATATACTCACAAAACTGATACTACCAGCTAAGTCCTCGAGCTACGATTGCGATTGCTAAACTAGACCCCGTCGGGCGCAATAGTACTATACTAGTCATGGTGGGACGTCGCGAGTATAAGTCCTAGCACATATGTAACTAGCATCACGTAAAACTATGCACGTAAGTCATTCGCAAGTGATAAGTAGTTTAAGCATTTGATGTGATTCGATTTGATAGCAACGTATGTTACACCCAAAAGTGCAAAAGCAAAAAGGGTTCAAGTATACTCACAGTCGGCGTTTGGCAAGCAAACACAACTTGATTGGATTGATGGGAGCGCGTCTGCGTTTAGCCTGGTTTCAGTTTGAGAGCGTAAGCGTCGAACAGTGCGTTAAACGGTGGCGAGTGAACCAAGTGTCGAATGGTAATCCGATCGGATAGCCAGTCGATCGGGTGGTAATCCGTTCGGATGGTCATCCGATCGGATGACCATTCGATTGGATTGTTACTTTGTTTGGTGAAGAGGTGTTTGTGTATGATGGTTTGGCTTTTGAAGTTTTCGTTGTAGCATTTTGAAAACAGAGAAGTATCTCTACCTTTCAGGTCGGTCGATCAAACGGCCGGTCGATCGGGTGGCAACTCGATCGGGTGGCTGTTCGATCGGACGGTGATCCGATTGGCAAGACACTTTGGTTGCTGATAAGTTCACAGCAGACTGGTCGCTCGATCGGGTGGAAATCCGATCGGGTGACCATCCGTTGGAACTGATGTGTGACGAGGATTTGTAAAACGTTTAAGTGTTGAGGATCCAAAAGTCAGCCGATCGGACGGCAGTCCGGACGGCAGTCCATTCGGACGACAGTCCGTTCGTTGTTCAGATCCTTGAATGTTTGAAAATTTGATTAAGTCTTGACCCCAAGTGCAACCCGACCGGATTGCAGGTCGATCGGGTGGCAGTCCGATCGGACGGCAATCCGATCGGACGGTAACCCGTCCCGCAATCTTATCGTTTTACATCTTGGCTATCTCGTTAAGTTTTTGTGATTTGATCGAGACATTACGACTACGAGCTAAACAATGGAACTCCACCAGGTATGAGTCACCAGATCAGATGGGAATCACCCCGTCCGATCAGTTAACTGTTCTCGATGGTTATTCGCGTTTAACACGACAAGCCGGTCATCTCGTCGATAGGAACCAGTTCTCAAACCGACACTTCACTATAGGAAAAGTAGAAGGTCTGTACGAGCTCTGTTGCTACCGGTTTCGAGTGATAAGTTAGGAAAGTTTGAAGAAAAACTTAGAAAGCTCTGATTCGGCTTAGATTTGTGCGAGTTTATTGTTTATTCTCCGTGGAATCCATCAGATCTGGACTGTTCTTGATGCGATGAGGTCATACTTCATTGTTCCTAAGAACTTCATGATGACATCACCTTAGAACAACTCAAATCCAAAGATTTAACGGTGAAGAAGTGAGATTTGATGGTGAGAACGATGAAGGAGTGCGTGTAGATCATAGAAGTACAAGATTTGAGGTAGAAACTTACAAGAATTGCGAGAAATCGAGAGAAAATGGCGAGAAGGCGTCTGGTCGAGAGAGAGCAGTCACATCAACTGTTGTTGATGTGACAAGTGGGGTATTTATAGGCAAAGGAGGAGAAAGGCGGTGCAGTGCATCGGATCGGATGGCTGTCCGATCGGGTGGGCTGTCCGATCGGATGGCTGTCCAATCGGATGGCCATTCGATCGAAGTGCCATTCGATCAAACGCCTCCGGCTAGCCGAGTCTTGGCGTTCCGTTTCGATTGCTAAGCGTTGCGATAGTTTGGTTACACATCCTCATCCACATTTCCATATATTTATCATAATTAGCTATGTTGGGTCGTATATACATATCCATATTTCAAAGTTGCGATACAATAACCGGGTTTCGTTTCGAATATGCGTTGCTTTGCGATGCTTCACGGTCATCGAGGAGGGTAGAATAGGTCCTCACTCAACGTCATCGTGAACGTTAATGTGTGTGATGCGATGTGCGTTTTGAGTAATGAGTTGCACTGCGACACATCACGGCTATCAAGGAGGGTAGAATTGGTCCTCACTCAACATCTTCGCGGTTGTCAGCAAGTACAATGTGACGTGATGGTGATAAAGTACGCGAAATTATGCGAAAATACTGCAATATAGCGATATATTCGATATAGATACATTATGATCCGAATCTCTGGTGCTAGGCGTAACGAGTATAACGAGTAGTAACAACGCATGAACTTGCGGGTTGTTACATAAACACTAATAGGTTGTTCACTAACGAGTAACACATTTAATCATAGACTGTCATAGAATCCATTTCAAACTGTTTTGTAGCATCTAACAAGTTTTGGCGGTGAGTAGTAAAAAAAATAGTTTCCATTTTCTATAATCAATATCAAATAGTGGATTTGGTTCACGACTATTGATTCCGATACCAATGCCAATTTCAAGTTCAAGAAGATATGTGATTAGTTTTTGTTGAATGTTTTTAGTTAATGTGTTTACCTTTGCAAACTCTTAACCCCTAACTTGATATTTTATTTTATATATTTTTTATCGGTATTGACAAATATGAAAACAGAATTGCTTGCGCATGATCACGTGTAATGAGTATAATCAAGCTGAATTATACAGGGTAAGTTTTTTTAGTGTATATTCAAGTTTGTTAATGTTTTTGTTAAGTTTAAATGTTATACTTTGGTTATGGATTTTAACCATCGTTGTATTATTAGGTAATATATGTCCAACCGCCATATATGGACTAACAGGTTAGTTTTGATGTAATTGACATACCTCTAACACATAAGAAAGGTATATTTTTTACATCATTCTTATTGCACAAATTATATTCTTCTTATTTTTATGTTGTGTACATATTAGTTAAGTATAATTGTAAACAATTTGTACTACATAAATTCTTACATACATATGTTATGAATGTTCAAATCTATATTTTAATTAAATGAATCAAACCAAAAACCGTCAATCTAAATGAATAAACCAAGCCGATTAACTGAAAATGGATTGGTTAATAAAATAGACTAATCGACGACGTCGATTTCGGTTGAGGATAATAATCTAACCAACCAAACAATGCACATCGTAGCAATGTATGTGTTTCCAACCGCATCGTGCGTGCACCTATCGGTTATTAACCAAAACCGGTTATCGGTGAGCAATAACTAAATCGTTATACCTAAACCAAACCGAAAACAGACGAAACCGAACCGAAATCAACCAAAAACTGAATTAACTGAAAACTAAAAACCTAACTAACCAAAAACCCATTATCATTTTTTTTGTACTCTCGTTTAACCAAAATTAGCTTAACCGAACTGAATCATTCATATTTTCATACTAGCAGGATGCCCGCACGATGCGGCGGGAGTGACAAATCGCATTTGCGATACTCGTTTTTGGTAGTTTCTTATTCATATAATATTTATTGTAGGATTATTGTGATAGATAAACATCAAAAGCGAAGTAATCGGGTAATCCATCATTGTGTTGTGCATGGTTCGGTTATTATCCTCAACCGAAGCCGAAAACAAAGTCATTGGTTAGTCTATTTTATTAACCAATCGGTTTTCGGTTAATCACTTAATCACTTTGGTTTGTTCAGTTAGATTGACGGTTTCCGGTTTGGTTCATTTAATTTCAGTTAACAGCAAAAACCAAACTTGGGCTAAAACTTTTGCTTAGAAATATATGAAATTGAGGTATAAATACATGAAATGAAAGTATAAATATATGAAATGGAAATATAAAATATGAAATATATGAACGGGAGGTATAAAAGTTAGAAATATATGAAAATATGACTGATTCAGTTCGGTTCAGCTAATTTTGGTTAAACTAGAGTACAAAAAAACTGATAACGGGTTTTTGGTTAATTCGGTTTTTAGTTTTCAGTTAATTCAGTTTTTGGTTGCTTTCGGTTCGGTTTCGTTTGTGTTCAGTTTGGTTTAGGTTTAACGATTTATTTATTGCTCACCGATAACCGGTTTTGGTTAATAACCGATAGGTGCGCGCACGATGCGGCGGGAAACACAGGCATTGCCATGGTGTGCATTGTTCGGTTGGTTAGATTATTATCCTCAACCGAAATTGAGGTCGTCAATTTGTCTATTTTATTAACCAATCCGTTTTCAGTTATTCGGTTTGGTTTATTCAGTTAGATTGACAATTTTTGGTTTGATTCATTTAATTTCGGTTAATAGTCAAAAACCAAACTTGGGCTACAACTTTTGATTAGACTTACATGAAATTTAGGTATAAATATATGAAATAGAGGTATAAATACATAAAATGAGGTATAAATATGAAATACATGAAATGAAGGTATAAAAGCTAGAAATATATGAAAATAAGAATGGTTCGGTTCAGTTAATTTTGGTTAAATGAGGGTACAAAAAATGGATAACCTTTTTTGGTTAATTCGGGTTTCAGTTAATCAGTTTTTCAGTTAACTAAATTTTTGGTTGATTTTGGTTAACAATTCAGTTATTACTCACCCTTAGACATTGTTAATCACGTAATATATCGGTTTGTTTAATTAAAAAAAAACTATAAGAATACTATACTCAAATTATAGAGAATAAAATAATCGTTTATATGGTGTAATTTTAAAAAAATATTAACGTACCACAAAGTTATGACCGTTTAAAATCAGGGGGAGTTAGTTTTTTATAAAAGGATAAAGTCTAACTACTAACTAATTATATGTAATTTTGTTAAAGATGAGGGTTTAATCACTTGATATTCTGTAGCTATTAAATATTCTGGGATAATGACTAAATACGTTGGGCTTTAATCACTTGTACACTAAGGCATCATGTACTTGTACCTTTTAATCCACACGTCAATATTGACTAAGACAACTATCGAAACGTCGACGAAATGAGTAGGTCGTCACGGTACTTTTAGATTTTTTTTAAACATTATAGTTTATAAGATATGACAAGAATACGTAAAAGAATTATAAGTTTGTTGTGGAGGGAGAAAAATGTAACTAACTACCTATAATTGTGTTAAAACTTAAGGATTTAAGTGTAATAAGATGTGGGACTAAAATATAATTATTGTTTAAAAGACCAATCTACCCTCATTTTAGGGGTGTATTTATAAATTAAGAGAATTTTTTTTTTGTATCTTAAAATGCCCTCCCTCATGCATTATAATATAGTATACATTTCTAACTTTTATACCTCCGGTTCATATATTTATATCTCCATTTCATATATTTATACTTTCATTCCATGTATTTATACCTCAACTCATATATTTCTAAGCAAAAGTTTTAGCCCAAGTTTGGTTTTTGCTATTAATTGAAATTATATGAACCAAACCGAAAACCGTCAATCCAACCGAACAAACCGAAGTGATTAACCGAAAACCGATTGGTTAATAAAATAGACTAACCGATGACTTTGGTTTCGGTTGAGGATAATAATCGAACCTTGCACAACACAATGAAATAGATTACCCGATTACTTCGCTTTTGATGTATATCTATCACAATAATGTTACAATAAATGTTATATAAATAAGAAAAATACAAAAAACGAGTATTGCAATGCGATTTGTCGCTCCTGTCGCATCGCGCGGGTATCCTGCTAGTTTTATTTTAAATGGCAAACTGGTATGAATTTAAACAATTTTTGATATGATAACCCACAGGGGATGGTTTACATGAGAATGCTAAATATTGTGAGAACCGTGAGAACAAATGAAAAAACCGCGAGACCTAGGTCAAAAACAATTCAAATTCAAAAAAAAATTCTACACTTATCTTTATTATTCGAATACAATGTTAGAAATTTAATTTACACGTTTAAATTTACGTGAATTCGTAAATAAAGAAAATTTACACATGTGTAAATTTGCCATTTACACATGTGTAAATCTGCTATATTTACACACTAGGTTATCACCCGGGAGAGTTTCCCGGGCTCGAGAAAGTTATACATGTCACTTATTATTTATAAGCAATAAATACTTAAATAAAATGATAAAAATTAAGTAACATGTTATATTAAATCAAAAACCAACAGTTTACATTATAAGCTACCAAAGACTTCTTTATAGACGACATTGGACGTCTTATTTGTTGGTTTTCCATCGGCATCGAATATCAATATTTTAACTCCTTCTCTGGTCTTGACCCTTGATAATGCAACGTACAACTGACCATGAGTGAACACAGGATCTTTCAAATAAAGACCAACTTTTGATAAGGATTGACCTTGACTCTTGTTAATTGTCATGGCAAAACAAACTGATAGAGGAAATTGTCTTCGTTGAAATTCGAATGGTATTTTTTTGTCAGACGGAATCATATTAAGCCTTGGAATGAAAACTCTTGTGCCGATATTACCGCCAGATATTACTTCAGCTTCTATTACTCGTTTGCCTAGAAAAGTAATTTTTAGCCTTGTACCGTTACATAAACCCTTCTGTTGATCAATGTTGCGGAGAAGCATGACAGGAACACCAACTTTAAGAACTAATCTATGATTAGGCAACCCAGAAATCTTAAGAGCATTCAAATTTTCTGTTGAGTATAAACCTTCTTGAAATGAATCAAGCATTTGTTCAGTTTGACATATGCTATCGGAACTCAAATACTCTTTAGCATCACCTGGAAATAACGAAAGCAATCGATCGTTAATTTCATGAACTACGTCATTTTTTGGTGCTAGAATTGCTCGTTCAGAAAAAAAAACCAGGATTCCGAAATTGTTCCATAATTGAAGGGTAGACGAAGTCAATTAAGCTTTGTATTGGATCAGAATTATCGGTGATTAATAGATCATTCGGTATCTGAATAATTGCTTCACCATCGTTATCATCTCCCAACTTACCTTCACCAATATCAAGCAGCCATTTCGCAAAATCCCTAATAGAGTCCATATCAGTACTATCAGCTCCAATTGTTAAGCGCATGTTTTTAGTCAACCTTAACAGTTTGCACTTTGACCATATATATGAAGAGCTTAAAGACGCACAAACTATTTGTTGTCTACTTCCATTAGGAATAACTGGTAGGATTTGTCTAAAGTCACCGCCGAATACAAAAACTTTCCCTCCAAACGGAACATCAGATCGAATACTCCTACCGTCAGAAAACACGTCAGACATAGTCCTATCTAAAGCTTCAAAGGCATGTTTATGGACCATCGGTGCTTCGTCCCATATGATCAATTGAGTTTCCTTTAATAAATTGGCGATATCACTATTTGGCTTAATATCACACATGGAATCTTCAGTAAGATTAATTGGGATATGGAAGCGAGAATGGGCTGTCCTTCCACGAGAAAGTAATAACGGAGCAATACCACTTGAAGCAACATTTAAAACTATCTCACCTCTACATCGAACTGCCGAAGCCAAAGTCTTCCATAAGAAAGTTTTTCCAGTTCCACCGTAACCATAGACAAAAAATAACCCTCCTTTACGGCTTGCAACTGCTGCCATTATTTCGTCAAAAACAGCTCGTTGTTCATCTGTCAGACATGTATGCAACTTATTAAACTCAGTTTGTACTTCATCTACGTCATGTGATAGCTCTTCATTGATTAGACGATTAGTAGCATCACGTAAAGAATCATCATCAGGAAAAGGCATCGTGTTAAAACTTCGTAACGACGAACCATTCGAAACTAAATATTTTTCAATTTCCAACAAAGTAAGGTTTTTAACTTGATGTTCAGGAAGCACTAAACCTAAAAATTCAAACAAAATAATTGTTGTTAATAATCAAACAGAAAATTAGAATGTAAAATAAAAAGACAAATCAACCTGAAATATTTGTTTCTTTTTTACGTCTGTATAAAATATCATCTGCTAAGTACTTCCACGTGTTCTCCCACACAAACTCTGGACGTGAAAGTGTATTTGATAACAGCAAGGTAGCAAATAACGCTCGGAGATACCCAGCATGTCCTTCGAAACTTGCTTCTTTAATGGCCTCAACGTACTCATTATCATCATCTAAGAGCCCCATTGCGTAGCAAGCATCTCTAAAAGTCGGGAATAACTGACCGTTAACAGTACGTATTTCCTCGAAGGATCTGGGCCCTCTAACTTTATTCAGAAGTATCCTCAAAAAATAAGGTTCGCCTAATGCAGGAGACACAGAATGTATACGGCCAACAGTTTTTTACGTCTTACGTACCTGCCAACATCTATCTTGAAGTTTCCAAACAAATTTGGATGGAAACTCGACATAAGTCAACTTTCTAGCATCTTCATTTGACTCGTTTAATTTCATCCATTCAATAAATATTGAAGAAGCAACTGAAGGCTTGCTTAACACATTATCAATATCGTCATCCGCACCATAAACAACATTCTGTTCACCCGGCATATGAAAGGGAAGCCTCATAACTGCAGGATACCTATAATGAACCTCGTTTGAGAATATTCTCCATGATGCCTCACAAGCTGAAATATATCTACAATCATAATATTCCTTGATCTCATCTCTTGGCTTATCCTTAATGCTTGGATTTGAAACACCAGAAACAACCGCAGTAGCCATATCAGGGCCTTTATTAATATATTTGAACAAATATTTAACTGAACCGGATTGATTACACCATTCTACATTGATGTGTGCTTGATATCTTTTTAGAAGCCTTTTGTTATATGGAACAACGCTTCTGTTGTCCAATCTAACACCAGATTTTATAACTATGTGGCCGGTATCTCGTCTTCGGTATACAGGGAAACCATTTGAATCAACAGTTGTATGTGGTGAAAATTTCTTTGCAAAATTTTTTGAACATCTTTTATCAACCATGCAAGGACAATTCAAATTAGCATTTCCACATGGACCGTGAATCATATAATCACTTACCAAGGAATAAAGTTCGGGATCTTGATTTTTATCGGGAATCTCAGCCGATATAAATGGATCTATGTGATCTACAGTAGGAAGTTTGTGATTGACCTTCATAAATAAGCATATATGTGCATGAGGAAGACCGCGCTTCTGGAATTCTACCGTATAAACAACTAAATAAAAAAAACAAATTTAGTACTTTATAAAACTAATTGCAAATTATACACAAAAATAATAAATGTAAAAAAAACCTAACATACCAGCGTTAATCTCACCGAGATAATTCGAATCCTTCAAATCTTTGATTATTGAATCGAGCTTCATTTTAAACAATCGACACAATATGTCAGGCCTGTCCTCAGCTTTGATGGTGGAATCTTTTAGAAATCGTTTTACTTCTGGCCACTTAGGATTACAAGTTATAGTTATGAAGAAATCTGGGTAACCGTAAGACTTACATAAGGCCATTGCATCGAGGTAGTTTTGTTGCATAAATCTTGCACCACCAGTAAATGAAGAAGGTAGTATAACAGGCTTTCCAGTGTCTTTTAAAGTTTGTTTACCTTTAGCTTTATGCTTCTGAAGATTTTCAAATGTTTCAGATCGAAGTTTTGTTTGTTGTCTCCGAATGTAATGTAGTCTCTCGCTCTCGATCATCGTATATGCGTCAACCAAAAACTGTTGTAACAACCTTCTTCCATTAAGAATTAAGGAAAACCCATAATTTCTATCTTGGATCCTATATGCAAAAAATTCTCTCATCGTGCACTTTGGCTTTCTTTTCTTTTGTGTCGCCGTGAAATCTCTATGGGGAATATCAATTCTATATCCATCGTCACCATATGGGAAAAGTAACGGATATTGCAAAGCAAGATATGATGGATGTTATTCGCTAATACGCTGCAGCATTCCAGACTGAGTCTCGACAAGAATATCACGATGGTCTATAGCTTTATCTATGTCTCCAACAACCAAAGCAACAACTTCAGACGTGGTTGGTAAGTTATATGTTCTGCCATCTTTTTCTCTTTTATACATAAGACGAAGTTTAAGGTTGGCCTCTGGGGATTCATGAAAATGGTCTCTGACCATCCTATATGTCTTAACCAACATATTTTCTGAATCTAATAAATTCCTCAAATAATGAATCATTTCAACATCAAGCTCTTTATCATTAGAGGACGAAGGTTTGCTTGTTTCCCTGACAAAATATAAATAAACAACATAAAATTAATATACCATAATAATAATAGAAAATATTTTTCTATAAATATATATATGTAAAAAAGATGGGGCTTATAATGAATCATACCCGAATAATGCCTGTCTGTTTGTTATTTCATTTTCAGTGTCATATATGTATAGCTGACAAAACTGAGGTTGATTTCCATTAGAAGGTTTAAGACTACCGATGCAATGATAGTTTTGCCCACTTATACGATAAATAAACGGAGCATTGCCCTTGTTAATAGCAGAATCAACCTTTCCACCCATAGATGTAAAAGAGAACATAGAGTTGTATCGTCTTATATTCTTTTGGAAAAACTTGTTTTTTTCATTTGAGGAAGAAAACAAAATTTGATAAGACGGATGCGCATCCTTTAAAGGCGGTAGCTCAACTTTACCATACCCACAACACATACTATAACACAACTTATTCATAGTTATTCGACCTTTTCCACCTTCTGATGTCCATAACTTTGCACTACAGATTTCGCATGTAAGAACTTGGTCACCATGGTCCAAATAATCTATTAAAAAAATATTAATGGTTATATTGCAGTTTCAATATAATATATGACCTAAAAAAATGAAAAAGAATTAAACCTTTAGATACCCCTTTATAAGGGTCCTCCACTCTAACTAAAACATCATCTTCATCGGAATCCAAATTGACCATAGGTATAGGAGTAGTGTGACGTTTCTTGTGCTCGAGCTTACGTTTACCAGAAGACAACCTTGTAATGGTAGACGTAGTACCAAATACCACTTGATTGTTACTACTATTAATGCGAGGAGAAATGGAATATCGACGATTATCATTTGACGGTGTACTTTTATTGCTGGAGTAATCTAAAGGTTACATATTTTATCATAAATGTTAGTATAACAATATTGGTTGTTTAAATATAATAGAAAACTAAGAAAAAATAAACATAAGACATACCTGTTATGGTTGAAACTAATGAACTTGTATGATTTATACTTGTATGAGGACCAATGGTGTATATGTTCCGGTCAGTATTATTAGAAGACTGCATCGAATTTATGTTCTCGGGCAATATGTTAGGACCATTTGTTGATGATGAAGATTTCTTTGATCTCTTGTTATTATTAGAAGACTGAAGCGAACTTATGTTCTCAGGCAATATGTTTAGAACATTTGTTGATGATGACGATTTCTTTGATCTCTTGTAATCAAGTATTATTTTTCGAAGCTTACGCCTTTCAGCAGGTGAATTAACTTAATAAATAAAAAGGTATAATAAGTAAGGAACATAAGAATTATTAGCATTCGAAACATAAAACATAAAAATTATAGTTTTAATTAAATGTAACAGCATTTACCATTTGATATATCTGAAAGAGGATTTCTGATAACAGGACCTACAAAAAAAACAAATATGAATAGAAATGTAATCTAAAATATGAATCATTTGTAGTTAAGGAAATGAAAACTGAATAACTTAGAATGTCACTTACTCTTAAATATTTGTTGTAATGAATTCGGATCCTTTGAAGATGAACGCGAGTGATTTGATCTTTTTGACATAGTTTACGTGATTAATAACAACTTCATTGAAAACAAACACAAAGAAAATTATTAGAAAACAAAATTGTTCATATTAAAATTGTAGAATAGGTAAAGGAAATGCAATCGGTGATAATTACATCTTGTTAATAACATGAACTAATGATGAATACATATAGAATTACCTACAGAAATTTAGCTACGCATGAACTAGAACATAAAGAATTGAAATGTGTGTATGAATGTATTTGAAAGTGGGAAATTGTCTATTTGAATTTCATTAAGTATTATGCATAACAAATATTCTAATGCAAGATGAGAGGGTTAAATAAGGTCTTTTTTATATACGCAAACAACTTCCCAACCAAAGACTTAATCTCCTTTGGAAACGTCGGATAATTATCAATCTGTTAATATTTTACAAATGTTAACAACATTATGATAGAATAAAATTATTATAAACTGAAAATATACCGATTCATTCTCTTTTAGCAATTCATCAGCAGATTTATTCAAAACCTGAATAGCTTGATCATGAAATAATATAAGATGAGTTGAATCACTATCGTCCTCAACTTCGATTTTGATCTTAAATTTCGGCAGAGGTTTTATGATGTGTTCAAAACATTCATAGTTAGAGCACCGATAAACATCATATTTCTTAAAATCAGAAGAACCATCAAGTGGAAGATATTGCTCAACCTCCATAGTAGCCTCATGTAGACACGTTGGACATGTCATGTAGTGCCAACCAAAACCAGTAAATACGTTCTTGATGATACCGAATATGATAAGAGACTTTGGCTAAAAAAAATGGCAAAAACCAACATACAGTTAAAATAAATAATTGAAAAGTTAAATGGAAAATTAATTACGCATACCTTAGTTGTTTCCCATAACACGTCAATGCTACTGAAAGATGCATTGTTAAAAAACACAGAAGAGACATCATGAGAGTTTGAAAACATGATTGGTTACAAATAAAAGGCAAAATTTAATTTCAGATAATAGGTTTAATATTAAACCGGTTGTATTTATAAGGTTTGAAAATTCAATAACTTTGAAAAAGATTAGGAAATAAGAAATCTATTGTATACCAGAGATTTTGTAATATTATACAATATAAGAAAAATTTGGAAATAAAATTATATGAGATATAGGAATAAAATTAAGTATAATTATTTAGTATTTCTTTTAATATTATTGAATAATAACGGAAATTTTTTATTATTGAATTAAAATTTCAAATACCTAATATGTATTTCATACTTGGGATGTAAAACCTTTATATATATTTTAAAATATTAGTTACTAATTGTAATAAGTAATAATATTTGGTAAGATTTGAATGACTAAAATATAATGGAAAATTGAATGCTCGAATTTTATGAAACATTCTAAAAATTTAGAAAGTCTTTTAATATGGAAATTAAATAATTTACTCTACATTTAACATTTATATATTTCAATGGTTTAATTTTCGAAAATACTGTAATTTCTCATTTTGTGTATTAGATAACCAAAAGATATATGACAATTATTTTAAAATAATACAAAATGTTTAAAAAAAAATAAACATAGCCGTTCCTTTTCAAGAAACATCACTTCAATACCTTCTCCCAAAGAAATACCATCATTACTTTGTATTAATCTAATATATCTAAATATTAAAAACAAAAAATATCACTTCATCAACATCATAATCATTCAACGGTTAGGGTTTGAAGTTGGTTCATACATTATCTCATTATCTTGAAGACAATCCAAGTGAATCGAAGAAAGGTTGCAGTATAATTACGAAGAAAAGGTAAGATCCGAATCATCAATTTTGTAAATCGGTTACTATTTTTTGTATCATAAGATCAGTTAAATAGATATTCAAGTATAGATTTCATGTAGAATGAAGAGGGAAATCGATTAACACAACAAATCAGTACTATTTATAGATTGCATGTTAAGATTATCAAGGATTTAGAGTGTTCACAAAGATAATAGATGCTATAAGTCATAAAAGGAATAAATTTGTGCTTAAAGAAATAACTAAATGGTGAAAATAATTAATTTTTTTTTATAAAATTATGTAAAAATTATAAGTGTATGCTAAACAAATAGGTTTCATGAAGAAGGAAATAAAAAAATAATGGGTAAGAATGGTCTATGGTTCTATGGTTTGTTCAAGTGATAAAAAATATGAATTCGAAATAACAAGTATTATACATTGCAGTGTACAAAATGGTTCTATGGTTTGTTCAACTGATGGAAGATCCTAAAGAGCTTTCGTTGGTATGTGTAATTTCCATTTCTCCGTTGATCAAATATAACGTTGTCAGCATATGAATTATTTACATATGGTACTTTGTATCTAATAAATGCCGTATAATGGATATATCAACGTTAATGCAGATGGTACCTGTTGCATTTGTTATAAAAAAATGGGGCAATGACTGGGAACATATGAACATAGAGGTTCGTCATGAAGACGGTAGACATTGGATGGTTCGACTTAGACACATGGATGAGCTACCAGTATTAACAGATGGTTGGAGGGCTGTTGTTAATAATCTTCATTTGGTAAAAAACACATGGCTGTTATTTAGAAGCATTGGGGATAAAGTGTTGGAGGTTTTTCCTTTCATAAACAATGTGCATGGTCAATCATACATAACAAAGAACAACTACACAAAACTGGGTCTTACGGTAAGCGTACTGTTTGATAGTAAATTAAATGTGAAAATTTGTGCACAGATGAAATGTAATACATATTTAGTAGTTATAATTATAAATATGTTTTCATAACTTGCAGGTAATTCCAGATGAATTTATTAACATGTTTTACAGAAACCACGAGCTAAACGGCATTTACCAAGTATTTGCGGGTGGTAAGTATTGGAATGTAATGGCAGCTAAACTTCATGTTACTTATGCTTTTAAGGATGGATGGCCGAAACTGTGTGAAAGTTTGAACATATGTGATGGTGACACACTGATATTCGATAAGATTGGTAATGTGGTATTTCATTTGAGGGCATTCAGGAATGGAATTGAAGTTGGATTGGGTATTCAAAAAGAAGCAGAAGAGAGCGATTTCTGTGAAATAATATCTAAATCAACATTCCAACAAAATGATTATTATGTAAGTTTCTTCTTGTTTAAAAAAATCTTTATCAAATAAATTTGATTACTAATATTTATAAATTTTATTTACAGAACGTTGTTGAATCTGATAATGGAACAGATACAAGTGGAGATACGTTGATGAATGAGGTAGTGTGTTATACTTTGTATTTTTTTAATATTAATTTGATTAATGAAGTAATGTAGTTTTTTATTTTATTTTATGTTATTTTATATATATATTAAAATTGAATAAAAAATTTGATATCAGGTTAAAGACATTGGAAGTGAAACTGAGAAGATGTTGAATAAAAAAAAGGAGTTCTAAAAGATGAGCAATTGACACCAACAAAAAAGAATGCTTCATGTTCAGAGGTTCACGTCAGTGAAAAGGTAATAATCACTTAATATAAATAGAAACACCATTCCATATAATTAGTATGTATTTGATTTATAAATTTATATGTTTTAAATATATACTAAATAGGTTGAAAACAAACGCAAAAAGGTTGCACAAGTTGTTGTTTCAACATCAAAAAAGGGAAAGGAAATTGAGCAAACTCCAGAAGTGCTCAAACCAGATGTTTCAAGCTGTCGTAGATCATCAAAAAAAAAGAGGTAACAATTGATTTATTCAAATGTGTAATAACTGACAAAAATTAAAATTATTTATTGGTTATTATTGTTTATTGATATTAAAGTTGAAATGTTGTTAACTACTATCATAAAGTATCGAAAGTTGAAGAAGAAAGCCAAACCAGACAACATAGTGGAAAACAAAAGAAGGCTGAAACTGATCAAGAAAATTATGAGTTTACAAAAAAAGGAGAAAATAGATTGGTATGCTAATTTGTATAATGAGTTGTAGTTACATAATGTATAAATTATAGGGTAAATTATAATAATATAATGTAACATATTTTATGTAGAGGCTTCCTATTGAAGTAGCGAGGAGATCTGGTCTTACAAAGAAGCTTCATGCATTGAAGATTAAAACTTTGGATGGAAAAATGATGGAGAACGAAGTGGAAACCGAAAAAAATGGTGACGTACCGCGTTACAAAATGGTCAATTGGGGTAACTTTATGTCAGCAAATAGTTTGAAGAATGGTGACATTCTTCACTTCAACTTTGTTACCTCAACACAGGTGATGGAGTTAACAAATGTGGATCGAATGTAAGGCATATCGAAGGATGGTAATAGGTCTTTTTGTTGGTTTATGGGTTGTTAATGGTTATGCTTTTTTGGATACTTATATATTTGCATATGAACATGTTGTTGGAAGTTTGTTTTGTTAATGTTTAGTTAATATTTCAGTATATGTAATATGTGAAGTTTTTTAAACATTATATAACTATATGTATGAATGTTAAAAATATTGTTTATATTAGGATTATATTGTTTCTTGAGGCGTCAACTGTGGTCGCACATTACAAATATGGAATTGATTACTTAACAATATTTTCGAAAATTATAAAATTTAATTGTAATATAAAGTTTTCTTGAAAATTAATTGTTAATGGTATATTATCATTGAAATGTTTGTTCAAAGTTATTGAAAATATTGGAATTTTTTAACTATAATAAAAACCATAAAAAGAATGTACATTAACATTTAGAAACTTCATTAGCATTTTTGAATTGGATTTCGTTTTTTTTTTTTTTTTTGGTTTATTCACTTAGGCCCAAGTTAATCTACTATATAAAGGATCAACATAGCATGTTCAATTATAGGTTTAAAAGTTTTTGATAATGGTTTATATTCCATTCGATATTATACTGTTTGAAATTTTAATCAGGCTCAATGGTAGAGAAATTGATCAGTACAAATGTGTATGTAAACAATGGAATGAAGGGCTAACATCATGGCCATTTGAATGGTTACACGTCAACTATGCTAAAGAATATGTGGTAATATATTATACTTGTCTTCTACTTACATTCAAAATTTAAATTACTTTTATCAACATTGTTCGTTTTTTCTTCATAATTATTTTCGATTTATGGATGCAGGAAAGTTTCTGGGAGGATTGCCCATCGCTATATAAAATCATGTATGAAGAATATTTTCCTCCTGAATCGAAACGCAGGAAAATATAAGAATATGAGGCAATGGAAGAAGATAACACGATTGGTGAAAAAAATCATTAGTCTTTTCGCACCTTTGAATTATGGCTTGTTTGTTCGTTATAATAAGTGTTTCGTATGCTTGAATAATATTTCCAGTTTTAATTTTTGTTGGATTAAATAAAATTGTGGTATGCAAATCAATGGTTTTGGCTTATTATAATTATAATCTGTTATATAATATATGTAATATCCATTCTAGAATTATGTGACTTATAAGAAAAACATATGAACATGTTGTTGGAAGTTTGTTTTCGAAATGTTTAGTTAACATTTCAGTATATGTAATATGTGAAGTTTTTTAAACATTATATAACTAAAAAAAAAACAATAATAAAAAACGCGCCACATACAATATCACGAAATATAAGTGATTTATTAAGACAAAATAAGTTATATTTCATTATTATAAATAAAAAATTGTGAATAAATGTTGTTAATAAAACAAAATCTAAAACTTGTTTTATTATTGAAAATAAAAAGACCCACTGACTAATCCATAACAAAAACAAACAATTTAAAATCACGGAATTACTAATTCTGATCTAAAAAGTCATATTTCTGAAGCTGTTCAGGAGGCCAAAATTCTGCATAATACTCATTAACGACATAGAAACCTTCGTCTCGAAGATAATCCTGATTACAAAAATGTTTAAAATATGACATTAATATGAAGAAAAATTGTATTATCATAACGAATATATTAAAAATAATATACAATAAGATCTTACCAAATAATTTTCAACATAGGTAGAATGATGAAGAAGAAACTCAAAGGATGATAGACCGTCACGCCATTGTCTGCATACACATTTATAGCGATCAATTGATCGAGCATTTAGTCTTGTTAAAATCTCAAATAGAACCATATCAAATGGCAAATAAACCATTGTATTAAAACTTTAAAACCTTTAACAATGATAGTAAATAGGTTAGACATCTAATTTATATGTAAATGGGTTTAAAAATTTTTTGTATGGGCCTGGTCCGATCCAATTATAAATAATGGTTCTTCTTTATTCATATAGATATGTTGTATAATATAAAAAGTTGTTAGAAATCAGTTTACAAAATATTAAAGATTTACAATATTGAAGTTCATATATAACCGAATTAAAATAAAAAATAAATACTTAAATATTAAACTATCTATCACAAACATACCATAATATCATCGATACTTAGTCTTTGAGTTATTTACAGTAAAGGTTTTTTCTAAAAATAAATACAATCAATTAAGGTAAACATTTAATTACAATTTTTCAATTTAGATTCAAAATTATTTAAACATTATGTATATTATGAAACTATCTAATCTCGATTTATGTAATTAAAAATACCAATTTTAAAAATGAAATAAACCGAGACAAATTTTAATATCCACATGTGAAAATGTTAAATTGTATTGTAGAATCAATGAAGATAATCAAATATATTACAAGTACTATAAGAAAAAAAAAAAAAGGAAAAGAATATGAAAAACTGCGACACACATATTACAAAATTTTAAACAAAAACAATATTAATCAACATGAAATTGACTACTATAATTAGGAACTATGGTGTATTATATAAGACGGTTATATGGAATTTAATTTCATTATATTAGAATTATATAACAAAATGAAATCTATTTATATAAAAAGAATATTCAGTGAATTATATTTTGTTATATTACAATATAAGAAGGATCCATAGTTTATTATATAAAAATAAGAATATCAAATATGGAGTTGATTACTTGAATATAATTTTGAAAATTATAATTTTTAATTTGATGTATTTAGATTTTTTTTGTATGTATAAAAAAATTTAAGAAAAATATAAATTTTAATTGTAATAGCATTTTATTAAAGTTTGACATTAAATACTAAACTTAATTTATAAACTTTAGTGGAAAGAAGTTAATAAATAAAACAATCACAACTAACCACATCCGTTGAAAGAAATTTAGTGGTCAGAAGTTAATTAAAAATCCATAAGAATAATGCAACCATGTGTTGAAACAAAATACCACAATCAAGGCAAACAGGGAAATCGTTTATTAAATTCAAAATTCACGGATTATCCCAATAAATAAAAACACCAATTAAAAAGCCATAAGAAACCCAAAACCATATGTTCAAACAAAAAACCATAATCAAACCAAACAGTGATATTGTTTATAAAATGCAGGAAATTATTTCTCAGTCTTCGGAATCAATTTCTTCGAATGACCAACAACTTCATCTTCGATGATTTCATCACTCATGCGGCGCTTTGTAGAAGAACAACGTAATTCATCATCTACTGCATAAACTTCACCAAGATTACGTTTTACTTCAAAAGAAGACACCTTATTGCTGCTTCCAGGTCCATTGGAAATAGGCGTAACATTGTCACCGGTGATTGACACGTCATCCTAGTATAAACAAACAAAAAGTATAAATATTTAAAACAAATTAAATAAAATAATAAATTATTATATTACCTTCGTAACCTCACAAGCATTAGACACACTGGCGGACAACGGAACACCATACGATTCAGACTGCTCATGCTGTAAGTATAAAATTAACAATAAAATAAAATACAAGTGGTTTTAATTATGTAGAATGAAAACGAAGGGAATATGAAACAATAAGAATGTCGTTATTAGGAATTAGACCTGGTTAATATTGAATTTGGAGTAGAGAGCAGCAATGATGTCATCATCGTTGGTTGCCATTGCAATACCGTAGTTCTCAACTTGATATTCAATGTTATAGTCGCTAACATTTATGACAAAAGCATATTTCTTTCCGACCAATGTGTCAAATACCTCAGGATAGGGGTTGGGGATCTCACCGGAGTTAACAACCTATAATTTAATACAAATAATTGTTAAATTACTACGACTACATAAACAAATAACGGGGTTAAAGATTCTGATTACCTGATCTTGGATAGCAAGTAAGTCTTTGGCCGATTTCTTAAAAATTTTTAAAGCTTCATAATCAAACAGGGTTAATGAAACAGTTCCAGATGAATCTTGGACCCTGATAGGTATCTTGAAACTATTATATTAAAATTAAAAAAATATGAGAATGTTAATATTAGTTAAAAAATAATAATTTAAGTTTACAATTTTATAATGAATTAATAAGAAAATCAAACCGCGGAATTGCATAAATGTCCACTCCTTGACATTCATTGTTGGTACACACCAAAGCCTTTGTTTCAGCTGCATCACATGAACCATCATCACCCTCTTTAGTTACAAATCTATCCTCAAC
Source organism: Helianthus tuberosus (assembly GCA_030545235.1). NCBI lineage: Eukaryota > Viridiplantae > Streptophyta > Magnoliopsida > Asterales > Asteraceae > Helianthus > Helianthus tuberosus. The sequence continues at coordinate 147,377,533 of CM060429.1, forward strand.
ACGTGATTTGCAGTGGTTACAACCATTGTAATACCAAAGCTTATCAGTGCATATGGCCGTGACTGTGCCAATAACCAACACCTTCTTTTTCTACAAAAAATTGTCCAAACATATATATTAATCTTAAAATGTAATATAGATATTACAAAATACAAAAAAACTATACCTCTAATATGGTTCCAAGTAAACCAATGAGCATGAAATCTCCTTTGTTGAGGAACTCATCTTCCACAGTTGAAATAATATAAGAACCAAGATTCTCATTAGATGACTTTGAAGCAGAAACTTTGGCAACATACCTAAACATAGTTGCAAGATATATGCATGGGTAATAATTAATAAAATTATAATTTCAATTAAAACAATATTGTTTGATGTTTGTCTCGGTATTACTAAATATACCTCTCTCTGAAAGATGAAATTTCTTCAATATCAGCATTATCAATAAAAAGTCTACTTAGATCAAAACTGTTGGCCACTCCACGCTTGCCTGAAATAAATCAATATTTAAATAAAAAAATTATCTAAAATATAACTAAATATAATAATAAATTATAAGATACTAAGGAAATAAACAATATTGTGTTGAATATTTGTAACGTACCCTTGTAAAGATTTACTGTACCAAAGTGGCAAATGATAACAACAAATTTCTCACGTTTTTTGTCATTCATGTACGTAAACATGTCAACAGCAAAAGAGTCCCACAACGTAACCGGACATTTTTGACCTCTAAAAATAACAAAATATAATATACAAACGTCAAAAAGAAACATTAATACGTAGATAAAATTGTAAATGTTTTCTACTAAATAAAAAACTAACTCAAGGTCTTCAATTTTCAGATTGAGTCTCTTTCCTTTGCTACCATCTTTCTTTGTTGTGTCTTCGATGTTGAAACACACTTCAACAAATCCAATAAAATCTAGACAAAAAAAAATCTTATAAAAACTTAACATATAACTGAAACAAAACAATATGATGTCATACACATACCAATAGTAGTATTCAGTTCTACTTTATTCTGAACAACATCTTTTAGATTAACGAAATTAAATTTGTATTTCGGACCACACCAGTCAAGTACTTTCTCAACAGATGTGTAAAAATACAAAGATATTTTTTCATTCCTGTTGACCAATTTAGAAGATGACTTATTAGCAGCAAGGGAAGGTTTAGTAATCTGAAGACATTCATCAAGCTGCAGGAACTCTTCGAATCTTTCTAATAACTTATGAAGGCAGCTAGCTTGTATCATATTGCCCTAAAAACATGAAACGATGACATTAGATATATATATATATTTGATATAAATTTACTTTATTTACATTTAACAAAAAAAAAACATAAACTTGAATATATAAGGTACCATCTCGTCCATAAAGATCATATCAAGCCGATATGTTTCATTCTTATTCTGATTCATCATCTTCCTTGATGTGCTGACGATCTTGACTCTAATGGAATAGTTATTTGAATAACTGTTTAAATCATTAAGCATAGTAACCTTTGCAACCTCCATTTTACAGCTGAAATTTAAAAATTAAACAGTACGTCAGAATACAATTAGCATTAGCATAAATGTAAATAAAAAAAAATAAAAAAATGGAGTTCAATGTACCAATACACGTTGAGATTTAAGATTGAATGAAATGAGAAAAGTGATTTCGTATTGTTGAACGAATTCTGGTTATATAGGAAGCCAATGAAGATGACAAATTTAGAAACGGTATTCATACTAAGGGAAAGTTTCCTATTCGAAATAATTAAAAAAATAAAATATTTTTAATTTTTAATAGCTGTATAAACAAAATAAGAGTTGTATAACTTTTAATTTCATAACATATTTTCCAAGATACGAAATCTATTGATAATTTAAGAAACGGATAATTTAATACAAATGATTAGCTAATTAATCGAAATTGCTGTTAAAGGTTTGTATCTAAGCATGGAAGGTTTATAAAGAGTGCTAAATCTCAGACCAAATTTAAATTGAAAGTTTATTTTTAGAACTATATTGAATACTATTAATGGATCATTATTATTAGGCATTTATTACTAAATTATCTTTGATGGTTAGTAAACGTTTAGTCTAAAAATAACAGTAACACTTTTTTATTGTTAAAATCATTAATCAATATACACCAAAATCAAATAACATAAATTCGAAAACTAATTTCATTTGTGACATGAAAATAAAATTGTAAAAAATTAAGATTTTCTTATTATTAATATATTCAGAAATTCCATGAAAAAACCAATATAACGAAAAAATAATGATTCTCTTACCAAAAATTAAAAACATTAACAACTGAAATGCATAAAAATGGCTGACATTGTATCTTGAACACATGAACCAAAACTTAATAACCAAACATGTTGTTCAAAGCATAGATAGGCAAAGGTATATAACAAAACCATTGTTAAAAACATAGTAACCAAACATGTTCTAAAAACAAACTAAAAACATAGAAAACCATAACATATTGTTCAAAAAGAGTCATTACTAAAACCATAAAACCATAAAACGAACTACTTCGAAACTTTCTTCAAAATCAATTTATCTGCATCAGGAGAGTAGACGAAAGTGCATCTCTGAGGTGCATTGATTCCATTGGGTTTAGTGAACTTGGTACGCCATCCATTCGCAACATATCTAAATCCTCCACCATGTTTCTCTGGTCGAAAAGTAACAACGGTATCAACTCCAGCAAGATTTTGAACTGTCATCTTCCCAGAAACATCAACACGAGCCATACTTGCAACTTTGCCGTTGAGTCGCTACAAAAAAAAAATTATAAAAATTTAGAACAATAATCAGCAAATAATTCTTACAAATATATAATTAATATAACTTACGAAATGGCGTGGATGATAATCCCATTCAAATTCTATGGATTGATAATCAGGGTCCTTTTTCTCATCATCAGAATCACCAGTAGAATCTTCAACGTCATCATCTTCGAAATCATCATCAATCAATACATCACTGTCAGAACTACCAACAACGGATTGATCAGAATCAGAAGGTTCAAATAAAGCAGCTACCTCCGGATCAAGATCAGAATTTATATCAACATCATGATGAACATCATCAACATTGTTTACCGAGTGAGTTGAAGTTGGCAAAGCAGGATCAGAATTAAACTGTAAACCAAATCTAGGCATAACAACCTCAGATCCATTGACATCAAACAATGTCAACTGAAAGTTGTAATCAAAGATATAGCGTAAAACAACCACACATTGATTACGAACACCTAGATGTTGTACAATGTTCTTCCAACCATCAGTAAAAAAGTAACATTTGCTATCTGAATCTTTCTCAACAAATACATCTAAAGAGTCCCATGGATTAAGATGAATCTTCATTGGTCTTCTAAGGTTACCAACACCAATAGTGTTTTTAACAACATAAGTCGGTAGAAGCTAAAATAAAAAAAAATAAAAAATATTACAATTAATATTGTAAATATCAAATAAATATTACAGATTATATACTAAAAAATAAAAATGTGTTAAACATACCAGTGTATTAAAACTTTGATCATTGAAAACATGGCAGAAAGACTCTATGTATTTCCTATTCGGCAAAGATGAGATCGAAAGAAACAAACTGATGCCTGGATCACAGAGTGGATAAGGTGTTTCCTTGAAAAACGGTGTGAGTATATAATTATAGGGATCAACTTGCTTGAAAAGAAGTAAACAACCATCAGATAAACTAAGGTCAGCCACAACCTTTGACCATCCTTCCGTAAAGGCAAAAGTACCATTGTTCTTGGAGAAATTAACATTCCAAACCTTTTCATTTATGGACTTTATAACCACATTATTATCACCATCCGCAGATGATAACCAAATCTTAGAAAACTGAACAGGTATAACCTTAAAGTAAACATAAAAACAAACAATGGTGAATAAAAAAGTTAAAAATATTCGAAAAAAATATGGACATGCAGTAGAAATAACGGATAAAGAACAAAAGAGTACCAAGAATTCTTTAGTTAGTGCAGACATAGATTTGCAAAAAGACATCCTCTTGGTTGTAATGGTGATTCTGTCATCAGAAAAAATTACTCATAAGAAAATCATGTTTAATTTAAGAAAAATAAATTACCATAAAAATAAAGATTCTTCCAAAATATTATTACAATTCCGTTAACCATAAAAAACCCTAAATTACATCAATTACTAATAAAATATGAAAAAATTAACTGATATCTAATCATCACTAATAAATAAAAAATGCAAAGAAACCCTAATATCAACATGCAAACAAACCCTAATATGAACATACACTAATAAATGAAAGACCAAAAAACAGATCAACAATAAAACCATGAAATCTGAAAGAGACTACAAGTACTTTTGTTGAACATCAAAAACAGAAAATAAAGAGTATAACAGGGAAGAAGAAGACGATCAAACACAAAGAAAAATATAAAACTTAAGATTGTTAGTTTAATACCTTCAATAGTGTGAATCGTTTTATGATGAATCCGCTGAAGATTGATAGTCAGGATAGCTTGTGAAAAGATTTGATCTTCACACAGGGAGAGAACCGAGGAGGTTAGAGAGAGGAAAAGGCGACTGTAATGATCAAATAAGAAAAAGGTCTGATGGAATAGATTATTATAAATGATCCGAATTCAATGGGTCGGTTTACCCAACACAAAAGATCCGCGTGTGATTTTGGACTACATTTTCGTTTTCCCGCCAAAACCCACTCCTAGATGCTCTAATCTAATGACACATCAGCCCAAATCTTCTTGTTTATTATATATAATAGATGTGTAAAAAATCTAAAAAGAATGATTTTGAAAGGAGAAATGAATTATTTGTTGTTGTAAATTCTTTTTTTTGATGTTGTATCTTAATTACAATGAGGTTCGTATCAAAAAAATTAGTTTTGATTGGTTTTTTCATTCGTTCTCACGGTTCTCGCAATATTTAGCGTTCTCAAGATAACCCTGCTCTCACATATCACTATTATTAGAGGTGGAAATTAAATCCAAAGAAAAAAAAAGCAAATATGTACAACTAGAGATGAGATAGGTGTCGTATCAAAAAAATATTGATACCGAAAATGAGTTAAAAATATAAACCGAATAACGTATTGATTATAGCGGTATAGTATCGCTTGGGTACCGGTAATGCGAAAATACTGAAACCGACTAGTACCAAAATTGAAATGCCTAAAATTGAATACAGATATCGGTACCGATTTTTTCGGTTGGTACGGTGTTAGGGATGGAAAAAAAGCCCAAGCCCGACATGTATATCCGAAACCCGAAACATACGGGACGAGTATACCAAAAGCCCAACATGGTGGGATTAGTTTTAAATAAAAATTGTGATTATAAGATTAGGTGATACCGAAACCACATACACGTTTACCCGAACTATATACCTGATTTTTTTTATATATTTTTATTTGCCTTTAACCCTAGTGACTTATTTAAGTAGATTTTATGCGAGGAAAAAAATCTTTTAGAATATGTATTTGATGAAATTATTTATATTTTGTGTTGTAAAGCATATAAATATAACGACATAAAATTATAATGTTATTATTTATTTATTTATGGTAAAACTTATATGTATATAACGTATACTTTAATTTATAATAGTTGATATATAAATAAAAATATATAGTAATTATAATAGTAAACAAATGTAGGTGGGAATCTTAATCTATATCTTTTAACAAATACGTGATATCGACGGGTTTGTCTGATACCCGGCGGATAATTACCTGGCAGGTATTGGATTGGGTACGAGACACAATTTAACAACCGGGTATGAGTATGAGATTACCAATACCTGGCACGAACCCGACCCATTAACATCCCAATACGGTATCAGTACTTACTTTATTCGGTAAAAAATACTCACCTATGATATATGAATTATTAATTTAATTAACTCTAATTATACGATATTATAAAATAATATTATTTACGTTAAATATTTATTCACAATGTCCTCTTCATAAATCACAATTTGATGCATTTGAATTATAATGAGAGAGGTGTGTGGTGGATGATGGCAGGTGGTGTTGTTGGAGTGCGGTGGATGGTGGTGACAGGTGGTGGTGTGGAATGTGGTGAATGGTGGCGGCAGGTTGTGGTGAGTGTGGAGTTGGCGTAGAGAGAGAGTGAGGGGGAGAGAGAGTGTTTTAAAGAGAGGGTGTCTTTATATGTAATTCACATTTTGTTATAACTAGGTTTATCACCGTCGCCGTGTTGCGGCGAACTTCTTTTATTATTTAGTTTGTGTTTACATGTGTTTTGAAATCACTACGAGCGCGTTGTGTACGTAACCGTTGACAAGATAAAAAGAAAATGTAGAAAAAACACTAAAAGATAACCGAAAGAAAATCAATAAATAAGTTGTATGGTAATGATGTTGTTCGTATGAAATCCGTGGTCAAAGATAAGCAAACGGTACTGGGTAGCGGTACCGAATTTCCCGAACCGAAAGATGTTAAGTACCAATTCGGTACCGACTTTGGCGTTCCTGGTACCGATTTTTACCTTCATATACCGGTACCATAACCGGTATTTTCGGTACCAGCATCGATTTGGTATCGGTTAGCACCGAGCTCATCCCTACCCTTGAAAAAAAAAATCATTAAAAGTTGAAGAAAATCTACGGCACTCGTGATCAAGGATGAGCAAATGGTACCGGGAGCCAGTACCGAAATTCCCGAACTAAAAGATTTCCAATATCAATTCGGTACCGACTTTTGACGTTTTCTATAACAGGCTGATACCGGTTTTTACCTTCTTGTAGCGATACCAAACAGAACCAAAAATGTATTTTATTATAATATGAAATGTAATTTTGATTAATATAATAATAATATAATAGATGAACTATTCATTCAGTTCATCTATTATCATATATGAATTTTAAGGTTATTAAAATAGTTTATTATATAAATAAGTAAAAAGACCAATTTGCCCTTCAATTTACATTTAAAGTTAACTAGGTTAGGTCCAAAAGACAAACCGTGCAGGATTTTGAAAAATAAAGTACAAAACACATCAATTTTAAAGGTAAATGAAACCGCCTAAAATTAGGTATAAAGGTAAAGGACAAAATTTGCAATTCACCCTATAATTTATATTTATTGCATTTTGATTATGCATATGCAAAGAGCTATGATGAAACATGTTGTGGGTACCAATTAGATGCGATATAACACCAATTCTTGTATACAAAGAAGTATTTTAGAGATTTGTTTTTAAGTGTAACTTTGTCTTTCCATTATTATATGCAATACTAGTTATAAGAAATATTTACAAATTTATAAATTATATCATTTTTTTCATTATACAAACTGTATAATACACAGGTTCGTACCTAGTATAATATAGTTTAATTAACTCTTATTATACGATATCATAAAATAACAATATTTCGTTAAATTTTTTCTACACATCATCCTCTTCTTCATAAATCACAATTTGATGTATTTAAATTATAGTTTATATCTATCGCTATATATAGTTTATTTTGATTATGAAGATGCAAAGAGCTAAGATGAAAAATGATGTTCTGGGTTACCAATCAGACCAGATTGTAAACTTATAGTTGTTGTATACAAAGACATATTTTCGAGATTTATTTTTTGTTGCAACTTTTTGCTATTCATTATTATTTGCAATACTAGTCTATTAAGAAATATTTATAGATTTTTTAATTATCCCATTTTTCATTATACAAACTATGCGCTACACATGTTTATACCCAATACAATACTTTAACTAACTCTTGTTATACAATATCATAAAATTATATTATTTATGTAATTTTTTTTCTACACGTTGTCCTCTTCTTCATAAATCACAATGTGATGTATTTAAATTATAATTTATTTTTTTATCGAGTTTATGTAGTTTTAATTGATATGCAGATGCAAAGAGCTAGGACGGCACCTGATGTTGTGGGCTACTGTCACACCCACACTTTCCACGTGTCACCGGTGGGCCCCGTATGGAGTATCGTGACGTAGTTGATATCATCATAGTCAAACAACACAATATATAAATGCACAGCGGAAGCAAAAGATAAAATATATTACAATCCGAATATAACGTAATATCAAGTATTACAATGGAAAGTAAAGGATCCACAGGCGGATCTTAAAACATAAATATTTTTCAACAGACTTTAGACGCCTAGAACTTGCAAGATTCCTTATTAACGTCCTGAGCAGCTTCCAGCCTATTACGTACTTGTACCTGTCACTTAGACTTTTGAAAATACGTCAGTTTTCACTGGTAAATACACTCAACCGACTCATTTGAAAATGTCTATGAAAATTGGTTTAGGTGCTAAAGGCACGAAGATGTTTTGACACTTTGATTAAAATGCACAAGGCAAAATTTATCTTGTATACTTGGGACAAACTATATTTCATGTTATCGGTTTTACATAACTTGCTCTACATACGGGGCCCGGATCTATGCCGGTTCAAGATTAACCGACACACCACTATTCCCCTATTGGGAATTCCATATTGGGTATAATTAATTAATAAACATATGGCATCTGTCAGGTGTATGCCTACACCCCGTGCTTAGGTCGTGGCCATTGCATTTAATGAGTCAAGGATATCCAGGACACGGTCGCATTAATCCCCAATGTTTCAGTCAAGCAATACGAATTAAAACAGGTTATTTGGATTTCCCGACTTATTGATCTTTGAATCCCATACCTGACCATGCGGTATTTATATTACCGTATCCTAAGCCCGTAATAGGAAAAATAAGTTAAGAGTATTTACCTGAGTTAGCTCCTGTCTTAAATAGCAAGAATTTAATAACTCAGCCGTATTCACTTAAGTAAGCGTAGGTACAATTTACCGGAAGGCTCTAGTCTGGAATGATGGTATAAATAACCAATTAGAATGCTAACGGGTCTTTAGTTAAGCCTAAGCTTAGACCGGTTAATTATACGGTTCGAACGCACGATTAGGCGAAGACCGGAATAGAATGTGATTTAGACCTGACAAGATTGAAGACTTGCCTTATATGGGTAATCTAGGCACATTCTGAATTTTGGGGTAAAACCGATAAGGTTTGACCCGTTTCGGCTAATATATGCAAACTAGTTACATAAGCCGATTCGAACGCGAAAAATGCGTAACGAGTAACCAAGTGAATCATATACAGGTTTTCTAAGTTAATATGCCTTTAATATGTTGTGATATCAGTAGGATACCTTCCATTATGCCCAAAACGAGTTTAATCTCAAAATAAGCCCCGTAGGGGTATTTTGGTCATTTTAAAGATTAAAAAGGAGTTTAAATGAAGTTCTGAGATTCGTGTCTGAATACATCAGTAAAATAACTTATTTTAATAGGTCATATCAGTTGGTAATAGGTCTTATATGACAAAATGGTTTTAAACCCAAACTATGCGTTTAATATGCGTAAAAAGTCATTTTAAGCGATTTCCGGGTTATACAGGAAATCTGAGTTTTCTGATCAGGTTATAAAGTTCAAAATACTTTATTTATTATATAAAATCAGTAGCCATTGGATTGGTATCAAAAGGGCTTGTAAAACTCATTTTATGGCCTAAAAGGGCATAATCGGTATTTACCGAATTAAGGCGATAACCCTAGGTTTTGATCAGTTTAAAAATAATTAAAAATCTTTAAAAATCCCAAAATATTATATTACATCAGTGGGCAAAAGGTTTGGTGTCAAAAATTGGGTTTAGATAGGCTTTATGCTAATTGCGCCATTTAATTACAAAAAGGCGTTATAATTACGCTAATGAGCATAATTCCTAATCTAGACCTCCAACTGATGTAAGATTTTAGGGACAACTTTATAAATCAGTAATAAGGATTATTGTCCTTTCATATTTCCAAAATTCTCGTTTTATGGTCAAAAGGGCATATTGGTCAACATTTAAGCAATTAACGGAAACATGTAAACGAATCGGATAATCAATGAACCAACCACGGAGGGTTATGCTAACATGTAGCCTGGTCCTAAGGAAGCTCTAAGGCATTTCCAAATCATACTAAATCGGGTCAGAACTGTGGTCAAAGCAAAAGTCAAAGTTTTGCGACTTTCGGTTCCGAACCGGGTCTAAACAGAAAATTGTCGGGTTGAACACGTTTAGACATGTTCTTACACTAATTACCAAGTTATAGTAATGATCAAACAGGTTGTATGTGTTCTACATTGCTAATTATGCATAAATTAGAAATTAAGCATGCTGTTGACTTTTTAATAACAAGTTTGACCCGACATTTGACCTAGTTAGAGCGGGAATCAGGGGGAACCCTTTTAAGGGTTTATTGCCCACATAATTACCAACTTATAACTACCTTCAATTCGACTAATCACTGGACCATTAATGATTAATCGCTAAGTCAACCGTTAATTACGACGGTTTGACTTTTAAGCTTAAACTAAGTAAAAACTCATCTAAGAAAGGTTAAGCATACTTACCAAAGTCCTAATCACGATTAGGGATGCTTGGTGTCTGCTTTTGAGCTCCAGAAAGTCCCACAATTGCAGATGGAATGGATGATCAAAAATGTTTGCAAACAATGGCCTTTTATAGTGATTTTTGATCCATTAGATGATGACAACTAAGTCTATGAAGTGATCTAGATCAATAACAAGTGCCCCTAAGCTCTAAAATCAGTTGGGGACGCGCATGGAATTGATAAATATCTCCATAAGTCGTTTCATGGACTTGAACAGCCAAGAAAAACGAGTTTCTGCATCTGGGACATGCTTGCGCACCGTAACGTCCATATTGTTGAGGTGCGCAAGGACCTGGTCAGCATGATACATCTTTCAAAAGTTGACAGTTTGGCCCTTGAACTTCCAAACTTGATTTTTAAGATGCTTTCTTGCACTTGTAACCCCCAAACTTCATTTTTAAGAACTCCAAGTCATAAAATAACTTTGTTAGGTCCCCGGCTATTCACACGATCACCGAAAAGTCTTAAATTTCAACGTTGACGCTTTTAACCCCTCGTATACGAATTTGATCATAACTTTCTCATACGATAACGAAACTTTATGAAATTTTTATTACACATTCTAGTGAGCATAATTAATTGTTACAAAGCTTCGGGTTTGCTAAAAGGTCACTCAGAGGTATACTTTAAACATGTTGACACATTTAACCCCTGTAGTTTGTAATCTCTCACTTTCTTTCATATTTAGCTTCGTATGATCCATGATTTATTCGTTTAAGGGTATAAACATCATGTAGGGTTATTGTAAAATATATTTATCCATTGTTGACATTTTGAACCCTTATACTCACATACTTTCCTTGTTTGTCAACTTTAGTCCCTCTAGAGTATTCTTTCACACGTTCAAGCTTATGACACGTGTCAATACATTATAGGACGTGAATTTTCGAGGTGTTACATCCTCACCCCCTTAAAAGAAATCTCGACCTCGAGATTTGTTAAGATGATGGAAGTTCTTTTTGTCGCATAATGGACTTAATTTCTATAACATTTTTGGAGTCTTTCCAAGCTCTCAAAGTGATCCCTATATTAGGTACATGTATTCTTTTGGAGCTTCTTAACCTGTCGATCCTAAATCGATACAGGATGCTCATCACATCATAAATCTGCATATCATTATGTGATAGTGCTTCTTGACTTATTGGCGAAACACATCCTTTAGTCACTAGTGTGCAATGAGCTCCGCCAAGCTCCTTAAATAGGTTTTAGCTTATAAGCTACTTGATCTTGATACATTCGATTTCCTTCGAATGATTCTATATATATTTAGAGCTTAACTAGCCTGATAATTTAACAATTTGGCACACCCTTCCGGGGTGATATCTTTTGTTGAACCTTATTCCTTAACAAGAATTTAGGAGGTTTGCTATTTTCATTAATTCTTGATTTTCTGCCGAATACTGGCATCTTACAGATGATTATGAATTTGCGTGATCTTATTTGTTGTTTCCAATGCAACTTTCAGATCCTGATAATTGGACTTACCAATCTATTGTCCTAACAATAGATGTTTAACATTCCATATATACAAGGTCTCCAAAGGGGTAGCCTTGATACTTATTTATCAACTATTATAGAAAAACTTATCTTAAGGTGAGATGGTTATTCCAACCACTGCTTAACTAATCTCAAAGAATAGTTATTCCTTACAGCTAGTCGAACAAATCGACGATCCTGGGCAGGTAATAGCGATTCTTAATTGTTGCCTAAATAGGGTTGCGGTAATCAATGCATAAGCAAGATGATCCGTCTTTCTTATTTATATAAATCGGAGTTCTTAGAACTTTGAATTTTGGCTTTATGAAACCTTCTCTAAAAACTTATCGATTTGGCTCTTAGTTCTTCCTATTCCATTGGTACTAACAGATATAAGGCTTTTACATTAACTGCAGCCCTAAGCGGGATGTTTGTCCTAACATCCTCTTGCCTCCCCGGAGGTAAACATGGAAATTCTTATAAAGATGATAATTATGACACACAGAGATGTCAGAGATGTCCGTACCCTCAGGCTTTGGTTCATCTATCGATGTCGGTGTCAGATAAATGACACATTCTCTTTACAAATGCAAGGATGCCCTAAGTAGAGATACTTATAAGGACATTTTATATTGGATATCTTCTTTGAATACTACCAGTCGACTTTAGCACAATATGACCATTGGGATATCTCAGGGGTTCCATGCATTAAACCTCCATACTGATCAGGCATGGAAGTAATCTATGGGACACACTAGGATACGCCAATCCTCATATAGTACTCTTATCAAACATAGTTTGGCATTCGCAGGCGATATAAAATAATGAGAAAATAATAAGATAAATAATATATATATATATTGTCGTACTCTTCCTGGGGAAAAGTACTCCAGGTTCTTATGCGAGGATTAACTTCGAGGATGGGAGAGATGGTCATTATCGATTCCATTGGTAAGTTATATCTTACATTTAATATTTGAAGTTCTTATGAATGTAATCAAGAGTTTACCAGGCTTATGGTTTACTAAAGGTTTATTATCCCTTGCATTAACGTAAGATACTTAGCAGAAACTATCAATGTTAAATGGTACGGGACGTACCTGATGCTATTATTGATATGTACTGTCTCTGTCATTCAATCGGTAGTTAATGCGTTTCCTTTCTTATCCTTCCCAGACTTAGCTGCTCCTTCCTTGACGGCCTCAGGGCAATTAGTACTGATGTGGCCCTTTTCGCCACAGCTGAAACAGTTTGCATTCTTTATGTCCCTACATTCATGGGACTGGTGGCCAGTTCTTTTGCAGATGCCACATTGCTTTATCTTTTGGTTTGATCGACACTGTCCCCAGTGTCTTCTTTTGCAGCTTTTGCATGTAGGCTTCTTGTTGGAATCCGGTTGGTCATTGTTGAACTCGGATTTGCTCTTCTTAGGATTCTGGGAGTTATCCTCCTCCCTTTTACGTTTCCCATCTTCAGAGGCCTTGGCAGCCTTGTTTCTAACCACATCGAGTGTGAGAGATAGCGACAGATCTGCCACTGACCTGAATGTAGTAGGTCTCGATGCTTTCACACTTGCCTTTATTTCTGGGGCTAGACCCCCAATAAAGCGAGCTATTCGCTTTGGTTCCGGTGTGATCAAATAAGGAACCAATCGAGACTTGGTATTGAAACTTGTAAGGTATGCTTGACAATCTAAGTTCTCCATGACTAATGTCAAGAATTCAGTCTCGATCTTCTCAACTTCATGTTGAGGACAGTAATTTTCTTTGATAAGAGCAACGAACTGATCCCAAGTCATGTTGTACAAAGGGATCTTCCCGGTGGCTTGAATCAACGATCTCCACCAGGCTAAGGCCTCACCCTTAAATGATTGCGACACAAACTTGACCACATCCCTCTCAGCGCATCCGCTGATATCCACAACTGTATCCATCTCATCTAACCACGCCATACAATCTATAGCTCCTTCCTCCCCAGTGAAATCCCGGGGTTTACATGAAACAAAGTACTCGTAGGAGCAACCCTTATCACGGGGTTCTTGATTCAGTATGATTTGTTGGGACGGATCGCTGTGATGATTAGAAGAGTGACGCTCGTCATATTCCTTCTTGGGTTTATCCTTCTTGGAAGGAGGCTTCGAATGCGGTGTAGATAGGGTCCTACTCCGAGTCCCAGTATACTCTTCGTACTGCCGCTCTAAGGCCTTTGTAACTGCGTCGTCTACTAACGCTTTTAGTTCAGCACCCGTTAAATTAATTCGGGCGTTATCATTGTTCTCCACTGGGTGGCTATTAATTTCATCTGAGCCAACCATTTAATTGAACTGTTACATAAAACAAGGACAATAGTTTACTTGGGAGTTTATTATGGAATTGTCTTTTATGGCAATTCATTAACCATGGTAACGGAGACCATATTTGGTTAATTTATTAATCACATTTATTTAGGATTTCTATTATAATTTATCCTAATTATAAAAACAATAACAGTTTTTTTTTTCTAGTGGCACGAAAGGCCTAGTCACATGGACATTTATAAATTATCAGCTATGATTTCAGAGAATCAAAGCATTGAGGTTTGAATCATAGTTCATTACCTTTTCTTGACATGGAGTTGTAGGCTACCACTGTCTTTAGTCTCCGAGGACGTTAACTATAGCCCGTAGGCACTTCCCTTTTAAGGGATGTTTATAATATGATCATCTTGTAGGATGATATAAGCCATGATTTCAGAGAATCGAGGCATTAAGGTTTGAATCAAAGTTCATTACCCTTTTTCTGGACAGAGAGTCAAAGACTACTACTGTCTTTAGTCCCTTAGGACAATAAGTATGGCCCATAGGCATTTCATCACCTATGGATGTTTATAATATGATCATCTTCATTTGATGATATTAGTCAGGATCGCATTGATCATACAAACTATTATGCTTGGACGTTGTCCAACATCTTTAGACGGGGGTCAGAGACCACCACGGTCGTTGTCTTATCTGACAACAAGTTTGGCCCGTAGGCACTTCATCACTAATGGATGATTATTTCAAATAAGGGAATTTAGATTAACCCCCTTTTTAAAGATGGCCTGTGTGACTTTAACGATTCACAGTTTACCAACAATGTTAACATACTTACAGATGTTAACAGGGTTTGGAATCTTTTAGATAAGTTTTACCGTCTTGGCCATGTCCGCAAATGACATTTAGGCTAGGTTTTACCATCTTGGCCATGTCTGCATTGACATTTAGGCTAGGTTTTACCATCTTGGCCATGTCTGCATTGACATTTAGGCTAGGTTTTACCTTTAAGATTCTTTTTAATATTTAAAGCAGAACAATCCTAATTTGAGGTGTTAACAAGGATCTGAATCTAATTGTGGAACTACCGTCTTGGCCCTGTCTTAAAATGACACATGAGCTAGGTCTTGTCCTTTTTAGATTTTGCCATTTTATTATAATGGTAGATCTTATAATATAGGAATGATATTTTAAATATAATCGTTTCTTTAAAATTTAAAGAAAGTATATGGTTGCCCTAAACGGGACTTCTACAGAAAATGACTTGCCCATGCAAGAGCTAATCAGAAAATAACAAAGGAACCAAATAAGGACAAATAAAACTAATTAGAATTTGTCCTATGTTCTTGTCTAGACTCAAGAATGTGCAACCGTGTAACTGAGATTAAACACAAAAAGGCTAGTGTTTAATTCACTCAGTGTTGGCTCTGATACCAACCTGTCACACCCCGACTTTCCACGTGTCACCGGTGGGCCCCGTAGGGAGTATCGTGACGTAGTTGATATCATCATAGTCAAACAACACAATATATAAATGCACAGCGGAAGCAAAAGATAAAATATATTACAATCCGAATATAACGTAATATCAAGTATTACAACGGAAAGTAAAGGATCCACAGGCGGATCTTAAAACATAAATATTTTTCAACAAACTTTAGACGCCTAGAACTTGCAAGATTCCTTATTAACGTCCTGAGCAGCTTCCAGCCTATTACGTACTTGTACCTGTCACTTAGACTTTTGAAAATACGTCAGTTTTCACTGGTAAATACTCTCAACCGACTCATTTGAAAATGTCTATGAAAATTGGTTTAGGTGCTAAAGGCACGAAGATGTTTTGACACTTTGATTAAAATGCACAAGGCAAAATTTATCTTGTATACTTGGGACAAACTATATTTCATGTTATCAGTTTTACATAACTTGCTCTATATACGGGGCTCGTATCTATGCCGGTTCAAGATTAACCGACACACCACTATTCCCCTATTGGGAATTCCATATTGGGTATAATTAATTAATAAACATATGGCATCTGTCAGGTGTATGCCTACACCCCGTGCTTAGGTCGTGGCCATTGCATTTAATGAGTCAAGGATATCCAGGACACGGTCGCATTAATCCCCAATGTTTCAGTCAAGCAATACGAATTAAAACAGGTTATTTGGATTTCCCGACTTATTGGTCTTTGAATCCCATACCTGACCATGCGGTATTTATATTACCGTATCCCAAGCCCGTAATAGGGAAAATAAGTTAAGAGTATTTACCTGAGCTTGCTCCTGTCTTAAATAGCTAGAATTTAATAACTCAGCCGTATTCACTTAAGTAAGCGTAGGTACAATTTACCGGAAGGCTCTAGTCTGGAATGATGGTATAAATAACCAATTAGAATGCAAACGGGTCTTTAGTTAAGCCTAAGCTTAGACCGGTTAATTATACGGTTCAAACGCACGATTAGGCGAAGACCGGAATAGAATGTGATTTAGACCCGACAAGATTGAAGACTTGCCTTATATGGGTAATCTAGGCACGTTCTGAATTTTGGGGTAAAACCGATAAGGTTTGACCCGTTTCGGCTAATATATGCAAACTAGTTACATAAGCCGATTCGAACGCGAAAAATGCGTAACGAGTAACCAAGTGAATCATATACAGGTTTCCTAAGTTAATATGCCTTTAATATGTTGTGATATCAGTAGGATACCTTCCATTATGCCCAAAACGAGTTTAATCTCAAAATAAGCCCCGTAGGGGTATTTTGGTCATTTTAAAGATTAAAAAGGAGTTTAAATGAAGTTCTGAGATTCGTGTCCGAATACATCAGTAAAATAACTTATTTTAATAGGTCATATCTGTTGGTAATAGGTCTTATATGACAAAATGGTTTTAAACCCAAACTATGCGTTTAATATGCGTAAAAAGTCATTTTAAGCGATTTCCGGGTTATACAGGAAATCTGAGTTTTCTGATCAGGTTATAAAGTTCAAAATACTTTATTTATTATATAAAATCAGTAGCCATTGGATTGGTATCAAAAGGGCTTGTAAAACTCATTTTATGGCCTAAAAGGGCATAATCGGTATTTACCGAATTAAGGCGATAACCCTAGGTTTTGATCAGTTTAAAAATAATTAAAAATCTTTAAAAATCCCAAAATATTATATTACATCAGTGGGCAAAAGGTTTGGTGTCAAAAATTGGGTTTAGATAGGCTTTATGCTAATTGCGTCTTTTAATTACAAAAAAGCGTTATAATTACGCTAATGAGCATAACTCCTAATCTAGACCTCCAACTGATGTAAGATTTTAGGGACAACTTTATAAATCAGTAATAAGGATTATTGTCCTTTCATATTTCCAAAATTCTCGTTTTATGGTCAAAAGGGCATATTGGTCAACATTTAAGCAATTAACGGAAACATGTAAACGAATCGGATAATCAATGAACCAACCACGGAGGGTTATGCTAACATGTAGCCTGGTCCTAAGGAAGCTCTAAGGCATTTCCAAATCATACTAAATCGGGTCAGAACTGTGGTCAAAGCAAAAGTCAAAGTTTTGCGACTTTCGGTTCCGAACCGGGTCTAAACAGAAAATTGTCGGGTTGAACACGTTTAGACATGTTCTTACACTAATTACCAAGTTATAGTAATGATCAAACAGGTTGTATGTGTTCTACATTGCTAATTATGCATAAATTAGAAATTAAGCATGCTGTTGACTTTTTAATAACAAGTTTGACCCGACATTTGACCTAGTTAGAGCGGGAATCAGGGGGAACCCTTTTAAGGGTTTATTGCCCACATAATTACCAACTTATAACTACCTTCAATTCGACTAATCACTGGACCATTAATGATTAATCGCTAAGTCAACCGTTAATTACGACGGTTTGACTTTTAAGCTTAAACTAAGTAAAAACTCAACTAAGAAAGGTTAAGCATACTTACCAAAGTCCTAATCACGATTAGGGATGCTTGGTGTCTGCTTTTGAGCTCCAGAAAGTCCCACAATTGCAGATGGAATGGATGATCAAAAATGTTTGCAAACAATGGCCTTTTATAGTGATTTTTGATCCATTAGATTGTCACACCCCGATTTCCACGTGTCACCGGTGGGCCCGGTGGGGGAGTATCGTGACGTGGTTGGCAACGTAATAGTCAAACTACACAATATTATTATGCACAGCGGAAGCAAATTTAAAATATGATACAACCGAATTTAATATTGTTTATCAATGTAACAATATCCGGAAGTTTATCCACAGTAGGATCGAAACAAAATAACATTTATGGTTCAATAGACTTCAGGCATCTTAAGCTTGCGAGACTTCAAATGATGCTTAGGAGAAATCCCAGCCAATTTCGCTTAGTACCTGCATTTAATCTTTTTGGGAAAATACGTCACTTTACACTGGTAAATACATTCAACTGACTCATTTTGGAAAATGATTGAAAATTGGTTTGGATGCACATGGCATAAACATTTTTATTTAACTTGGGATAATTATTTAATATTATAATCTTGTGAACGAATTACATGTTACTTATGCGTTCAGTAGCCCGGATCTTGTCCGGGTTAAAGATCAATAGACACACCACATCATAGAGTTATACACGGACGGTGTACGCCTACACCCCGTGCTCAGGTCGTGGCCATCTCGTAAGATGATGCCAAGGATATCCGGGACATGGTCATTAACCCCCCAAAGGCTGTAAAGTAAACAAGACTGTTTAAACGAGCCGATCAAATTATTCAACTACCCACTTAATGTGGAGATTTGATGCCCGATCAAGCGGTATGCTATATACCGTAACCCAAGCCCGTATAGGGAAAATAAGTTAAAAGTATTTACCTGAGTAAGTATTAATCACAACAAGCAAAATGCACGTAGCTTTTACTGGTCCTCCTAATCTGGAACGAAGGTTTATAATAACCTATTAGAATGCTAACGGGTCTTTTATTAAGCTTAAGCTTAGACCGGCTAGTTTCAAGATACGGTTCGTACGCACGATTAAGCGAAGACCGGATAGAATGTGATTCAGACCCGACAAGTTTGAAGACTTGTTTAATATGGGTTTATTATTCACATTCTGGATTTTGAGATAAAACCGTTAAGGTTTGACCCGTTTCGGCTAATTTATGTAAGCTTGTTACATAAACCGAACCGTACGCGTAATAAGCGTGACAGGTAGTCATGAGAGCTATATACAGGTTTCCTAAGTTAATTATGTCTCAAATATGTTGTGACATCAGTAAGGTGTCTTTCGTTATGCCCGAAACGTGTTTAGACACAAACTAGGCCCCGTAGGGGTAGTTTGGTCATTTAAAAGTTTATAAAAGAGTTTAAGTGACAACCTGAGTTACAGGTCTGATATAATCAGCAAATATACTCAATTTGCTAAGTTATATCAGTAGGTTAAAGCATGTATGTGAAACTTATCATTTTTAACCAAACTAGGCCCCGTAGGGGTATTTTGGTAATTACACATAAGCCGAAAAGCTCAAAACCGAAGTCTGAGTTTATCAACCTTTGCTTACTGTTAAAATATTATAATTTTCCTCTTATATCAGTAGGTATCAACCCGGGTATGTCCAATATGATTTTAAAACATACTATGCGTTAAAAACGCTAATTAAGGCGATTAAGGCCATTTCCGGGTTCGATACTTAAATCTGATATTTTTATATTTCCAGAAGGCTTAAAATAATTTATTTATCATATGTGATCAGTAGCAAAAGTTTTGGAGTCGTTTAGATACGTAAAACTCATTTTATGGCCCGTAAGGGCAAAACCGACATTTACCGGATTAAGCCTACGACTACTAGTTATGCTCAGCCTAAAATTAATTAAAAATCTTTAAAAATCCTAAAATAATATATTACATCAGTGGGTAAAATATTTGATACCAAAAAGTATGTTTAACTAGGCTATACGCTAATTACGCCATTTTATTAACATAAAGCATTAATTTTGCGATAATGAGCATAACTCTTAATCTACAAGTCAAACTGATGTCAAACTTTGCATACAAGTCTATATATCAGTAACTAAGGTTTCTACACTTTTACATTTCCATAAATCACGTTTTAAGGTAACAAGGGCATAATGGTCAACATATGAGCAATTAACGGAAATATGCATATTAATTGGATAACTAGTGAACCAAGGTGTATAATCACAGAGGGTTGTTCTAACAAGTAACCTAATCCAATTAAAGCTCCGAGGCATTTCTAAAACATGCCTAAACGGGTCAGAACTGAAAGTCAAAGCGAAAGTCAAACTATGTGACTTTCGGTTCCGAACCGGGTCTAAACAGGAAATAGTCGGGTTGAACATGTTTGGACATGTTCTTACACTAATTACTAAGTTATAACAATGATCAAACAGGTTATATATGTTCTAGATAGCTAATTATGCATAAATGACATTTTAAGCATCCTGTTGACTTTTTAATTATATGTTTGACCCGACTTTTGACCTGGTTAGAGTGGTGATCAGGGGAAACCCTTTTGAGGTTTTATTACCCACATAAATACCAACTTATAACCACTTTTAATTCGAGATATGACTGAGCCATTAATGACTAATCTTGAAGTCAAACCGTAATTACGACGGTTTGACTTTTAGCTAATTAACCAAGCTAAACTCAACTAAACAAGAACTAGCAGACTTACAAGAGTCCTATGCACGAGATATGATCACTTGAGGCTGCTTGATAGCTCCAGAAATGATCCACAAATGCAGATGAAGGTGTGAGAATGAATGTTGCACTACATGGCCTTTTATAGTGAAATCACTCACCATAAGTGATTGACAACCAAGTCTAGCACTCACCACAACTCCCATACACATGTCCCTAGTGCTCTAGTACAGTTAGGGGTCGCCCACCATGTGAAAAATTCGGTTTAAAGACGATTTTCCACGAATACAGGGGTCTGTCCCCGTTTTCTGTATCTGGGCCTTGGACGCGGCCCGCGTCCCGTTTAACCGAATCCAAAGCGGGCCGCCTGGCCTGCTTAAATCTGATTTTTGATTTCTTTTGTTTTGCAAGTTGACCTTTGGTTAAATTGAAAGGGTAATTAGGCTTTTAACTTGCATTTTGACCCCTTATACTATACCCACATAGACTTTAGGACTTATACCCACTTTGCCAAGTCCTTGTACACTTCCGATTAACCCGAAAAGCCTTAACTTTCAACGTTAACACTTTAACCCTTCTCACATGAATTTGGTCATAACTTTCTCATACGATAACGAAACGTTATGAAATTTTAATCGTGCATTCTAGTGAGCATGATTAGCATTTACAAAGCTTCGGGTTTGTCAAAAGGTCACTCAGAGGTATATATTTAAACATGTTGACACATTTAACCCCTGTGGTTTGTAATTACTCACTTTTAGCTTCGTATGATCCATGATTTATTCGTTTGAAGGTATGAGCATCGCGTAGGGTTAATGTACATTATATTTATTCACAGTTGACACTTAGAATACGTATATTCACATACTTTCCATGTTTGTCAACTTTAGTCCTTCCATAATATTTCTTTCACACGTTTAAACTTTATGACACGTGTCAACACATTATAGGACGTGAATTTTCGAGGTGTTACATAGATGATGAAAACTAAGTCTATGAAGTGATCTAGATCAATAACAAGTGCCCCTAAGCTCTAAAATCAGTAGGGGACGCGCATGGAATTGATAAATATCTCCATAAGTCGTTTCATGGACTTGAACAGCCAAGAAAAACGAGTTTCTGCATCTGGGACATGCTTGCGCACCATAACGTCCATATTGTTGAGGTGCGCAAGGACCTGGTCAGCATGATACATCTTTCAAAAGTTGACAGTTTGGCCCCTGAACTTCCAAACTTGATTTTTAAGATGCTTTCTTGCACTTGTAACCCCCAAACTTGACTTTTAAGGACTCCAAGTCATAAACTAACTTTGTTAGGTCCCCGGCTATTCACACGATCACCGAAAAGTCTTAAATTTCAACGTTGACGCTTTTAACCCCTCGTATACGAATTTGATCATAACTTTCTCATACGATAACGAAACTTTATGAAATTTTTATCACACATTCTAGTGAGCATAATTAATTGTTACAAAGCTTCGGGTTTGCTAAAAGGTCACTCAGAGGTATACTTTAAACATGTTGACACATTTAACCCCTGTAGTTTGTAATCTCTCACTTTCTTTCATATTTAGCTTCGTATGATCCATGATTTATTCGTTTAAGGGTATAAACATCATGTAGGGTTATTGTAAAATATATTTATCCATTGTTGACATTTTGAACCCTTATACTCACATACTTTCCTTGTTTGTCAACTTTAGTCCCTCTAGAGTATTCTTTCACACGTTCAAGCTTATGACACGTGTCAATACATTATAGGACGTGAATTTTCGAGGTGTTACAGCTACCAATCAAATGGTAAACTTATCAATATAAGTATATAACATCAATTGTTCCATACAAAGAAGTATTTTAGAGATTTGTATTTAACTGTTATATGTAATACTAGTTATAAGATATATTTTCAGATTTATAAATTATATAATCTTTTACTATACAAACTGTGTAATACACAAGTTTATACCTATAATTAACTCTTATTATACCATATCATAAAACAACATTAAAATTATCTACATGTTGTCCTCTTCTTCATCAAGTCACAATTTTAAGTATTTGAATTATAATTTATATCTTTATCGCATTTATGTAGTTTTAATTGAATATGCAAATGCAAAAGGCTAAGATGATACCTGATGTTGTGGGCTGCCAATCAGATGGTAAACTTGAAAATTCCCAATAAAATGGATCAAAGTAAGAGTAACAAAAAGCTAGAAAACAATTTACTCAAACTTTATACAGAGATTTTATTCAAATGTGCGGAAGCTTAAAAACTTAGAACACTTACAAGGGAAAACTTCAAGCTATTTAGAGGATTACACAACCTAGTATGTAACATCAATTGTTCCATAGAAATAAATATTTTAGAAATTTGTATTTAACTATTATATGCAATACTAGTTTTAGGAGATATTTTCAGATTTATGAATTATATGATTTTTCATTATACAAACTGTGTAATACACAGGTTTATACCTAGTATAATATACTGTAATTAACTATGATTATACAATATCATAAAATAACATTACTTACATTAAATATTTCTGCACATTGTCCTTTTCTCCATCAACTCACCATTTGATGTATTTGAATTATAATTTACATTATTAAAGCAATTTATGCAATTTTAATTGAATATGCAAAGAACTAAGATAACACTTGATGTTGTGGACTACCAATCAAATGTTAAACTTATCAATATAAGTATATAACATCAATTGTTTTATACAAAGAAGTATTTTATAGATTTGTATTTAACTATTATATCCAATACTAGTTATAAGAGATATTTTCAGATTTATGAATTATATCATCTTTCAATATACAAACTCTGTAATACGCAAGTGTATACCTAGCATAATATACTTTAATTAACTCCTATTATACCATATCATCAAATAACATTTATTTACATTAAATTTTTCTACAGGCTGTCCACTTCTTCATAAATCACAATTTGCAGTTTGATGTATTTAAATTATAATTTATATTTATCACATTTATGTAGTTTTAATTGAATATATATGTAGATGCAAAGAACCAAGATGAAACCTGATGTTGTGGACTACCAATTAGATGGTAAATTTATAAGTATAACATCAATCGTTATCAGTGGCGGACTCAGGAATTTTTTTCTGGGGGTGCGGAATATTTTCAAAGATTTTAGGCCCTAGCTGTATAAAAATATCGGTTTATAGCGGGTCGGGTCGGATCATGTAAGACAAAAGAACATCAAACTAAAATTTATAAATCATCAAAAACACGTCAAACGTCATTACAAATTACAAACGTATTTAAAATTGTGCCCTACAGGTTTTCTTTGTTTTTTTGAAATATATCCAAAATATCATCTAAAGATACTAAACACGCCATAAGTTCATTACATTCTTACTCATTGTTCCTAACACATATAATTTGCTCCATAAGTTCATAAACAACACTAAACACTTAAACAAAATAAACAATCATGTTCAACCATAGCCCATAACTTTCAATTATATTTTTAAACATTCAAGCCCTAATATTAAATGTTGATTACTTGTAACTAATCATTTAAACAAACAAAGCTATAAATAAAACAACAAAATCATTTAACTACAAGTCTAGAACAACAAAAAAATAAAAAAAATATATATAAAAAGATTAAACCCTTAGACATCTATATTTTCTCCTAATCATCACATAAAACAAAATAAATAAATAAATAAACCATACTAGTTCTATATTGGAATTCTGACGTAATATGGGTCGGTCCAACCGGAATTATGGTTTTTCCGATAAAAATAGCCATCAGGTCGTGAGCAATGGCGTCAAGTCGCTGGGAGTTTTTTTTTTGGGCGGGATTTGGAAATAAAATGGGTGGATGGGTTTGGGTTATTTTATTTAGTTTAAATTTCTTTAGGTTGAGTTTGAGCTTGTGTTAATAAAAATTGATTGCAGATTGGGCTTTGATTGGATTAAATAATTAAGTGAATAAGTGGTTAATAATTATTTTTTTCTAAGTGGGGCGGTTGAAAATTTTCAAGGGGTGCGGGTGAAAAATTCCAAGGGGTGCGGTGGGGATTTCCGACGAAAAATAACACTAAAAAATATTTTTTTTCATGGGGTGCGCCCGCCCACCCTTGGCTTAGGGTGGGTACGCCCTGATCGTTATATACAAAGAAGTATTTTGGAGATTTGTTTTTTAACATCTTTTTGTTTTTCATTTTATCAATACTAGTTATAAGAAATATTTATAGATTTATGAATTATATCATTTTACGTCTCGTTTGTGGTATGCACAGTATATACGTGTGGGTCATCGGGTGGCAAAAGTGAAAGTGCACTAATTTTAATGTTATTTTAGCTGAAAGACAAAATGGTACATGCATGGCCGGCTCTGGGGGTGGGCGGGGAGGATCCCCAGCCAGGGCCCGATATTTTAAGGGGCACGTTTTTTTATGAAAAAAAACCCGATATGTACTGTATATGTAAAATATTTTTTAATAGGGTACATCCATACAAACACGAAGATAGACCCCTTACAAAACTATTCTTATGGTTTAGATTAGTTATTAACCCCTTTGGCATTATGTTTAGATCTTTAGTGAGCCTAATACCCAATTTCATTAAGGCCTAAGGGGACATTTTTTCGAGCTCGAACAGGGTACGCAAATTCTCAGGGCCGGCCCTGGGTACATGTACTAATCGGTCTTTGTCCCGATTGTTGAGTGTTATGTGCCTTATATCCAAGGCTTGATGCAAAACTACTATCGAGCCGGGGGTCTCACTGGAAGTAGCATCTCTATTCTTACGGGTAGAGGTAAGACTGTCTATATTTTATCCTCCTCAAACCCTACATTTGCTTTGTTATTTGTGAGATTTTACTATGAAGTGTATATTTAATTAACTGATAACACAAAGGAACATTAATTATGTTAAAATTCTCAACACGTTATCCTCTTCTTTATCAATCACAATTTAATGTATATGAATTTGGATTTATAAAAAATAGAATGGTTATTTCATTGCTTGGATGGTGTGTACGTACACAAGTGAAAAAAACTAAGGACTCGATTGCAATAAAATATTAATTAGTTCATTGTTGTCTATATTTAGTAAAGGTGAAAGAATACTTGAATACTTGAAACCCGGAACTTTTGTCACATGTAACATACAACTATTTGTTATTAAAGTTCTTTATTGTTTCTTTTAAAAGTTTTCATGCCCGGAGAGCCTGAGACGAGAACTGTACCAACTCATATAGGGTTTGGTTTTGGTATAAACGTGTTTACATACAAATGAGGCTTAATATGAGAAGTGGAGAGAAAAATTTTCTTTTTATTTTGAATTTTTTTCCATCTTGTCAGACACGTATTTTAGTTCAGAATTAAAAAAAAATCGTGTATTTACACTACTAGAGTAATTATAATTATTCTATGGTAATTACATAATTATTCTAATTGAGTAAATACACGACATTTTTTTTACATTTTCTAATTAAACATCGTACTTAAGTAGATGGAAAAAAAATTCTTTCACTTCTTATGTTAAAACCCATTTGTATGTTAAGACCAATTTGTATTTTATCCATACACTTAAAATATAATAAAAAAACATTTTTAATTTGTAACAAAATTATAATTACTAATACTATAATTTTTTTTTAAATATAATAAAAAAACATTTTAATTTGTAACAAAATTATAATAACTAATACTACGATTTTTTTAAGTATAGCTTAACGTTTAAGATTTCGTTTTTAAAACAACTATATTTCGTGTAATTTCCATCCGAAAGAAGTAATTACTAACCATATGAGACCATGAGTAAATAGTAACTGGTCTTGAAAAATATAAAACTTGGTATAAGATACAATTTTATAAGGGTGAGGCTAAACGTACTCTCATGTATGCTTAACGAGCTCGCTATGATAAAAAAGTAGAATGCTAATGTGACCGATCTAATAGGTTACGAAAGGTACAATAAGTAAAAATTATAGGGGAGGTAATACGTTTAGCACAACCTTTTTCAGACTGATCATAGTGGGTTAACGCCCCAATGTTAAATCAACATTCGAGGCATTAATACACCACTCTCCATTGCTCCCATTGCTAAAAAACATTACGAAATGTCACATTTTTTCAAGCTTGATATGATATATGAATTCTCAGATACGCGCTGTTTGACAACATCTGAATGGTTAGGTGCTGAACCAGTAAGAGGTCTGAACCATTAAGTGCTGAACCAGTAAGAGGTCTGAACCATTAAGAACCTGTATAATGCTTAACCGTTCAGAGGAAAATGTCTGACCAATTCAAATTAGAGGTCTTAACCATTCAGACTCTGTATAAATCTTAACCATTCAAAGGCAAATGTCTGAACCATTCAGACATCTGCTCGTGAAACAAACAGTCTGAACAATTAAGTGCTGAACGAGTAAGAGATCTAAATCATTAAGAGCCTCAATGAAGAGGTAAACAAACATACCCTTAGTTATTCCACTACACACTCTAGTAATAAAACCGGGATATACCATAGTGGTTGACAACTTGTCATCCTCTACTATATATACACACCCTCACAAGGTTTTTACTTCGTTGAAAAACAAAAGAAGTCCTCTATACCAACTGTCACACACACCCTCCCTCTTGAATTGAAAGCAGCCATTGTTTCCGGCAAGATTCATCTTTAACTCCATTTCTGATACTTTCAGCCATTCTTTCATACGCAAAACCCCTTTCTTTCATCCAATCGCTACCTAATTAATTTTTTCAAGAAACATGACCAACCTCACAGCCCGTGAGTTGAATTACATGGTCTTCCGATACCTTCAAGAATCAGGTAAATCCTACTTGATTATACACATATGTCTAGATTCAGATCGATCGATCACGGTCTCCTTCTTCCATGCACAACTTTCACCCATTGTTAGCGGTTGCAAGTTCAAATCGCCCCTTTACGTCTGAATATTTATAAATTATAATCTATGATTCATGATACCGTATAGTTGTAGAACTCATAAGAATTATTAATCGTTTGGTTTTTGTAAATGATTTAATTTTGTTAACGCATAGTTTTTTTTTTTTTTTTTTTTTTTTTTTTTTTTTTTTTTTTTGTAAAAAAATTCTAGGGTTTGTAACTTGTAAGTTGTTGATATGTTAAAGTTATTAATCGATTAGTTTTTGTAAATGATTTAATATTCTTTTTTTTTTGTGTGTGTGTGTTTATTTTTTTATTTTTTTTTTGTAAATTTTTTTTCTAGGGTTTGTAACTTGTAAGTTGATGATCTATGAAACATTTATTGGGATTATTTCATTTTAATTTCGGAATTATATCTGTAATCTTAGTTGTTATAACATATAAGTAAATGGGATTTGGGGACAAAAGGCATTAAAGAATTAATAATTCATTATATGTGTAAACTGTAAACTTACCCCTAAATTTATGTAACCTTGAGATTGAATTTAATCGCTAATCAGTGCGACTGAGCGGTGTACGTACAGGGGAACAATGAGATTCTTGTGTTTAATCTGTGAGTATACAGCCTAAGATGGTTTAGTTATGTACTGATCACAATGTATTGCTCATTTTACTTTCAGGTTTTTTACATACAGCTTTTAATTTCGGACATGAGGCGGATATCCAGAGGGAAGCCAACATTGATCCAACTTCGGTTCCACCTGGAGCCCTTGTCACCTTTGTACAGAGAGGAATTCAGTATCTTGAAATGGGAGCAAATTTAAAAATTGTCAGCACACAGTTCTGATGTATTTTTATTTATTTTTTATGTATTATGGTACTGATCATGTTTTTTTTTTTGAGATTTCCAGGATGATTCAGATATAGCGGATGATTTTGTATTCATAAAACCTTTTGACCTCCTTAATATGAATGTTGAAGAACTAAAACAAACTATAGAAGAGAATAGGGTTGTTCAGGCTGCAATGAACCTTCAGAGTCTACGTAAGGGGAAAGAAAGAGAGGATAGCGAGATAGTTGGTAAGGGTAAGGAAAAGATAGATGACGACGTTAACTATAAACTTAACGAAAGTGTGGCATTTGGAGGTACGTTTCTTGAATTTCTTCGTTGTGATTGAATGCATTATAAGCATAAGATACGCGTGCATGTTTCATTTGGAATTGTTACATCGATTTAAGCATACGCTTCCAGTTTAGAATTTCGGATAGAGTATATTACTATATTTATAAATTCAAAATCTGACATGGATGCTTTCATTTTATATGCATAGAATGGTTACAGTGTAAATTATTATTGTTATCTATAACGTTCTCTACGCTGTGGCCGTTCTTAGCCTCACGTGTGCAGTTTGATGCATATGTGTGTCAATCCATGATCAAATTGAGGAATCCCATTTCTTAATTTATGCATCGATGGAAACATGCCAAGCATTTAGAGTATTTTGTCATAAAACAAGTAACACCTTTAGTGTAGATAACGGTTTTTGGGTGCCATGGTGGTGTAAATCATAAATTTCCCACCGAAGAAAGTAAAAGAAGAGTTTAAATTAACTCTTACCCGTGCAATAATCAGGGCTTCAGTTCTGATTCGAGCTTCGGAATGGGATAGAAGGAGAGACATGAACCAAAAACGATTCAAAACAGTTCGTTCCACGATATCTCTTTCCACGATACGTCTTTCCACGGTCTGTCATCTTCTTTGTTATTTATAAATTTATTGGTGTATTACCATAGTTGCTTGTGCATCTCCCTGTGTGCACCTAGCAGTAATCCTTATTAGGTTAAGCATGTGCATTAATCAAGAATCGCGTGTGTGCATTAATCAGGAATTGCGTGTCTCCCAGTTTTACACAATATGTAAACTTATTTTGTACTCATAAGTTCTTAATACTAAAATTTGACAGGTGATACATTTGGTATGTTTACTTCTGCTAATTCTTAGATACACATTTACGTTATACTAATATATATTGTTTTTTTTGTTTTTATCATAGTTATTAAAGGCTCAAGGCGCACTCAGGGCGATTTGTTGGGCCCGGGGCTTTATTTGCGCCTAGGCGCGCCCGGGCGCTCGCTTTAATAACTATGACATGAACTAACCTGAAGCATAGTTATTAAAGGTGCGAGGCGCACTCAGGGCGATTTGTTGGGCCAGGGGCTTTATTTGCGCCTAGGCACGCCTAGACGCTCGCTTTAATAACTATGGCTTTTACAAATGTATAATATAATATTTTAGAAACTTTGCAACATTATTTTTGTGGTGTGTATGTGCTTGTTTGTGTGATGGTGTGTTCATGTTAGATTCATTATACGGACAAGTGATTAATGAACACACAAGAAGCTTGGATATAAAAGCATGCCAACAATGGCAAATGAAGAACATACTTAGACTTTCTTAACAAATTAATAAATGCTATGAATATAATATCTAATCGCTTTCTAGCATTTGATGATACATGCCAAACATATAAACTTTTATGCGGTATGTTATAGGACCTGAACCAATGCATTTTACTCCCTCTTCAACACCCCAACCTTGCGTACGTTATCGTGGGGTCCGTAGTCGGGATGTATTGGCCTTGGAAGGACATTCTGCTGAGGTTCGGGAATCTTCTTCGCGCTTATAACATATTGACTTATAAAACTATTTATTGATTTTTCTAGCCTTATTCCTTTTTTCATTTTAGGTTTTTGCCTGTGCTTGGAGTCCAGCAGGTTTAGTTCTCGCATCCGGGTGGGTCATTGTAAAAAACAAACAAATATCTTTCATTTTTTACCTGCACATTTAGTTAAATTTACTATTTTAATGGTTTAGGTCCGGAGACTCGACAGCTAGGATTTGGAGAATTTCAGATAGGAGTAATAGCACTAGTGCTATTAACAGGCTTGCTAGTATGCATGTACTGCGACATTTTGAAGCTAGATCAAAAGAAAACCGAAAAGGCGTCTTAACACTCAATTGGAACGTGAGTTCCATTGCTTCTCCGGCTATTATTTCATCAAAGTTATAATTTTTGCTTTCTAAATCATCAAATTATGCGCAGTTTGACGGGACGCTTCTGGCCACCGGTTCACACGATGGTGTGACTCGAATCTGGCATGCATCTGGTAAGCTTTTTGCTGTTTTCAAATGTTTCTAGAATCCTCAGATTAAATTCAATTTAGCTATTTCTGACTTTCTGTATCCAGGTGAGATGAAGAGTATGTTAATGAAACACAATGGACCCGTATTTTCTGTTAAGTGGAATAAGAAGGGTGATTGTGTTCTTACTGGAGGCTTTGACCGAAGTGTTGTTGTCTGGGACATTAACACTAATAAATTGATCCAACAATTCGACTTCCATTCAGGTGCTATTCTTAATTTTTTATTTACCTAATGCGACAAATAATTGCTTTGTTTAAAGTCGAAAACTAAATGCCATGTGTCACAACCTGGTAGGTTCTATCCTGGATGTTGATTGGCGAACGAATCGCACGTTTGCCACCGGCTCAACTGATACACTGATCTATGTTTGCAAAATTGGCGAAAATCAACCAGTCAAAAGAATTTCGGGGCATAAGGTTTGTAAGATTTTCTCAATGATGTCTACACGGTATTTTTCGGTCATAGAAATCATTTGATGTTTATATAACTGTATTTGGTTTCAGGATCAAGTTAATTGTGTTAAATGGGATCCAAGTTGTATGCTATTGGCTTCCTGCTCGGATGATACAACGGCAAAGGTTATATATACTTATTTTCGTTATAACAGGAAAATAATGTAATACTATGTGTTGCATTATGAATTTATGACTTAACTTTGAACTATAAATTGTTCAGATATGGAGCATGGAGCAGCACATGCCTGTTCATGATTTCAAAGATCATGATAAGGTGAATCTTTGTCATTATCATCACTTCACTTGATTATTACTGTTTTCGCTTTGAACATAGATGTTTAATTTCTAACTGTGGACGCTAATTAATTACTTGCAGGAGGTATACACAATCACGTGGAGTCCCACCGGACCCGCAACAGACAATCCCAACAAGAAGTTACTGTTGGCAAGGTATGTTTGCAGTTTGCTCGTATTATAATAATCCTGTAAAAACCATGGGTTATCGTATCTCAATCAACCTTTTTTTCGTTTCAGTGCTTCATTAGACTCAACGGTGAAGCTATGGGATGTCTCGTCTGGAGGACTTTTCGTCAGCTTGAACGGCCACAGGTGTGAACTTCACTATCCTCACTACATTTATCTCCTCATGAACCACAAATTTAAATTTAATTTGTATAAGTGTATAAGTAGCTCTCGCAATTTACTACTTGAAATGGGTCAGTCTTGTATTGAACGCGCTCCCCCTAAGTTACTATATCCGCATCTATTTACTAGTATTTAGCATTTAATGGAAAGTACGCTTAAGATATGGAATATTAACAATAATTACAGGGACGCAGTGTATAGTTTGGCGTTTAGTCCAAACGGTGAGTATCTGGCAACTGGTTCTGAGGACAGGTTGATGAACATATGGTCAGTAAAAGATGGGACGATTGTGAAAACCTATTTCTGTAAGGGGAGTGTGTCTCAAGTGTGCTGGAACAAGGAAGGTAACAAGATTGCTTACGGTACGCGTAAGAACTGTGTTTGTGTTTCGGATTTCCAAATGTGAACCCACCTGGTGGTTGTGGGGTGGCCTGTTGTGTACAGAGCTTAATGTGAGTGATAGCATGAACTCAGTTGCGTTGTTGTGTTAAATACATGGATGTCATGTGTGTTGTGTGCTTGTTTTATTTCTTTATGAGAAAGGTATCTTTAATAAAGATGGGGTGGGTGCTGTTTTTGGCCCATATTTGTTTTGTGAATTTGTGCATATTCTGGAAATTAGTTTTGATTGGTATTGTCAGTAATTACACAAATGAATTCATAAATAAATATATTATGTTTCATAAGAGCATTCCAATGCATGTTTTTGGGCGGTTTTAAGCTCACGTGAGTGGCTAATGTTGAGGGTAGAGGGAGGATAGGCGTTTTTGTTAAAAAACGCCAAAAAACGAGGTATGTGAGGGGTGGGGAGAGGGACAAAGCCTGGACAGGGACAAGGTGGCCTTTTAGAGGCTCCATTGATGTTTTTATATATAAATGTTATATTAGATTTGTGTTCTGTTCATGAATATCTTTACTAAACATTTCCTTTAGTCAAAGAACATCTGTCAAGAAAGTATATACAAGATAATAAACTTCATGTTTTGTTAGTATGTGGTTTGTAGTGACACCGTGCTATAACGTATTAGACGCTCCATCGAAAATAAACGTGCGTATAGTTGATACAAGGTGTGTTTGTTGTGAGATTCATTCGGAAACAACGAATCATTTACTTCTTAATTGTGATTTTGCAAAAGTAACATGGGATACAATAACTGCTGGTGCAAAAGATCAGATTTGAAAGATCAATTCGTGAAGGAGCTAGGTGAGGAATTTAAGAGGAAACAAGTTGTATAAGAAATCCATTTTGGCAATCGCTTTGAAAGTGAGGAACGACGGGATGTTTAATGTGGTGCAGTGAAGCCCTGGCAAGGTTCTCGCAGACATAAAGGCGAATACTTTCCTTTGGTTTAAATATAGGGCAAAACACCATCTACTATAATGGGATGATTGATTTTTGCTGTATTGGGCTAGATTTAGTTTCATTTTATTGAATTATTGTTGCAGTTCAAACAATAATACTTTGATGATGTAGTAGAATAACTAATGGGAGCAGTGGCGGATCTAGAAAATCCGCCAAGCCGTAACGTTTTATAAATAAGCCGTAACGAAATCGAAAAAACCTCAAATTTTTCCAAAATTTACACTAATTTTTCCAAATTTTTCCGCGCCAAGCCGTAGCGGGCGTTGCCCCCGCTACATGGTAGATCCGCCCCTGAATGGGAGCCAAATGAATGTTATTCAATGGGATTCACGTTATATTAAAAAAAATGGAAGGACTTCATGTGTTGTGTGATTGTTAATGGTCTAGATTTGAGTGGTTATCCTTTATGCAAAGTGTCCATAATAAGTATGAGATGGGTCATGGGTGGGTTTTTTTCTTTTTCCTGGTCTTTATTTGGGCCATAAGCGGTTTAAGTATTTATTTTCTGCATATGCTCACTCATCATTAATTTTGATTGAGTTTCTTCAATTACACAGATGTTTTTTATGAACAAATAAATAATGTTCCATAACAACATTTCCATTATACGTTTTTAGGTGATTTTGTACTTGCACGAAGGAGACGTTCAAACGCAGGCAATAGAGAAGAGACGTTTTTGGCTTTGAGAAGAGTAAATCACGAAAAGAGATTCGCAATTCGTATACAATAATACAAACCCGACTGAAAAAACTGAAT
The DNA here is from genome assembly GCA_030545235.1 of Helianthus tuberosus. Lineage (NCBI taxonomy): Eukaryota > Viridiplantae > Streptophyta > Magnoliopsida > Asterales > Asteraceae > Helianthus > Helianthus tuberosus. Next base: position 147,411,802 of record CM060429.1, read on the forward strand.
GCGAATCAACTCTTTAAACATAATTATTATTAAGTATCCAAATCCGTATCCTTATAATAATAATAAATAATAATCTTAATCACCCTTTAAAAAGTGATAGCAATGATGAAAAAAAAAATAACAAGACCAATTATAAACATAACCATGAATATTGTCGGTTACTTAACACATTCAGAAGAACCCTCCTATCGCTATTGGCATAAACACCCCATCTAACCCCTCATTCCAATTCTCCCACAATTTCACCATGCTCGCCTTCAACAAACCCAAAACCATTATTCACTCCATCCACTCTCAAATCACTTCACACCCTCTAATCTCCCTCTTCATCCTCACCCTTTTCCTCATCCAAATCACCCTCTTCTGCTCCCACTCACCGCCGCCACAACCACTACTCCCACCAACCGACGACAACCTCTGCACCGACGGCACAATCTACGTCTACGACCTCCCACCCATGTTCAACTCCGATTTACTCGGAACATGCGACGATCTAGACCCCTGGCACTGGCAGTGTGGCGTCGCCACCAACCACGGTTACGGCACCACCGCCACCGAGCTCGCCGGAATTGTACCAGCAAGTTTAGCATCAGCATGGCATCGTACCAACCAGTTTTCATCCGAGGTTATATTTCATAATAGGGTTATGAAACATAAATGTAGAACTATGGAGCCGGAATCTGCTACAGCATACTACATACCCTTCTACGCTGGACTCGCAGTGGGGAAATATCTGTTTTCCGACAGTAGTAACGAAGAACGTGATTTTCATGCCGTGGAGTTAATAAAGTGGGTCCAGGATCAACCGTACTGGCGAAGATCCAACGGCTCTGATCATTTTCTTGTCCTGGGCCGCATCACATGGGATTTCCGCCGGTTAACCGACCCGGAAAAGCTCTGGGGGTCCACTTTCTTAAACATGCCGGAAATGCAAAAGGTCACGAGACTCACAATTGAGAGAGCACCGTATGACTACCATGACATCGGTGTACCTTACCCCACCGGATTTCACCCCACTTCAGTAACCGATATCCGAACCTGGCAAAGCTTTGTCCGAACCTACAACCGAACCAGCCTGTTTACGTTCGTGGGTGCGGCTCGGGAAGACATTGGGGATGATATTCGAGGACTGTTGTTACGAACCTGTAGGAATGAGTCCGGGTCGGGGGTTTGTCGGGTGGTTGACTGTGCGTTGACTCCGTGTGCTAACGGAAGCAAGGAGATAATGGAGGCGTTATTGGGGTCTGAATTTTGTTTGCAGCCGAGAGGGGATAGTTTTACTAGACGTTCGGTTTTTGATTGTATGATTGCGGGTTCGGTGCCGGTTTTGTTTTGGAACCGGACGATGTATGATCAATACGAGTGGTATATGCCGGAAGAGCCGGAGAGCTACTCGGTTTTTATAGATCATGGTGATGTTTCGACGGGGAAGAGATCGATAAAGGCGGTTTTGGAGAGTTATAGTGTGGAAAAAGTGAGGAGGATGAGAGAGAAAGTTATTGAAATTATACCTAAGATTGTTTATAGTAATAGTAATGATGGGATGAAAGACGCTTTTGAAATTGCGGTGGAGGGGGTTTTGAAGAGGTTTAGAGCGGAAAGAGAGCAACTACGGCGAGAATCTGCTGGAGAAGGTTTTTTGGAAAGTCCGTAGAAAACATGATATATGCGTTACTATGACGGTTATATAATGGTGTTGTGTTTTTGTTGATCGTAATGGATGTGTGATGTGTTGGGAAACAAATTTCTGATTTTGTTTGATTTTTGATAAAAATGTATAACACCTATTGGGAAGAGATTTTGGTTGAAATTGCACTTGTTATTTGTTAACATGCTATAAATATTAATACTCTCAATTTAGTTTGAAATTGCATGTGTTAAGTTGTTAACCATGTGAATTTGCTGAATTATAAATATTAATACTCTCAATGGCAATCCCATGAGACTCAAGAGGACTTAGTAAGCAAACACTCAATAAAGTTTGATTCTTCAAACGGTTGGCTGATCAAGCTTGAATAGCTGGACACTTATCGAATACTGGCTTGAGAAATGATAAATCTTTTTAGTTTATCTTTCCAATCATATTCCTAATTAGCGCAACTCAATAATCATGTGATGTGTAACTTTTCTAGATGCACTAGAAAGTTTGCCTTTGCATTGTGGACATAATTAATATTGAAGTCGAATTTGATTTATTTTTAATGCTAGGTTATTACTCGTGATTGCTTTTCGGGTTCGAGAAAGTTATTTATATTAAAAAGTATTTATAATAAATCCATAATTAAAATCACACAAAAAATATTATACAGAGTCTGACTGTTTGGTTTAGCTGTTTGTTTCTGTTTGTTTCTCGAGTAGATGTCTGAATGGTTTAAACAATGCCTCTAAATGGTTAAACATTATACAGAGTCTAAACGGTTAAGACCACTGATCTGAATTAGTCACACATTTGTCTCTAAACGGTTAAGCATTATACTGGCTCTTAATGGTTCAGACCTCTTACTGGCTCTTAATGATTCACACATTTTACTGGTTTAGCATTTAACCATTCAAAAGTTGCCAACAGAGATTTTTTAAAACATGCTTTTGGCAGTGATGTAGAGGTGAAAAGGTAGAATCTCTGTATTTAGGCCGTGGGGTATGGTGGGGCGGGAGTTGGGCTTGGGTTGGGGCAATTGGTGACACGTGGAATGGGAGCCCCCCGCACCGCCTGGTTACGTGTAAGCGGGGTATGGCGGGCCGTGGGTTGGGCTTGGGTTGGGTGCACCGCGTGGCAGAGGTAAATAAAAAAAAATACCAAAAAATTTATAAAAATTCACACAACAATTATAAAAAAAACCTACAACTTCATTAAAATTTAAAACATTACATAGTCCTAAAAATTACAAAATAACAAACCTAAAGCGTTAAAAAAATTTCAAAAAGGTCGATCTTGTCGAACGCCTTTTTTTCCTTGCCTCGAAACTCTATGTTAGCCACCGCCACCCGGCCCTCGTGGCTTAACTCGCCACCGGGAACGGCTTCGTAGTAAGCCTTGAAACGCTCGAGCTTGGGCCGTAGATCGCGCCATTTATGTTGGCACGCGTTGAGGTTGTGGCGGTCGTTACCGACGTTAAGTCGGTAGGCTTCGAACGCTTCCACCCAATATTTTGTTTGGCCGGGTGGCCGACCCTTCATAGCGTCAACGACGCTAGTGACGAGAGCAATTTCCTCTTCACGAGTCCAAGAGGCCATAGCGGGGTTGGGTTCGAGAGAAGTGGTAGCCGGTGGGGTTGTTGGTGGGGCTGTTGGGTTCGTGAGATGGGGGGACCAGTGGGTTGGGGTTTCAATATATAGGCCCTTTGGGTGACCCGCGTGGCGGTTCGGGAATATGGGGGGACCGTTTGGGGGGATGGTTTGAATTTTAAAATTCAAAATTCAAAAACCCAACCGCCTGACGTGGCGGGTGAGCCAATGAAATTCAGCCAACTAGCATGGCCACTCCGCCCCACGCCCGGCTTGAAAGCCAAGCCCCAAGGGCCACGCCCAAACCCAAGCCCACCCGGGGTGGTGGCTTGGGCGTTTTCCCCCAACCCACGCCCAAACCCCCGCCCCATACCCCACGTTCTTAGTGCTTGCGTATGAAGGCTAAAAACTTCATTTGATAATTTCGAAATAAAGAAAAACACCCCTATCGTTGGTGTAACATTCGTTTTTCCTCGGCAAATTTTGTTTTATTCGGATCTGGCTTAAAGCTTGAAACACAACGTAAATTCACATATGACATACTAATTTTTTCACATTTTATAATTCGGATTTGGCTTAATGCCTTTCACAACGTAAATTCACATGTGACATACTAATTTTTTTCACATTTTATTCAATGTTGATTCGCATATAAATTTATACATTTAATTGGCTAATATTAGTTTGCATGTGAATCAGTATTGTTTCACATGTGAAGTACGTCAATTGAAGTTGATATGAAAATGAATTTCTTGATCATCTAGTGGGTGTTATATTTTGCTTAAACACTAAATAATGATAAGAAACCCTAAAATCATATGTAGGAAATTCATCTCATTTCACAGACCATTCGTTAATTGATTGTTTATTTTTAATTCCATTGCGATAAAAGTAGTAGAAAACTCCCCCTGAGTTTTTAATTCCATTGCGACAAAAGGATTAGAAAACTCCTTCTGAGTGAGTGGGTCTTGGGCCGTCGCCCATCTTGCCCTCTCTTAGGGCCAGCCCAATACATGTAAAGAAAAGGTAATCACTTGGATATTTGGAAGTAGGATTAACTATAATACAACCAACTTTTCTGAGTGATTTCAACCTTTGACCTTTTTTTGGTTTTGTTTTTTTGACTTTTTGTTTTTTCTTTTAGAGTAAACTGCCATTTTGGTCCCTGTGGTTTGGGCAGTTTTGTCATTTTAGTTCAAATCTCAAACTTTTTAAATCTGGTTCCTGTGGTTTGCATTTTGTTGTCATTTTAGTCCAAAACTCAAAATCTCTCATTTTTTACTGATTTAAGGCCCATTTTTTGTCTTTATCTGCAGGGGTAGTTTGGTCCATTTAGTTTTCATTAAACCAATTCCTTTATTAAAAAACCCACATAATATAAATACCCCCACCATCATCATCTACCACCACCAGCATCATCTACCAATAAATCTAGGGTTTACTTAATCGATCTTGCTAATCCCAATCCTCTTCACCACCGCTGCGTTCCTAAAACCGTCACCACCGCCACTTGCCGCCTGCTTCATACACATTCCTCCGCCTCCGTCACCGGATCTCTGCTGATTATTATGTTGTTCTACACCTGTCATATAGTTCCTCACTTCTGTTCTTATCATCTCTTGCATCACAAACAAAAACTCCGCACTAAACGGAGTCAAAACCTTTTCCGGTTGCTCCACTGCCGCGGCCGGAGCTGCCGAAGGTACCGGATCTCGTGATACCTTTAGCTGATGCATCGTCGTTGAAATCGCCATCGGAATTGACATCATCACGTCTGCGTTGTTGCAGTTGTTGTTTAGGTTTAGGTTTTGATGATTTTCGACTCGAATCTGACGTAACGGCATCGCGTGAATTGGTACCGGCGGAGGTAACTGGCTCGCTACTGGCGACTACGACGGTAACGACGACGGAGACTCACCGTAGCCACAACCGTAACCGCTTCATTTTCGACTCCAGGAAGCGACAAACTCAACGAAGTCATCGGATCTTTCACCGACGATGACGTGAGGTTCTCAGTGAGGTTGAGGCTCCACAAGTGCAAACCACCATTGTCGTTCTTCGATCTCCTGTGGGTTAGGGTTTTTTTTTTGGTTTGATCTCTGGTTAGGGTTTCGATTGGGAGGTTGAAGATGATGTAATTGATCTGCGATAAGGGGGTATTTATATTTGGGGTTTTTTAATAAAGGAATTGGTTTAATGAAAATTAAATGGACCATACTACCTCTGCACATAAAGACAAAAAAGGGACCTTAAAACAGTCAAAAATCAGAGATTTTGAGTTTTGGACTAAAATAGCAACAAAATGCAAACCACAAGGACCCAGATTTAAAAAGTTTGAGATTTGGACTAAAATGGTAAAACTGCCCAAACCACAGGGACCAAAATGGCAGTTTACTCTTTCTTTTACTTTTATCACTTTATTTTCATCATTAAGAATTACAACCCTTTAATTTTCTAAAGATTTTGTTAACGAGTTTTACGTGTTTATTTGTATGTAAATGTTGGTATAAATTCAAGTTAATTTACGTTTCAATGTAATTTTTTCACGGAAACGAGTTGGGACAAATATAGTATGTTCTCATTCTTATTATTAAGTGCGTTTTTAGTGGGTTTACTTTTCAACGTAAATTTTCTTCGGAAATATGTCGGGTCAAATATAATAAGTTTTCGTGCTTATTTTTATGTACTATTTCAGTTGCTTTACGTTTTAACGTAAATTACAATTAGCAAGTTGTGTGAATATTGCTTTCATCCTATTGGGTTTTTTTGGACTTTATTAATTTTGTTTTTTTTTTTACTTTTCTTTATGTTTATTGTTTTAGTTTTAATTTCCTTTTTCATTAAAGTTATATTTAAGATAATGTTTATGTTTCCATTTAGTTTTACGTTCCTTTTTCATTAAAGTTATATTTAAGATAGCGTTTACGTTTCCATTTAAAGTTGATTTAAAATCAGCCCGTCCCGCTATCAAATTAAATTTATATTTATGGATTTCGGTCAATGTAAAACATGTGTCAATATTCTTTTGAGCATATTTCTTTAGGTTACTATTAGGAGTGCAAACGAGCCGAGCCCGAGCTTGACCAGGCTCGAGCTCGAGCTCGTTTAACATATGAAAGCTCGAGCTCGGCTCGATTCGAGCTTTATTTCTAAAGTTCGAGCTCGGCTCGAAGGTAATTTTTCAAGCTCGGCTCGGGCTCGACTCATTTAGTATTTATTAATTAATTTATATTAATTATAATTATTATTATACATATAATTTGGTTATTATTTTATAGTTATATAAAGGGTAATTATTATTATATAAATATATGTTTAATATATTAATAAAAAATATATAAACCAGTAAGCTCGTTTAGGCTCGCGAGCCGGCTCGAGCTCGATAAGCGAAGCTCGGGCTCGAGCTCGTTTATTAATTACCTTGTTTTTAGGCTCGAGCTCGAGCTCATTTAAGCTTGGCTCGTTCGAGCTTTTTTTCGAACCGATCTCGAGTAGGTCGCGAGTGGCTCGGCTCGTTTGCACCCCCAGTTACTATACTAAACAAAAATAGATATCGACTGAAACCTCGCAACGTAGCGCGAGTAATCTTGCTAGTTTTACATATTGTTAGTGCTAATAAAAAAAAAACCCGCTAAGATCACAACCTTCTTGGTCAATTGAAAATTTTAAATTATTTATCCTTTTACGTTATTATATCTTAAGCTGAATAATCTTAAATTAAAGCATTTATATAACTAAAAAGGTTTAATCTCATTAAATTAAAACATTTATATAACTAAGAAGGTTTAATCTCAGTTCGAACGACATACTTGAATAAAAAATGTTCTGAATTTTAGCATATAAAATCAACATTGTTATGAATGCATCCATTTTATGGCCCAACCCAATGTTTATGGGCTTTAGCCTTTTAGGGTTTCTAGTGTACTAGTTTATATATACAATGTATATGTAAGATGAATGACGATGAATGAATCAATTTTCTCCCTATATTTCTCTCTTGTTTCATCTCACGTTATCAGCACGACACGACGGCGCTCCGTGTAAAACCCTAATTTTCGTACAGAATACCATCTTTGTTTCTTTCTAGCCAAACGGAACCGTATTCTCTTCCATAGCTTAACACAATTAATCACCACTGTTAACATACATGACCCTCAATCCATCTGTTACCATTCAATATGCCGCATACCACGTTTTTGTTCTCTGCCACACCGCATCGAGTCAATGGCTTTAACTTTTGTGTCATCGGCGCTCAAGGAAACATCAAAAGCCACGGTGATTCAGACCACGACAAGCTCTAGTCAACGAAGCCCAATTCAATAACACAATTATTCTAAACAATACTGCATATATAAATACGAGATTACACAATGGAAATTCATGATAAACTTGTTCTGTTGGTTTATAAGTTTAGATCTGTAAGAATTTTTTGCAAGTGAAATTAAATATGATATTTATGGGCCATTAATTATTTGTGAAACAGTGTTTATTACTATTATATGGTGTTTATTACTATTATATGCATGATCATGGAAATTCATTATAATATTTATGTAAAAAAAAAAATCATATATATAGCTTATTTGTGACGCAAGGTTTACTATAAACAAATTATCTAATTTGTTTGCAAGATTATGTGTCAAACTATTGCATCATTTTAGAATTATACTTATATTAATTGTATAAATATTTTTATTCGTATTATAGTCAAAATCATATTTAAATTTAACCTTTTTGAGGATGATTATTCTTCATATTTGGAGGAATGTATTTTAATCTCATGATTTGGTACATCATGCATGCATTATATTCTTTCTAAATAAGATTTTGTAGTATACAATAGTTAACATATTATTATACCAGGAAAAAGTTTGTATAGTATTTAATATGTCCATGTATATTCACTTCTAATGTGCAATACTTGTATGTGACATATATTTTAATATGATTGTTCATGACAATTTAACTAGAAATACAATATGATAAGTGTATGTTTATAGTGTTCTCATTTTGATATATAAGAATAAGAAATTTGTTGCCCTATATGACATTACATGACATGTTATCATATAATTTTTAATCCGAGTGATGACAAATTATTGCTATATTTTTAGTAGTAAAAATCATATATTGATTTACTTATCTTTCTTTATACATGTTATATCGCTTTTAATCAAGATATATGATTTTATTGTGGCTTTCTATCATATATCAACACTAATTTGAAAACTAGCGCACATGATGTCGATAAAATAGAGCATGACCTATAATAATAGGCTTATCACTGTTGCAATTTTATGTGTCTTTTATATGCTTTGATTTATTTAGATGATATGTTAAATAAAAAAAAAATCTAAACCATGAAAGAGTATGAATATGCTTAGACATGTCATCCAAAATGTCATACTCACAACATCTCATTATTGATTTACAGAAGGCCATAAGATTTAAGGCTGATAAATCGTACATGATTAAATCATGTCATTACTTCTCAATTTATATTATGTAAAGAGAATATTATTTACATTAAAAATCGGATATAACAATTTTCCTTTGTCACATCTCAGGATATGCTCTTGAAGTAGCAATATCATAATAAGAGTATGCTATGTTTTATAGTGACTTTATATCCTTATTTCTGAAAACTAATGAAAAGCCATGAAACTTTGTTGGTTTTACTTCATTCCCTTAAGTGAATGTGATTATATAATGATTATTGAAAATGTCGTGATCATGGACATAATTGAGAAACTTGTAATGAGGTTAAATTATCAGAAAATGTAAGAGAGCCAAGTTAATAGTGAGACCGACTATTAATATTGTAATGATAGGCATAATGAGATCGACCACTAGAAGTGGCAATATAAGGGAGTGATAATATGCAAATAATGTGTGGAAATAATGATAGTGATATAACATGATAGTTTCAAATGATATCTCAATCAATAATATATGGCATGACCGTCTAGGTCACCCTGGTAGCATAATAATGAGACGAATAATCAAAAGTGCAACCGGGCACTCTCTTAAAAACTTAAAAGTTTTGCTACCACAAGACTTATCATGTGCAACATGCTCTCTGTGCAAACTTATAACTCGGCCCTCACAAACTAAATTGATACATGAAACCCCATCATTTTTGGAAAGAATCCACGACAATATTTGTGGGCCTATTCATCCTCCGTGTGGACCATTCCGCTATTTCTTGGTCTCAATAGACGCATCCTCAAGGTGGTCACATGTGAGCCTTTTAGCTACTCGAAATGTAGCATTTGCCCGACTTTTAGCTCAAATCATACAATTGAGAGCCAATTTTCCAGATAATCAAATTAAAAACGTCCGGATGGATAATGCGGGAGAGTTCACATCTCAAGCTTTTAATGACTATTTGTATGTCAATTGGGATCAATGTTGAACATTCAGTACCTCATGTTCACACACAAAACGGTTTAGCTGAATCTCTGATCAAATGATTACAAATAATCGCTAGACCACTCTTAATGAGATGTAAATTACCATCTTCTGCATGGGGTCATGCTATTTTGCATGTCGCACTGATTAGACTGAGACCAACTGCTGATCACGAATACTTCCCATTGCAACTGGTCTCCGGACGAGAACCAAGTTTGTCCCACCTTAGAATTTTTGGTTGTGTGGTATATGTACCAATACCGCCACCACAACGTACTACAATGGGACCCTAAAGAAGACTGGGTATCTATATTGGTTTCAACTCCCCGTCCATAATTAAACATTTAGAACCAACGACGGGAGATATGTTTACAGCACAATATGCTGACTTCATTTTGATGAAACAATGTTTCCAGTCTTAGGGGGAGATAAGGACAAAGAAAGACTGGTAACATAAGAAATAACATGGAATGCATCATCGCTATCAAATCTCGACCCCCGAAGTGGTCAATGTGAATATGAAGTCCAAAAGATCATACATTTGCAAAGAATAACAAATGAATTACCAGATGCATTCACAGACACGAATAGAGTGACAAAATCACATATACCAGCACTTAACTCACCTGCTCAAATTTAAGTAATCACAAAATGATTACCATATTAGAAACAAAAAGTGGGAAGTAAACTCGGTTCCAATATATAAATCCCACAAATACGAAAAGAGCAAGGCAACGCAGTTGGTGTAATCCCAGAAGAGGTTGCATACAAAACCTTAAAAGAGGTTGCTGATAAAATCTTAAAAGAGATTAACGAAATCATGGAAGATATTAACGAAGTCCCATAAGAGGATAATGGAGTTCCAGAAGAAACTCAGTTATCAAACAAGTATGAGATCTCAATGACTTATGTACAAAATAGTACAATATGGAACCGTAATGAAACACGTGTGAAATGATATATTTGTATATGCTATAGCAATAAATGTAATCGATGAAAAAGGTTACAAACATGAAACTGTGTAAGAGTGCACACACAGAAATAGCCAAAATGGCTCAACGACTTAATGGTTGAATTAAATTTGCTCGACAAACTAAACGTTTTCGAACCTACAGTTCGAACGCCCATAGACGTCAAACCAGTAGGTTATAAATGGGTGTCTTTATATAAAAAGAAACGTAAAGAATGAGTTTTTGCGATGTAAGGCATGCCTTGTAACATAAAGGTTTTTTCCCGAATCCCAGTAGTTGATTATGAGGAAACGCATACCCCTGTAGTGGATGTGATAACCTTAGATGTTTTAGCGGCCTCGCAATTTCCGAATGACTTCAGACAAAACTTATGGATTATAGATGTCGTCACCGCATACTTCTACTAGATAACTAAAAGGGACATCTATATAAAAATCCCTGAAGGATTAAGAATGCCCGAAGCATTAATAAAACATGCTCCCATATGTGTTTTATAAATCTCTAAGAAAACTAATCATATGATGTATATTGACTTAGTTAATACTCTGTAAAAACTGAGTATATGTTTGATAAAATAAGCTATATCTATTTATCAAGATTCACTCTTAATGTTCACTATAATCGCAGTTTATAGTGATGATGTAAACATCATCGAGAGGAACTATCAAACTAAAGAGGGAAAATTTTGAAAGACCTTTACACAGTGTAGTTATTCTCGACCCGTAGTTCGAGTATATATGTAATATTTTTACACATCCATTAGACTACATCCAAAAGATGTTATATGGATAAAATTCATTTGTTGAGTACGTTAATGATTGTCGAATTGCTTGACATATGGAAATGATTTTTATCGTCCCTAAGAAGAGGATGGATAAATAACTGGTCCGGAAGTATCATACTTAATTGCGATTGGAACATTGATGTATCTAGCAAACAAGACGAAACATGATATTGCGTTCTTGATAGATGTATTGGCAAGATTATAGTTCTAATCTAATATGTTACACTCTTTTTCCCTTTACTAAGTTTTTTTTTTTCTATCAGATTTTCTTAGTAAGGTTTTTGATGAAGCAACATAACTGATCTAGTAGCATCAGTTTATCTTATAAGTACTGAAGTACCTTAACATCATCCTGGAGCATGTTGTTAATTATGTATAATGCGCAGTGCACTCTTTTTCCCTTAGCTACGGTTTTATCCCACTGGGTTTTCCTAGCAAGGTTTTTAACGAGGCATAATTACAAAGCGTGTTAAATGATATGGGATTCAAGACATTATATTTTTCATGAGAAAATATGGAGTCCCAACTATCAGATTATGATAATGAAGGATATATATTAGACCCCCACAAAACTCAATCTCAATCTAAATATGTCACTAATGGAAGTCAATGGTTTCAACACATTCAAGACAGGTGAAGACTTGAGTTAATTAAAGGAAGCCGTACAATTTGAAGAAAATGCAAGATGAATCAGAAGAAGCCGAATTGTACTATTTAAAATGCAACCTGAATCAAAAGAAGCCTAAGCAAAGAAGACGACATCAAAGATCAAGTCAAGCGGTTATTACTTAAGATTGAATTCCACCGACTAAGAGTTATATATATAATTGAGGGGGAGTAATATACATGTTGTACTCTTTTTACTTAACTAAGTTTTGTCCCATTGGGTTTTCTTAGTAAGGTTTTAATGAGGCAGTATAACTGATCCTGAAGTGTTAGTTAATATCGGTCCTGAAGTACCGAACCAATATCTTCTAATAGTATAATATAGATAGTGTATAATATAAAATGTCTAAGGGGGAGTGTTATGAATGCATCCATTTTATGGCCCAACCCAATGTTTATGGGCTTTAGACTTTTAGGGTTTCTAGTGTACTAGTTTATATATACAATGTATATGTAAGATGAATGACGATGAATGAATCAATTTTCTCCCTATATTTCTCTCTTGTTTCATCTCAAACATATTATTTTGAGTTATATAAAGAAATATGATACAAATAATGGAGGTATACCACTAATTAAAAGTTAACTAAAACAACTCTTGCCATGGGTTAATCAGTCCAATACACTGATGTGGGTTGAAAAAATAGAGGCCCAAAATCAGATAAAGTCAATGGTCTACCAGGTTGACCCAACCAGTCCTAACAATCAATGATTCGGGTACCTTTTGTGCAACTAGATAAAATGTTCCCCTAAAATATAAAATTATATACATAAATAAAATTTAATACCAGATGATAATTCTGATAATAATAAACAAAATATAATTATTATAACAAAATGATTCTTTTTACATAGAGAAAAATGCTTGTATAGTCCCTGTGGTTTGCCCATTTTTCGCCTTTAGTCCCAAACTTTCTAAAATTACACTTATAGTCCCCAAGTTTTTGAATTTCGTTCCCGGATAGTCTCTGGCGTGGATGAGAGTTAGTTTTTGGTGTTAGATGTGTGTGAAATGACAAAAATATCCTTACTGTCAAATTAATAACTAAAAAGTTAAAAGAAATAGTTAATATTTTACAATTTATGTGGGACCCACCACCCACTTCATCTTCCCCACTCCATACCACCACCACCATCTCCGCCTTCAACCACCACCATCATCTACCCCCCACTTTACCGTAACCATCACCTCTGAAGATAGCCACTACAAAAAGCTGTGAATATCTCCAAAAACCAAATCATCTATTGCAAAAGATTTTAAAGAGTGGCCAAGAGAAAAAAAAAGATGCTTCTAAAAGATATACTTCGAAACCATATGCAATCACTCAAAATGGTTATCTATGTTCGTATACAAATGCACCTCCAACAGAAGTAACCTAAAGATAGTACTGGTTAGTTCTTCTTACAGGTATCGCAAAAAGACTCAAAAAGAACTAGACATCTCAATTTAAAATATTTACAGAAATCTAAACCTAACCTAATGAAAAAAACTATACATTTTTACAAAATAGCATCATTCATCCAAATTGTAAGGTGAGATGGTTACGGTGAGGTGGGGGGACGGTTGTGGCAGTGATGGTTACCGTGAAGTGGTGGGGGGGGGGGGGGGGGTAGATCGTGGTGGTGATTGAAGGTGGAGATGGTGGTGGTGGTGGTTGAAGGTGGAGATGGTGATGGTGGTGGAGTGGGGAACATGAAGTGGGTAGGGTGAGTGGTGGGTCCCACATAAATTGTAAAATATTAATTATATTTCTTTTAACTTTTTAGTTATTAATTTAAGAGTAAGGGCCCTTGAGCGAAACACCCCTGTAGCGTTTTGGGTGCGAAAATCGCCAGGACAACCACTCTGACGGAACACGATTTCCATGGCGTCAAACCAAGTGAGCAACGCGGTAGCACCATCCTTGCCTGAAAACTCCAGGGGTTTACAAGCCATGAATTGCTTGAAGTGGAATGGTGCTTTAGGTTGTTCGACCTTGGATTCGACAGAACCCTGCTCAACGGGGGTTGAATCCTACTCACGATGTCGGGAATAACTCGGGCCATTTGGTCGGCCATTTGTTCAGCGATTAAACCCACTAACTCTTGTTTGGAGATGGAGTCGGAGTTGTTAGAGTTCTTCTTTGAGCCTGATTTAGACTTCTTGGTTTTCTTGGAGGATCCAGAGTTTGGTGAAGACATCTAGAGATTCAAAAGGAACGAATAGGTGAGACTTGATAGTAATATTTGTTTAAGAAAAATCATTGTTCATGAAATGAATCACATAGCATAAAAGTGTCCAAATTATTTCTCATAGCATAAAATGTTCAAATTGTATCACATAGCATAATCATGGTTTCCACATAGCATAACATGAATTTCACATTGTCACACCCCAACCGATGGCGGAAACATCGGGGTGCGGCACTAAGCGTTCAGATTGCTCATGAGATTCCATAACACTAGAGACTTCAATATAGATTAAATTCATTTCATAATAATTGCTTAAAGTCTCAACCACAAAACACCAATTACAAATCATCATCAAAATAGTTTCAAAATTTCTGGTTTAGCTATGATGTGTTTCTAAGCAGCATCCTAGCAAGTTTCATGAATCCTAGCATCCCGTTAGCCTGCAACATGTATTAAAATAAAGTCAGTATAAAAACGTACTGGCGAGTATACAAGTTTGAGTATATAGCATAATAGATTAAAAGAACTCACATCCGTCATGTAAACGATAAAAATAGTTCAGTCATGCTAGTGTTCGCAGTCCAAGTGATAGCCCAAGTGTCCCGATGCTTTAGGTGTTTTCCCAAGACTCAAGGAAAACTGGAATCCTCCTAACAATACCCCCAAGAATAACGGGGAGGTGCATCTTCCTATAGCGCTACTATTGTTAAGGCGGAACTACACACAGGGATTAAACATTCACATAGCATAAAAAATCAAGAATCACAAGTTTCACATTCACATAGGATAGAGTTTAGATTCAAAAAGTATCAAGTTTCAAGTTTTATATAATACATGTTGCATCCCAAAAGTTTAAAACGAAAAGGGATCGAGTATACTCACAGTTAGGGGTGAGCAAGAAAACCGAAATAACCGAACCGTAACCGAAATAACCAAACCGAAAAAACCGAACCGAAACAAAAACCGACGGTTCGGTTTTCGGATTTTCAAAAACCGAAAATTTCAGTTCGGTTTCCGGATAAATTTTTTCAATAACCGAAAAAAACCGAACCGAACCGAACCGATAAGTTACAATCCATATATTTTTATGTTTAAGTGTTTGACCCAATGCTAGTAGAAAATGTTAATTTTATTCTTGAATGTTAAGTGTTTTTAATAAAAACATTAAAACTGAAATGATTCATTATTACCTATAAGATGTAACAAAATTTAATATAAAAATTAAATTTAATAAAAACTTTGAAGAAACATAAAAATAGATTAGAAGGTTTGGTTTATGTAAACAATATTAATTAAAGAGGTTAACTATAATAACTTAAATGTAAACATATAAAAAGATTGTTATAATATAAATTATACTTTTTTATTTTTTGAATCTTATATAATTTTGTTCCAAAAACCGAAATAACCGAAAAACCGAACCGAACAGACGTAAAAACCGAAAAACCGAAACCGAAAAAAACCGAAATCGAACGGTTTTTAAAACCTGAAAACCGACATTTTGGTTTCGGTTTTGATTTTACCCAAAAACCGAACCGAACCGTGCACACCCCTACTCACAGTGATTGCTTAACAGTAACACTGCTATTGGATCAAAGGGAGCTCTTAGTATTAGCCTGATTAGCGTACAATAGATAAGTGTCGGACATAATACAAGAATCGTGCAAGTGTCGGATCAGTCACCTGATCGGATGGCCATCCGGTCGGATGGTCATCCGGTCGGTAGACATAAGTGAGTAGGACGAACAGCCATCCGATCGGATGGTCATCCGTACGGATGGCCATTCGATCGAATGGTCATTGAGTTTCCGAAGTTCAACTTTTACACCAAGTGTTCAAACCAGGTCCTTCGATCGGATGGTCATCCGATCGGATGGCCATTCGGTCGAATGACCCTTCGCGTGCAAGTTTCAAAGTTTAAAGTTTCTTGTTTCGAAAGTAGTTCAAGTGTTTGAAGGTTATAAGTCACATTGCCACTTCGATCGGATGGCCGTTCGATCGGACGGCAGTCCGATCGGATTGCCATTCGATTGAGGTGCCCTTGTTCCTTTTTCAACCTTGTAAAGTTTCTAAGTTTCTAGCTTAATGGTGACGGCATAGCACGTATTGAGACAACTGCAAACACGTCACAGCTCAGCCTGCCTGATCAGATGGGAATCACCCCGTCCGTTTAGGTGTCTGTTCTTGACGGTGTTCATGTCGGAATCCGTACTCCGGTCATTTTCTCCAGCGATAATTCATTCCCAAGTCGACTCCAAACTAATCATCAAGTCTACAACCCGTTTGGGTCAGGATTCCACCGTTCTTAGAAAGAAAGTTTAAGAAAGAAGGAGGAAAACATGAGTTTTAACTGAAAAGTCTAGATTTAGTAAAGATTCGGTGTAAAACACATGAAATTCCTTAGATCTGAGCTAGATCTTGACGGAAATGACATCACACAACTGTTTGGTACAAACCGCCATGATGACGTCATCCTCAAGAGTTCAAATCTTAGAGATTTCATGGTGAAAAGTGTGATTTCAAAGAAGAATCATGTAGAGGATTGTGTATAGATCAAAGACGTACAAGAATCTAGTGTAAAACATACCGAAATCGCCGAGAAATGGAAGAAAAGTGGGAGAGCATGCTTCTAGTCGAAGGAGACTGTCACATCAATGAAGAATGATTGTGACAGGTCCTATTTATAGTGCAAGAGTGGGGAATGAGGCGGTGTGGCAGTGGATCAGATGGCAGTTCGATCGAGTGGCCCTCCGATCGGATTTCCATTCGGTCAATCCCATCCTTTCCACTTTTCGTCTTTGGTTCATCTCGCGAGTTAGATTAAGCGTTGCGTTGCGTATTATTGTGTAATAGTATCACATAACTAGATTATATCATCAACACAAAGTTTCCAAGTTTCATAGTTTCCGCCAGTGACAAGTCTCCAGTCCCTCATTCAACCAAGTCTCAAGTTTCACGAGCCTCAAGAGTCAAGCACCAAGTATCAAGTATCAAGAATCAAGTCTCAAGTATCAAGAATCAAGTCTCAAGAATCAAGTATCAAGAGTCTAGAATCAAGTATCATAGTATCAATCATCTAGAGTTAAGTATCAAGAATCTAGTATTAAGAATCAAGTTTCAAGAATCTAGCTTCATAGAATTAAGTATCAAGATTCAAGTTTCATAGCATAAAGATTCACAAGTGTCAAAAGTGTCAAGAATCACATAGTATAAGGACTAAAACTGACAATGGCTAAAAGTTTAGGGTTGTAGGCGTTACAGTCTCCCCTCCTTTAGGAGATTTCGTCCCCGAAATCTAAGAGGAAGACTGCTCGATGAGCTGCGGATATTTGGTCTTCATTTCACTCTTGAGTTCCCAAGTGAATTCAGCGCCACGCTTGCCTTCCCATTGTACTTTAACTATGGGAATCTTGCTGCGCCTCAATCGCTTGACACCTTGGTCCATGATTTCAACTGGTTTCTCCACAAAATGTAAGGTTTCGTTCACTTGCAAGTCTTCGACGGGAACCTGAAGTTCCTCATTGGCCAAACACTTTCTGAGATTAGATACGTGGAATACCGGATGTACACTATTAAGTTATTGTGGCAGGTCGAGTCGGTACGCCACCTTACCAATCCTTTCGAGTATCGTGAAAGGACCCACATAGCGAGGGGCGAGCTTTCCCTTCTTACCAAAACGGACCACTCCCTTCCAGGGAGATACCTTGAGCAGTACCCAATCTCCAACACCAAATTCCAGAGGCTTACGCCTTTTATCAGCATAGCTCTTTTGTCTGCTCCGAGCCTTGACCAAGTTATTGCGGATCTGAAGAATCTTATCCGTCATCTCTTGGATGATCTCAGGGCCAGTAAGTTGCTTGTCACCAATCTCATGCCAACTGAGAGGAGATCGGCACTTGCGACCATACAATGCTTCGAAAAGAGCCATCTGAATACTGGAATGATAGCTGTTGTTGTACGAGAACTCAATCAATGGTAAATGTACATCCCAATTACCACCAAAGTTGATGACACAAGAGCGGAGCATATCCTCTAGGGTTTGTATAGTACGCTCAGTCTGTCCATCCGTTTGAGGATGAAAGGTTGTGCTAAGATTCAAAATAGAACCCATAGCGGACTGGAAAGTTTGCCAAAGATGTGAAGTGAATCGACCATCATGGTGAGAGATTATGTCTATGGGTATGCCATGATGGCATATAATCTCATCGATATAGATTCGAGCAAGTTTTTCTATTTTGTAGTCTTCGCGGATGGGAAGAAAGTGGCTGATTTAGTCAAATGGTCAACGATTACCCAAATACTATCGTGACCAGTGGGTGTACGTGGTAGTTTGGTTATAAAGTCCATAGCGATACTATCCCATTTCCAAACAGGGATCTCAGGTTGTTAAAGAAGACCTGAAGGACGTTGATGTTCAGCTTTCACCTTTAAACACGTGAGGCACTTCGAGACATAGGTAGCGATATACTTTTTCATGCCAGGCCACCAATAGGTCGTACGCAAGTCATGGTACATCTTATCGGCACCAGGATGAATAGAGTATCGAGACTTGTGAGTCTCATTCATAACGAGTTCACGAAGGTTATCGCGATCCGGTACCCAGATGCGATTGAGGTAGTATTGAAGTCCATCCGACTTCGTTTCAAGTTGATCGATTTTAGCGACTTGGATTTCCACTTCTAGACTTCCTTCATTTGCTGACGAATATTGGGCTTCCCGAATACAAGTATGAAGATTACTGGAGATATGATAACAACGGATAGTATCAACATGAGCCTTACGACTAAGAGCATCGGCCACTACATTCGCCTTGCCCGGATGATAGCGGATTTCGCAGTCGTAGTCGTTAAGCAATTCCACCCAATGTCTCTGTCGCATGTTCAGTTCTTTCTGGTTAAAGATATGTTGAAGGCTCTTATGGTCAGTGAAAACCACACACTTAGTCCCATACAGATAGTGTCGCCAAATCTTTAACGCAAATACGACTGCACCAAGCTCCATATCATGAGTAGTATAGTTTTTCTCATGTATCTTGAGTTGTCGGGAGGCATAAGCAATAACCTTGTCCCGCTGCATTAGCACACAGCCCAAGCCACGGTTCGAGACATCGCAATATACCACGAAGTCGTCATTCCCATTAGGGAGAGCAAGAACAGGAGCGTTACATAAAAGGGTCTTAAGAGTCTGAAAAGATTCCTCTTGCTCGGGTCCCCAAGCAAAAGGTCTCTCTTTTTGGGTCAACAAAGTAAGAGGAACGACGATCTTAGAGAAGTTCGAGATGAATCGACGGTAATAACCCGCCAATCCTAGAAAAGAACGAATCTCAGATGCAGATTTAGGCGTACTCCAATTCTTCACAGCTTCGATTTTAGAAGGGTTAACATGAATACCTTGTTTGCTGACAACGTGACCAAGAAATTGTACTTCATCAATCCAGAACTCACACTTGGGGAATTTAGCTTATAAGCGTTCACCACGTAGTAATTCAAGCATTAAGCGTAAATGACGAGTATGATCAGCTCTAGTTTTAGAATATATGAGAATATCATCAATAAAGACTATCACAAAACGGTCCAGATACGGTTTACAAACACGATTCATAAGATCCATGAACATGGCAGGTGCGTTGGTCAGGCCAAAAGGCATGACCACGAACTCGTAGTGCCCATAACGAGTAATAAATGTGGTTTTGGGTACATCATCTTCAAGAACACAGAGCTGATGATAGCCAGATCGAAGATCAATTTTCGAGAAACAGGATGCGCCTTGTAGTTGGTCGAATAAATCATCGATATGAGGGAGAGGATAACGATTCTTAACGGTAAGCTTATTAAGTTCACGGTAGTCGATACACATACGAAATGAACCATCTTTCTTCTTCACGAATAGCACAGGAGCACCCCACGGAGAGGTATTTGGACAAATGAATCCCTTGTCGAGTAATTCTTGAAATTGATTAGATAGCTCTTGCATCTCGGAAGGTGCAAGTCGATAAGGAGCCTTGGCAACAGGAGTCACGCCAGGTATGAGATCGATACAAAAATCAACAGATCTAAGAGGAGGAAGACCAGGTAGATCTTCAGGAAAGACGTCAGGGAAATCACACACTACTGGAACGTCGCTTATGTTCTTTCCATTGCCCTTTTGTTCCACCACGTGGGCCAAGAAGGCAAAGTTCTGTTTACGTAAGCATCTGTTTGCTTGGGTGCATGACATCAACTTCAGTCCTCTAGAAGGTCGGTCTCCATAGACGTGTAAGATATCACCGGACGGAAGAGGTAGACGAACAAACTTCTCGTGACAAGCAATCTCGGCATGATTCTTACGCAACCAATCCATGCCGATTATGACATCAAAACTACCCAATTGCATGGGTATGAGATCAATAGTAAAAACGTGGTCGTTAAGAGTCAAGGAACAACCACTGAGAATAGAATCGACTAGAATAGACTTGCTATTGGCAACCTCAACTGAGAATGACTTAGGTAGTTTCGAGCGTGCACAATTTAACAAAGACTCAAATTCTATGGACACAAAGCTTCTGTCGGCACCAGTATCAAATAGTATCGAAGCGTAAAGATTATTAATGAGGAACGTACCATTAACGACGTCGTTGTCGTTACGAGCCTGATTAGCATTGAGGTTGAACGCTCATCCACGAGCGGCTGGCTGTTGCTCCTGGTTTAGCTGCGGACACTGGTTACGGAGATGAGTAGTGTCTCCGCACTTGTAACATGCACGAACTGCATTGACTGGTCTAGGATTCTGCGGAGGAGCTGGGAGAGCTGGTAGAGCTACCTGAACCGGGGCTTGTTGGGCTGGTTGGGCCGGGTTAACTTGACGGCAATAAGGAGTCATGTGACCATAACGATAGCGGTTGGCACACAAACGGCAAGCAGAGGCGACATGATGGTGAAAGTTGCAAGTTGTACACTTAGGGTAAGGTCCAGTGTACTGCTTTTTGATTTCAGGAGCATAAGGGTTTGGAACAGCAGTAGCAGGAGCAGGCTTAGCAGCAGGGTTTGCTGCAGGAACAATCGCATTGCATCCTGAACCCTATGACTTTCTCCTCTTGTTCATGCTGCCACTAGGCTGCTGTGCAACTTGATTCGCTGTTTTCAAAGAGGCGGAGCTTCCAAACTGTTTATCACGTACGCGATTGTTGTTCAAACTTGCTGCCAGACGATAAACTTCTTCAATTGTCTCGAGCCGAGCTGCTTCAATCGAATCTCTCATAGCAGGAGATAACCCATTGATGTACTTGGTTATCATGCATTTAGGGGTAGAAACCAAGTGAGGCACGATTAAGCTGGGTTGCTTAAAACGGGTAGTATAAGCCCGATTGTCATCGCCAATCTGCTTCAAGTGCCAGAACTCTTCTTCGAGCTTCAGTTGTTCATGAGGAGGGCAGAATTCAAGCATCATTAATTCTCACACCTCAGCCCACGGAAGAGCATAGGATTCTTCATTAGAACGGATGTTTCTCTCATTCGACCACCACTCTAGAGCTCTGCCTTGAAACATTCCCGTTGCACTCCTAGTCTTTAAATGCTCTGGGCACTCGCTGTTAATGAAGGTAACCTCGATGCTGTCAAACCATTCCAACATAGCAGACACCCCAACACTAGCCGTGAAAGGCTTAGGGTTGCAAGAGACAAAGTGTTTGTAGTTGAACTTTGTAGGCTTCTCTTTCTCTGTCTTAGAGTCAACAGAAGAGGGTGGAGTGTTCGATCCTTGGATCTCAGAGACAATCTTTGGCACGACTCGAGCGATCTCGTCGGCCATGAAGGACATCATCTTTTTCTGAGACTTCTCCCTGGATCTCTTGAGAGTGTCGGATAGCTTACGAGAAGACATCTAAAGATCCAATAAGAGGATCGTATAAGTCTAGATCACAAAGTCTCACGGTATATAGATTCACACACGATAGATTAAGACTCAAGATTCAATAATTTTCACGTAGTTTAAAGATTCAAGTTTCCAACAAGTTTCACTTAGATTCTAATAGATTCCAATAGATTCACACCGCAAACCCACGACCTTCGCATGGCATGTTGTACGAGACTTGGCAACATGTCAGATGTAACACCCCAAAATAATTAATAGTTAAAATACCAAATATTAAAAGGAAAGAAGTTAGTTTAATTGACACAAGTCTAATAAAGAAAACTAGAGGGACTGATTTTGTAAGAATGGAAAACTTAATTTTAATAAAATCAATTAAATTAAAACTACACACACACATACGTGCATGTGGGTGTGTGCGACCAGAAGGGGGAAACAAGAGTCAAGCCCTAGCTCATGTTCTTGTCCACCAAATCCATCAAAATCAGCCATAAATCAAGACGGGTTTAATGCATGTTTAGTGAATTGGAGTCTATAACATCATCTCTTCATAAGGTATGTTTATGTATTGAGTTCTTGATGAAATCTATGATGCTCGATTAGGGTAAAATTATGTTGAAATTATGATAAGGATAGTGAAATCTACATGATTCTAAACAAGTTTGATAAACATAAGTAGAACAAATGCCATGATTAGGTATTTAGTTGAATGCACAAGTATGAACAAATGGGTTTTGATGTGTAAGATCGGAACTCATGAAATCTGAAGGTTAATAATGATGTTGAACAAGTTATAATCATAAATTTGATATAAAAAGGGGATAGTAAACATTTATACTTGTTAAATAGGGGTTTTGATGGTTAGAAAACTTCAATAACAAGAATGATATGGCTAATTGTAAAGTATGTGCATAAGGTGCTTGACAAAACGCCTAAAAGATGTTGATAGACACTAATTGT
This sequence comes from Helianthus tuberosus, assembly GCA_030545235.1. Taxonomy (NCBI): domain Eukaryota; kingdom Viridiplantae; phylum Streptophyta; class Magnoliopsida; order Asterales; family Asteraceae; genus Helianthus; species Helianthus tuberosus. The sequence continues at coordinate 147,434,836 of CM060429.1, forward strand.
GGTGTTTGGCTAAGTTAACAAGCTTTAGTTATGAGCCGAAAGGTTCTAATGATAATTGGCTTGTGTATTATAGGCAACACGAGTGAGGCGTCGGGAAGTCAAGCCGATGCGGACACTCGCTTGAAAGGAAAGCTTTAAGGTACGTGGCTAAACGCTTCGTTAATATGGTTATTTAGTCTTTTGTTGTTGCTAATAGTTGATATATTAGAATATGAAATTTTAGTGGTTTAGTTTGCTTGAACGACGAACTTCATAAGGGCAAACTAAACGGGTCATTAAGAGAAGGTACAAACAGGGTAATGGGAGTACCTTATTCGTAGACTCTAAGCCCGGGGAACGGGTAGTGAATTATTAAACACGCAAACCGGTAATGGGAGCATGAGTGTTGAAAATAAGGAACCCGTGAATGGGTCTTCTTATTATGAAGTAATAACCCGTCCGTGTGGTTTCGGGTAGAATGAACTAATGGGTAAAGTTGGTTAAAACATTGAATAAACATATATATGCATGATTATGTATCTAATAATGTATATTAGTTACAAATTCATGCTACAAAGATGCTAATAGTTTGAAGTCTAGAAAATATAAGCTTTACTAGTGATTTTAGGATGTTCCGTATTGTGTTTTGTTGTCTTAAAAGTGCGAAATGGGAACAAACGGGTCAAAACAGCAAGACAACAAAGATATTGTTGCAGATGAGTCTCTGGCGGGCCGGGATAGCTTGGTCTGGTTTTACGCGGGGCGTGAGAGAGCTACCGTAAGCTACGGTAGCTACCGTAGCTTACGGTACTGACTGAAGTTGTTACGCTGGTTCCCTACTGCCTTACGGCAGCCTCGCATTGCCCAGAGGCTACCGTAGCTTACGGTGGGTAACGTAAGCTACGGTGGTGCCCAGTCATTTTTTTATTGAGTTTTGCATATTTTAGTTAATCGAATCCGTTTTTTAGCGTAGTTTCGATTATGCTAATTTCTAAGAACCTTAATACTAATGTTTGTTAAAATTTCCAGCTTTTAGGTAATGCAAGTACGTGGATGATGGTCAAGTCAATGCTTCCGAACCGAACACATTCAAGATCTCGTTCCGCAACTTTTGTCATTATTAGTTATTAGTAAAACTTACATAAATGAAGGAATACTTATGTATCCTAATGTTGTTTTTAAACGTTTGATAAACTCGTAGGTACTAAGCTATTGATAATGTAAATGTTTTGGCTTAACGTTTATAAAGCTTAGTTCTATTTTAATGATAAAAACTTATATCATAAGAATAAGTGTTACAAGTTGGTAATCAGAGCTAAGGTTAAAGATAAATGTGTTCGGTTCAAGGCTTGATCAACATCCGGTAAGAATTTATTTGAAGTAAATTCTAAACTGAAAGAGTAGAAGGAATAGTTATTTAATGTGTATGGGAGGAGTATAGTAATATACTCGAACCCGGGAAGTACACTTAGCATAAACGGTTAAGGCAAGTTGTATACTTGGCCAAATAGTGAGTATGAATTCTCATGTAAAGGTATGAGAATGATTGAACGAATTATTTATCAAATTATTTTAACATTGTAAGAAGATGTCGGGAGGTACTAGTGACTATATCCTATCCCTCACTACCGACGAGTTGAAAGAAAAGATTTCCGAGGAAGTCTGAAGGGCAATTGAAGCTAGCCTACCAAGATTCATGGAAAGGCTACAAAATACATTACTTTCGACTATGGAGGAAAAGATGGGTGAATTAAGAGAAGACCTTACCAATGATAGAGGTAAGGCCAAAGAAAAGAAAGGTTGTTCTTATAACAAGTTCATGGCATGTAAACCCCCGATCTTCAACGGAGAGGTGGATCTAATTGCTTGTCAAAGGTGGATAAGCGATATCGAGGGTGTTTTTGAACGAACGCATTGTGATATAAGCGACTTCGTGGCTTATGGAACTGGCCAACTTAGAGGCCAAGCTAAGGATTGGTGGGACAACCTTAGAAATGAAAGGGGTGTTGAAGCAACGAGGGCGATGACTTGGGAAGATTTTAAAACACCATTTCTTAAACATCATAGCCCCAAGGCGGTAATCAATAAGATAAAAGAAGAATTCATGCAATTGAGGCAAAAAGGTGAAACCGTCGATAAAATCACGGGGACGTTTATGGATAAACTCAAGTTTTGTAATGAGTTGGTCAAGACCGAAGAACAGAAAATTTACTACTATCACAATATGCTTAGGGCCGAATATAGGGAGTTCATGACTCCCTTACATTATGAAAGCCTCACCGACATAATCAGTGCGGCGCGAGAACGCGAGATTGAATTGAAAAGGCAAGTTGAAAGAGGTGAGAGAAGGGCCTTGGATGAAAACCCGAGTCCCACAAAGAAGGCGAAGGTAGTTGAATCTTCAAAGAAGGGAAATGCGAAAGGAGGTTCCCCAAGTTGTAAGATATGTGGACGCGCTCATAAAGGCGAATGTTATTTTAAGAACACACCTTGTGTTGCATGTGGCAAAACAGGGCATGGGATTTCAAACTGCCCAGACAAAGTGACGGTGTGCTATAAGTGTTATCAGCCAGGTCATAAAAAGTCAGAATGTCCAGAACTGACGGGAAAGAAAGAGGGTGCTGACTCCAAGAATGAAACCCCGAAGTCTAAGGCAAGGTCGTTCCAAATCACTGCCGATGAAGCAAAAATGGAACCCGACGTGGTTACAGGTACATTTACTGTAAATTCTGTCCTTGCACGTGTTTTATTTGATACGGGTGCGAATAAGTCTTTTGTTTCACATAGATTCATTCAAAACCCTTTGTTCACATTAACAAAATTACCTATGCCAATGGAAGTAGAAGTAGGTAATAACAAAAGTTTCATTGTTTGTGATGTATGTCGGGAATGCAAACTGAATATCGATGGAGAGGAATACTCCATTGATTTAATGCCCATGTCCATGGGTGAATTTCAAGTGGTGATCAGAATGGACTGGTTGTCTCGCTACCACGCTAAGGTGATATGCTTACGTAAGGAGATACACTTAATGTCTCCGAGCGGAAAGCGTGTCATAATCTATGGGGAGAAGGCTTGTAATCCCATGGTATGTTCGATGATAGAAGCCCGCAAGTTTATACTACACGGATGTAAGGCATATTTGACTTACGTACGTGATGTGGAAAAAGAAATGCCAAGGATTGAAGACGTACCAGTGGTGCGTGAATTCGAGGATGTTTTCCCCGAGGATCTACCGGGAATGCCACCAGAGTGTGAAATAGAGTTCGGGATTGAACTAATTCCGGGTGCTAAACCAGTTGCTAAAGCACCATATAGACTGGCACCGTCGGAATTGCAAGAATTAATGTCCCAATTACAAGATTTACTCGATAAGGGATTCATCCGGCCTAGTGTATCTCCTTGGAGAGCGCCGGTGCTATTTGTAAAAAAGAAAGACGGGAGTATGCGGATGTGTATTGATTACCGGGAGTTGAATAAACTCACAGTAAAGAATCGATACCCGCTCCCGAGGATCAACGACCTGTTCGATCAATTACAAGGCGCTAGCTGGTTTTCAAAAATCGATTTGAGTTCGGGTTACCATCAGTTGAGGGTAAAGGAGGATGATGTACCAAAGACGGCGTTCCGTACGCGATACGGACATTACGAATTCCTCGTGATGTCCTTCGGATTGACGAATGCACCCGCGGCTTTCATGGACCTCATGAACCGGGTTTGCAAGCCGATGCTTGATAGGTCGGTGATTATCTTTATCGACGACATCCTCGTTTATTCAAGAAACGAGGCGGATCATGCTAGCCATTTACGGGAAGTGTTAAAGATACTAAGGCAGGAAAGATTATATGCTAAATTCTCAAAATGCGCCTTTTGGTTACGAGAGGTGCAATTCCTAGGGCACGTCATAAGTGCCGAAGGAATATTAGTGGATCCATCAAAGGTGGAAGCAGTGTCAAAATGGAACCCTCCAAAGAATCCATCCGAAATTAGAAGTTTCTTGGGGTTGGCAGGTTACTATTGGAGATTCATTCAGGATTTCTCCAAGATTGCATCGCCTTTGACCAAGTTAACCTGCAAGAACGAGAAGTTCGTCTGGGAAGATGATCAGGAAAAGGCATTTCGGACATTAAAGGAAAAGTTAACCTGTGCACTGGTGTTGACTTTACCAGATGGTACGGATGATATGGTAGTGTATTCAGATGCATCACACCTAGGCCTTGGGTGCGTGCTAATGCAAAGGGGAAGGGTAATCGCGTATGCCTCAAGACAACTTAAGCCGCATGAAACAAAATACCCGACTCATGATCTTGAGCTGGCAGCCGTAGTCTTCGCCTTAAAGATCTGGAGACATTACTTGTATGGTGTGAAATGTACTATTTTCACTGACCATAAAAGTTTAAAGTACTTCTTTGATCAGAAGGAGTTAAATATGAGGCAGAGGCGCTTGTTAGAAGTAGTGAAAGACTATGACTGCGAAATCCACTATCACCCCGGAAAGGCTAACGTAGTGGCGGATACCCTTAGCCGAAAGGATGAATACACTCCTATTCGAGTACGGTCTATGCAATTGATAGTAACTTCAGGCTTGCTTGAACGAATTCGAGAAGCCCAGATCGAAGCAATAAGGGAAGAGAATTGGAAGAAAGAGCATATAAAAGGGTTGATAAAAGATCTTGTGGAAGGAAGTAATGGGATGAAATACTGGTATGGTAGGATTTGGGTCCCAAACACATGTGGTGTTAAGGATCTTCTACTTGACGAGGCTCACAAGTCTCGCTATTCGATCCATCCTGGAGCGACCAAGATGTATAGAGATTTGAAGCAAAACTATTGGTGGCCAGGGATGAAAAGAGACGTTGTCAAATACGTAGAGAAGTGCATCACATGTTTACAGGTCAAGGCGGAGCATCAAAAGCCTTATGGCAAACTCCAACCATTAGACATTCCAGTTTGGAAATGGGAGCAAATTACTATGGACCTGTTGACAAAGCTGCCAAGGACGGCTAGGGGATTTGATGCCATTTGGGTAGTTGTAGATAGACTAACCAAAAACGCACATTTCATCCTTATTCGAGAAACCTACACTTCTGAGAAGATGTCGGAGGTATACGTGAACGAGATTATAGCACGCCACGGGGTGCCGGTAACTATCGTGTCCGATAGAGATACTCGGTTTACCTCAAATTTCTGGCGTGACTTTCAAAATCAAATGGGTACCAAGTTGTTGATTAGTACCGGATACCACCCACAAACCGACGGGCAAAGCGAGCGAATGATACAGACATTAGAAGATATGCTTCGGGCTTGCATAAAAGATTTTGGCGGCAGCTGGGATGCGTATCTACCGTTAGTCGAATTTTCATATAACACTACCTACCATTCAAGTATTGGTAGGGCCCCGTATGAAATGCTTTACGGAAGAAAATGTCGGACACCGATATGCTGGGAAGAAGTAGGCCCTCGGGAGCTTGCTCATAAAGATGTAATTCGGGTTACGAACGAGAAAATCGACATGATCCGAGCCCAACTGAAGGCAGCTCAAGATCGATAAAAATCATATGCGGATAAGAGACGAAGGCCAATCGAATTTCAAATTGGCGATAGGGTGATGCTTAAGGTATCTCCGTGGAAGGGAATTATCGGATTCAGAAAACGAGGAAGGTTGAGTCCGCGATTTATAGGGCCTTTTAAAATTTTGGAGCGAGTGGGTAAGGTGGCTTACCGACTAGAATTACCGGAGGAACTAAGTGGGATACACAACACGTTCCATGTCTCGCATCTGCGGAAGTGTTTAGCGGATGATACGGCCTATGTTCCCCTCGATGATATAGAGATTGATAATAAACTCAACTACATAGCGAGGCCTATCGCAATCCTAGACCGTAAAGTTAAGGGTATAAGGAACAAAGAAATCGACCAAGTGAAGGTCAAATGGGAACACCGGAAAGGATCAGACACCACTTGGGAGTCTGAAGAGGAAATGAGACGACTCTACCCTTCACTTTTCGGTACGTGTATGTATTATAATTTTATACATAAAATGGTTTCGGGGACGAAACCCTCTTTAAGGAGGGTGGACTTGTAACACCCCAAAATAATTAATAGTTAAAATACCAAATATTTAAAGGAAAGAAGTTAGTTTAATTGACACAAGTCTAATAAAGAAAACTAGAGGGACTGATTTTGTAAGAATGGAAAACTTAATTTTAATAAAATTAATTAAATTAAAACCACACACCCACATACGTGCGTGTGGGTGTGTGCGACTAGAAGGGGGAAACAAGAGTCAAGCCCTAGCTCATGTTCTTGTCCACCAAATCCATCAAAATCAGCCATAAATCAAGACGGATTTAATGCATGTTTAGTGAATTGGAGTCTATAACATCATCTCTTCATAAGGTATGTTGAGAATTTGATGTATGTTTATGTATTGAGTTCTTGATGAAATCTATGATGCTCGATTAGGGTAAAATTATGTTGAAATTATGATAAGGATAGTGAAATCTACATGATTCTAAACAAGTTTGATAAACATAAGTAGAACAAATGCCATGATTAGGTATTTAGTTGAATGCACAAGTATGAACAAATGGGTTTTGATGTGTAAGATCGGAACTCATGAAATCTGAAGGTTAATAATGATGTTGAACAAGTTATAATCAGAAATTTGATATAAAAAGGGGATAGTAAACATTTCTACTTGTTAAATAGGGGTTTTGATGGTTAGAAAACTTCAATAACAAGAATGATATGGCTAATTATAAAGTATGCACATAAGGTGCTTGACAAAACGCCTAAAAGATGTTGATAGACACTAATTGTGGTGTTTGGCTAAGTTAACAAGCTTTAGTAATGAGCCGAAAGGTTCTAATGATAATTGGCTTGTGTATTATAGGCAACACGAGTGAGGTGTCAGGAAGTCAAGCCGGTGCGGACACTCGCTTGAAAGGAAAGCTTTAAGGTACGTGGCTAAACGCTTCGTTAATATGGTTATTTAGTCTTTTGTTGTTGCTAATAGTTGATATATTAGAATATGAAATTTTAGTGGTTTAGTTTGCTTGAAAGATGAACTTCATAAGGGCAAACTAAACGGGTCATTAAGAGAAGGTACAAACCGGGTAACGAGAGTACCTTATTCGTAGACTCTAAGCCCGGGGAACAGGTAGTGAATTATTAAACACGCAAACCGGTAATGGGAGCGTGAGTGTTGAAAATAAGGAACCCGTGAATGGGTCTTCTTATTATGAAGTAATAACCCGTCCATGTGGTTTCGGGTAGAATGAACTAATGGGTAAAGTTGGTTAAAACGTTGAATAAACACATATATGCATGATTATGTATCTAATAATGTATATTCGTTACAAATTCATGCTACAAAGATGCTAATAGTTTGAAGTCAAGAAATTATAAGCTTCACTAGTGATTTTAGGATGTTCCGTATTGTGTTTTGTTGTCTTAAAAGTGCGAAATGGGAACAAACGGGTCAAAACAGCAAGACAGCAAAGATATTGCTGCAGATGAGTCTCTGGCGGGCCACGATAGCTTGGTCTGGTTTTACGCGGGGCGCGAGAGAGCTACCATAAGCTACGGTAGCCATCGTAGCTTACAGTACGGACTGAAGTTGTTACGCTGGTTCCCTACTGCCTTACGGCAGCCTCACATTGCCCAGAGGCTACCGTAGCTTACGGTGGGTACCGTAAGCTATGGTAGTACCCAATCATTTTTTGTTGAGTTTTGCATATTTTAGTTAATCGAATCCGTTTTTTAGCGTAGTTTCGATTATGCTAATTTCTAAGAACCTTAATACTAATGTTTGTTAAAATTTTTGGCTTTTTGGTAATGCAAGAACGTGGATGATGGTCAAGTTAATGCTTCCGAACCGAACACATTCAAGATCTCGTTCCGCAACTTTTGTCATTATTAGTTATTAGTAAAACTTATATAAATGAAGGAATACTTATGTATCCTAATGTTGTTTTTAAACGTTTGTTAAACTCGTAGGTACTAAGCTACTGATAATGTAAATGTTTTGGCTTAACGTTTATAAAGCTTAGTTCTATTTTAATGATAAAAACTTATATTATAAGAATGAGTGTTACATCAGAAGCGCTTATATATAGGAAGTACCGGCGGCGTATCCACCACGCTTCGGGCACATTGCTTCTGTCTCGTATTCGGTGTCATGTTACGTGTCGCAGTTGCCAAACATAACATCACACTCATCTTCATCATCATACACACATAGATTAACCCAATAGATTCACATAGATTAGTGTTCAACCATCTCACCAAAATCCACAAACAACGAATCCCACACGACACATGCTTCGAAAGTTCGGCAACATGATGGAAGCACTTATATATAGGAAGTACCAACGGCGTATCCACCATGCTTCAATCATGCCATGTCCGTCTCGTCATCGATGTCGTGATTCGCTAACCATAACATTAAACTCCATTATTTTCACAAGACTTACACATAGATTAGCCAAATAGATTCAACAACTTCAACCCGAGTCATCAAAACTACGAACTTCACCTAACGCGTGGTACGAAGGTTTGGTAACATGCCAGAAACACTTATATATAGGAAGTACCACCGGCGTATCCACCATGCTTCGGACATGCCACGTCCGCCTCGTCTTTGACGCTAGGCTACGTTTCGAATTTTGTTACTCAAAACAACACATACATAGATTGCACATAGTTTACGCTAGATTACACATAGGTTACACATAGATTACACGAGTAGTTTCTCATAGTTTTTGAGTTCAACAATCTCATCCCCAGTCTGCAAACGCTAAGTTTCGCATGGCACGTGGTACGAAAGTTGGTAACATGTCGGAAACACTTATATATAGGAAGTACCAGCGGCATATCCACCATGTTTCAGACACGTCACTTCTCCCTCGTATTTCTATGCCATGTTACGTTTAGTGTTGCACAACCACAATATCACATAGATTCATCAGATAGTTCACATAGTATCATAGTTGATCAAGATTCCCACATAGAGTAACATCATGAATAAAGCTTCATAAATTTAGTTTGATCCCGAGAGATTATGATTAGAGTTTTAGATTGCGGATCTTGTGTAAAAAGTCTCAAATAAACGAGGAATCAAAATAAACGAAGAATCAAGTTTAAATCCATTCATAAAATCGAGATAACATAAAAGATAGGCTCATAAAATATAGATTGTTCCGGGTAGAGGAACGGTGAGTAACCAAAGTGATTCGAACCCCTTTCGAATTGAGGCAACGTGTCCTGACTTACTTAGATAAATACGTCATCGATGTTAGTCCTACGATATTTGTCCTTTTGGTCATTCCACGTTCCTAATTGATTGGGAATTTCGAGACTTTGGCGAGACATGAAAATCAAAGAGTGGGACTAGTTATCAAGGTCTGAGTTTCACCTCTATCTTGACAACATCGTACCCTAATAGCGTCGGTACTTGTCAACAGACAAGACCTACTAGAATAAAGCAAGGAGATTTCCCATCGAGGTTCGGATGTCACTCGTGTCTTGAGGGCAAATCTTGTGCAAAATACAAACAATGTTTAGCAGTGTTTCCAATGTTTACAAGTGTATATTGTGTCAGCCTTAGGAAAGGCATGTAAGTTTAACAGGAATATGTGCTGCTAGGAAGCATATACGGTAGAATACATAAGTCTTAAACAACAGATAAGAGTCAAGATTCCTAGAACTATAGACTAGGGCAAGTATTCTTACTTATCCTAATTCCCTATAGTTATGGCTCTGATACCTATCTGTCACACCCCAACGATGGCGGAAACATCGGGGTGCGGCACTAAACGTTCAGATTGCTCATGAGATTCCATAACACTAGATACTTCAATATAGATTAAATTCATTTCATAATAATTGTCTAAAGTCTCAACCACAAAACACCAATTACAAATCATCATCAAAATAGTTTCAAAATTTCTGGTTTAGCTATGATGTGTTTCTAAGCAACATCCTAGCAAGTTTCATGAATCCTAGCATCCTGTTAGCCTGCAACATGTATTAAAATAAAGTCAGTACAAAAACGTACTGGCGAGTATACAAGTTTGAGTATATAGCATAATAGATTAAAAGAACTCATATCCGTCATGTAAACGATAAAAATAGTTCAGCCATGCTAGTGTTCGCAGTCCAAGTAATAGCCCAAGTGTCCCGATACTTTAGGTGTTTTCCTAAGACTCAAGGAAAACTAGAATCCTCCTAACAATACCCCCAAGAATAACGGGGAGGTGCATCTTCCTATAACGCTACTATTGTTAAGGCGGAACTACACACAGGGATTAAACGTTCACATAGCAAAAAGAATCAAGAATCACAAGTTTCACATTCACATAGGATAGAGTTTAGATTAAAAAAGTATCAAGTTTCAAGTTTTATAGAATACATGTTGCATCCCAAAAGTTTAAAACGAAAAGGGATCAAGTATACTCACAGTGACTGCTTAACAGTAACACTGCTATTGGATCAAAGGGAGCTCTTAGTATTAGCTTGATTAGCGTACAATAGATAAGTGTCGGACAGAATACAAGAATCGTGCAAGTGTCGGATCAGTCACCTGATCGGATGGCCATCCAGTCGGTTGACATAAGTGAGTGGGACGAACCGCCATCCGATCGGATGGTCATCCGTAATGGCCATGATCGCCATCCGATCTAATTGTCATCCGTACGGATGGCCATTCGATCGAATGGTCATTGAGTTTCCAAAGTTCAACTTTTACACAAAGTGTTCAAACCAGGTCCTTCGATCGGATGGTCATCCAATCGGATGGCCATTCGGTCGAATGACCCTTCGCCTGCAAGTTTCAAAGTTTAAAGTTTCTTGTTTAGAAAGTAGTTCAAGTGTTTGAAGGTTATAAGTCACATTGACACTTCGATCGGATGGCCGTTCGATCGGACGGCAGTCCGATCGGATTGTCATTCGATTGAGGTGCCCTTGTTCCTTTTTCAACCTTGTAAAGTTTCTAAGTTTCTAGCTTAACGGTGACGGCATGGCACGTATTGAGACAACTGCAAACACGTCAAAGCTTAGCCTGCCTGATCGGATGGGAATCACCCCGTCTGTTTAGGTGTCTGTTCTTGACGGTGTTCATGTCAGAATCCGTACTCCAGTCATTTTCTCTGTCGATAATCCATTCCCAAGTCGACTCCAGACTAATCATCAAGTCTACAGCCCGTTTGGGTCCGGATTCCACCATTCTTAGAAAGAAAGTTTAAGAAAGAAGGAGGAAAACATGAGTTTTAACTGAAAAGTCTAGATTTAGTAAAGATTCGGTGTAAAACACATGAAATTCCTTAGATCTGAGCTAGATCTTGACGGAAATGACATTCACACAACTGCTTGGTACAAACCGCCATGATGACACCATCCTCAAGAGTTCAAATCTTAGATATTTCATGGTGAAAAGTTTGATTTCAAAGAAGAATCATGTAGAGGATTGTGTATAGATCAAAGACGTACAAGAATCTAGTGTAAAACATACCGAAATCGTTGAGAAATGGAAGAAAAGTGGGAGAGTGTGCGTCTGGTCGAAGGAGGTTGTCACATCAGTGAAGAATGATTGTGACATGTCCTATTTATAGTGCAAGAGTGGGGAATGAGGCGGTGTGGCAGTGGATCGGATGGCAGTTGGATCGAGTGGCCCTCCGATCGGATGGTCATCCGATCGGATGCTCATCCGATCGGATTGCCATTCGGTCAATCCCATCCTTTCCACTTTCCGTCTTTGGTTCATCTCGCGAGTTAAATTAAGCGTTGCATTGCGTATTATTGTGTAATAGTATCACATAACTAGATTATATCATCAACACAAAAGTTTCCAAGTTTCATAGTTTTCGCCAGTGACAAGTCTCTAGTCCCTCATTTAACCAAGTCTCAAGTTTCACGAGCCTCAAGAGTCAAGCACCAAGTATCAAGTATCAAGAATCAAGTCTCAAGTATTAAGAATCAAGTCTCAAGTATCAAGAATCAAGTTTCAAGAATCAAGTATCAAGAGTCTAGAATCAAAGTGTCATAGTATCAATCATCTAGAGTTAAGTTTCAAGAATCTAGTATTAAGAATCAAGTTTCAAGAATCTAGCTTCATAGAATTAAGTATCAAGATTCAAGTTTCATAGCATAAAGATTCACAAGTGTCAAAAGTGTCAAGAATCACATAGTATAAGGACTAAAACTGACAATGGCTAAAAGTTCAGGGTTGCAGGCGTTACACACATAGCATAATCATGAAAAACGAAAGCCTCTTAAATTTAGTTTGTTCACGAGAGATTATTATTGTCTTTGATTGCGATAAATGTACGAATAGTGTAATGCTTTTGAAATGAACGTAGTTTCAAGTATAAAATCATATATAAATTGAGATACATAAAAGAGAGGCTCATAAAACATTGGATTGTTTCGGGTAGAGAAACATCGACTATTCCAAAGTGGGTCTAAAGTCTTTCGAATTAGAGAAAACGTGCATTGGCCTATAGGTAAGATACTCTCGTCGAGAAGCGATTAACGGTATCTTACCCTTCCAGTTACTACACATCTCTAATCGATTGAAACAATCGGGACTTTGGCGAGATTGAAAATTGAGGAATGGGACTTAATCGACAAGATGCGGGTTTCACCCCTAACTTGAAGATTTCGTACCCTAATGTAGTTGGTACTCGTCGGTCAAAATATAATTTCAACACTTTGACGAGGGTCCACTAGAGTTTGAAATGGAAATTACCATTAAGATGTGGATTTCACTCCTAACTTAGTGATGAATTTCGTGCAAAAATAGTATCGGACGGAATGAGAGCCGTTTACCAAATTGTGGGTTTCACGCCTATTTTGATAAATTCGTCTCGTTTTTTGTTACGAGTGTCTTCGAGTCTTCAAAAGTGTATTGTGTTAGCCTTAGGAAAGACATGTAAGTTTAATAGACCAAAGAAGAAGAAATAAGAAGCAAATAGGTAGAATGCATGAAGTTTTAAACGACAAATAAGAATCAAATTCCTAAAACTATAGACTAGGGTAAAGCATTCCTACTTTTCCTAATTCCCTATAGTTATGGCTCTGATACCAATCTGTTACACCCCAACCGATGGCGGAAACATCGGGATGAGACGAAAACGGGATTGCAAGAGACTTCATAACACTATGTAACAATATAGATTAAATTTAAATTTCATTGCAAAACTAATTGTCATACAAGATTCAAATAAAAGAACAACATTGTCTCAAAAACAAACATAACATCAAAATGGTAATTTAATCTAGGTGTGTATCTAGTCCACCTAAATCTTGTTTTCATCTTGTAACATCACCTCATCAATCAACCTGCAACATGTATTAAATATATCAACAAAAAGTTGGCGAGTATACAAGTTTCGTTACATAGCATAATATAGCATAAAATTGTTTAAAGTCTCATATCCAACATGAATTATAATAAGCAAGTTTACAAGCATGCCGAAATGGTGTACTATATGTTCAAACCCAAGAATCCAACGCGTTAATATAGCCTATCCCAAAGAGTAGCGGGAGGTTAACATGTTTAGCTTAACAATACCCCAAGTTTCGTGGGCGGTGCGTTAATCTTATAGCGCTATAATTGTTAAGGTAGGCTAGCAAAGTTAACGAAGCATATATCAACACAAATAGTTTACATTAGCATACAAGTATAAACAAGCATCATATAGTTTCATGTTAAGCATGGATAGAGTTTAAAATAGTTTTATGTGAAGTGTAATTTAGTATAACATACATGTTGCACCCAAAAGTGATAAAAGGAAAACGGGATCGAGTATACTCATGGTTTTGCAAGCTTTCCTACTTGATAATCCCGCGAGTGTTGGTTGTTTAGTTTGGAGCACCTTGTCCTTCTACACGAAGAAACGTAGGTGTGTGAGTTTTGGGAGTTAACGGAAGATTATAGATTTGGAGTTCAAATAAAATGAAAATAAACATATGAAAATAATCATCTAGCACCCATGATACTTGTTCTTGACACTATGAAACTCAAATGAGTTTAGATGTTTTTCATGGAACAAGGTTCCATTTAGAATCGTGACAAGTTACCAAGTTCTAAGATGATATAATCTATTATCTTGACGAATGACCACTAATTCGTCATCAAGAGTTCGATTATTTGAATGTTACATAAGTATTACATAGTGTATATTATATCATATATGTCAAGCATGAGGTAGGAGGATAAATCCACCATTTAGGAATCTCTTAGTATCATAGAAATCATGCATGAGGTAGGAAGAATCAAGTCTTCCATTTAGGCACTTCTTTGTTCACCACTACACTTGTTGGTGTAAACGACAAGGAGGGTCATAAACTTACAAGTAAAGAATGAAATATGTACAACTAATCTATGGAAAACATCAAGTAGTGTGTGGATTTTCAAGTGGAATAGCCCAAGCTTGTTCCACAATCACACAAACATCAAGCTTTGAGCTTGAACACTATTTGTGGGTAAAACCCTAAACAAAACAGAAAGTTTATGAGGTTTTAACCTCTGATTAACTTGTCCCAGCCTTGTTTTTAAGCCCAACTAACCATTCAATTGATTATGAGCATAAGAACATAGGTTTGATATGAGATAACTCAAGTTTAACTAAGATTAACAAAGTTTAAGTGAAAATAGAAAGTTGCAGTCCCCTTTGGAGCCTTTTTGGTGACATTCAAGACCTTGGTTTCCCATGGAAAACTTGTGGAAATGTCCCCATGGTCAATCCAAGAAAGTAGGAAAAAGAATCAAAGCAAAAGACTAAGTAATGAGTGAGATATGCTCACTTGGATAACTTGATATGAATCTGTTTGCACTTCTGAATAACAGCAGCTTTGTGACTGATTTGAGAGAGTTTAGGATGAGTTGAAAAGTGAAAAATGTAAGGATTACACTTGGGTTTTATAGGGAAGGGTTGGTATAGGGTTTGGTGAGCATTTATGTTGGTGCAGTTGTCTGTCGACTACATCTTAGTTCGTGTCTTAGTTTAGGGTTGATTGTACATTGTTCGGGAATATAGAGTAGTAGTGGTGATTTCCCGAGAAAGTTGATTTCACATATATGGACATGTCCATATGTGGGAAATCACTGATGTTCTTATGTGGGAAATCACATGTCCGTATGTGGAAAACCTAGTAGATGGTTTCGCTTATATGTACAATGGGGGGTTTCGCTTTTGTGGACATGTCCATATGAGCGAAACCTAGTCCCTATATATAGCCCTTGAACGAAATCATTTGTAATGTTGTACAATTCCATACCGAGGTGCTGCCGGTGTGAAGAACTACTTGTATTCGTGTTATAATCAATACAAACAGTAGTTAAAGTGAAGAATCAGCTGTATCTACCTTTGTTTCTTGTTATTCCGCACCTGAAACAGAGAAGAACACCTCTGAACGACTCGTTCGGGTCGAAACACGATCCTTCAAGTGGTATCAGAGCACAGGAATAGGAGTTCTGCAGTATTCAGCTGATTTTCATTGAGATTTCTAGCTTCTACACCTTCTTTCTTCATCAGAACGAGTTTTATCGGTCAAAATCTGCTCAATTTTTCACAGACTGTAGATAATTGGACATAGACAAATCCCTAAAAGTTTGAGGCCTAAAATCGGACTAAAATGGACCAAAATGCCCCCCGAGCTGATTTCGCTCGTATGGACATTATGTGATTTCGCTCATAGATACACTGTGATTTCGCTTTTGAGTGTCAATTGCTGTTAATTTCGCTCCAAGGTCCATCTAATTTTGCTTTTGTGTCACAAAAATTGAGGGATTTCGCTCATGGAAACCATCAGATTTCGATCATTGTGTCAAAGATCTGATTTCGCTTTTAAGGACTTGCTGGGATTTCGCTCTTTGTGCATTAACACCTAATTTCGCTCATAAGGCCACCAAGAATCCTTGATTTCGCTTTTGTGAACCTAAACCTTAATTTCGCTCCTGTGGTTAAATCTAATTCCGCTCTTAATAGTTATTGAATGATTCCGCTCCAAAGTGTTTAGGTTATCAGTTCACGTGATCACCCTCGGTCAAATCAATTGAAAGTTATTGTCTGCCACACTCATATTTGTGGTCAAATGAGATTTTAGTGGACAGAAGTCAGATTGCATGTGATATCGGTTAGTTGGTCATTTGTCAGTGTGTAAAATTGTTGGATATACATGAAAGGTTTGCATAAGAATTAAAGTCATTGACTTTAATTGTTTTTATCGGTTCATTATTTTCAAAGTTGCATGTGACTTGGGATTGAATTTACATTGCGGCCCAATCAAAGAATAGTTATTGGTGTTGTCAGCCCATGTGATATTGTCATCGGCCCAAGTTTCCATATACATCGACAAAAGACAAAGCGGTACAATCAGATTTAATGCAAATGTATTGTTTACAAATTTGATAAAGTGAACATTTGGAGCAAGAAAGTTTGTGTTTTTGTGAACTCTCGAAATCGAAACATGGATTTTGAAGAAGTGTTGGCATATGTGCATCATGAATCTCAGCAGTATATTCCGATAAAGCAAGAAGGAGAAACAGTCTCAGCAAAAGAAGTTGTTGAAAAAGTTCCGGTTTTTTATCATTCGTCTGATGAAGAGAGTGACAATTATGAAGAGGAAATCCGGGAACTTGAATATCTTAAACAACAACTTCCATCTGATCAACGTAGTGGAAAGTTATTTTATGTCGATAAAATTGAAAAATTGAAAGAAAAACAAGATGCAAAAAGAAAGAATCAAAAGGCAGTTATTGTTAAAGAGGAGATCAGAGCTGAGAAAGAAGTAAAAGCAGCAACAACAGAAAAGCAAATCAAACCTAGTGTGAAAAGGCAGGTTGAACAAGTTCCAGCTGTCAAGATTGAAAAAGAAGAATCTGAAAAACCTGTATCTGTGAATCCTGAACCAGAGTTAAAGAAAGAGGTTGTAGAAGACGCACCTATCTTTGATCATTCATCAGAAGATGAAAGTGTTCATGAGGAAAAGAAACGGGTTGAAAATATTTCAGCTTTAAAGGTTGAGACAAAAGCTGATAATAAACAGATTCTTGTTTTGCTGAAAAATTGTGAGAAGTTGACATCTGAAAATGACAAACTCTTGAAGGAGGTTGAGAGTTTGTCATTAGAAAACAAAAATCTTAAAAAATCAGAAAATGTTTTGAAAAATCAAATACAACATTTAAAAGATGAAAAAGTAAAAATTGAGAAAGTTTATCAAAGTCAAATAAAAATTTTAGAAGATGAGAGAGATTTGTTTGGTAAAAACAATCTTGAAAAACAAATTGCAATCAATTCTCATCTTGAAAAGATTATTCGACTTGAAAAGGAAGCAGAGTGTGCTCAAAAGAAAATCAAGGAATGGGAAGAAAAGTTGAAGGTGTTTGTGAATACTTCAACTATTCCTTGTCCAAAACCTATTAATTCAGTTCCAATAAGTGACAATGTCACAAACTTTGACAAAGTTAAAGTTGAAGATTGTGATGAAAAAACTGATGATGATGAGAAAAAGAAAACATTTTTGAAATTAAAAGAAATGTTTAAAGAAACTGTTTTATATTCGACTGAGAAAGGTGAATGCTCAAAGCAAAAACCTGTAAAGAAGAATGTGAAACAAAAACAAAAAGATAAAAAGCCGAAAAATTTTCAAAAAGAAAATAAAAGCTCATCAGTTCAATCATCCAATCAAAACAAAAATTTAAACAAATTGAAAAATGAAAACTAAAAAATAGTTGGCAATAAGTGGTGCAGGTTGGACCACAGTGCTCAAAAGCCAAATCCAGCAAACATGAGGAAGGAATATCACCAAGCCAAACAATGCTATGATCTGAGCATCTGGTGTGAAAGTGGTGATTGGTATGATAACAGAGTGTGTTACCAATGCGGTTATCAAGGACACATTGCTGTTAACTGCCAGAATTGGAGTTTTGAGTCAAGAAGATGTTTTAACTGCAACATCATTGGTCACATTACCAGAGATTGCCCAAGGAGATCGAATGACAGATTGAGGGCTAAGTCTTAAAAATTGGCAAAGATTCCAGTCAATGTCAAGCCCCATGAACAGAAGGTTCTAAAATCTAAAGTTCAAGAACAGACAATTCAAGAAAAGAAAGTTAAACTTTCACAGGGGCAGAAAGACAGACTGAGGAAGAAGGCGAGAGAGTATCTCGAGAAGATTTTATCCTCGGATTCATCTGTTGGTAAAAATAAGAGTTCTGATGAATCGCTTTCCTCGACTGCAAAGTTAAGCAAGATGAGTTCACCAGATACAAATCTGAGGACAGAAGAGAGAAAGAAGAAGAAGAAAGTTGTTGGCGATGAATCTGGCTCATCAAAGTCAGACAAGCCACATTCAGGCAATGATTCTGGTATGGTAAAGCCAGAAGAGCCATGTGTTGAGGTAAAAGTAGAGAATTCTGGTTTAACAATGGATGATGCAAATTTTCCACCATTGTTGAACAAGAATTCAAAATCACCCAAGGACCGTCAGGCTTGGGTGAATCTGTTCAAATGAAAAACCTGACTTGCCGGAGTTCCCAGGTTGTTAAGCGTGGAACAGGAATCGGCACATTTCTTGAGAAATTCACGAAAGTGATATTTCGACTTACATGTGGTAAATCAGGGACATTAAGTTGTACCTGATTTTCTACAAAGTGATTGTGTTGAAAAATCGATAAATGTTAAATCCTACAAGTGGTTAAAGAAAACAAGGTGATGAAATCCCATGTTTGAGAAATGACTCACAAAACTTATTTTCCTGAAAAATCATTTTGATTAAAACAAACTTAAGTGTTTTGAAATCACTATGGGAAAATGTTTTGTTGTCAGGGGGAGTTCTGATTGTTTAAGCCAAGTGAATGGAGAATTGAAGTGATTCTCATCATGTTGTCACATTTCTTGTACAACTTGTTTTCAAATTTTCCCAGAAAATCAAAATTGAGACATATTTTGATTTTAGGGGGAGTAAAAATTAAAAAAAAAATAGAAAATTTGAAAATTACAAAAACATTGAAAAATGAAAAAATGAGTTTTGTTGTCAACAAGAGGAAATGATAGAAAATCAGTGGACTATCACAGCATGCTAAAGAAATGTAAATGTCAAATGTGATAAACGGTCTCACTAAAGATGTGACGGTAGGCTCAGCTAGACTAGTAGATTTGCGATAACGATACAAACATAAATGAAAAAGCCTAGTTCTAGTGGGAAACTCGGTTGAAAGCATAGTACTTAGTTTTGTCCTTCTTGATTGTGTGCCTACTCAGTAATCGCTGATTGTCGAAAGACATAAAACTGGTTAAGTTTGTGAACTTTCACAACTTTGCTGAAAAGTCGCTGTGATTGTGCATTTCATTTTGCAAAGATTTAAACTTGTTTTATTTCTTTATTTTGTTTAAGCATCGGACATCCTCTGCGTATACGTGAGTATCGACCTGGATGTTGTTGCCTAAACGTTCTGCTTTATTTTCTTTGGTGTTTCGTTTAAGCTTTGGATCACCTCTGCGTATACGGGAGTATCGACCTGGTGGTTAAAGCCTAAACAACTTCAACTTGTTTTATTTTTCTTATTTTGTTTAAACATTGGACTTTCTCTGCGTATACGGAAGTATCGACCTGATTGTTAATGTTTAAACATTCTGCTTTGTTTTCGCACAATTCACAGTTGATAAAAGTTTAAAGGCATTACTTGAGTCAGTGTATTGCATGATGAGGGGATATGCTGAGATCGTGGGGTCCATAAGAACTTAGTGCAAATTAATATACCTTAATCGTATCGGTAAGCATTTCGAAAGTTTTTAGATTGAGTTTAAGTGGACAACAATATCGTCAATCTATGTGAATCATTTAAAACTTAAAATGTATAAAGCTTAATGGTGTTGGTGATTTGTCTCATAAACTGATATGATCCTCTTACACAAACTCACAAAAATATTGTCTGTAAATATTTCTTTACTGCATTTTATTTCTGCATTAAAAAAAATAAAAAAAGATTTTAGTGTGTTTTATATTTTGAAAAATCCAAAAAGATTTTCGACAACTGATGTTAGAAAGCTGATATTCAAAATCTCAACGGCTAAACATGATGAACGAATGGTTTGGTTAATTGGTTTGAAATGTCTAAAATGATTCATTAAGTTGAATCAGAATTTTGAATGTTTTAAATTCTTGATCAATTTTAAATGAAAATGATTCTCAAAGGTTTAGTTGATTCATTAAGTTGAATCACAATATTGTTTGTTTGTAATAGAGTGATTGAGATGTGTAGGTTTCTGATCCTGTTGCTACGGAAAGCCAGGATATGCATCAGAACCTGAGAAGAGCTTAAACTGAAAAAGCCAGGATTTGATTTCCAAGGTGATAACAAATTCCAGACAGCGATCCCAGCTTGATGAAAGGGGGAGTCTGACGAGAGTTAGAACCAGAGAAAGATCCAGGTACATGATTCCAGGAAGAAGTTTCTGAAGAAGACCGATCAAGATTGAAGAACTGTCATGTTGAAGACTCTCACTGAAGATTCCGTCAACATTCAAGGGGGAGTCTGTTGGTGCAGTTGTCTGTCGACTACATCGTAGTTCGTGTCTTAGTTTAGGGCTGATTGTACATTGTTCGGGAATATAGAGTAGTAGTGGTGATTTCCCGAGAAAGTTGATTTCACTTATATGGACATGTCCATATGTGGGAAATCACTGATGTTCATATGTGGGAAATCACATGTCCGTATGTGGGAAACCTAGTAGATGGTTTCGCTTATATGTACAATGGGGGGTTTCGCTTTTGTGGACATGTCCATATGAGCGAAACCTAGTCCCTATATATAGCCCTTGAACGAAATCATTTATAATGTTGTACAATTCCATACCGAGGTGTTGCCGGTGTGAAGAACTACTTGTATTCGTGTTATAATCAATACAAACAGTAGTTAAAGTGAAGAATCAGCTGTATCTACCTTTGTTTCTTGTTATTCCGCACCTGAAACAGAGAAGAACACCTCTGAACGACTCGTTCGGGTCGAAACACGATCCTTCAATTTAAGACATTAAACACAAGTTTAAACTCAAGATAACACCAAAATCGCGCCCAAAATCAAGTCTGATCATGTTTTCAGCGAGCTGGGTTGGCTCGCGGCCCGCGTAAGGCTGGGCCTAAGTGGGTCGCGGCCCGTGACTCTTCTCCAGGGTGGTCCAAGTTTGATTTTTGGCAAGAAAGGCCCTCATACTTCCATATTTGCATGTTTCAAGTATGTTTTAGGGTGTTTTAAGTCCAAGAAACATGTTTAAGGGTATGATGTGCAAATGAATCATAAAAACATTATAAAATAAGCATAAACAAGTATATTTGTCGAGATTAAGTGTCGAAATTGTGTAAATTTAGTATATAGATCACAAGTTTGCAAGTTCGACATATTTTGCACAAATTGGAAATAAAGCATCACATGAATAATATTTTTGAATGTATGAACGTGTATGAAGTGTATATAGCATAAGTGTAACGAAAACACGAATTTCATTATGATCCAAGTCTCGGATTTTACAAAGATTACAACGAGACAACGATTACAAGAATACAAAGTTTTCAAAAATAGGATTACAAGCAAAGGTTTCCAAATATAAAAAGTACGAAATAGCAGGGCGTTACACCCTACACATTATAGAATTGTATCATACACAGTCGAAATTTATCCTATACACCTTGAAATATATCCTACATAACTAGTAATTTATCCTTCACAACTAGTAATTTATTCTACATTTTAAATTAAGTTGTTTTTTTTTTATTTTGAAAAAAAGTATATATTTTGAAAAGAAGTTACAAATTTAATGTAGTTAGTTATTAATGGGGAATAATACAAATTAATGATCTATATAAGTTCACCAATATACCTTTATATTAAAATTAAATGCAAATATTAAATGAAGTAAAATGAAGCATTATTATTGGTTGAAACTTTTTTTTTTCTTCTTAAAAAAAATTCTTCTCATTTGAACTCTCCACTATTTATATTATATATTAAACTTTTAGAAACTGTCACGGCCCTAGCCCCGGTTTGACCCGGTCAGGAGCCGCGGGACAGGAACCCGTGGTATTTATTAATTGATGCGACAACGGAAGATTTAACAAGATCTTTTAAAACTTGAAAATGCCCGATTATTTTTATTTCATAATTCGGGATAATCCCGTGATTTTACAATAGAGGAATTTTACTAGGAAATTCCCTTATTTATAAAACATGTTTATTTATTTTAACTGAGCCACCTCTTCAAGATTGTTAGTGTTCCGTAGCACGTTTTCCTTGATTTACAGCAGGTTGCCTGAAACATGTTTTAAAAATATTTTATCAGCGGGGAAATACTGGCGAGTCACTCAATTTGATAAAATGACACATAGTTATAAATTACAGCATAAGAGTGATTACAATGGCTTCTATCTTATTTTTATCTGGCGCTGTGTCACCTGGTGACGATGGCCATACCACTATTGGGTCTTTCCCCAAGTAGTGATGATTATCACTGTTAGGATTTATTAGCCTAACCGTGAGAAATTAGTAATGTGCACAATACCCCACTAGCCAGTGATTCAAGATAACCACGACTTAATCCCTGTAATTATAACCTTTGAAAATAATTGGAGTATTGTAAAATACATTTGATAAAAGAGAATGACTCACATTGCAGATTTATACGGGCAGAGTTTAGCCTACTGATTAGCCTTGTAACCTAATTTAAATAACAATGCACACGAACTAGGTCAGTAACTAATACAGCATTTACGATAACTCACGAGATTAAAACCCTCACAACGAATGACAAAGTTCTATACTTAAACATCCGTCGAATTCACGACTAATGACAAAGTATGGCCCTAATGTGGGCAGCACTTAAACATCCATCGGATAGTTTTCAATCGATCGGACATTGAATCGTAGCAGCGATCGAGTTAATACCCGGTATCATAGCAGCGTTGCACTACTATGGATTGTAATTTCGACTTTTGGACAGTATACTTCGTGATTTTGATTGAAATTTCGACACAGAATGATAGCTCGGGACCAAATCTATTTATAGGTGAAATATGGGTCTCACGCGGCCCGCGTGAGCCCACCCTTGATCTTTACGCGGCCCGCGAGGGCCAGTTAGACGTAGACTAGGGCTAGCGTGTCACACATAGGCCTGCCACGTGTGCGACGCGTGGCCTGGCGTGCTTATCCGGTCAACCCAACTTTGACGCGGCCCGCGTAAGGCTAAGCTAACCCTTACGCGGCCCGCTTGAGACTCATAAACTTTGTTTTCTTGGTTTTTCATGCAGAGTAGAGTTTCAGGGGTCCGGGTTTTTACTTACGGTTCATTTTGGGACATTTTTGAAGGTCCTTACATCCTCCCCACCTTATTTAAAATCTCGTCCTCGAGATTTACTGAAATAAGTGAGGATACTTTCGCTTCATCTCCGATTCTAGCTCCCAAGTGTACTCGGGTCCTCTCTTTGAATCCCGTTTAACTTTAACTAATACTAGTCTTTTGTGCTTGAGAAACGTGATCTTTCTGTCTTCTATCTGAAGTGGTTTCTCCACGAACTTCAACTTTTCATTTACTTGGATGTCTTGAAGAGGGACTGCTAATGATTCATCCGATAGACATTTCTTGAGATTGGATACATGAAATACGTCATGTACCCCAGCTAGCTCCTCTGGTAGTTGTAAGCGGTAGGCAACTGGTCCTATACATTGGATTACTGGGAATGGTCCTACGTACCTTGGACTTAGCTTTCCTTTCTTACCAAAGCGAACTACTCCTTTCCAAGGAGAGACCTTCAAGAGAACCTTGTCTCCGGTTTGAAATTCCAACGGCTTGCGTCGATTATCTGCATAACTCTTCTGGCGATCTCGAGCCGTTTTTAATCTTTCCTTGATTTGAGTGATCTTGTCAGTAGTTTCTTGCACTATTTCAGGACCTGATAATTGACTTTCTCCTATTTCTGCCCAACAAACTGGAGTTCTGCACTTACGTCCGTACAGTGCTTCGAACGGGGCAGCTTCGATGCTTGAATGATAACTATTGTTATAGGAGAATTCAATTAATGGTAGGTGGTCATCCCAATTTCCACCAAAATCTATTACACATGCCCTGAGCATGTCCTCCATAGTTTGGATCGTCCTTTCACTTTGTCCGTCTGTCTGAGGATGATATGCAGTACTTAGATTTAGTCGGGTTCCCATTGCCTCCTGGAAACTTGTCCAGAAATGGGAAGTAAAACGACTATCTCTATCCGATACAATGGAGGGTGGAACTCCATGTAAGGATACAACTTCATCTACATACAACTTGGCTAACCTTTCCATGCTGAAGGTTTCCTTTATGGGTAGAAAATGAGCTGATTTGGTTAATCGATCCACAATTACCCAAATCGCATCATTACCTTTTCTGGTTTTGGGTAACTTAGTAACAAAGTCCATGGTTATAAGTTCCCATTTCCATACAGACATTTCTAATTGTTGTAGTAGACCTGAGGGTTTCTGGTGTTCTGCCTTAACTTGTGAACAAGTAAGACATTTAGAAACATATCTAGCTATGTCCTTTTTCATCCCTATCCACCAGAAATTATTCCTTAAATCTTGGTACATCTTATTATTACCGGGATGCATGGTATACCTAGATTTATGGGCTTCTTCTAAAATCTTATTTTTAATTCTCCTTGTTTAGGTACCCAAATTCGTTTCTTATGGAATCTCCAAATTCCATCATTTCCTTGTTCTAGTTCCTTTATTCTTCCTTTCATTCCTTCAGCATCATCCGTGATTGCTGTTTCTAGAATGCTTTTCAGTTGTTCCATTAAGTCTAATTGTAGACTTAATCTAAGAGCACGAACTCGTCGTTGTTTCTCATGATACTTACGACTTAAGGCATCTGCAACTACGTTCGCCTTTCCTTCGTGATATTGAATATCACAGTCGTAATCACTTAAAATTTCCATCCATCTTCTTTGCCTCATGTTTAATTCTTTTTGCCCAAATATGTACCTTAAGCTCTTATGATCTGTATAGACAGTAAACTTACTCCCATACAGATAGTGTCTCCAAATTTTAAGTGCAAAAATTATGGCTCCTAATTCTAAGTCATGAGTCGTATAGTTTTCCTCGTGCTTTTTCAATTTCCTTGAGGCATATGCAATTACCTTTTTGCGTTGCATTAGTACACATCCTAATCCTAGATTAGAAGCATCACAGTAAACTTCAAAATCTTCTGTTCCTTCCAGTAAGGTTAGAATTGGGGCGTTTGTTAACTTTTGTTTCAAAATCTTAAAAGCTTCCTCTTGCCTAGGTCCCCATTCAAACTTAACTGCTTTACAGGTTAACTTAGTTAATGGCACGACTATTTTGGAAAAATCTTTAATGAATCGTCTATAGTAACCAGCTAATCCTATAAAACTTCTAATTTCCATAGCTGATAGTGGGACCTTCCATTTAGTGATTGCTTCTATCTTAGCAGGATCTATGTGAATACCTTCGTGATTCACCATGTGTCCTAAAAATTGCACTTCTTGTAGCCAAAATTCACACTTCGAGAATTTGGCGTAGAGCATCTCTTTTCTTAACAAAGTTAAGAGTGTATGCAGGTGCTTACAATGCTCCTCCTGTCTTTTGGAATAAAAAAGTATATCGTCGATAAAGACAATTACGAATTTATCCAAGTACGGTTTACAGATCCTATTCATCATGTCCATAAATGCTGCTGGAGCATTTGTTAACCCAAAGGGCATGACTGTAAACTCGTAATGACCATACCTAGTTCTGAAAGCAGTTTTAGGTATGTCTTCTTCTTGTACTTTCAATTGATGATATCCGGAGCGTAAATCTATCTTAGAAAAGTATCTAGCTCCTTGCAATTGATCAAAAAGATCATCAATCCTAGGTAATGGGTATCGGTTCTTAATTGTAACTTTATTCAATTCCCTATAATCGATACACATTCTCATTGGCCCATCTTTCTTTTTCACAAACAACACTGGAGCTCCCCACGGGGATGAACTAGGTTGTATGAATCCTTTGCTCAGTAATTCATCTAATTGCTTTTTCAATTCTAGCATTTCTGTGGGTGCTAACCGATAAGGTGCATTGGCTATCGGTGTAGTTACAGGAATTAGATGTATTCTAAATTCGACTTCCCTATCGGGTGGTAATCCAGGTAGTTCTTCCGGAAAAACATCCGGATATTCTGATACTACCGGAATTTCTTTAAGTTCCTTATCTTTTGTGTTAATGATTACTGAAATCATATACACCATTTCTTGTTTTCTTGAATAACTGGCCAACTTCATTGCTGAAATGAATTTCAGTGGTTTACGTGGCTTATCTCCTGTAATCACCACTAATTCTCCTGTAGGGGTATGTATTTCTATGGAATTCTTATCACAAAGAATTCGAGCACGGTTGGCTACTAACCAATCCATTCCTAATACCACATCGAATCCGGCTAAATTCATAGGTAAAAGGTTTGCAGAAAATTTATGACTTAAGAGTTCTATCTTTTCTTCTCGCAAAACCTTATCTATGTTAACAGAATTCCCATCTGCCATTTCGACTGTAAAAATCTGCCTAAGGTTGGTTAAGGGTAAGTTAAGTGCTTGGCAGAATGAAGTATTTATAAAACTTTGGTTTGCACCAGAGTCAAATAATACTTTTGCATAAACGTCGTGAACTAGGAACGTACCAGCTATTACGTCAGGAATTAGTTCTGCTTCCTGAGTAGTCAACTGGAAGGCTCTTGCATTCTTCTTAGTAGTTCCTTCTGCAGGTTTGGCTTTGTTATCAGCTGGTTTGGCTAATTTCGGGCAGTCTGGCCTAAAATGTCCAGCCTCTCCGCAGTTGTAGCAGATTGTTTCTTTCTTCTTTCTGCAATCTTCTTCTTGATGCCCCGGGATTTTGCAGAAATTGCAATATCATTTGCATATTCCAAAATGCTTCCTTTTGCATGTATTGCAAAATGGAACAGTGGAAGATTGCCCGGTTCCCTTTCTCTTGAAAGTACTACGATTACCCATACGGAATCCTTGGGTAATCTTTTGGGCTACTTCCTTTTTCCTGGTTTCTTCTCTTGTGCGTACCAGTCCGTCCGTTAGGGTGTTAGCTAATTCCACTGCATCGTCAATAGTGCGGGGTCTCGCAGCTTTAACGATATCACGGATTTCGCCAATCAATCCCCAAATATAGCGGGAAATAAGTACCGGCTCTGGCGAGCCAAGGTTGGTACCACTCTCGCATACTCGAAGAATGTCGAAGTATACCCTCGACAGTCTACATCCACCATCCGGTGGTTCAGGAATTTATTTGTCATTTGTTCCTTTTCGTATTCAGGGCAGAATTTTCTTTCCACTAGCTGTTGGAATTCTTCCCAACTCATGGCATAGGCCATATTTCTTCCTTTGGCTTGAAGTACCGTATTCCATCATTCTAGTGCCCCTTCTTTAAAAAGATGCGACGCATACATGACCTTGTCTTCCTCGACACATTTACTTATCATAATTACTGCTTCGGTTTTCTCTAACCAACGCAGCGCCGCAGTCGCCCCTTCATTGCCTGCAAATTCAGCTGGTTTACATGCAAGAAATTCCTTATAAGTGCAACCAGGTGTTGCAACTTTCATTCTTTTGAGAGTTGGGGCTTGCAGTACATTATCATTATTGTTATTGTTGTTGTTGCCGCCTCCGTTTATACTATTACTGAAATTGTCTTCATGCGTATGTTTGCTAGGAATAATTTGAGGTTCAATTGGATTTCGAGCTGCAGCAAGTATTGCTGGAATAGCATTGGCTATTCCCTGAGCAACGATATTTTCGATATCTTGCCTATTCAGAAATTGATCTTCATTGTTAGGCTCAGATTGATTAACTTCATTATCGGGTTCATTACCAGCGTTTGCCATCTGGTAATTAATTTATATAAGTGATTAGTATAAAATAATTAATAATCAAACATAACAAAATAATTGCACATAAGCACTTAAACAAATATAGCCAAAATTGTCGATCTTTTGACGTTCGATATTTTATATATATTATAATAGGCATCCTTACACACTGGTTATCTTACACAAGTTTTATTTTTAAGTTATTTCACATAATTATATTTATTATATTATTATTAAACACATGCTTCCACCCTCACATGCTATCCCATCAGCTGGCATTTTCAGTAACGACGTTCCCTCTCGTCGTATTTTTAGGAGATCTGTTCTCCCACCTCTAGGATTCGATTTCCTGCATCCATCAGCTCCTCGCCAAAATGGTGAAGTTCAGCCAAATTCTCGTTGCTCATCGGTGGATTGGGTGCAGGCTCTGGGTCAAACTGAGGGAGAAAAGTATAAGGGTTGTTTAAAAGATTCTGGAATTCCCAATCGTTGGTCCACCATTCATCCATTTCTCCTAAAGGTCGGGTGTTGACAAGGGGATCTGGGATGACTGGTTCCAAGTTTACTGGAAGCTGGGTTTCAGCAGGATAAGTGAAAAGGTTTTCATTAGCAAGTTTATGGATATCACAACTTGCTAGTATGTAATCTAGTTCTTCCTGTAACAGCATTTCCTCGGCTTGCTTGGAGCGTTCTCCAATTTCTATTCCTTTTCCTTTATCCATTGGGTCCTCCGTCTTGGCAACTTTCCTAGTTACTGGTTTCCTCCTGCGCACACGCCTCCAGTCCACAATTCTTCTTCTTTTCTTTGGCTTGGGTTTCTCCGGGGGTTGAGCTTGAAATTCCATAGGTTCCCCAACATCGGCACAATACCCAGTAAAGTTTTTGGAAACTTCCACATTAACAGAATAGAGATTGAGATTTTGAAGAGTGTCAGATAGTTCATTCATGCTGTTTAGCAGATATGAAAAAAACACACAAAATTCTAGGTTAAAATTTTGTAATTTGAATTTTCAGATAATTACATAATAGCAATTAGAAAATTTAAATATTAATTATAATTATCTAATTTATACAAACCATTTATTGAAACAACACATATTTATTACAACTAAAATTTGAAATATACTAGTGGTTATTTAATAGATTAAAGTTCCTGGCTTGTAGGTAGCATAGGTGATGGTACTGGTTTGGTGATTTAATCAAAAGTTAGCATTTACTGCTATAGTGGCTAACATGTAGAGATCTGCCCATTGTTCATCTAACTCATCTTCCCATGGTGGGTTACTGCCTATTTCCTGAGTTTCCTTATTACTCATCACTCCTTTTGGTTGTGACTTCTTTATTTTCTCTTGAATTTTTATAATAATCCAACTTCTTTTATTAGGATAAAGTGGTTTTTCAAATTGCGCCTTACGAACAAATATTCCTTCCTCAGTTTTTGCTGAGTATCTTGAGAAGTTTGATTGGGATGAGTTTCCCTTATCTTTTGGTACACTATCTAGTTTAAGATAGCTATCCGAGATTCTTTGCTTACCCATACTGTAACTAACAATTAGTCAGTTAAAAACGCATAATCAGAAGACGATAATCAGGAAAATTAAGTATTTTAAATACTTAATAGGCTTAAATCAGTGGCTCTGATACCACCTTTTCCTGTCACGGCCCTAGCCCCGGTTTGACCCGGTCAGGAGCCGCGGGACAGGAACCCGTGGTATTTATTAATTGATGCGACAACGGAAGATTTAACAGGATCTTTTAAAACTTGAAAATGCCCGATTATTTTTATTTCATAATTCGGGATAATCCCGTGATTTTACAATAGAGGAATTTTACTAGGAAATTCCCTTATTTATAAAACATGTTTATTTATTTTAAGTGAGCCACCTCTTCAAGATTGTTAGTGCTCCGTAGCACGTTTTCCTTGATTTACAGCAGGTTGCCAGAAACATGTTTTAAAAATATTTTATCAGCGGGGAAATACTGGCGAGTCACTCAATTTGATAAAATGACACATAGTTATAAATTACAGCATAAGAGTGATTACAATGGCTTCTATCTTATTTTTATCTGGCGCCGTGTCACCTGGTGACGATGGTCATACCACTATTGGGTCTTTCCCCAAGTAGTGATGATTATCACTGTTAGGATTTATTAGCCTAACCGTGAGAAATTAGTAATGTGCACAATACCCCACTAGCCAGTGATTCAAGATAACCATGACTTAATCCCTGTAATTATAACCTTTGAAAATAATTGGAGTATTGTAAAATACATTTGATAAAAGAGAATGACTCACATTGCAGATTTATACGGGCAGAGTTTAGCCTACTGATTAGCCTTGTAACCTAATTTAAATAACAATGCACACGAACTAGGTCAGTAACTAATACACCATTTATGACAACTCAAGAGATTAAAACCCTCACAACGAATGACAAAGTGCTATACTTAAACATCCGTCGAATTCACGACTAATGACAAAGTATGGCCCTAATGTGGGCAGCACTTAACCATCCATCGGATAGTTTTCAATCGATTGGACATTGAATCGTAGCAGCGATCGAGTTAATACCCGGTATCGTAGCAGCGTTGCACTACTGTGGATTGTAATTTCGACTTTTGGACAGTATACTTTGTGATTTTGATTGAAATTTCGACACAGAATGATAGTTCGGGACCAAATCTATTTATAGGTGAAATATGGGTCTCACGCGGCCCGCGAGGGCCAGCTAGACGTAGACTAGGGCTAGCGTGTCACACATAGGCCTGCCACGTGTGCGACGCGTGGCCCGGCGTGCTTATCCGGTCAACCCAACTTTGACGCGGCCCACGTAAGGCTAAGCTAACCCTTACGCGGCCCGCCTGAAACTCATAAACTTTGTTTTCTTGGTTTTTCATGCACAATAGAGTTTCAAGGGTCCGGGTTTTTACTTACGGTTCATTTTGGGACATTTTTGAAGGTCCTTACAGAAACCCCCCAGATAATGGGTCGTGTGCGATTGCACCTCCCACACATGCCACTAATAATTGATTTCCACCTCACGATCTTTAACAATTCATTGTTCCACCACCACTCTACATCCGTCGTCCACGTCCTCCTCCGCTTCAGTCCCAGACGCACACCTTTAAATACATTCATATAGTTTAAGGTTCATGACAAAAATAAAAAGTTAATATTAACTATGTTATTTGTATATAACAATCTGTAAGTGCATGTGTGCTTATAAAAGACTAATCCATGTTAAAACTAGATCACAAAATAACTCTATAAATATGAATTACACCCTAATTATCTCCATTTCTCTTTTTTTTTTAAACGACAAAGAATCTCACGTGTAAACCTACCCTGTTTGGAGTTATGTCCAAGGTCGACTCCTCGACCGCCATGAGACCGTGCACCCTGATGCGTGGGAACCGGATGGAATCCGTAAACCATCGCCCCGCGTCAGGTTCCTAGGTTCGAACCTGATGGGGGCAAGGATTTACGGATTCCATTCGGTTCCTGTGCATCGGGGGGCACAGTCTCATGGCGGTCGAGGAGTCGACCTTGGACATAGCCCTGAACAGGGGTGGGTTACATGTGAGATTCTTTGCCGTTAAAAAAAAGAAAAATACAGAGAATTTTTATGGAATACGTGGTATTATTTGAAATTGTTTATTAGAAAAATAAGAAAAAGATATATATACTATATAATAAAAGAAACCTGTTTTGGGACACTTGTCATTCTCTCATTTAATTGATTAAAATTATTATAATACTAAAAATAATAATATTTAATCTAAATTAATACAAATTCTTATTATTAATAACATCTAATCAAATCTAAAATCTAATCTAATACAAATTTTTATTATCAATAATATTTAATCAAATCTAATAAGAATTCATACGAATTCCAAAGTTGATATTAACTTTCAAATAATTAAAAAACAATCCGCCTAACATCACAAATGTTTCTGTTAAATTCAATTAATTAATTTGTTCAACAATCACTATTATCTTTATCATTCAGTACGGTTAACCGATTTATCATAATACAACCTCTCACCTATTCAATCATATGATTTTTCAATCTTATATTAACTAAATAAATAAATATTAATATTCAATCTTATCCTACTTTAAATATAAAAAAATCCGTTAGTTTAGATTAATATTCAATCTTATCCTACTTTAAATATAAAAAAAATCCGTTAGTTTTTTTAAATATATTTTTTATTATTTGGTATATAAAATCATATTTATTCAACCCATGTAATACACGGGGGTTTTTAAAAATATAATTTTTTTATTATTTGGTAAACAATGTTACATTTATTCAACTCGTGTAATACAATGGTTTTAAAGATATATTTTTTTTATTATTTGGTATATAATATTACATTTATTCAACCCGTACAATACATATGGTTATTGTAGATATAACTTATTCTATCATTTAATATATAAAATTACATTTCATTTAACCCGTGCAATAAAGTGTTTTCAAAAAGATAATGTTTTATTATTTGGTATATAAAATTCATTTATTCAACCCGTGTAATACACGGGGTTATAACCTAGTGATATTATCTATACTATATATAATATACATATCCAAAGGACTTCTTAAGGTCATTGAAATTTCCTTAAAACACCCCTAAAGCATGATGTACAAGTCTTTTAAGCATCAGAAAACATCACTTTCCACTTATACCCTTCTACAAAAACACACGGGATACATTAAGGTTTCACAATGATTTCAATTTTCAAAACATTTCAAAATCGCCCGCTTCCCTGCTCCTCTCTCACTACTGGCTATTCCAGATCTGGATCTAGGGTTTTTCTCCAAGGCGATTCAAGATCTAGCCTTTCTCCATGCACATAACCTCTCTGTTGCCGTTTTTACCTTTAAACATCCAATCAGGTGATGAGGAGTAGCTTTGACGGAATATTCAGGCGAGCTTAAGCGGCGGAGAGATCGTGCAGCGGCTGTACTCCGAACGGTGTAGTAATTGCGACGTGGATCTGAATGAGCAGATTCCGAACGGCGTTGGCCGGAAGGTGAACGATGACGTTAGAGGAGGTGAGATTCGCCGTTAACTCTGCAAGAGGATGAAGATGATGAACCAGATCCGTATGGAGGTTTGTTTGATGATGAGCACTCTAAAGTTCTGAGAATTAAAGAGCAGCTTGAGGATTCAAATCAGGTATAGTTTTCAATGAATCATATGTGTTTATATTGTGGCTTATTAGATTCTTTAGTTGAGTTATTGTTAATGATATTGTGGTTTAGACTGATGATGCTATTGTTGATTTGCTTCGAACCCTAGCTGATATGGATCTGACTTTTACAGTCCTTAAGGTGAATAAACATCATTTGTGTTTGTTACTTTACGTATTAATGTTATTGTATAGAGTTTTGGTTACATACGCTGATATTTGATGATCAAATTAGGAAAATGATATAGGAAGGAATGTTAATCGACTTCGAAAGCATCCGTCAAATGAAGTAAGAGGACTGGTGAAGCAATTGGTGAGGTGAGTATGATTGAGAGTATATTGGATTTGAATCTATTATCTATGGAAAAGCTTATTGTTCTATTGTAGATTGTTGTTGAGCTTGTTTTATCTTTTGTATATGTAATAGGAAATGGAAGGATTTGGTGGATGAATGGGTTGGGTCGAACAATAGTGCGCTCGCACGCTCTACTCTTACAGGTAATGGTTCTTATTTACTTTTGTTCTGTGAGTTATAGCATTTTATCAATCAAGATGTAAGGTTTTGATTTTTATGGTTTGTTCTTGCCGACGGTGATTCGCCTTTGGTGCAGAATGTATCAAGCGGCTTACTCAAAGTTAGATTAAATGGTAACGGGTCAAATGAGTTGAACTGGTATTAAGTGGCCTAAAGTTACTTTAATACATACAACCTCCCAAAATTCTTTTACCCAAATTATTATTATTGACGTAATATAGTTATTTTGAAAACAAGTGTTCTGAGCCATCCTTACCAAAGATTACCCGTTTTCATTTGTTACTCAAATTACCTGTTTTTGCAATTGTACGAGTTGAAATGTTGGTGATTTTGGCAGCGAACACAGAGGGAGGAAGGTATTGACATGGATCGTTTGCAGCCGTTTACGGCTGCAAACAAATGCAAAAACGCAGCCGTTTGCAGCCGCGTTTGCAGCCGTTTAACGGCGCGTTTACGGTTGCAAACGCAGCAGCAAACAGGTGTAAAAACGCAGCCGTTTGCTGTTGCGTTTACAGCCGTAAATGCGCCGTTAAACGGCTGCAAATGTGGCAGCAAACGGCTGCGTTTTTTCACCTGTTTGCTGCTGCGTTTGCAGCCGTTAAACGGCTGCAAACGCGGCAGCAAACGGGTGCAAAAACGCAGCCGTTTAACCGTTAATGGCGCGTCTACGTCTGCAAACGGCTGTGTTTTTACATCCGTTTGCAGCCGTAAACGCGCCGTTAAATGGCAGCAAACGTCTGTGTTTTCATTAATCGGTCTAATCTTGCTTTTAAAACGCAAGAGACGCACAAAAGTGACGAGGTCTAAAAGCAAGGCGCAAAGCGTAAAAGCCGCGGGCTTTTTGTGGAGGTTTTCAGAGAC
This sequence comes from Helianthus tuberosus, assembly GCA_030545235.1. Lineage (NCBI taxonomy): Eukaryota > Viridiplantae > Streptophyta > Magnoliopsida > Asterales > Asteraceae > Helianthus > Helianthus tuberosus. The sequence goes on from CM060429.1 coordinate 147,469,316, forward strand.
ATGGTTGAAAGATCTTGAAAGCTGAATCTCTAAATCAAAGTTAAAGGATGTGGAGGTTTTCAGAGACAACAAAGGGCATATGTACTGGAGGTTAAAAGGGTGTTCGGAGAAGCCTGGTATTCTTCAAGGTGAGCTCTAGATGTAATTTGTTAAAGTTTTAATTGGATTTTAAAATTTACGTCAAAACGTAAACCAATTTGAATTTATATCGACACGTATATAAAAACAAGCACGTAAAAAATTAGTCTTTTTTTAATTAAAGAATGAAAGTACATAGTAAACTGGTTGGATCATACAACTTGTCGTACAACAGGCGATGTATGGTCAGATCTATGGTTTCGGTCTGTTAACAAGCATAAACCTTTTTTATAAATTTTTTAGCGTATAAAAATAATGAAAATTTATAATATGGTTATATACTCGAAATATGTTTTAATAAAGTTGTGGTTACCTTATTCGAGTTGGCGAAATGGTTGAATACAGATATGGTTCAACTTATAGTCAACCGGCTACCAAAAGGTCTTGCTTATGCTCTTTATCAAGCAGATGGGCACAAATTAGACTGCGCTTTGCAGTTTTATCGTGATCAGACTGGCTCTGATAAGAAAGAAATATTTGGAGCTGCTTTACCTGCGCTTTTGGATGAACTCATCTGTTCTGTGGATGTTTATGATTCCGTTGATAACAGCATAAGGTAATATGTCTCATGTCGATTTAATTTGTAAGTTAGTTGACTGCAATATTTTTCTTTGCTAAAATTTCAGAGTAAACATGCATCCAAATTCCAAATCACTGGCCATTGAAATGTTTAGAGGAGGAACTTTGTAACACCTCGAAAATTTCGGTTTCAATAATAAGACGACACGTGTCATGTCAGACAAAACGCGTTGTAAACCCGGATTTAATAAAGATGATTCGGCAGGATTTAAAGTGACGTCATGTTAAATTGTTATCTCTGAACGACCTTAATTATAAATCCCAAGACCCGATTAAATGTTGTACACATCTTTTATACCCTCAATTCAGAAATTGGGTATACAATAATTGATCTGGAAAAGCATGATTTGATCCCAAGAAGAAAAAGAATGATAAACCGTTGTTTTCGGGTCTTGTAAGTTCATTCAATTGCAACAAAGGTTCATGGTAGGGTAATATACAGGAGTAGACACTTATTAGAGGCCCCTCCATGTAAAAGAATGGCTAAAAATCGTGCAAGTGGGTTACATGATCGAAACACCAACAAACGAAATGAAATCTGCCTCTGAGAAGAGGTAGCGCACCGCTACATGTGTAGCGTAACGGTGCGCTACCATGTCAAGTCAACCGGCCCATTATAGCGGGCTAGCGCACCGCTACATGTGTAGCGTAACGGTGCGCTAGCGGTGCCCAGCGACCAGAAACCTGCTGTTGGCTGTTGTGCGCGTTTGTGACCCATTAAACCGGTATTTCTCACATGTGCATGACCCCTAGACACCCCTAAACACTAGAACCATGTGTTGATCACTTGTGGAGGATTGTAGACTTAGTTGTCAATGATTCATGGTGTTTACAAACACTATATAAGACCCATTAACTTGCAAACATTCACATTCTAAATTCTGATCATTGTGGAGCTTCCAAGCTGATTGCAAGACCTCCCTAGTCATCATTAAACACTTGGTAAGTAGCCTAACCCTTCTAAATTAATTCTAGCTTAGTAATTAGCTTAAAAGTCAATATATCGTAAATTACGGTTGACTTCGTGATTAAGTAACGATAGCTCAGTCGTGTGTCAAATTAGAAGTACCGATAGATAGGTAATTATATGGGTATTAAACCCTTATAAGGGCAAGTACCAATTCCAGACCTAACTAGGTCGTTTGTCGGGTCAAACGTTGACCGAAAAAGTCAACAGAATTACAAAATATGATTTAATGCACGATTAATGATCCGAGAGGTGTGTAACCTGTTTTAACCTTAATATAACATGATAATAAGTATAAAAACTTGTCTACGCTTGCCCGACTCGACAAATTTCTGTTAAAACCCGGTTCGGAACCGAAAGGCGCAAAAACCTTGACTTTTGCTTTGACTTCGGTTCTGACCCGTTTTAGTTTGATTCGAAGATGCCTTAGTGCTTCATTAGAGTAGGGTTGCATGTTAGTATAAGTCTCTGTACTTGTTTCGTTGATTATCCGATGCATGCACATGTTTCCGTTAATCGCTTAAATTGGACCGTAATGCCCTTATGACCATACAACGAGAATTTTGAAAATGTGGAAGTACAATAATCTTAGTTACTGATTATTAAACATGTACGTAAATTTTCACGTCAATCGGAGGTCTAGATTAGGAGATATGCGCATTAGCGTAAATAATAAGCTTTTTATTAATTAAACGGCGCGATTAGCGCATAGCCTATCTAAACCCGATTTTCGGTACCAAAACTTTTACCCACTGATGTTAAATAATATTTTGGGATTTTTGAAGATTTTTAATTATTTTTAAACTGATCTTAAGCTAGGCTTATCGCATTGATTCGGTAAATACCGAATATGCCCTTTTAGGCCATAAAACGAGTTTTACGAATCCGTTTGATACCAATCCAATTGCCGCTGATTTAAAATAATAAATAGAGTGTATTGAGCCTGTTTTGCTGATCAGAAAACTCAGAATGGTATTTTAAACCGTACGTCGCTTAAAACGACTACATACGCGTATTAAACGCATAATTTGGGTTTAAAACCATTTTGGGAAATGAGACTCTTCACCAACTGTTGTGATCTGTTAAAATTAATAATTTTGCTGATTAAATCAGACCCGTATCTCAGAAGTATTATAAGTCTCTTTTATAACCCTTAAAATGACCGAAATACCCCTACGGGGCGCATTTAGGGATTAAACTCGTTATGGGCATTATGGAAGATATCATAATGATATCACAACATATTTAAAACGTATTAACTTAGGAAACCTGTTCACGACCCTTTCGATTACCCGTCATGCGTTATACGCGTTCGGTTCGGTTTATGTAACTAGTTTGCATAAACTAGCCGACACGGGTCAGACGATATCATTTTTATCTCAAAATCCAGAATGTGAGTAGTAAACCCATATTAAACAAGTCCTCAAACTTGTCGGGTCTAAATCACATTCTATCCGGTCTTCGCTTAATCGTGCGTACGAACCGTATCGTTAAAACTAACCGGTCTAAGCTTAAGCTTAATTAAAGACCCGTTAGTATTCTAATAGGTTATATTAAACCTTCGTTCCAGATTAGGAGAACCAGTAAAAGCTATCTGCAATTTATTCGATTAAGGAGTTATACTTGCAAAGGTAAATACTTTTAACTTATTTTCCCTATACGGGCTTGGGTTACGGTACATAGCGTACCGCTTGATCGAGCATCAAATCTTCCACGCTTAGTGGTTAATTGAATAATTTGATCGGCTCGTTTTAAACAGATGTGTTTACTTTACAGCCTTTGGGGGGTTAATGACCATGTCCCGGATATCCTCGGCATTATCTTACGAGATAGCCACGACCTGAGCACGGGGTGTAGGCGTACTCCCGTGTATAACTCACTTAAAGTGGTGTGTCTATTGATCTTTAACCCGGATACATTCCGGGCTACTGAACGCATAAGTAACATGTAAATCGTTCACAAGATTATAATATTAAATAATTCTCCCAAGTTAATAAAAATGTTTATGCCATGTGCATCCAAACCAATTTTCAATCATTTTATAAAATGAGTCAGTTGAATGTATTTACCAGTGTAAACTGACGTATTTTCCCAAAAAGATTAAATGCAGGTACTAGGCGAAATAGGCTGGGATTCTCCTAAGCATCATTAGAAGTCTCGCAAACTTAAGATGCCGAAGTCTGTTGAACCATAAACAATGTTTTCTTAATTCGATCCTACTGTGGATAAACACCGGATAATTGTGACTTTGCTTACAATAAATAAATTCGGTTGTATCTTATTTTAAATTTGCTTCCGCTGTGCATTATTATATTGTGTTGTTTGACTATTACGTTGCCAACCACGTCACGATACTCCCCCACCGGGCCCACCGGTGACACGTGGAAATCGGGGTGTGACAGGTTGGCATCAGAGCCAACTCTGAGTGAATTAAACAATAGCCTTTTGTGTTTAATCTCAGTTACACAATTGCACATATCTAAACCTTCGAGTCTAGACTTATAACATAGGACAAATTCCACCTTATTCGGTTTTTGTTTTGTCCTTTAAATTTTTATATTTTTGTTATTGTTATCTCATGCTTTATTGACAGGAATAACAAAGATGCCTCCAAGATTCTTGCGTACGCGAGGGCGTGGAAAGGGGCCGGTAGCCGCCCCCAACGATCACGAAGCAGGACCTTCGAATACACGAGGTCCTATCCCCGCTGAGAGTGATGGTACTCGAAGGAACCAGAGAGGTCTCTTTCAACCGGCAAGACGGTCGGTTTCGAATAGCTCGACGACTCCCGCTCAAGACTCCTACGGGCCACAATCAGAAAATGAGCCTGGAGACTCACACCATTCGTACATACCGTTACAGCGATCAATGTCGCACCGCCCTTTTGGAGACCCCACTCCATTCTTTCAAGGCCAGTTTAACCCGGCGAATTACATACAAGAACCAGTGGGTTTCAACCCATTGGGACCAGAGGATCATTTCTCTGGAGGAAATGAAATGGACGAGGAAGACGACCCCGTCGAGCCCGCATCAGGAACTCCCAACCATCCCATCGAGGTCTCGGATAGTTCCATTTATCACGGACCACCCTATAATGGTCCAGATAGCTTCCAGGCTATCTTTACTCGGCACGAATGGTATTATACACCTCCTCACCATTCGTCGCCGCATGAGCAGCAGCAGCCTCACCATTCGTCGCCGCATAAGCAGCAGCAGCCTCACTATTCTTCGCCGCATGAGCAGCAGCAGCAGCATCATCAAGATTCCTCTGGGAATCACCAATTTGTGGCAGTTACGCCACCGCCTCCACCGCCACCAGTTCAACCGGCGCCTCCGCAACCGCAAAGACATATGAGAACCGGAGCCCGGATGACCACACGAAGAGAAGAGTTTCATTTCAGCTCTCCCTTACAATCAAGTGGCAGAAATTATCAGCCGCTTCAAGAAGATCCACAAATGGGTGGACCATCAAACCCATTCGCGCAGCAACCGCCACCAATGGGTTTCGATAATCAGATACCAGCATACACGGGTCCTTCAATGTATAACCCGTTTGAGCCACCGACTCACCCTAACCCCGGTTACGCTGAAGCCGACCCATACCTGGTAGCTGCAAATTACAACGCCCTTAACCCTGAGGGACCGTATGGAGGTCCTTGGGGAGTAGGGTACCCAGTCCAGGGGTACCAGATACCTACACAACCCCCGTTTTACCAACAACCCCCGCCGTCTCTACAAATGTCGCCACCACTGCATCAGGAGATCCTGCAAAGTATTAGAGAGGTACGACATGAGGCACGGGAAGATCGACGGCGTAATCAAGGGATGTTTAAGACCTTGACAAACTTAATCAAGGGAAAGAGCAAGAAGGATCAGTAAATCCTTTATGTATATATCTACTTTAAATTAAGTCCCTGCGTGGACATCTCTGTGTGTATGTAGTCCCTGCGAGGACATTTATCTATGTACCTAGTCCCTGCGTGGACATCTATTTAAGTAATCAGTCCCTGCGAGGACTTGTGTTTTAAATTAATCCCTGCGTGGGTAAGTACTTGTTTAGCCCCTACGTGGGAAATGGTTTGTTTGAAAAGACCCGTTTAGGGCAACATGTAACCTATGTATAATTAAATGGAATGTTTGTTTTATAAATTTCATGTTTGCCATTATGTGCATATATATAAATTATAGATGAAATAAATAAATTAAAATCATTCCTTCTAAATCTGCCTAGTAATTATTTAATTAAGAATCTTTAAGTGTGAAACCTAGCCTCGTGTCAAATATAAGACCGGGCCAAAATGGTAAGACCTGTTTAAAAGATTCAAATCCCTGTTAACATCTTAAAACATGTTAACACTCCTGGCAGAAGTGATTCGTTAAAATCACATGTCATTTTTATGAATAAGGATTCTTTAGAAGATTCCTAGTCCAGTTAATGATCTCTGAATCCTGGATTTACATCATCAATTAAGATGATCATATTTAACCATATGTGGTAATCTAGTGCCTACGGGCCTTGCTCATTTCTACATGAGCCAAAAGACAAGGGTAGCTATGACTCCCTGTCTAATAAAGGTAATGAACTAGGTTCAAACCTTAAAAGTCTTGATTCTCTGAAATCATAGTTTATGAAATAGTCCATGTGACCAAGCCTTATGTGCTAATATATATATTGTTATTGTTTTATGTTTAGGATAAATTTTAATTGAAATCCTAAATTAATACGATTAATAAGTTAACCAAATATGGTCTCTGTTACCATGGTCAACGAGTTACCCTAAGGGGTAATTCCATAATAAACTTCCAAATAAAATATTGTTCTTGTTTTCTGTAACAGTTCAATACAAATGGCTAACTCTAATGAAGTCAGTAGCCATCCAGTGGCGCCAAATGAGAACGCCCAAATTACATTAACGGGCGCCGAACTAAAAGCAATCATTGATGGCGCTGTTACTCAGGCCTTGGATAGGCAATACGAGGAATACAGTGGTACTCGGAGTAGGACCCACTCTGTATCACATTCAAAGCCAAGGACGCATTCTAAGGCTCATAACAAGCCTCCTCCCAAGAAGAATGGACCCAAGAAAGACGGTGATGACCGTCAGTCCACCAACAATCAAAGTGACCCATCCCAGCACATGGTACTGCATCAAGGACCCCGTAACAAGGGTTGCACTTACAAATACTTCGTGTCTTGCAAGCCCCGGGATTTTACAGGGGAAAAGGGGGCCGTTGATTGTATGACATGGCTGGACGAGATGGACACGGTGGTAGATATCAGCGGGTGCGCTGAAAGGGATATTGTTAAGTTTGTGTCGCAGTCCTTCAAGGGGGAAGCGTTAGCTTGGTGGAGATCTCTGATGGAGGCCTCCGGAAAGATCCCGTTGTATAGTATGTCGTGGGATCAATTCATTGCCCTGATCAAAGATAATTACTGCCCTCAACATGAGGTGGAAAAGATAGAATATGACTTTCTGTCATTGGTGATGAAGAACCTCGACTGCCAAGCTTACCTGACAAGCTTCAATACGCTGTCCAGGTTGGTTCCCTACCTGGTAACCCCTGAGCCAAAGAGGATCGCTCGTTTTATTGGTGGGTTAGAACCCGAGATCAAGGCCAGTGTAAAAGCTTCTCGGCCAGTTACCTTCAGGTCTGTAACTGACCTTTCTTTATCCCTCACACTGGATGCGGTCCGACAGAGATCGCTGAGGAATAAGGATGCCGAGAAGAGGAAGCGAGAAGATGATGGTTCGCGTAGGTCGAACAAGAAGCACCGTGGGAGCGGTGTTCGCAAGAAGGGATCGGAGTCGAGGAAAGATGGGCATCGTTCTGGAGAGAAGCCCACATGCAAAACTTGCAAGAAACAACACTTTGGAAAGTGCAGACTCGAATCAAACTCGAATAACGAGTCAAGGTCTTTTGCTTGTGGTTTGTGCAAATCCAAGGAACACAAAACCTTGGATTGCAAGAAGATGAAAGATGCGACGTGCTATCGTTGCAATGAGAAGGGCCACATAAAGACTAACTGCCCCAAGAACAACAAGAAGCCTGAAGAGGCTAAGAAGACTAATGCCAGAGTCTTCAGGATGGATGCGAAGGAAGCTGTGCAAGATGATAACGTCATAACAGGTACTTTCCTTGTAAATGATGTTTTTGCAAGAGTACTTTTTGATTCAGGCGCAGATAAATCCTTCGTAGATCATAAATTTTGTAAATTGTTGAATTTACCTGTCAAAACCCTAAGCGTAAACTATGAGGTAGAGTTAGCAGATGGTACCATAGAAACCGTCTCTACTGTGTTAGATGGATGTACTATATCCATTAAGAACCATTCTTTTCCTCTGTCTCTACTTCCGTTTAAATTAGCTGGTTTTGACATAGTTCTGGGTATGGACTGGTTATCTCATAACCAGGCCCAAATCGTCTGTAACCAGAAACAGGTGGTAATAAAGACTTCGTCTGGTGAGTCACTTACCATTCGGGGAGATACCCAGTACGGACTGCCTGAGCAGGTGACTATGCTCAAGGCTTCCAAGTGTTTGAAGAAGGGGTGTGTCATCTACATGGCACAGGTGATTATTGATGAGCCTAAACCGAAGTTAGAAGACATCCCTGTCATCTCGGAATACCCAGAAGTGTTTCCTGAAGATCTACCTGGCCTACCACCAGATAGACAAGTCGAATTCAGGATCGATATCATTCCCGGAGCTGCACCAGTTGCTAGAGCACCATACAGATTGGCACCCACAGAAATGAAGGAGTTGCGGACGCAGCTAGATGAACTGCTGGCTAAGGGTTTCATTCGACCCAGTTCATCTCCTTGGGGAGCGCCAATCCTGTTTGTCAAGAAGAAGGATGGGTCGATGCGTCTGTGCATCGACTATCGCGAACTTAATAAAGTCACGATCAAGAACAGATATCCATTGCCCAGGATCGACGATTTGTTCGATCAGCTTCAAGGGGCAAGTTACTTCTCAAAGATTGATCTAAGGCCGGGATACCATCAGTTGAAGGTTAAAGATGAAGACGTTCACAAGACTGCATTTAGGACTCGATACGGTCACTACGAGTTCCTAGTGATGCCTTTTGGGCTCACTAATGCACCAGCCGCGTTCATGGATCTCATGAATCGCGTCTGTAAGCCTTACTTAGATAAATTTGTTATCGTCTTCATCGATGACATCCTTTTTTATTCTAAGAATCAAGCTGACCATGAGAAACACCTTTGTTGTATTCTCAAACTCCTACATCGGGAGAAGCTCTATGCCAAATTCTCTGAGTGTGAATTTTGGCTACGAGAAGTCCAATTCCTTGGACATGTGGTCAGTGAGCGTGGTATCCAGGTGGATCCCGCTAAAGTTGAAGCTGTTATGAATTAGCAAGAGCCAAAGACACCTACGGAGATTCGTAGTTTCCTAGGATTGGCAGGATATTACAGACGCTTCATTGAAAATTTTTCAAGGATTGCTGCACCCCTAACTTCCCTGACCAAGAAGAAAGTAAAGTTCGTTTGGGGTCCTAAGCAGCAAGAGTCCTTCGATGTTTTGAGACAAAAGTTGAGCAACGCTCCTGTGCTTACACTACCTGAAGGCGCTGAAGAATTTGTAGTTTATTGTGATGCATCACACACTGGCATGGGGTGTGTGCTTATGCAGAAAGGCAAGGTTATTGCCTATGCATCACGACAGTTAAAGGTGCACGAAAAGAATTACACCACCCATGACTTAGAATTGGGTGCCGTTGTGTTCGCACTAAAACTGTGGAGGCATTATCTTTATGGAATCAAGTTTGTGATCTTTTCTGATCACAAGAGCCTCCAGCATCTGTTTAACCAGAAAGAATTAAACATGAGGCAACGCCGTTGGATGGAAACTTTAAATGATTATGATTGTGAAATCAAATACCATCCCGGCAAAGCGAATGTAGTCGCTGATGCCTTGAGCAGAAAGGAAAGGGTTAAACCCATTCGAATTAACGCCAAGCGTATGGAGGTAAAGAACAGTTTGATAGAAAGGGTGTTAGCTGCACAGAAGGAAGCTGTGTTGGAAGCTAACTATCCTAATGAAAAGTTAGGAGTAACTGAGGAGCAGTTAACTCTTAGCAAGGACGGAATTTTACGGTTAAACGGACGAATATGGGTTCCGATTTTTGGAGGACTTCGTGATGTCATCCTCCAAGAAGCCCACAGTTCCAAATACTCCGTTCATCCTGGAGCTGATAAGATGTACCAGGATTTAAAGGCAAATTATTGGTGGATAGGCTTGAAAAAGTCTGTGGCCGCCCATGTAGCAAAATGCTTGACATGTGCGCAAGTCAAAGCCGAGCATCAGAAACCGTCAGGTTTGCTACAACAGCCTGAACTTCCTACGTGGAAGTGGGAAATGGTAACTATGGATTTTATTACCAAGTTACCCAAGACAAGGAAAGGCAATGATACGATATGGGTTATAGTTGACCGACTGACTAAGTCAGCTCATTTCTTACCCATCAAGGAGACTTATAGCTCCGATATGTTAGCCCAGTTATACGTTGACAAGATTGTAGCCCTACACGGCATACCTGTAGCTATTATCTCTGACCGGGATACTAGGTACACGTCACACTTTTGGAAGAGTTTCCAGCAATCTTTGGGCACACGTTTGAACTTTAGTACGGCTTACCATCCTCAGACAGACGGTCAGAGTGAGCGTACTATTCAAACGTTGGAAGACATGCTACGTGCATGTGCGATCGATTTGGGAGGTAGCTGGGATAAGAACCTACCATTGATCGAATTCTCCTACAACAATAGCTACCATACCAGCATAAAGGCTGCGCCTTTTGAGACATTATACGGTAGAAAGTGTAGATCGCCAGTTTGTTGGGCGGAAGTTGGAGAAGTCCAGTTATCAGGACCAGAGATCGTGTTCGAAACGACGGACAAGATTGTCCAGATTCGTAACAATCTCCAAGCTGCCCGGAATAGGCAGAAGAGTTACGCGGATCCAAGTCGTAAGGATTTTCACTTCGAAGTAGGTGACAAAGTCCTACTTAAAGTGTCACCATGGAAAGGGGTGATGCGATTCGGTAAGAAAGGCAAACTAAGCCCGAGATACATAGGACCTTTCGAGGTTATTGAACGTGTCGGGTCTGTTGCCTACAAGTTGAACTTACCAGAAGAACTCAGTGGAATTCACAATGTGTTCCACATCTGCAATCTAAAGAAGTGTTCCGCTGATGATTCACATGTCATGCCACATACAGATGTGCAAATAGATAAGAGCTTAACGTTTGTAGAAAGACCTTTGTCAATTGAAGATCGACAGGTAAGGAAGCTTCGAAGGAAGCATATACCTTTTGTAAAGGTCAAATGGGATGCCCGTAGAGGTCCAGATTTCACGTGGGAGGTTGAATCCACGATGAAAGACAAGTACCCTTACTTGTTTCAGTAAATCTCGGGTCGAGATTTATTTAAGGGGGTGAGGATGTAACACCTCGAAAATTTCGGTTTCAATAATAAGACGACACGTGTCATGTCAGACAAAACGCGTTGTAAACCCGGATTTAATAAAGATGATTCGGCAGGATTTAAAGTGACGTCATGTTAAACTGTTACCTCTGAACGACCTTAATTATAAATCCCAAGACCCGATTAAATGTTGTATACATCTTTTATACCCTCAATTCAGAAATTGGGTATACAATAATTGATCTGGAAAAGCATGATTTGATCCCAAGAAGAAAAAGAATGATAAACCGTTGTTTTCGGGTCTTGTAAGTTCATTCAATTGAAACAAAGGTTCATGGTAGGGTAATATACAGGAGTAGACACTTATTAGAGGCCCCTCCATGTAAAAGAATGGCTAAAAATCGTGCAAGTGGGTTACATGATCGAAACACCAACAAACGAAATGAAATCTGCCTCTGAGAAGAGGTAGCGCACCGCTACATGTGTAGCGTAACGGTGCGCTACCATGTCAAGTCAACCGGCCCATTATAGCGGGCTAGCGCACCGCTACATGTGTAGCGTAACGGTGCGCTAGCGGTGCCCAGCGACCAGAAACCTGCTGTTGGCTGTTGTGCGCGTTTGTGACCCATTAAACCGGTATTTCTCACATGTGCATGACCCCTAGACACCCCTAAACACTAGAACCATGTGTTGATCACTTGTGGAGGATTGTAGACTTAGTTGTCAATGATTCATGGTGTTTACAAACACTATATAAGACCCATTAACTTGCAAACATTCACATTCTAAATTCTGATCATTGTGGAGCTTCCAAGCTGATTGCAAGACCTCCCTAGTCATCATTAAACACTTGGTAAGTAGCCTAACCCTTCTAAATTAATTCTAGCTTAGTAATTAGCTTAAAAGTCAATATATCGTAAATTACGGTTGACTTCGTGATTAAGTAACGATAGCTCAGTCGTGTGTCAAATTAGAAGTACCGATAGATAGGTAATTATATGGGTATTAAACCCTTATAAGGGCAAGTACCAATTCCAGACCTAACTAGGTCGTTTGTCGGGTCAAACGTTGACCGAAAAAGTCAACAGAATTACAAAATATGATTTAATGCACGATTAATGATCCGAGAGGTGTGTAACCTGTTTTAACCTTAATATAACATGATAATAAGTATAAAAACTTGTCTACGCTTGCCCGACTCGACAAATTTCTGTTAAAACCCGGTTCGGAACCGAAAGGCGCAAAAACCTTGACTTTTGCTTTGACTTCGGTTCTGACCCGTTTTAGTTTGATTCGAAGATGCCTTAGTGCTTCATTAGAGTAGGGTTGCATGTTAGTATAAGTCTCTGTACTTGTTTCGTTGATTATCCGATGCATGCACACGTTTCCGTTAATCGCTTAAATTGGACCGTAATGCCCTTATGACCATACAACGAGAATTTTGAAAATGTGGAAGTACAATAATCTTAGTTACTGATTATTAAACATGTACGTAAATTTTCACGTCAATCGGAGGTCTAGATTAGGAGATATGCGCATTAGCGTAAATAATAAGCTTTTTATTAATTAAACGGCGCGATTAGCGCATAGCCTATCTAAACCCGATTTTCGGTACCAAAAATTTTACCCACTGATGTTAAATAATATTTTGGGATTTTTGAAGATTTTTAATTATTTTTAAACTGATCTTAAGCTAGGCTTATCGCATTGATTCGGTAAATACCGAATATGCCCTTTTAGGCCATAAAACGAGTTTTACGAATCCGTTTGATACCAATCCAATTGCCGCTGATTTAAAATAATAAATAGAGTGTATTGAGCCTGTTTTGCTGATCAGAAAACTCAGAATGGTATTTTAAACCGTACGTCGCTTAAAACGACTACATACGCGTATTAAACGCATAATTTGGGTTTAAAACCATTTTGGGAAATGAGACTCTTCACCAACTGTTGTGATCTGTTAAAATTAATAATTTTGCTGATTAAATCAGACCCGTATCTCAGAAGTATTATAAGTCTCTTTTATAACCCTTAAAATGACCGAAATACCCCTACGGGGCGCATTTAGGGATTAAACTCGTTATGGGCATTATGGAAGATATCATAATGATATCACAACATATTTAAAGCGTATTAACTTAGGAAACCTGTTCATGACCCTTTCGATTACCCGTCATGCGTTATACGCGTTCGGTTCGGTTTATGTAACTAGTTTGCATAAACTAGCCGACACGGGTCAGACGATATCATTTTTATCTCAAAATCCAGAATGTGAGTAGTAAACCCATATTAAACAAGTCCTCAAACTTGTCGGGTCTAAATCACATTCTATCCGGTCTTCGCTTAATCGTGCGTACGAACCGTATCGTTAAAACTAACCGGTCTAAGCTTAAGCTTAATTAAAGACCCGTTAGTATTCTAATAGGTTATATTAAACCTTCGTTCCAGATTAGGAGAACCAGTAAAAGCTATCTGCAATTTATTCGATTAAGGAGTTATACTTGCAAAGGTAAATACTTTTAACTTATTTTCCCTATACGGGCTTGGGTTACGGTACATAGCGTACCGCTTGATCGAGCATCAAATCTTCCACGCTTAGTGGTTAATTGAATAATTTGATCGGCTCGTTTTAAACAGATGTGTTTACTTTACAGCCTTTGGGGGGTTAATGACCATGTCCCGGATATCCTCGGCATTATCTTACGAGATAGCCACGACCTGAGCACGGGGTGTAGGCGTACTCCCGTGTATAACTCACTTAAAGTGGTGTGTCTATTGATCTTTAACCCGGATACATTCCGGGCTACTGAACGCATAAGTAACACGTAAATCGTTCACAAGATTATAATATTAAATAATTCTCCCAAGTTAATAAAAATGTTTATGCCATGTGCATCCAAACCAATTTTCAATCATTTTATAAAATGAGTCAGTTGAATGTATTTACCAGTGTAAACTGACGTATTTTCCCAAAAAGATTAAATGCAGGTACTAGGCGAAATAGGCTGGGATTCTCCTAAGCATCATTAGAAGTCTCGCAAACTTAAGATGCCGAAGTCTGTTGAACCATAAACAATGTTTTCTTAATTCGATCCTACTGTGGATAAACACCGGATAATTGTGACTTTGCTTACAATAAATAAATTCGGTTGTATCTTATTTTAAATTTGCTTCCGCTGTGCATTATTATATTGTGTTGTTTGACTATTACGTTGCCAACCACGTCACGATACTCCCCCACCGGGCCCACCGGTGACACGTGGAAATCGGGGTGTGACAAACTTTTAATTCATTTACTTATGAATGGTTTGATTTGTTTATTTTTAATCTCAAACGGGTGAATAAAAAATGCAGCTACAGGCAGTGTTGTAAGAATCGCTAGGCGCTAGTCGGGCGGTGGGGTACCGACTAGCGATTAATCGGGATTAATAGGGATTAATCGGAATTAATTGGATTGAGATTTTTATATGTAATTTTTAGTTACATATATACATACGCATTTTTATGTGTAGTTTTTTAAAGTAGACATGTTTTAACCCCTCATTAACCAATTTTTTAAGTAATTGAAAGGAATTTATATAGTTTGGTCAAAATTTGGCCGGCATCTAGCCAAAATTTGGCCAGAATAGGACCGACATTGACTGCCTAGCTATTAATCGGTGAACCTTCGATTAGTGATTAATCGGCGACTAATCGGAGATTAGTCTGGATTTTTACAACCATGGCTACAGGGAAAGCATGTGCAGGTTAACTTCTGACCCTTTTTGACCATATGGGAGATGGAAGTGACTTCAACATTATATATGTTGCAGGCTGATATGTACTTGATATTACTCACAGCAAGTTCACAAGCCTTTTTCCATCTTAAAGAATGCAGGCAAGTGTTTTTTTCTTTTTTAATGTCCAAAAAATGTGGTAAAATGGCTTATTTGAGTAATGGGTCATAATGTGTAGTTTTTTAGAGTGAAGTACACGAATGGTCCTTGTGGTTAACCAAAATTTTGGTTTTGGTCCCTAGCTTTTCAAAAGTACATGGATTGTCCATGTGGTTTGCATTTTGTAACGTATTTAATCCCCAGTTAACAAATCCTTGGTTTAAAAAAGCGAGCCTTAAGCGCGCTTAGGCGCAAAGCGTATCTAGGCGCAAACCCCATCGCCTTGTGTGACATAAGGCGCACGATGTACAAGAAGCGTAGCTGAGATGCGATTTTAGGGTGAAAATCGACCTAAGGCGCACACTTTTTGTACATGGGGTGTTTCTATGACAAGATTTCAAACCTTTTGGATCCAGATGCGGAAAAACAAACCTTTGGACGAAAGTCGCAAAACTGGATAAACCTCATAGGGATGAAAATGGATTTTACTCTATTTTTATTTCTTTTTGCAGATTTTATAGAGCGTACCAGAGACTTTATGCTTCCATGCATGATAAAGGGATAGGCCCCCATAAAACTCAGTTCAGAAGGGATGAAAACTATGGTAAAATAATCTTTCAGTTTTTTTTTAATATATGCATCATCTTTTTTCTAATTTTACAGAAGGTATTTCTTGATTAAGTCGCAATATTACTGAACCATATATTCCGGTTTTTTTTTAATATATGGATTTATTTTATGTATATTTGTTCCAACTGCTCATCCGATGGCCATTTGGCAGTCAAATAGAGAATGTTGATGGGCTTTTGATTTTGTATGATGCAGTTGATATATAGGTCTGATACCGGTGAGATTCTTGGACTACATATATTGGGGATGCATGCTGCTGATCTTATCCATAAAGCACCCAATGCCATTGCATTTGGAATTCGTGTTCAGGCAGGAGGGGCTGAGGTGCTGCGTGAAGTGGCGGAGAGTGGAAGCGAACGCGAAACGTATGCTAACAGCGCTTCGTGAACAGGATAATGGTGAAGAGGGTAGGGATTGGAGAGCTTTGTTGGAAGGAGGGGCCAGTCAAACTCGGTATGGAGGAGGCTACTCAACTGCATTCTAATGGGTTAGTGCAATAGCATTTAGTATGATAATCTTAAAATGTAATTTTTGTTAGGGTGTAAGGAAATTGTAAATGATATTTTTTTTTTTTTGTAATTTTATTGGTGATTGATCTGAGAATGGCACTTAAATAACAGTGTAAATAAATAACACACAACTATATGGTTTTGATCATAAAGTCTGTTTGATCTTGTTTGATGTATTATATTTTTGTAGTTATTAGAAATCCTGTTTGCAGAGGTGATAATAAGACTACATGCAGTCAAAGAGGAAACGACGACAGGTGTTTATGTTTATAGTTTAAATATATATTTTTATTTGTCTTGATAGCATGTAAATCAAAACAGATTTAGGAGATAAATAAAAAGAAAGAAAATGAGACAGCCAAAAAAATCTGTTTGATAGTTAGTTTTATTCACTACTTAGCTGCATAGTGAATAAAACTAAATATCTATGAAGGGAGGTTTCTCGAAACTTTGTTTTCTAAATTCAAGGTATGTTTCTCGACAAGTTAGGAAGTCCAAACGTTTGAAAATATGTGTAAAAAATGTTTGTTCCAATTTTCAAAAATCTTAGCCAACAAGTTACGAACATGTATTATGTCATGGGCGTCTATGATATAGAAAACCAAGGTAACATAACATAGCAATCGCATTTGCATCTACAAGTCATTATCTTGAACCATATCAACAAAATGGATACTAGGTCACGTACCTTTACTTTGTTACGTACTTCATCAACAAGCAACCAAGATGAAGTGACATGCTATGTGAATAGTTTCATTCTTGAATCACTTTAAGGGGGACACGGCATCCGATTTTATTTTAACACCTTATCTCCATCATTTGAACATCCAAGTGGTCAAATTAGTTGAAGTGGCTCAAAACCGAATCGCCCCGTACATAGCCCTAAACTCACCAACCTAAGTGGTATGTTTCCCGCCGCATCGCGCGGGTAAACGACTAGTATTTATATATACTCTAATTTCTAACATTCTTAGGCATTGCTACTTGTACTTTGTGCTTTAAAATTTGTTTGGTGGTTTCTAAGAAACCAAGGGTGGGTTTCTTTCCACATGTTCAACCTGAAAATGGATTGGAAGCCTAAGTAGGCTACGTGTTCTTATTCAGATCATCAAGACTAAGTCTTGCGTAGACCTGGCAAACGGGTTGGGTCGGGTCGGGTCGGGTCATGGGTCAAAACGGGTTCGGGTCAAAACGGGTTCGGGTCAAAATGGGTCAATTATAAAAAAAGGTTGTTTTGGTTCGGGTCAAAACGGGTCCGGGTCAGAACGGGTTTCGGGTCGGGTCAGTTTTTTTTTTTTTTTTACCATTTGCAGTATTTCAGTAAAACCAATACAGGATCTCCAACATATATAATAACAACACATAATGTAACAGTTAAATCAGTTGTATGCAACTTTATAGACATAAGTGGATAGAAATTTGATTAAAAAGTAGACAACAATCTGAATATACAGTAAAATTACCCAACTCGGATCAAAACAATCAGAGCGGATACCGAAATTTCAGGTATCTCATGAGCGAAATCAAACAAAGAATATCGATTGCATTCTTTAAGACCATTTGCAGTATTTCAGTGAACCAATACATTAAGATCTTAAATCAGCTGTAGACAACTTCATATACATACAAATTAAGATTACTAAAGCAAGAATATGGGGATAGAAATTTGACTAAAAAAAGTAGACAATAATCTCAATAAACAATTTAATTACTAGTACATACAGCAAGAAGCTTAAGAAACTAGAAATTATGTTATGATCTCAACTCGGATTAAAATAATCAGTCAATTGCTGAGCAAGATCAAACACAAAGAATAACAGTCAACTGCATTCTTCAAGAACATGAACAAACAGCAAACAAACTTTAACTGAACTCAAGAACAGCTAGCAAGCCACTAGCAAAACAAAACAGGCAAAAGAAGCAACAACAGAAAACAAACAGCTACAAATACACATTAAAGACCTTCCACTTTTGCCAATTTAGAGCTGCATTTTTAAAACCTGTTTAAATTCCATAGAAAACTTAGATACTTGCTAACTGTTTGTGTTCAAATTCAAATATTATATTATAGGAAAACATTTCACTAACCTCTGAACAAAACTACAAACCCTAAAACACAAGATCCAAAACTTCTACTCCGATCGATCATGAACACAACATAATTAACCTAAAAAACCGATAAATTCTTCAACGATCGGCACCTAAAACTCCAAACAAGTGATCAACAATTGAACAAACTTACCGGAAAACTGAAATTAGGTTGTAATTTGGATATTCAGCAACTGGATAAACAGAATTATACGGAATTAAGAGGTATTGGGGCCTCGAATTTAACCCATGACAGCTTGATCTGGCAGCGGTGGTAGCTGTCGGTTTGATTCAATCAGATTGAAGAATGAAGAAGATAACCCATTGTTCAACCCGTGCTTTCTTTCTTTTCAACCCTAACTGACCCGTCCTAATTTTTCAACCCGGTCTGACCCGTACATAAATCTTTTTATTTTTTAAATAACCCAATTTGACCCCCTTAACTAAATTTCCTCACCCAAATTCACCCAAACTAATTTAAAAAAGACCCATACTGACCCATTGTATGCTATTTGGGTCAGAATTACCCCCCCTAGTCTTGCGGTGAAGTAAACAAATTAAAGAGAAAAGGAAGGCTGGTGAGGGTGGATCGAGAACAGAGACCGGTATTTCCGTCGTGCAAGCTTCTTAAGCCCTAATCTGTGACAGGGGGAGGTTGACCGGCGATGGCCGTTCACTAGGGTTCCAACGGGTGGCAGCCGTTCCGGTCATCTCTGTTGACGTCGTACTCCGACAACTCAACCAGAAACGGTGATGATTGTAGAGATTCCGATGGTGGTTCACATAAGATGGAATCAGTTATAACCGCAATTGGCTTCTAGAAACAGTTTGCTTATGATTCTCACAAAAATTTCCACGGGACTCTCCCAAAGTTCAAACTCATCTCAAACAGGTGCATCTATATTGCCATGTTTATGATTTTTGCATTTTTCTTTGGGGAAATATAAATTGTTTATGTGCTTTTGGATGTGTAATTGATGTTTTTCTTTAGTATAGATACTCTCAAATTGATTGATACGTATATAGTGTTTTGGTGCTAGGGTTACTGGTTATTATGAATTTGTTAGTGTTTGATATGTAAGTTTATGATATGATATTTTTGTTTAAGTTGTAATTGATATTGTGGAGGAATCTGTTAACAATTATAATCTAGAGCTCTACATAAGAATGTGAATTGACTATTCCTGTTTGACATAAGCTTTTATAATATGTAGTATACCAGATCAATCACACGCAGTGAATACATGTACGATTCGCTGATGAATCGAAAAGGATGTCTTATTGTTCATTATCTTTTCATTGTCTTTGTTATTTAACTTGGATATTGAAGACAAGTTTTATTTTGTTGTCTTTAGTAACCGGCAGCTCTGAATTTACCACGAAAACGATCTGCAGCGGGGAAGGCCTTTAATGACGAACCTAAGACGAATGATTCAATTATTCCTTCTGCTGCCATTCTGTTTGTTTCTGGTATGATTATTTTTCTAGGGTTTATAAATCAATCATGCCATCAGGTTCAATTGGGGGTATTTTAGCCGAGTTATAGGATTAGTTTGTTGAATTAAACCATTTTGTATAATCCACTTTTTACTTCACTTTTCAGCAAGTCATTAATCTGATTAGATGGCTTATTTATTGTTATATTCAGGGGATTTGTGGTCGGAATCCATAAAGACCGTCGTCACTGTGGCACATACTCCTGCCATTACACCTTTTCTCCCTACGTTAGATAATTTTTCAATTGCTTACTTTGGCCGCCTGTTGAATGTAAACCCTAATTTTGTGGGATGGTTCACGTTACACACATAGTTGGTTTTTTCTCGGTTAGCGGCGGTAAATGGTGGTGGTTTGGTGATGGAAGCCGCCTCCGGCTACACAAAATGATCAGAGATCCACCGACGGAACTGGAGGCGGTGATGGTGAATACTGTTTCAGACAGTGGCGGTTTCGGCCGAGGTGGCTTCCTTTGACGATGAAGATGACTGACCGCCGAGAACCACGAGAAGGTATTTCATTTATCTCGATTATCAATATCTTTTCTGCTTCTAGATGTGTACTGTACTTTGTAGGTTTGGTCTTCTTATTGGATAGTGTGGGCATGCAATGATGACACGATTGATATGGAGCAAGTGGAAGTTGAGAACCATACGGCACACCAAGACATGAAAGTGAAATGGCAATTTGGGGTAAGAATGGCACATATCAAGAGCTATTGGAAAGATCTGAATGAGCAGATGGAGAATGGTTATAAAACTACTGGTTGCATATGTTCACTGTTGCATAGGATTAAAGGAGTACTGAGAAAGCTGCCTGCATCAGATCGTGCTAAGCTGCAAACAAGGTTTTCTGGTTTGTGTCTAGAGGTTGACACCTTCATGGATGATATGATGGATCGTATGAAGGATCAATGTGATAAGAAACCGAGACGTTTAAATGTCTACTTTCATTAACTTGCTACAACGTCACAGCCGCCTTCTTGACTAATTGTAAGTTCTTAATTTTGCATATACTCGCATCTGAATCTGATAATTCTCCCAAAGCTGTAAGTATTTTAAAATTAAAAATGTTAAGTATAACCAAAAGGCTTGGTTGGTTAGATGCTAAGTGCATTGTCTGATTTTTAGATTCAAATCTCACCTTCAGTTTTCCTATATTAAGTTGCCAGTTTACGTATCGGACCCTTGAACTTTAAGCTTCAGATAATGGCCAAACAAACTCTGAAGTTATGTAACACTTGTATTTTAATCATTATATAATTTTCAAGTTTTTAAATATCCATTTTTTTTCTATAAAATACTACCATCCTTAAAGGGAATATCCATTATTATTATTGTTATTAATTAGCATAAATTGTGCTTGCTGTTGCTATATATTAATTGGAATATTATAGGAGTTATCTTAATTAGTTTTAACTTTAAATAAAGCGCCCCTAGGCGTGAGGTGGTTCAACGCTTCTAACCACATGAGGCGACATGCGTACATGAGGTGCACGACTCAGGAGCGCCTCATATACAAGAGTAGAAATATGTGCTCTTTGGTTGTACATATAGCTTTTTAGGTTGTATATAGTGCGTATTTATATATTTAATGCATATAGAGATTTTACTATCTGAATTTTACGTACATGAACCAATAAACACTTATATAATGTATTATACAATTATCTTGTGCCACGCCGGCCTTGCGTGTTTTATGCATGCTTTTTGCACTTCGGCTCTGGGGACCCAATCTCCTTACTTACGAATAACGAAATGATTACTATTTTGTAAAAGTTTTACTTTTAATCATGGTGTTTTATTTTCAGGCTCCATCTCCTTTTGGGACGCTGAAGTTTATATTTCTTGTGCTTATGGATTTGATGGTTCAAGAATATGTTTATTTTGTACTTCGAATGTCTTTGTCGTGTAATATCCCCAAGTATGTTGAAAGGCTTAAATGATTTTTGTAATTATGTTTACATTTCACGCTCCAGACTTTGCGTTAAATTTTCAACACCCTGATTCAGCATGGTTCCATTGGAACCACTTTTTTTTGTCTTTCAGATGGTTCATTAGGTATCCCCCCATTAGGCCATGGGGTATGGGGCTTGGGTTGGGGGAAAACGCCCAAGCCACCACCCCGGGTGGGCTTGGGTTGGGGCATGGCCCTTGGGGCTTGGCTTTCAAGCCGGGCGTGGGGCGGTATGGTCATGCTAGCTGGCTGAATCTCATTCGCTCACCCTGCTCACCCCTGCCACGCGGTGCACCCAGCCCAACCCACGCCCCGCCATACCCCGCGGACACGTAACCAGGCGGTGGGGGGGGGCTCCCATTTCACGTGTCAACAAATGCCCAACCCAAGCCCCACCATACCGCACGGTCTTATGTACTTTTAGTTTCATCAAACACTACATTATCCCTCAATTATCTTTGAGTTCTTTACAACTCACATGATTCATTAACTATGTTATGTGTTACAGTTAGTTTGCGGTCATATATTTAAGATAACATGTGACCATGTGAAAACCGTTTTGGACAAGATTTTGTATATTGCTGAGACCTTACTTCTGGATATCCTTTTTGTATAGAAAAAGCTTTTAAATATATTGCTTAGACCTTACTTTTGGATATCATTTTTAAGTCTATATTTCATCACTGGAGGAGCCATTTTGAATTAATTAATGTGAAAGGATTATTAGATCTAACCGTGTCTTCATTTAACCGTCAAGATACAACTTGGTTGTGGTTGTTAATATCTTTACATTGAACAATTGTTTTTGGTCACACACATCACAATGTATGTCCGCTCGTATCGACTACATGTCAATTTGGTTCGCCGTGGGCCGGTTTTCTAGTTATATTATATTTTGTAACCGACCTTTAAATTGACACAAAACTCATTGGTCAATTACCCACTATAACCCATCTTTAATAATTAAGCCCTACCCATTAGGCCATTACCCTTACCCTTACCCCTAAGCCCACCCAAAGCCCATTTCAAAAGCACTCCAGCAGTAGAGTTCAAGTCAAATAACCGTTGTTGCTGCACGTCGTTGCTTCTCCGGCGACATCTGCTCCTCTGGATACTGTCCCCGATTTTAGGTACGTCTTTGAAATTTTGCTTGTCTAAATTTTACTTGTCTAAATTTTACTTATTTGTACTGAGCTCATGTGATAATTTGATGAATTTATTAAAAAAAAAAAGAAATACATGTTAACAACTCGTTAACATTTCTAGTCACTTGGGCTCTAGTAGGGGTATATGAGGGTTGCTAAAAATACATGGTTTATGATTCCATCCACTTATTATCCTTTAGTGCTGTTAATAAACCTTTTTGGTAATATGTACGTTTTATTATAACTAGAGGCAGGCAGGCAGACAGGTTTTAAAAGCCAGTTGGAAGGAAGTGGTAACAAAATGATGCATATACTGAATAATAAAAGTTTTATGTCATATGCTTGTGCCTGTGAGAGGTGGTGAGTCTTTTAAGGTTGTTTTTGCAATAATGTATGTCAGATTTTGATATTTGTCTTGGAGATCAAATGTTGGCTTAGATAGACAAATGTGTGCACTCTCTCTCTCTCTGTTTTCTCTTTGTTATTTGGATAACGACAACCAACCAATTATTATTTTTATTCTTCTTACTTTCATAATAATGTTCTTCCTCTTCATTTCTCAATTAAATCCCTTGTTGTTTTAAAGAAAGTATTGATACTGTTTTTTGGTCAAAACGGGTTCTGACAATTGGACGAATATAGACTCGAGCGGAATGAGTTCGGGGCTAAAAGTGACATTTCATCAATCAATCAATCAATCAATCAATCATACCCAGTAAAAATCCCACAAATAGCAAGCTATTTGTAGGGTCTGGGGAGGGTGGGATGTAGGCACACCTTACCTCTACCCCTAGGGATAGAGAGGCTGCTTCCAGAGAGACCCTCGGCTCCAAAACACCCAGGAAAGACCCAGGAAAGACATAAATAAAGCATGAGGTGTGTGTGTATGTGTATGAAGCTACCAATGTAGTATGAGTTTCGAAATAGTGCATGGTAGAACAGAACAAATATGACAACACAAAACAGTCTATACACATAGTTACATATCTACGACCATACACTACACCTAGAAACACAACTGTACAAAACATCCTATACACATAGTTACTTATGTACGACCATACACTACACCTAAAAACACAATTGTACCCTTTCCTAGAAATCCTTAACCTTAATCCTACGTCTCCACGAGTTCCTATCATGGACCATGTTCTCAGAGAGGTGCAATTTTTGCAAGTCCTGCCTAATCCGCTCATCCCAAGTAATTTTGGGTCTGTCTCTACTCCTCCTCCCCTCCACCTCGAGGGTTTCAACCACTCTAACTGGTTCTATCGTCTGCCTCCTCTTCACATGCCCAAACCATCTCAATCTTCCCTCCTTAATCTTATCTGACATTTCATAAAAAGTGACATTTCATAAAAAGTCTTAATCTTGTTTGGGTCAAAACGAGCTTTCACTAAAATATGCTCGAGTTGAAATGAGTTTGTGCGAGAACAGACAACTTTTAAAAACCTTTCAATCTAGTTTGAGGCAAAACGGGCTTGAACTAAAATATGCTCGTGTTGAAATTAGTCGTTTTAGAAAAAAAAAAAAAATCAAAATGGGTTGATTGGCTGCATTTATTTTTATGGCGTCATGTGGCAATGGGTGTTGACAGTGTATGCGGTGTTATTTGCGATGGCGATGGTGACGCTATGTCGATGATTGTGACGACAGTTGTGGTAGTGATGATGGCAGATAGGTGCTGGAGACAAATGGTGGCTATAGGTGTTGCTCGCGCATACAAGATCATCTGGAATTAGCACGTGTTATAATAGTGACTAGCTTTTTTTTTCTTTCAACGACCAACAAAAGCTCGATCAGTTAGGTACACCTAATGGCAAAAGGCCACTCACGCCCATGAATGCAAACGTCGCGGTTACCCAACCCGTCACCATTATAGAGGAAACCCACCGTCCGAAGGCCAACTGTGACACAACCCATGGTTCAACCCAGAGAAATCTTGCTTCAAGCGAGGCTCGAACCCATAACCTTCACAGGAGGTTGCCAATGCATCAGAACATCATCAAAAGTTATTCTTTTGACTTATTTTTAATTTTGAGTGAACTCGTTATATTGAGGAGTTGTACTTGAACTCATTTATATATTTTTTTTCTAAATCAACCAATTATCCTATCATATTTTTGTTCATAAATACGAAAACATATTTATGTCATCTACTTAATTTTCCTGATAATGACTTTATCTTTTATTTCATGCAAAGGTATAATATATGGCGTACATGTGTATCTTTTGTTTATATTTTGTGTTTATACTTTATTTTCCAGAAAAGTGAGTTCTATACATATAAACTTGTTTTATTTGTTCACTAGACATAAATACAAATAAAAAATAACTATATACAATCTAGATCTAGACAAATATGTTACAAAAAAACCGTGAAAATCAATGTTATGTTAGAACATCAGAAGTATAGAAATCTGGCCCAAAGAGTACAAGCTGCCTTGTATTATTTCGAAAATTCATGATCACAAAAAATCACCTTTTACATCTATGTAGGTAATTTATTTTGTGAATTTTTGGAGTTTAATTTTTATTAGCGCGGTGTTCTATCTCCGTTCAACTCATTACTATCAAGATCTCAACTGTGATTTACGACACTATAAGGCAATTTACTCGTGAAAATAACAAGCTTCAATGTCTGTGTATAACGATTTCTATTTAAAACTTGGTTAACAAATGATCATGATCACAAATAACAAAAATATAAAGTAAGTATAATTGGGTATTAAAAATGTTATGGTTAGATTATTGGTATAGCAGTTTACTTTCGAAGATAATTATGAAAAAACGTAAAAAAAAAAAAAACGATAACTACTTTTTCTGTAATTTTTATTGGTATTTTATTAAATTTGTATTCGGATTATTTATATCGATAAACTTGTGAAAATATGGCTAGCTTGATGCTTTTTTTTTTTCACAACTTGGAATTATAATAGTTTCCTAAGTATTTAAGTTTATTTTATCTCTATTATTTTATATCATCTAGAATTCTTTCATAGAGATGATGTTTGTAGTTTTGACATCAAATCCTAGATTGCATTTCGGTCTGTCAACCAATTTCTTTAACAACTTTTTTTGGTTGATTAACGGTCTATCATTACTGATATCAACTTATATTTTTTCCTCATAACTTATAACAAATTACGATTCAATCTCTCCCACTAACTTTCTCCTGAAGCCTGCATATACTTTTAAACGGTCCCAGAGTTGACATCACAACGAGTTAAATCAATTATTATCAATCAATCAAATCAATATAAAAGCTTAATGGGATCGATATAGAGCACGACTAATTAGTTATCATAATTTTTTAAAGGTTAGTTATCATATAACCGTATACGTTGGATCAGTTCTTTTGAAAAGGTAGAAATGTAGTTCGGGTCAAAAGAACTTTTGTTGAAACTGGTCGTATAAGAGGGAAAAACATTATCATAATGAGTTCACACCCTAAATTTGTTTTTATGGTGTACATAGGTAGTGGTGCATGGTGAAGGTAGTGAAGGTGGTGGCGTCACCAACCGGTTAGTGTTGGGTGGTCGTTCTACTTCATCAAGTTTCATACGAACGATCCATTTTAGTTTAAGTGTATAATTCAAACATACCCACATAATAAAAGGATTCGAAAACTAAGTTCAAGATCCGCCAGTATATAAATATATTATATATGTTTTCAAACACGTATATTGTTACCCTTAATTAATATGACATACTCCACCTTGTAAACTTAGTCTTTTGACTAGTTGGGCATCATTCCTAAAGAAAAGGTTACATAAAGATTTGGTAGGCCTGGGAATCTTCAATAATTCTTAGGTACTACTTAGTCTACCTTAAAATATTCAGAAAAATCCACACTCTTTATCCCCTCAAGAATCCAATGCCCCAAATGATACCAACAATTTGCAATTCCTCCACTATATCATTAGACCATCTTACTGTTTTTATTCATTTAAGTATCATGCACTAATAATAACTAAAAGAAAGTTTCTCATTTAAATATTAACTATATATATATACAGTCTTAGTGTCTTACATAAACAATACCGTTTTAAACTCACTTATCCTTGTGAAACATTAAGATTCTCACAAAATGTTTTCATTGAAATGAATACGCGATTTAGTGACGCATAGTTAGGGCGAATATGATTTCAGTTTTTAAACGCATTGTGGTATTCTACAGAATGAACAAACATTAACATAAGAATGTGTTTATTTGCATCATCATTTAAAGTTGTAAAAAATTGACTACAAATAGGAGACAAGACATGTTAAAAGTCCATAGTAGACATGTAAGAGAATATGTATAGGGTTGTTGCCCTTTCAAAGGGGTTTTAGAGTACAAGGCCTCACGAGAAGGAATAAAATAACTTGTATCATTTGCTCAACTTAGGCACAAAAATTTTAATTACTAGGTTGGAAAAATCACTACAAGACAATTTTGTATACTATACAGATCGTAAAATAAAAAAAAAAACAAAAAAAAAAAAACGATGCTTTGTTATGTGTTTATGCTGAAACTAGCTGTCCCCGAAAATGGCTACATATGTTCAAGAGAACGTTCAATAAACACACAATCTCGAAAAGAAAAACACATAAAGCGTATATATAAGCTTTTAAAAAAAAGTATGATCTTGTTGAAATTAAGTCCAAAACTATTACGTTAAATTGTCTTTTATATAGAAATTTAAAATTAACAGCTAATTAAGGAAGTAAATGACAACTAGTAAGAATATATATATAAAAACCTAATATATATGAGTTGATGACAACTCACGACTAACTTATCAAATAAAACTCATGTCATTATAGCCTAGTGGTATCTTGGTGGTGAGATAAGGCTTATGACCATTAGGTCATGAGTTCGATTCTCACAAGGGGGGTTTTTCCCAGATTTATTGGGTTTTCTCCTAAATTGGTGTAGGGCATTATTGCCTAGTGGAGATGGATATGATCGGGTGGGTCCGCTGGTGGTACGATGATACTCCAGTGGTCCGTCAGTGATCCAAATTTGCCGTTCAAAAAAAAAAAAAAAAAACTTATCAAATAAACTATAGAAAACATCTCTAAAGTTAAGTTTATATTTATGGTTGTTTTTCTACACGTTTTCACAACTCCCCGGATCTGCATACAATAATCAAGTAACTGAGTTATTCGTCCCTCGTAATTTTTCTTCTACATAACGTCGACGATAGAATGCATCTATACTACATCTAACCCTAAACATTTAAGTAACTACTCAATTCTTTTCTTCTTGTTTAGTGAAGTAATATATTTTATATACATATGATTAAATTTATTGAAGAAAACCCGATGTTGTTATCATTCTAGATTTGGAAATTTGCATATGAATCCAACCATGATTAACACGAATGAAATAATTAATGTTAAATGACAGAACTAAAACAGCTTCAATGTTGACGAAAGTCAAAATTATTTCTTGGTATCCTCTCCAAATACCATGTTATTCCCACGCTATAATTTTATAAATACACTCCCCTCATTTTCATTCAGATGTTCAAATTTGACCTAGAATTCCAAAACATGGAACCATGTCTATTGGAAAAGCTTCACCATTCATATCACACTGAACAAAAAGAGGATTATTTTTTTCAATGCTATTTTATAATGATTACTTTATTAAGGAATGTATGTAGTTGATCAATATATCATATGGTTTTGACTTAGGGGAAACAAGAAACTGGTCAACAATTTTGTACCAATGAGTACATCAGTACAATAATAAGTACAATAATATTTGGGAGACCAATAAAACATAAGTACAATAATATTTGGGAGGAGTAAACTGCTATTTTGTTCCCAGAGTTTTGGTCACTTTTGGTACATTAATTCAAAACTTAAACTTTTTGAATCTAGTTCCATATGGTTCCAGTTTTATTGTCATTTTAGTCGACAAGTAAAATGATGTCATATTTATCTCATGGGCAAAATGATTATTTTTAATTATAAAACCCCACCCCAACCTTTCTCTTTCTTTCTTTCTTTCTCTCTCTCTGTTTCCTCTCCGGTCCATCCATCTCATCAGACTTTCACCATTTGTGACTTTCTCCCAACCTAGGTTGCCAAAATAAATTAAAGAAAAAGGAAAATTATATTTTTCTCCACAACCTGGTTGGCCAAGCAACCCAAGGTTGCAAGAGGTTGGCTATGCTCTTTTGCCACTTGTCAAAATTGGATTGGTTCTATGTTCTAATTTTCTTTTTTTATTTTATTTTCTAACTATCAATTCCCCCCTATAATTTAATTACTCAAATAATTTTTAATATTTAAACTTAATAACAAAACTAAATACACTGTATTTCCTAAAATAAATTTGTGAACATTACGATATAAATTTTATTAAAAACCGAATTCGTTTGAAAAAATATATTTTCCAGTGTATTAGATATATTGATTGTTTAACTTTTTAACTTTTTCATATTTTCCAGATCGTTTGAAAAAATATATTTTCCAGTATATCACACTTTAGTTTATTTTTTTGTGAACATGCAGATATAAAATTTATAAAAATTGATATATTGTTTTAATTGTTTTTTATCTAACATTATCTTATTTGTTACATGTCAACATTCTATTGTTTTGTTAGATTTTTTTGATAAAATTTCTTTTTTATTTTTAATAATTTTTTATATTTAAAATAATAAAGTTTAAAAATATAAACATTTGTATTAGTTGTAATAAATTTATAGAATAAATTATAACCTAAGGCATATTTATTTAATTAAAAAATGGTTTAGGTTGGGTTGTTAATGAGTGTGAAAGGTTGGGTTGGGGTGTGTAGGTGGAAGAGAGAGAAATTATTTTTTTATTAAAAGTTGGGTTGGGTTGTGAATGAGGATAGTCCATCCATCATCAACCATCAAACACCCACCCCACCCCACTCCACTGACCACCATCTTCGCAACACACTAACCACCACCTGCTCCCAAATAGAGTAAACTGTCAATAAAACTTTTAAACCAAAATGTAACAACTCTCATCAAAATTCTTATGTATTTTATTATTTTATTCAATAGGAAAACCTAATTAAGAAACCCAAGTGATTCTACATAAACCCTAAAATTTTCAGAATAGATTGGAATTAGGATCAGGGCCCCTAAAACCATGGTTGTAAAAGTCCCGCCTAGGCTCCGAGTACTCTCCGAGTACTCGCTACAAGGTAAGCTACCGAGGCACGAGTACTGTTCTCCCAGGCCAATTACTCCCCGAGTAATCTCCGACTAAGTCGAGTACTTCCCGAGTACTCCCGAATCCGACTAGGGAGCGCCTAGCGACTTTTACAACCATGAAAACTCAAGGGGGGTAAAACCCTATTAACGATTATCCTTATAAAATGCTGTCGAAATAGAATTTTCATGGAACGTCGACTCATCAGGGCTAGATAGGTGATGAAGCAGGCCTACCCTACTTTGACACTCCAGGCGACACGCGGCAAGTGCCGCGGATTCTTCCGCGACTAGCGGGATGTGCCAATTTTTGGTATAAATAGAAGGGCCTGGCACTTGCATTTTGTTGTTCGTTCGACGATCAAATTACAAATATACGCTGAGATATACGTAGATTACCACAATTAATACACACGGATCACTAATCGACGCCGCAATATAGGGTAATAACTCGATCGCTGCTACGATTCAATATCCGATCGATTAAACTATCCAATGGATGTTTAAGTGCTGCCCACATTAGGGTTTATGCTTTGTCATTCGTCATTAATTCGATGGATGTTTAAGTATCGCACTTTGTCATTCGATGTGAGGGGTTGATCTCGTGAGTTATCGTAAATGCTGTATTAAGTTACTGACCGAATTGTGTGCCTGTTATTAATTTAGGTTAAAAGGCTAATCAGTAGGCTAGACTCTGCTCAAAATTAAATCTGCAATGTGAGTCATTCTCTTTTTATCAACTATTTTACAATACCTCAAATTATTTCCAAAAGTTATAATTACAGGGACTAAGTCGTGGATATCTTGAATCACTGGCTAGTGGGGTATTGTGCACATTACTAATTTTCTCCCAGTTAGGTTCATTGACCTACTAGGGATAATCATCACTATTTAGGTTCATTGACCTAATAGTGGTATGACCATCGTCACCATTATGACACGGCGCCAGATAAAAATAAGATAGAAGCCATTGTAATCGCTCTTATGCTGTAATTAATAACTATGCATCATTTTATGTAAATAGAATGATTCACTCAGTATTTCCCGCTGACAAAACATTTTTCAAACATGTTTCAGGTGATTTGTTGTGATCCAGGAAAAATGCCGAGAAGCACTACAAGCTTAAGGAAGTGGCTCAGTATAAAATAAAGAAACATGTTTTGTAAAATAAAAGATTTCTCCGTGAAATCTCAATATTGTAAATTACCGGGTTTTATCCCGAGTTGTGAAATAAAATAATCGGGAAATATTTAAATTTTAAAAAGATCCTGATAATAAACTTCCGCTGTTAAACTCAATTAATTAAATACCACGGGATTTCTGTCCTGCGGCTCCTGAAACGGGTCAAACCGGGTCGGAGGCCGTGACACAAAAAGGTGGTATCAGAGCCACTGATCGAGCCACTGATTTAAGCCAATTAAGTATTTAGAAAATACTTAATTTTTATTAATTGCTATTTTGTTATTATGTGTTTTATTATCTGACTAATTTTGTACAGTATGGGCAGATCTTTATATGTTAGCCACTGTAGCAGTAAATACAAATCTTTAAATAAATTGACCCAAGTTTTAGCACCTTTATTATCTACAGTCTAGAAACCTTATTCAGTAAATAAATAAATTTACAAATAAAACCTAGTGTGTTTTAATTTTCAGTTGTTTTGTAGTTACACAGTCTGGAATAATATTTAAAGGTTTTCTATAAAAATTTTGTTATAATTAGTAATGGTGTGTATTTTGCATAACAGCATGAGTGACTTGTTTGACGCCCTTCAGAATTTAAATCTCTATCCGGTAAGAATAGAGGTTTCCAGAGATTTCAATAGGTATATACCAGACATAGAAGAACCTATAGAATTCAACGCTTTACCTCTCGAGAAACCCAAGCCTAAGAAAATGGAAATTGGGGAAAGCTCTAGGCAAATTGAGGGATTACCATCTCAGGAAGAGCTAGATTTTATATTGGCAAGCTATAATACTATTAAGCCTGTTAATGAAAATGTTTTTATTCACTCTCTTGAAACACAACTACCAATGAACTTAGAACCAGCTATTCCAAACCCTTCAATCCACTCGCAACCTTTAGGAATAGACGAATGGTTGACTAATGAAATACAGTTCCAAAACAATCCCTATAAGCTTTTTCCTCAGTTCAATCCAGAACCTTTACCAAATCCACCAATGAGTAACGATAATATGGCTGAACTCCGCCACTTTGGCGAAGAACTAATGGATGCTGGGAATAGGATCCAAGAGATTGGGGGACAGATCTCCTGGAAATACGATGAGAGGGAACGCCATTACTAGAATATCATCTGATAAAGGATAGGGGATTTATGGAACTGTGGTTGTGCAATAATAATAGTAAAAATCAGTCTGTAAAATAACTACAAATAAAACTTTGTAAGATAATAGTGTGTAATGATGCATACTATTAAATATAAATGGAAATCGAGAAATTGATAGTTTTGGCTATATTGGTGTTATGAACTCTATATAATTGTTTTGTGTAATTATTATTTATTTGATACTAATAAAATATATATATTAATTATCAGATGGAAAACGCTAATAATGAACCAGTTAATGAGGTTAATCAATCTGAGCAACAACCGGGGGATCAATATATGACCAGGCAGGATATAGAAAATATCGTTGCTCAAGGGATAGCCAACGCTATTCCAGCAATAGTTGCTCAAGGGATAGCCAGCGCTATTCCAGCAATCGTTGCTGCTGTTAAAAATCCAATCGAACCGCAACAAATCGTTCCTAGCAAACGTATTTCTGAAGATAACTTCAGTAATAGCGTAAACGGAGGCAATAATCATATTAATCATGAGAATGAACCACGGCAAGCTCCTCCCCCTAAGAAAATGAAAGCTGCAACGCCTGGTTGCACTTACAAAGAATTTCTTGCTTGTAAACCCACTGAGTTTGCAGGCAATGAAGGAGCAACTGCGGCACTACGTTGGTTAGAGAAAACCGAGGCAGTAATTGCCATAAGTAAATGTGCTCAGGATGATCAGGTCATGTACGCGTCAAACCTTTTCAAAGAAGGGGTGCTAGAATGGTGGAATACGGTGTTACAAGCAAAAGGAAGAAGGATGGCGTATGCTATGAACTGGGAAGAATTTAAGAGCTTTGTAGAAAGAAAATTCTGTCCCGAGTATGAAAAGGAACAAATGACAAATAAGTTTCTAACCCACCGGATGGTGGATGTAGATTGTCGAGGGTATACTTCGACATTCTTCGAGTATGCTCGAGTGGTACCAACCCTGGCTTCGCCAGAGCCGGTACTTATTTCTCGATATATTTGGGTATTGGTTGCCGAAATCCGTAATATCGTCAAGGCTGCGAAACCTCGCACGATTGATGATGCGGTGGATTTAGCCAATACTCTGACTGACGAACTAGTACGGACAAGAGAAGAAAATAGAAGGAAGGAAGTAGCCCAAAAGATTACCCAAGGATTCTGTCCGGGTAACCATAACAATTTCAAGAGAGGAGGGAGTGGGCAATCTTCCACTAGCCCATTTTGCAATTCTTGCAAAAGGAAGCATTTTGGAAGATGCAAAGGATATTGCAATTTTTGCAAAATTCCGGGGCATCAACAAGAAGACTGCAGGAGGAAGAAATTTTCAGTCTGCTACAACTGTGGAGAAGCTGGACATCTTAGGCCAGATTGTCCAAAACTGAACAAACCATCTGACAATAAAGCCAAACCTGCAGAAGGAGCAAAAAGGTATGTAAGAGCCTTCCAACTGACTGCTCAGGAAACAGAGCTCATTCCAGATGTGATAGCTGGTACGTTCTTAGTTCGCAACGTTTACACAAAAGTATTATTTAACTCTGTTGCAAACCAAAGTTTTATAAATACTTCATTCTGCCAAACTCTTAACTTACCTTTAACCAGCATTAGGCAAATTTCTACAATAGAAACGACAGATGGGAATTCAGTTAAAATAAATAAGGTTCTACAAAACGTAGAAATAGAACTTTTAAGTCATAAATTTTTCTGCAACCCTATTATCTATGAAATTAGTTGAATTCGATGTTGTGTTAGGAATGGATTGGTTAGTAAACAACCATGCTCGAATAAACTGTGATAAGAATTCCATAGAAATTTGTGCACCCACTGGAGAAGTAATAATGATTACAGGAGATAAGCCATGTAAACCCATAAAGTTCATATCAGTAATGAAAGTTGCTAATTATGAACGAAAGCAAGGAATAGTATATATGATTACAGTAATCATTAATACTAAAGATAAAGAACTTAAGGAAATTTCTGTAGTTTCAGAATACCCAGATGTATTCCCAGAAGAGTTACCAGGAATACCAACAGATAGGGAGGTAGAATTTAGGATTCATCTAATTCCAGGAACTATACCGATAGCCAAGGCACCTTATTGGTTAGCACCCACAGAAATATTAAAACTGAAAAAGCAATTAGATGAATTATTAAGTAAAGGTTTCATACAACCTAGTTTATCCCCGTGTGGGGCACCAGTGTTGTTTGTTAAGAAAAAAAAGGATGGTTCGATGAGAATGTGTATTGATTATAGGGAATTGAATAAGGTTACAATTAAGAACCGATACCCATTACCTAAAATTTATGATCTATTCGATCAATTCCAGGGAAATAGATATTTTTTTTCTAAGATCGACTTACGTTCCGGATATCAACAATTGAAAGTACAAGAGGAAGACATACCTAAAACTGCTTTCAGGACTAGGTATGGTCATTACGAGTTTACAATCATGCCCTTCGGATTAACGAATGCACCTGCAGCATTCATGGACATGATGAATAGGATCTGTAAACCATATTTGGATAAATTTGTAATTATCTTCATCGACGATATACTTATTTATTCCAAAAGTCAGGAAGAACATTGTCAGCACTTGCATGCACTCTTAACTTTGTTAAGAAAAGAGAAGCTTTACGCCAA
Source organism: Helianthus tuberosus (assembly GCA_030545235.1). Classification (NCBI taxonomy): domain Eukaryota; kingdom Viridiplantae; phylum Streptophyta; class Magnoliopsida; order Asterales; family Asteraceae; genus Helianthus; species Helianthus tuberosus. The sequence continues at coordinate 147,504,280 of CM060429.1, forward strand.
ATTCTCGAAGTGTGAATTTTGGCTGCCAGAAGTGCAATTTCTAGGTCATATGGTGAATCATGAAGGTATTCACGTAGATCCTGATAAGATAGCAGGAATTACCAAATGGAAGGTTCCGCAATCCGCAATGGAAATTAGGAGTTTTGTAGGTTTAGCCGGATACTAGAGACGGTTTATTAAGGATTTTTCCAAGATAGCTATACCATTAACTAAGCTAACCTGTAAAACAGTTAAGTTTGAATGGGGACCTAAACAAGAAGAAGCCTTTAGGATCTTAAAGCATAAATTAACAAATGCCCCAATCCTAGCCTTACCAGAAGGAACAGAAGATTTTAAAGTATATGGTGATGCTTCAAAGCTAGGATTTGGATGTGTGTTAATGCAACGCAAAAAGGTAATTGCGTATGCATCAAGGCAATTGAAAAAGCACGAAGAAAACTATACCACTCATGACTTAGAATTAGGAGCCATAATTTTTGCCCTTAAGATTTGGAGACATTATCTGTATGGAAGTAAGTTTACTGTCTATACGGATCATAAGAATTTAAGATATATATTTGGGCAAAAAGAATTAAATATGAGGCAAAGGAGATGGATGAAAATCCTAAGTGACTACAACTGTGATATTCAGTATCACGAAGGAAAGGCTGAAGACGGCTAGAGATCGCCAGAAGAGTTATACAGATAATAGACGAAAGCCGTTGGAGTTTCAAGTTGGAGACAAAATGCTATTGAAAGTATCTCCTTGGAAAGGAGTTGTTAGATTCAGTAAGAAAGGAAAACTAAGTACAAGGTACGTAGGACCATTTCCAGTGATCCAACATATAGGACCAGTTGCTTATCGTTTACAACTACCAGGAGAGTTAGCTGGAGTACATGATGTATTTCATGTATCCAATCTCAAGAAATGTCTATCAGACGAATCTTTGGTAGTACCTCTTCAAGATATAGAGGTAAACAAAAAGTTAAAATTTGTTGAGAAACCTCTTCAGATAGAAGACAGAAAAGATCAAATTTCTCAAAACACAAACGATTAGTGTTAGTTCAAGTAAAGTGGGATTCAAAGATAGGACCCTAATACAATTGGGAATTGGAATCAGAAATGAAGCGAAAGTATCATCACTTGTTCCAGTAAATCTCGAGGACGAGATTTTATTAAGGTTGGGAGAATGTAACAACTCTCATCAAAATTCTTAGGTATTTTATTATTTTATTCAATAGGAAAACCTAATTAAGAAACCCAAGTGATTCTACATAAACCCTAAAATTTTCAGAATAAATTGGAATTAGGATCAGGGCCCCTAAAACTCAAGAGGGGTAAAACCCTATTAACGATTATCCTTATAAAATGCTGTCGAAATAGAATTTTCATGCAACGTCGACTCATCAGGGCTAGATAGGTGATGAAGCAGGCCTACCCTACATTGACACTCCAGGCGACACGCGGCAAGTGCCGCGGATTCTTCCGCGACTAGCGGGAGGTGCCAATTTTGGGTATAAATAGAAGGGCCTGGCACTTGCATTCTGTTGTTCATTCGACGATCAAATTACAAATATACGCTGAGATATACGTAGATTACCACAATTAACACACACGGATCACTAATCGACGCCGTAATACAGGGTAATAACTCGATCGCTGCTACGATTCAATATCCGATCGATTAAACTATCCAATGGATGTTTAAGTGTTGCCCACATTAGGGTTTATGCTTTGTCATTCGTCGTTAATTCGATGGATGTTTAAGTATCGCACTTTGTCATTCGATGTGATGGTTTGATCTCGTGAGTTATCGTAAATGTTGTATTAAGTTACTGACCGAATTGTGTGCCTGTTATTAATTTAGGTTAAAAGGTTAATCAGTAGGCTAGACTCTGCTCAAAATTAAATCTGCAATGTGAGTCATTCTCTTTTTATCAACTATTTTACAATACCTCAAATTATTTCCAAAAGTTATAATTACAAGGACTAAGTCGTGGATATCTTGAATCACTGGCTAGTGGGGTATTGTGCACATTACTAATTTTCTCCCAGTTAGGTTCATTGACCTACTAGGGATAATCATCACTATTTAGGTTCATTGACCTAATAGTGGTATGACCATCGTCACCATTGTGACACGGCGCCAGATAAAAATAAGATAGAAGCCATTGTAATCGCTCTTATGCTGTAATTAATAACTATGCATCATTTTATGTAAATAGAATGATTCACTCAGTATTTCCCGCTGACAAAACATTTTTCAAACATGTTTCAGGTGATCTGTTGTGATCCAGGAAAAGTGCCGAGAAGCACTACAAGCTTAAGGAAGTGGCTCAGTATAAAATAAAGAAACATGTTTTGTAAAATAAAAGATTTCTCCGTGAAATCTCAATATTGTAAATTACCGGGTTTTATCCCGAGTTGTGAAATAAAATAATCGGGAAATATTTAAATTTTAAAAAGATCCTGATAATAAACTTCCGCTGTTAAACTCAATTAATTAAATACCACGGGATTTCTGTCCTGCGGCTCCTGAAACGGGTCAAACCGGGTCGGGGGCCGTGACACAAAATGGCAATAAAACTGAAACCACAAGGACCCAGATGCAAAAAGTTTGAGTTTTGGACTAAAGTGACAAAAATGACCAAACCTCAGGAACCAAAATGGCTGTTTACTCTTTGTCTTATAAATCTTGCCCAACCTTTGTGGGTTTTAGATTTGGGGGTTTGGGTGTTGATGAGTTTGAGCGACAATGTTGATGTGGGTGGTTGCGATGGGAGCAGGTGGTGGTTAGTGTGTTGCTAAGATGGTGGTCAGTGGAATGGGGTGGGGTGGGGTGGATGTTTGATGGTTGATGATGGATGGTTTCTGATGAGATGGAGGGACCGGAGAGGAAATAGAGAGAGAGAAAGAAAGAAAGAGAAAGGTTGGGGTGGGGTTTTATAATTAAAAATAACCATTTTGCCCATGAGACAAATATGACATCATTTCACTTTTGGACCAAAATAGCAATAAAACTGAAACCACAAGGACTCAGATGCAAAAAGTTTGAGTTTTAGAAGGGTCGTATTATTGGCACACCTTGGGGCTTAAATCGACACCCTCAATACGCATCGTATATACGATGCGTATTGAGGTGGGTTCAAACTTCTATGCCTGCCAAAGGCTGCCATTGTCCCACGCTAAAAAGTAATACGCATCGTATAGGCCTATACGATGCGTATTGAGGGTGTCGATTTAATTTTTTAATTTTTGCAAGGTAGCTTCTTGTCACGCGGTAGCAGCTTTCCGTCATGCGAACGAAGAAGCAGCACTTTGGACATTTGTTGGTCTTCAAACATCTAGGAAACATTATTTGAAGGTGGTATCTTTGCTTCGTCCACTAGAACTATTTGTGTATGCATTCTTAGGGTTTTTATTATTTGATCAATGGAAGTTGAAATCCGCTTTGTATTTAACACACGAAAGTACTGAACAACAGAATCAGTTTCTCTTTGCTTCGTCCACTTTCCAAACCGAATAATCACAAGTTGTTGATCTTTGGGTGGTGATTTACTCTCGAACAAACCATGCCCACTTTGACCAGTATAGATAAGCGTATCCCTCGATCCACTTACATTCGAATAACGCTGAGAATCCACAATGCTTATGGCCAGATTCTTCCCTTCAATCTTGGCAAAATCAATGCCTGCTTGTTTTAGTTATTTCTGTTGATCTACAGAACCCGTATAGGTCTATACTTTTGTTTCCCATAGCCACCGTTTCCGTAGACAAAACAAGGATCGTTCTAATAGATTACTTTGTGTTATAGAACTTCCGAGCTAATATCTGACGTAGCAAGTACAATTGTTTTGAGTTTTGTCAGATAATACTTCATTTGTCGAGAAACCATACTGTTAAGAAACTAACGTACTTTATTTGTCGAGAAACCATACTGTAAAGATCTCTACACAAACTCTTCTACATCTTTTAACCAATTGTCCATCACTTAAGACCTTGAAAAGATTTATTGAAATCGAATTTGTGTATCTAAATCAGGTTCTCTGCCTTAGATCGGTCATTCCTTGTGATACATGAACGTTTGATTTAATATGGATAACGCAAACAAGTTCTCCACAGTTAGTTATTTAGATCTCTATTCGATCATCTTTCCAAACTGCAACACACGATAAAATAAGCTAAAATACGTTACAATACGCTAAAATACGCTAAAATACGTAAAAATACCCTAAAATACGTTACAAATGCATATTGAAAAAGTAAGGTGTGTAGATAGATAGGAAAGTGTGGAAATAGAATTCCCCATTGTATAACCGTATTATATACTACGCTAATTTCTCCACTCACCGTGAAATCGAACAGTTTCTTTGTAGATTCCATCCAGTTTCAAAGCCGGTTGAGGATTACGAGTGTTCTAGACTCGTTCAAACTATGTGACATATGTCTATTACAATGGTCCCGGTACTATTTGTGTATGCATTCTTTTGGAGAACTTATCGTGTGTTGCAGTTTGGAAAGATGACCGGATAGAGATTTGAATAACAAACTGTGGAGAACTTGTTTGCGTTATCCATCAACATAAGCCCGAAGAAACCAAATTCGCAACAATGAGTCTGAGTCCATTGTTTTAGCGTATTTTAACGTATTTTAGGGAAGCAAATACATAATTTCGCAACACTCGTAATCCTCCCACTGTGCAAACTTGAAAACATTTGTTGAAAAACTGTTTAGAGAAGCATTGGGATTCAAGGGTTTAGTTGGAGCATGAAAAAACGAAACCCTAACAACTGATAAGCAACGCTGATACGAACACATGTGTTTTGAAAATAGGCTTTGTTCTTGGTTTAACGAAGTTAGACGTAACATCTAGTTATATTCAGATTTAAACAATGCACGCCTCAATTGAGATAACGGACATCCATCAAGCTCAAAAAGAAAACTTGTGTTTCCCATAGTCACAAACGATTGCGGTTTGTATTTCGCATAGCCACCGTTTCCGTAGTAAAAAACGGTTTCGGTACTATTTGTTGAAATCGAAGAAAAGAGTAAAAAAGATGAATTGAGGCGTACATTAGGAATAAGAAGTCCAACAATCCGTTCATTATCTGTTGTTGTCTAAAATACGTTAAAATACGCTAAAATACGTTACAATACGTTAAAATATGCTAAAATACGTTAAAATACGTTAAAATACGCTAAAATACGTCAAAAATACTATTAAATACCAACAATATGTTAGAATACGTCAAAATACGCAAAAATACGTCAAAGTACGTGACTAACGATATTTCCACACACGTGTACATATAATACGGCACTATGGAGTTCAGGTTGATTTCAAACAAAACTGTACGTAATCATAGAATAAGATATTCGCACGCAACCGAACGGCACCGAAACGACTTATGTTGAAGGTATACGTAATAAAACGACAAAATATGCGAAAGTTCGGCAAAAAAACGAGACATATACGCGTCGAACCGAGGGAAACACGATAACATAAAATTTGAAATAATGCCATTTACGATCGTATAGGCCTATGTTGTATCGTATATCAGCGTAATACGAATCGTATAGGTCTATACGATTCGTATTAAACTTTGAATTTTCTCAAAAATACCCCTGACTTTATCAGAAAACCAGGGGTATTTCAGTAAAATCATCGATTAATACGCATCGTATAGGCCTATACGATGCGTATTGAAATATAAATTTCTCAAAAATGTTTTTTCAAATCAAGGGTTCCATCATTACAACCACTTGTTTTCAACAGAGATGTAATGCAATGATTCCTCTCAATTGAATAGACCGACACTTGCTTCACAGGACTCACTTGAATCGTCTCGGCTGTTATAACAGTATCAGGTTCTCAAAACAAGGATCGTTCTAATAGATTAAAGAACGCTGATATCTTGGAATTGATCTTGGAACAACATACTTTTGTTAAGAAGGCGGTCTCTTTGCTTCGTCCACTAGAACTATTTGTGTATGCATTCTTTTGGTAGTTAACAACGCTAATTAGGAAAAAATATGCAAGGTGTGTAGATAGACAAATGGGGTGTCAAAATAGATTTCCCCAAAATTAATCATATCTATTGCTATAACAGGATGGATGTGACACACATAGATAGATAATATTCACTGTGGTGGATGCAAGCATAAAGTTAGAAACCCGTTGCGGTTGCGATTTGTATTTCGCATAGCCACCGTTTCCGTAGAAGAACCCGACACGTCTTCATGTTACGGAGAATGTTCTAGAAATTGAAGGAAAAGGAAAAGATTTGTTGAAATCGAATTTGACAACTATGACATCTTATTAAAAGTAGCAATCACCTCCAATCATTTCCTGGTCAAATCACACACTATAAAGTTATAAAGTTATAAAGTTATCGTTTGTTGAGAATTAAACGCATGTACGTGACAAAACAAGGATCGTTCTAATAGATTAAAGAGAATAACCCAAGTACAAAATCATCTGCTTTTTGAATCTGAATCTGAATGTTAACATTGACTCATAAACCCTTGAATCCCAACGCTTCTATGATGATATCAGCGTTGTTTATCACCCTGTGTGAGCATTGGAAGCCCCAACACTAGCAGAAGAACCCGACACGTTTGCTATGATGATTCAGAGGTCGGTCTCGGGTGGGCATAAGATCCGTGGGCCCTATTGTCGGATATGTGACTCAAGAAAGTCATTGGACTGCCGCCGATGAAGTCAAATGTGATCAAACTTGGACATCAGACGTAAATCTTGAAGAAACAGAACAGAATCTGAATGTTAACTTTGACTCGTTCAAGTCATGCAATGTTTCCTCTCAATTGAATAGACCGACACTTGCTTCATAGGACTCACTTGAATCATCTCGGAAGTGGATTTCGGTTGGGTCAGATCTCTTTGGGTATATTCGAAACCAACTAAAATACGTTGAAGTATTGAATCAACAGAAATAACTGAAATAACTTGAATTATCTCGGAAGTACTAAACAACAGAAGGATAAGATATCGGCGGTTAGCTCGAAGAAGTTTCTCTCAATCAGGAGTTCCAGTAGATTTCCCCTTTTATCATGTGATCAAACTTGGACATCAGACGTAAATCTTGAAGAAACAGAACATAATCCCAGATTGTCTAAAGAAGCGCTTTTATCATGTGTGATCCAGAGGTCATTCTCGGGTGGGCATAAGATCCGTGGGCCCTATTGTCGGATATGTGACCCAGATTGTCTAAAGAAGCGCTTTTATCATGTGTGATCCAGAGAAGACGTATCGGGTGAGTTGTGGTTGATTTATAGGAGGAGGTTATGAAACGAATATATGTTTATGCGAAATTAAAGGACAATACTGACAGAGGTGCTGGTCTTTTCTCCCACTGTGCAAACTTGAAAATATGTTTATTTAGACAATCTGGGATTAAGTTCCGCAAATTGGGAACCACATTGTAGACTGGTTGGCTTGAATGGTTTTAATAATACTTGAAAATGGAAATAATCGTGTCAAGATCTTTATCAATCATATCATCGACCAACTGCTCGAAATCCCTTTCGTTTCTCGGGTTCGCATTCGACACAACACAACAAAGAAAATTGGTTGATCGGATTATATATTCAGTCGTTTAAGAAAGAAAATTGGTTGATCGGATTATCAAACGTTGAAGTGGATGTCGTGTACGTGAACTATTATACATATTAACATCTACAAGTTGATGATGTCAGCGAGTAATAGTTTTTTCAAGTGATTGGCCACTTTTGGCGGCCATTGACCTTTTTTTTTTGCCATATAATAGTTATTTATAGGTGAAGCCAAATTACAATTTTATCTCAGGTGTAAAATTACGATTTCGCCCTCGATTCAAAATAAAATTTTGCTTTTGCCCCTTGCTTAAATTTACGATTTTGCTCCCAGTTAAAAAATACAATTTTGCTCCCAGTTCAAAATAAAATTATGGTTTTGTCCTCAGCTACAGTCCTGTCAAATTACGGTTTTGCCCCCAGCTAAAAATTATGATTTTGCCCCGCAGCTAAAATATTACGATTTTGCCCCCATTTCAAAATAAAAAATGGTTTTGCCCTCAGTTCAAAATATTATTTTGCCTCCATTTTAAAATTACGATTTTACCTCCGCTAAAAATCGCAATCTTGCCATCGTTTTTTTTTTCTTTGGCAAAACCATGGTAGTGTTTTATTTTACTTCGTTGACTTAATTTTGTTTTTATTCATGCCAAATAGCTGCCTAGCACTCGCTAATTGGTCCTGACAAGTTATTGTTTTGCCCCCAACTCTAAATTACACGCTTGTCATCGTTTTAGTTAAATTTTTTTTATCATAACTATGGTACTGTTTTTCTTTAATTGGTTAACTTGATGTCTCTTTTTTGATATCGTGTTATAGGTAGCATGTATAACTAACCGACATAAAGGCGTACATGTTATTAACCTAATAAATACTCGGTTTAGCGCCCCGCAACGCGGGCGGCGCATAACTCTAGCTGCCTAACACTGGCTCATTAGTCCTGAAAAATTACATTTTTGCCCTGAGCCCAAAATTACGGTCTTATCATCGTTTTTTTTCATAGCAAAATTATAGTAGTCTTTTTTTAATTGAGTGAGAATTATTCGGCCATCGCTCCGCAACGCGGGCGGGGCATCTACTAGTTTTCCTACATATACAAAACCCAAATGGGGGAATAGTGTCAGGCAGCTGCCTGGCACTCCCCCATTGGACCAACACGTTTATTGTTTTATATCTATTTTAAAATTACGTTTTTTGTCCACATCTCAAAATTACGATCTTGCCCTCAATTCAGCTAATTATTTGGCCATCGTCCCGCAACGCAGGCGGGGCATCAACTAGTTTATTACATATGTAGTCAAATTACATGTATAGCTAAACTATCCCGTGACTAAGGAATAAGATGTGAAGGTTTTGACTTTTGCCATGCAACTTAGCAACATTCTCATAGAAAAAAAAAGAAATAAAATATATTGTTAAAAAGCTGAAATTGGTAAATTTCCATACATACTCTTTCTAGAAAGTATTTGATATAGATAATAATAGTCATATTTTAAAAGGTTGTAATGTAATTTAAATATTAGAATAAGAGGAAGAAACTGTCAAAGTCAATGAAGTAAAAGTAAACGTAAAGAGTCTCATATAATTAAATTAAAACTGTCGAATTTTCATTATGGAAAAACATTGTAATAAAATTTGTAAGTATCCAATGGAGAACTAGTGTAATATTGACTTGTAAGTTTTGTTTTTAAAGAGAAAAATAGAATAATTCAATTATAATTTAAAGGTTTAAAAATAATCTGAAATAATTAAACTAATGGAGAAGGTGATGATTTGATTATGGTTGTTCTATAACTAAATTTTGTGTTACGACTTACGATTATGGTTTTTATGTATAAATAATAAAAATAATCCTATCTCGTCATCATCAATAAAACATAAGATTTATACTTTTGTTTATTACAAATAATATATTGTATTTCAGAATTCAGAATCGTCATTACAAATGCCTGGATTTGTTTACAAGTAAAATATATCAAACATTCACTCCACAAATTCTTCCTTTCTTTTATGATGGAGAATGGTGAGGTTTAACGAAGCTTCTCTTGGTTGCCGGAAGACTTTTATGTTGAAAGTTGAAAAAAATCGAGTATAAAAAGAAATAAAAGTAATAAATATCATAAGACAGCGTGCTTCGTGAGATAATCTTGAAGAATATCGAATTCAAATTTTATATTGAAATGGAATTAATTCTTGGAGTCTTCGAGTTAAGTCTGTTTAGTTTAATTGAGTTCAAACTTGAGTTTGATCCGTTAGAAAACTCTCAATGTTCGGGTTGGACTCGTTTACTATTTCGTTTACTATTTGTTATTTATTTATTTATTTTATTTTCATCTATATTCATGTATTGTTACTTTTTAATTGGTAACATATATTTTTATATTAATCAAAAGATATTATTATTATACACACACTAGCAGGTGCTCGCGCAATACAGCTGAAAATACACACACCGCTAATCACATCATTTTTTTTAATTAAAAAGAAAAATATCGCATATATACCGTTTATCACATAACATTTTTTTAAATTAAAAAAATATCGCATTACTATACTAAAAAGTAAAGAAAATAAAATGTTTGTTTTACGGCGTACTTAAAAAACTAAAAGTAAAGAAAATAAAATGTTTGTACGGTGTACTTAAAAAAATCATGTATGGAAAAGTTAGGCCATTTCAAAATCCTGTGAGAGCTTATTTAAAGTCAACAATATGTTTTAAATGATGTTACATATGTATTCAACGTTATAATTTAAAGTTTTAAAATTATATAAAATTGGCTTGTTGTCTTTCTTATAACCCTAAACTGTTTTGATTTGGTATTTTAGCAAGCCAGTCTCAAATCATTTAGCCTCTAATGAAGTTCCTTTAGGAACTTTATATTACTATATGACTAATCAGATACGTATATGACTAATAAGAGTCCAGTCTTCCTGTTGAAGAACACGATGCTTTTGGAACCAGGAAAAACACACTGATTTAAGTTTTGGACGTAACTCATAATTAATAATTTTAATCACTTTGTTCAATATAAAATGAGAAATTCTAACCAACTTAATATTGATTATTAGCAAAATATTTAAAGGCTGCTAGCAGCATGATAGTTGCCGCCAATACTTGATATAAAAAATAAATCACATATTCTCATCAACAATAAATAAATAAATAAATGATGCGTAACCATGCATATATGTTGTTTTCATTTTCTCCTTTTTTATCTGACACTTGATCTACTATCACAATACGCAATAATTAAAAAATAATTATTTGATAACTGAAATTAACTTTAATATAAACGATCAAATCAAAACAATTTTAAAAATAATTATTTGATAACTGAAATTAACTTTTAATATAAACGATCAAATCAAACAAAACATATATGGACTACGATGACATGTAAAACCTATAATAAAAATTAACATGTCTTTTCGACAGTAGACATGAACATAAACAAAATGACATGCATATACAAAATAAATATTTAATAAATACACTGTCATTAAATTAATTAATCTAATCAAAATAAGAATTATAACTGCATAGATATGACAACACCGAAGATAGCCACGTGAACGTTAAATTGTCAAAATGCATAACTATCTATAGAGGCAGCTATGGAGGATCTCAAACAATACTTTTCTTATAAGGCTGCTCGGTATGGTGCCGGAGAAGAATTCGTCGCCGGAGCAAGACCGGGGGGGGGGGGGGGGGGGGGGGGGCGTGGTGTTCTGGACGGCGACGGGGGTGGCCCACATGTTTTGGTCCGTCGCAAACGGCACAACTCCGACGGGGAGGACGATGACTGGACGGCGACGGGGGTGGCGACACGGTGTTTGGTCCGTCGCCGAAGCAAGCCGGAGCGGGGATGACCCCCATACCGAGCAGCCTAAGAAATCCCACTGATATAAGAAAAGCTGATGTGTCAGCTATAGCTATAGAGGCTTTCCAACAATACTTTTCTTATGTCATTATTACATCATAAAGCCTAATATTAAAACACTTTAAAATTCAAAGCTCTGACCCACATTCAAATTTCAAAGGTCTGCCCACATACAAAAGACCAAAGATCTGCCCACTTACAAAAGGGCAAAGCTCTGCCCACATAATAAAGGGCAAAGCTCTGCCCAGATACAAATTTCAAAGGTCTGCTCCACATTCAAAATTCAAAACCTCTATCACATTGAAAATTCAAAATTCTGGCTCCACATATATAAGATAAATCATTCGGGCTCTAACGTTCAAAATTCAAACCACTTTCAATCCTTCTCTCTCAAATCCAGGAATCCCAAACACCCGATCATTTCAAAACTTCAATCGAGCTTCTTCCTTGTGCTTGAAGCCTCTGCAATCCACTCTCAGAAGTATCCTACCCGATCATTTCTATAGCAACTACTGAAAGGAACCGGATTGCAGCAATAGCAACGGAGAAGAAGATAAGAATGGTGTTAGCTCCCTGAATCTTCTGAGGATTTTGTTTCGATGAAGTACAGGTAATCATCCCCCACGTTATAAGTACAAAATCCACGTTTCCCTGTGTATATATAACCTTTCATCATATATCTTTTACAGTTTTGCGAAAACCGAAACCCTAATTCCCAAATCGAGCCAATTCTATGGTACTCTCCGGTAAATTCATCATCTCTGCTGTATAATCGTTATTGAAGAGCATCAAATCTGTGGAAAAGCAGACCGCTCTTAACTCCACTGGTGGAAAAGCACCTAGGAAGCAGCTTGCTACATAGGCTGCCAGGAAATCAGCTCCGACCTCCGGCGGAGTGAAGAAGCCTCACTGTTATCGTCCTAGAACCATTGCTCTCCGGTGAGTATATTACTTTTCCTCAATGAATAGTAAAAAGGCAGGTTCTTTTTAGGGCTTTTGGTTGCTTGGCTTTTGGTTACAATCTGAACTCATCTTCTGTTTCAGAGGTAGATTTCGCATTCACTGTTGTACGATATCAGGTTGTAACCGACTTCGTGCTCTTAATTTCATGTAGGTTTTCAAAATTTGTAATGATTATCTATTTGATTCTCATTCTATGATCATGATCGGTTTTTAGGCTGTTAATCTATGCAATACTCTTTCGTGACTGTTTATGAAACAATCTGAATTCATCTGTTTCAAAGGCCGATTTCAAGTTTGAAACGATTGGATATGTTGTGATGATGACACGAACGGTGAATGTCCGGATGCGTGTATATTTGTACACCTTGAAACAGGTTTTCAAGAGTTTTGTTAGCATTAACTGTTGTACGATATTAGTTGCATAAGGTTTTCGAATTTGAACCGATTAGCTGTTTTGAATTACGTACTGTAGGATTCTTTTCAGGTTTTCACGATTGGATATGCTGTGATGACGACACTGTAACACCCCGAAAACGGGTTTGATAGCCAAACCACGTTAATATTAATGAACGGGTGAAATACCGTTAGTGGTAAAATTTAACCCGGTGAATGTTAGGATTTAAATAAATAATCCTAAATAAAAATTAAAAAGAAGAATAAACGCTTAGAGAAAACAAAGTTTGTAAGAAGCCCGGGTTAATGGGACTTAAAATAAAACGGGTTATAATTTCCCCGAACCCACTAAGTTAACTAGGAATTTTTAACCTAGTTAGTAAAAGAGACAATGTTGGAATTAAGTAGGTTGTGACCTATTTCATAATTAACTAACAAAAAAATAGAGGGACTGAAAGTGGCAAATTCGAAAGTGAGTTATTAAAAATAACTTAGACACAAAAAACACACACATAAGGTCGACATTTACACCAGACAAGAAAAGGTTCTTCTCTGAACCCTAAATTACAAAGAAATGCTCAAATCAAAGGGGAAATCAAGCTAAAAATTGGGGCTTTTATTAAATTCGTGATCACCCAAGCTAGGAGATCACAAGGTATGTTGAATTTATTAATTTGGTGAAATTTTGAAATTCTGATTAACATTCAAGAACGAAATTCTTGCATGAATGTTGAATGTCTTAGTGAAATTAATGTGAGTATAAGTCTGGGAACAAAACCCTAGATGCAAACTTGTTGAATTTGTGCCATAAACTAGTGATTAGTCAACTAGTCAAGTATGAAATAAGTGGGTTTTATGGTATTAGGATGAACACTTGAAAAGTGATGATAACTATTTGAAATTTGATGATATGATATAAGTTCCAGATGTTGTTCATGTACACTAGACATAGAAGCTTGATTTTGATGATTAAGCTTAGTTAAAATGTTAGTCATGAACTAGACAAAAGATGTATAAAAATCTTGTCCGCTAGATGTTTGTTAAAATGCCTAAGTGAAATCGCGCGTCTACTCGTTTGAATGTAGAACTTGGGAAGATTAGGTATTCGGATGAATGCCTAATAAGGTGTTGAAACGGGTTTTTACTTGTGAATGAAAATCCGTAGTTCTTACATAACGAAAGGAGAAACTACCCTTGATAAACGAGAGCTAAATTAACTTGGTGTTTAAAATATATATAAATACATATATATATATATATAATAGTTAAAACGGTGGCTTAATAGAACGCCTACCAGGTAGTTTGAGAATGCCTAAACTAGTTGATGAACTTGAATGTTCATTTTATATACTAATGGCGTTTGACTTTTAAAAGTCAAACTGACCTCTAATACGATGAATGATAATTTGATATGAAATGCGTAAGGTGGAATAATTGTATTAAATTATGATTAATCTAACCACCTTGTGAATATTGAATAATAGTTTGGCGCTTAACAAGCTAGGTGGAAGTTTGGGGAGAAAGTGGGTCAAACGAATCGAGTACGCGGGAAAAGAAAAGCATAGTTTGAATACGAGGTAAGTAATGCTTACACCCATTTGTAGTATACGTATTTATTTTATAGGCGATAAATAAGACAATGGGTTTTTGTTCGAATTATGGGTTCCGACACGAAACAAAATGAGTCGGAATAAATAAAAAAACGTTTAAAACCATGTTTAATGGTAAAAGAGGCAAAATGGTAATTTGGTCATAAGATGACATAAATAAAATGCGTTTCGGAATGGCTACTTTATAAGTAAGCCTAAATGAATAAAAAGGGGTCAAATGGTAAGGTTGATGCCATTTGACAAACGTTGACTAATAAGTACTTCTTAAATCTTATGCTTACAGGATAGAAATGCTTTATGAATTAACAATGCTATGAATTAGCATATTATGGAGGCAAGGCGTTGAAACGGGTCAATAGGTCGACCCGAGCCAGGTACGCATAAATATGATTGTGGTTAAACGTACATTTTTGGTCAAATAAGTAGCGAAAGTCCTTCGTCGTAAATGGGGGACTAAATTTGACCAAAAAGCCCTTGATGGAAAAACCGGACAAGCGGTCCTTAGAGGCCGTTTAGGAATTTGAATTGTGATAATGTAATCCGTAGAATTGAATAAAAGTTATAGGCATACACATTTGTGGGTCAAATGCCTATAAATGGGTCAATTGCGTAAAAATGACTATCCAAAGGGTAAAATTTATGATAACGGGTCCATCATGTTAATTCCACCACAAAGATAGTTGTGGTGGAATATAAGAGGCTATTTAAAATGGGAATACGAAGTGTAGAAAGAGAAGAGCGAGTTTGGATGCTTAAATGCATAAAAGTCGCTCTAAACGGGTCGAAACGAACTACGCGCATAACTCGGAAAATGGCCGCGTAATTCACTACGTAACAAGTATAAGTTAAATATTGTGAGTTTAAATAGTCGTTTATGACTTAAGAGTAAACGAGAAATAAGTATGGTTAATGTATTACGAAACGGGTCGAATAATGATAAAAAGGGGATTTATAAGCCTTTATCTTGTAAATCAAATTTTGATGCGAATTAAGATGATAAACGGGTCCGTAATTAAATTACGGACGCGTAGGAAAAAGAATCACGCAAAACGGATAAGTAAAATGAAAGTTATGGCACTTTGAAGTTCTTTTTTTGACTAAAATTGTAGCTGGGCAAAACGCAGGTCCAGAACCTGCACCTGCTGGAAAACGGCCTCCCCCGTGCCACGCAACAGGTAACATTGTCTGGGGTGCGACACGCGACAGACGTCGCGGCACGCGACACATCTAGTTGAGTCTCTCGCGACACGCGAGAAACAAAAAGGCTGGAAAAATTATTTTGGTTAATTGTTTGATGCGTAGAACTTGTTTAAACTTATATTTAAGTTATCAAAACTAACTTTTAGGTTGGTTTTGATCATAGGTGAATATCAAAAGTACCTGGACGAAGATCAAGCGACGAGAAAGAACCGAACACATGAAGAAGAAGCTTCCGCACGTTGTTTCGTCGAAATTTTTAAACGACAAACTAAACTACATTATGTTGTTCTAAACTTTAAATTGTAAAAGTTTTTAATAAACCCGTACTTTGTAATGTATATGTGCTCATAATCACATGTTTATTTTCGTAAATTATACGAAAATCGTTAAATAATATTAAGGGTGTTACAAGTTGGTAATCAGAGCTCATGGTTAAAGAGTAAAGTGTGTTCGGTTCGAGGCTTGATCGCAAATCCGGTAAGTACAAGTATGTTAATGGTTTAGTATGATTAAAGTGTTGTGAACAACACATAGGGTTATTGTGTAATACACGTTACCCCAATGAAAACGATAGGTATAGTTAACGAAATCATGTGCGTTAACACGTACGGTAAAAAGCCTTGTATTACAATACGGGCGTTTATTAATGTCGGAATTACTAACTTTTGTAAATGTTTAGTTGAAGGACACTCGCATCTGAAGATGACGAGAGTTGAACGAATTGTGGTTATGATGGTGGAACGGTCCGAGGTATGACGAGCAGAGCATACTCATTAAGGACCTAAATCGTGTGACGATCGGGAACAAAGTTAACGGCAAGATAAGCCCGTAAGGGCAAGCATTACCAGGTGCACGCTTTTAAATTTAATCGCATAAGTAGTAATATGCAACAAACACGTAGGGAATGACGGTTGCATATATCTGACAAAAACCTGAATAGGATATCTATTCAGGATGATGTTTCCAAGAGAAGTTTAATAGAAGCAGGTGCTATTCACGATGATGAATAACAAAGAAATAATAGGATTAGTTCATATGGAAACTTGGACCGGGGGGGGGGGGGGGTAATTATCCAAGTGGAAAACTCTCAATATAATGCTATTGAGAAAAGTAGCGATCACATTAACGAATGTGATTATATAATAGCTCGATAGAAAAGAAAAACATTTTTATATGTACAAAAGTAAAACTAGTAAAACTAATGATTGTTGTTTTGCAATTAAATAAAGTTTTACTAAATGAAATCAGAGATATGAAATAAATAGGGGCGTTACTTACATGGGGTGTGATGTGAAAACTACAAAAAGGTCATGTGTATCATGTGTTGATCGCTTACTCTGGCCAAGTAAGTAGTGGCATATAATACCATGAACTTCTTGTAGCGGACACATTTACGTCCGATGTAATAAGGACGGGGTGAATGGGACAAATTAAAAAAAGAAGGGTACCCAAATGAATCAAACAAGTAAGATGTTTGATAGTAAACGTAAACGCAAGTCGGAGGACGAAAACGTATTACGTTAGGACAACGAGCCCGAGAGAAGGGACAAAGATCAAGGTAAATGAAAATACAAACCGACAGATAGGAATGCTAAGGTATAGGGATAAAAGTTTGACTGTCACAAGTGATGAAATTCACACGGACAAGTCAAACAAATTAAATAAAGAATAAAGGACGTGATTGAATAAAAGCGATGGATTTCGCTAAGACGACTAAATAAGTTAAAACGAAGTCTAAAATCATATTAGAATGATTACTTTGAAAATGACTTCGGTAAATATACCCGATAGATGAGTATGATTTTAAGAATATGCGTAAACTAGGAGACGAGAACGCGGATTAGAAAGTCAAAAGACTCGGATTATGGGTCATCACTAAAAGACGATAAGATTTTGAAAACATAAATTTTTGATAATTATGTTAAACTATTTTAAAGTGAACGGGTCGAACAAAAACCGAAGTTTGACGTTCATAATTGACGAAGTTTCACTCAAACAAGTCAAACGAGATTAATAAAGAATAACGCATGAAAATGAAAGTAAGCGCAAGCTGAATAATGAAAGCGCGAAATATTAATGAACCTATGTGATAGGTCGTAAAAGAGTATAGAAAGGAAAACGCAAACCAGTGAAACTGGAGTGTTAAAAACATTAAGATAAAGAACCCGGGTAACGGTTCGAAGGGAAATAGAGGCCTAAACTGAATAACGATAAGAGTGGGACAAACCGACGTGTAAATGACGGAAGAAGTCATAGAGTCGGAAGAATAATTCGAAAGAAAACAAATGTAGCCTTAGATTACGGTCAAGGTCAAATGAAATACAAAAACGAAAATAAATGATTCTAAACATAAAAAGGGTACCTTGACACCCTAAATATATATATATATATATATATATATATACACAGTTGAATAAAGATACGAATAAAAGAGGATCTACGGGATCATCATAACCTACGAGATTATAAATAGTGTTAAAGTCTAACGGGACCAAAAAGACCTTCGGGTCACAGATAGAAAGAAACGAATTGTAGGGGTCTCACCTTAAAAGGGTAAAAAGGTGAAAATCTAAATAAATAGCCTACGAGGCTAAGTGAAAGAACCTACGGGTCATATGAGTTAAGCGTGGGAATTGGTTATAATTCCCGCATTAAATAATAACGGAAAGGAATAGATCCTATGAAGTAGCATTCCTAGAAATGAGAGAAAAATGTAAGACAAAAAGGAAACATAAACTAAAAAAAATTAGTTTTTAGTCAAAAGGAACGTTTTAACAAACATAAGTAGTATGAGGGGAATTAGAAAATCTTAAACACACATAAGGCCGGAAATTGCAAAATAGTATACCCGAATGACGGGGTATGAAGTGACGGCGACTAATTAGTCTAGCCGATAAAGCTATTCAAAGTTAGGAAAATGTCATGACAAATACAAAGCGCTTGTTAACATAAGACAAGCGCGGGATAAACATGTTAACAGACTGATGAGACTAAGTGGTCAAGTGACAACTCGGTCAATAAGGATAATGGATATAAGCTAAAAAAATAATAATAATAATAACGGCCCGTGAGGCCTTACACATGAAAGACGTACGCGTCAATATAAATAAAAACGTTAGATTGAAAAGAACGAATGAATGTCTTGAAAACGAAACTAAGTTCGTTTAGTCTAAATTAAAAGAAATACTTAAATAAGGTTTCGGGGACGAAACCTCTTTAAGGGGGGTAGACTTATAACACCCCGAAAACGGGTTTGATAGCCAAACCACGTTAATATTAATGAACGGGTGAAATACCATTAGTGGTAAAATTTAACCCGGTGAATGTTAGGATTTAAATAAATAATCCTAAATAAAAATTAAAAAGAAGAATAAACACTTAGAGAAAACAAAGTTTGTAAGAAGCCCGGGTTAATGGGACTTAAAATAAAACGGGTTATAATTTCCCCGAACCCACTAAGTTAACTAGGAATTTTTAACCTAGTTAGTAAAAGAGATAATGTTGGAATTAAGTAAGTTGTGACCTATTTCATAATTAACTAACAAAAAAATAGAGGGACTGAAAGTGGCAAATTCGAAAGTGAGTTATTTAAAATAACTTAGACACAAAAAACACACACATAAGGTCGACATTTACACCAGACATTTAAAATGCCCTACCTTTGAGTGCGGTTTGAACTATTGATTTACGTAATTGGAAGTAACCAATTAGGTTTACGACGAAACCTAGAAATCGATCACTGATCCAATTTGAGTACCTCTACAGGATAGACCTCAACAGAAAACTGAAGAGTAACGACAGCAAGTGATTGAGTTCAGTAGTTCCTCATATAAAATTATTGACTCTAGAGATATAGTAATATGGAGAAGACAAAATTGTTTCAAGCACCGACAGAACCGGAAGCGCCCCTTCTTTCAAAGAGAAGTCCTGGTAAGGTCTATGGCTTACGAACATGAACAGGAAGGATGAAAGCGAGTTGGTATGCTAATTCCTCATCTGCAAATCAGCCCTTCCCGTGGGTTATTTTCTCAACGAATAAGTAATTCTAGGAATGAAACCTTTATCTAATTAAAAAAAACAAAGCACAAGTTCAGGGCAATAAAATATGAAAAATCCAATTTTTTCATATTTCTAATATTAAACAAAAGGATTAGCAAATAAATGTGCTAATGCTACAACCAGGCCATAAATTGTTAAAGCTTCCATAAAAGCTAGACTAAGCAATAAAGTACCTCGTATTTTTCCCTCAACCCGAGAGAATTGGCTTGTTATTGAAGTTAGGCTTGTTGTTGGTCAGGTGCGTAACATGGGTAGATGCTAGTTGTTGCGCGAGACAGGTGCAATAGAAGTCCCACCAACGGGGAAGGTGCTTGTTGTTGAGCGATATAACACCGACGCGAGTGATATAATTTATATCATCTGTATTATTACATACCCTTCCTTTGTTGTATTGACTCTCATTCCCTAACTACCATTTACTGTGGTACTTAGCTTTCTTCCACGGTATTGAAAAAAGGAAGCAAACAAAGCTTATCAGTGAACATGGCCGATAGCGCCCCCAGACTCGCTACTTCGCCTTCCCGCTCGTTAGGGCCCCTTCTCCTCTCCCTCTTTGGTATAGTCGACTGGCCTCGCTCCTATCCTATTTCTCTTGAATCTAGACATTTCATCCAAAGAATAGAAAATGGTTAACACATGCCGATTGGAGAACGTACTCCCTTCCCAGCTATTAGTGAAACAGGGGCCATCACTCTAATACGAATCGAAAGAATCACTATCGGGTTTGGTACCAACCAAGATTATCGTGGTTGAAATACCATCAATTTTGAATAGTTATTAGAGCTTCTAATTAAGTCGATTAAAATAATCTTCTGATTCAATCAGTATTATCTCGTTCATGCTCCTCACCTGAGAAGCATTTCACTAACCACCTGAGGAGCAGTAACAAGTATATTCCCTGAGGAGGTTCTACCCCGTGGAAACGCTCTTTAATGGAACTTTAGCTTTAGCTGGTAGTGACCAAGAAACCACCGGTTTCGCTTGGAATCAGTTCGACATCGAATCACGAAATCTTGGTCATCTTCTCTATCTTATTGTAATTCTTTTATTACAAGTTTTTGTATTTGTATTTCCTTTCCATGTTGTACTTGAATTATTGTAGTAATAAAATGAAATTAATTATTTAAACACTTGGCGCAAATTTTAGTGTTATGTGTAATGAGCAATCTATCTTCGTCTCAATCCAATGATTCTGCCATTGGTTGGGGTGTGACAACTTGCTAGCCTATAACCTTGCGACACACAACACGTGTACTGTAGCAGTGTAAATCGTAAACCATCTGTCAATATGTTGTAATGACGACACGAACGGTGAATGTCCGGATGCGTATATATTTGTACACCTTGAACCATGTTTTTAAGAGTTTTGTTAGCATTAGTTGTTTTTTTTGGGTTGATATTAATTTTTTTTTTTGCTGAAAAAGCATTGTTTTGACATTTGAAGTCAACTTCAAATGTCAATTCCTTTTGAAAACAATGAATTTTGTTAATTTGATTGTTTTATTGGTTTTAATTTCTTGATGTGTTCATAACACTTTGATCTATATGTTGGAAACTTAATATGTACGCAATTGGTTATAATTTCTTTTGTGTTTTAGTCAAATTAGACCGATGTACCGTGCTTAGCATGTGTTCACTGGGTGAAAATGGTGGTGTTAAAAAGGTTAAATGTAACACTCGTCTCAATTTATTAGATTTTTTTTTTATATAAAATACGCATTTTCAAAGGAAAGAACTTCATTTCCTAAAGTTAGACAAAACGAAAATATTCATAATCACAGTATTCGAGTTAACTACTAGCTAGGTTTAACATCCCAAAATGACAAGTTAAGTGTTTACAACATAAACATTGTTTCCAACAAGATTAGACAAGTGCGGAAGCTTCAAAATTTGTGTTCGGTTCTTGAAATTCTTGCTTAATCGCCATCCGGGATGAGACCATCTTCACCTAGTGCCAAAACCACATTTGATGTTAGTTTTGACTAAATTAAAACATGTATAATTAAGTTCAATTGCCAAACAATGAAAAGAAAAGAAAATTTCTGCAATTATGGTCTGTCGCGCCCCGCAACAGATTCACCATAAGCTTACGCGCCCCGCGACAACCTCCCACGTGTCGCGACAGAATTACCGTCCTCTATCACGTGCCGCGGGGGACCCCTTTTTTCCAGCGAGTGCAGGTTGAAATCCTGCATCTCATGCCCAGCACCAATTTTTTTACAATTCTAACTTTAAACACTCATAACTTTTGATCCAAAGGTCCGTTTTAGGCGATTCTTTTTCCTACGCGTCCGTAATTTAATTACCAACGCATCTATTACAATTATCTTACCAAAATTTGAATTTATGGACCGAATGTCTAAAATCACTATTGTGCTTTTTCGACCCACATAGTTTGCACCATATTTCTAACACTAATATTTTTATGATTACAAGGCATATTCACCCATCTTTCGGGGCTCACGACTACTGGCATTTCATTACAATTTCATGGTTTACGCTCTCGTACTCCAAATTGCCAATATGTCTTTCAACACCTTCCTATTATCAATTCAACATATATAGCTAATTGACCCGTTTGTCTGCTTTATGGTGTCCACCATTTCAACGACACCCAAACATCTTCTAGTCTAAATTTGACTCGTTCAATTAAGTCGTCATCAAAGTCACTTTTACTAATACAAAACCTTATTCTAAAACACGACCTTGAATAACTAAAATATCAAATTTACATAATGTAACGGGACAAGTTACATGCCTTCAAAGCACACCCTTCAAACGCGCGCACCACCTGCTTGTCCACTTGACATTCCGAATTCCTTTCCTATAGAGTTTAACCGCAAACCGTTTAGAACTCTTTTCTCAATATATAACGCATAGTTCACCAAATTGTACAAGTATGCGTTTTTGTTTAAATTTCCAGTTTATAACCCTTCATTTAGGCATTTTTACAAACACCTTAAGGGCATAATTTCACACAATTCACAATCAAGTTCATAACTCGTCATTTAGCCAAGATTAACATCAATTAGGCAAATTCACATCAATTTTAACATCAACAAACCTGAAATTGCTTCATAGAACTCAAAACACACTATAATGGTAACTATAATCCTAGTGTTTATCATGATTTTACAAAACCCACTAACCACCAACATTGGTGATCATGGAATTCACAAGTAATGAGCATAATTTCATCAATATAATGACTAGGGTTCATTCCTAGACACTATTTCACTTCTATTTCATCCATACAACAATCATGCAACATCAATTTCGAATTTCTTGTATTCATCCAGAAATTTTAGATGGAAATTTTCTATCAAATTTACATACCTTATGACCCCATTTCGGAGGAGATCACTATTTTATGCTCGGATTTTGATTTGGAACTGAATTTGGTCTTCAATTTGAGCAATTAACATGAACTAGCGTTTGGTGAGGGTTCCTTGGTCGCCCCCTGTGTTTTGTACAAACCAGACACACACTTAGGTGTGTGTTTGGTGTTTAATTTTGTTATTAATAATTCAAGTTTCAATTTTAACAAATTGGGTCCCTCTACTACCGTTTAGTTCATATTTTAAGTGTTTTAACCCACTTACAAGTCACTACAAGACTTTTATCTAACTAGGTTATTTTTATTCCTAGTTAGTTCATTTTGTTTATTTACCGACATCTTATTTATAATAAAAGATTTATATTTTTCGGGGTGTTACATTAAAAGACTGTATGAAAGTCAGAAATTTAAATATACATTACAATAACAAATATCAAAACAGATTTTACTTATTGAGTGCCACTGTTGAGTTAAAATAGTGTTTTGAAACTACTGTTGGGTTAACAGATGGATGAAAACAGATGTTTGAAACAACAGTTGGGTTAAAATAGTGTTTTGTAGAGAAAACACTTGTTGAAACCACTGTTGGGTTGAAACGGTGGTTTGAAACCACCGTTGAGTTAAAACAGTGTTTTGACTTTGGTCAAACAGATGTTTAAAACCAACAGTGGGGTTAAAATAGTGGTTTGAGTTTGTTGAAATAGACTTTTGAGCCACTGTTGGGTTGATATTAGTGTTTGTTAAACTTTTAACATTGATTTATATATCTCGATAAAGAAAATAAATAACTTATGGTAAATGGGCCGTTTGCTTTAGGCAGGGAACTGAACTGTTAAACCTGGTTTCTGATACCAAATACTGTGAACTGAACCCTATAAACCTGGTTTTTGAAACCAAATACTGTGAACCGAACCGATAAACCTGGTTTTTGAAACGAGTTTGCTTTTTATATGAAAGATATAATAAAAGATTTGGAAATTGAGGGTCTATATGGGATCTGTGACATCTGTGCCTCTACGACCATCATACGAATACAAAACCAATGAAATCTTGTGTTTCGTACTTGGGATTTGTATAAATATGTGTATCATTTGCACATATCAATTCTTGTTCAATTTCGAGCTTTAAATCGCTTTCTAGAAAGTTATACGCGAACTAATACATATACGTAATCAGTTTAACGCGACAAATACGCCGGAACAGGGACATAGGATTAACATACCTTAAATAACCTTTACATAACTTAGAAATAAGTTTTGGAGGGTTTGGTGTGTCGAAAACAAGTTTATTCGATCGCAGGGACTAATTGTGACAAACTGCGAAACTATGCCGATTCGTATAATAACGAACATTTCAAAACATGATCATAAGTTAAACATACCCTAAATATCCTTTACATAGCTTAGAAATAGGCTTTGAGGGGTTCGGTATGCGAAAATAAACTTATTGTTCAATCAGGGACTAAAAGCGTCAAAAAGTGCATAAGTTTGCATTTACGCGCATATCTTACGTTCTGAACATATCCGGACATCCAAAAATTTTTGTAATCATTAAAATATTTTATTTTAGTGATTGGCATGCAAAAATTCCTCTCATCGTGTAATTTGGATCGTTTTTCGCGTCCGTTCGTGTTTCGTCGTAATTAACCGAATACCTGTCACACCCCGATTTCCAACGTGTCACCGGTGAGCCCGGTGGGGAGTATCGTGACGTGGTTGGCAACATAATAGTCAAACAACACAATATTTAATATGCACAGCGGAAGCAAATTTAAAATATAAGTTTCAACCGAATTTAATATTGTAATATCAAATGTCACAATATTCGGAAGTTTATCCACAGACGGATCGAAAGTAAAAATGGAAACAATAGTTCAACAGACTTCAGGCATCTTAAGCTTGCGAGACTTCTATTGATGCTAAGGAGAAATCCCATCCAATTACGCTTAGTACCTGCATTTAATCTTTTTGGGAAAATACGTCAGTTTACACTGGTAAATACAATCAACTGACTCATTTTAGAAAATGATTGAAAATTGATTTGGATGCACGTGGCATAAACATTTTATTTAACTTGGGAGAATTATTTAATATTATAATCTTGTGAACGAATTACATGTTCCTTGTGCGTTCAGTAGCCCGGATCTTGTCCGGGTTAAAGATCAATAGACACACCACATTATTCTTTTGTGCACTGACGGGTGTACGCCTACACCCCGCGCTTAAGTCGTGGCCATTTTGTAAAATGATGCCAAGGATATCCGGGACATGGTCATTAACCCCCCAAAGGCTTTAAGTAACAAGACTGTTTAAACGAGCTGATCAAATTATTCAATTAACCACCCAACGATGGAAGCTTTGATGCCCGATCAAGCGGTATTCTATATACCGTAACCCAAGCCCGTATAGGGAAAATAAGTTAAAAGTATTTACCTGAGCAAAGTATAAATCACAATAAGCAAATTTGCAAGTAGCTTTTACTGGTTCTCCTAATCTGGAACGAAGGTTTATAATAACCTATTAGAATCTAACGGGTCTTTAATTAAGCTTAAACTTAGACCGGTTAGTTTCAATGATACGGTTCGTACGCACTATTAAGCGAAGACCGGATAGAATGTGATTTAGACCCGACAAGTTCAGAGACTTGTTTAAAAGTAGGCTTAACTAGGCTATACGCTAATTACGCCAATTAATTAACATAAAGCTTTCATTTTGCGCTAATGAGCATAACTCTCAATTTACACCACCAATTGATCTCAAATTTTGGGTACAAGTATATATATCAGTAACAAAGGTTTCTACTCTTTTACATTTTCAAAAATCACGTTTTAAGGTGATAAGGGCATAATGGTCAACATATGAGCAATTAACGGAATCATGCGAATTAATTGGTTAACTAATGAACCATGGTGTATAATCACAGAGGGTTATACTAGCATGTTACCTGGTCCAAATTAAGCTCTAAGGCATTTCTAAATCATGCCTAAACGGGTCAGAACTGAAAGTCAAAGTAAAAGTCAAACTATGCGACTTTCGGTTCCGAACCGGGTCTTTACAGGAAATTGTCGGGTTGAACATGTTTAGACATGTTCTTACACTAATTACCAAGTTATATTAATGATCAAACAGGTTGTATATGTTCTACATTGCTAATTATGCATAAATTAGAATTTAATTATCCCGTTGACTTTTTCTTAGCAAGTTTGACCCGACTTTTGACCTAGTTAGAGTGGTAATCAGGGGGAACCCTTTTAAGGGTTTATTACCCACATAATTACCAACTTATAACTACTTTTAATTCGAGATTTGACTGAGCCATTATTAATTAATCTCGAAGTCAAACCGTAATTACAACGGTTTGACTTTTAGCTAAATAACTAAGCTAAACTTAATTTAGAAAGGATTAGCAAACTTACTGAAGTCCTAAGCTTGATTAGTGATCACTTGGAATAAGACTTGAGCTCCAGAAATGATCAGAAAGCTTGAAGGAAGATGTGAAGAATGTTTGCAACTTCATGGCCCTTTTATAGTGAATTCTTCACCATAAATTGTTGACACTTGGGTCTACTACTGACCACAACTGATTAACAAGTGTTCCTAGTGCTTAGGGGGTGCCTAGGGGCCAAGGGAAATGTGGAAAATCGGTTAAAGGTCGAGGAGAATGCAAAGGCAGACAAGAACCCAACATTCTCGGATCAGATAGACCCTCGCGTGGCGCGAAGCCCCCCCCCCCCCTGGGGCTTCGCGTGGCGCGAGGCCCTTCTGCAGCAAATAAAAAACTTTAGATTTTGCGGTTTGATCCTTGGCTCTTCAAACTTTGTTTAGACATTTTTTTCTTGCATCTTGAACCCTCCAAATTGATTTATAAGAGCTTTAAAACATATACCCACTTTGTTAAGTCCTCGGTTAACTTTATTGTTACCCGAAAAGTCCTAACTTTCAACGTTTACGCTTTAACCCTTCGCACACGAATTTGATCATAACTTTCTCATACGATAACGAAACTTTACGAAATTTTTATCGTGCATTCTAGTGAGCATAATTAACAGTTACAAAGCTTTGGGTTTGCTAAAAGGTCACTCAGAGGTATAACTTAAACATGTTGACACATTTAACCCCTGTAGTTTGTAATCTCTCACTTTTAGCTTCGCATGATCCATGATTTATTCGTTTGATGCTGTAAACATCATGTAGGGTTAATGCACAATATATTTATTCACTGTTGACATTTAGAACTCGTATATTCACATACTTTCCATGATTGTCAACTTTAGTCCTTTCAGAACATTCTTTCACACGTTCAAACATATGACACGTGTCAACACATTATAGGACGTGAATTTTCGAGGTGTTACATCCTCACCCCCTTAAAATAAATCTCGACCAGAGATTTACTGAAACAAATAAGGGTACTTTTCTTTCATTGTGGATTCCACCTCCCACGTATATTCGGGACCGCTACGGGCATCCCATTTGACCTTTACAATAGGTACATGCTTCCTTCGAAGCTTCTTTACCTGTCGATCTTCAATCGACAAAGGTTTTTCCACGAATTTTAAGCTCTCATCTATATGCACATCTGTATGTGGTATAACCAGTGATTCATCAGCGAAACACTTCTTCAGATTGCAGATGTGGAACACATTGTGAATTCCACTGAGCTCTTCTGGTAAGTTTAACTTATAGGCAACTGACCCAACACGTTCGATAACCTCGAAAGGTCCTATGTACCTCGGGCTTAGCTTGCCTTTCTTACCAAATCGCATCACCCCCTTCCAGGGTGATACTTTAAGCAACACTTTGTCACCTACTTCGAAGTGAAAAGCCTTACGCTTTGGATCTGCGTAACTCTTCTGCCTATCCTGGGCAGCTTTGAGACGGTCATGAATCTGGACAATCTTGTCCGTCGTTTCGAACACTATCTCTGGTCCTGATAATTGGACATCTCCAACTTCCGCCCAACAAACTGGCGTTCTACACTTTCTACCATATAAGGCCTCAAAAGGCGCAGCCTTTATGCTGGTGTGGTAGCTATTGTTGTACGAGAATTCGATCAAGGGTAGGTGGTTATCCCAACTACCACCTAAATCAATCACACATGCACGTAGCATGTCTTCCAACGTTTGAATAGTACGCTCACTCTGACCGTTTGTCTGAGGATGGTAAGCCGTGCTAAAATTCAAACGCGTGCCCAAAGATTGTTGGAAACTTTTCCAAAAATGTGACGTGTACCTAGTATCTCGGTCCAAGATAATAGACACAGGTATGCCATGTGAGGCTACAATCTTATCCACGTATAACTGGGCTAACATGTCGGAGCTATAAGTCTCCTTGATGGGTAAGAAATGTGCTGACTTAGTCAGTCTATCAACTATAACCCATATTGTATCATTTCCTTTCCTCGTCTTAGGTACCTTGGTGATAAAATCCATGGTTACCATTTCCCACTTCCACGTAGGAAGTTCAGACTGTTGTAGCAAGCCTGACGGCTTTTGGTGTTCTGCTTTGACTTGCACACAAGTCAAGCATTTAGCTACATAGGCAGCTACAGACTTTTTCAAGCCTATCCACCAATAATTTGCCCTTAGATCCTGGTACATCTTATCAGATCCAGGATGAACGGAGTATTTGGAACTATGGGCTTCCTGGAGGATGACATCTCGAAGTCCTCCATAAATTGGAACCCATATTCGTCCATTTAATCTTAGAATTCCGTCCTTGCTAAGAGTTAACAGCTCCTCAGTTACCCTTAGCTTTTCATTAGGATAGTTAGCTTCCAACACAGCTTCCTTCTGTGCAGCTAACAACCTTTCAGTCAAACTGTTCTTTATCTCCATGCGCTTGGCATTGATTCGGATGGGTTTCACCCTCTCCTTTCGACTCAAGGCATCGGCGACTACATTCGCCTTGCCGGGATGGTATCTGATTTCACAATCATAATCATTTAAAGTTTCCATCCAACGGCGTTGCCTCATGTTTAATTCCTTCTGATTAAACAAATGTTGAAGGCTCTTGTGATCAGAATAGATCACACACTTCATCCCATATAGATAATGCCTCCACAGTTTTAGTGCGAATACAACGGCACCCAACTCCAAGTCGTGGGTGGTGTAATTCTTTTCATGCACCTTTAACTATCTTGAAGCATAGGCAATAACCTTGCCTTTCTGCATAAGCACACACCCCATACCAGTGTGCGATGCATCGCAGTAAACCACGAACTCTTCTATTCCATCTGGCAATGTCAGAACTGGGGCATTGCTCAACTTTTGTTTTAGGACATCAAAGGACTCTTGCTGCTTAGGGCCCCAAACGAACTTTACCTTCTTCTTAGTCAAGGACGTTAAGGGTGCAGCAATCCTTGAAAAATTTTCAATGAAACGTCTGTAATATCCTGCCAATCCCAGGAAGCTACGAATCTCTGTAGGCGTCTTTGGCTCTTGCCAGTTCATAACTGCTTCAACCTTAGCGGGATCCACTTGGATACCACGCTCACTAACCACGTGTCCAAGGAATTGGACTTCTCGAAGCCAAAATTCACACTTAGAGAATTTGGCATAAAGTTTCTCATGATGTCGAAGCTTGAGAATACAGCGAAGGTGTTTCTCATGGTCAGCTTGATTCTTCGAATAGATAAGAATGTCGTCGATGAAAACGATGACGAATTTATCTAAGTACGGCTTGCAAACGCGATTCATGAGATCCATGAACGCGGCAGGTGCATTAGTGAGCCCAAAAGGCACCACTAGGAACTCGTAATGACCATAACGAGTCCTAAATGCAGTTTTGTGTACGTCTTCGTCTCTAACCTTTAGTTGATGGTAGCCTGACCTCAAATCAATCTTCGAAAAATAACTTGCTCCTTGCAATTGATCGAACAAATCGTCGATCCTAGGCAAAGGATACCTATTCTTTATCGTGACCTTATTAAGTTCACGATAATCGATGCACAGACGCATCGATCCATCCTTCTTCTTGACAAACAGGACTGGTGCTCCCCAAGGAGACGAACTAGGTTTAATGAAACCCTTGGCTAGCAATTCGTCTAGCTGTGTCCTCAATTCTTTCATCTCTGTGGGCACCAACCTATAAGGTGCCCTAGCAACAGGTGCTGCTCCGGGGATGATATCAATCCTGAATTCCACTTGCCTATCTGGTGGCAAACCAGGTAGTTCTTCCGGAAAAACTTCTGGGTATTCAGAAATGACGGGGATGTCTTCAATCTTCGGTTTGGGCTCATCAATAATCACTTGTGCCATGTAGATGACACAACCCTTCTTTAAACACTTGGAAGCCTTGAGCATAGTCGCTTGCTCAGGCAGTCCATACTGGGTATCTCCCCGAATGGTAAGTGATTCACCAGACGAAGTCTTTATCACCACTTGCTTTCTGTTGTAGACAATTTGGGCCTGGTTATGAGATAACCAGTCCATGCCCAAGACTATGTCCAAACCGGCTAATTTAAATGGAAGTAGAGACAGAGGAAAAGAATGGTTCTTAATGGATATAACACATCCATCTAACACAGTTGAGACGGTTTCTAGGGTGCCATCCGCTAACTCCACCTCATAATTCACATTTAAGGTTTTGACAGGTAATTTCAGCAATTTGCAAAATTTATGATCTACAAACGACTTATCAGCGCCTGAATCAAATAGTACTCTTGCATAGACATCATTTACAAGGAAAGTACCTGTAATGACGTTGTCGTCTAGAATCGCTTCCTTTGCGTCCATTCTGAAGACTCTAGCATTAGTCTTCTTGGCCTCTTCAGGCTTCTTGGTGTATTTAGGGCAGTTGGTTTTAATGTGCCCCTTTTCATTGCAACGGTAGCACGTTGCGTCCTTCATCTTCTTGCAATCCAAGGTTTTATGATCCGTGGACTTGCATATTCCACATGCAAAGGTTTTTGACTGAGTCTGCGAGTTCGACTCGAGTCTGCACTTTCCATAGTGCTGTTTCTTGCAAATTTTGCATTTGGGCTTCTCACCAGAATGATGCCCATCTTTCCTTGACTCCGATCCTTTCTTGTTGTCACCGTTCCCACGGTGTTACTTGTTCGATCTCCGTGAACCATCATCTTCACGTTTTCTCTTCTCAGCCTCCTTATTCCTCAGCGATCTTTGCCTGACCGCATCCAAAGTGAGGGACAAGGATATGTCAGCTACAGATCTAAAAGTAGCTGGCCGAGAAGCCTTCACGCTTGCCTTGATTTCCGGGGCTAAACCACCGATAAAACGAGCTATTCTTTTTGGTTCCGGGGTCACCAGATAAGGAACCAACCGGGACATTGTGTTGAAGCTCGTTAGGTAAGCTTGACAGTCAAGGTTTGTCATCACCAATGATAGAAAATCAGACTCTATTTTCTCCACCTCATGCTGAGGGCAGTAATTTTCCCTGATGAGGGCAACAAATTGATCCCACGACATGTTGTACAATGGGATTTTCCCGGTGGCTTGAATCAGTGATCTCCACCATGCTAAAGCTTCACCCTTGAAAGACTGCGACACAAACTTGACTATATCCCTCTCAGCGCATCCGCTGATATCCACAAATGTGTCCATCTCATCCAGCCACGTCATACAGTCGATGGCTCCTTTCTCCCCAGTAAAATCCCGGGGTTTGCAGGAAACAAAATATTTATATGAGCAACCCTTGTCACGGGGTCCCTGGTTTAGTACAACCTGCTGAGATGGAGCACTGTGGTGGTTCGAGGAGTGTCGATCATCATCTTTCTTCGTTTCGTCCTTCTTGGACGGTGGCTTTGAAGGCTGTGTAGATAGGGTCTTACTACGAGTCCCACTATACTCTTCGTACTGCCGTTCCAATGCCTTTGTAACTGCGTCGTCGACCAACGCTTTTAATTCAGCACCCATTAGATTAATCAGGGCGTTATCAATGTTCTCCACTGGATGGCTATTAATTTCGTCTGAGTTAGCCATTTTAATTGAACTGTTACAGAAAACAAGGACAATAGTTTATTTGGGAGTTTATTATGGAATTGCCCCTTAGGGTAATTCATTAACCATGGTAACACAGAGACCATATTTGGTTAATTTACTAATCATATTTATTTAGGATTTCTATCATAATTTATCCTAATTATAAAACAATAACAGTTTTATTTGTGGCACAAAAGGCCTAGTCACATGGACATTTTAATTTATAAGCTATGATTTCAGAGAATCAAAACATGAAGGTATACTGGCACAATAGGCCTAGTCACAAGGATATTTATAAATTATAAGCTATGATTTCAGAGAATCAAAGCATGAAGGTTTGAACCTAGTTCATTACCTTTATCTGACAGGGAGTCATCGCTACCACTGTCTTTTGGCTCATATGGAAATGAGCAGGGCCCGTAGGCGCTATATTACCACGTATGGTCAAAATATGATCATCTCAATTGATGATCTAAGCCCATGATTCAGAGATCATTAAATTGGGTTAGGAATCTTTTAGAGAATCCAATAATAAGAATGACGTGTGTGATTTTAATGAATCACGTCTGCCAGGAGCGTTAACATGTTTACAGATGTTAACAGGGATTTGAATCTTTTGAACAGGTCTTACCATCATGGCCAGGTCTTTATAATGACACTCAGGCTAGGTTTCACTCTTAAGATTCTTATTCAATATTTAAATAGGCAGATTATTATTAAAAAGAATGATTTTGATTTATTTATTTCATATATAATATTTATGCATGTAATAGCAAGATGAAATTTATAAACATAACATTCCATTAATTTTCAAAAGATTACATGTTGCCCTAAACGGGACTTTTCAACAAACAACTTACCCACGTAGGGGTTTAATAACACACATACCCACGCAGGGGCTTAATAGCATAATAGTCCACGTAGGGACTTACACAAATAACATACCCACGTAGAGGTTTACAGAAAGATAGACCCACGCAGGGGTCAAAACAAACAAGCATACCCACACAGGGGTTTATACAACAAGACTGGCCCACGCAGGGGCTCAACAACAAATGGAAGGATTCAGTGGTCCTTCTTGTTCTTCCCTTTAATTAGGCTCGTTAATCCTTGGAAGAAAGTTTGTCGCTCCCTTCGTTCCCTGTGAAACTCTCGCTCTACATGGTCCAACCTTTGCAGAATTTCTTCACGCTCTGGTGGGGAGAACCTTGGTGGTTGCGATTGTTGCCTGATAATAGGTCTTGGAGGTATTTGGTACCCGTGTGTTGGGTACCCTACTCCCCATGGATCCCTATAGGGTCCTTGTGTGTTATAGTTAGCCGCTACCATGTAGGGGTCGGCCTCTGCGTAACCATAATTGTGGTGAGTAGGCGGTTCAAACGGGTTGTACGCCATCGAACCCGTGTATGCTGGAATCGGGTTGTCAAAACCCATCGGTGGTGGCTGTGGTACAGCTGGGTTAGAAGGTCCACCCATTTGTGGGTCCTCCTGATGTGGCGGATAGTGGCTGCCACTTGACTGACGAGGAGAGCTGAAAGGAAAGTCTCCTGCTCGCGAAGACATACGCGCTCCGGTTCTCCTACGCCTTGGCGGTTGTGGAGGTGCCGGCTGAACTGGTGGCGGTGGAGGCGGTGGCGTGACTGCCACGAATCTTGAATCCACAGAGGGATCCTGTTGCTGCTGCTGGGGCGGTGAATGGCGAGGAGGTGTATAGTACCATTCGTGCCTGGTAAACATAGCTTGAAAGCTATCTGGACCAACATAGGGTGATCCGTGGAAAGAAGATCCGTCAGAGATCTCTATTGGGTGGTTTGGTGTACCATTGGCAGGTTCGACGGGGTCCGTATCCTCGTCCATATCGTCCGCGTGATCTCCCGAGAAATGATCCTCCGGCCCCAATGGGTTAAAACCCACTGGTTCTGCTATGTAGTTTGCCGGGTTAAACCGGCCCCGAAAAACTGGTGTAGGGTCACCAAAAGAATTATGCGATAAGGATCGCTGCAACGGTATGTAGGAAGGTTGCGGGTTGTTGGGCTCATACTCCGGCTGTGGCCCATAAGGGTTATGGACAGGAGGTGTTGAACTGTGTGAGACTGACCGTCTAGCCGGTTCAAAGAGGTTCCTCCGGTTTTGCCGGGGATCGTCACTCTCAGTGGTGGAAGGAGCTCGCACATTCGAAGGTCCTGCCTCGTTGTCATTGGGGGAGGTGATTGGCCCCTTTCCGCGTCCTCTTCTCCTGAAGAATCTTGGCGGCATTTTGTTAATCCTGTCAATACAACATGAGATAACGACAAGAATATATATAAATTAAAGGATAAAACAAAAACCAAACAAGGTAGAATTTGTCCTAAGTTATTTGTCTAGACTCGAAAGTTTATATATGTACAATTGTGTAACTGAGATTAAACACAAAAGGCTAGTGTTTAATTCACTCAGTGTTGGCTCTGATACCAACCTGTCACACCCCGATTTCCAACGTGTCACCGGTGGGCCCGGTGGGGAGTATCATGACGTGGTTGGCAACATAATAGTCAAACAACACAATATTTAATATGCACAGCGGAAGCAAATTTAAAAGATAAGTTTCAACCGAATTTAATATTGTAATATCAAATGTCACAATATTCGGAAGTTTATCCACAGACGGATCGAAAGTAAAAATGGAAACAATAGTTCAACAGACTTCAGGCATCTTAAGCTTGCGAGACTTCTATTGATGCTAAGGAGAAATCGCAGCCAATTACGCTTAGTACCTGCATTTAATCTTTTTGGGAAA
Organism: Helianthus tuberosus; assembly: GCA_030545235.1. Taxonomy (NCBI): domain Eukaryota; kingdom Viridiplantae; phylum Streptophyta; class Magnoliopsida; order Asterales; family Asteraceae; genus Helianthus; species Helianthus tuberosus. The sequence goes on from CM060429.1 coordinate 147,538,992, forward strand.
ATACGTCAGTTTACACTGGTAAATACAATCAACTGACTCATTTTAGAAAATGATTGAAAATTGATTTGGATGCACGTGGCATAAACATTTTATTTAACTTGGGAGAATTATTTAATATTATAATCTTGTGAACGAATTACATGTTCCTTGTGCGTTCAGTAGCCCGGATCTTGTCCGGGTTAAAGATCAATAGACACACCACATTATTCTTTTGTGCTCTGACGGGTGTACGCCTACACCCCGCGCTTAAGTCGTGGCCATTTTGTAAAATGATGCCAAGGATATCCGGGACATGGTCATTAACCCCCCAAAGGCTTTAAGTAACAAGACTGTTTAAACGAGCTGATCAAATTATTCAATTAACCACCCAACGATGGAAGATTTGATGCCCGATCAAGCGGTATTCTATATACCGTAACCCAAGCCCGTATAGGGAAAATAAGTTAAAAGTATTTACCTGAGCAAAGTATAAATCACAATAAGCAAATTTGCAAGTAGCTTTTACTGGTTCTCCTAATCTGGAATGAAGGTTTATAATAACCTATTAGAATCTAACGGGTCTTTAATTAAGCTTAAACTTAGACCGGTTAGTTTCAATGATACGGTTCGTACGCACTATTAAGCGAAGACCGGATAGAATGTGATTTAGACCCGACAAGTTCAGAGACTTGTTTAATATGGGTATTTTATGCACACTCTGGATTTTGAGATAAAACCGATAAGGTTTGACCCGTGTCGGCTAATTTATGTAAACTTGTTACATAAACCGAACCGAACGTGTAATAAGCGTAACGGGTAATAATGAGAGCCATTTACAGGTTTCCTAAGTTAATATGCTCCATATATGTTGTGACATCAGTAAGATATCATTTATTATGCCCGAAATGAATTTAAACACAAACTATGCCCCGTAGGGGTAGTTTGGTCATTTTAAAGGTTGTAAAAGAGTTTAAGTGTTAACCTGAGTTACAGGCCTGATGTAATCAGCATATATACTCAATTTGCTAATTTATATCAGTAGGCTAAAGTATATATGTGAAATTTATCAATTTTAACCAAACTATGCACCGTAGGGGCATTTTGGTAATTTCACATAAGCCGAAAATCTCAAAACCGAAGTCTGAGTTTAACAACTTTTGCTTACTGTAAAAATATTATAATTTACCTCAAATATCAGTAGGTATCACCCTTAGTATGTTTAAAATAGTTCTAGTACATACTAGTCGTTAAAAACGCTTAATTAGGCGATTAGAAGCCGTTTCTGGGTTCTATATAGAAATCTGATATTTTTATTATTCCATGAGGTTTAAAATAATTTATTTATCATTTACAATCAGTAGCAAAAGGTTTGAAGTCGTTTATATATGTAAAACTCATTTTATGTCCCGTAAGGGAAAAACCGACAATTACCGGATTAAGCCTACGACTATGAGTTATGCTCAGCCTAAAATTAATTAAAAATCTTCAAAAATCCCAAAATAATATATTACATCAGTGGGAAATAAGGTTGATATCGAAAAGTAGGCTTAACTAGGCTATACGCTAATTACGCCATTTAATTAACATAAAGCTTTCATTTTGCGCTAATGAGCATAACTCTCAATTTACACCACCAATTGATCTCAAATTTTGGGTACAAGTATATATATCAGTAACAAAGGTTTCTACTCTTTTACATTTTCAAAAATCACGTTTTAAGGTGATAAGGGCATAATGGTTATGAGAAATTAACGGAATCATGCGAATTAATTGGTTAACTAATGAACCATGGTGTATAATCACAGAGGGTTATACTAGCATGTTACCTGGTCCAAATTAAGCTCTAAGGCATTTCTAAATCATGCCTAAACGGGTCAGAACTGAAAGTCAAAGTAAAAGTCAAACTATGCGACTTTCGGTTCCGAACCGGGTCTTTACAGGAAATTGTCGGGTTGAACATGTTTAGACATGTTCTTACACTAATTACCAAGTTATATTAATGATCAAACAGGTTGTATATGTTCTACATTGCTAATTATGCATAAATTAGAATTTAATTATCCCGTTGACTTTTTCTTAGCAAGTTTGACCCGACTTTTGACCTAGTTAGAGTGGTAATCAGGGGGAACCCTTTTAAGGGTTTATTACCCACATAATTACCAACTTATAACTACTTTTAATTCGAGATTTGACTGAGCCATTATTAATTAATCTCGAAGTCAAACCGTAATTACAACGGTTTGACTTTTAGCTAAATAACTAAGCTAAACTTAATTTAGAAAGGATTAGCAAACTTACTGAAGTCCTAAGCTTGATTAGTAATCACTTGGAAGAAGACTTGAGCTCCAGAAATGATCAGAAATCTTGAAGGAAGATGTGAAGAATGTTTGCAACTTCATGGCCCTTTTATAGTGAATTCTTCACCATAAATTGTTGACACTTGGGTCTACTACTGACCACAACTGATTAACAAGTGTTCCTAGTGCTTAGGGGGTGCCTAGGGGCCAAGGGAAATGTGGAAAATCGGTTAAAGGTCGAGGAGAATGCAAAGGCAGACAAGAACCCAACATTCTCGGATCAGATAGACCCTCGCGTGGCGCGAAGCCCCCCCCCCCCTGGGGCTTCGCGTGGCGCGAGGCCCTTCTGCAGCAAATCAAAAACTTTAGATTTTGCGGTTTGATCCTTGGCTCTTCAAACTTTGTTTAGACATTTGTTTCTTGCATCTTGAACCCTCCAAATTGATTTATAAGGGCTTTAAAACATATACCCACTTTGTTAAGTCCTCGGTTAACTTTATTGTTACCCGAAAAGTCCTAACTTTCAACGTTTACGCTTTAACCCTTCGCACACGAATTTGATCATAACTTTCTCATACGATAACGAAACTTTACGAAATTTTTATCGTGCATTCTAGTGAGCATAATTAACCGTTACAAAGCTTTGGGTTTGCTAAAAGGTCACTCAGAGGTATAACTTAAACATGTTGACACATTTAACCCCTGTAGTTTGTAATCTCTCACTTTTAGCTTCGCATGATCCATGATTTATTCGTTTGATGCTATAAACATCATGTAGGGTTAATGTACAATATATTTATTCACTGTTGACATTTAGAACTCGTATATTCACATACTTTTCATGATTGTCAACTTTAGTCCTTTCAGAACATTCTTTCACACGTTCAAACATATGACACGTGTCAACACATTATAGGACGTGAATTTTCGAGGTGTTACAATAACGCAACCGTACGACCAAACGAACCGACATCCGAGATATTTTCAAGCATGTTTCAAGTCCCCTATGCTTTAACATCCTTGTAGAGCCTTGAAAATGGGTTAACGGGGTTTAAACGCGTCGAAAATGGCTTAAATGAGCTGCAGGGACCATTTCTGCCAATTTTCAAAAGTTTCTGTATCTGGTGAGGGGTGGCGTCACGCGACCCCAAAGGGGTGATGCCGTGGCGCGACGCGACGGCTCTAAATTGACAGAATTTCCATTTTCAGCAACCAGCTTGATTTCTAGGGTCTTTTGTGCAACATTTGCAATACCTTGAGCTGGTTTTGGACTCCCCTAGTATACTAAATCAGAAGGTAACACTTGGATGGCCAAGATCAAAGCTCAATTTACGAGGAATGATCCTAACGGTTCTTGACTTTCTATAAATACCCACTTGCTTCATTTGTTCTCTTCACACCATTTAATCTCAATTATTCTCTAAGTTGAAGCTCTCACTTGTGAAGCTTCATACCTGAGAATTTTGAGTTCAAATCTTCCTTGCTTGGAACCTTTGTAAGCTTCTTTCATGCTTTTATTGCTTATTCAAGCATGAAAGTCAAACAGTGTTTGACTTTCTGCTTTGACCATGAAATTGGTCAACACAAAGTTCGTTTGAACTTTGCAACGTGTGCGTAATCACGATGGTTATAGTCCCTTGTGACTATACCTACTGATTACCACGTTGATTAGTCGAAGTGACGAGTCAAAGTTTCGGGCAAAATACGTGTATATGCGTATTTTGCAACGAAGCTATTTTCGGGTATCTAAACACTTTGTTTTGATATCAAACTTGTTTTCTAACTTAGTTAAACATGTTTTAACATGTTTAACTCGTCACTTTTAGTCTAGTGCTTTTTTAGGGTCGTAAGTCAAGCGGTCTTCACAACCGCTTAGACTTTCGAACCCGACTCGTTTGGTTGATCATTAGGATCCGACCAAGCATGTTTTGTGACCATAGTTGTATAAGGAATAACCGACCGAGGTTATACCTTATGGTCACTTAGTTTAATTAGTTGTATGATAGGTAGTTTATATGCCTTAGGAAAATGACCAAAATACCCTTTTTATGCATAACTGGTATTTAAGCATATGTCACTTAACTTTTGCCACTTAAACTGATTATGCAACATACTTAAACATGTTAGGGCATATAATACTTGTCATAGGACTAGTTAGGCATCTCGAACGTGCTTTTGCGCGAACAACGCTTTAAAGTAGCGTAAGCTACCTTAATGGGTCGTAACAGGTCGTAACCACTAGGATAGGTTCCGATTTAGAATGTAGGCTTTGTTAAACCATATCACATGAGTTCCTATACTCATTTGGTTTACGAGACCTCATTCTACCCGATCTTCCGATTTAGGTGTCGATTTATTAACTTAGCGATCCGATTTCTAGGTGCTACTTGATTTCCTTGGTTTGCCTGAGCTTCGTTAAGTTCATTAGATCGAGGATACTTTGCACATCAAGTGAGTACATAGTTCCCCTCTTTTAACGTTTTCAAATGTTTTGGGGTGATTCATATGTGCTAAACGATTTCGAGCTTTCTAAAACTAATGCTATGGTTTATATTGAACACAACGATTTCAATTATATGAACTATTGAACCACTGGAACTATTGATCTATATGAACTATTGAACCACTGGAATTATGTGAACTATTGAACCACTGGAACTATTGAACTATGTGAATGATTTGAACTATTTGAACCATTGAAACTATTTGATATATGTGAATTATTTGAACTATTTGAACCATTGGAACTATTTGATCCATGTGAACTACTTGAACTATTTGAACGATTGGAACTATTTGAAGTATTGAACGATTTGGTTATGGTAAGTGATTAGGGAACGGGGTGGGTGTAATGTGATAAAAGCATGGTGGATACTCCGCTGGTACTTCCTATATATAAGTGTTTTTAACACATTACATATCGTTGCGTTATCTAGATCACTTGGACGAATGTTTTCAAAACGAAGTTACACTACAAGGTTTTCCTAACGATATAAACCATACAATGTTTACTTTCAACAACGATTTACTATTTGGTTTACAAAAACAAATGTTTTCAGTTAAGATTCATGGCTACAATGGTTTTGGTTTATACATATATCAATTTGTAAAAGTTGATAGAAACATACTGCAATATCAAACTCTTTTGTTTTCAAGGTATACACTCGACAACTCTCGTAGTTGGACGAGGTATTGCAATATGAACTCAAGGCCATGAATCTGACACATTCACAAAACTTATGTATTCGCCGACATTTTTATGCTGACATATTTTCACATATGTTTCAGGTATCATAGTTTGATGATGTTTGACGATGATTATGATGCATGCTCACATAGGAATGGACGAGGCCTTAGTGATTTAGTAATAATGAAAGACAATTTGTTTATGTTTTTCTTTTGATTTCAATACAATGTAATAAACTTAATTCAATAAAATGAAACTTCAATCCGTGTGTTGTGAAACAATGATTCTGTTACGACACTCCCCGACGTTTCCGCCGCGGTTTGTTGTTTTAACGCGGTCGAGTTGTGACAGGATCGATGAGAAAATCTTTCTAGGATTCTCTCAAAGTTCTTGAAGCAAATCTTCAACACGCTAATACGCTGTAAGAGGTAACAATTTGGGGAATATCGTTACTTGCGGACGAGCGAAGCGACGTTGTTCTGTTAAAATTCCTAAGAGCATGAGACTTCAAAGTGAAAGATGCTTTCACAATGCTCAGAAAACGTCGTCGCATGGAGAAAACAGTTCGGAATCGAACCACTGTTGTCAGAAGATTTGGGAACAATTCGCCAAGTGATGCTACTGATTCAACCAAAGAAATACCGAAGGTATCATTTTGTCTTTTTTCTTGAACACTAAAGATTGTTTTAGTATAAATCTAAGCTTGTAAATAACAGAAGTTCGTTTTCGTTATGACAGTAAAGTGTTGGTCATGTTTGCAGGTGTCAGCGGAAGCAAAGAAAATAGTTGCTGAAGCCAAATCAAGAGCAGATGATGCTTTCAGGCGGAAGGAATATCAGATAGCTATAGATGCTTATATTCAGGTATATATTTGTACACCTTGAACCAGGTTTTTAAGAGTTTTGTTAGAATTAGTTTTTTTTTTTTGGGTTGATATTAATTTTTTTTGCTGAAAAAGCATTGTTCTGACATTTGAAGTCAACTTCAGATGTCAATTCCTTTGGAAAACCATGAATTTTGTTAGTTTGATTGTTTTATTGGTTTTAATTTCTTGATGTGTTCATAACACTTTGATTTATCTAATTTGAAACTTAATATGTATGCAATTGGTTATAATTTCTTTTGTGTTTTTGGTCAAATTAGACCAATATACCTTGCTTAGCATGTGTTCACTAGGTGAAAATGGTGGTGTTAAAAAGGTTAAAAGACTGTATGAAAGTCAGAAATTTATATATACAGTACAATAACAAAAATAAAAACATATTTTACTTATTGAGTACCACTGTTGAGTTAAAACAGTGTTTGAAACTACTGTTGGGTCAACAGATGGATGAAAACAGATGTTTGAAACCACTGTTGGGTTGAAACGGTGGTTTGAAACCACCGTTGGGTTAAAACAGTGTTTTAACTTTGGTCAAACAGATATTTGAAACCAACAGTGGGGTTAAAACAGTGGGTTGAGTTTGGTGAAACAGACTTTTGAACCACTGTTGGGTTGATATTAGTGTGTGTTAAACTTTTAACAATGATTTATATATCTCGATAAAGAAAAATAAATAATTTCTGGTAAATGGCCAGTTTACTTTAGACAGGGAACTGAATCGTTAAACCTGGTTTTTGAAACCAAATACTGTGAACCGAACCGATAAACCTGGTTTTTGAAACCGGTTTGCTTTTTATATGAAAGTTTATGATAAAAGATTTGGAAATTGAGGGTGTATGTGGGATCGATGAGAAAATCTTTCTAGGAGTCTCTCAAAGTTCTTGAAGTAAATCTTCAACACGCTAATACGCTGTAAGAGGTAACAATATGGGGAATACCGTTACTAGCGGACGAGCGAAGCGACGTTGTTCTGTTAAAATTCCTAAGAGCATGTGACTTCAAAGTGAAAGATGCTTTCATAATGCTCAGAAAACGTCGTCGCATGGAGAAAACAGTTCGGAATCGAATCACTCTTGTTAGAAGATTTTGGAACAATTCGCCAAGTGATGCTACTGTTTCAACCAAAGAAATACCGAAGGTATCATTTTGTCTTTTTTCTTTAACACTAAAGATTATTTTAGTATAAATCTAAGCTTGTAAATAACAGAAGTTCGTTTTCGTTATGACATTAAAGTGTTGGTCATGTTTGCAGGTGTCAGCGGAAGCAAAGAAAATACCTGCTGAAGCCAAATCAAGATCAGATGATGCTTTCAGACGGAAGTAATATATCAGATAGCTGTAGATGCTTATATTCAGAAATATCGCCATATCTGACTTTCTGCGACTTCAGGATAGAGAGATAGCAGTAAGTAATCTTATTACAAATAGCAGCTCGCATACACGGATTCTAAAGTTACTTTACATGCAGGGTAAAAACTTTAATATCAAAGCAGAAGTGACGGAAGTAGAAGCAACCTAAGGTCGTTCCCCAGACACAACCAATCCATCATGGAAGTCGACATCGAATGGTTTTGCATCGGCAAACAACTTTTATTTATTTATTTAGTACTATTAATAACCAAAACTTTGTGAACAATATTTAGTGTTTGGTACTATTATTTTCGACAGCGTCGGCAAACAACTTTTATTTAGTACTTTTAATAACCAAATCTTGTGAACACTATTTAGTAGTCTTTTGGTAACCTACAGGTATGAAGTAGCCGCGGTACCTATTTAGTGTAAATATGATTTGTATTGTTTTCGTTAGTTATTTTAAACGCATTTTGATGACATGTCATGTCATGGTGTCAAGTTTAGTGTAAATATGATATATATTGTTTCGGTTTTTGATGATATGTTATGTCATGGTGATTCATTGTTTAATAAAATTTGGTATGTAAATTTTCTAAAAAACACCCGTGTTTGCACACGGGTCTTACTACTAGTATAATATAACATATGAGATAGATTTGGGCCACGTGTCATGTTATGGTGGAGCCTCAGTTTTTTTTTTTTTTTGAGAGAAAAGCTATATTAGGCTATGTGGAGGCATGATCCATTTATATATATTGTTTTAACAAACCCTAATGCTTCATAAGCACAATTTTTGCTCATCACTCTGTTGGAGAAGCTTTCTTCTCCCACCTATTCAAACCCTAATTCCATGGAGGTCTATCACATCTCCCACCTACACTTCACTTTTTTAGTTGATTCTAATTTGTTGCGTGATTTGATGAAGATTGTTGCTTCGCGGTGTTCTGGTAAGAGGTTAATTGCGATTTGATGAAGATTGTTACTTCGCGGTGTTCTGGTAAGAAGTTCATTATAGGGCTTTTGTTTTCTGTAGATCCTCGATGTGTTCTCTATTGTTCAATGTGTTATCGTTTGATTGCGATATATAATGTTAGCATTGATAGATTGTTGACGATCATGTAATGATATTTTGTAAACTTTATAAATTAGAGCACATCAACATGGTGTTAATCAACACCCACAAAATGGTTCTCCCAAAAACCAACTTTCAACCACTTCAAGGTACCAAAAGTTCCTCCTTTTTAATTTGTTTTCTTCATATTGAATATATTTAAATGCAAATAAATCTATGCTAAATGGCTTAATTGAAGTATAGGCATTATATTAGCTTTAAATAAAAAGGGTCTTAATAAACATATCCTTGCTCTCAATCTGCCATACGGTATCTATGCACATTCTATTATACTAACCCTCAACGAAAAAGCAAAATGAAAAAGAGATCAAAAAGGCAGCTATTAGTTTAGATCCTAAATCACTACTAATCTATATTAATATGCTCGATTATTTATTTCTTTCTCTGCTTGATATAATTAACATAATTATATATAACTAATGCCAACAACACTTTTGTAGTTACTAAACTATGCAATTATTAATTCAAAAGGCAGTGAGGATCAAGTTAAAACAATGTTGTGGTTTACTTAAATGTATTTAGCAAACGGAAATTGTAGGATAATGAGTTCTTAACTAAAGGGGTCGAAGTACCACTTCTTGGTAAAGCTTTTTTATTTGTTGAATTCTTCTTCTAAGTTTGCTTATAAACAAAAGAGGATCGTGTGAAATATATACATTGAATACTAATAAGTGAAATATATGAACATTGAAGCTTGCATCTCGTGTTAAACTGTATGTTAAAATTTATATATTATATTTTGGTTATATATGTTCAATATATCTAAACCATGAAACCAAACAGAAACCAAACCGTTTGTTTGGTTTGGTTTTGTTTGATTTATGCAATGGTTTGGTTTCGATTTAAAAACTTCAAAAATTGTAACTAACGGTTTGGCTCACGGTTTGACGCAAAAACCGTCAAAACCGGACCGTAAACAACCATATTGCAGGGTGTAAAAAAAAGACTACCGAAATATACTCACATCTGATTATTGTATATGCACCTTACAAAAAACAAAATTAACTTTAAATGTTTCTAATTTTTAATCCCCGATAAGGCGATTAAGATGTTTTGTTATAACAACTTATGTTGCTTTTAACAGGTTTGATGTTGTTGGTGCTGGGGATGCTTAAAACGTTACACTGATCCATCATTTTATAAATTTGAGGTTTCGTCATATGATATGATGAATGCGGAAGCGCAAAGGGACAAAAAGATCCGTAAGACAAAGGTTAGTTTGTCTAAGTTTATTAATACATTTATTGTTTTTCTTCTTTAATAATCCTTGTGATTCTTTAGTACCGGTGACTAGCTTCGCGAGACCTTTTTCGATCTACACGTGACTAAGCTCTATTGGGCGGTGGCTTATTGAAGCACTACTTGATAAGATCAGTAATAAAAACAAAGAGCTGCCTTTTCGGTGAAGTTGCTTTCTTCTTTTATGATATTTCTAGTTGGATTCAAAGAGCGCTCCTAAATGCCATGTGTGTGCCGATATAAATTAGTGGATTGGCAGCATGTAATTGTAGGATTCTTTTCGATTCTGTGACAAATATCTAAAATAACTTTTAAAACTAACTATCATCATTCTTTGTTTTTTTTTCAGCATTAACCTTTTGTTTGATCTACCTTTTAATAGAAGTAACTATTATCATTCTTTATTTTTCAAAATATGATATTTAATAGAAGAAGGGATCAAATTTGAAAAATGGGGATACTCCTGAGGTGTTCTAGCAGTTACATGTCAAGTAAGTTTCTTATTCAGCAGTAGATTTCTTTATTTATTTTTTTTGTTTTTTGGATGATGCCGCAAAAAGTTTTGATGTGACAAAATGAGCAGGCTGTGTAACTTATTTTATTTGTAATAAAGCAGACTCCATCAATTACTCCTTGAGGAGTGTGTGCTAAATGTTGCAATTGAGGTTGCACAGTGGCCTCAAATTGAAGTCGATGATTGAAATACCTTATAATGCAATTTTTGTGTCCGTTGGTTTCGTCTTGCTCTGCAATCGTAATTGGCTTTGCTATACTTGCATGCCACATTAGGGTTTGGTACGATTCTTTTATGGGCGGTAATGATTGAACATTTTATGAGTATGAATCAGTTAAGATCTAAGTATGGGGGCGTACTTGGAGGATAGCAAGTTTCCTCTTGCAACCCTCTTCGTAGCCATGTAATTGGAGGATGGCAAGCTTCTGCTTGTAACCTTTATGATCTAATCCTTTTGCTATGATATTAAGCCATGTCTGAGCCTCAATGAAATCGTACACCTATCGTTGCAATAGTTATTTTTGTGTTTGTAGGTTCTTTTGGCTCCATGGATGTTTTCTTGATGGGTTTGATTTGTAGATTGGTGCAACAAATTAGCCATGAATATGTTATTTCTTTACTCACTGATGACACACGGATGAGGCAAAAGCTAAAAGAAATTCCACATGTATGATAATCCACCATTAGTTTATTGAATGCAATATCTTATTATCATCCATTAATCAGTTTTGAGTGTTTTTGTTAAACTGAGAATTTTTGTTAAACTGATTAGGACTGATTGAGTATTATTATGATTTTGTTGTTATAACAATTAATTTTGATTCTTTTTTGCTAAACTAATTAGGATTTTGATTGATTTAGATACTAAATAACCAGATTTGAAAATTCTGGTTAAAGGGCGTTTTTGTAATCGAATTTGATTTTGGTTTCTAAGTTTTGAGGCTGCTTTCAATTTGATACTAAATTTTGTTCTTTGTTTGAATTACTTATGATATCCCAAAGAAGTTCATTTTTGTTATGACCTGTAGATTTTCTTGATAAATAGGCCGACACCATCTGATTAAAAGATCCGACACCATCTGATTAAAACGGTCTTACGAGGTTTCATGCTTTTAAGGTACAATCCCAAAACTTTTGATCTATTTGATTCATCTCTTTTTAATGATATTTTTTTATTTACACATCTAACCCGTTAGAGATAAAGCATGACCCAAATCAAGGTCATACATATATACTTCTTAATTCGAATAGACTATTATTATTATTATTATTATTATTATTATTATTATCCTTATTTGTTCTGTTCTTAAACTTATTTTTAGAGTTAGTTCCATTTTCTTTTAGAGGTTATTTTTCACATTCATGTGTTATATTTGTTATCTATATATTAGTTTCTACTTTGCAGAGAAACACTACTGGAAATGGACTCCAACATTGAGAAGGAACCTATACATTCATCATATCTGGTGTTTGGTTATCTTAATAAGTTCTCAGATGGTGTTGTATGTGTTCCTTACCTTTTTTTCTCATTTTCCTTTACAATGGACAATTTTCCTGTATATTATAATTTATTTTGTGCTAATTATGGATTTATGCTTATAAATATGGACCAATTGTAGCATAATTTTACCGATGGCATATCTTTAGGTGCTGCACAATGGATGTGATCAATGGGTGTTTGATGAAATTTCATTTACAAAATAACATGTATAATGTTTAATTTCCTAAACTGTCACACCAAAGCATCTGGAGCGAATTTATAAAGTCAACCATTTTTATGATGTTCTTGAATGAATATGTTCAAAATTAACTTGAATTATTATAGATTTACCTTCAACCGGGGGGGGGGGGGGAGTTTGCCAAGAAGCGTCTTACACCATCCCCCCAATTGGTGATTCTGATTTTGAATCTCATAGTACTACCTTGTAGTGATAAATTACCCAATTCTGTTTGATATTATTGCGAAATCTAAAAAGGGGTTTTCTGAAATGGGTCGAATTGGGATGGGTATCAGTTAGATATGAAGATCTTGCACTAAACACAATGTATTTGGAAGTGATTGTAGTGGCAGCCATGCATTTCCACTAAGTAAAAGCGCGAGTACTCAGTTTCAAAAAAATGGAGACTTTACTTGATGACAGTGTGTGCCAAAATGTTGAGTTGGAGTTTGAAAGGGTTGGCACATCTTTGACCGGTTCAGTTAATGGTGAGCGACCGGTCTCTTACGTCCATGTTCTATTCTTTATAGAGTTCTCGATTTGCAAAATTCAATTTGTTCTTTATATGTTATTTGTTTCAGGTTTAGGATTTACATGGTTATAAAGTTTGACATTAAAGCTACAGATTTGCCATATTCACAATTAGCATTATTTAATTAAATGCTTAACCTGACTCATTCATATAGGGCCAAGATTTGTACAGCTCTAGGCCAATACGAGACAAACAAATAGTGTGTATACTTGGCAAGGTTTGAATATTTAACATCTACATCCCTTCAGTTCTTATATATTTCTTTATTATAAGGTCGATGTGGCAAGATGTACAGGTTGAATAAAGGGTTGACTCGTGTGGTTTTCGTGTTATTAATGATGTATATATTTTGCTACTGCCATTTTAATGTAACGTCAAAATTCATGTCACTTGTATAATATGTACTATTGACATATACACCATCCGTAGGTTCTAAAAAAGTGCATACATATTTGCTAAATTGATCTTGAACTAAGGGTTCTATTTAATATACTTGAAGAGGTGACAAGTCTTATAAACCAAATCCCAAACTTGCTCGAGTACTCAATATTCTTTTTATCTTATACGTTGAATATGAGATGAGTAGCTCCATGGTAGAAGCAAGACATTTTGCATCAAGGTACCGACCATACATATTCTTAATTCAAATGTTGTAAACTTATGTTATATCAACTTATGATCAGTGATGTGTGTGCAGTGGAGTTGATGTATACACCGATTTTGCTAAAGCCATTGGAGCACTATATGGGCCTCTCCATGATTCAGCCAATGAGGTATGTTGATATTGGGTACAACTGGCAAAATGGACACGTTGGGTAAGAAACCACAAGTGGCAACTTTTTGTGGGTTGACCTATAAACACTTCTGTTTCATTTTAGATACTTTTGTTCCAATATTCAACATTTACAAAAATTCATTAATATGGTCATTGTGGGTTAACCCGAATGAAAGATTGTAAATTTGATTATGTTTTTTGTTTTGAATATGCTGACCAGAGGATATTGGATTCGGCTCCCACTAAGGCAAAACATTTGATTAAACCGGAATACGGGTCCTGCACTGAAAGTTGGTTGCTATTGGCTAGAATATTATCAGGTCAGAAACGGTTTTTTAGATGGTGTAACAATTATTAATGCTGCTTTAGAACAAACAAGAAGATGGGATTAGGGAAAATTGTTAAGAACAAAAGCCAATTAACAAATTGGACATGGTCAATTAAAGAATGCGATTGAAATATACACTTTTTTTTATTCTTCAAGTTCAGAATAAAAGTTTTCCAACACAAAATATGAATCTTGAGGTACTTGTACTTAAACTTCTCCATATATGCATAAAAAATGCACAATCTTGGTGCACCTTTGTGAGCAGATTGCGGTAAATATCAACTTACTTTCATTTCATTATTATTAATTATTGCTAAAACCATTGTACTTTTGAAAAGTATTATCTTGGGTACATCTCGCAATCACGATCTATTTGAATTATACTACCCAAAATGGGCCACACCTGTAGCATAGCTAACTAAGAATGCAAGATTTTTGGGTAGAATACTAAGGTATATATAATATAATTTCTCACAAAATAGTCACAATCTTGGTGCTTTATTAAGAGCAATTTGAAATAAATATCAATACATATTTCACTTCATTGTTATTAACTCATACTAAAATCATTGTACATTGAAAAGTGATTATCCTGGGTATGGTAATCATGACTCGTTGTTATATAAGGGTGTAGGAAGTGGTTAGACACTTTGAATAGGTAAACTCCCAAATCACCCAATCAAACAGTGCACGCCATTTTACCTATTTTGTTTCCTGTTGCTCAAAAACGTTGGCGGTGGTTAGACACTTTGGAATAGGTAAATGATGCGTGTGAAGTGTATATATAAGTTTAAGTATATTTTAAGCCCTTTTACACTTTTTTTGCCAAGTTTTAAATTTATAAAACACGATATTTACAAACACTAAACACACATATGGGCAAGTGCACCCATCGTGAGCGTAATATAGTGTTGGTAAGATACCGAGGTCGTCCAAGGACACAAGAGCTTTTAGTACCGGTTTATCCTCAACGTCTAATCAAATCAAAAAGTTAGAAAAAGGTTTTAAACTAGAAAAATAAAACTAACTAAAATGCTGAAAATAAAAATAAAAACAAAACAGATAGACAAGATGAATCACTTGGTTCCGACTCGTGTATAGTGTAACCTTTGATTATTTCCGCACTTTTGCACTTTTTAAAAGATTATCTTAGTTATTGTAGTAGGCCCCTCTTTTGAAGGCGACGTTACCCTCAACCCAGTAGTTTGAGTCAGCAAGGATACAATCCTAAAGGGTTGGATTATTGAAAGATAATTAATTAAGTTATTAATGCATATTATGGTAGGCCCCTCTTTTGAAGGCGACGTTACCCTCGGCTAAGTAGTCTGAGTCAGCAGGGATACAGTCCTAAATAGCCGGGTTATTGTATTAATAGTAGCTTACATATGAGGGGGTCAAAGAGTTTGGACCCCCGCCATCCAATACCGTTAAGTATTGAAGGAGGTCCTACTAAATTTGACCCAGGTCCATGCAGGATCTATACACTGAACAAGGCAAGACTCTTACCAAACTGTTCCCTTAACCCCCGACCAGGTAGCCAACATACCTCCATATAGACCGTGGAGATATGAATGGTGAAAATCTTTTATTTTATATAAACAGTAAAATAATGCCAAGACACCACGGACAAACGATAAGGAAGAATCACCTTCAACATAAGAAACTAGTTATTAAAGTCATTAATACCTAACCAATTAAAAAGTGCGAAAATATTAAAAATAAAAAGTATTACACTAGACACTTTGTCTTCACCAAGTAATGTAAGAGACTTAGGCAAACATGGCCTTGATTGTCAAGAACTCTTATGACCAATCTTGGATCCCGAGACGACTCACACACTCTATGATGGACAATGGATGATGGTGGTGGATGATGGTGTTATGGTGGTGGTGGGTGAAGTGTGAGAGAGGTGGTGTGCCAAGGGATGGTTTTAGCTTGAGCCAAGCACTCCTATTTATAGGCTGAACAGAAGCTCGGGCACGGCCCCGTGTTCGTTGGGCACGGCCCCGTGTCCATCCTCTTCTCTGTCTTCATTAATTGCTTTTGTTTGCATTAGTTGACCACGACCCCGTGTCCGCTGAGCACGACCCCGTGTGCAGAAGCATATCTGTACTATCAAGATTTGCCTGGATTCTGCGAATCTTATAGTTGACCACGGCCCCGTGTCCGCTGAGCACGGCCCCGTGGTGGGCGATGGAAGCTTCTACAACTTTGTCTTTTATGCTGACACTTGGGCACGCCCCCGTGTTCACTGAGCACGGGGCGTGTTCAGCCTTCTGTTCTCTTGTTTTGCTTGGGAAGATGCTTTCGGGGAGGTCGGGTATGCCACGTTTGTTCCTTTTCTTGTATTTATGTTAGATTTAGCTGTCTTTTTGCTTCTTTTGTTAATTTGAGCTCATTTAATCCTGAAAATACAAAAGGAAGACAAAAGCACACTTTTTCCAACATTAGTACTAAAAAGGGTTAGTTTTATGCCACAATTGATGTAATTTATATGTTGCATTTTGCACACATCAAATACCCCCACACTTGAATCTTTGCTTGTCCTCAAGCAAAACTCTTTATAATGTGGCTTCACACTCCCAAATGGAATGGGTAGAAGAGAAGGTTTTTGGGCTTGTCATAGAGTGTCGGGATTTCCAAGATTCTTTATTAAGTTTTATTTTTATTTATTTACAATCCTATTCGTCATGATTTATTTAAAACTTTTCATAAGATAAATTACTTATTAGGTCATAACATGCCTCTTTAAAATTCTATTTATATACAAGTTCACATAGCTCACGGGGGATCACTCAACACTCGGCCGAAGGTGTATTTTAGTGAACCACTCGAGAGCGGCATGGAACTTACTCCTACCATAGGCTTGCCAAGCAATCAATCCTCCTCCTTTTTAACTATATACCTTTGTAAATATCAAGAGGACTTTTGGGTGAAGGGTTAGGCTTGGGTTAAAGGTATGTGGTTGGGTTAGTGGTTTGTAGAAAAGGGCGAAAAACGTAAAAAGCATCTGTTTTTCGTAAGACTCTTTATTTTTGCAATTTTTTTTTTATATTTTGATGAAGCCATAATTCAAACAAAGTTATTTTTGATGAACTTGTTTGTTTATTTCTTTTGCTTCATCATCAACATTTTTTTTTGAAAGTCATACGAAAAACTGAGCTTGTTACTAAAACAAAGGGTTAAAAATAAAAAGGTTTTGGTGGGTGAAAGGGCGTTTGGTTTGGGTTTAAGAAATGAAAAGGTTTAGGCTCAAAGGGGTTAACTAGGGGGATTTTTGGGTAGGTGGTAAAAAAAATAATGGTGTAGAAATAAAAAGGGTTAGTCCTAATGCCTCCATCATTTACTTACTCGGGTTTAAGTTGGTAAGGACTGGTAATGTATCGTCGTGGCAAGTTCTAGAGTTGTAAGAACCAAGCGGCTATTCACACAAGAAACGAAAAATGAGCATTTAGTTTAAAGATATGTATTTGTATGCTCAATAAAGGCTCAAAACTCACTTTTGTGGGAATGAGTTTTTATGTGATCAAGTATATATAATTAAATTTTAACTAAGCTTGTCATGCCTTTTCATAATTTTCTTATGTTGGTTCTTTTTATCACGACGCTATCGGTTGTAAATTTGTAAAAATATAACCTTTTTAGAATTTTGAAATTCCCAAATTAAACCTAGACAAGTAAAAAAATGAAGATTTTTGAAAAAAAAATTGGGGTGATTAGCGGTTCCAATAGAGTTTTGTGTAAGGCTTATAATTAGGACTTGCAAGATTCAAGGTTTTTAGCATCCCCCCCCCCCCCCCACATTTAAATTACACATTGTCCTCAATGTGTCCCAAAAGTAAGTTTTTAGGTTGATTGAATGTGTAAAAGGTGCGGAAAAGCAAAAATTTGTGTCACTGAGCGCCTGGACATGACCCCGTGGTGTCCGGGCACGGCCCCGTGTTCAAGTGCCAGTAACAAAATTGAAACAAAGAAACAGAAGCCTGGACACGGGGACGTGTTGGGTGGACACGGCCCGTGCTGAACCTGCTGTAATGAAGAAAGTTTGTCGGATGGCCCTGTTTTCCTGCATGGTGTGCTGGTTCTTGTTTCCCTTGTTATCCTTCATCATCCCGAGTGTGTTTTATTTATTTTAACACCATCCAAACACCAAGTTAACTAAAACCATCATTCATTAAGTCATAGAGAGAATTACATAATAGTCCTAAAAATACTAGATAGTTAGGTCAAAGAAACACAAGAAATCTAAACCAAGAAGTTCTAGCCTACTACTTATTCTATTAGCAAAATTTCCGAAAAGGTAAATCCCTCGGTTAGATGTGGCTTGAAAAACTTCTTTCTCCGGGCATGGGTTCCTCACACGTCGGCGAACCATTCTTCTATCTCCCTAGGGAGAAGAAAAACGGGCTCATTAGCATTGGTTTGAGGAGGTGCAACCTCCACCGGGACTTCTTGTGTATCTTTAAGAGGAGGTTCCGCAGGAATGTCGTCCCAACCGGTATGATTGTTGATTCCAAGTGCTAGGTTCCAATCCTCTTGAGGGAGGATTGGTTCCATGGGAGGTGTTACAAGAATGTTTAACCTCTGGTGCAAGAGGTTTATTTATTGAAACTGTTTTGCAACCCTACCGTAAGATAATTTATACGGTCTATTAGGACCTCCTCTACCGAAGTCATCTCGTTAAGAGCTTCACGTAATGCCATCACGTAACGTACGAGAGTTGCTTCGATTGATGACCTTCTCTCCCTTCGATTGTTTCTGGAGTGCGCAGAAGAGGTTCCACTGTTTTGGCTAGACATTCTACGAAAACAAACCAGAAATAGTTCATTTTAAATGAAACAGTACATCGGACACGGCCCCGTGCTCGATGAGCACGGCCACGTGTTCAACTTTCTGCAGATTTTCGGAACAAGGAATCTTGGAGTTTTAAATTATTTTTCCAACTCATGAAGCATTTTTGAACAGAAATAACTTAAAACAATGTTGCACAACTTATTTTTAACAAGATTCCTTGGACAAAAATCTAATAATCAACACAATAAAGCTTGAGAGCAAGCTTCAATGGAGGTGTTGAGGCAAGAAAGATGAAGAAGAAGGCAATGGATAAAAGAGGAAAGGACAAGATGTTTGTTAGAACCTTCTTTTAGAGATTACCTAGGATGGTAGGTGAGAAGATCCTTTCAAATCTCTGTCCCTGGATGGTCCAAATGTGCAGGATTCTTGGCTGCATTTATAGAAAACGACAGCATGCTGGACACGGCCCCATGTCGGATGGACACGGCCCCGTGTGCAGACAAGATCCTGACACATTTTGTCCGTATTCTGACAAAAAGTCAGAAGGGAATCTTTTGGTGGACACGGGAGCGTGTTGACCTGGGCACGGCCCGTGTCGAAAGGCTGTTTTATGAAGTTTGTCTTAGTTTTAAGGAACTTATCCGGATCGGGTGGTTCCTTACTGGATGGAACAACCCCAAAGTGCCTAAGATACCTTAATTGTTCTAGATTAAGACGAGAACACAAGAGGTTGTCGGTGAGGGTGATTCCTATGCTATAAGTAGGTGGACAAGTCCAACCCTTTTCCGGGCTCTCGTTAAAGAAGGTGTATGTCGAATCGCTCAGGTCTATGTATGCATCGAACGAAGTCGATGGGGAGTCCTTCACGGCACAATCGACACAGGGACGACTATCGCTCAAGTCCTCACTAGAGTTAGAAGTATCGTTGGGAACAACGAAGTTGTTTGAATGCGATCCCAACACTTCTTCTTGGTTATCGTCTTGAGATAAATTATTGAAATCTATCCTAAGTTCTTTTAACCAATTAAGAATTAGATCTTCTAATTGAAATAGTTCGTCAAGAAGCATTTCTCCTAGAAAATCCGGCTGAGAGCATTCGAGGGAGAGATAGGGATTATTTTTACTTTCGCCCCTCTGAAGGATACAGGAAAACGATGGGTCTATATAGTGGGGTTTATAATTTAGAAAATAACATTTTAATTCCTTATGGGAACCACCACATATTTGACACCACGTACCATAAGAGTGCCGAAAGTAAAAATTATCAGTATCACTCATGTTTGTGTCAGAAATTACCAACCGTCGGGATCTTACGGTTCTGTTTTCAGTAACTGAATCTTTGGCACGGGGGCGTGTTGAGTGGGCACGGGCCCGTGTTCAGCTTACTGTCTGACTTAAAACAGGATTGCCAGTTCCAATGATTGGGCACGGGGCGTGTTCAGCGGGCACGGCCCGTGCTGAGTTCTGCAGAAGCTGAAAAACTAAGAAAAATCCTAAAAAAATAGAAAAATAATAAAAACGATTAGGCCGCTGATTCCTAACTTTCTTAAAATCCTTGTGTCCCCGGTAACGGCGCCAAAAACTTGATGCGTGTGAAGTGTATATATAAGTTTAAGTATATTTTAAGCCCTTTTACACTTTTTTTGCCAAGTTTTAAATTTATAAAACACGATATTTACTAACACTAAACACACATATGGGCAAGTGCACCCATCGTGAGCGTAGTATAGTGTTGGTAAGATACCGAGGTCGTCCAAGGACACAAGAGCTTTTAGTACCGGTTTATCCTCAACGTCTAATCAAATCAAAAAGTTAGAAAAAAGTTTTAAACTAGAAAAATAAAAACTAACTAAAATGCTGAAAATAAAAATAAAACAGATAGACAAGATGAATCATTTGGTTCCGACTCGTGTATAGTGTAACCTTTGATTATTTCCGTACTTTTGCACTTTTTAAGAGATTATCTTAGTTATTGTAGTAGGCCCCTCTTTTGAAGGCGACGTTACCCTCAACCCAGTAGTTTGAGTCAGCAAGGATACAATCCTAAAGGGTTGGATTATTGAAAGATAATTAATTAAGTTATTAATGCATATTATGGTAGGCCCCTCTTTTGAAGTCGACGTTACCCTCGGCTAAGTAGTCTGAGTCAGCAGGGATACAGTCCTAAATAGCCGGGTTATTGTATTAATAGTAGCTTACATATGAGGGGGTCAAAGAGTTTGGACCCCCGCCATCCAATACCGTTAAGTATTGAAGGAGGTCCTACTAAATTTGACCCAGGTCCTTGCAGGATCTATACACTGAACAAGGCAAGACTCTTACCAAACCGTTCCCTTAACCCCCGACCAGGTAGCCAACATACCTCCATATAGACCGTGGAGATATGAATGGTGAAAATCTTTTATTTTATATAGACAGTAAAATAATGCCAAGACACCACGGACAAACGATAAGGACGAATCACCTTCAACATAAGAAACTAGTTATTAAAGTCATTAATACATAACCAATTAAAAAGTGAGAAAAGATTAAAAATAAAAAGTATTACACTAGACACTTTGTCTTCACCAAGTGATGTAAGAGACTTAGGCAAACGTGGCCTTGATTGTCAAGAACTCTTACGATCAATCTTGGATCCCGAGACGACTCACACACTCTATGATGGACAATGGATGTTGGTGGTGGATGATGGTGTTATGGTGGTGGTGGTGGGTGGTGGGTGAAGTGTGAGAGAGGTGGTGTGCCAATGGATGGTTTGAGCTTGAGCTAAGCACTCCTATTTATAGGCTGAACAGAAGCTCGGGCACGGCCCCGTGTCAATCCTCTTCTCTGTCTTCATTAATTGCTTTTGTCTGCATTAGTTGACCACGACCCCGTGTCCACTGAGCACGACCCCGTGTGCAGAAGCATATCTGTACTATCAAGATTTGCCTGGATTCTGCGAATCTTATAGTTGACCACTGCCCCGTCTCCGCTGAGCACGGCCCCGTGGTGGGCGATGGAAACTTCTACAACTTTTTCTTTTATGCTGACACTTGGGCACGCCCCCGTGTTCACTGAGCACGGGGCGTGTTCAGCCTTCTGTTCTCTTGTTTTGCTTGGGAAGATGCTTTCGGGGAGGTCGGGCACGCCATGTTTGTTCCTTTTCTTGTATTTATGTTAGATTTAGCTGTCTTTTTGCTTCTTTTGTTAATTTGAGCTCATTTAATCCTGAAAATACAAAAGAAAGACAAAAACACACTTTTTCCAACATTAATACTAAAAAAAGGTTAGTTTTATGCCACAATTGATGTAATTTATATGTTGCATTTTGCACACATCAGTAAACTATTTTTAAAAAAAAGGAAAAATGTATGATTAGTTGAGAAGGCATGGACCCCACCACACACCCCTCTCTCTCTCCCCTTCCCTCCCTCTCCCTGATTCGGTATACCCTCACCGCATTGCATGATCTTCTTCGGTAAAATGGGTGCTGGCAATGGTTTTCCAATTCGGTAAAGGTGTTTACCGACTTGTTTTGCCGACCACACCGTACCCCCTAATGGGTTAATTTGGGTCACCCAATTATACATAGGGTCAAAATGAGGCACTCCTGTTAAACGAGCAAACTTAGGAGTTAGGACGCAAGATTATTGGGTAAAATCTTGAGGTATTTACAGTTATATTTCTCCATATATAAATGCCTCAATTTTGGTGCATCTTTCAAGCAAATAGCAATAAATGGCTCAATTTAGTTTTGAAATGAAAATAAGGTGTTGGTTATTGCCGTTCCTCATCTTTTTGTCCATTATATTGCAGGATGTAATGTGTTTTGGTGTTTCACGTTTGCTTAGGTTGGTGGAAAACGTTATGAAGATTTGGAATTAGAAACATGGCATGATTTGACTATGGTGTATAAGTTTATCTCAATGGCCTGATATCAAACCTTACATGTAGTTTTACAAGGAATTTTTTTGAAATTTATGAATATTTGTGTTTCAAAGTTTCTTTAGAAATGTTATATTTCTCTATTATGTTACTTTGTTGTGTTTATTTTATTTATAGACCTATGATTAATTTAATTAAATTTTTTCCAACCGGTGAAGTTCACAAAGGATGGTTCGGTATGATTGAGTCGTTAATGTTACCAAAGGAGTCGTTGATTTTGTTTCAGTATGAAGGTAATTTAACTTTTCGAATGATTAAGATTTTTCTTTTGCTTGGGGCGAATTCATTTTTGTCTGGAAAAAATAAGATGTTCTTTTATCTATTATTATTTGTTAATATGTATTATTTTTTTGTTTAACCATTTACATATAACTATTTTGATGAAACATTTTTAATGTTTTAACTGATTATTATAACTGTTGTTCCTATATAAATGGTGTGTTCCTATGGAAAAAAATTAACACAATATCTTCATCACTACTTGATGGGATCAATCAAAGATGACCACTTTATTGTATTTGATATGACAGTTTTTACTTCATAAGAAGCTTTGGTTCGTCTTCGAGAACGACGTGCTGCATATGTTCAGCAAGAAGTTTTACAGTAATTTAAGATTCTTTTAATAATCATGTAAAGAAATATGATCAACTTTGTTTTCTTTCTCTTATTTGATAAGTATTTTTAATTTTGAAGACGTTAGCGTTTAATTCAGTGGCGTCTCTAAGAATTCACATATATACTCTGTTCGAGCTTGAAAAAATGTGCTATTCAGTAATGTTTTATTATTATTTAAAAAAATCAAATTAGTATTGAGCTCAATAAACCTAATGCCAAGAGGGGCTAAATTCTAAACCATAAAAAATGATTTGTAAATGGGCCTATATTGGAATTGGTATGTGTTTACTATTTAAAAAAATAACATATATATATATCGGATTTTTTTTTAAAATTAGGTGCCCTTCGAAATCACGGGCCTTGTGCGGAGGTCCTCCCCGCACACCATCAAAGCCGCCAATGGTTTAATTAATATACTTTATTCGTCATGCATCATTCATTTTTTTAAAATATATATATATACATTTGTGTTTGATAAAATTTAAATACTCGAACCCGTGATTATTCACGGGTGATAATCTAGTCAGATATATATTAATTAACTAATTAATTGGCACTAATCAAGCTTTGTTTATGATAATCTTGTTAATTTCACATTGTCAATCACTTCATGTCCGTTTTTAACTTTAATTTACTGTATTCTTAAGTTAAAGCTATCTTTATTTTTCGCTTATTATTTCCAACTTGATTTAAAAAAATATGTATGTGTGCGTTATCATTTCTATTTTTTATATCTATTAGCTCAAATATGTATAAAATTCAATTTCTTTAAATAATTTCTTACGGGTTCCAGACCAGCAGGTAGTTGGTAATTTCTTAAAATAATGTATAGGCTGTGAATTTTTTTCCCTACTCTACTTTGACATCGTCTAAAAAAAATAATTTAATTGATTTATCTTAAAAATTATCTTTCACATATGAGAGCGAAAACATTTATTTTTAATGTATCAATGATTTACGTGCGATTTTAAAAAATCATTTAAATATATTTATCTTAAAAATTATCTATCACATATGAGAGCGAAAACATCTATTTTTAATGTATTAATGATTTACGTGCGATTTTAAAATTAGGAGTATAAGGATGTGACATTGTTTTTAAAACAACGTTAATAATCAGTGATAGAGTTTCCTACCAATACTTCGTTCTCATCATGTTTAGATTTTCATATACCCAAGAACATAGGGTTACAAAAGTAACTAACATTCCAATAATAATAAGATATACGAAGGATATATAACTTTTAAAACCACTAGTTTTGGGGATTACAAGTGTTGTCTGACTAGCAAATACTACCCTTATGAAAAATATTGGCAAAGGAGATATCTTGATTTGACATTAACTTTATCTCGTATAATATGAGATCTCCATTAATCATGTGATATTTTTAAAGAGAAAGAATGAAAGATGACAAATATTTTGGAAGAACATGATACTCATACGAACTCTTCATATCAATATATCTTGTATAAGTAGGAAGTGTTGATAAAAACTTTTGAATGGATTTTACATCCCCCAACATGTAAAGAAAAATATGCAGGTTTGTAACAGAGGAGATGAGTTTAACCCACATTTTACAATGTCTTACATTTACATGACGGGCGATGACAAAAATTAACCTGCTTCTAACAGTATATATGTTCATGACTCTGCTTCCAATGACGTTATTGTGACTCTGAAAGGTTTCTCATTAAAACATTTAAAAGTAGTTGAGACACATGATATATGAGTTTTGTCAAGGATTTAAAACAAATTGAAGATGATATATGAGTTTTGTCAAGGATTTTAAACAAACTGAAGAGAAAACTAAGCTAATAACGCACATAGTTATAGGAGGAGAAAGGGAATTGGCGTTATGATTTTTTTCTTGATGAGTTGAGGCCGCTAAGCATATCATAGTATATCATAGTGATTTGATGCGTATTAGATATGG
The DNA here is from genome assembly GCA_030545235.1 of Helianthus tuberosus. Lineage (NCBI taxonomy): Eukaryota > Viridiplantae > Streptophyta > Magnoliopsida > Asterales > Asteraceae > Helianthus > Helianthus tuberosus. The sequence goes on from CM060429.1 coordinate 147,564,199, forward strand.
CATTTTGTAGGTTACGGAAACCTCCAAAAAATATTGACACCGTATACGGAAATTTTCGATGTCCCAATTTCAGATATTCAAGTTTAGTTTTGGATTCGGATCGTTTTGTACATCCTATTTATGACAACATATAAATATTGACATATAACACAGTTCAAGAATAAAAAAATGTGTTAAAAATTAATCAAACACTAGGGTTAGAGCTGATAATTTCTGACACAGACTTGTGAACACGACACCACACGAAGTTAAACAAGTTTAGGTTTGGGTCAGGTTTCATTCGTTCATGTCTAAACATGTTAAACTTGGCTAACATGTTTATGATTAAACCCATTTAACCATCCAATTTTAAAATTTTACAACCTTTTGATATATTATATAGAGTAAGGTTATTGTACAAATAAGTTTTACCATACAAATTGGCTTAACGTGAAAAATGAAAAAGAGACTTTATTTTATTTTATTTTTTGAAATTTTTACTGTAAAGTAATTACATAATTACTCTACTAGTGTAAAACCACGATTTTCTTTTACATTTTGCAATTAAACATCATACATAAGTAGGTGAATATTTTTTTTTTTTTTTAAAGCTTACTTCACTTCTTATGTTAAGGTCATTTTGTATGTTAAAAACAATTTGTATTTGATCTTTACACATACTATATATTCATAAATACAAAGTACATATTACCAAACCTTTTAAAACAAAAAATAATATTACACAAAACCTTTTGACAACCCTAGCTTGTTACTTGTTAGCCACATCGTTCCAGTCTTTCAAATTCCATCGTTCTCTCGTCTTTGCCCTCTAATAATCCTGACTCATGACCATCTTTCTACCAACCATCGTTCTTCCGACGGCCAACTCCCGACCATCGTTCTCCCAACGAACGACCATTGTTCTCCTTACAGCTAACTCCTTACCATTGTTCTCCCAACATCGACTCCCGACCATTGTTCTTCCAACGCCGACTGTTGACCGTCGTTCCATCTCATTATGTGTATATTGTAGATGGATTTGCTTCCTAATTTGGTTATTGTTATGGATTGTATATTTTTGGTGAATGGGTCGTGTTAAGTCGGTCAGTGGGGTCGTGTTGTGTTACTAAACATGTTACATTAATTATTCCATATATAAATTAGCAAGTTATATGTGCATCATGAGTTGTACATTGTGCTTTGGGCATTTTTCAAAAAAATAAAGTTGAATTTTTACTTTTAACCCAAGGGTTTTTACCTTTTGCAATTTTAACCCTACATAATTTGTTTTTTTAACTTTAGCCCAAAACTTTTCATTATTTGCAATTTAAATTCATAACTTTTGTCACTTGTACTTTTCATCTTTCGTAAATTTTCGTTTTGCGTATAGTTATAAATTTTTCGAGATAATACGACGCATCGTGCATGTGTGGTTCAATGCTTTTACCTCTATTTTTCTATGTTTAACAGGTTCGTCGCAACACGCATATCCTGGGTCGAGTCAGTGTTGGTGGTCGATGACGGTTGTGTGACATTAGTACTATTTGACACCGTTTTACACCCCGTCGCAACGCGGGGTGTGCTTTGGGGGTTTTTGAAAGAAAAAATTGTTATGCATATGGTTGTTGTAACGTTTGTTTTTGGGGGTTTTCAAAAAGAAGGATTTTTTTTTATGTTTCACCAAAAAGTATTTTATAAATTACTTTTAACCAAAAACTATTTGTTTTTTTACTTTTAACCCAAAATTTTTTATCTTTTGCAATCTATCCTCATAACTTTTTTTTACTTTCAACTTTGGTCCTTTATAGTTTTCATTTTCCGCAAATTTTTCGCTTTATGCTTGGTTTTAAATTTTGTGACTTAACACATCGCAACGTGCGTCTTTGGTTTAACGTTTTTATGTTTCGTTCTAAATTTTGCGAGTTAACACGACGCAACGTGCGTGTGTGGGTGGACGTTTTTACATCGTCTATTTTTTCCCCGTTTGACAGGTTTAACATAACGTGCGGGTACTAGATCGACTTAGTTATAACTAAAAAATTCTCGCCGTTATGTTAAATTGGTAAGTGTTATGTAACATGTTTATTATCCATGTTTTTATTTGGGTGTAAGGAAATAACACGACCAGTTTGGGTACACGTCTAAAATGTTTAGACCTGTTTTACCAACCCTAATTTACTTCGGGTCTTGTTGGAAGATAACAAGTACATAAAATTTAAACAACCATCGTTACTTCCCATAAGTATTACATTACATTAAATGTTAAGAATTATAAAATCCCAGGGTGTCTCCTTACTGAAGGAACGAGCAGTCAGAACATTGCTAATTCGCCGGCGGGCCGTCGTTTTCCGGCAGAACAATCTCACCATAAAAAGCCATTTACTCCGGTTACCAGACAAATCTCCTTACTAGCCCCTACTGACGTGTCCATACCTGGTCCCCCTCTTGCCACCCCCCTTCTCGACATCATGACGTGTCCGGTCCCACCTGTCCCCCAGAAAAAACAAACTTATTCCCACTGCCCACATGGCATCCTACGTGGCATGTCAAACAAAACAACCATTCCACTCACCACCCTTATATATACTACCGCCATTCACATCACCAAAACACACACACACACATATAAAAACACAGTCTTTGTATAAAGTATAAACAATGGCTGTTGATTCAGTGACGTCATCTCCGCTAGGCCCGCCGGCGACGGAGAAAGACGCTAAAGCTCTTCAGTTTATTGAAGAGATGACTAAGAACTGTGACAGTGTTCAAGAGAATGTTTTGTGTGAAATTTTGTCGCAAAATGCTGAAGCTGAGTACCTTAAAAAATGGAACCTCGGTGGCGCCACCGACCGGAAAACTTACAAGTCAAAGGTTCCGGTCGTGTCGTACGAGGATCTCCAGCCGTACATCCAACGTATTGCTAATGGAGACCGTTCCAACATACTCTCCTCTCACCCGATTTCTGAGTTCCTCACAAGGTTAGTTAATTTAATTCTCCCATACCATGCAGTTTTATATTTATAAACAAGTATTATTTTTCTTTTTTTTTTATTAAGAGTGTTTATATAAAGTTTTATAATTTATGTATGTGAGTGTTGCAGTTCTGGGACATCTGCTGGGGAAAGAAAGCTGATGCCAACAATTGCTGCAGAGATGGACCGTAGGCAGAAACTGTATAGTCTTCTCATGCCTGTCATGAACCTGTACGTAGTTTTAGTCTTTCTTTTTTTCTAATTTAATAAAAAAGGTATATTAATTAACAAAATAATGGCTAGTATTTTATTAAGTGTATGCATAATCAATCCACTGTTGTGGTTGACTAGACTAGTTCATATAAGCTTTTTAAAAGATGTTATGTTTGATTTTTCGATATAATTGAATGGTATTTTGTCAATTGTTTGATGGACAAGAGTCAAGACCTTTTTGTTTCATGTAAGATAAGCGACCAGAAATATCATAATATTAGATAGACAAAAATATGAGATTTGTTAAAGTAGTAACTTGTTTTTGCCGAAAAGTAACCGTTTTATGTTGAAATTAAAATATTAACATTTTTTTTAATTTAATATACCATACCTTTAATGGTAATTTCACACATATGAGGATAAGATACACGAATATTTAATCTTCTGTCTACTTTTTACTTGTTTATTTAATTTTTACTAGTTAAGCTCTATATATATTTTTATTCTATGCATGACGTGTTGTTGTATGTCACATTATTTTAAGTCTTCATGAGAAAAGTCTAATAAGTGACTAAAAATAGATAGCGACTTTAAAATGACTTAAATCAGTAATTTGTTTCTAACATGAGAATATTATATGTATGGTATTAAAAACGATTACTTTTATAAAAGAAAATCAGTAACACAAGATTTTAAAAAGCTGTTTAGTTTTAAAAAACCTCATAATTAATGAATTATTTTGTTGGTGTTACAGGTACGTTCCCGGTCTGGACAAAGGCAAAGGACTTTACTTCCTATTCATCAAAGCCGAGACCAAAACCCCAAGCGGGTTAGTAGCCCGACCCGTTCTCACAAGTTACTACAAAAGCCAACAATTCAAAACCCGACCCTACGACCCGTACAACGTCTACACCAGCCCGAATGAAACCATCCTATGCGTCGACTCCTTCCAAAGCATGTACTCCCAAATGCTCTGTGGTCTTATTTACCACAAACAAGTCCTCCGTTGCGGTGCGGTCTTCGCTTCGGGTCTCGTTCGGGCCATCAAGTTTCTCACGCTAAACTGGCAACAACTTGCCAATGATATTGAAACCGGGTACTTGAACCCGAAAATAACCGACCAGGATATCCGGGCTTGCATGTCGAAAATATTGAAGCCTGACCCGGCCTTGGCCCGGTTTGTTACGGGCCAGTGTTGTGAAGGGAATTGGGAAGGGATTATAACCCGGATTTGGCCCAATACCAAGTACCTTGACGTCATCGTGACGGGAGCCATGGCTCAGTATATTCCGATTTTGGATTTTTACAGCGGTAATTTACCTCAAACGTGTACAATGTATGCTTCCTCCGAGTGTTACTTTGGGTTGAATTTAACCCCCATGGTAAAACCGTGTGAGGTGTCTTATACCATTATGCCAAATATGGGTTACTTTGAGTTCATCCCACATGACTCGGTGTCTAACTCAGATGACTCGGCGCCTCAACTCGTTGACCTTGCTGACCTCGAGCTCGGAAAGGAGTATGAACTCGTGATTTCGACCTACTCGGGTCTCTGTCGTTACCGAGTCGGGGACATTCTCCGGGTCACGGGTTTCCACAACTCTGCGCCTCAGTTCAAGTTCATTCGAAGAAAGAATGTTTTACTAAGTATCGATGCCGATAAAACCGATGAAACCGAGTTGCAATTAGCTATCGAAAAGGCTTCGGAGCTTTTGAAGGAATTTAACACTGCGGTTGTGGAGTACACGAGCTACGGGGACACGAAAACGATCCCGGGCCACTATGTTATTTACTGGGAGTTGTTGGTGAAAGATCCGGGTCATGGGCCGGGTCAGGAGGTGTTGGATCAGTGTTGTTTGGCAATGGAGGAGTGTTTGAATTCGGTGTATCGACAAAGTCGGGTTGTGGATAATTCTATTGGTCCTTTGGAGATTAGGGTTGTGAAGAATGGTACCTTTGAGGAGTTAATGGATTATGCAATATCGCGAGGCGCATCTATAAACCAATACAAAGTTCCAAGGTGTGTTAGTTTCACACCTATCATGGAACTTTTGGATTCTAGGGTCGTATCGACCCATTTTAGCCCGAAAGCGCCACACTGGGTCCCCGAACGACGCTTCTGAGCTATTGATGTTGTTAGCAACAAGAACAAAATGAAAAAGGGGGAAACTTTGGTTTGTCACTTAAAGTGATGGGTGTAACATGTAGGATTAAGAAGTGATGGGTGTAATGTGTTGGTTCAAAGAGTGATGGGTGTCATATGTAGGCTAAAAAGTGAAGGGTGTATTATGTAGGTTTAGAAAGTATTGTAAGAATATGTAGGGCTGTAAACGAACCGAACGAACACGAACAAGACCTTGTTCGTGTTCGTTCGTTAAGGAAATAAATCTGTTCACGAACGGTTCATGAACACTTACCGAACGAGATTTTATGTTCGTGTTCGTTCATTAAGGAAATGAGCGTGTTCGCGAACGGTTCACGAACACAAACGAACATAGATAAATTTGGCGAGCGCGACGAAGGATAAAGATAGATGGCCCAGAGAGTAGCACTCGAACTTGAATCCCTTATTGTGGAATGGAGGTCGATCGTATTCACCAATGTAAATAATGAGAAATGAAAGGGAAATGATATGCATAAACAAGGTGAAAATGGGTTTCCTAGTTTAATTGTTAGGGTATTAAAATAAATAAAAGTTTAATAATATAAAAAGTACAAATAAAATATAAGAAAGTACAAAGATCTTCAATTAAAACACAAACATATGAATATAAACGAATGCAAATCAACGAATGTTCATGAACACGTTCACGAACACCTTACCGAACGTTCACGAACACAATCGAACGAACGAGACTTCTGTTCATGTTCGTTCATTTAACTAATCGAACGGAATTTTTTGTTCATGTTCGTTCGTTTATTAAACGAACGAACATAAACGAACTTCCCGCCGAACGGTTCACGAACTGTTCGCTGAACGTTCGGTTCGTTTACAGCCCTAAGAATATGTGATTTGTTGAAATGCTGATTTTTTTTGTATGTTTTTCTTAGTAATTTTATCATTGTGCTTTTATTGAAAATTACTTAACTGTCAAGGATTTTAATGCTTGAATGATTTTCTCAATAAGCTATTGTAGCGTGATAGTCTCAAAAAGTATAGTAAGGTGTTGCTCCTTCTAGCGTTCAAAAAGTGTAGTAAGGTGTTGCTCCTTCTAGCGTGACAGTATCAAAAAAATGTAGTAAGATGTAAACAAAGAAAGATAAGATGCTAAGTTTGTAGATTTATGTACATATACTCTTATTGTAATAACCGTGTACACGCCTCGTATTTTTATTTTTGCTTTGATACAAATGGTTGTATAAATGTTTACCTTATTTCTAATTCTCATAATATACAAGGACGACATAAAAGTGAATTATTTATTTTCAATAGTTCTCCACTTGGTATTGAGATCATCTACTGAATGTGCCTCATTGAGTGTGTGAGAAACAGTGATGTGTTTACCTTTGATTACGGAATGGTGTGTGTGAGTTTAGATGAATACTAATATACTATTATATAATTAGGAGTTAAATGAATCACTATTTAGTTTTTTTTTTTAATCATGATGCTGATAAAAAGGTGAATTGTCATGGTTCATAAAGTGAAACATACAAAAGAAAAATAAATTCAATTATTTATAGGAATACAACTAAAAGAATAAAGCATAACTTATAATATAGAGTTAATTGCCACAACATAGAGTTAAAGCATAACTTATAATATATGTAAATACATATAGAGAGAGATGGACATTCATTTGAAAACCAATTATATGTTAAGAAATGCGAGAATCCAATGTTTACACAACATACAAATGTAGATAGATATTGTTTTATCTCTCACAAACTATTGTGTAAAAAAATGGAGAATAAATCTTTTCAATGTTAAAATAATTAAAAACATATAAATGTAATGATTTATTATTTCTTACTCATTTCTCGTTGATCATAATTTATATCTTGTTGTCTTGATCAAACAATGATGTGGCTAACAAGTGTCATTTAAATATTTAATTGTAAAATCTTTACTATATTATATATTCAAGTTATTTTGGAACTTATTTGCTCATAATTCATTCCACCGATAAGTTAATTAATTACTCTAGTTCTAGGCTTCTAGCATGGCTTGTTATTAAAATTCTACAAACTTATACAGTTATACTCCAACTAAGCTATGAAAATGACTCATTTAATTAGCCTGTTAGCTAATATATAATCATAAGACATTAATATAAGTGTTTAGTTGATACCAGTTAAAAGTGAAATAGTCTTTCTGACTTATAGGTTTTGTCTAAGTACTTAATCATGTTAAAAAAAAAAAAGGCTAAAATGTTTTATTTCATATTCTTGAACTAAACTTCTCAAATTTATTGTTTAAAACAATATAACATTAAGGGAGAATCGTTTGATAAGAAATATTCATTGAGAAGAAAAAAAATAAAGATAAAATTGTAAAATAATAAATATTTTTCATTCTTCTCATTTATTATTCTCTCTGACCAATTAATTAGTCACAAACATTATCATTTCTAAACTTATACGTTTTGTCTAAATACTTAATCATGTTAAAAAAACAGGCTAACATGTTTTATTTCATATTATTGAACTAAACTTCTCAATTTTATAGTTTAAAACAATATAACATTAGGGGTAGGATCACTTGAGAAGAAAGATTAAGTGAGAAGAAAAAGAAAAAAAAGGGTATAATTGTAAAACAATAAATATTTTTCATTCATCTCATTTATTATTATATTTTACTAATTAATTAGCTATAAAATCTATCATTCTCACACTAAAACTTCTTGTCTACACAAATCAAAATTTATCCTACATATTTCAAAATTTATTCTACATATTTCAAAATTTATTCTACACATATCGAAATTTATCCCACACATATTGAAATTTACCCCACACATATTGAAATCTTACATGTATTCTACACATTATCGAATTTTATACTACAGATGTCGAAATTTATCTACACATCTCGTAATTTATACTACGCCACCTCTTAATTTATCCTACATTCTAAATTATGTTTTTTTAAATAATTTTTAAAAATAAGTTACCAATTTAATGTACTTAGTTATTAAATAAAAAACCTAGAATTTGTTGATATATGTAAGTTTACCAAAATACTCTTACAATAACATTAAATACAAATATTAAATGATGCAAAATAAATCATTATTATTGGTTGAAATTTCTTCTTTTTATTCTTACAAAAAACTTGTTCTCATTTGAAACATCCACTATAAAATTTTCTCATTTATTTGTTTTGTACTTGGAACCATTGTATACAATGATAATTTTGTGTAGGGGTATGCATGAAGCGGTTTAGGTTGTTTTGGGTTAAAATTAAATCAAACTGCAATACTGATTTTTCGGTTTTATGGTATTGATTGGTTTCATTTTTTTTTTTGGTTTTACGTATGGGTTTAGTTTGGTTGTGAGTCGGTTTCAGCTTCACACTGGGGTTTGAAATGTTTCGGTCTAAATAAAATTGATCCAATATAATGTATTTGGGCCTGAAACTTTTGACATGAATTATTTTTAATGTCTAATTAAGAAATAAGGTTTGAAATTTTTGGCACAAAACAATGAATTGGATAAAAAAATCAAGAGTAAATTACAAGTTTTGTCCTTTATCTTTGTCCCAAATTTCAGGCGCTGTCCTTTACCTTTAAAATTGATGAGTTTTGTCCTTAATGTTTCCAAATCTTGCACGTTATGTCCTTTAGGCCAAACCCAGTTAGATTTTTTGGTTAAAACTGATCATCCAAGGGTATTTTTGTCTTTTTATCTATATATTTAATATTAATATTAAAAAATATTATTATTATTACTATTATTTATATATATATATAGAGTAGGAGTTGGGTAAAAAGTGTATTTTTCCTATAAAGTCTAGGAAGCAATGAGAATTGGACATGTGGCATTGAGTTATTTTAACTAAAAGGGCAACTATGTAATTTCACATTTTAATTTTATTTTTTGAATTTATTTTTCATTAACTAACATTCCATGATTTTCGGAATTTTTGTTGTTTTCGAATTCAAATCTGGAAGTCAATGTGTTTATCTGGAAAACTATCAGCATGTTCTTGGTGATGTGTTTTACTAGTCAGAGAGGTTGAAGTCAGTGTGTTTTAACACTCTGAAGTCAATATATAATCAGGTTGTGTTTTAACAGTTCTTTTGCAATTTAACACTCTGAATGTGTTTTATGTTATTGTCTATGTCACATTACATCACATTGTGTTTTTTGATGATTACATTACATCATAATGTTACATCACATTGTGTTTTCGAAATCTAAACCAATCGCATATTCCATTGTTCAGAAGATTACTGGAAATTATCAGCATGTTCTTGGTGCTGTGTTTTAACAGTTTACAGGGCTAAAGTCAATTTTTTATAGATCCCACAATATAAAGATGGTAAAACACAGGGTATGAATCTGCTTGCTGTTAAAACACAACTGTATGAATCTGAATGCTAAAACACAACTGTATGAATCTGCTTGCTGCTAAAACACAACTGTATTAATTTGCTTGCTGTTAAAACACATCGTCAAGAAAACGGAGATGATAAGAACAGTATTTGAATGGTGATGATAAACTCGGAGATGGTGGAGATGGAGAAGTGTTTTAATTTGATCCGGTGCTCTCCATCCTTTCTAAAGTTATCTTCTTCCATGATTGTAGTTATTTTTGGTAGGGATTGGGGTTTCGAAGATTGGTTTGGAGAGAGAGAGGGAAACTCGCGTGAAATTAGGGACTGGGTTTGACTGATGATTATCTAATTGATTTAAAACACGATATATTGACAAAACTGCCCCTAGTCTTTTAAAACAATGAATTAAATAAACTAAAGAATTACAAGATTGCCATTGACTTCATCTTAACCATTAAACACACCCATTGGATGGCCCAGATCGCTTCCTAGACTTTCTAGGAAAAACACACTTTCCGCAGGATCCCTACTCATATATATATATATATATATATGAAATCATTAATCATAATCTTCCCCAACTCTCTCTCTCTACAATTTATCTATCTCTCTCTCTAAACTCAATCTGCCATCACCCAGAACTGAATCAAACACCCACCACCACCACCATTATTGTCACCAAAGGGTTTCGATTCCACCACTGGCCACCACCTAATGAACCTGAAACTTTCCACCGTCACACGTCATCGCCACCGGAACTACTGTGCTCAGCCACCACCACCACCATCGTCATCGAGTCCTCCCCAAAAACCCTAGCGCCGCCGTGAAACGCCTACCGTTATCTCGGAAACCACCATCATCAACGGAATTAAGCATCGTCGTCATCGTTCTTCACCATTGGTTCCTTTATTATCGAAACCATCATCATCAATCACCACCTCCCCACCTGCGATGATCCACCATCACCGTTTACATCTTCAAAAGATAGGGTTTTTGGGGATTTTGGGGGTTTTTGATTTTATCGTTTTAAGGTTTTTGATTTTGTGGATTTTGGGGGTTTTTTATTTTGTGGGTTTTAAGGGTTGTGGTGGTGTCAACGGTTGTTCTTTATTTGGTGGTGGAGGTGGAGGGTGGTGGTGAAGACCGGTGCAGGGGAGGCAGTGGGTGGATGGTAATGGTGGTTATGGTGGTGGTGGGAGGTGGCGGCAGGTGAGAGAGAGAGAGAGAGAGAGAGAGAGGGAGAGAAGAGAAAGAGTGGGAATTTAGAGACAGAAAGAATGCAGTGGCGGTGTGTGTGGTGACGGTGTGCTCTTCCGTCAATCGGAGACCTTACCACAGTCGATCGACTATCACAATGGTGGTTTGCAGGTTCTTGGGGTTAGGGTTCCAGTGGGGGTGGGGGGTTTAATGGTGTTGGTTGCTAATTTGGTGTAACAACCCTCGGTAAAACCAACACCCTCATAATATTCTGACACACTAATATATTATAGAATGTCCCAATATGTTTTATATTACACCCCGTATGTGAAAACTGAGCCCGAATTATGTTATATTATTTAAATAAAATATAAAAGCTTAAATTTAGGGCTGAGGCGGGCCGCGTAAACCCACCCCAAACCCTTACGCGGGCAGTATGAAGGCTAGAATCAGAAATCGTTGATTTCTTTAGTTAAAGCGGGCCGCGTAAGAGTTGTCGATAGTGTACGCGGGCCGCGAGAGATCATCAAACGCGGAGACATACTGAGCTGACACGTGTCGACATCGTGGCGGGTCTACTTGGTGAGCAGGACAAGCTAGTCCGTTGACTAGCATTGAGGCGGGCCACGTAAGCGACCCTTGTCTTTCACGCGGGCCGCGTAAGAGTCGAATATCAGCACTATATATAGAACTCATCAGTTTTCGTTTTCCGTCGCTCATTCTCAATTCTCAAATCACAATTTCTGAAGTAGTAGAAGTTATAGTCGGGTATTATACCCCTAATTAGCGAAGTTCTGCTCCGTTGTAAGTATTATAACCTCAGTTTCATAATAGTTACGCTGCCCGATTGATTTAGGGTTCCGTAACAACTGTCGTGGTTATGCCCGACGTAGTTGTTGGAATGTCGTCTCGGGGAGGGTATCATTAATATTTTCAAAGGGTTATGATACTAACCAATGTACATTTGTATAAATTATAGATTATATCCAGGAAACCCTTACGAGAAGCCTAAGATAGCAATGTGAGTAATCTCCTTTTTGTTAACAGTTTTTACAAAACCTTAAATGTTTTACAATGAAATTAAGCGGTGATTGAGTCTTTGTAGTTCTTCAATTACTGCCGGTATGTTGGGGTTTTGTATACAAAATTTACTACACTGTGAGTAGTAAGTCAAGGTTGACAGTACGTTATGAGTTAGCCAATGTGTAATATGACCCACAAGTCAGTGGATTGATATCACCAAATGGAGTAATTGTGTAGACATAAACAATGTGATCGCTCTCAATACTGTTTTAATTGATAAAATGTTTCCTGATTAAACTGGGATTCACTCACCAGTATTTCCGACTGATAAATGTTTTTAAAACGCGTTTCAGGTAACCCAATGTGACAGCCAATTAGTAAAAAGCCAGCTGGAGAGCACTGAAGGCTTGGGAAAAATGTGGCTATAAAAGTTACCTAATAAATGATGTTTTAAATTCAATAAAACAGGGTGTGTCCCTATAAGTGTATTGTAATAAGAAACTTGGGTTTTGCCCATGTTATTATTATTATAAAATATGGTGGTTTTACTCTGATAAACATTTCCTAACTACGGTCCTGATGTAAATTCCGCTGCGAGAATAAATAACTGATACCACCGAAACTCTGAGATCGCGACCGCCTGTTCCCGGGAATAAGGGATCGGGGGTTGCGACAGAAGGTGGTATCAGAGCCAAGCCACTGGTCTGAGCCAAAGAAGTGTTCTGCTGACACTTAAGTTCTAAATTTTGTGTTAGGAAATAATGGAAATATATGCATAACTGTAATTAATTGTTATGTGTTATTTGACTATCTGTTAGTTTACAGTATGAGTGATCAAGGACCCTCAGACATAAATCGTCAGTTATCCTATTCACCTAGGAGTGAAGGTACATCATCACAGCCTGCCCTTTCAGGGTATTCTGCTGATCAGGAGGAATGAATATTTGCCTTTAGAGCTCAATCTGAAGAGCCATTTCCTAATAAGAAACGAGGATGGTTCAGTAAAGAAGTTTTTGCTCGTAGGAAAAGAATGCGAAAATTGCAACATCAAAGAGTTCTAGCAGCTGCAAAACGTAGAACAGATGCCCATACGCAGGATATGCTTAATAGAAGCCTAGCTAATTTCCATATCCTAGCCACAACTGTTGCTGACCCAAGTCTGGAACAACTAGTAGCCCCACAACCACAAAACCTAGAGGAACCCATGGAAATAGAAAATCCCAAAAACCAAGTTGAGATGCATGAATTTAACCCAGAAGAAATCCCTAGGGTACCTGCACCAAACCCCCTAGACCCGAATTACGACCCCTGGTGGGACGAAAATAGGGACTATGTGCAACATTACTCTATCCCGGAAGACACACCTATAGGAACCTATTCAGGTATGCACCCTTTAGATCCCTATTACCATGATAACTACATCAGGGAAATCTTAGAGGATCCTTACCGATTCCAGACACTTTTACCCCCATATCAGGAACCCGCACCCTAGATTCCAAACCCAGTCCTAGAACCTGCACCCCCAACGAGTGCAGAAAACGTCCAAGAACTTAGGACTTTTGGAGAAGAAATTTTAGAAAGCAGTGAGAGAATGCGTCAGGTGGGAGAGGGTCTCGTATGGAAATACGATGAGCGCAATATGGATTTCTGGATTAATCCATATCCTTGAATAGAATGGTGAAATGGTAGTAATAATAATAATGATAAAATAAAATAAAAATAAAATAAAATTATGTGTGTACGGATGCATAGTACTATTAGTGTAATTTTCTTTCTGTTGGTATTGTAATCATTATTTCAGTACTAGTGTGTAATAGAAGCATAGTGATGTGTGTAAAATGCAACATATAAATTACATCAATTGTGGCATAAAACTAACCATTTTTTAGTACTAATGTTGGAAAAAGTGTGCTTTTGTCTTCCTTTTGTATTTTCAGGATTAAATGAGCTCAAATTAATAAAAGAAGCAAAAAGACAGCAAAATCTAACATAAATACAAGAAAAGGAACAAACGTGACATGCCCGACCCCACGACAGCATCTTCCCAAGCAAAACAAGAAGACAGAAGACTGAACACGTCCCGTGCTCAGCCAGCACAGGGGCGTGCCCAAGTGTCAGCAGAAAAGACAAAGTGGTAGAAGCTTCTATTCCCACCACGGGGCCGTGCTCAGCGGGCACGGGGCCGTGGTCAACTATAAGATTCGCAGAATCCAGGCAAATCTTTATAGTACATATATGCTTCTACACACGGGGTCGTGCTCAGTGGACACGGGGGCGTGGTCAACTAATAAAGACAAGTTGCATTAAATGAAGAAAGAGAGGATGTGGACACGGGGCCGTGCCCGGGCTTCTGTTCAGCCTATAAATAGGAGTGCTTGGCTCAAGCTCAAACCATCCCTTGGCACACCACCTCTCTCACACTTCACCCACCACCCACCACCCACCATCACCATAACACCATCATCCATTGTCCATCATAGAGTGTGTGAGTCGTCTCGGGATCCAAGATTGATCGTAAGAGTTCTTGACAATCAAGGCCATGTTTGCCTAAGTCTCTTACATCACTTGGTGAAGACAAGTGTCTAGTGTAATACTTTTTATTTTTAATCTTTTCGCACTTTTTACTTGGTTTTGTATTAATGACTTTAATAACTAGTTTCTTATGTTGAAGGTGATTCTTCCTTATCGTTTGTCCGTGGTGTCTTGGCATTATTTTACTGTCTATATAAAATAAAAGATTTTCACCATTCATACCTCCACGGTCTATATGGAGGTATGTTGGCTACCTGGTCGGGGGTTAAGGGAACGGTTTGGTAAGAGTCTTACCGTTGTTCAGCGTTTAGAGATCCTGCAAGGGACCTGGGTCAAATTTAGTAGGACCTCCTTCAATACTTAACGGTATTGGATGGCGGGGGTCCAAACTCTTTGATCCCCTCATAAGTTAAACTACTATTAATACTATAACCCGGCTATTTAGGACTGTATCCCTGCTGACTCAGACTACTTAGCCGAGGGTAACGTCACCTTCAAAAGAGGGGCCTACCGTAATTTGCATTAATAACTTAATTAATTATCTTTCAATAATCCAACCCTTTAGGATTGTATCCTTGCTGACCAAACTACTGGGTTGAGGGTAACGTCACCTCCAAAAGAGGGGCCTACTACAATAACTAAGATAATCTCTTAAATAAGTGCAAAAGTGCGGAAATAATCAAAGGTTACACTAAACACGAGTCGGAGCCAAGTGATTCATCTTGTCTATCTGTTTTTTCTTTTATTTTTATTTTTCAGCATTTTAGTTAGTTTTTATTTTCTTAGTTTAAAACCTTTTTTCTAAACTTTTAATTTGATTAGACGTTGAGGATAAACCGGTACTAAAAGCTCTTGTGTCCTTGGACGACCTCGGTATCTTGCCAACACTATACTACGCTCACGATGGGTGCACTTGCCCATATGTGTGTTTAGTGTTAGTTAATATCGTATTTTATAAATTTAAAATTTGGCTAAAAAGTGTTAAAAGGGGCTTAATAAATACATCAAAAACTAACGACACTTCACACGCATCAAGTTTTTGGCGCCGTTGCCGGGGACACAAGGATTTTAAGAAAGTTAGGAATCAACGGCCTAATCTTTTTTCTTATTTTTCATTTTTTTTAGGATTTTTCTTAGTTTTTCAGATTCTGCAGAGCTCAGCACGGGCCGTGCCTGGTCGGACACGGGCCGTGCCCAGCGTTATCACTGGCAGTTTTTATTTTCCGAGTTACAGAGAGCTGAGCACGGGGCCGTGTCGGTGCAACACGGGGCCGTGTCCAACTCCCAGTAACAGGGATCCGGAGAACAATCACTGTAACTCTGACCACGGGCCGTGTTCACTGAGCACGGGGCCGTGGTGAACCTTCTGACCAACATTCTTTTCTGTTTTTATTGCAGGACTTGGAACCTCGGCGCCACATTTGAACTTCTTACGTAGTGCATGAGCTCCAGTTCTAGTAGAGACATAAAAGAACCTCTAGAAGAACCCGAACGCTTTCTCAGAAAAAGACTTAAGGCTAAAAATCAAGAGAAAGTTTCGGGGGACTCATTTTCAATGGCGGATCAACGTACCCTCATGGATTACCTACGGTCCACCGTAGGTAATCTCGGCGCCACTATTAATGCACCGAATGTCGAAGCCAATAACTTCGAACTTCGACCGCATTTGATACAAATGCTTCAAAACCCCGCAACCTTTCATGGGCTTGCGGACGAGGATCCCCATCTACATATTACTAATTTCTTAGAAATATGTGATACCTTTCGGATCAATGGAGCATCAAATGACGCCATCCGCCTTCGAATGTTTCCATTTTCGCTAAAAGACCGAGCTAAGGCTTGGCTTAACACCCTCCCAGTTGGCTCGGTAAACACCTGGGATGAACTAGCCCAAAAGTTTCTATATAAGTATTTCCCTCCGGCTAAAACGGCTAAATTAATGACTTAAATTAATACATACTCACAAGAGGATAGGGAATCCTTATATGAAACTTGGGAAAGGTTCAAGGAGCTACTAAGAAAGTGTCCTCATCATGGTCTAGCAGTATGGCAACAAGTATCCACTTTCTACAATGGGTTGTTGCCACACAAAAGACAAACACTTGATTCTAGCTCCGGGGGACTTCTAGGTAATCGTCGCCCAAATGAAATATATAATCAAATTGAGGAAATTGCTCAAACTAATTTTCAATGGCACACTCCCCGAGGCAATAAATCTATTGCCCCGGGCGCCCATAAGGTTGATGAAAGCACTTCTTTGCTAGCCCAAATCGAAGCCCTTTCTTCAAAAATAAAAAAATTAGAAATGACAAAAACGGTCTCGGTTATGGATTGTGAAGGGTGTGGTGGGCCACATGAAAATTGGAGTTGTATGAACGAATTAGATGAACAAACGGAAACGGTAAACTTCATTGATAACAGACCTAGGCCGTCGGGTCCTCCAACGGGTACCTACAACCAAGAATGGCGTAACCACCCAAACCTTGGTTGGAGAGATCCCGACAATAGTAGTAACCAACAAAACCAACGAACTAACTTTCAACAACCACAAAACTTTTCTCAACAACAAAGTGGACGAGAAAGGCTTGAAGATACTGTATCTCGCCTCATCTCCGACACCGAAAAGAAAAACTCGGATCGATTTCAGCAATTGAAATCGAATTTTAGAAATCAACAAGCCAGCATTCAAAACATTGAAAAACAATTAAATCAAGTAGCTCAAAATTTCTCCGAGAGACCACAAGGCGCGTTACCTAGCAATACCGAAACCAACCCAAAAGCACAAGTACATCTCATCACATTGAGAAATCGAACCGTGGGTCCCGAGGAGGCTCCATTACCGCCAGATGAAAGAAACCAGTCCAACCAAACCACGACTCCACCCGCACCCCAAACAGAAAAGGCTTCTTTACCGAATCAATAGCCCACCAAGACTCCTCCGATTCCGTACCCCGGTAGGTTAAATCGTCAAAAGACCGATGAGCAATTCGCAAAGTTTGAAAATTTACTAAAACAATTGCATGTTAATATTCCTTTTATTGAGGTCCTTACCCAAATGCCTAAATATGCAAAATTTATGAGGGACTTCCTCACTCATAAAAGGAAAATTGAATCATTGCAATTAGTTAACTTAGGCGAAGAATGCTCCGCCTTAGTACTCAACAAACTTCCACAAAAGAAAATTGATCCCGGAAGTTTCACGATTCCTTGCTCGATTGGGGAGTCCCCCGTTCGTAATGCATTAGCCGATCTTGGGGCTAGCATTAACCTCATGCCCACATCGATGTTCAAACGACTCGGTCTAGGAACAACGAGCCCTACAAAGATGAGCATACAACTCACCGACAGATCCGTCAAATTTCCACAAGGTGTCGCTGAAAACCTATTGGTCAAAGTTGACAATTTCGTTTTCCCAACCGACTTTGTCATCCTAGACATGGAAGAAGACGCCGATGTTCCTCTCATCCTTGGGAGGCCATTTCTAGCCACCGCCCAAGCAGTGGTTGATATGAATGACGGAACACTAACATTGAAGTTTGGGGACGAGGAAGCAAAGTTTGGAGTTGGAAAGAGAGTAGAAGACGAAGACCCGGTCGACTACATGAAGGTCATAGACTCAAGTTTGGATGACGCTCTCCGACGGTGTAACATGGGATGTGAAACATCCCACTTGGGTAACATATGACCAGGCTTTGGGTCTAGCCAATGACCCTTATAAACGTGGCGCACCACGGAGGCATTCCGCGGAACTATCCTTAGTTTAGTTTAGATTAATTTTTATGTTTTCTAGTTAGTTTTAATTTTCAGGAATAAAACACACTTGAGATGGCAAAGGATACAAGGGAAACTTGAACCAGCACCCCATGCAGGAAAACAGGACCATCCGACAAAATTTCTTCATTGCAGTAAGTTCAGCACGGGCCGTGTCCGCCCAACACGGCCCCGTGCTGCACAGTCTGCAGAAATACCCAGTTCAGGTAAACTGGACACGGGTCGTGTTCACCCAACACGCCCCCGTGTCCAGGCTTCTGTTTCTCTTGATCTAATTTTGTTACTGGCACTTGAACACGAGGTCGTGCCCGGACAACACGGGGCCGTGTTCAGCGCCCAGTAACACAAAATTTTTGCTTTTTCACACCTTTTTACACATTCAACCAACCTAAAAATTTATTTTTGGGACACATTGAGGACAATGTGTAATTTAAGTGTGGGGGGGATGCTAAAACCTTGAATCTTGCAAGTCCTAAACACAAGCCTTACACAAAACTCTATTGGAACCGCTAATCACCCAAATTTTTTTCAAAAAATTTTCAATTTTTTTTACTTGTCTAGGTTTAATTCGGGAATTTCAAGTTCTAAAAAGGTTATATTTTTACAAATGTACAACCGATAGCGTCGTGATAAAAAGAACCAACATAAGAAAATTATGAAAAGACATGACAAACTTAGTTAAAATTTGATTATATATACTTGATCACATAAAAACCCATTCCCACAAAAGTGAGTTTTGAGCCTTTATTGAGCATACAGATACATATCTTTAAATTAAATGCTCATTTTTCGTTTCTTGTGTGAATAGCCGCTTGGTTCTTACAACTCTAGAACTTGCCATGACGATACATTCCCGGTCCTTACAAACTTAAACCCGAGTAAGTAAATGATGGAGGCATTAGGACTACCCCTTTTTATTTCTACACCATTATTTTTCTTTTTCTTTTTTACCACCTACCCAAAATCCCCCTAGTTAGCCCCTTTGAGCCTAAACATTTTCATTTCATAACCCAAACCAAACACCCTTTCACCCACCAAAACCTTTTTCATTTTTACCCCTTTGTTTTAGTAACTAGTTCGGTTTTTCGTATGACTTTTCAAAAAAAAAATGTGTGTTGATGATGAAGCAAAAGAAAATAAACAAACAAGTTTATCAAAAATAACTTTGTTTGAATAATAGCTTCATCAAAATAAAAGTTACGAAAATAAAAAAGTCTCACGAAAACCGACGATTGTTACGCTTTTTCGCCCTTTCTACTAACCACTAACCCAACCACCTACCTTTAACCCAAGCCTAACCCTTCACCCAAAAGCCCTCTTGATATTTATAAAGGTATATAGTTAAAAAGGAGGAGGATTGATTGCTTGGCAAGCCTATGGTAGGAGTAAGTTCCATGCCGCTCTCGAGTGATTCACTAAAATACATCTTCGGCCGAGTGTCGAGTGATCCCCCGTGAGGTATGTGAACTTGTATATAAAGAGAATTTTAAAGAGGCATGTTATGCCCTGATGCGTGTGAAGTGTTATATATATTAGGTGTATATTTTAAGCCCTTTAACACTTTTTAGCCAAGTTTTAAATTTATAAAACACGATATTTACTAACACTAAACACACATATGGGCAAGTGCACCCATCGTGAGCGTAGTATAGTGTTGGTAAGATACAGAGGTCGTCCAAGGACACAAGAGCTTTTAGTACCGGTTTATCCTCAACGTCTAATCAAATAAAAAGTTTAGAAAAAATGTTTTAAACTAAGAAAGTAAAAACTAACTAAAATGCTGAAAATAAAAATAAAAGTAAAAACAGATAGACAAGATGAATCACTTGGTTCCGACTCGTGTATAGTGTAACCTTTGATTATTTCTGCACTTATTTAAGAGATTATCTTAGTTATTGTAGTAGGCCTCTCTTTTGAAGGTGACGTTACCCTCAACCCAGTAGTTTGAGTTAGCAATGATACAATCCTAAAGGGTCGGATTATTGAAAGATAATTAATTAAGTTATTAATGCAAATTATGGTAGGCCCCTCTTTTGGAGGTGACGTTACCCTCGACTAAGTAGTCTGAGTCAGCAGGGATACAGTCCTAAATAGCCGGGTTATAGTATTAATAGTAGTTAACTTATGAGGGGATCAAAGAGTTTGGACCCCCGCCATCCAATACCGTTAAGTATTGAAGGAGGTCCTACTAAATTTGACCCAGGTCCATTGCAGGACCTCTAAACGCTGAACAATGGCAAGACTCTTACCAAACCGTTCCCTTAACCCCCGACCAGGTAGCCAACAAACCTTCATATAGACCGTGGAGATATGAATGGTGAAAATCTTTTATTTTATATAGACAGTAAAATAATGTCAAGACACCACGGACAAACGATAAGGAAGAATAACCTTCAACATAAGAAACTAGTTATTAAAGTCATTAATACAAAACCAAATAAAAAGTGCGAAAAGATTAGAAATAAAAAGTATTACACTAGACACTTGTCTTCACCAAGTGATGTAAGAGACTTAGGCAAGCATGGCCTTGATTGTCAAGAACTCTTACGATCAATCTTGGATCCCGAGACGACTCACACACTCTATGATGGACAATGGATGATGGTGGTGGATGATGGTGTTATGGTGGTGGTGGGTGCTGGGTGAAGTGTGAGAGAGGTGGTGTGCCAAGGGATGGTTTGAGCTTGAGCCAAGCACTCCTATTTATAGGCTGAATAGAAGCTCGGGCACGGCCCCGTGTCTACATCCTTCTCTTTCTTCATTTAATGCAGCTTGTCTTATTAGTTGACCACGCCCCCGTGTCCGCTGAGCACGACCCCGTGTGCAGAAGAATCTTTGTACTATGAAGATTTGCCTAGATTGTACGAATCTTATAGTTGACCACGGCCCCGTGTCCGCTGAGCACGGCCCCGTGGTGGGCAATAGAAGCTTCTACCACTTTGTATTTTCTGCTGACACTTGGGCACGCCCCCGTGCTGGCTGAGCACGGGGCGTGTTCAGTCTTCTGTCTTCTTGTTTTGCTTGGGAAGATGCTGTCGTGGGGTCGGGCATGTCACGTCTGTTCCTTTTCTTGTATTTATGTTAGATTTTGCTGTCTTTTTGCTTCTTTTGTTAATTTGAGCTCATTTAATCCTAAAAATACAAAAGGAAGACAAAAGCACACTTTTTCCAACATTAGTACTAAAAAAGGGTTAGTTTTATGCCACAATTGATGTAATTTATATGTTGCATTTTGCACACATCATGCCCTAATAAGTAATTTATCTTATGAAAAGTTTTAAATAAATCATGACGAATAGGATTGTAAATAAATAAAAATAAAACTTAATAAAGAATCTTGGAAATCCCGACACTCTATGACAAGCCCGAAAACATACTCTTCTACCCATTCCATTTGGGTGTGTAAAGCCACATTATAAAGAATTTTGCTTGAGGACAAGCAAAGATTCAAGCGTGGGGGTATTTGATGTGTGCAAAATGCAACATATAAATTACATCAATTGTGGCATAAAACTAACTCTTTTTTAGTACTAATGTTGGAAAAAGTGTGCTTTTGTCTTCCTTTTGTATTTTCAGGATTAAATGAGCTCAAATTAACAAAAGAAACAAAAAGACAGCAAAATCTAACATAAATACAAGAAAAGGAACAAACGTGACATGCCCGACCCCGCGACAGCATCTTCCCAAGCAAAACAAGAAGACTGAAGACTGAACACGCCACGTGCTCAGCCAGCACGAGGGCGTTCCCAATTGTCAGCAGAAAAGACAAAGTGGTAGAAGCTTCTATTGCCCACCACGGGGCCGTGCTCAGCGGGCACGGGGCCGTGGTCAACTATAAGATTCTCAGAATCCAGGAAAATCTTCATAGTACAGATATGCTTCTGCACACGGGGTCGTGCTCAGCGGACATGGGGCGTGGTCAACTAATAAAGACAAGCTGCATTAAATGAAGAAAGAGAGGATATGGACACGGGGCCGTGCCCACTGGACACGGGGCCGTGTCCGAGCTTCTGTTCAGCCTATAAATAGGAGTGCTTGGCTCAAGCTCAAACCATCCCTTGGCACACCACCTCTCTCACACTTCACCCACCACCCACCACCACCATAACACCATCATCCACCACCATCATCCATTGTCCATCATAGAGTGTGTGAGTCGTCTCGGGATCCAAGATTGATCGTAAGAGTTCTTGACAATCAAGGCCATGTTTGCCTAAGTCTCTTACATCACTTGGTGAAGACGAGTGTCTAGTGTAATACTTTTTATTTTTAATCTTTTCGCACTTTTTACTTGGTTTTGTATTAATGACATTAATAACTAGTTTCTTATGTTGAAGGTGATTCCTCCTTATCGTTTGTCCGTGGTGTCTTGGCATTATTTTACTGTCTATATAAAATAAAAGATTTTCACCATTCATACCTCCACGGTCTATATGGAGGTATGTTGGCTACCTGGTCGGGGGTTAAGGGAACGGTTTGGTAAGAGTCTTGCCGTTGTTCAGCGTTTAGAGATCCTGCAAGGGACCTGGGTCAAATTTAGTAGGACTTCCTTCAATACTTAACGGTATTGGATGGCGGGGGTCCAAACTCTTTGATCCCCTCATAAGTTAAACTACTATTAATACTATAACCCGGCTATTTAGGACTGTATCCCTGCTGACTCAGACTACTTAGCCGAGGGTAACGTCACCTTCAAAAGAGGGGCCTACCGTAATTTGCATTAATAACTTAATAAATTATCTTTCAATAATCCAACCCTTTAGGATTGTATCCTTGCTGACCAAACTACTGGGTTGAGGGTAACGTCACCTTTAAAAGAGGGGCCTACTACAATAACTAAGATAATCTCTTAAATAAGTGCAAAAGTGCGGAAATAATCAAAGGTTACACTAAACATGAGTCGGAGCCAAGTGATTCATCTTGTCTATCTGTTTTTTCTTTTATTTTTCAGCATTTTAGTTAGTTTTTATTTTCTTAGTTTAAAACCTTTTTCTAAACTTTTAATTTGATTAGACGTTGAGGATAAACTGGTACTAAAAGCTCTTGTGTCCTTGGACGACCTCGGTATCTTGCCAACACTATACTACGCTCACGATGGGTGCACTTGCCCATATGTGTGTTTAGTGTTAGTAAATATAGTGTTTTATAAATTTAAAACTTGGCTAAAAAGTGTTAAAAAGGGCTTAATAAATACATCAAAAACTAACGACACTTCACACGCATCACATAGTATATGAAAATAGAGTACAAGTCGCAATGATCGACGTTTTTGGCTAGATTGCGTGTCATGTGATTTACTATATTAATTATTACTTGTGATATTAATATGGGGTAAATGTTTAAAATTCAGATGGCCGACGGAGGAAATCAAGGAAATCTGAATAATGATAACCAGAGTAACATTAACGTGGTTAATGAGAATCCAAGCATCAATAACAATAACAATCAAGTGGATAATAGTGCTATCTAACACATAGTGTTACAGGGAATTATAGATGCAATGCCATTTATTCTTCAAACTGTTAAGGATGCTGATAATAAAAGTAAACATAGCAGTAAGCGACCAAGTGAACCAGAAAACAGCGTGAACAATGGACCTGTACTTCAAATGCCCATTCCCAAAAGAAGAAGAACCATGCATTATGGTTGTTCTTACAAAGAATTCTGGTCTTGTAAACCAATAGAATTCTCGGGTCCATTGCAGCTCTACGCTGGATAGAAAAGACTAAGGTTGTTCTGAAAATAAGTAAATGTGCGGAAGAGGACAAGATAACGTTTGCTTCCAATCTATTTAAGAATGCAGCCTTAGAATGGTGGAACACTATCCTGTAACACCTCGAAAATTCGTGTTCAGTAATATAATGACACGTGTCATGTAAGACAAAAAGGGTTGTAAACCCGTATTTAATAAAGATGTTTTGGCAGGATTTAAAAGTGGGGTCATGTTAATTTTTACCTCTGAACGAGCTCATTTATAAATCCCAAGACCCAAGTATATATATCTTAAACATCTAATATATCTTAAATCCAGAAATTCTTGACAAAAAATGAAATGGTGGACTCCTACGAAGAAAATGCACGGTAAACCTTCTTGTTCGGCACTTTCAAAATGAATCCAAGCAAACAATTCAAAATGGTAGGGTATGTAACTGTTCAAGGCCATTTTGGGAGGTCTCTAACTGATAATTGGTGTCCCAAAGTCGAGATAAGTGGTTGCCCCTTCGAAACACCAAAGAACAAGCAGTTTTGGTCCCTGATGAAGGCTTGCGCACCTCAAGAAGTGACCCTTACGGTGCGCAAGCAGTGCCCAGCGACAGGAAATGTTTATGTTTGCTGTTTAAATGCTTGGAACTGATTTAAAACGATTTTCCACATATTTATTGGCCCCTAAAAAACCCCTAAACATCTAGGACACCTGTGGGAATGTTATGGTCAGTGCTAGACTTAGATGTCAACACATTGTGGTGATTAAATCCACTATAAAAGGGCCATGAGTTGCAATTTTGCAAACACACCTTCATCTGCATTTTTGGATCACTTCTGGAGCTCAAGTCTTCTCTCAAGTGATCACTAATCAAGCTTAGGACTTCAGTAAGTTTGCCTAACCCTTCTTAATTTAGTTTTAGCTTAGTATTAGCTTAAAAGTCAAACCGTCGTAATTAACGGTTGACTTTAAGATTAATCACTAATGGTCCAGTGATTAGTCGAATCAAAAGTAGTTATAAGTTGGTAATTATGTGGGTAATAAACCCTCAAAAGGGTTCCCCCTGATTCCCACTCTAACTAGGTCAAATGTCGGGTCAAACTTGTATTTAAAAAGTCAACAGAATGTGTAAATTACAATTTATGCATAATTAGCAATGTAGAACACATACAACCTGTTTGATCATTAATATAACATGGTAATTAGTGTAAGGGCATGTCTAAACATGTTCAACCCGACAATTTCCTGTTTAGACCCGGTTCGGAACCGAAAGTCGCATAGTTTGACTTATACTTTGACTTTCAGTTCTGACCCGATATGGTATGTTTTAGAAATACCTAAGAGCTTCATTTGGACCAGGTTACATGCTAGTATAACCCTCTGTGATTATACACCATGGTTCATTAGTTAACCGATTAATACGCATGATTCCGTTAATTGCTCATATGTTGACCATTATGCCCTTTTCACCTTAAAACGTGATTTTTGGAAATGTAAAAGAGTAGAAACCTTACTTACTGATATTTAAACTTGCATACAAAATTTGACATCAGTTTGAGGTGTAGGTTAAGAGTTATGCTCGTTAGCGTAAAATGAAAGCTTTTTGTTAATAAAACGGCGTAATTAGCATATAGCCTAGTTAAGCCTACCTTTGATACCAAACTTATTACCCACTGATGTAATATATTATTTTGGGATTTTTAAAGATTTTTAATTAATTTTAGGCTGAGCATAACTTATAGTCGTAGGCTTAATCCGGTAATTGTCGGTTTTGCCCTTACGGGCTATAAAATGAGCTTTACATATCTAAACGACTCCAAACCTTTTGCTACTGATCACATATGATAAATAAATTATTTTAAGCCTTCTGGAAATATAAAAAAATATCAGATTTAAGTATCAAACCCGGAAATGGCCTTTAATCGCCTTTTTAAGCGTTTTAACGCATAGTATGTGCTATAACTATATTAAACATACAAGGGTTGATACCTACTGATATTTGAGGAAAATTATAATATTTTAACAGTAAGCAAAGGTTGTTAAACTCAGACTACAGTTTTGAGCCTTTCGGCTTATGTGAAATTACCAAAATACCCCTACGGGGCATAGTTTGATTAAAATTGATAAATTTCACATATATACTTTACCCTACTGTTATAAATCAGTAAACTAAGTATTTTTTCTGATTATATCAGACCTGTAACTCAGGTTAATACTTAAACTCTTTTATAACCTTTTAAATGACCAAACTACCCCTACGGGGCATAGTTTGTGTTTAAATTCGTTTCGGGCATAATAAAAGACATCTTACTGATGTCACAACATATATGAAGCATATTAACTTAGGAAACCTGTAAATGGCTCTCATTATTACCCGTTACGCTTATTACGCGTTCGGTTCGGTTTATGTAACTAGTTTACATAAACTAGCCTAAACGGGTCAAACCTTATCGGTTTTATCTCAAAATCCAGAATGTGTATAATATACCCATATTAAACAAGTCTTCATACTTGTCGGCTTTAATACACATTCTACCCGGTCATCGCTTAATCGTGCGTACGAACCGTATCTTTGAAACTAACCGGTCTAAGCTTTAGCTTAATTAAAGACCCGTTAGGATTCTAATAGGTTATTATAAACCTTCGTTCCAGATTAGGAGTACCAGTAAAAGCTACTTTCATTTTGCTTATTGTGATTTATACATTGCTCAGGTAAATACTTTTAACTTATTTTCCCTATACGGGCTTGGGTTACGGTATATAGAATACCGCTTGATCGGGCATCAAATCTTCCATCGTTGGGTGGTTAATTGAATAATTTGATCGGCTCGTTTAAACAGTCTTGTTACTTAAAGCCTTTGGGGGGTTAATGACCATGTCCCGGATATCCCTGGCATCATTTTACGAAATGGCCACGACTTAAGCGCGGGGTGTAGGCGTACACCCGTCAGTGCACAAAAGAATAATGTGGTGTGTCTATTGATCTTTAACCCGGACTTGATCCGGGCTACTGAATGCACAAGGAACATGTAATTCATTCACAAGATTATATATTTAAATAATTCTCCCAAGTTATAAAAGGTTAATTTTGCCTCTGTGCATTTTAATCAAATTATAAAAGATATTTTGTGCCACGTGCATCCAAATCAATTTTCTTAAACCATTTTCAAAATGAGTCAGTTAATTGTATTTACCAGTGTAAACTGACGTATTTTCCAAAAAGGAAAAAATGCAGGTACTATACGTAATTGGCTGGACATTTCTCCTTAGCATCAATAGAAGTCTCGCAAGCTTAAGATGCCTAAAAGTCTGTTGAACTATTGTTTCCATTTTATTTACGATCCGTCTGTGGATAAACAATCGACAGTTGTGATATTTGATATTACAATATTATATTCGGTTGAATTATATCTTTCATTTGCTTCTGCTGTGCATATTAAATATTGTGTTGTTTGACTATGATGATATCAACCACGTCACGATACTCCCCACCAGGCCCACCGGTGACACGTGGAAACCGGGGTGTGACAGGTTGGTATCAGAGCCAACGTTGAGTGAATTAAACACTACCCTTTTGTGTTTAATCTCAATGACACAGTAGCACATTCCTTGACCCTCTGAGTCTAGACTTAACATAGGAATAATCTCAATCCTAATCCGGAAATTTTTGCTTCCAAATTTTTATATTGGATACGCCGCCAAGCGAAGAAGCTGTAATAAGAATTCTCCACATCTGGAGCCTTGAAATGCTGAGCTTCGTACCGCGACCCGGATGAAACGTGCAACGAAGGAGAAAACATTCAGGAATTGAATGAAGAAGAAACTCCTTTGCTGAAGATCGTTTCCTCAATAGTCCTTATAAGGACATATTTATCTTTTCAATCCCTTCGAGGACAACATTATTCCTTTCAAGTCCCATTTAGGGCAAACCTGATTTTTAAATTTTATAGTGGAATGATTAAATTTAAATTTTCATTCTAAACATGAAATATGAAATAAATGAAAAATAACACTCTTTTTATAAGATCCAACATTATAAAATGGCAAAATCTAAGAAGGACAAAACCTAGCCACGTGTCATTATTAAGACGCGGCCAAGATGGCAGTTCCTCAATTTAGGTTCAGATCCTTATTAACATTTCAATTTAGGATTGCTCTGCGTTAAATGTTAAAGAATCTTAAGAGTGAAACCTAGCCTGAGTGTCATTATAAAGACCTGGCCAAGATGGTAAGACCTGTTTAAAAGATTCGAATCCCTGTTAACATCTGAAAACGTGTTAACGCTCCTGTCGGACGTGATTCATTAAAAATCACACACGTCATTTTTATATAGGATTCTTCAAAAGATTCCTAACCCAATTTAATGATCTCTGAATCAGGGGTTTAAATCATCAATTAGGATGATCATGTTTTGACCATACGTGGTAATATAATGCCTACGGGCCTTGCTCATTTCTACATGAGCCAAAATACAGTGGTAGCTATGACTCCCTGTCAGAAAAAGGTAATGAACTAGGTTCAAACCTCAAATGCTTTGATTCTCTGAAATCATAGCATATAATTTATATATGTCCTTGTGACTAAGCCTGTTGTGCTAATATACTTAAAGGACTTGATTCTCTGAAATCATGGCTTATAATTTAAAGTTGTCCTTGTGACTAGGCCTTTTGTGCTATTAAATAAAACTGTTATTGTTGCTTTGATTCTCTGAAATCATAAGCTTATAATTTATAAATGTCCATGTGACCAGGCCATTGGGTGCCACTAATAAAACTGTTAATGTTTTATAATTAGGATAAATTATAATAGAAATCCTAAATATATATGATTAATAAATTAACCAAATATGGTCTCTGTTTACCATGGTTAATGAATTTCCCTAAGGGGCAATTCCGTAATAAACATCCCTTAGAAGGGAAGTGCCTACGGGCTATAGTTAATGTCCTCTGAGACTAAAGACAGTGGTAGCCTACAGCTCCCTGTCAGGAAAAGGTAATGAACTTTGATTCAAACCTTAATGCCACGATTCTCTGAAATCATGGCTTATAAATTAAACTTGTCTACGCGACTGGGCCATTTGTGCTATTATTAACTTATAAATTAGGATTTATGATAAAAATCCTGAATAAAATAAACATCTTTCCTTCCCTGCCAGTATGCATTTTAAAAAGAATCTTAAAGGTGAAACCTAGCTTACGCGGCCAAGATGGTGAAACCTACTCAAGGGATTCAGATCCTTGTTAACACCTAAGAACGTGTTAGCACTCCTGACAAATGTGATTCGATAAAATCACAACAGTCATCCCTATATTGGAATTTTTTTTATTCCTAATTTGCCTTATGATCTACAAATCATGGCTTATATCATCTTATAAGATGATCATATTATAAACATCCGTGAGTGATGAAGTGCCTATGGGCTAAATTTGTTGTCCGATAAGACAACGACAGTGGTGGTCTTGACCCTGTCTAAGGATGTTGGAATACGTCCAAGCATAATAGTCGGTAGGGTCCATACGATCTCGACTAATATCATCTGAAAAGATGATCATACCATAAATATCCCTTAGGAGGGAAATGCCTACGGGCTATAATTAACGCCCTCTGAGACTAAAGACAGTGGTAGCCTACAACTCCCTGTCAAGAAAAGATGTTTTGCCTACGGGCTATAATAAATTGTCCATCTGAGACATTGACATTTTGATCTTTATGATTCCTTGTCTAAGGTGGTGAGCTATGCTCAAGCCAAATAGTCAATATGAATAATGCAATCCTGACTTATATCATCTAAAATGATGAATCCATTATAAACATCCATTAGTGATGTTTCGCCTACGGGCCATATTATATTGTCCATTTGTGACACAAACATTATGATCTCTATGATCCCCTGTTTAAGGTAGTGAGCTGCGCTCAAGCCTAATAGTCTATATGATCATTGCGATCCTGACTAGTATCATCAGTATGATGATCATAAATTCATAATATTGACATCCCTAGTGATGAATTGCCTACGGGCTATACTTTATCCTACTGTAGATAAGACAAAATAGTGGTGATCTTTATGATCCCCTATTCAAAATGGTGGGATTATACCCAAACCTAATAGTCAATATGATCGATGTGATCATGACTAATATCATTAGATACGAAAATTATAGATAGACATCCATTAGTGATGTTAATTGGTTTACCTTTCTGTCAAGAGAATCGCCTTTCAGGACGATGACAGTTGTAGTCTATGACTCCCTGTCCAAAGGTGAAGAACTATGTTCAAGCCTTAAAACTCCTGATCTAATAAGATTGCAACCTATGAATTGATGTCCTTGTGACAAATCCACAAGTTATATTTCAAGTCACCCATAACAAGCCTCCGTGCTATAATTCGTCGTTCGTGACAAGTTAACATACTAAATGTTAACATCCCGGGTGACAGGCCTTAGTGCCATATCCTATAACGTCCTAGAGACAAGGCCATTTGTGCCGCATCTAAATGTCATTACGACAAGGCCTTCGCGCCATATGATTACTTATGTCCTTCATGACTGGGCTTTATGCCATATCTTTCTACGTCCCTCGCGACAGGCTTCTATGCCATATATGTATATATATATAACCAACGTCATGTAAGGCTAGCCTTTGAGCTATTTATAATCGTCCATGTGCCAAAGACAGTTGTGACATTATGGTCCCCTGTCAAACAGGTATTGGACTCGCTCCAAACCTTGAATGCCATTGATAGTCCTTTTGTGACCTAAGCTAAATGTAATAGATATACATTCAAATAGCATTCATTAAGAATGTTCGGAACATAATGGCCTATATGGTTCGTGGATGCCGTGGCTAGTCTATGTCAGGTCATCAGGATGATGACTAATAATGGTTTAATTTGGTAATTTGTACCAAGTTTTGAGTATGGAAAACTCGTATGAGATAAGCAATAGTCGCGATGCTATTAATGCGACAAAAGCAAATAATGTCTCAAACGTAAACCTCAATACTAATGGAGTTAATCTCCAAGCAGTGGTTAACGCAGCAGTTTGAAAGGCCATGGGAAAAGGTCATGAAACAGTCCAAAGAGCCGAATGCTTCTCGCTCTAAATTTCATTCAAAACCACGTTAAATTGCTCATGAGAAGAGCTTTGTTCACACTTCGAATATGAAGGATGAACCAAAGGAGGAGGATAACTCCCAGAAATCTAAGAAAGAGGGCAAGTACAGGCTTAAAAAAAAAACAACGAAAGTTCAGTAAGAAACCTGTATGTAAGAATTGCTATAAAAGACACTAGGGACAGTGTCGAATAAAACCAGGACCAAGGCAGGGTGACATCTGCTAAGGAACAGGTCATCTTTTACCAGGAATGCAGGGACATAAAGAATGCAGTCTATCACGGCTGTGGTGAGTAAGGCCGCATCAGAACTAGATTCCATAAACCTGCCAAAGAAGGTGCAGCTAAGCCTGGAAAGGCTAAAGGAAGAAATGCCTGAACTCACCCGGTGAACGCCAAGAGGCAGTTCACGATGTCATCAAGTACATCCCTTATCATTTACCAATGATAATTTCTGCTAAGTGTCCTGATTTAATACAGGAAATAATAAATCTTCATAAACCATAAGCTTAGCAAAACTTTTATATTATCCACAAGGTATAATTTACCAAGGAAACCATAGTAACCGATTCTTCTAGTATCGGCAAGGAATCCTTCCGAAAAATCTAAGAGTATTCTTTCTTCGCATAGAGTACGACAACATATGTTATTTTAATTATTTTTCTCATTGTTTTTCTATCGCCTGCGATTGCCAAACTATGTTTGATAAAAGTGCCATATGAGGATTGGCGTATCATAGTGTGTCCCATAGATTACTTCCATGCCTGATCAGTATGGAGGTTTAATACATGGAACCCCTGAGATATCCCAATGGTCATATTGTACTAAAGTCGACTAGTAGTATTCAAAGAAGATATCCAGAATGGAATTTTCCAAGTAAATGTTCCCGATTAAGGAGTTCGTGGACTTATAACATAAATGTGTCACCTATTTGACACAAGCAATGATGGATGAACTGGAGCCTGAGATATGGAAAAATCTCTGTAGCCTCCTTGTATCTTGATTATCTTCTCATAAGTTTTCCCTGCTTACCTCCTGGAAGGCAGGTAGAATTAAGATTAGCATCCCGCTGTGGGCTGGAGTATTGTGAAAACTCCATATTGATTATGGAATAATCGAAACCTTGATTAAGTAGGTTTTAAGACATAGGCTCATATAGCCTGACTCAATATTCTGAGGGTTTATGTTATTGAATAAGAAAGACGGTTCGTATTGCTTATGTATTAATTACCGCAACCCTAATTAGGCAACGATTAAGAATTGCCATCAGCTACCCAGGATCGTCGAATTGTTCGACTAACGACAAGGATTAACTATTCCTTAAAAATTAGTTAAGTAGTGGTTGGAATGACCATCTCACCTTAAGATAAGCTTTTATATAATAGTTGATATGTAAGCATCAAGGCTGCTCCCTTGGAGACCTTGCAAAGATGGAATGTTAAACATCTATTGTTAGGACAATAGATTGGTAAGTCCATTTATCAGGATCTGAAAGTTGCATTAGAAACAACGAATAAGATCATACAAACCCCTAATTATCTATAAGTTGCCATTATTCGGCAGAAAATCAAGGATTAATGGAAAGTAGTAACCTTCCTAAATTCTTGTTAAGGAATAGGGTTCAACAAGGGATATCACCCAGGAAGGGTGTGCCAAATTGTTAAATTTTCAGGCTAGTTAAGCTCTGAATATATAGAACCATTCGAAGGAAATCGAATGTATCAAGATTAAATAGCTTACGAGCTAAAACCTATTTAAGGAGCTTGGCGGAGCTCGCAATACATTGCACACTAGTGACTGAAGGATGTGTTTCGCAAATAAGTCAAGAAGCACTATCCCATAATGATATGCAGATTTATGATGTGATGAGCATCCTGTATCGATTAAGGATCGACAGGATTAGAAGCTCCAAAAGAAAGATATGTACCTATTATAAAGGTCAATTGGAGTGCCTTAGAGGCTCAAAGGTACTGAGGAAGATTAAGCCCAATATAAGGCAGAAAATACTTCCTTACTTTAACAAATCTCGAGGTCGAGATTTATTTTAAGGGGGTGAGGATGTAACACCTCGAAAATTCATGTTCAGTAATATAACGACACGTGTCATGTAAGACAAAAAGGGTTGTAAACCCGGATTTAATAAAGATGTTTTGGCAGGATTTAAAAGTGGCGTCATGTTAATTTTTACCTCTGAACGACCTCATTTATAAATCCCAAGACCCAAGTATATATATCTTAAACATCTAATATATCTTAAATCCAGAAATTCTTGAAAAAAATTGAAATGGTGGACTCCTACGAAGAAAATGCACGGTAAACCTTCTTGTTCGGCACTTTCAAAATGAATCCAAGCAAACAATCCAAAATGGTAGGGTATGTAACGGTTCAATGCCATTTTGGGAGGTCCCTAACTGATAATTGGTGTCCCAAAGTCGAGATAAGTGGTTGCCCCTTCGAAACACCAAAGAACAAGCAGTTTTGGTCCCTGATGAAGGCTTGCGCACCGCAAGAAGTGACCCTTACGGTGCGCAAGCAGTGCCCAGCGATAGGAAATGTTTCTGTTTGCTGTTTAAACGCTTGGAACTGATTTAAAACGATTTTCCACATACTTCTTGGCCCCTAAACAACCCCTAAACATCTAGGACACCTGTGGGAATGTTATGGTCAGTGCTAGACTTAGATGTCAACACATTGTGGTGATTAAATCCACTATAAAAGGGCCATGAGTTGCAACTTTGCAAACACACCTTCATCTGCATTTTTGGATCACTTCTGGAGCTCAAGTCTTCTCTCAAGTGATCACTAATCAAGCTTAGGACTTCAGTAAGTTTGCCTAACCCTTCTTAATTTAGTTTTAGCTTAGTATTAGCTTAAAAGTCAAACCGTCGTAATTAACGGTTGACTTTAAGATTAATCACTAATGGTCCAGTGATTAGTCGAATCAAAAGTAGTTATAAGTTGGTAATTATGTGGGTAATAAACCCTCAAAAGGGTTCCCCCTGATTCCCACTCTAACTAGGTCAAATGTCGGGTCAAACTTGTATTTAAAAAGTCAACAGAATGTGTAAATTACAATTTATGCATAATTAGCAATGTAGAACACATACAACCTGTTTGATCATTAATATAACATGGTAATTAGTGTAAGGGCATGTCTAAACATGTTCAACCCAACAATTTCCTGTTTAGACCCGGTTCGGAACCGAAAGTCGCATAGTTTGACTTATACTTTGACTTTCAGTTCTGACCCGATATGGTATGTTTTAGAAATACCTAAGAGCTTCATTTGGACCAGGTTACATGCTAGTATAACCCTCTGTGATTATACACCATGGTTCATTAGTTAACCGATTAATACGCATGATTCCGTTAATTGCTCATATGTTGACCATTATGCCCTTTTCACCTTAAAACGTGATTTTTGGAAATGTAAAAGAGTAGAAACCTTACTTACTGATATTTAAACTTGCATACAAAATTTGACATCAGTTTGAGGTGTAGGTTAAGAGTTATGCTCGTTAGCGTAAAATGAAAGCTTTATGTTAATAAAACGGCGTAATTAGCATATAGCCTAGTTAAGCCTACCTTTTGATACCAAACTTATTACCCACTGATGTAATATATTATTTTGGGATTTTTAAAGATTTTTAATTAATTTTAGGCTGAGCATAACTTATAGTCGTAGGCTTAATCCGGTAATTGTCGGTTTTGCCCTTACGGGCTATAAAATGAGCTTTACATATCTAAATGACTCCAAACCTTTTGCTACTGATCACATATGATAAATAAATTATTTTAAGCCTTCTGGAAATATAAAAAAATATCAGATTTAAGTATCGAACCCGGAAATGGCCTTTAATCGCCTTTTTAAGCGTTTTTAACGCATAGTATGTGCTATAACTATATTAAACATACAAGGGTTGATACCTACTGATATTTGAGGCAAATTATAATATTTTAACAGTAAGCAAAGGTTGTTAAACTCAGACTACAGTTTTGAGCCTTTCGGCTTATGTGAAATTACCAAAATACCCCTACGGGGCATAGTTTGATTAAAATTGATAAATTTCACATATATACTTTACCCTACTGTTATAAATCAGTAAACTAAGTATTTTTGCTGATTATATCAGACCTGTAACTCAGGTTAATACTTAAACTCTTTTATAACCTTTTAAATGACCAAACTACCCCTACGGGGCATAGTTTGTGTTTAAATTCGTTTCGGGCATAATAAAAGACATCTTACTGATGTCACAACATATATGAAGCATATTAACTTAGGAAACCTGTAAATGGCTCTCATTATTACCCGTTACGCTTATTACGCGTTCGGTTCGGTTTATGTAACTAGTTTACATAAACTAGCCTAAACGGGTCAAACCTTATCGGTTTTATCTCAGAATCCAGAATGTGTATAATATACCCATATTAAACAAGTCTTCATACTTGTCGGGTTTAAAACACATTCTACCCGGTCATCGCTTAATCGTGCGTACGAACCGTATCTTTAAAACTAACCGGTCTAAGCTTTAGCTTAATTAAAGACCCGTTAGGATTCTAATAGGTTATTATAAACCTTCGTTCCAGATTAGGAGTACCAGTAAAAGCTACTTGCATTTTGCTTATTGTGATTTATACATTGCTCAGGTAAATACTTTTAACTTATTTTCCCTATACGGGCTTGGGTTACGGTATATAGAATACCGCTTGATCGGGCATCAAATCTTCCATCGTTGGGTGGTTAATTGAATTTGATCGGCTCGTTTAAACAGTCTTGTTACTTAAAGCCTTTGGGGGGGTTAATGACCATGTCCCGGATATCCCTGGCATCATTTTACGAAATGGCCATGACTTAAGCGCGGGGTGTAGGCGTACACCCGTCAGTGCACAAAAGAATAATGTGGTGTGTCTATTGATCTTTAACCCGGACTTGATCCGGGCTACTGAATGCACAAGGAACATGTAATTCGTTCACAAGATTATATATTTAAATAATTCTCCCAAGTTATAAAAGGTTAATTTTGCCTCTGTGCATTTTAATCAAATTATAAAAGATATTTTGTGCCACGTGCATCCAAATCAATTTTCTTAAACCATTTTCAAAATGAGTCAGTTAATTGTATTTACCAGTGTAAACTGACGTATTTTCCAAAAAGGCTAAATGCAGGTACTATACGTAATTGGCTGGACATTTCTCCTTAGCATCAATAGAAGTCTCGCATGCTTAAGATGCCTAAAAGTCTGTTGAACTATTGTTTCCATTTTATTTACGATCCGTCTGTGGATAAACAACCGACAGTTGTGATATTTGATATTACAATATTATATTCGGTTGAATTATATCTTTCATTTGCTTCCGCTGTGCATATTAAATATTGTGTTGTTTGACTATGATGATATCAACCACGTCACGATACTCCCCACCGGGCCCACCGGTGACACATGGAAACCGGGGTGTGACATATCCTTCAATCTAGAGGAAGTGATAGGATTTATAGTATGGATTGGGAAGAATTTAGGAATATGGTAGAAAGGAAATTCTGCCCTCCAAATGAAAAGGAGCAGATAGCAAACAAATTCCTAAACCTTAGGATGACTGGTGTGGATAGTAAGGGGTACACGAAGTTATTCTTTGAATATGCTAGAATAGTACCAACCCTTGCTTCACCTGAACCGGTGTTAATCTCCCGTTATATCTGGGGATTAATTGGAGAGATTAGACATGTAGTCAAGGCAGCTAGACCTCAAACTATAGAAGAAGCTGTAGAACTAGCAAATACCTTGACAGATGAGTTAATCCGTACTAGAGAAGAAGACCAGAGAAGAAACCTAACCCAAAGGCTTACTCAAGAATTTCGTTCTGGAAATTATAGTCGTAGGAATATGGGTTCTACCTCTGCACCATACTGCAAGGTCTGCAAGAAAAAGCATTTGGGAAAATGCTCCACTCTCTGCAATTATTTCAAGATGCCAGGACACAAGGAAGAAAATTGCAAGAGGAAATCCAGTAATGGATTATGCTACAACTGTGGAGAAAAAGGTCATATCAGGCCAAACTGTCCGAAATTGGCCCCAACTACAAACAACAAGAATACTAAAAATGCTAGAGCATTTGTTCTGACTACAGATGAAGCCAAGATGATTCCAGATGTCATAGCTGGTACGTTTTTAGTTAATGATGTTTTTGCTAAGGTATTATTTGACTCTGGTGCAAACCAAAGTTTTATTAATACATCGTTTTGCAAATTTCTAAATCAAACATTAACTAAACTACCACAAGAATGTCTAGTAGAGACAGCCAATGGAGAAACCGTTAGAATTTCTGAAATATTGCAGGGAGCAAGTATAGAAATTTCAAATCAGAAATTTATTGCAAATCTTTATCCCATGAATCTGGCAGGATTCGATGTTGTTTTAGGAATGAATTGGTTAATAGCCAATAAAGCCAGTATTTTATGTGATCAAAAGTTAATACAAGTGAATTCACCGAAAGGTAAAACAATCACAATTAAAGGAGATAAGCCGTTTAGATCCACTAAATTCATCTCTGTGATGAAAACTACAAGTTCTATAAGAAAAGGTTCTATAGTGTATTTGATTTCTATAGTCACTAACACTAAAGAAAAAGAACTAAAAGACATTCCAGTAGTATCTCAATTTTCAGATGTCTTTCCAGAAGAATTACCAGGACTACCTCCAGACAGAGAAGTTGAATTCAGGATTCATCTACTACCCGGAACAGCACCAATTGCCAAAGCACCCTACCGATTGGCACCCGCTGAAATGCAGAACTAAAGAAACAATTAGACAAATTGTTGGAGAAAGGATTTATACAGCCAAGTTCGTCGCCATGGGGAGCGCCGATACTGTTTGTTAAAAAGAAGGACGGATCAATGCGTATATGCATTGACTACCGTGAATTAAACAAAGTCACGATTAAGAATCGGTACCCATTACCGAGAATCGATGATCTGTTTGATCAACTACAAGGAGCTCGATTTTTCTCTAAAATCGATTTAAGGTCAGGATATCATCAATTAAAGGTACAGGAAGAGGACATTCCTAAAACCACATTTAGAACAAGGTATGGTCATTATGAATTTACTGTCATGCCATTTGGTTTAACCAATGCCCCAGCTGCATTTATGGACATGATGAACCGAATATGTAAGCCATATTTGGATAAATTCATAATTGTATTTATAGATGATATTCTAATTTACTCTAAGAGTAAAGAGGATCATGCAAGACATTTGCACGCACTTTTAAGTTTATTAAGAAAGGAAAAGCTTTATGCTAAGTTTTCTAAGTGCGAATTTTGGTTAGAACAGGTACAATTCCTTGGACACCTAGTCAATCATGAAGGAATTCATGTAGATCCAACAAAAATCGAGGCAATTACTAAATGGAAAACCCCTGAATCACCAATCGAGGTTAGAAGTTTCTTAGGATTGGCCGGTTATTATAGAAGATTTATTAAAGATTTTTCTACAATAGCCATTCCCTTAACCAAGCTAACCTGTAAATCTGTTAAGTTTGAATGGGGATTAAAACAAGAAGAAGCCTTTAAAATTCTTAAGCATAAATTAACCCATACACCCATACTAGCATTACCAGAAGGAGCTGAAGACTTTGTAGTCTTTTGTGATGCTTCTAAACTAGGTTATGGATGTGTATTGATACAACGACAAAAGGTTATAGCTTACGCATCTAGACAACTTAAGAGTCATGAAGAGAATTATTCAACCCATGATTTAGAATTAGGAGCCATAATTTTTGCTCTTAAGATTTGGAGACATTACCTTTATGGTAGTAAGTTTACCATATTCACTGATCATAAGAGTTTAAGGTATATTTTCAAACAAAAGGAGTTGAATATGAGACAAAGACGCTGGATGGAATTACTTAGTGATTATGATTGTGATATTCAGTATCATGAAGGAAGAGCAAATGTAGTAGCAGATGCTTTAAGCCGAAAATATCATGAAAAAACCAAAAAGGGTACGTTCTCTTAAATTAAATCTACAAGTAGATTTAAATGATCAGATAAGAGAAGCACAAGAATCAGTAATCAAGGAAGATACTGAAAAGCTAAAAGGTATGTTAAAAAAATTAGAATAAGGAACAGATGGAATTTAGAGATTCCATGAAAAAAGAATGTGGATACCTAAATTAGGAAATCTACATCATCGTATACTAGAAGAAGCCCATAAATCTAAATATACGATGCATCCAGGAAGTGATAAAATGTACCAGGATTTAAGGAAAAATTTCTGGTGGATAGGAATGAAGAAAGATATAGCAGCCTATGTTTCTAAATGTTTAACTTGCTCACAAGTAAAGGCTGAACACCAGAAGCCCTCAGGTTTGTTACAACAATTAGAAATGCCAGTGTGGAAATGAGAATTAATAACAATGGATTTTGTTACTAAATTACCCAAAACAAAGAAAGGAAATTATACAATCTGGGTGATTGTAGATAGGCTAACCAAGTCAGTTCATTTTCTACCAATGAAAGAAACTTTCAGTATGGAACAATTAGCTAAATTGTATGTAAATGAAATTGTTTCTGTACATGGTATTCCTTTATCAATTGTTTCTTTACGTGGTATTCCTTTATCAATTGTTTCTGATAGGGATAGCCGATTTACCTCTCATTTTTGGTCAAGTTTCCAAAAGGCAATGGGAACCAAGTTAAAATTAAGTACAGCTTATCATCCTCAAACGGACGGACAGAGCGAAAGAACAATTCAGACAATGGAAGACATGCTTAGAGCTTGTGTAATTGATTTTGGAGGTAATTGGGACAATCACTTACCTTTAATAGAATTTTCTTATAATAATAGTTATCACACAAGTATTGCTGCACCATTCGAAGCACTTTATGGAAGAAAGTGTCGAACCCCAGTCTGTTGGGCAGAAATTGGGGAAAAGCAACTATCTGGACCTGAGATAGTGCAAGAAACAACTGACAAGATTATTCAAGTCAAGGAACGACTGAAAGCAGCACGTGATCGACAAAAGAGTTTTGCCAATAACCGACGCAAGCCATTGGAGTTTCAAGTAGGAGATAAAGTATTGTTAAAGGTCTCTCCTTGGAAAGGAGTGGTAAGATTCATCAAAAGAGGAAAGCTAAGTCCCAGGTATATTGGACCTTTTGAGATTATTAGAAAAATAGGACTTGTAGCCTATCAGCTACAACTGCCAGAAGAAATGGCAGGAATACATGATGTGTTTCATGTATCTAATCTCAAAAAGTGTTTAGCTGATGAATCATTGATAGTACCTCTTAAGGATATAGAGGTAAATGAACAACTCCAGTTTGTAGAAAGACCTCTACAAATTGAAGACAGGAAAGTCAAGAATCTCAAACGCAAAAGACTAGTTCTAGTCAAAGTGAAGTGGGACTCCAAAAGAGGACCAGAGTACACATGGGAGCTTGAATCAGAAATACAAAAGAAATACCCGCATTTGTTTCAGTAGATCTCGAGGACGAGCTCTAAAATAAGGTGGGGAGAATGTAACAACCCTCGGTAAAACCAACACCCTCATAATATTCTGACACACTAATATATTATAGAATGTCCCAATATGTTTTATATTACACCCCGTATGTGAAAACCGAGCCCGAATTATGTTATATTATTTAAATAAAATATAAAAGCTTAAATTTAGGGCTGAGGCGGGCCGCGTAAACCCACCCCAAACCCTTACGCGGGCAGTATGAAGGCTAGAATCAGAAATCGTTGATTTCTTTAGTTAAAGCGGGCCGCGTAAGAGTTGTCGATAGTGTACGCGGGCCGCGAGAGATCATCAAATGCGGAGACATCCTGAGCTGACACGTGTCGACATCGTGGCGGGTCTACTTGGTGAGCAGGACAAGCTAGTCCGTTGACTAGCATTGACGCGGGCCGCGTAAGCGACCCTTGTCTTTCACGCGGGCCGCGTGAGAGTCGAATATCAGTACTATATATAGAACTCATTAGTTTTCGTTTTCCGTCGCTCATTCTCAATTCTCAAATCACAATTTCTGAAGTAGTAGAAGTTATAGTCGGGTATTATACCCCTAATTAGCGAAGTTCTGCTCCGTTGTAACTATTATAACCTCAGTTTCATAATAGTTACGCTGCCCGATTGATTTAGGGTTCCGTAACAACTGTCGTGGTTCTGCCCGACGTAGTTGTTGGAATGCCGTCTCGGGGAGGGTATCATTAATATTTTCAAAGGGTTATGATACTAACCAATGTACATTTGTATAAATTATAGATTATATCCAGGAAACCCTTACGAGAAGCCTAAGATAGCAATGTGAGTAATCTCCTTTTTGTTAACAGTTTTTACAAAACCTTAAATGTTTTACAATGAAATTAAGCGGTGATTGAGTCTTTGTAGTTCTTCAATTACTGCCGGTGTGTTGGGGTTTTGTATATAAAATTTACTACACTGTGAGTAGTAAGTCAAGGTTGACAGTACGTTACCATTGGACAATGAGTTAGCCAATGTGTAATATGACCCACAAGTCAGTGGATTGATAGTACCAAATGGAGTAATTGTGTAGACATAAACAATGTGATCGCTCTCAATACTGTTTTAATTGATAAAATGTTTCCTGATTAAACTGGGATTCACTCACCAGTATTTCCGACTGAAAAATGTTTTTAAAACGCGTTTCAGGTAACCCAATGTGACAGCCAATTAGTAAAAAGCCAGCTGGAGAGCACTGAAGGCTTGAGAAAAATGTGGCTATAAAAGTTAGCTAATAAACGATGTTTTAAATTCAATAAAATAGGGTATGTCCCTATAAGTGTATTGTAATAAGAAACTTGGGTTTTGCCCATGTTATTATTATTATTATTATAAAATATAGTGGTTTTACTCTGATAAACATTTCCTAACTACGGTCCTGATGTAAATTCCGCTGCGAGAATAAATAACTGATACCACCGAAACTCTGAGATCGCGACCGCCCGTTCCCGGGAATAAGGGATCCGGGGGGGGTTGCGACATTTGGATTGTTGCAGGTTGGGGTTGGGGTTAGGGTTCCGGTGGGGGTGGGGATGGTGGAGAGAGTGGTAGTAGTAGTCTGGTAATCGATGGTGGTGGTGGGTCTGCAGAAGATGGTGGTGGTGGGTATTTATTTTAAGTTAATTACATAAATTTCTCTAAAAATGAAATTACAAAAATGCCCTCATGTGCCTTGCACATGATCAGTTTTAACCAAAAAATCTAACTGTGTTTGGCCTAAAGGACATAACGTGCAAGATTTGGAAACATTAAGGACAAAACTCATCAATTTTAAAGGTAAAGGACAGCGTCTGAAATTTGGGACAAACATAAAGGTCAAAACTTGTAATTTACTCAAAAATCAATAATAAACATTCAAACAGGTTCAGTATGGTTTGGTTTTTGAATAACCAAATAAGGTATAACCGAAGCCAAACCAGACATTTTTTATTTTTTAAAGAAGTAACCAAACCTTCGGCATCAAGTTGAACTAAGGCTACACGGTATGGAGGTTAGTCCTCCACCGTCCCGGATCGGCGACGATCCAAACATCACGCCGCCCCCCTCCGTCCTCGTCCTGGGCGTCCTCTGCTCGACGTTGGGGACGATCACAAGAAGACGAAAATTATCCCCCACCCCCTCCCACACACCCCTATACATACAATATATACATACACATTTTAGGTCCATCCTCCCATTTCCACACCTCTATCATCTTTGCCCCATCCTCATGCTCATCCTACGTGTCGCTTACGTGACGGACCATCCTTCAAGGGAGGACCATCACCATACCGTGTAGCCTAATTATTTCGGTATGATTTTATCGGTTAGTTCGGTTTTGGTTTTAATATGTTCAATTAGTTTTTTTTTTCATCCCTCCTTTTGTGTTTGTAAATGGAGACAATAAATTATTATTATTATTATTATTATTATTCATAAAAAAAGACTGAAAGAATAATTCTTTAAAGTGAAAAAACTATTAGAGTTTGGCCGGCGGCATATTGCATGCAAAAGTACCATCAGTAATGGTCTCTGTCTCTTTATAGTTAGAAAAAAATTTAAATTTAAGCATCATTTTCAAACCGTCGTATTTAATAATACTAACTCATATATACGTACAAGACACATTTCTTTTCTTTAAATGAGTTAGAACGTTTAAATGGTCAGAAGGGTTGGTGATGATGTTGATGAAATAGTATTATTATTATTATTAATTTATTATCATTATTGCTATTACTTATAAAAAATAATCATGATAATAATAAATAATTTATTAATTTATTATTATTATTAATTTATTATTATTATTATTAATTTATTATCATTATTGCTATCATTATATATGGGATGTTTACAAAATCACGATCTGGTTTGGTCGGTTTTAACCTAGTTTTTTTGAACTTGCAACTACGGTGTTTCGAGAAACTAAACTAAAGAGACTGGGTTAGCTGAATCGTAATTATATATACATATGAGGTTGCGTAATTATATACATAAGAGTTAATTACTGTTTTCGTCCATGTGGTTTGTCAAAAATCACTATTTGAGTCCGTTAGTTTAAAAGTTGCAATTTCAGTCCCTGTGGTTTCACTTTCGTAACCATTTCAGTCCCTGTGGTTTCACTTTCGTAACCATTTCAATCCATTATTCTGTTAAGTTCATGGACTGAAATGGTTACGATGTGGACTGAAACGGTTACGAAAATGAAACCACAGGGACTGAAATCGCAATTTTTAAACTAATGGGCTGAAATAGTGATTTTTGACAAACCACGGGGACGAAAACAATAATTAACTCTATACATAACTATATACATATTTAACACAATTATTCATCTATTTCTATGCTTCACACGGAAGCTAACTTCGTACGATAAGCAAGGAACGCGCTCTATGAATGATGTGATTGTCAACTTTAAGTTATTGATTACGGAAGAAACGTAATAAATGTTATTCCAGTTGCATCATCAAATTTTGGTTAGGTTTTGGGGACAATTTGACAGTATTTTAGTTATGAAGAATGGTTGGGTAGTTGATGTTTGGTTCTGATAGAATTTTGTTTGGACACATTGATGTGTTTCCCAAAATCAATAGATTGGATGAAGCATGGGCGAGTCATGAGGTGGTTTACCCATGCTCGTTTGTCTCTCACAACCTTGCCGTTTAATTACTTT
Source organism: Helianthus tuberosus (assembly GCA_030545235.1). NCBI lineage: Eukaryota > Viridiplantae > Streptophyta > Magnoliopsida > Asterales > Asteraceae > Helianthus > Helianthus tuberosus. The sequence continues at coordinate 147,608,379 of CM060429.1, forward strand.
AAAGTCATACAAATACATTATACATGCATCATGCATGCATGTATATCCATACATATACGTGTATGTGTATCTACATATTGATATGGGCGAATAGTTAAACACACATATGGCCCATGGCTTTCTAGACTAGTGACATCTTGGTGGTGGGATAAGGTTTTGAGACCAATAGGTCCTGTGTTCGATTTCCACAAAGGGGTTTTCCCATATTTATTTGTTTTCTCCTGAATTGGTGTATAGACATTATGCCTAGTGTAGATGGATATGATCGGGTGGTTCCGTTGGTGGCACAATGATACTCCGGTGGTACGTCAATGATCCAAATTTGTCGTTCAAAAAAAAAAGTTAAACACACTTATGAGTAATCCAAATGCTATTATTTCATATTTTCATGAGTTAAAAAAACGTAGTGATGATCCAACGAATAAAATACTTATATGGGTAACGCTATAGCAAAATTAATCTTGTTAACTCTTTATCGAGTAAGATTGATCTTTAGTAATTAGTATCTCCTCTCTTATTAAGTGACAAACCCGCTACTTAACATGTAATTAAGTCATTTAAATGACTTGGAAGCTCAGTTTTGTAGGACATATTATTAATCTTCTTCAAAACCAGAAAGAGACCATCTATTCTACTTAACTATACAATTATACAAACCCTAAACTAATCTTAATTAACTAGAGGGAGAAATTCTTGACTGTGAAATTATGTTTTGCATTTCTTAGCTCTTGGATTCAGTTACATTAGTTTGTATAGATACACACTAAAAGACCAATAAACTGCTTACTACTAAATAACTTAAAATAATTAAGATAAAAAAAAAAAAAAAAAAAAAAAACTATTGAAGTAGCCATTACTAAATAACTCACTGCGCCTGTTTTTCAGTAACTATATATTATTGACCCACAACATGAATTATATCATCATTCCTTCACTATATTTTTCTCATTGGTTTTATCTAAAGATTTTTAGAAGGTTTACTTTTTTTTTTTTTTATAAATATCCAAGGAGAACATTATGGATGAACAGGGAATCAGTGCGGATCCAAGATTTTTTTCATGGGGTGCGAAATATTTTTAAAGATATTAGGCCCCTGGGTATATAAAAAAAATCGATTCATATCAGGTCGGGTCATGTAAAACAAATGAACATCTAACAAAAATTTAATAATCATCAAAAACACATCAGACGTCGTTACAAACATATTTAAAATGTTGCGCTACGAGTTTTCATAAGTTCATCGCTCTATAATTTTCAATTTTACTAAACATATAAATCGTTCCATAAGTTCATCGCTCCATATCACATATAAATCGCTCAATAAGTTCATATAACAACACTAAAGTACTAAACATGTGAATCGCTTCATAAGTTCACCGTTCCATAATTTTCAATTTTATTTTTCAAACCCTAGTAATTGTTGATTACTTGTATCTTTTACGTTGTAACAACCAAAAAATCATATAAACAACAAAATCACCCTAGTAAAGTCTAGAACAAAAAAATCAAAAGACATAAAATTTCAAACATTTTTATCATCTCTATAATTCTGTTTCTTCTAAAAAAACAACATAAAACAACAATATAACATTAAAAAACGAAGGTACCTTGTATTGTTTGGATTCCGGTGGGTTTGGTGGTTGGATATTGACGAATTCCAGAGAGAAATTAGGGGTTCGTTGTTGTTGCCGTCACTGGGCAGTGGAAAGTTGGGGATAGCAGACGAGAGAGAGTGGGAGAAAAGCTGAAACAGAATAGGAAGGGACGGTTTGGGTTGGGTTATTAAATTTTGTTGGGTTGGGTTGGGTTAAGTGGGCTTAGGCTAAATTGTTTAATGAAATTGAGTGGGTTACAAACTTATAAATTAGGTTATATTTTTTTTTTTATAAAAATAAGTGTTTATGTTATATTGTTATAAAAATCAGTGTTTATTACAGTTTTTTTCTTATAAATTAAAAATATAATTTTTTTCTAAGGGGGCAGTTGAAAATTTTCAAAGGGTGTGGGTGAAAATTTCCAAAGGGGTGTGGTTAGAATTTTACAGGAAAATTAACAATAATTTTTTTCAAGTGGTGTGGCCGCCCACCCACTGCCCCGTCCCGGGAATCCGAATGAATGCTCATGATGTCTTTTAATTGAGACGAGGCCCAATGAATACTAATAGGCTAAAAGCTATACGGCGAGTGTAGGCCCACTAATTGAGATGGTACTCTAGCAGCCCATATTTCTTATCGGTATTAATTTATCTAGCATCCGTGATAGCAATATATCAAGAAATAAGTATTTAATGAAGACAACCTTTTTTAAATTTATTTGTAATTTGTGTGTCATGTAAAGGTGGCGTTCTATAATATATTGAGACAACGATTATCACCTCATATTTCTATATATGATACGAAGCTATGAAGCTATTTTGAAACTTGAGTATCGGCAGATATAGGTAGTGTTTGGTATGCAGAAATGAGAGGTGGAATGGAATGGATGATTACGAGAGAATGAAGAAAAGGGTGTTTGGTTGGTCAATGGAATGAAATCACCCATTCCAAGAAGCATTCAATTCCCTCAAAATCATTCCTTCCAACCCCCATGTTTTTTTTCCATTCCATCCCCTCATGCACCATTCATCAACAACACATCAACCCACCACCTTCGCTACAACCCACCACCACCACCACCCACCACCGACGCCATCGCCGCCACCCGCCACCACCTCACCCCGACAACCGCCGCCGCCGCCGCCACCCACTCGCCACTGTTATCACCCACAGTTGCCACCAACTGCCAACGCCACTTGCCGCCGCCGCCCACCACCATCGTCGACGCCGCCACCGTCCGCTGCCGCCGCCACCAACCGCCACCTCTATTGCCAGCCACCACCAACGGCCACCTTGCCGCCACCACCACTCGTCGTCACCGCCACTCGCCGCCACCACCACCACCCATCACCGCCGCCGACCACCACCACAACTCACCGCTAATTTTATTACTCCGTTTTTCTTGCCTACCGAACAATACACAATAATAATTCATTCCATTCACACATGGTAACCAAACAAGACATGGAATGGTAATGATCCATTGCATTCCCTCGTCCATTCCATTACCTCGTCCATTTCATTCCTTCGTCCATTCCATTACCCCATACCAAACATACCCATAGAGTGTATCCATATTAAGTTAAAGTGAGCTTAATCGAGGTAAGGTATGGCTAGTGAAAGAATATGTAGGTTAAAGTTTCGCTTGTATGTGTTTTATTCGTAGAGGTTTGTCGATGTTCAATTACTATGGAATCGTACTTACCAAAAATACAATAGCTAAGTAAGTATGTGCAATATTAGATAGTGGTCTACTTATAATTTGCAAAATGTAGAGTTGAAAAATCTTATCAGTTTACTCGTTAAGTGAACTCATACCGGATGATTTTTCTAGTTGAAAAATCTTATCAGTTTACTCGTTAAGCGACTTAAACCGGATGATTTTTCTATATTACTTTTTGTTATTTGTTATGTTGTTGTAATATTTTCTAAAAGTTATTGTGTATTTAAATAAGGTAGACAAGAACTGGGGTCAGAAAAGATATGAACGTACACAACAAGTGACAAAAAACATGTGGTACCACTCGGTAAGGACGTCCATCTCATACGTTCGTACACCAATATCATGTACTCAATTTTTTCATAATTCATTACATGTGGGAATATTGAAAAATTATATAGTGTTTATATATATATTTTTAAGAGTAAACTACAATTTTACCCCCTGGGGTTAGGGGTCATTGGCATGTCTACCCCCTAAGGAAATAATTGCAATTTTACCCCCCAGTGTTTGTTGTTATGTTACAACCTTACCCCCTGCCGTCAGTCAACAGTTATGTGACTGTTATAGGCAGGGGTATTTTGGTAATCTTACCCTATTATTATTATTATTATTATTATTATTATTTATTTATAAAGTCAAATTATTATAATCTTCTTCAAATAACTCACTGTACTGCATTTCTTCTCATTCATATTAGGGTTTTCATAAAATGAAATCTCAAATCATCATCACCTCCACCGAAATCTCAAGAACAACAGCAGCAACAACGCCTGCACATCCCAAATTGATAATATTCTTCCCTAGTGGTGACTGATTGGTGCCGGATTCTGATTATTTTTCCACCCAAATTGATAAATCTCAAGAACAACAACAGCTGCCACCGATCTCAGCCGCCCTCTACTACCGTCCTCTGCCGGCAACAACCCATCTAACACAAATTCCGATCACAATAATCATATGGGTTTTCCCCAATCTGAAACACCCACAAATCAAGATTCAATTTTTCTTCAAACCCAGTTTAGATTTGAATCATTTGTTGATGGGTTATCAAGAAATGAAGAAAACCCTTATGGGGTTCTTGGGTCTGATGGGTTTGACCCTCTCGGGTCAACAACTATTGACCCGTTTAGAAACCAAACGCCCAAGATTCAAGGGGTGTATGAGTGGGTCAAGATGTTGGTTTGTATGCCTATTGTGTTGCTTAGGCTTGTGTTGTTTGGGTTGTTTATGTTGATTGGGTATGTTGCTACAAAAACTGCTTTACATGGGTGGAAAAATAAGAATGAGTATTAGTATGTGTAAACTAGTGAATCTGTTATTATTTTGCTGAATAATTCACAATTAATGAACGGCTTGCTGTTTGAATGCGGTATTTCTTTCACGTTACTATGCTATGACAGTTTATTTATTTGAATTTGATTTGTATGATTGTGTTTTAGGATTAAGTATTAGTTGTGCAAATTGTAATATCTTTGAAAGTTTGCTTGATGACAAGTGAACCTGCTCTTGTTTTGCTGAATGTCACACCCCGATTTCCACGTGTCACCGGTGGGGAGTATCGTGACGTGGTTGGCAACATAATAGTCAAACAACACAATATTTAATATGCACAGCGGAAGCAAAAGAAAGATATAATTCAACCGAATATAATATTGTAATATCAAATATCACAACTGTCGATTGTTTATCCACAGACGGATCGAGAATAAAATGGAAACAATAGTTCAACAGACTTTAGGCATCTTAAGCTTGCGAGACTTCTATTGATGCTAAGGAGAAATCCCAGCCAATTACGCTTAGTACCTGCATTTAATCTTTTTGGGAAAATACGTCAGTTTACACTGGTAAATACAATCAACTGACTCATTTTAAAAATGATTAAAAATTGATTTGGATGCACGTGGCATAAACATTTTATAACTTGGGAGAATTATTTAAATATATAATCTTGTGAACGAATTACATGTTCCTTATGCGTTTAGTAGCCCGGACGTACCGGGTTAAAGATCAATAGACACACCACATCAACTATTTATGCACTGACGAGTGTACGCCTACACTCCGCGCTTAGGTCGTGGCCATTTCGTAAAATGATGCCAATGATATCCGGGACATGGTCATTAACCCCCCAAAGGCTTTTAAGTAACCAAAACTGTTTAAACGGGCCGATCAAATTATTCAATTAACCACCAAACGATGGAAGATTTGATGCCCGACCAAGCGGTATTTTATATACCGTAACCCAAGCCCGTATAGGGAAAATAAGTTAAAAGTATTTACCTGAGCAAAGTAATAATCACAATAAGCAAATGCAAGTAGCTTTTACTGGTACTCCTAATCTGGAACGAAGGTTTATAATAACCTATTAGAATCCTAACGGGTCTTTAATTAAGCTTAAGCTTAGACCAGTTAGTTTCAAAGATACGGTTCGTACGCACGATTTAGCGAAGACCGGATAGAATGTGATTTAGACCCGACAAGTTTGAAGACTTGTTTAATATGGGTATTTCATACACATTCTGGATTTTGAGATAAAAACCGATAAGGTTTGACTCGTTTCGGCTAATTTATGTAAACTAGTTACATAAACCGAACCGAACGCGTAATAAGCGTAATGGGTATCCGTAAGAGCCATATACAGGTTTCCTAAGTTAATATGCTTCAAATATGTTGTGACATCAGTAGGATGTCTTTTATTATGCCGGAAACGAATTTAAACACAAACTATGCCCCGTAGGGGTAGTTTGGTCATTTAAAAGATTATAAAAGAGTTTAAGTATTTACCTGAGCTACAGGTCTGATATAATCAGCAAAAATACTTAGTTTGATAAGTTATAACAGTAGGTTAAAGTAGGTATGTGAAATTTATCAAATATAACCAAACTATGCACCGTAGGGGCATTTTGGTAATTTCACATAAGCCGTAAAGCTCAAAACTGAAGTCTGAGTTAAAAAAATTTTGCTTACTGTTAAAATATTATAATTTTCCTAAAATATCAGTAGGTATCAACCCTTGTATGTTTAAAATAGTTTTAGTACATACTATGCGTTAAAAACGCTTAATAAGGCGATTAGAAGCCATTTCCGGGTTCGATACATAAAGCTGATATTTTTATTATTCCAGAAGGCTTAAAATAATGTATTTATCATTTAAGATTAGTAGCAAAAGGTTTGGAGTCGATTAGATATGTAAAACTCATTTTATGGCCCGTAAAGGCAAAACCGACTATTACCGGATTAAGCCTACGACTATAAGTTATGCTCAGCCTAAAATTAATTAAAAATCTTCAAAAATCCCAAAATAATATATTACATCAGTGGGTAATAAGTTTGATATCAAAAAGTAGGCTTAACTAGGCTATACGCTAATTACGCCGTTTTATTAACATAAAGCTTCTTAATTACGCTAATGAGCATAACTCTCAATCTACACCTCAAACTGATATCAAACTTTGTATACAAGTTTATATATCAGTAACTAAGGTTTCTACACTTTTACATTTTCACAAATCACGTTTTAAGGTGAAAAGGGCATAATGGTCAACATAATATGAGCAATTAACGGAATCATGCATATTAATTGGATAACTAATGAACCAAGGTGTATAATCACAGAGGGTTATACTAACATGTAACCTAGTCCAATTAAAGCTCTGAGGCATTTCTAAAACATACCATAACGGGTCAGAACTGAAGTCAAAGCAAAAGTCGAAGCTTTGCAACTTTCGGTTCCGAACCGGGTCTAAACAGGAAATTGTCGGGTTGAACATATTTAGACATGTTCTTACACTATTTACCAAGTTATATTAATGATCAAACAGGTTGTATGTGTTCTACATTGCTAATCATGCATAAATTAGAAACTAAGTATCCTGTTGACTTTTTAATCATAAGTTTGACCCGACATTTGACTTAGTTAGAGTGGGAATCAGGGGGAACCCTTTTAAGGGTTTATTACCCACATAATTACCAACTTATAACTACTTTCAATTCGACTAATCACTGGACCATTAGTGATTAATCGCTAAGTCAACCGTTAATTACGACGGTTTGACTTTTAAGCTTAAACTAAGCAAAAACTTAACTAAGAAGGGATAAGCAAACTTACTGAAGTCATATGCTTGATTAGGAGGGTCTTGTGTCTGCTCTTAAGCTCCCAAAAGCTCTAGAATTGTACAAGAAGTGAATGATCAAATGGTTGCAACTTCATGCCCTTTTATAGGGGTGTTCACGAACCGATCCGAGCGAGGGTCTGCTCGAGATCGGATCGAATTACAACCGATCGGATTGGTTCGGTTCGAATTTATAAAACCGAGCATAAAAGTGGTGCTCAGGATTGGTTCGAATTTAAATCGATCGGATCGATTTCGATCGGTTTCGCTCGGTTTATCTCAACACCTAAATTAACAAATGTGCAGCAACAACAAAAACTGAAATCATGACTTAAGTAAAACATGTCCAACCTTTCTAGGCTGCATTAAACTAAATCAAAAGCAATACATAATTGAAATCAAGATCCTAAAAATGTTCTTAACAATATCGAATCCAAAGCATAAAATATAGTGCGAAACACAAATTGAAATCTAGCTCAAAAGCCATAAACATCTTCTTAAAGCTTGGTCATCTCCATCCACAAAATTCCCCTTCAAAATGTGGATGCACATCCGAATAATTTTCTCTTTTTTGAACCAGCACCTCCGGTCGCTGTATCATCCATATCGGCAACACCCGATTCATCATTTATTGGGTCGTCCTCTCCATCAGTCAAGTCAACATGAGCAGCCGGATTCTCGTTTGATTCTTTACAAGAAGACATCCTACCAAAACAGAAACGAGCATCATCAATCAGACTTCAGAGAAATAAATTCTATTGTTTATATGAGAAAACACATGGTAGTGGTGCCTGCAACATCAACAGTGACTCTTTAATGATCCATAAATTAAAAAAAAAAAAAATAATAACATCATACCGATAAGATATGCACTCTAGTGACTTCTTTTATCTGTGTAGTGGTGCCTGCAACATCAACTAACGTTTCAGAAGAAAAAAAACCCGCTTCAAACTGGCAAAACATAACAACCGAATCATTAAACCGCAAAACTGGTAAAATCAGACAGTCTAAAACAATAACAAAAAATACAAGAATATGACAGTAATACCATTACAGATTTACCATTTTAGGGTCACTAGAAATGCATAACAAGTTCAATGATCAAGATGACTTCATCTGCTTCATATAACCTTCAACATAATCAGCAGCAACATAATTATACTTCTGCCTGAGTTCATCAACATAATTATACTTCTGCTTGGGGTTAACAGAAGCAGAATGAAGATGCAGCGAACAGGTTTCATCATTCAACTTTGGGGTTAACAGCCTCAGTCCCACAGAAACAGGTTTCATCATTCGCTTAATCTAGTTTTCAATAACTAATTCATTCCTTTAACATGTTATCGCTTAAACAGAAACATATATGCAGCGAACAGAAACAGATTTAGGGTTAACAGAAACAGAATGAAGATGCAATCTTTAACGATTAACAAACAGATTTAGAGTTAACAGAAGCTTGAAACATACCGATTAATTAACACTTGAGCCGACGATGAATTGTCCGATGACTTGAGAGCGGCGACTGAATGAGTGATTGTCCGATCGATGACTTGAGAGCGGCGATGAATGAGTGAATAGATAGGGTTTGAATTTTATACTAGGCTAATATTATTTGGGGCTTGTAATTATTTTGGGCTAATATTATTTGGGCTAACTTTTTTGGGTTTTAATCTATAAAATATATATAATATATATATATATATATATTAATTATTAATAAAAAATAATTCGAGCGAAACCGAGCGATCGACGAGCGAGCGGAGCTTTGCTCATGCTCGGATTGAATTTGAATCGAACCGATCCGATCGGCTCATTTACAAACTGAGCAGGAATCGAACGAGCATTTTTCGAGCATTTTTCGAGCGATCGTCGAGCGATCTTCGATCGTCGAGCAGTTTGGACAGCCCTACCCTTTTATAGTGATCAAGAACACTTAGATTGTTGACAAATAACTCTAGTAATGTTCCCTGATCACTAACACATGTCCCTAGTGTCTAGGAGCCATTTAGGGGTCGTCCAAATATGAGGAAAATCGTTTAAAGGTCAAGTATTGCGTTCAAACAGCAAACAGAAGGATTTATTGTCGCTGGCACATGCTTACGGACCGTAAGGTCCCCAGTGTTGAGGTCCGTATGCTTGTCATCAGGGCAAAAATTTGTTGTTCTTTCAAATTCCGAAAGGGTAACTGATGTGTAACGATTTTGGCCATGTTTTATCAGTATAGGGCCTCATGTTTTGGGTCTTGAACAGTGACATACCCTACCACTTTGATATGTTTTTCTTGAATCCTTTAAAAGTGCCGAAAATGAAGGTTTACCGTAGAATTCCATAGGATCCTATCTTGCACTTTTGAATTCAATTACTGCCATCAATTTGCTGGATTGAAGGTATATTAGATGTTCATAATATATAATTGGGTCTTGGGATTTTTAACTGAGGTCGTTCAGAGGTAAAAATTAACATGACGACACTTTTAAATCCTGCCATACATCTTTAATTATACCCGGGTTTATATCACTTTTGTCTTACATGACACGTGTCGTTATTTTATTGAACACGAATTTTCGAGGTGTTACATCCTCACCCCCTTAGAAGAAATCTCGACCTCGAGATTTACTGAAATAAATAAGGGTACTTTTCTTTCATCGTGGACTCAACCTCCCACGTATATCCGGGACCTCTACGGGCATCCCATTTTACCTTTACAATAGGCACATGCTTCCTTCGAAGCTTCTTAACCTGTCGATCTTCAATCGACAATGGTTTTTCCACAAATTTTAAGCTCTCATCTATATGCACATCTGTATTTGGCATGACCAGTGATTCATCAGCGAAACACTTCTTCAGATTGCAGATGTGGAACACATTGTGAATTCCACTGAGCTCTTCAGGTAAGTTTAACTTATAGGCAACTGACCCGACACGTTCGATAACCTCGAAAGGTCCTATGTATCTCGGGCTTAGCTTGCCTTTCTTACCAAATCGCATCACTCCCTTCCAGGGTGATACTTTAAGCAACACCTTGTCACCTACTTCGAAGTGAAAAGATTTACGCTTTGGATCTGCGTAGCTCTTCTGCCTATCTCGGGCAGCTTTGAGATGGTCACGAATCTGGACAATCTTGTCCGTCGTTTCAAAGACTATCTCTGGTCCTGATAATTGGACATCTCCAACTTCCGCCCAACAAACGGGCGTTCTACACTTTCTACCGTATAAGGCCTCGAAAGGCGCAACCTTTATGCTGGTGTGGTAGCTATTGTTGTAGGAGAACTCAATTAGTGGTAGGTGGTTATCCCAACTACCACCCAAATCGATCACACATGCACGTAGCATGTCTTCCAAAGTTTGAATAGTACGCTCACTCTGACCGTCTGTCTGAGGATGGTAAGTCGTACTAAAATTCAAACGTGTGCCCAAAGATTGTTGGAAGCTTTTCCAAAAATGTGACGTGTATCTAGTATATCTGTCAGAGATAATAGACACAGGTATGCCATGTAAGGCTACAATCTTATCCACGTATAACTGGGCTAACATGTCGGAGCTATAAGTCTCCTTGATGGGTAAGAAATGTGCTGACTTAGTCAGTCTATCAACTATAACCCATATCATGTCATTTCCTTTCCTTGTCTTGGGTAACTTGGTGATAAAATCCATAGTTACCATTTCCCACTTCCATGTGGGAAGTTCAGGCTGTTGTAGCAAACCTGACGGTTTCTGATGCTCGGCTTTGACTTGCGCACATGTCAAGCATTTAGCTACATAGGTGGCTACAGACTTCTTCAAGCCTATCCACCAATAATTTGCCCTTAGATCCTGGTACATCTTATCAGCTCCAGGATGAACGGAATATTTGGAACTATGGGCTTCCTGAAGAATAACATCTCGAAGTCCTCCATAAATTGGAACCCATATTCGTCCATTCAGTCTCAAAATTCCGTCTTTGCCAAGAGATAACTGCTCCTCATTTACTCCTAGCTTTTCGTTAGGATAGTTAGCTTCCAACACAGCTTCCTTCTGTGCAGCTAACAACCTTTCAGTCAAACTGTTCTTTATTTCCATGTGCTTGGCATTGATACGGATGGGTTTCACCCTTTCCTTTCGACTCAAGGCATCAGTGACTACATTCGCCTTGCCGGGATGATATCTGATTTCACAATCATAATCATTTAAAGTCTCCATCCAACGGCGCTGCCTCATGTTTAAATCCTTCTGATTAAACAGATGTTGAAGGCTCTTGTGATCAGAATTGATCACACACTTGATTCTATATAGATAATGCCTCCACAGTTTTAGTGCGAATACAACGACACCCAACTCCAAGTCGTGGGTGGTGTAATTCTTTTCATGCACTTTTAACTGTCGTGATGCATAGGCAATAACCTTGCCTTTCTGCATAAGCACACACCCCATGCCAGTGTGCGATGCATCGCAGTAAACCACAAATTCTTCGGTTCCATCTGGCAATGTCAGTACTGGGGCGTTGCTCAACTTTTGCTTTAGGATATCAAAGGACTCTTGCTGCTTAGGGCCCCAAACGAACTTTACTTTCTTCTTAGTCAGGGAGGTTAGGGGTGCAGCAATCCTTGAAAAATTTTCAATGAAACGCCTGTAATATCCTACCAATCCCAGGAAGCTACGAATCTCTGTAGGCGTCTTTGGCTCTTGCCAGTTCATAACTGCTTCAACCTTAGCGGGATCCACTTGGATACCACGCTCACTCACCACATGTCCAAGGAATTGGACTTCTCGTAGCCAAAACTCACACTTGGAAAATTTGGCGTAGAGTTTCTCATGATGTAGAAGTTTGAGAATATAGCGAAGGTGTTTCTCATGGTCAGCTTGGTTCTTCGAGTAGATAAGAATGTCGTCGATGAAAACGATGACGAATTTGTCTAAGTATGGCTTGCAAACGCGATTCATGAGATCCATGAACGCGGCTGGTGCATTTGTGAGCCCAAAAGGCATCACTAGGAACTCGTAATGACCATAACGAGTCCTAAATGCAGTTTTGTGCACGTCTTCATCTCTAACCTTCAGTTGATGGTAGCCTGACCTTAAATCAATCTTCGAGGAATAACTTGCCCCTTGCAATTGATTGAACAAATCATCGATTCTGGGCAAAGGATACCTATTCTTTATCGTGACTTTATTAAGCTCACGATAATCGATGCACAGACGCATCGATCCATCCTTATTCTTGACAAACAAGACAGGTGCTCCCCAAGGAGACGAACTGGGTTTAATGAAACCTTTAGCTAGCAATTCATCTAGTTGCGTTCTTAATTCCTTCATCTCCGTTGGTGCCAACCTATAGGGTGCTCTAGCAACTGGTGCTGCTCCCGGGATGATATCAATTCTGAATTCCACTTGCCTATCTGGTGGTAAACCAGGTAGTTCTTCAGGAAAAACTTCTGGGTATTCAGAAATGACGGGGATGTCTTCCATCTTCGGTTTAGGCTCATCAATAATCACTTGTGCCATGTAGATGACACAACCCTTCTTTAAACACTTGGAAGCCTTGAGCATAGTCACTTGCTCAGGCAGTCCATACTGGGTATCTCCCCGAATGGTAAGTGATTCACCAGACGGAGTCTTAATCACCACTTGCTTTCTGTTGCAGACAATTTGGGCCTGGTTATGAGATAACCAGTCCATACCCAAAACTATGTCAAAACCGGCCAACTTAAATGGAAGTAGGGACAGAGGAAAAGAGTGGTTCTTAATGGATATAACACATCCATCTAACATAGTAGAGACGGTTTCTAAGGTGCCATCTGCTAACTCCACCTCATAATTCACACTTAAGGTTTTGACAGGTAAATTCAGCAATTTGCAAAACTTATGATCTACAAACGACTTATCAGCACCTGAATCAAATAGTACTCTTGCATAGACATCATTTACAAAGAATGTACCTGTAATCACATTGTCGTCTAGAACCGCTTCCTTTGCATCCATTCTGAAGACCCTAGCATTGGTCTTCTTGGCCTCTTCAGGCTTCTTGGCGTATTTAGGGCAGTTGGTTTTAATGTGCCCCTTTTCATTGCAACTGTAGCAAGTTGCATTCTTCAGCTTTTTGCAATCCAAGGTCTTGTGGTCCTTAGACTTGCATATCCCGCAAGCAAAAGTTCTTTGCAAGTTCGATTCGAGTCTGCACTTTCCAAAGTGCTGTTTCTTGCAAATCTTGCATTTGGGCTTTTCACCAGACTGATGCCCATCTTTCCTTGACTCAGACCCCCTCTTGTTATCACGGTGCTTCTTGTTCGACCTTCGTGAATTATCATCTTCACGTTTTCTCTTCTCAGCATCTTTGTTCCTCAGCGATCTTTGCCTGACCGCATCCAGAGTGAGGGACAAAGATATGTCAGCTACAGATCTGAAAGTAGCTGGCCGGGAGGCCTTCACGCTTACCTTAATTTCCGGGGCTAAACCACCGATAAAACGAGCTATTCTTTTTGGCTCCGGGGTTACCAGATACGGAACCAACCGGGACATTGTGTTGAAGCTCATGAGGTAAGCTTGACAGTCAAGGTTTGTCATAACCAATGATAGAAAATCAGACTCTATCTTCTCAACCTCATGCTGGGGGCAATAATTTTCCCTGATGAGGGCAACGAATTGTTCCCAAGACATGTTGTACAATGGGATTTTCCCGGTGGCTTGAATCAGAGATCTCCACCAGGCTAAAGCTTCACCCTTAAATGATTGCGACACAAACTTGACCACATCCCTCTCAGCGCATCCGCCGATATCCACAACTGTGTCCATCTCGTCTAACCACGTCATGCAGTCAATGGCTCCCTTTTCCCCAGTGAAATCCCTGGGCTTGCATGAAACAAAGTATTTATAGGAGCAACCCTTACTACGGGGTTCTTGATTTAGTACAACCTGCTGAGATGGAGCACTGTGGTGGTTCGAGGAGAGTCTATCATCATCTTTCTTCAGTTCTTCCTTCTTGGAAGGTGGCTTCGAATGCGGAGTAGATAGGGTCCTACTTCGAGTCCCACTATACTCTTCGTACTGCCGCTCTAAGGCCTTTGTAACTGCGTCGTCTACCAACGCTTTCAATTCAGCACCCGTTAAATGAACTCGGGCGTTATCAATATTCTCCACTGGATGGCTATTAATTTCGTCTGAGTTAGCCATTTTAATTGAACTGTTACAGAAAACAAGGACAATAGTTTATTTGGGAGTTTATTATGGAATTGCCCCTTAGGGTAATTCATTAACCATGGTAAACAGAGACCATATTTGGTTAATTTATTAATCGTATTTAATTAGGATTTTAATTATAATTTATCCTAATTATAAAACAATAACAGTTTTATTTGTGGCACAAAAGGCCTAGTCACAAGGACGTTTTAAATTATAAGCTATGACTTCAGAGAATCAAAACATGAAGGTATACTGGCACAACAGGCCTAGTCACAAGGACACTTATAAATTATAAGCTATGATTTCAGAGAATCAAAGCATGAAGGTTTGAACCTAGTTCATTACCTTTATCTGACAGGGAGTCATTGCTACCACTGTCTTTTGGCTCATATGGAAGTGAGCAGGGCCCGTAGGCACTATATTACCAACGTATGGTCAAAATATGATCATCTTAATTGATGACCTAAACCCATGATTCAGAGATCATTAAATTGGGTTAGGAATCTTTTGAAGAATCCTTATATAAGAATGACGTGTGTGATTTTAATGAACCACGTCTGCCCGGAGCGTTAACATGTTTACAGATGTTAACAGGGATTTGAATCTTTTAAACAGGTCTTACCATCATGGCCAGGTCTTCATAATGACACTCAGGCTAGGTTTCACTCTTAAGATTCTTATTCAATATTTAAATAGGCAGATCATTGTTAAAAGGAATGATTTTGATTTATTCATTTCATGTAATATATTTATGCGGATAATAGCAAAAATGAAATTTATAAACTTACATTCCATTAATTTATTAAAAGGTTACACGTTGCCCTAAACGGGACTTTTTAAATAAACAAACTTACCCTCGCAGGGGTTTAAACAAGGACTTACCCACGCAGGGGCTTAACAACAAACATCATAATAGTCCACGCAGGGTCTTACACAAATAACATAATAGTCCACGCAGGGACTTAAACAACTAACATAATAGTCCACGCAGGGACTTAAACAATAACATACCCTCGTAGGGGTTAACAGAAAGATAGACCCTCGCAGGGGTCAAAACAAACAAGCATACCCACGCAGGGGTTTATACAGCAAGACTGGCCCACGCAGGGGCTCAACAACAATTGGAAGGATTCAGTGGTCCTTCTTGCTCTTCCCTTTGATCAAACTTGTCATTCCTTGGAAGAAGCTTTGTCTCTCCATGCGGTCGCGGTGAAAGTCTCGCTCTACTTGGTCCAGCCTTTGCAGAATCTCTTCACGCTCTGGTGGGGAGAACCTTGGCGGCTGAGATTGCGTCCGAATAATAGGTCTATTAGGTATTTGGTACCCATGAGTCGGGTACCCTACTCCCCACGGAGCTCCATACTGTCCCTCCGGGTTAAAGGCGTTGTAATTAGACGCTACCAAGTACGGGTCGGCTTCAGCGTAACCGTAGTTGGTGTGAGCTGGTTGTTCAAACGGGTTGTACGCCATAGAACCCGTGTATGCTGGAATCGGGTTATCAAAACCCATCGGAGGCAGTTGCTGTGCAACTGGGTTCGAAGGTCCACCCATTTGTGGATCTTCCTGAAGTGGCGGATAGTGACTACCACTTGATTGTCGAGGAGAGCTGAAATGAAAATCTCCTCCTCGCGCGGACATCCGCGCTCCGGTTCTCCTACGCCTCGGCGGTTGCGGAGGCGCCGGCTGAACTGGCGGCGGTGGAGGCGGTGGCGTGACTGCCACAAATCGGGAATCCACAGAGGGATCCTGCTGCTGCTGTTGCTGCTGTTGGTGAGGTGATGAATGGTGCGAGGGTGTGAAGTACCACTCGTGCTGAGTAAACCTCGCCTGAAAGCTGTCTGGACCACCGTAGGGTGATCCGTGGAAAGAAGATCCATCCGAGATCTCTATGGGATGGTTTGGTGTTCCGGTTGCTGGCTCGACGGGATCCGTGTCCTCGTCCATATCCATAGCGTGGTCTCCCGAGAAGTGGTCCTCCGGTCCCAATGGGTTAAAACCCACTGGTTCTTGTATAAAATTTGCCGGGTTAAACCGGCCCCTAAAAACAGGTGTAGGGTCACCAAAGGAGTGGTGCGATAAAGATCGCTGTAAAGGTATGTAGGAAGGTTGTGGGTTGTTGGGCTCATTTTCCGAGTGTGGCCCATAAGAGTTATGAACAGGAGGGGTCGAACTGTGCGAAACCGACCATCTAGGCGGCTCAAAGAGGTTCCTCCGGTTCTGTCGAGGATCGTCACTCTCGGTGGTAGAAGGAGCTCGCACATGCGAAGGTCCTGCCTCGTTGTCATTGGGGCGGTGATTGGCCCCTTTCCACGTCCTCTTCTTCGGAAGAATCTTGGCGGCATTTTTAATCCTGTCAATACAACATGAGATAACGACAAGAATATATATAAATTAAAGGACATAACAAAAACCAAACAAAGTAGAATTTGTCCTAGGTTATTTGTCTAGACTCGAAAGTTTTTGAAATGTGCAATTGTGTAACTGAGATTAAACACAAAAAGGCTAGTGTTTAATTCACTCAGTGTTGGCTCTGATACCAACCTGTCACACCCCGATTTCCACGTGTCACCGGTGGGCCCGGTGGGGAGTATCGTGACGTGGTTGGCAACATAATAGTCAAACAACACAATATTTAATATGCACAGCGGAAGCAAAAGAAAGATATAATTCAACCGAATATAATATTGTAATATCAAATATCACAACTGTCGATTGTTTATCCACAGACGGATCGAGAATAAAATGGAAACAATAGTTCAACAGACTTTAGGCATCTTAAGCTTGCGAGACTTCTATTGATTCTAAGGAGAAATCCCAGCCAATTACGCTTAGTACCTGCATTTAATCTTTTTGGGAAAATACGTCAGTTTACACTGGTAAATACAATCAACTGACTCATTTTAAAAATAATTAAAAATTGATTTGGATGCACGTGGCATAAACATTTTATAACTTGGGAGAATTATTTAAATATATAATCTTGTGAACGAATTACATGTTCCTTATGCGTTTAGTAGCCCGGACGTACCGGGTTAAAGATCAATAGACACACCACATCAACTATTTATGCACTGACGAGTGTACGCCTACACTCCACGCTTAGGTCGTGGCCATTTCGTAAAATGATGCCAAGGATATCTGGGACATGGTCATTAACCCCCCAAAGGCTTTTAAGTAAACAAAACTGTTTAAACGGGCCGATCAAATTATTCAATTAACCACCAAACGATAGAAGATTTGATGCCCGACCAAGCGGTATTTTATATACCGTAACCCAAGCCCGTATAGGGAAAATAAGTTAAAAGTATTTACCTGAGCAAAGTAATAATCACAATAAGCAAATGCAAGTAGCTTTTACTGGTACTCCTAATCTGGAACGAAGGTTTATAATAACCTATTAGAATCCTAACGGGTCTTTAATTAAGCTTAAGCTTAGACCGGTTAGTTTCAAAGATACGGTTCGTACGCATGATTTAGCGAAGACCGGATAGAATGTGATTTAGACCCGACAAGTTTGAAGACTTGTTTAATATGGGTATTTCATACACATTCTGGATTTTGAGATAAAACCGATAAGGTTTGACCCGTTTCGGCTAATTTATGTAAACTAGTTACACAAACCGAACCGAACGCGTAATAAGCGTAACGGGTATCCGTAAGAGCCATATACAGGTTTCCTAAGTTAATATGCTTCAAATATGTTGTGACATCAGTAGGATGTCTTTTATTATGCCGGAAACGAATTTAAACACAAACTATGCCCCGTAGGGGTAGTTTGGTCATTTAAAAGATTATAAAAGAGTTTAAGTATTTACCTGAGCTACAGGTCTGATATAATCAGCAAAAATACTTAGTTTGATAAGTTATAACAGTAGGTTAAAGTAGGTATGTGAAATTTATCAAATATAACCAAACTATGCACCGTAGGGGCATTTTGGTAATTTCACATAAGCCGTAAAGCTCAAAACTGAAGTCTGAGTTAAACAACTTTTGCTTACTGTTAAAATATTATAATTTTCCTAAAATATCAGTAGGTATCAACCCTTGTATGTTTAAAATAGTTTTAGTACATACTATGCGTTAAAAACGCTTAATAAGGCGATTAGAAGCCATTTCCGGGTTCGATACATAAAGCTGATATTTTTATTATTCCAGAAGGCTTAAAATAATTTATTTATCATTTAAGATCAGTAGCAAAAGGTTTGGAGTCGATTAGATATGTAAAACTCTTTTTATGGCCCGTTAGGGCAAAACCGACTATTACCGGATTAAGCCTACGACTATAAGTTATGCTCAGCCTAAAATTAATTAAAAATCTTCAAAAATCCCAAAATAATATATTACATCAGTGGGTAATAAGTTTGATATCAAAAAGTAGGCTTAACTAGGCTATACGCTAATTACGCCGTTTTATTAACATGAAGCTTCTTAATTACGCTAATGAGCATAACTCTCAATCTACACCTCAAACTGATATCAAACTTTGCATACAAGTTTATATATCAGTAACTAAGGTTTCTACACTTTTACACTTTCACAAATCACGTTTTAAGGTGAAAAGGGCATAATGGTCAACATAATATGAGCAATTAACGGAATCATGCATATTAATTGGATAACTAATGAACCAAGGTGTATAATCACAGAGGGTTATACTAACATGTAACCTAGTCCAATTAAAGCTCTGAGGCATTTCTAAAACATACCATAACGGGTCAGAACTGAAGTCAAAGCTTTGCGACTTTCGGTTCCGAACCGGGTCTAAACAGGAAATTGTCGGGTTGAACATATTTAGACATGTTCTTACACTAATTACCAAGTTATATTAATGATCAAACAGGTTGTATGTGTTCTACATTGCTAATCATGCATAAATTAGAAACTAAGTATCCTGTTGACTTTTTAATCATAAGTTTGACCCGACATTTGACCTAGTTAGAGTGGGAATCAGGGGGAACCCTTTTAAGGGTTTATTACCCACATAATTACCAACTTATAACTACTTTCAATTCGACTAATCACTGGACCATTAGTGATTAATCGCTAAGTCAACCGTTAATTACGACGGTTTGACTTTTAAGCTTAAACTAAGCAAAAACTTAACTAAGAAGGGATAAGCAAACTTACTGAAGTCCTATGCTTGATTAGGAGGGTCTTGTGTCTGCTCTTAAGCTCCCAAAAGCTCCAGATTTGCACAAGAGGTGAATGGTCAAATGGTTGCAACTTCATGCCCTTTTTATAGTGTTCAAGAACACTTAGATTGTTGACAAACAACTCTAGTAATGTTCCCTGATCACTAAAACATGTCCCTAGTGTCTAGGAGCCATTTAGGGGTCGTCCAAATATGAGGAAAATCGTTTAAAGGTCAAGTATTGCGTTCAAACAGCAAACCGAAGGATTTATTGTCGCTGGCACATGCTTACGGACCGTAAGGTCCCCAGTGTTGAGGTCCGTAAGCTTGTCATCAGGGCAAAAATTTGTTGTTCTTTCAAATTTCGAAAGGGCAACTGATGTGTAACGATTTTGGCCATGTTTTATCAGTATAGGGCCTCATGTTTTGGGTCTTGAACAGTGACATACCCTACCACTTTGATATGTTTTTCTTGAATCCTTTAAAAGTGCCGAAAATGAAGGTTTACCATAGAATTCCATAGGATCCTATCTTACACTTTTGAATTCAATTACTGCCATCAATTTGCTGGATTGAAGGTATATTAGATGTTCATAATATATAATTGGGTCTTGGGATTTTTAATTGAGGTCGTTCAGAGGTAAAAATTAACATGACGACACTTTTAAATCCTGCCATACATCTTTAATTATACCCGGGTTTATATCACTTTTGTCTTACATGACACGTGTCGTTATTTCATTGAACACGAATTTTTGAGGTGTTACACTGAATATCGTCAGTTAGACTTTTGTTCCTTATAAAGATTACCTGAGGCATGGTAGGTGGTGCTAAATGAGTGTGATTGGGGGGGGGGGGGGGAGCTATAATAATAAGGACAGACATATGTACATAACAAAATTATAAGAGGATGGAGGTTTGGAATTTTGTTAAAACTTATAGGAATATGATTTTTTTGTATTTTTTTTATTTCTCTGTTTGTATTTATTTTGTGGGATCAGTGAAGTTGCACAGTCATTTATTTAGCTCAGATGTTGTGTTTATACTTTATATAATCATATTGTTGAAGTTTTTTTACCTTTTTAATGTATCTTCTTTATTTCTGTGTTTTTCATCCATTTTGTGTTATCAGTGAAGTTGCAGGGCCTTCATTAATGTATCTTCTTTATTTCTATGTTTTTCATCCATGGGTGGAAAAATAACAGATTCACTAGATTTATGTGTAATGAAAGGTGGAAGGGTGAGATTTGGATCTTGAGAGGTTAATGGCGGTGGCAGTGGTGGTACCCGGTTGAGAGTGTTGGAGGGTGGTGGCTGGAGGTGGTTGAGGGTGGTGGTTGGAGGTGGCAGTGGTGGTTGTGGTGGTGAATGGCGGTGGCAGTGGTTGCAGGGGGTAATGTTGTGTCTTAACACAAAGTACAGGGGGTAATAACAAAAGACAAATTAGTAATTTACCAGTGGGGGGTAATTGTGCGACTTAACACGAATGTTGAGGGGTAAAATGGAAGGGTAATATAGTTATTTCAACTTAGAGTTAACAGATCTGTTATTGACTTTGACGCCGGGGGTAAGGTTGCGGCATAACAGCAAACAATGGGGGGTAAAATTGCAATTATTTCCTTAGGGGGAGTAGACATGCCAATGACCCCTAACCTCTGGGGGTAAAATTACAGTTTACTATATTTTTAAATTAAACTAAAAAATAATACTTACATAAAAAGAAGTTAAAACAAATAAAGGGTAGAAAATACCATTACAAATAGTTAAAATGCACAAGATGATAACATATATAATGTCAAACCTTTTATTTTAGTTAAAACACTTCTAGACATGACAAACACTTTTAGGTATAACTCAGGTTATAAGCCAATGGTGTCTCTAGATCAAGTGGTGGAAGACTTTCATTTCTCTTGAGAGATGCGGCAGATTTAACTCTTACTTGGTGCAGAGTAGGGGTGCAAACGAGCCGAGCTACTCGAGCTCGGCTCGAAAAAAAGCTCGAATGAGCCGAGCTTAAACGAGCTCGAGCCCGAGCCAAAAAACAAGTTTGTTTAGTAAACGAGCCCGAGCCCGAGCTTCGCTTATCGAGCTCGAGCCGGCTCGCGAGCCTTAACGAGCTTTCTTTTTATATATTTTTTTATTAATATATTAAACATATATTTAAATAATAATATTTACCATTTATATAAACATAAAATATAACTAAATTATATGTATAACAATAATTATAATTAATAAAATTAATTAATAAATACTAAACGAGTCGAGCCCGAGCCGAGCTTGAGCTAGAAAAATTACCTTCGAGCCGAGCTCGAGCTTTAGAAATAAAGCTCAAATTGAGCCGAGCTCGAGCTCGAGCTTTCAAATGTTAAACGAGCTCGAGCTCGAGCCTGGTCGAGCTCGGGCTCGGCTCGGCTCGCTTGCACCCCTAGTGCAGAGTGAGACATTGGTGGGCATTGGGCAATGATACCAGACCCAGGGAAACTTGGGTTAGATCCTTGAGCCAAACCGGTTATACCGGTAATTTCACTGTTGTGCCTACCGGCGGGTGGATTACCGGGTTTACCTCGGAATTGGTGGTGGACTCGGGTTACTCTCAGAGAATTCAGTTTGGTCCAGTGGATGCCCCAAGAGTGCTCGACATTGATTCTGTTGACCGTAAAAAAATCTTAGGTTATAAGAAAATTTTGCTCTAATCGACGATTGAGAATTTAGAAAACAAATATTTATGTAATTAGTAATTCCATAGGTGGCTAGCTCATTGAGAAGGTGTAAAAAAAACTTAAATGTGATGTATAAATATAAGAAGACCCTTGGGCCGCTCCTGGCTTCATCTTATTTCTCTCTTGTTCATTTCACTTCCATCCTCGTTCACCGTTAGCGACGGATTCAACAATTTTATCTATCGGTCACATCTTTTTGGTCTTTGCATGTTTATCAAGAGGGATTTTTATTGAGTTGTGTCATCGAACTTTCTTTAGCTGGATTTGAGTCAGATCGGTGAAGTTATTATAGGCTTTTAAGTGTAGATTTAGGGTTTTAAATTTGGTTCATAACTTACATGTTGCAAATCATGTGTTTGTTGTTAATTCATCCAAATAAAAGAAAGGAGTAAATTACAAGTTTTTTCCTTTATGTTTACACCAAATTGCAGGTGTTGTCCTTTAGCGTAAAAGTTGACAAGTTCTGTACTTAATGTTCCAAAATCTTACACGTTATGCCCTTAGGCCAAACCTAGTTAGATTTTTTGGTTAAATTTGGTCATGTGCCTTGCACATGAGGCCATTTTTGTCATTTCATTATCCAGGGACTATTGTGCAAATAACATATGTCTAAGGACCTATTATGTACAAAAATTAAAAACATTAAAACAAAACAATCAGTTTCATCCAATCTTGTTCAGGTGCTCCGACACCTCCGACGGGTTTTCCGGCAAACCCGGAACTCCCAAATCGTTCGATCAAATCCCGTTTTTATTGCGTTAATGCTAATCTCCATCTTATAACTATCCGATGCTAAGTCTTTATCTCGTAATTTGCTGAAATCCATGATTATCTGGTAACCCAACAACACCCGAAAATCCCCTTTACGAACTTTTATCCGTAACCGGCTCCTATTTGTATTAAAACAGACCCTTATACTTCATTCTAACCTGCCACAACTCATAACTACATTCAATTTCTCTGGTTTTCTTCGTCTGCAAGTCGTCGGATTTAAAACTCTGGTCAAACTCCGGTCAAATTCAATCAAACTTTCATATTATCAAAAACATAAACTATGGTAAGAAAAATACGAACTTACCAAACTCAATTACCCATCACCTTGCTTTTTTTTTTTTAATGGCAACACAGAACAATTTATTAACCTCAAAAAATACATGGACCATAGCAAGATGCTATGAGAACCATCACAATACATCAAAGTAAAAACAGAAAACAATTACATTATTATTGCAAACTACATATCTTCACCATGAAAAATAAAGCCAATCCTCCCAAGAAATTGATTGCACCTTTGATTTATGCTTCATCCACTGTAAAGAATCCTCCTTAATTTCTTCCATCATCTTATATAACTCGCCGTTCCTTTCTCTAAAAATCTTATCGTTTCGGTTTTTCCAAATAACCCATGTTGTCAATAAAAAAACTGCATGTACAGCCTTTTTTCTAGCCTTTATCCAGTTGTGGTTGTTTATCAAATCAAAGATCTCTCCAAGTGTTTCTCTATTTGCGGCCGTGGGTGCTTTTACCCATGAAGCGACTTGGTCCCATACTTCTTTTGCTGTCCTGCATCTTACTAGAGCATGGTCCGGCGTTTCGTCCTCAAGATTGCAGATTCTACACCTACCCGAAGGAATCGGAACTCCTCTTTCCCTCAGTTGTGTAGCCGTCGGAATCCTTCCTTTTAATGCTCTCCACACAAACATGCTACATTTCTGTGTCGCCCAGTTATTCCAAAAGTAATCATCCGCCACTTCGTTTATATTTATGTGTCTTGACAAATCATCTCTGACCTTTTTGACCGAGAACTCCTTATCGCCTTCTCTTTTCCATACCCAAATATCACTAGCCTCAGATAACCTGACCTGATTTAAGTTATTCTATAGATCCTCCATGTGTTGCTTTTCCTGATTTGTGTTCGGTGTTCTTACCCAAGCCCAGTCCCATAACACACCTTCATTAATCCTTCTATAACATTCATTCACTTTAGATCTTTTGTTTTTTGCAAGCTGATACATTAACGGAAATTCTTCTCTTAATGCTTTATCGCCAAGCCAAACATCTATCCAGAACATTGTTTTGTCGCCTGATCCTACTTCGCTCATAAGTTTCTTTTCAATTTCCACACCTTTTTTTATCATATCTTTTCTTGTTTCTGCAATTGTTTTCCACACCCCCGTTTGATCATTCTTCAGTGGTATCATGGAGAACCTTCTCTTGTTTTTGTGTATTGCATATATCACCATTGTCCATAACTGTTGCGGCTCCATCTTCAACCGCCACCAATACTTGACCAATAATGCTAAATTCATGTCTCTTACACTACCTATACCGAGTCCGCCATATTTGTACAACGATAGATAATAGTTTGGTAGACTCCCAAGGACATATTTCACAAGGATTGCTCGTCCGGAAAAAGATAGGAGCTTTGCTTTCCAATTTGATAGCCTCTTGTTGAATGTATCAATAACTTCCTTCCAATTTTGAATATGGTTCATGTTCGCACCTACTTTCAGACCCAGATACGTAAAAGGAAAGTTCCCTGGTTTGAAGCCGAAGGTTGTTGCCTTTGCGATGACTTCTTCTTCCTCAATTCCTACACCAAAAAGTTGACTTTTGTTGGGTTAACTTTTAGGCCGGACACCAAATAATAACATCTTAATATTCTTTTCAGATTTTTGATATTGTTTTCTTCCCATCCCCAACAAAGATCGAATCATCCACAAACAATAAGTGCGTAATCGTTAACCCTTCCCCTAGTAGTTCTACTATCGAGAATATTCCGGCTGATTTGGCCTTTATCATTGTTATGGGTCATTTTCTGAGCATATATATATCCTGACTAATATTCTGCTTTTGATTGTTTATTTGTGATCAGGATACCGGATCGGGATATTGGTAACATCCTGGTGCAATATCCTGGTATTAATTAAATAATCACGTGCAGGTTAGAAGTTGTGGGTCGCTAACGGTCGAATGGACCTCTTCTCCTTAAGACTCGGGCAAACCAGTTACATGAGTGACGTTGAACCCGAAGGACCAGGTCTACAACATTCAAGTAGGGAATATCCGCCGAATCCCTGTTTAGTAGGATAGTTTGTTGAATTTCTTTTACTATAAATAGATGGGGCAGATCAGATTAAGGCACGCAATTTTTTACACACACTTTGCTCTCTAGCTTCTAGCAAACACTACATAAACACTTGTATTCGAATTACCTTGTAACACCTAGTTGATCCGCATCACATCCTGCTGTATCCTGATATCCGAAGTAATAGAAGAACAAGGCAGCTGCGATTGTCAGCTCCCGAGGTTTTGTGCCGACGATCTAGATTGATCAAGGGCTTTCCTCGTACATCTCGTGTCACCCTTTACATTTTTGCTCATTGTTTGATCATAGATACAGCTCTATATCCTGAGCCGTATCCTGAAACTGTTTTTGCAAATACTTTGATTAACATATTTTCGACACTTGTTTCTAGCACACTACCTCACTTAACTAATTTGATCACTTAATTGCTTCGGTAATTTTTGACCAAAACAATTTGGCGCCCACCGTGGGGCAAGTGGTGCTATTTTTACTAAAAACTTTAGTAAAATCATTACTCGGTTTTCTGTTGTCAAAACTTTTTACTACATTATTTTCAATGGCCTTGAGATCAAACATGAGCTCTTCCACCATGTCTGCTACAACCTCTGCAACAATTGGTTCGTTGCTTCCACCTCCTCCTCCAAGAATGCAAGCCTCTTCACAAGGAGCTGAAAGTCATGTCGCTCGGGATGTTATTCCCGCTCCCAGTACCCAGGGATCTGGTCCTGTTTTGGCTTCTAATGACGAAATTCTGAAT
The DNA here is from genome assembly GCA_030545235.1 of Helianthus tuberosus. Lineage (NCBI taxonomy): Eukaryota > Viridiplantae > Streptophyta > Magnoliopsida > Asterales > Asteraceae > Helianthus > Helianthus tuberosus. The sequence continues at coordinate 147,634,663 of CM060429.1, forward strand.
TTGTTTGGTAGTGTACAGGAACAGATGAGGCAGCAGCAGGAAACTAATCGGATGCTGATGAGAGAGATACAACTCTTGAAATCCGGCCCAAGTAGGCCTGCGGAAGAAACTGTTACTCCCTTGCAACCCAGGGCTTTGAACTTCAGTTCTGCAGTTTATACTGAAGATAACCGGGGGAATATCATGCCAAGCCATTCCCAGAATCATACTCCTGAGATACCCTCTTCAATAAGAGTATCAACCGTGAGAAGCTCAGGATATGCTTCAGGATATGGCCAGAATCCCCAGACTGGTAATGTATCTAATAATAATAACGCTCTTGCTACTAATGGTGTTGGATCTTTGCAGGATGCAGGTATGGCGTCAATATTTACTAGGGAGCTTCAGAAGCTGAAAGACATGATATCTAGTGTGCCTGGAGTGGTCCAGCCAATTCCAGAAGTATCCCAAGACAGTCACAGGATATCCCGGTTTGCGCATCCTATCTGTGATGCTGAAATCCTGAAAAGATTTCAAACCCCCAACATGAAACTCTATGACGGAACCACGGATCCTGAAGAGCATATCGCCCAGTATAGGGAAAGGATGGAGATCAACCCTATCCCTCCAGATCTCAAGGAAGCATGTCTCTGCAAGGGTTTTGGTTCTACCTTGACAGGATCAGCCTTAAAATGGCTGTTAAATGTTCCTCCTCACTCAATTACTTCGTTTGCTCATTTGGTTAATTTATTTAATAGTCAGTTTTCTTGCAGCCGGAGTTTTGAGAAACTAACCTGTGATCTTTACAGGATAACTCAAGGACCTCAGGAATCCTTGAGGGATTATGTGAACAAGTTTAGTCGGGAATCCTTGGATATCCCACATCTTGATATTGCAACAGCTGTGCAGGCTTTTAAGATGGGATTACAAAAAGATTCTCAGTTTTATCAGGATCTTGTAATGAATCCCTGCAGGAATCTAGATGAAGCTCGTAACAGGGCCTTGAGATATATTTGCTTGGAAGATGATAAAAAGATGCAAGAGAGGATGAATTCTACCTCAACCTATGAATCAACCAACAGGAAATCAGAATCCTCGTATAAACCATATCGCTCTAAGCCATATGGCAGAAATGACAACAAGAAAATGAATGTTGTTGAAGACGAGGATCCTGAAGAATATCCTGAATTATCTGAATATTGTTTTTTTGTTAATATACCTGAGTTAATGTATGCTATGCAGGGTTTAGGAGACAAAGCTAGGTGGCCTCGAAAGAATCAACAAAAAGCTGATTGGAAGGATAAATCCAAATGGTGTGCCTTCCATGAAGATTTCGGACATGTAACTGAGGATTGCATTGCTCTAAGGAAAGAGATAAGCTACCTATTGAGCAAGGGATATCTGAAGGATCTGCTGGGAAGAAAGAAGAATAAAGGGCAGGATCTTGAGAAGGATCCTGAACGAGCAGCATCACCCCCAGCAGATGCCAAAATAATTAACTTTATTTCAGGAGGATCCGACATTTGTGGGACTTCATATTTTGCGGCCAAGAGACATGCAAAGGAGGCCAAGACTGAAAGGGGAAATAAACCAGCCAGGATGACTACCCTCACAACTGATAAAGTGATCACTTTCGACAGTGATGACAGGGATACTGTCTAGGATCCTCACCATGATGCTCTAGTAATAACGTTATATGTTGCTAACCATTTTGTACACAGGATATTGGTGGATAATGGCAGCTCCGTCAACATAATCCAACTAGAAACTTTGAAAAGAATGAATGTATCTCCAATGGATATTACTTCGAAATCCACCATGCTTGTTGGGTTCAGTGGAGAGGTCAGGAACACAGTGGGAGAGATAAAGTTACCAGTATATGTTGAAGGGGTCAACTCAATACAACGTTTCTGTGTGATGGACTCCCTATCCTGCTACAACATCATACTAGGCAGGCCATGGATCCAAGATATGAAGGTTGTACCATCGACTTATCATCACTGCATCAAGATCCCTATCCCTTGGGGGGGGGGGTTGTCAAGGTTGATAGTGACCAGCAGGAGGCGAAGGAATGTTACTCATCCTCGATGAAATCCTCAGTCAAGCCTAATGCAGCATAGCAATTAAAGATGCGGGCCCAGGGTATCGTGGAGGCTTCGGAGCAGGATGTAAAGAAAATAATCCTGGATCAGGATAATCCGGATATCTCGGTGCTCGTAGGAACCAATATCCCACTGGATATTGAAAATCAATTGACTAATTTTTTGAAATGCAGGATGTCAACATTCGCATGGAAGTACGAGGATATGATAGGTATTTCCAAGGATATTATAACACATAAGCTAGGTATTGACAGGTCATTCAAGCCGGTATAATAAAAGAGAAGGAAATTTGCTCCGGAACGAAATGTGATCATCCAAGAGGAAGTTGAAAGACTACTAAGGAGCAAGATGATTAGAGAAGTGAAGTTTCCTAAATGGCTCGCGAACGTAGTCGTGGTACAAAAGAAAAATGGGAAATTGAGAGTTTGTGTGGATTACACAGACTTAAACAAAGCTTGTCCCAAAGACCCGTTTCCTCTACCTCATATTGATCCAATGGTAGATGCTACCGCTGGCCACGAGATGTTAACCTTCATGGATGCCTCTTCAGGATTTCAGCAAATCCAAATGGAACCCTCTGATCAGGAGGATACTTCTTTCATGACACCCACAGGTATTTATTGTTATACTGCTATGCCCTTTGGTTTGAAAAATGCAGGTGCAACATACCAGAGGTTGGTAAACATGATGTTCAAAGACAAACTGGGGGACACCATGGAGGTATATATTGATGATATGGTGGTGAAATCGAAAAAGGCTGAGGATCACCTCCAGGATATTAAGGGAGCGTTTGATATCCTGGATCAATATAACATGAAACTAAATCCTGCTAAGTGCCATTTCGGAGTGGGGGCAGGAAAGTTTCTAGGTTATATGGTAACCAAAAGGGGGATAGAGGCAAGCCCGGAGCAGATTAAAACTAATCTGGATATAAAATCACCTTCAAATATGAAGGATGTTCAATGATTAACAGGCCGAGTAGCAGCGTTGAACAGATTTATTTCAAGATCCTCGGAGAAGTGCAAGGAATTTTATGATATCCTCAAGAAGAATAAGAAGTTTGAATGGGGAGCAAAGCATGAAGCAGCCTTGTAGGATTTGAAGCAGTATCTTTCAACCGCACCCTTATTGATGAAGCCTGAGGATGGCGAACCATTATCCCTGTATCTTGCAGTATCAGGGAATGCAGTAAGTGCTGTCCTTGTAAAGGATCATGAAGGTCAGCAGTATCCTGTCTATTATGTTAGTAAAAGTTTATTAGATGCTGAAACTAGATATTCTCATCTAGAAAAATTGATATTAGCCCTAGTTATGGCATCAACAAAACTTAGACATTATTTTGAGACACATAGGATTCATGTTAAAACCAATTATCCCGTTAAAAATGTGCTTAGGAAACCTGAGATGTCTGGTAGGATGGCTAAATGGTCAGTGAAATTAAGTGCTTTTGATCTAGTATATGAGCCTAGAAATGCCATAAAGTCTCAGGCTTTAGCTGACTTTGTGGCTGATTTCAGTAGTGACATTCAAAATGAAGTAGACTTAGAAGTACAGCAGCTAGGAGAAAACTTAGAATCCAGGATATTATATACTGATGGTGCATCTAATGTAAGAGGTGTAGGTCTAGGTATACTACTAAAATCGCCACAGGGGGATATATTACCCCAGGCTATTAGGTGTGAATTTCCTGCTACTAATAATGAGGCAGAATATGAAGCTTTAATTGCAGGATTATAGTTGGCTAAAAATATGAGCATCAAGAATTTGCAAGTATATGTTGTCACGGCCCCCGACCCGGTTTGACCCGTTTCAGGAGCCGCGGGACAGAAAAACCCGTGGTATTTGTTTAATTGAGTTAACAGCGGAAGATTTTAACAGGATCTTTTTAAAAGCTAAAATTTCCCGATTATTTTATTTCACAATTTGGGATAAACCCCGGTAGTTTACAATCATATGATTTCACCGAGAAATCTTTATTTTACAAAACATGTTTCTTTATTTTATATTGAGCCACTTCCTTAAGCTTGTAGTGCTTCTCGGCACTTTTCCTGGATCACAACAGATCACCTGAAACATGTTTGAAAAAGGTTTTGTCAGCGGGAAATACTGGTGAATCATTCTATTTATTAAAACGACACGTTTGTTATAATTTACAGTATTAAGAGCGATTACAATGTTTCCAGATATCAACCAACTACCCACGGTATTTGTCACTCGACTCGTTTCTGTGACTATGGTCATATCACCCATTGGCTACCCCTTGGTCCAATGGTGAAGATTATCAAGTAATGTATACAAAACCCCACATACCGGCTGTAATTTGGTGATTACAAAGACTTAATCCCTGTAATTTTAACTTTGAAAATATTTAAGAATTTATAAAGCAATTTGATAAAAAGAGAATGACTCACATTGCAGATTTATGTGGACAGAGCTTAGCCTACTGATTTAGCCTTTTAACCTAAATTTAATAACATGCACACAAAACTAGGTTAGTAACTAATACAGCATTTATGATAACTCACGAGATCAAACCCTCACAACGAATGACAAAGTGCAATACTTAAACATCCATCGAATTCACGACGAATGACAAAGCATAACCCTAATGTGGGCAGCACTTAAACATCCATTGGATAGTTTTAATCGATCGGACATTAAATCGTAGCAGCGATCGAGTTAATACTCAGTATCGGAGCAGCGCCTCGCTAATATTGAAAGTAATTTCGACTTCAGAGTATTATAACTTCGTTTTTGAAAGTTTGTTTCAACACCATCAGACTGTGCATGCAACAAGCTATTTATAGCTGAAAATAGGGTTCACGCGGCCCGCGTAAACCACCCCATATATCTTACGCAGCCCGCGTGGCCGCCTAGTCTACGAGTAGGGTTGATCGGTCATCAGTAGGTTAGCCAGCTTGTCAATACGTGGATCCGGAACACTTATCCGGTCAAACAAGTCTTGACGCGGCCCGCGTAAGACCATACATGTCTTTTACGCGGCCCGCCTGGAACCCAGATTTTTGTTTTTCTTGATTTTTAAATATGGTTTAGGGTTTCAGGGGTCCGGGTTTTTACTTACGGGTATTTTTAGGATAATTTTGAGAGTCCTTATATTCTCCCCATCTTATTTAGAATCTTATCCTCGAGATTCATTAGAATAAGTGAGGATACTTTCGCTTCATCTCTGATTCCAGCTCCCAAGTGTATTCGGGTCCTCTCTTCGAATCCCACTTGACTTTGACCAGTACTAACCGTTTGTGCTTGAGAAATTTTACCTTTCTGTCTTCTATCTGAAGAGGTTTCTCAACAAATTTTAACTTTTCGTTTACCTCTATATCTTGAAGAGGTACTACCAAAGATTCATCTGATAGGCATTTCTTGAGGTTGGATACATGAAATACGTCATGTACTCCAGCTAACTCTTCTGGTAGTTGTAAACGATAAGCAACTGGTCCTATATGTTGGATTACTAGAAATGGTCCTACGTATCGTGGACTTAGCTTTCCTTTCTTTCCAAACCGAACTACTCCTTTCCAAGGAGATACTTTTAATAGTACTTTGTCTCCAATTTGGAATTCCAATGGCTTCCGTCTATTGTCTGCATAACTCTTCTGATGATCTCAAGCCATCTTCAATCTTTCCTTGATTTGAGTGATATTGTCTGTAGTTTCTTGTACTATCTCTGGTCCTGATAATTGACTTTCTCCTATTTCTGCCCAACATACTGGAGTTCTGCACTTTCTTCCATACAGTGCCTCGAATGGGGCAGTTTCAATGCTTGGATGATAACTATTGTTATAGGAGAATTCGATCAATGGTAGGTGATCATCCCAGTTTCCTCCAAAATCTATCACACATGCTCTGAGCATGTCTTCTAGAGTTTGGATTGTCCTTTCACTTTGTCCGTCTATCTGAGGATGATATGCCGTACTTAAATTTAGTTTAGTTCCCATGGCTTCTTGGAAACTTGTCCAGAAATGGGAAGTGAATCGACTATCCCTATCTGAAACAATGGAGAGTGGAACTCCATGTAGGGATACGACTTCATCTACATACAACTTTGCCAACCTTTCCATGCTAAAGGTTTCTTTCATGGGTAGAAAATGAGCTGATTTGGTTAATCGATCCACAATTACCCAAATCGCATCATTACCTTTTCTGGTTTTGGGTAACTTAGTAACAAAATCCATTGTTATGAGTTCCCATTTCCATACTGGTATTTCTAATTGTTGTAGTAGACCTGAAGGTTTCTGGTGTTCTGCCTTAACTTGTGAACAAGTAAGACACTTAGAAACATATTTAGCTATCTCCTTTTTCATGCCTATCCACCAGAAATTATTTCTTAAATCTTGGTACATCTTATTATTTCCAGGGTGCATAGTATAACTAGATTTATGGGCTTCTTCTAAAATTTTATCTCTTAATTCTCCTTGCTTAGGTACCCAAATTCTTCTTTTATGGAATCTCCAAATTCCATCAGCTCCTTGTTCCAATTCTTTTATTCGTCCTTTCATTCCTTCAGCATCATCCTTGATTGCTGTTTCTTGAAAATGCTTTAGTTGTTCCATTAAATCTAACTGTAGTTTTAATCTAAGAGCACGAACCCGTCGTTGGTTCTCATGATACTTACGACTTAAGGCATCTGCAACTACATTGGCCTTTCCTTCGTGATACTGAATATCACAGTCGTAATCACTTAGTATTTCCATCCATCTCCTTTGTCTCATGTTCAACTCTTTTTGCCCAAATATGTACCTTAAACTTTTATGATCCGTATAGACAGTAAATTTACTTCCATACAGATAATGTCTCCAAATTTTAAGGGCAAAAATTATGGCTCCTAATTCTAAATCATGAGTTGTATAATTTTCCTCGTGCTTTTTCAACTGCCTTGATGTATACGCAATTACTTTCTTGCGTTGCATTAACACACATCCTAATCCTAGTTTTGAAGCATCACAGTAAACTTCAAAATCTTCAGTCCCTTCTGGTAAAGCTAGGATTGGGGCATTGGTTAACTTTTGCTTTAGAATCCTAAAAGCTTCTTCTTGTTTAGGTCCCCATTCAAACTTAACTGCTTTACAGGTTAGCTTAGTTAATGGTACAGCTATTTTGGAAAAATCCTTAATAAACCGTCTATAGTATCCGGCTAAACCTATAAAACTTCTAATTTCCATTGCGGATTGCGGAACCTTCCATTTGGTAATTACCTCTATTTTAGAGGGATCTACATGAATATCTTCGTGATTCACCAGGTGACCTAAAAATTGCACTTCCTTTAACCAAAATTCACATTTCGAGAATTTGGCATAAAGCTTTTCTTTTCTTAACAAAGTTAAGAGTGCATGCAAGTGCTTACAATGTTCGTCTCGACTTTTGGAATAAATAAGTATATCGTCTATGAAGACAATTACGAATTTATCCAAATACGGTTTACAGATCCTATTCATCATGTCCATGAATGCGGCAGGTGCATTCGTTAATCCGAAGGGCATGACTGTAAACTCGTAATGACCATACCTAGTTCTGAAAGCAGTTTTAGGTATGTCTTCTTCTTGTACCTTCAATTGATGATATCGGGAGCGTAAATCGATCTTAGAAAAGTATCTAGCTCCTTGAAGTTGATCGAAAAGATCATCAATTCTAGGTAATGGGTATCGACTTTTAATTGTAACCTTATTTAATTCTCTATAATCAATACACATTCTCATGGAACCGTCCTTTTTCTTTACAAACAACACTGGTGCTCCCCACGGGGATGAACTAGGTTGTGTGAAACCTTTACTTAGTAATTCATCTAATTGCTTTTTCAGTTCTAACATTTCTGTGGGTGCTAACCGATAAGGTGCCTTGGCTATAGGTGTAGTCCCGGGAATTAGATGGATTCTAAATTCTACCTCCCTATCAGGTGGTAATCCTGGTAACTCTTCTGGGAATACATCTGGGTATTCTGAGACTACAGGAATCTCCTTAGGTTCTTTATCCTTAGTACTAATGATTACTGAAATCATATATACTATTCCTTGCTTTCGTTCATAACTAGCAACTTTCATTACTGATATGAACTTCATGGGTTTACGTGGTTTATCTCCTGTAATCAATATTACTTCTCCTGTGGGTGCCTGAATTTCTATAGAGTTCTTTTCACAAAGGATTCGAGCATGGTTGGCTACTAACCAATAAATTCAGCTAATTTCATAGGTAATAGGTTTGCAGAGAATTTATGACCTGAGAGTTCTATTTCTACATTTTGCAAAACCTTATCTATTTTAACTGAATTCCCGTCTGCCGTTTCGACTGTAAAAATCTGCCTAAGGTTGGTTAAGGGTAAATTAAGAGCTTGGCAGAATAAAGTATTGATAAAACTTTGGTTTGCACCAGAGTCAAATAATACTTTAGCGTAAACGTTGTGAACTAAGAACGTACCAGCTATCACATCTGGAATGAGCTTTGCTTCTTGAGTGGTCAATTGGAATGCTCCGGCATTCTTCTTAGTAGTTCCGTCGGCCGTCTTGGTTTTGTTGTTTGCTGGTTTGGACAATTTAGGACATTCTGTTTTAAAATGCCCCGCTTCTCCACAGTTAAAACAGATTATGGTTTTCTTTTTGCAGTTTTCTTCACGATGTCCTACAACTTTGCAAAAGTTGCAGGTTATATTGTATCTTCCATAATGTTTCTTTTTGCAATTTCTGCAGAACTGAGGAGTTGAGGATTGCCCTGTTCCTCTTTTCTTGAAGTTACTACTATTACCCACACGAAATCCTTGGGTAATTTTCTGAGCCAGTTCCTTCTTCCTGTTTTCATCTCTTGTGCGTACTAGTTCATCAGTTAGGGTATTAGCTAATTCGACCGCATCGTCAATAGTGCGAGGTCTTGCAGCTTTAACGATATTACGGATTTCACTAATTAATCCCCAAATATAACGAGATATGAGTACCGGCTCTGGCGAAGCCAGCGTTGGTACCACTCTAGCATATTCGAAGAATGTCGAAGTATACCCTCGACAGTCTACACCCATCATCCGATGGTTCAGGAACTTATTTGCCATTTGATCTTTTTCATACTCGGGACAGAATTTTCTTTCCACAAGACTCTTAAATTCTTCCCAGTTCATGGCATAGGCCACATTTCTTCCTTTGGCTTGAAGTACTGTGTTCCACCATTCTAGTGCCCCTTCTTTAAACAAATGCGATGTATACATCACTAGGTCTTCCTCGGCACATTTACTTATTGCAATTACTGCCTCAGTTTTCTCTAACCAACGCAGTGCTGCAGTCGCCCCTTCATTACCTGCGAACTCAGTAGGTTTACAGGCAAGAAATTCTTTGTAAGTGCAACCAGGTGTTGCAGCTTTCATTTTCTTAGGGAGCGGAGCTTGCAATTCATCATTGTTATTATTAATATGGTTACCGCCTCCGTTTATACTATTACTAAAATTGTCGCCTTGTGTACGTTTACTAGGAATGATTGATTGAGGTTCAATGGGTTTCTGGGCAGCAACAATTATTGCTGGAATAGCATTGGCTATCCCTTGAGCAACGATATTTTCTATATCTTGCCTAGTCATAAAGTGATCCTCCTGATGTTGCTCAGATTGGTTTACCTCATTAACTGGTTCATTATTAGCGTTTTCCATCTGATAATTAATATATATAATTTATTAGTATAGAATAAGAAACAACCAAATATAACAATTAATCTCACATAATCACGTAAACAATTATATAACCAACATTGTAAATTTCTAAATTTTCATTTGTTTATATAATATAACATGCTTCCATACACACTTTTATCTTACAACCGTTTTATTGTTTATTTTACACATACTGATTTTTATTATTATTATTATTATTATTATTATTATTATTATTATTATTATTATTATTATTATTATTATTATTATTACAGATTCACAACCTACTTCTCCTTCGTCAACTTGCATTTAAAAACGATGTTCCCTCTCATCATATTTCCATGAGATTTGTCCTCCTATCTCTCGGATCCTATTCCCAGCATCCATCAGCTCTTCGCCAAAATGGCGAAGTTCAGCCATATTCTCATTACTCATTGGTGGATTTGGTATAGGTTCTGGGTCAAACTGAGGGAAAAACGTATAAGGATTGTTGAGAAGGTTTTGGAACTGCCAATCATTAGTCCACCACTCGTCCATTCCTAGAGGTTGGGTGTGGATTATAGGTTCTGGGATTGCTGGTTCCAAGTTCATTGGAAGTTGGGTTTCAATAGGATGAGTAAAAACATTTGATTGACAGTCTTAATAGTATCACAGCTTGCCAATATAAAATCTAGCTCCTCCTGCTATGTCATTTCCTGGGTTTGCTTAGAGCTTTCTCCAATTTCCATCTTTATCTGCCTAGCATTTTCCTCAATCTCCAATTCCATCTGTCTAGAACTTTCCCCCATTTCAATTTCCTTTCCTTTCTCTAAGGGATTGTTTATTTTAGGAATCTTCCTAGTGGCGGGTTTCCTTCTACGCACACGCCTCCATCCTACCAATCTTCTCTTCTTCTTAGACTTGGGTTTCTCCAGAGGTGGAGCGTTGAATTCTATAGGTTGTTCCACATCAGCAAAGTAACCAGTAAACTCTTTAGAAACTTCTATGTTTACATGGTAGAGGTTAAGATTCTCTAAGGCTCCAGATAACTCATTCATGCTGTTTAGCATATATGTAAAAATAATAAGTTAAAATTTTATAACAAATTTCACAGATAATCTTCAAATATTATTGCATACCGTATGACTTTAATTTCATACAAAAGACAAATAAAATTAAACATACTAGGTTTTATTGTAACTTTATTTATTTACTGGGTAATGTTTATAAGTGACTAGGTCATGGTATTTTTTTTAAAGATTTGCATTTACTGCTATAGTGGCTAGCATATAAAGATCCACCCATTTTTCATCTAACTTGTCTTCCCATGGTGGGTTACAGTCTAGTTTCTGGATTTCCTGATTAACTCTCATTTCTTTTGATTGAGATTTCTTTATTTTCTCCTGACTTTTCTTAATAATCAGACTTCTTTTATTAGGAGAAAGTGGTTCCTCATAATTGGCTTTACGAACAAATATTCCCTCCTCAGTATCTACTGAGTATCTTGAGGATTGGGATGAACTTCCCTTCTCTTTTGGCAAACTATCTAATTTAAGATAGATGTTCGAAAGCTTTTGCTTACCCATACTGTAACTAACAAATAGTCAGTTAATAAAACACATAATCACATAATGGCAATCAGGAAAATTAAGTATTTCTAAATACTTAATTAGCTTAACTCAGTGGCTCTGATACCACCTTTTTCTGTCACGGCCCCCGACCCGGTTTGACCCGTTTCAGGAGCCGCGGGACAGAAAAACCCGTGGTATTTGTTTAATTGAGTTAACAGCGGAAGATTTTAACATGATCTTTTTAAAAGCTAAAATTTCCAGATTATTTTATTTCACAATTTGGGATAAACCCCGGTAGTTTACAATCATATGATTTCACCGATAAATCTTTATTTTACAAAACATGTTTCTTTATTTTATATTGAGCCACTTCCTTAAGCTTGTAGTGCTTCTCGGCACTTTTCCTGGATCACAACAGATCACCTGAAACATGTTTGAAAAAGGTTTTGTCAGCGGGAAATACTGGTGAATCATTCTATTTATTAAAACGACACGTTTGTTATAATTTACAGTATTAAGAGCGATTACAATGTTTCCAGATATCAACCAACTACCCACGGTATTTGTCACTCGACTCGTTTCTGTGACTATGGTCATATCACCCATTGGCTACCCCTTGGTCCAATGGTGAAGATTATCAAGTAATGTATACAAAACCCCACATACCGGCTGTAATTTGGTGATTACAAAGACTTAATCACTGTAATTATAACTTTGAAAATATTTAAGAATTTATAAAGCAATTTGATAAAAAGAGAATAACTCACATTGCAGATTTATGTGGACAGAGCTTAGCCTACTGATTTAGCCTTTTAATCTAAATTTAATAACATGTACACAAAACTAGGTTAGTAACTAATACAACATTTACGATAACTCACGAGATCAAACCCTCACAACGAATGACAAAGTGCAATACTTAAACATCCATCGAATTCACGACGAATGACAAAGCATAACCCTAATGTGGGCAGCACTTAAACATACATTGGATAGTTTTAATCGATCGGACATTAAATCGTAGCAGCGATCGAGTTAATACCCATTATCGGAGCAGCGCCTCGCTAATATTGAAAGTAATTTCGACTTCAGAGTATTATAACTTCGTTTTTGAAAGTTTGTTTCGACACCATCAGACTGTGCATGCAACAAGCTATTTATAGCTGAAAAATAGGGTTCACGCGACCCGCGTAAACCACCCCATATATCTTACGCAGCCCGCGTGGCCGCCTAGTCTACGAGTAGGGTTGATCGGTCATCAGTAGGTTAGCCAGCTGGTCAATACGTGGATCCGGAACACTTATCCGGTCAAACAAGTCTTGACGCGGCCCGCGTAAGACCATACATGTCTTTTACGCGGCCCGCCTGGAACCCATATTTTTGTTTTTCTTGATTTTTAAATATGGTTTAGGGTTTCAGGGGTCCGGGTTTTTACTTACGGGTATTTTTAGGATAATTTTGAGAGTCCTTATATATGTTGATTCTTTGTTAATCACTAATCATTTTAATGGAACCTATGCAGTTAAGGGTGAGAAGTTAATCGAGTATCTCGAAATTCTCAAAAAATTAGCAGGATATTTCGATATTTTTACACTTGAACAGGTACCAAGAGAGGGTAATGCTGAAGCTGATGCCTTGGCAAATCTGGGATCATCGGTCAGGATACCAGAAGGAACCCGAATACCAATATTACATATCCTATATCCTGCGATGAATCCTCAGGATAAGGAAGTAATAAGTATTCAGGATCCTGATGGTGAGTATCCCGAGCGGGATCCTAAGTCCTGGACGGCTCCAATCATGAGATATCTCAAGGAAGGACACATTCCAAAGGATGAGAACCCTAAGGCCTTCAGAATGAAGGTATCACGATTCACTATTATAAATAATGTTTTATATAAGAAATCTCTTGTAGGACCATATCTGAGGTGCTTGGAGGATCCCGAAACCAAAGAAGTGCTTCAGGATATACACGAAGGGGATTGTGGTAACCATACTGGGGGAAGGTCATTGTTCACAAAAGTATTAAGAATAGGATATTATTGGCCAACAATGAGGAAAGATGCTGTAGAATATGCTCGAAGATGTGATGCATGACAAAGAGACAGTAACATATTACATCAGCCGGCCGAACCACTTTATCCTATAACTTCCCCTTGGCCATTCATGAAATGGGGGATGGATATAGTAGGGAAGTTACCAAAAGCTCCTGGAGAAAAAGTCTTTATGCTGGCAATGACCGATTATTTCTCTAAATGGGTCGAAGCTGAAGCATTTGTTCAAGTTAGAGATCAAGAAGTGGTATCTTTCATAAAAACGAATATCCTGACTAGGTTTGGAGTACCAGCTGAGATAATTTGTGACAATGGATCTCAGTTCATCAGCAAAAGAACCACTGATTTTTGCAGAAGTTGGGGAATTAAGATGATCACGTCAACTCCGGTACATCCTCAAGTAAATGGGCAAGCAGAATCCTCGAATAAGATAATTGTCAACAACTTGAAAAAGAGACTAGGGGCTAAGAAAGGAAAATGGGCGGAAGAGTTACCCTTTGTTTTGTGGGCTGATAGGACGACGGTGAAGAATGCAATTGGCCAAACCCCGTTTTCCTTGGTGTTTGGAGCATAAGCGGTGATCCCGACAGAAATGGTGATACCTACAGCGAGATCCAACCTCCGGGATCCTGAGCGGAATCCTGAAGTCCTATGTTAGGAATTGGATACTATTGATGAGTCAAGAGATGCAGCAAGGCTAAGTATGGCAGCATATCAACAGAGCATATCTAAAGCATATAACAAGAATATAAGAACTAGGAGATTTCAAGTTGGAGATTGGGTATTGAGAAAGGCTTTTCAGAATACTACTAATCCTGCTGATGGAAAGTTGGCTCCAAAATGGGAAGGACCCTATGAGGTTGAATCAGAATTAGGAAAATGAGCATATCGACTTAAGAATATGGAGGGGGATATGCTACCGAGATCCTGGAATGCTATACATCTAAAACTCTATTTCAAGTGAGTATGGAAGTTAAATTCTAACTCAAGATGGTATGGATTTTTTCTCTTTTATTAAAATTTTGATATTATTTACTGTTTTGAACCCATTACTGACCTAGGCATCGGAGGGTTGTTAGCCAAGCTAACACCCACCTTAGCTTATGGTTGTTTTGCAGTATATGCTTCGAGAAATAGCATCAGGATATACACTCAGGATACTTCGGAAGATTAGAGGATTGGCCCCCTCTCTCACGTCTAAGGGATCCTAATCCCTTCACAGGTTTAAAGGTATTCACCTTTCTTCCGAATTGGGTTTAAACACCCCGCCTGGAGCGCGAGTTATTCGGGAATAGTTCAAGGTGGCTGGACCAGTTCATGTAAAAGTGGCTGACAATTTCGTTACTATTGGCTATATCTTGAATCCTAAAGGTATATGAGGATTGATCACCCTCTCTCACGAAAGGGTATTTTCATACTCTCTAAGGTTTAAAGGTTTTCACCTTTCTAAGTCTTGGAGTTTATACACTCCCGCCTGTAGCGCAAGAAAATTTGGGATTTTCCCCAGGATATTAAGGATTTGTCTCCAGTATATTTTTGGGTTTTACCCCTATAACACAAGAATTGTCTAAACAGTTGGAACTAATGTTCAAAAATTTTCTAAAGTGTTTAAAGACTTCATGCACAGGGGACATTCCTTCTAAAGCAATTATGTGAAGCTCAAAAGATCAAAATTGGGTTAAGTGTCTCGGACTGGGGACATCTTAGCACGAGAAGTCGCAAAAGGGGTTGGAATTTAATACTAGGGTTACACTCAGTTCCTGGTATGATCTTTCCTTTGTAAACCTTACATGAATTTTTTAACTCTGATTAAGGCTCAAATATCCTGAAAAGGATATATCTTTAGGATATATCTTCAAAATGCGTTTTTGGGATACGTTTTGGGATATTTGATTGAAATATTTGGGGAATGATACTTGGATTGAAAATTAAAACTTTGATCAAACAAGTGTTGTCAAAACAGGTTTTAGAAAATAGACTATCTTTTATTCTTTAAAAATTTTGTCTAAAATTGTTTGGAAATTTTATGAAGGTCTTCGTAATATATCACTGAGTATATTGATCAGGATATTTTCAAAAGATAGTTGCACAAATTTTGCAAAGCTAAAATCTACACTAAGAAATGCATGACAGAAATTAAAAGGCAACAACAAATAAGTCAAAAGGAAGTTATATTATTAACATGTCAAAAGTTGTGCTTTTGGTTTCACCTCAAACCGAGGCCCATCCGCCAAAAGCACGATTAGTCTTTACCATACTTACATAACGGTTGAAGGTTCTATCTCAAAAAGGGACCTGTCCACTTTCAACCGTTACGTCATTCATAACAGGTTATATTAACCGATGACCAAGGGCTTCGTCCTGAAACCCAGGACCCATCCACCTTTGGTCATTGTATTGTTCTAGTGCAGGAAATATAAATTGTTCAACAACAGGAAAAGTAAATTGTTTGTACAAAACACAACCATTGGATTTAAAAAAGTGGGCTCCGGCCTTGGCATGTATATCCATCATCGCCCACTTCGCTGCCTAAGGGGCAGCACCTTCTTGATCAGCAACCTCTTTCCCAACATCTGCACCAGTATCACCCTCAGGATTCTTCTCGGCATCATCACCAGCATTGGCCTCTTCCTCTGCCGCATTATAAGGCTCTTCACCAGCATGCTTTGTGGGGTGAGCAACAGGATGGCCTCCAAGATCCTGTAATTTCGCCTCCCAAGCTTTGACATTCCAGGCGGGGCATTCGAAGCCCAAGGCTTTGGCCTCATAAGCCATCCTTAACCTGGCTTGGAGAAGGGAAATAACTACGGATGCTTTGAGACTGTCCCGGTAGGAACTCATATCCTGCTGGTATTGAAGAAGGGCGGCATCTAGCTTGGCTTGAGCATCCTCATTGGCCTTGTGAAGGACGGCTTGGTGCTCCTGGGTCATTGCCTTGAATTTATCTTCATAATGCTTGGACTTGGCGGCCGCAATCGCTCCTTGATCAGCTATACTGGCTTCAGCTTTTTCGAGCTTGATCTCCAACATCTTATCAAGCCCACATGCATCTTCATAAAAGTGCATGAGACGATCCAAGCCCTGCAGTTAAAGACACAGGTATCAATATGAAATGTGCAGGATAATGATTAACATACATGTTCAGGATATCGGATGGGAATTTATACCTGCTTAAGGAATGAAGTGGCTTCATTAAATCCGTGGTTCTCAAGAGAAAACGTCTCGGAGGTAGCTGGAGAATCCGTTTCCTTTCTCTTCCGGGCGCTGGCAGCACGAGTCCTGGAGGCTGGATGGGGCTTAGGAACAACAATAGCCTTTGAGCCGCTGGATTTGGAGGACATGGTGACCTGGGGGCTTGATTCCTTGTTTACCGAGAGGGGAGCGGGGTAGCTGTCCAGTTCATCGAGATCAAAGATCTCTGGAGTTTTCGCTGGTGCTGTATAAAGGGAAGAAATATTTGATCCATGAGTATTTTTAAGCTAATATATACATTTCGAACTAACATACTTACCAGACATCTCGAAGCTGGATCTCTGGCTTGAGCTTGCAGGTAATAGGGAGAAAGTTCTTTCACTCTTTGGAAGTTGGTAAATGCTTTTGATCCTCTGTTCAGACTCAGCGCTTGGAGGGGCAAGTTCCTTGAGATTTGCTGCACAAAAAAATAATAATAATAATAAAGCTGTTAATTCAAGATACAACTTCATGATATGATTGGGGATATTCCTAAAACCCTAAATCCTACCGGAAGTCAGCCACTTCACCGGAAGGTCAAGACCTCCAGTAATGGAATCCCTTTTTATAAAAAAGAACTTTTGTTTTCCATTTCTCCTCATTCTTCGTGGCTTTAAGAACAAGAGGATTTTTGGAAGTAGAGAAAAGGAGAAAACGACTGTTGCCGTGAGAACGAAGGCGATAGGCCATCGAGAGATCTTCAATACAAAGATCAGGGATGAAACGGGATCTGATTTGGTCTAAGGTCACCAGCACTCGCCAAACCATAGGCATGGTTTGGGCATAACTGAGACCAGTAAGCTCAAAGAAGCGGGATATAAAGGTCGGAAACGGATATCGGAGTCCAATAGAAAAAGGGTAAGCCATGAAGCAGACCCATTCGGTGGAAGAGAAATCCGATCGGACTTCCCTATCGAAAGAACGAATGATTGTTCCAACGGGGAAGGCACCAGAAGCTTGCAGAGAGGCTATGTCGGCATTGTCAAACGAGCATATTTCTTTTTCGGGTTTGTTAAGAAGGTTTTGGGCTTCAAAGGATGGATTCGGGTCGCCTGTATGAGATCTCGTTTTGCTAGCCATGAAGAATTGTGATAAAGGAAAACAGAGGAAAAGAAGGGAGGAGAAAAGTACCTGGGAAATCGCCTGGAATATGGTGATGATGATATGTGATAAGTCGGTCAAATAAAAGCTGAGTTTGGAGGGGGGGTAAAGAGTAAATGTTGCATTGAAAATTGCACAATGTCACCTCAATCGTCGTTTCGATTTAATAACCTCGATTTGCGAGACAGGATTTTTAAAATATATCCGTTGGATTGGTATACCAACAGATATATTTGGGGACAATTGTTATGGGTCATTTTCTGAGCATATATATATCCTGACTAATATTCTGCTTTTGATTGTTTACTTGTGATCAGGATACTGGATCGGGATATTGGTAACATCCTGGTGCGATATCCTGGTATTAATTAAATAATCACGTGCAGGTTAGAAGTTGTGGGCCGCTAACGGTCGAATGGACCTCTTCTCCTTAAGACTCGGGCAAACCAGTTACATGAGAGACGTTGAACCCGAAGGACCAGATCTACAACGTTCAAGTAGGGAATATCTGCCGAATCCCGGTTTAGTAGGATAGTTTGTTGAATTTCTTTTACTATAAACAGATGGGGTGGATCAGATTAAGGCACACAATTTTTTACACACACTTTGCTCTCTAGCTTCTAGCAAACACTACACAAACACTTGTATTTGAATTACCTTGTAACACCTAGTTGATCCGCATCACATCATGCACTGTATCCTGATATTCGAAGTAATAGAAGAACAAGGAAGCTGCGATTGTCAGCTCCCGAGGTTTTGTGCCGGCGATCTAGATTGATCAAGGGCTTTCCTCGTACATCTCGTGTCACCCTTTACATTTTTGCTCATTGTTTGATCATAGATACAGCTCTATATCCTGAGCCGTATCCTGAAACTGTTTTTGCAAATACTTTGATTAACATATTTTCGACACTTGTTTCTAGCACACTACCTCACTTAACTAATTTGATCACTTAATTGTTTCGGTAATTTTTGACCAAAACAATCATCATTACATGTAGTGCTTCCATTGCGATAATAAAGAGAAATGGAGAGAGCGGATCCCCTTGTCATAGTCCCCTTTTGTATTGAAATTCCCCCGTTGGTGCTCCATTCACAAGAATCGGTCCTCTTCATGTGAATAAAATCCCCATAACCCAATTCTTCCACTTCGATGGAAAGCCCATATGTGTTAAAATGGAGATTAGAAACTTCCAGTTTAACGTGTCATGCGCTTTTTCAATATCCGCCTTAAACACAAAAATTTCTTTTTTCATTCTTTTGCCCACCCTACAATCTCATTATCTATCAATGGCCCATCTATTATATTTCTGCCCGAGATAAATGCCAACTGAGAATTCAAGACAACACCATTTAAAACCTTTTTCACCCGATTTGCCAAAACCTTAGATATTATTTTATTAACTACCCCAATTAACGAAATAGGACGGAAATCGGAAAATACCATCGGATCATTTACCTTTGGAATGAGTGATATAAAGGACGAGCTACATGAGTGATGTATCGATCCATGTATAAAGAATTGTTGCATCATCTCCATAATTGCTGGTTTCAGTTCCTCCCAGTACTTTTTTATAATAGTGAATGTAATCCCGTCAGGACCCGGAGCTTTATCTCCCCCGCATTCCCATATTGCATTTCTTATCTCCTCTTCTTTAAACTGTTCTATGAGGCCCGATTTTTCATCTTCCGTCAACCTCTTAAAACCGTCCATACCTATTCTCGGCCTAGATGGAATAGGTTCCTTGAACTTTTCCTTAAAAGCCGCCATGAACTTATCTTTGATCTCCTTAGCATCTGAAATCCAGCTGCCATCAATCCACAACCCATTTACCCTATTCCTGATTTTGTGACTGTTTACTACCGTATAAAAGAATGTTGTATTTTCATCCCCCAAAGCTAACCATTTTATTCGTGATTTCTGGATCAAATCTTTTGTTTTTGCTTTATGCCACTCCTTAATCGTTTTTTATACCCCTGCCACATTTCAATCTCCTGCTCCGTCAAAACTCTCCTTTCTGCCTCTTCCTCTAGTTTTTTGTAAATTCTCATTTGCAATTACCAGCTGCTCCTCTTCTTTTGTATTTTCACTAGACCTCCATATTTTTATTTCATCTTTTATTGCTTTAAGTTTAGTAGCTACACATTCGTCTTTAAAACTTGAATCACACCCTTTTCGCCAATCCCCTTCTAACCGCTTCATCAAACCCGGAAACTTCCATCCAACTATGGAATATGCGGAATGGTATTGGCCAAAAATTGTTAGCCGTTGTTGTAAGTATCAATGGACAATGGTCCGATACATCTCTGTTTAGTGCCAGCAGAGTTGCATCTGGCCACCTCATTATGAATTCATCACACACTAATACTCGGTCAATCTTACTTAAGTTTTTCCCATCTCCTGACATAAACGTATATTTCCTTCCACCCATATTATATTCTTGTAATCATGCATTCATAATAAAATTATTAAAACATAGTGCTCCCCCAACATCAAAGTGTGAATTAAATCTCTCCTCGGGGAAACGTACCTCATTGAAATCGCCTAGGAGTATCCATTTGCCCTGGATTGATTGTTTTAACGCTAGTAATTCATTCCACATCTGTCTCCTGTTGCTTGGTACAGTCGAGGCGTAAACATTCACTACAATCGTATCCTCTTCTTCCCCTGTTATCCATCCTTTGACTAAAATAAAGTTTTGTTTTTTTACATCAAATTCTTTTCTAAATACCCCTGGGCTCCAAATCGATAATAGTCCACCTGATCTTCCATCTACATCCAATTTAAGATACTCAAACGCTGTGTTATCCCAAAACCTTTTTATCACTCTATTCGGTAAGTCCCTGAACTGAGTTTCCTGTATTGCTATAAAATTTAATCCATACTTGGACAATAACCCTCTAACTGCCTTTCCTTTACCCACCCCTCCTGCCCCTTTTATGTTAATGGTTCCAAAATTCATCACAAACATGCTACCTCCTGTTCTTCATTGACCGTTTTCCTTATCAGATCCTCTTTACCAATCAGATTTACTCCAACTTCTGCCCCTATCTTCTTAGTCTGAAGGACTTTGTTGGTCACCTCCTCCGCCGGTCGCTGATCAGCTGCCCGGGGTCCCTCAGCTATTTGGGTATCTTCTATTAATGTATCATCTGAATGTGAATCCTCCTCCCAACCGAAAATAAATCCATCATCTGGAACCGCTCCGCCACTATTATCATTAAACACATCCTCGATTATCGACTGAATCCTAGCATCCCTCTTGCTTTTTCTCTTGATCTTCAACGGAACCTTCTGTCGGTGTTGGAATCTAGTTTTATCTGTCACTTCTAAATTTATGTCAGGTAATTTCCCTTTGTTAATCTTCGAGTTGGGCTTTAAGTTTTGGGCCCTTGCTGCAGCTAAGTTTACCCTTTTTCTCTTTTTATATTTGGTAGTCATAGGCCCATTTGAATTCCTAGCATATGATCCATTTTGCTCTGCTCCCTTTTCAAAAGACTGATTAGCCCCACACCCTTGTGCTGACACTTCCGAGGTATTGACTACCTTGCTTCCAACATTTTCGGGATTCCCCATCTCATCATTAATTACCTCGTTATTGCCTTCGTGATTATTCTTGGAAATTGACCTTTTGTTTTGGTCGGTTGTGCCGATCCTTTCCTCTCCCCTTTTCTCAATTGTCTTTTCATTTTCCTCCACCGGTGCTGCTTGTGCTTCCATCGTCGCCATTGCCGTCGATTTCTCCGACGACGGTATCCTTCCTGGTGGTTTATCAACTGCCATTTTCTCCGGTGAGTCGACTGGAATGTTGCTACTGTTGCCTTTTTCAACATCCCGACGATTATTTCCTTTTGGTTCATCTGGTTCCTCACTGAAGACTACCCACCTCCTTATAATACACTCCGGTATCCATGGTTCCTCAACTTCCGAGATCCATACATTAAACACCTGTTCCTTCTAACTGACTGGTAAAGTTTCCTTAATACTACAACCGTGATTCACCACCACCCCAACTAAGTCAAATTGAAGATTTAGATTGTATTTGTCTGCTTCCGAGCTCTGTACTATTCTTCTGTATCTTTTAGCAATCACGTTCATTACTTCTTTCATCCACATCTATATGGGTGCCCCCTTATCATTAGCCATGCAATACATTGGTATGGCAGTAGCTGCCCTTTCCACACTTCCATCTTATCAAACCATTTTCTCCATTGTTCCTATTTGTCCTTTACAAACGACTCTATATCCTTGACTTCCTTGAATGTAATAATTACTCTCAAACCTCCAAGGTAACGTATTATGCCTTTGTCCAATCTCAATTATGTTGCACACTTATCCGTTTCCTTCAGTAGTTTAATATTATGGTATTCGCACACCACCGCTTTGTTTCACCATTCTTTGAATGCTTCAGACTCATTTGCAAACCTCATTGTGTTTTTCTTTTCCACTGATGCCTTCTTCCCCCTCACAGTATCCGCATACGATACACCTTCCTTAGTTCCTGAATATTTTCCTTCTGTCCTGACATTTATAACACTAGGGTTATACTCTTCCTTCCTAACCCATGTTACTTGTTTCTTCTCCAGCGGTTTCTTAACAATTTTCTACTTTAGCCCTGACTCTCCATCCATAGAATTCTACTTCATTCAATACCTTTGCCATCTTATCCCCGTCTTTTACGTTTACAAATCTAAGAAACCCGAAGCATTTTCCCCACTTATCTCGTTTCCTGGCAATGTACGCGTCCACCAGGTGTCCAAAGTTTATGTATTCCATCCAAAATTCTCCATCTGTAACTTGTGGATGAATGTTGGAGACGTAGAAAGTTGTAGCGTCCTACCTTGTGTATTGTTTTTCGTTCACCAGACTATTGTCTTTTCCTTGTTGTCTTTCTCCATATTTCAGTCGGTTGTTCCCCACACCTGAGCTTTCACCTTCTTCTCTTACCATTTCGGACAATTGACAAGCCCGCCGGAGATACCCAAGACGCGAATGGATGATTCAATAAAGATATTAGGATGGAAGGTTATGTCCAGACTGCAATATTGTAACACCCTTACTAATATAAAAGGGTTTTAGTACTAAAAATGACAATTAGTTGTGCATTTACATATACACATCACATATAAAAATACGGGTTTATTAAAAACTTTTACAGTTTAAAAGTTTTACAACAAAATGTAGTTGGGTTCGTCGTTTGAAAGTTACGACATAAGGTCGTGCAAAAGCTTTAATCTCATGTGTTCGGTTCTTCGATTAGCTTAATCTTCATCCGGAAACTCTTGACATTCACCTATGACCAAAACCAACTTAAAAGTTAGCTTTGGTAGTTAAATAACATGTTTAAACAAGTCATATGGGTCAAAACAACAAAATTCAAACGATTTTCAGAATTTAGGGGCGTCGCGCTACGCTACGGGGCATCGCGCTACGCCACGCCCCATTTTCGACAGAATGTTGCAGCTTTGCTGCTGCATTTGCCCAGCTCCGTTTTCGATCGAAATTCTAACTTCAAAGCTTCGTAACTTTTGATCTAGATGTCTGTTTTGCGCGATTCTTTTTCCTACGCGTTCGTAATTTAATTCTCCATCTTATGGAGTTAGAATCTGTTATTCAACTACTTGAAAAATTCAAACTTCAAGCTCTCGGCTTGAAATTCCATTTTTTCATTTTTGAGCCGTTTCATAATTCATTACACCAACATGTTTGTTATACCAAAATTCTTATGAACATCATATTTCAGTTGTTTCCTATGACACAAGATTCAAATCACGGGTTATTAGGCGTCATTAACCCGTCTATGATTATGCGCTTATTTTGACCCGTTAAGGGTATTTAAGCGCTTTTACGCACAAACCACGCTCAATCATTTCTAGCATTATATTTTCATATTACTTGTCAAATGAACTTCCACCACAACTATCCTTGTGGTGGGTAATGAATATCAATTGTTTATTCCGAATTTACCCCCTTTCGGTTGTTATTTTACGACAAGAAGCTATTTTGAGGCATTTGATCCAGAAAGGATTTATGCCTATGCTTCAACACTTAACTAACTTTAACTTATCATAATACATGTTTCTAAATGACTCTTAAGGGTCGTTTATCCGATTTACCCATCAAGGGCGTTTTAGTCAGTTTTAGTCCCTCTTTTACGACGAAGGATCTTTTCTACTTATTTGACCAAAATCCCTGCGACTAGGTGATCGTTTCTATGTATTCATGCATCGATTTTGGCCTTGAATCAAGCTTCAATTTGATGATTTTGTAGAGTTTAGGGTTTGAGCTCCTTTTCTCCTGCTCTGGTCGATCGACCCACACACGCACCAAGTGTGTGTTTTGTTTTCTTTTTTTTTTTTAATAAAACTAGTTTGCCCTCTTGGTTATATTGGTCCCTCATGTTTTATTTTGTTCAGATTAAGCTATAATTCACTATTTATAACTTAATCACATATTACTAACTAGGTTAATTATTCCTAGTTAATTTAATGGGTTCGGGAAGTCATAACCCATTTTATTTTATGTCCCGTTAGCTCGGGCCTTTTATATACTTTGTTTTCTCAAAGTATTTATCCTCCTTTTAATTTATATTAGCTTTATTTATTTAAAATCCTAACATTTACTGGGTTAATTTTTTCCACCAACGGTATTTTACTCGTCATTACTAGTAACGCGGTTTGATTACCAAACCCGTTTTTGCGGTGTTACAAGTCTACCCCCCTTAAAAAGATTTCGTCCCCGAAACCTTATTTACGTATTTCATTGGTTTAATCAAACGAATCAGGTTTCGTTTTCAACGTACCCATTTCTTTTAGTGTTTTCCGTTTTCCAGTTCCTCTCATAATATTTATATTTGTTAAAACGTTATTTCTCACAAAAATGGTATTTTAGTTTAAAGTTTTCTATTTAACTTATGTCAATTCCAAGGAATTTACGTCCAATGATTTATCCCCTTCCGTTGTCATTTCGGTAATGACTTCGCCCTTTTTGTGACGCAACACAAGTAAAAAAAATTGTGAATTATTTTGTCATTTAAGTCCGTTTAAATGTTTTAGTGAAATCCCTCACTTTTGTTAACCAGACTCTTCGTGATCTCTTCGCTTTAACCTGTTCGATTAACTTAGCGAAACCCATCGCTTTTATACTAACGTTACTTTTCGTTATTATTTTACGAGGGAAGTTGCAACCAGTTTCCTCGCTTTACAATATTGACCCGTAGGTTCCTTCACATAGCCTCGCAGTCTTTTTCCTTAGATTTCCACCTTTTAAGGTAAAACCCCATCAGTTTGTTTCTTTCTATTCGTGACCCGAGGGTCTTTTGGTCCCGTAGACTTAACATTAATTATAATCCCGTAGGTTATGATGATCTCGTAGATCATCTTTTATTCGAGTCTTCATTCAACTGTATATATATATTTGGCGTCAAGGCACCCCTTTTTATGTCTAAAATTATTTACTTTTGCTTTTTGGATTTCATTTGACCTTGACCGTAGTCTAAGGCTACGTTCATTTTCTTTCGAATTATCTTTCCGACTTTATGACTTCTAACGTCATTTACACGTCGGTTTGTCCTACACTTACCGTTACCCGGTTGTTACCTATACTTCTTTACGACCCGTTACCCGGGTTCTTTTATCTTAATGCTTTTAACGCCTATAACCCTTTACATAGGTTTATTAATATTTCGCACTTTTATTTATTCGGTTCGCGCTTACTTTCGTTATCAAGCGTTATTCTTAATTTAACTCGTTTGACTTGTTCGTGTGAAATTTCATCACTTGTGAACGTCAAACTTCGTTCTTTATTCGACCCGTTCGACTTTAAAATAGTTGAACGTAGTTATCAAAATTTCTGTTTGCATATTCTCATCGTCCTTTAGTCATGACTCATATTTCGAGTCTTTTGACTTTCTATTTCATGTTCCCGTCTCTTGGTTTACGCCTTCACCCACAATCCTACCCGTCCATCGGGTATCTTTACTGAAGTCACCATCAAGTAACCATTCTTATATGGTTTTAGACGTCACCTTAATTTATTTGGTCGTCTTAGCGAAATCCATCGCTTTCATTCAGTCAAGTCCTTTATTTCTTTATTCTACCCATTTGACTTGTCTGTGTGAATTTCATCACTTTTGACAGTCAAACTTTATCCCCAATGCCTTAGCATTCACATTAGTGGGTTTGTGTTTTCATTTACTTTAATCTTTGTCCCTTCTCTCGGGCTCGTTATTCTAACGTAATACGCTTCCGTCATCGGACTTGCGTTTACGTTTACTATCGAACATTTTACTTATTTGACTCATTTTAATTCGTCCCATTCACCCCGTCCTTACTACATCGGATGTAAGTATGTCCATCATAAAAAGTTCATGGTACCACGTGTTCACTACTTACTTGGCCAGAGTAAGCGATCAACACCTAGCACACATGACCTTTTATAATTTTCACATTACATCCCATGTAAGTAATGCCTCTATTTATTTCTCTTGGAAACAATATCTTGGATAGGTATTCTATTCAGGTTTTCCAAGTTTTTAATCTACATATGCAACTGTCAGTCTCTACGTATTTTTTGCATATTACTATTCGTGCAATGAATTTAAAAAGTGCACCTGGTAAATGCTTGCCCTAACGGGTCTTCCTTGTCATTAATTTATTCATGATCGTTACGCGATTTAGGTCCTTGGTGAGCATGTTCTACTTGTCATACTTTGGACCGTTCCTCCATCAAATCCGCAATTTGTTATACTCCCGCTATCTTCAGATGCGAGTATACTTCAACTAAAACATTTACAAGAGTTAGTAATATCACTTCAATAATTGCCCGTATTATAATACAAGGGTTTTCTACTATACGCGTCAACGCGCGTAATTTCATTAACTGTATCAATCATTTTGATTGGGGTAGCGTGTATTACGCGATAACCCTATGTGTTGTTTACAACACTTTAACCTGCTAAACCATTAACATACGTGTACTTACCGGATTTGCGATCAATGTCGCAACCCCCAATCCCTGATCCCTGGGAGCGGACAGCCGCGAGCCAGTTTCGGTGGTATCTCGTATTGTCTAATTTGGCAGCAGAAATTTTCATCAGGACCGTAGTTAGGAAATGTTTATCAAAGTAAAACGACCATTTATATATAAATAAACATATTGGGATAAAACCCAAGTTTTTATTACAAGCTGATTTACAGGGATAAATCCCATTTATTTGAATTAAAACGCCTTCTTTATTTAGGTAACTTTTATAGCCACTTTTCCAAGCCTTCAGTGCCGTCCAACTGGCTTCTAATTGGCTTTCACATTGTGTTACCTGAAACGCGTTTTAAAAACATTTGTCAGTGGGAAATACTGGTGAGTGAATCCCAGTTTAATCAAGAAACATTAATTTAATTTAAACAGTATTGAGAGCGATTACAATGTTTATATCTACACAATTACTCCTTTTAGTACTATCAATCCTGACTTGTGGGTCATATTACACATTGGCTAACTCATTGTCCAATGGTAACGTATCGTCATCCCGACTTACTACTCATAGTGTATTATATTTTGTATACAAAACCCCAACATACCGGCAGTAATTGAAGAACTACAAAGACTCAATCACCGCTAAATTGCATTGTAAAATAGTTAAGGTTTTGTAAAAACTATTAACAAAAAGGAGATTACTCACATTGCTATCTTAGATTTTTTGTAAGGGTTTCCTGGTGATAATCTAAACTTTACACAAATGTACACGTGTTAGTACAATAACCCATTTTAACATAAGCAATACCCTCCCCGAGACGGCATTCCAATGACTACGTCGGGCAGAACCACGACAGCCATTACGGAACCCTAGATCAATCGGGCAACGTATCTAATACGTATCCAGGGGTTATAATACTTACAACGGAGCAGAACTTCGCTAATTAGGGGGTATAATACCCGAGTATTACTTCTACTACTCAGAAATTTGCTTAAGAAAGAAAGAAATGAACGATTCTGAATGAAACTTGATAGCTTGCTTATATAGTTGCGGAAACTGGTCCTCACGCGGCCCGCGTAAAACACAGACAGGGGTTACGCGGCCCGCGTCAACCCCGGTCAAACGTATAGCTTGTCCCGGTCATGATCTAGCCTCGCCACGATGATGACACGTGTCATCACCAGGCTGCGCGACCTTTATGATCTTACGCGGCCCGCGTAAACTAATGGGGGATCTTACGCGGCCCGCCTGAACTTAAGAAATCAAATGAAATCAGATCTACACCTTCATACCGCCCGCGTAAGGTTGGGGTGGGGTCCTACACGGCTCGCCTCAGCTTAAGTTTTCAATTTTTATTTATTTTTAATACTATTTGCTATAATTCAGGCCCGTATTCGCGTATGGGGTGTATTTTGGGACATTTTAGGATATTTTAAAATATATTAGGGTGTCGGAAAAATTATGAGGGAGTCGGTTTATTGAGGATTTGTTATATTCTCCCCACCTTGTTTTAGAGCTCGTCCTGGAGATCTACTGGAACAAGTGTGTATATTTCCTTTGCATTTCAGATTCAAGCTCCCATGTATACTCAGGTCCTCTTTTGGAGTCCCACTTCACTTTGACCAGAACTAATCTCTTATGCTTGAGGTTCTTGACTTTCCTGTCTTCGATCTGTAGAGGTCTTTCTACAAATTTGAGTTGTTCATTTACCTCTATGTCTTTAAGAGGTACCATTAGTGATTCATCAGCTAAGCACTTTTTGAGATTAGATACATGAAATACATCATGTATTCCCGCCATTTCCTCTGGCAGTTGTAGCTGATAGGCTACATGTCCTATTCTTCTAATAATCTTAAAAGGTCCAATATACCTGGGACTTAGCTTTCCTCTTTTGATGAATCTTACTACTCCTTTCCAAGGAGAGACTTTCAACAATACTTTATCTCCTACTTGAAATTCCAAGGGTTTGCGTCGGTTATCTGCATAGCTCTTCTGTCGATCGCGTGCTGCTTTCCGTCGTTCCTTGACTTGAATAATCTTGTCGGTTGTTTCTTGCACTATCTCAGGTTTAGATAGTTGCTTTTCCCCAATTTCTGCCCAACAGACTGGGGTTCGGCACTTCCGTCCATAAAGTGCTTCGAATGGTGCAGCATTGATACTTGTGTGATAACTATTATTATAAGAAAATTCTATTAAAGGTAAGTGATCGTCCGAATTACCTCCGAAACCAATTACACAAGCTCTAAGCATGTCTTCCATTGTCTGAATTGTTCTTTCGCTTTGTCCGTCCGTTTGAGGATGATAAGCTGTGCTCAGATTTAACTTGGTTCCCATGGCCTTTTGGAAACTTGACCAAAAATGAGAGGTAAATCTGCTATCCCTATCAGAAACAATTGATAAAGGAATTCCATGTAATGAAACAATTTCATTTACATATAATTTAGCTAGCTGTTCCATACTGAAAGTTTCCTTCATTGGTAGAAAATGAGCTGACTTGGTTAGCCTATCTACAATCACCCAGATTGTATCATTTCCTTTCATTGTTTTGGGTAATTTAGTAACAAAATCCATTGTTATCAATTCTCATTTCCAAACTGGCATTTCTAATTGTTGTAACAAACCTGAGGATTTCTGGTGTTCAGCTTTAACTTGTGAACAGGTTAAACATTTAGAAACATAGGCTGCTATGTCCTTCTTCATTCCTATCCACCAGAAATTTTTCCTTAAATCCTGGTACATTTTATCATTTCCTGGGTGCATCGTATATTTGGACTTATGGGCTTCTTCTAATATACGATGACGTAGGTTTCCTAATTTAGGTATCCACATTCTCTTTTTATGGAATCTCCAAATTCCATCTATTCCTTGTTCTAATTCTTTTAGCATACCTTTTAATTTTTCAGAATCATCCTTGATTATTGATTCTTGTGCTTTTTTGATTTGGTCATTTAAATCTACTTGCAGATTTAATTTAAGAGAACGTACCCTTTTTGGCTTTTCATGATACTTTCAACTTAAAGCATCTGCCACTACATTTGCTTTTCCTTCATGATACTAGATATCACAATCATAATCGCTAAGCATTTCCATCCAGCGTCTTTGTCTCATATTCAATTCTTTTTGCCCGAAAATATACCTTAAACTCTTATGATCGGTAAATATGGTGAACTTACTACCATAAAGGTAATGTCTCCAAATCTTAAGGGCAAAAATTATTGCTCCTAGTTCTAGATCATGGGTTGAATAATTCTCTTCATAATTTTTAAGTTGTCTAGATGCGTAAGCTATAACCTTTTGGCGTTGCATCAATACACATCCATAACCTAACTTAGAAGCGTCACAATAGACTACAAAGTCTCCTTCTGGTAATGCTAATATGAGTGTATTAGTTAATCTTTGCTTAAGAATTCTAAAAGCTTCTTCTTGTTTTGGTCCCCATTCAAACTTAATAGATTTACAGGTTAACTTAGTTAAAGGAATGGCTATTCTAGAAAAATTTCGAATAAATCTTCTATAATAACCGGCCAATCCTAAGAAACTTCTAACCTCGGTTGGTGACTCAGGGGTTTTCCATTTAGTAATCGCCTCGATTTTTGTTGGATCCACATGAATTCCTTCATGGTTTACTAAATGTCCAAGAAACTGTACCTGTTCTAACCAAAATTCACACTTTGAAAATTTAGCATAAAGCTTTTCCTTTCTTAATAAACTTAAAAGTGCGTGCAAATGCTTTGCATGTTCCTCTTTACTCTTAGAGTAAATTAGAATATCATCTATGAAGACAATTATGAATTTATCCAAATATGGTTTACATATTCGGTTCATCATGTCCATAAATGCGGTTGGGGCATTGGTTAAACCAAATGGCATGACAGTAAATTCATAATGACCATACCTTGTTCTGAATGCGGTCTTAGGAATGTCCTCTTCCTGTACCTTTAATTGATGATATCTTGACCTTAAATCGATTTTAGAGAAAAATCGAGCTCTTTGCAGTTGATCGAACAGATCATCGATTCTCGGTAATGGGTACCGATTCTTAATTGTGACTTTGTTCAATTCACGGTAATCAATGCACATACACATTGATCCGTCCTTCTTTTTAACAAATAATATTGGCGCTCCCCATGGCGACGAACTTGGTTGTATGAATCCTTTTTCCAGCAATTCATCTAATTGTTTCTTCAATTCCTGCATCTCGGCGGGTGCCAAATGGTAAGGTGCTTTGGCAATTGGTGATGTTCCTGGCAGTAGGTGAATTCTGAATTCAACTTCTCTGTCCGGTGGTAGTCCTGGTAATTCTTCTGGAAATACATCTGAAAACTGAGACACTACTGGAATGTCCTTTAGTTCTTTTCCTTTAGTGTTAGTGATTATGGAAATCAAATACACTATAGAACCTTTTCTTATATAACTTGCAGTTTTCATCACAGAGATGAGTTTTGTGGATCTAGATGGTTTATCCCCTTTAATTGTGATCATTTTACCTTTTGGTGAATTTACTTGGATTGACTTTTGATCACATAAAATACTGGCTTTATTGGCTATTAACCAATCCATTCCTAAAACGATATCAAATCCTGCCAGATTCATAGGATAAAGGTTTGCCATAAACTTTTGGTTTAAAATTTCTATTCTTGCTTCCTTCAAGATTTCAGAAATCCTAACAGTTTCTCCATTAGCTGTCTCTACGAGACATTCTTGTGGTAGTTTAGTTAATGACTGGTTTAGAAGTTTGCAAAACGAAGTATTAATAAAACTTTGGTTTGCACCAGAGTCAAATAATACTTTAGAAAAAACATCATTAACTAAAAACGTACCAGCTATCACGTCTGGAATCATTTTGGCTTCATCTGCAGTTAGAACAAATGCTCTAGCATTTTTAGTGTTCTTGTTGTTTGCAGCTGGGGCTAGTTTTGGACAGTTTGGCCTGATATGACATTTTTCTCCACAGTTGTAGCATAATCCATTACTGGATTTCTTCCTGCAATTTTCTTCCTTGTGTCCTCGCATCTTGCAATAATTGCAAAGAGTAGAGCATTTTCCCGAATGCTTTTTCTTGCAGACCTTGCAGAAAGGTGCAGAGGTAGAACCCATATTCCTACGGTTGTAATTCCCAAAACGGAATTCTTGAGTAAGCTTTTGGGTTAAGTTTCTCCTCTGTTCTTCTTCTCTTGTACGAACCAATTCATCTGTCAAAGTATTGGCTAGTTCTACAACTTCTTCTATGGTTTGAGGTCTAGCTGCGTTGACTACATGTCTAATCTCTCCGATTAATCCCCAGATGTAACGGGAGATTAATACTGGTTCAGGTGATGCAAGGGTTGGTACTATTCTAGCATATTCAAAGAATGTGGTAGTATAACCCTTACTGTCTACTGACGGGTAGTCCGTAGGATAACCCTTAAGTGGTATAAATGATAATAAAATCCTTCATTTAATCAGGTAGTTGTCCGGAATTGGATAACTACGGTTGTTTGTGTTTCAGGTACAAATGGGAGCTTAAAATGGAAGGAACACGGAGAATAAATGGAAAACTCAATTTTTGGAATTGAATAATTAAGAGGATAGCATGATAGAGGACGAAATTACGAGAATGTAGGCGAAAACGGTGAAGAAAATGGAGTTGAAACAAAAAAGTTATGCTGAAAACAAGTTTTCATGTTGAAGCCTGCGTAAGCTACGGCAAGGGCCGTAGCTTACGGCGCCGACAGGCACTTTTTGTCACCGTATGACAGATTAAAGCCACCATATGCCATTCCAAGCCACTGTAAGCTACGGTGGCCACAGTAGCTTACGGCGCTGACCTACGTAAATGTGTAACTTCCACCTTTTAATGCAGATTTATGATGCCCTTTCAAGTCCAATCATTCCCATTCGGTTACACACACTTTGGAGATGATTTTTGGTTGTTCTTGGGAGCTTGAAGACATCTTTAATCATTGTTCTTATGTTTCTAACTTATTTTGAAGATCAAGACTTTGTTATGATGTTTGCTCGAGCCATGAGTGGCTAAACTTGTTATGACTATCTTTAGTTGAAGGTTTGTAAGACTTTATGCTTTAATTTCCTTATTTCTAGAATAACAAACTTTATCTTTATGTTTTGTTTGTTATGGTGTGTGATTGGTTGTTAGTAAATTGTTGATTCTTATGTTAATCTAGTTTGAAACCATACGTTCTTGGTGCCGTTGGCAATCGAGATATCATGGGTATAATTAGGCTTGGGTAAGGGTTAATTGATCATCGGGTAACAACCTCACGTTCTAGGAATCTGAGTACTTAGTTCCCTTTCATCACTACAAGTAATTACACATGAACTATGTCTATGTAGTTCTTTCTAGTGGAATGATAGCATAAATGTCAAATCAAACCGGAAACTAAAGATGGTCATTTGTCTCTAATTTGTTTACAACCAACACTTTCATTTTGCAATCATAATTGTAATTTTAGTTTTAAAACCAATTCAATCAAATCAACTCTTGAAATTTACTCTACTTGCATTTAGTTTAATTTTAGTTAACTTAGAGAAATACTTCAAATAACACATATTCCACAAACTCCCTGTGTTCGATACCCACTTGCCACTATCTATTTAGTAGTAATTGGATTAAATTTGATTGTGACCACGACATCACGTCATCTACCCCGGTCATTCTTAGATTTAAGAACTTATTTGCTATCTGTTCCTTTTCATTTGGAGGGCAAAATTTCCTTTCTACCATACTCTTAAATTCTTCCCATTCCATGTTGTAAACCTTATTACTTCCTCTTGATTGGAGGATAGTGTTCCACCATTCTAAGGCTGAGTTCTTAAATAGATTAGAAGCAAACATTATTTTGTCTTCTTCAGCACATTTACTTATTTTTTGAACAGCCTCAGTCTTTTCTATCCAGCGTAGAGCTGCAATGGGTCCTTCATTGCCCGAGAATTCTATTGGTTTGCAGGACCAGAATTCCTTGTAAGAACAACTGTAAGACATGGTTCTTTTTCTTTTGGGAATGGGCACTTGAAGTACATGGCCATTGTTCACGCTGTTTTCTGGTTCAATTGGTCGCTTACTGCTATGTTTATTTTTATTATTCGCTTCTTGAATCGTTTGAATAATAAATGACATTGCATCTATAATTCCTTGTGCCACTATGTGTTGAGCTGCACTATTATCCATTTGGTTTCCATTGTTATTGATGCTCGGATTCTCATTAACCACGTTAATGTTACTCTGGTTATTGTTATTCAGATTTCATTGATTTCCTTCGTCGGCCATCTGAATTTTAAACATTTACCCCGTATTAATATCACAAAATAATATTGATATAGTCAATCACATGACACGCATTTTTGCCAAAAACGTCGATCATTGCGACTTTTACTCTATTTCCATATACTATTATGCATCTATTACACACTAGTACTGAAATAAAAATTACAATACCAACAGAAATAGAATTACACTAATAGTAATAGGCATCCATACACACATATTTTATTTTATTTTATTTTATTTTTATTATATTATTATTATTACTATTACCGTTTCACCATCACATTCATGGATATGGATTCATCCAAAAATCCATATTGCGCTCATCGTATTTCCATACGAGTCACTCTCCCACCTGTCGCATTCTCTCACTGCTTTCTAAAATTTCCTCTCCAAAAGTCCTAAGTTCTTGTACGTTTTCTGCACTCATTGGGGGTGCAGGTTCTAGGACTGGGTTCTGAATCTGGGGTGCGGGTTCCTGGTATGGGGGTGAAAGTGCCTGAAATCGGTAAGGATCTTCTAAGATCTCCCTAATGTATTCATCATGGTATTAGGGATCTAAACGGTCCATACCTGGGTTGGCTCCTATGTTTTGCATGGGGGTCTCTTCATGTATCGGGTAACGTTGCACGTAGTCCCTAACGTCATCCCACCAGGGATCGTAATTTGGGTCTAGGGGGTTTGGTGCTGGTACCCTAGGGATTTCTTCTGGATTGAAGTCATGCATCTCTACTTGGTTTTCAGGGTTTTCTATCTCCATGGGTTGGTCTGGGATTGGTGGTTGTGGTTGGGGTGCTATTATTTGCTCCAGATTTGGGTCAGCTGCAGTGGTTGCTAGTATGTGGATGTTGGCTATACCCCTATTTATCATATCCTGGGCATAGGCATCTGTCTCTCTCTTGGCTGCGGCTAGTACCCTCTGATCTTGTAACTTTTTCATACGCTTCCTACGCTCGTGTGCCCCTCTACTGAACCATCCCCTCTTTTTCTGAGGAAATGGCTCTTCTGACTGAGCCTTAAACACAAAGATTCCTTCTTCCATATCAGCAGAGTACCCAGAGAGGGCAGGTTGAGAAGAGGAGGTGCCTTCGCTTCTAGGAAAACCAGACAATTGACGGTACGCGTCAGATGGTCCTTGGTCGCTCATACTGTAAACTAACAGATAGTCAAATAACACATAACAAATAATTACAGTATACACGTATTTCCGTAATTTATTTCCTAACAGATTAAATTTTGATGTCAGGAGAACACCTTTGTGGCTGAATCAGTGGCTTAGCTCTGATACCACCTTCTGTCGCAACCCCCGATCCCTGATCCCTGGGAACGGACGACCGCGAGCCAGTTTCGGTGGTATCTCGTATTGTCTAATTTGGCAGCGGAAATTTTCATCAGGACCGTAGTTAGGAAATGTTTATCAGAGTAAAACCACCATTTATATATAAATAAACATATTGGGATAAAACCCAAGTTTTTATTACAAGCTGATTTACAGGGATAAATCCCATTTATTTGAATTAAAACGCCTTCTTTATTTAGGTAACTTTTATAGCCACTTTTCCAAGCCTTCAGTGTTGTCCAGCTGGCTTCTAATTGGCTTTCACATTGTGTTACCTGAAACGCGTTTTAAAAACATTTGTCAGTGGGAAATACTGGTGAGTGAATCCCAGTTTAATCAAGAAACATTAATTTAATTTAAACAGTATTGAGAGCGATTACAATGTTTATATCTACACAATTACTCCTTTTAGTACTATCAATCCTGACTTGTGGGTCATATTACACATTGGCTAACTCATTGTCCAATGGAAACGTATCGTCATCCCGACTTACTACTCACAGTGTAGTATATTTTGTATACAAAACCCCAACATACCGGCAGTAATTGAAGAACTACAAAGACTCAATCACTGCTAAATTGCATTGTAAAATAATTAAGGTTTTGTAAAAACTACTAACAAAAAGGAGATTACTCACATTGCTGTCTTAGATTTTTCATAAGGGTTTCCTGGTGATAATCTTAAATTTACACAAATGTACACATGTTAGTACAATAACACATTTTAACATTAGCAATACCCTCCCCGAGACGGCATTCCAATAACTACGTCGGGCAGAACCACGACAGCCATTACGGAACCCTAGATCAATCGGGCAGCGTATCTAATACGTATCCAGGGGTTATAATACTTACAACGGAGCAGAACTTCGTTAATTAGGGGGGTATAATACCCGAGTATTACTTCTACTACTCAGAAATTTGCTTAGGAAAGAAAGAAATGAATGATTCTGAATGAAACCCGATAGCCTGCTTATATAGTTGCTGAAACTGGTCCTCACGCGGCCCGCGTAAAACACAGACAGGGGTTACGCAGCCCGCGTCAACCCCGGTCAAACGTATAGCTTGTCCCGGTCATGATCTAGCCTCGCCACGATGATGACACGTGTCATCACCGGGCTGCGCCACCTTTATGATCTTACGCGGCCCGCGTAAACTAATGGGGGGTCTTACGCGGCCCGCCTGAACTTAAGAAATCAAATGAAATCAGATCTACACCTTCATACCGCCCGCGTAAGGTTGGGGTGGGGTCCTACGCGGCCCGCCTCAGCTTAAGTTTTCAATTTTTATTTATTTTTAATACCATTTGCTATAATTAAGGCCCGTATTCGCGTATGGGGTTTATTTTGGGACATTTTGGGATATTTTAAAATATATTAGGGTGTCGGAAAAATTATGAGGGTGTCGGTTTATTGAGGATTTGTTATAATCAAGCCTCAAACCGAACACACTTTACTCTTTAACCGTGAGCTCTGATTACCAACTTGTAACACCCTTACTAATATAAAAGGGTTTTAGTACTAAAAACGACAATTAGTTGTGCATTTACATATACACATCACATATAAAAATACGGGTTTATTAAAAACTTTTAAAGTTTAAAAGTTTTACAACAAAATGTAGTTGGGTTCATCGTTTGAAAGTTACAACATAAGGCCGTGCAGAAGCTTTAATCTCGTGTGTTCGGTTCTTCGATTAGCTTGATCTTCATCCGGAAACTCTTGACATTCACCTATGACCAAAACCAACTTAAAAGTTAGCTTTGGTAGTTAAATAACATGTTTAAACAAGTCATATGGGTCAAAACAACAAAATTCAAACGATTTTCGGAATTTAGGGGCGTCGCGCGATGCCACGCCCCATTTTCGACAGAATGTTGCAGCTTTGCTGCTGCATTTGCCCAGCTCCGTTTTCGATCGAAATTCTAACTTCAAAGATTCATAACTTTTGATCTAGATGTCTGTTTTGCGCGATTCTTTTTCTTACGCGTTCGTAATTTAATTCTCCATCTTATGGAGTTAGAACCTGTTATTCAACAACTTCAAAAATTCAAACTTAAAGCTCTCGGCTTGGAATTCCTTTTAAACACTTTTGACCCGTTTCATAATTTATTACACCAACATGTTTGTTATACCAAAATTATTATGAACATCATATTTCAGTTGTTTCCTATAACACAAGATTCAAATCACGGGTTATTAGGCATCATTAACCCGTCTATGATTATGCGCTTATTTTGACCCGTTAAGGGTATTTAAGCACTTTACGCACAAACCATGCTCAATCATTTCTAGCATTATATTTTCATATTACTTGTCAAATGAACTTCCACCACAACTATCCTTGTGGTGGGTAATGAATATCAATTGTTTATTCCGAATTTACCCCCTTTCGGTTGTTATTTTACGACAAGAAGCTATTTTGAGGCATTTGATCCGGAAAGGATTTATGCCTATGCTTCAACACTTAACTAACTTTACCTTATCATAATACATGTTTCTAAACGACTCTTAAGGGTCGTTTATCCAATTTACCCATCAAGGGCGTTTTGGTCAGTTTTAGTCCCTTTTTTTACGATGAAGGACCTTGATGCAGTTGATGACCCATAAGTTGAACCCGTCCCGGAATGGGTTCCAATGGGATCCAGGTTGAAGATTATCTAAAGATTTGAATAATATTTGATTCCATAATTATCGAGTCTATTATTAGTTATCGTATCTTTTATTTATTTAGTTAATTCATATTTATCTCTAAGGTTGTTAGGGTCTAGTATAAATAGTGGTCTTGATCGAATGTTTATGATTAGTTTTTGATTGAATTTTAATAGAAAAGAACGTTGTTCTTGAACCATT
The DNA here is from genome assembly GCA_030545235.1 of Helianthus tuberosus. Taxonomy (NCBI): domain Eukaryota; kingdom Viridiplantae; phylum Streptophyta; class Magnoliopsida; order Asterales; family Asteraceae; genus Helianthus; species Helianthus tuberosus. The sequence goes on from CM060429.1 coordinate 147,672,749, forward strand.
TGGTTCGTTGATCAGTCTTTGATTAGTCAATTGTTCTTAAGCCATCTGATTGCACGCGAAACTGCATCAGGTGGTATCAGAGCTTTGGTTTTCAAATGGCTCTACGTGAAGGCGAGTGTTTTCTTGTTTGAAGAGTCGCCGACCGAGGCATCGACAAGAACATTGGTGGTTCACGTGCTCGTGGAGAAGATCGACGCCCTGTTCGTAGAACCGCCGACCGAGGCAACGACAGAGTTGATCCTGATTCATGGGATCTAAAGATCAAACGGCTCCGACAACGAGTCCGAGATCTTGAAGAGATCAGGCGGCTCAGACAACGAGTCCGGGATCTTAAAGAGATCAAACGGCTCCGCCAAAGAGTCCGAGATCTCGAGTTACGACGGGAGATAGGCGTCAAGGAAACCGAATCGGGAACTATCGTCCGGGGCGATGTGAACGAGGAAGAGGAGCATCCTTTCTGCCATCCCCACCCCTGGTTCTTTGAACCAATCTATCCGGAGGGTATTTCGGAAGACGAACCCATGTTTGACGAAGATGAAATTGAGGTGGACGAAGAAGAATATTAGTGGGCACAACAAGCTATTAACGGATTTGCTAATCGTGAAGACGAAGAAGAGGAGGTCATCAACGAGCATGAAAATTCATCTGTTTCTAGTACGTTTGATTCGTTTCATAAAACTACTTGTGTATCAGATCACTGCGAGATAGATGAAATAATGGGTTTAAATAGAAGACCATTGAACCGGGAGTTATCGGAGTATGTACAAGTGTGGGTCGGATATTTTGATAAATTTTTGGAGGCCCCTTCAGTGGTTAGTAGTGGTAGTACGGTGACAACCGGTGGCGATGAGTTTTTTAAACGGGTGAAACGGTTTTGGGAGTTCCAAGTTTTTGAGCCTACGATTATGGAGGAATAGTTGATTTTGGGATCTATCAATTTCAAAATTCAAAATAAGGATGATATTTTGATTACCAAACTTGCAGATATTTTTTGTAGATAATATTAACACTTGTTCGTTCCTTCCCAACATGATGGGTTCAATTATTAAAGATGAAAATATTATGGTGGGTGTGAGAGAAGATTGCATGGATTTAAAATATGAGTACATGGTTTCTTTGCATGAAAATAGTCCGCGTGGACCTTCAATCAATAAAAATGTTGTGGTGGATACATGCATGGAATCCATGCTTAAGAAAATTACATGTGGGTCTACTGCAACTAGTGGTCTGGCTAAGAATTTAAATGTAATCCTTGTCGTTAGTGTTCATGCAAATCCAAATTGTAGTTTCAATGACGGGCCTTACCAAACAACAGACAACAATCAATGGAAGCAATACTTGTCGATTGCTACTCGGTCATACAAGTCTAAAACACATGTGAACTTGAAACGGTTTAATGTTTCATTCGACCCAGGTGGTACAAATCGAGAGTTGGGCGAGGGGATCTATGAAGTTGGACTCTTCAGGCAGGTTGTGGTAATAATAAATTGGAAGCAAGTTGATGTTACGTTTGATCCAGGTGGCTTTTGTCCAAAGGCAAAACTCGAGGACGAGTTTTTTTCGAAGACGGGGAGAATGATGCAGTTGATGACCCATAAGTTGAACCCGTCCCGGAATGGGTTCCAATGGGATCCAGGTTGAAGATTATCTAAAGATTTGAATAATATTTGATTCCATAATTATCGAGTCTATTATTAGTTATCGTATCTTTTATTTATTTAGTTAATTCATATTTATCTCTAAGGTTGTTAGGGTCTAGTATAAATAGTGGTCTTGATCGAATGTTTATGATTAGTTTTTGATTGAATTTTAATAGAAAAGAACGTTGTTCTTGAACCCTTTGGTTCGTTGATCAGTCTTTGATTAGTCAATTGTTCTTGAGCCATTTGATCGCACACGAAACTGAACTGATGCAGTTTCGCGTGCGTTCAAATGGCTCAAGAAACTATTGATAATCAAAGACGATAAATCGAACCAAAGGTTCCAAGAACAAAGTTCTTTTTTTATAAAATTCAACCAAAAACTAATCATAAACATTCGATCAAGACCACTATTTATACTAGACCTTAACAATCTTAGAGATAATATTATGAATTAACTAAATAAATAAAAGATACGAAAACTAATAATAGACTCGATAATTATGGAATCAAATATTATTCAAATCTTTAGATAATCTTCAACCTGGATCCCATTGGAACCCATTCCGGGACCGGTTCAACTTATGGGTCATCAACTGCATCACGGTCCTTCGTCGTAAAAGAGGGACTAAAACTGACCAAAACGCCCTTGATGGGTAAATCGGATAAACGACCCTTAAGAGTCGTTTAGAAACATGTATTATGATAAGGTAAAGTTAGTTAAGTGTTGAAGCATAGGCATAAATCCTTTCCGGATCAAATGCCTCAAAATAATAAAAAGATGTTCGTATGAAACCCGTGATTAGAGATGAGCAAATGGTTGGGTACTGGTACCGAATTTCCCGAACCGAAATATCTTAAGTACCAATTCAGTACCGACTTTTGGTGCCTACCGGTTTTTACCTTCATATACCGGTACCGTAACCGGTATTTTCAGTATCAGAACCGATATTTTCGGTACCAGTACCGGTTCGGTATCGGTTGGCACCGAGCTCATCCCTACCCCTGAAACTAAAAAAATAAATCATTAAAAGTCGAAGAAAATCAACAAATAAAGTTGCACAATATCGTTGTTATTCGTACGGTACTCGTGATCAGTGACGAGCAAATGATACCGAGCAGCAGTACCGAATTTTACGAACTAAAAAAATTTCAAAATTATTTCGGTACCGACTTTTGGTGTTTTCTATATCAGGTTGTGTCGGTTTTTACCTTCATGTACTAGTAACGAACCGGACAGTACCGGTATTTTCGACACTAGTACCGGTTGAAACGAAGCTTATCCAACTTAAAAGGTAAAGAAAATAATTATTATTATAATATTAAAATAATAAAAATATAAAAAAAACTATATATATTATTAGAGTTAACTGCCATTTTCGTCCCTGTGGTTTGGTCACTTTGGCCATTTCAGTCCAAAAATCATAACCCAGTTAAGTCAGTTAGTAAATAAGGACTGGTTGTGTAAATTTGTAACATAAAGGACTGATTGTGTAAATTTGTAACACCACCACCACTAGCCCTGCCACCACCACCACTCCGCTGCCACCACCACCGCCACCACAGCCACCACCGCCACCACAGCCACTGCCACCACCGCCACCACCACCACCACAGCCACACCGCCACCACAGCCACACCGCCACCACAGCCACTGCCACCACCGCCACCACCGCGACTACGGGATCTTGTGCGATTATCTTTGGCTTGTGCGATCAAGAGTTCATCATCATCGTCAATCATCACGTTGATCATCATCAACAGTTCTTCGAACCACCATTCCATACATAACCCGACCTGCTACCACGTCTTACCACCGGAGATACACCAATCCATCCATCATTGTTCATCAACAGTCACCGTTCATCATCGTCATCATCTCCGTCAACGATCACAACGATCACCAAGCACATCACCACCGCTGTGTTCGGAGTTCTCGATTTACGGATGAAGATGATTACCGGAGACGAGAAGTGTAACCATGGATGATGATGACTGAAAGAATTGAAATGGTGAAGATGGAGGTTTCAAAATGGAAGATGGAGGTGAACGGAGATGATGGTAAGATGACGAAGAAGTGAAGTTGCAAGTTTCGATGACGGATACATGAAGTTGCAGGTTCCGGAAACACTTCAGATTCAAAAACTCCTTCTCCCATTGATCCGAAACACTTCAGATTCAAAACTCCATATCTTCATCATCATCATCAGCTACTTCCATATCGGAAACACCACTCCTTGTCCGTAACATCATCTCTATTCTCGAATCTTTTCCGAAACACATCATCACCATCTTCTCCGACTACTACCGCCTATCATCTACATCATCATTGTATCTCCACAACCTACAACATCATCGTTCATTCGAATTCAGGCAGATTCGAAACCGGTCACCGGAACCTGCAACTTCACCGAAACCTGCAACTTCATCCGAATTCAGGCAAATCGACCACTTCCATCATCTGCATCCTCCATTTCGTTTTGCACGTAAACGTTCCAGAAAATGTATAAAATGATTAAGAGGAGAATTGGTGATAAAGGTCTGATGATGATGATGAAGATCGCGATGATGATGATGAAGGTCGATGATGATCGATGATGATGATGATAACAGATGATGACGATGATGACGTTGATGGTGGTGGTGGCAGTGGTGGCAGTGGCTGTGGTGGCGGTGTGGCTGTGGTGGCGGTGGTGGTGGTGGTGGCAGCGGAGTGGTGGTGGTGGCAGGGCTAGTGGTGGTGGTGTTACAAATTTACACAATCAGTCCTTTATGTTGCAAATTTACACAATCAGTCCTTATTTACTAACTGACTTAACTGGGTTATGATTTTTGGACTGAAATGGCACCTTTCCAGAACGTCGGGGAGGAAAATGGCGCATTTTTGAAAAATGGACTGAAATGGCCAAAGTGACCAAACCACAGGGACGAAAATGGCAATTAACTCATATTATTATAATATAAAAATACTATTTATTAACTTCTATTATTATTAAAACATATATATATATATATATATATATATATAGGGGATGGATCATGAGAAAACTAGTTTAAATGAAAAAACCAAAAAACTAACTAAAAAAACTAAAAAACATACCATTTTTTTATAAAAAATGGCTATATTTTATGCATGAAAAAAAAATAAAAAAAAATGTTTTATTGCACATGTGCACTATTACGGATATAGTGCACATGTGTAATACACATATAATGCACATGTGCAGTACAACAATTTTTTTTTTGAATTTTTTTATATATAAAAAATAGCGATTTTTTATAAAAAATTGTAAAAATTAAATAAAAAATTTGGTATGTTTTTTAGCCTTTTTTAGTTAGTTTTCTAGTTTTTTTCATTTAGATGTAGTTTTCTCATGATCCTCTCCCTATATATATAGGGTAGGGTTCCAGCGTGAACAATCTCCCAAGAGTGAACTGCGTGAACAGATCTGGACCCTTGATTTCTTTTTTAGTTGTTAAGGGTATGATTGTAATTATATAAAAAATTAGATTTAAATAATTATTTTAATAATTGAATTAAGTTACATCTTTTCTAATTTAAATTCATCATCCACATTATGTTTTATTTATTAATAAGATAATTATCAAAACAAACAACAAATCACCATATTTCAATTTTAATTTTTATTTCAGATTCATCACCAGAATTCGAATTTTGATTTTTAAGATCCACGTAGCCTTCAGATTTCGGTATACACGTGTGTACTTGGATATAAATAGAACAGTACACATGTGTACTCAACATCGTACATATGTGTAATTAGCTACAAAATACATACATAGAAACAATACCTGTAAAACTATTTTATATTTAACAAATTACAAGTTCCATAATGTTTTCCAAACCAAACAAAAAAACATATAATTACAAGTTCCAGTTTCGTAAAAACAATAAACCCAACATAATCGAAAAAAAAAACATAATCTTTTACAACTATTCGCCACGTTGTATGCTGAATCATTCTTATCGACCAAGCAAACAAAGATACGTGAATCATCCTTTTTTTTTTTGGTAAAGGTTACCCTGGTAAATTTCATTTCACAAATCACCAAAAAAGAATACGACCTCATACGTGAACCATCCTTATCGACCTCATACGTGAATCATCCTTATCGACCTTCCATCTCCACTTTTCTCGTTAACGAAATCTCCTAAAATAGCACAAAAAAACTCAGCAACTAATACTTTGCATAATTCACAAGTGTACATCAACAACTTTACACATTCAATACACAAAAAATTATGAGATATCACAAAAGCAGACGCTATACACATGTGTACATTGGGTTAAAATTAGAGCAAAATCAGAATACACATGTGTACATTGCATTAAAAACAGAGCAAAATCAGAATACACATGTGTACATCGCGTTAAAAATATAGCAAAATCAAAGAATTGAACAAAAAAACTCAACAACTAATACTTTGCATAATTCACAATTGTACATCAACAACTTTACAAATTCAATACAAAAAAAAACTGAGATATCACAAAAAAAACAGACGCTATACACATGTGTACATCGCATTAAAAACAAAGCAAAGTCAGAATACACATGTGTACATCGCATTAAAAACAGAGTAAAAATCAAAAAATTGAAATCCAAAAACTTAAATGGTATAGCCCTAAAATAAGTTGCTGATTTAATGCTTTCTTCTTATCAAAAGTCTTAGTCAAAAGATGTCTTTCGATACACAAATAACGTAAAACTAGAATTAAGTCTAAATGAAGTTTTCAAAATCAAATTAAAAACTTTCATCAATATATTATAAGTAGTCACATAAAATAAATTTTTCCTTTTATTATTGATTTTCAAAACGAAAAGTAGATGTAAGAAGCATCTTCTCCAAAATTAAGACAAACGAGGTTGTGACACTCTCTCCAATTTTACTATTATTTTTTTTCGGGTTATGATGAACTAGTAAATGACTATATGTAATTCTCATCATGGTAACTGAACTAAATAACAAACATATTATCACCATATTTATCACATGCAAATGAAATATTCTTGTGATAGACGAATATTTATGTAAAAAGAACAGAATGGTACGCTAACTAGAAAGGCAGGCAAAAATTACATCTCTAAGTCATGGTCATATAACACTGAGTTGTCACCACTTGTCCGATATAACGCAAGCCCTAAATGACGTATCAATGGGGCCAAAGGATTTTCATTGCAGACACCATGTAACCTAAAAGATGGGACAAATATAGATTTATGTGTTAGAAAACATGTTTGACTGGGAATCAAGTAAACAAAAAGGCATTAGCAACTTGCCATGATGCTCCCATATCCACTGGGCAACCAAACGAATAATCAGTGTGAATTCGGCCACCAATTCTATCCCGTGATTCCAATAACACGACCTGCATCATTAGTACCACCTCGTTAGATACAATACAAAGTAAAAACAAGACAAAAATGCCACAGATATGTATAACTTGATAATGCCTTCTTCACGAGATTGTGTCAGAAAAAAATATAAATAAAATTAAAACTATCTGTAAACAAAAAATAAAATTAATAATAAGAAATATGAGTATAGTGCAGATATACAATGTTGATTCTCACCGAACTGATGTTGGAGGCTGCCGTTGATGTTGATTCTCACCGAACTGACGGCTTCGCCGTCAGTCACCGCCGCTAGGGTTCCGGTAAAACACGAAGATGGTGGTGGTGGTGGTGGCCGGCGGTGATGAAGATGAAGATGGAGGTGGCCGGCGTGATGAAGATGGAAGTGGCGATTTGATTGCTCCGACGAACTTCCCCTGGGTTTCTTTAAAATCGCTGATGAATGTGATAGAGAAATAAGATATGCGTTGTGAATAAAAGGGGTAATCAAGGGGATTGATAAACTATAACTTAGATATTTACGGGATTTTTTGCAATTGAAGATTATGGAAACTATTTATTTCCAAATTTTAAATTACAAATTAATGTAATTACACTTCTACCCTTTTGTATTTAATTAAATAGTAGAAACTAACCAACTAATTACAATCATGCCACTCATTTAAAATCTCATGATCATAAAAATCAAGGGCCCAGATCAGTTCACGCAGTTCACTCTTGGGATTTTGTTCACGTTTGATAGGGAGATGATCATTATGAGAAAACTAGAAAACTAACTAAAAAAGCAAAAAAAAAAAGCTAAAATGCATACCAAAAAAAAAATTTACAATTTTTTAAAAAAAAAATCGTTATTTTTTATATATTAAAAAATTCAAAAAATGATTTGTTATACTACACATGTGATTACATGTGTACTACACATGTGCACTATATCCGTAATAGTGCACATGTGTAATACAACGAAAAAAAATTTCTATTTTTTTTAATTTTTTTCCATGCATAAAAGACTAGCGATTTTTTTATAAAAATTTGTAAAAAAAAAAAATTGGTATGTTTTTTAGCCTCTTTTAGTTAGTTTTTTGTTTTTTTACAAATTTTTATTAAAAAATCGCTAGTTTTTATGAATGGAAAAAAAATTTCAAAAAAAAATTTAACAAAAAAAATATCGTTGTATTACACATGTGCACTATTACGGATATAGTGCACATGTGTAGTACACATATAATGCACATGTGTAGTACAACAAAAAAAAATTTTGAAAATTTTTTTTACATATAAAATATAGCGATTTTTTTATAAAAAATTGTAAAAAATAAATTGAGTTAACTGCCATTTTCGTCCCTGTGGTTTGGTCACTTTGGCCATTTCAGTCCATTTTTCAAAAATGCGCCATTTTCGTCCCCCACGTTCTGGAAAGGTGACATTTCAGTCCAAAAATCATAACCCAGTTAAGTCAGTTAGTAAATAAGGACTGATTGTGTAAATTTGTAACATAAAGGACCATTTAAGTAAATACTAAACACCACCACCACTAGCCCTGCCACCAGCACCACTCCGCTGCCACCACCACCGCCACCACCGCCACCACAGCCCTGCCACCACCACCACTCCGCTGCCACCACCACCACCGCCACCACAGCCCTGCCACCACCACCACTCCGCTGCCACCACCACCACCGCCACCACAGCCCTGCCACCACCACCACAGCCCTGCCACCACCGCCACCACCCTGCCACCACCGCCACCACAGCCCTGCCACCACCACCACTCCGTTGCCACCACCACTCTCACAGATCGTAAACAACTCCCCACGCTTTGTAATTGTTCAATAAGCATGCCCGACACCACGTGAAATCGGAGTTTTTATAAAAAATTCAAAGTGGAATTAATCCACAGAAGTTTGTCGATTAAGTGTCAAATTGTTGTGTTGTTTAGAGTCCCTGAACCCATACGAAACTCTCACACCCTTCAAAATCCTTTACCCCTTCGAAAATACCCTCTGTTCATCGTCTGCAAGTCTCGCCGGAATACCCGTCCCCGGAGACTGTCGCCACGCGATACCGGATCGGTTTTAATGACCCAATCGGTATGTTTATACTTGTACAATGTTTCTGCAAGTTTAATTTGAATATTATCCGGTATTGATCGAGAATTAGGCCGTTTGACTTCTGTTGACCGTTTTGGGGAAGACGATGAACAGTAGCATGGTCACCACCGCCGCCGCCGGAACCACCACCATCAACGTCATCATCGTCATCATCTGGGGAAGGCAGCCCCACCGTCGCCGGTTCTCTCTCCCGCCTCGTTATCTCTTTCTCTCCGACTTTCTCCCTCTCTCGTCTGATATGATGATGAACCGGCTGTGGTGGCGGTGGCGGTGGTGGAGGTGGCAGCGGAGTGGTGGTGGTGGCAGGGCTGTGGTGGCGGTGGTGGTGGTGGTGGCAGCGAAGTGGTGGTGGTGGCAGGGCTGTGGTGGCGGTGGTGGCGGTGGTGGTGGCAGCGGAGTGGTGGTGGTGGCAGGGCTAGTGGTGGTGGTGTTTAGTATTTACTTAAATGGTCCTTTATGTTACAAATTTACACAATCAGTCCTTATTTACTAACTGACTTAACTGGGTTATGATTTTTGGACTGAAATGGCACCTTTCCAGAACGTGGGGGACGAAAATGGCGCATTTTTGAAAAATGGACTGAAATGGCCAAAGTGACCAAACCACAGGGACGAAAATGGCAGTTAACTCAAATAAATTTGGTATGTTTTTTAGTTTTTTTAGGCTTTTTTAGTTAGTTTTTTAGTTTTCTTATTTAGATGTAGTTTTCTCATGATCCTCTCTTTATATATATATATATATATATGGGTAAGATCAAATAAAAAATGTGTTTTGCCTAAGTAGAATGAGAAGGGATCTTAACCATTCATTTTTCAAATCAAAGGTTAAGATCAAAATGTAGGAAAAAGGGTATCTTTGGAAAATCATATTTTTTGACTTTCTCTCTCCACATGCAAGGCACATGCATATTCCAACCCCATTTTTTAGACGTTCATAACTTTTTTATACGATATTATTTTTTAATAAAAAATTCACCATAAAATCGAGCGTCTTTTTATCTTTAATTTGAGTACCATATTGCTTAATTATAATCCCTAAATTTTCTCCTCTCTTAACTCCCCCCCCCCCCCCCCCACTCTCTATCTCATTTTTAGTTATTTCTTCATAGATTTTGGTTTAATTTTAACTTTAATATGTTTTTTCTTTTATTATCCATATATATAGATATCATAATATATTGTTTTTAACTTTTTATAATTTTCAATAAATATTGAAAAATTTCTCTGAGATTGAAATTGTACTTATTTTTGGGCATTAACCTTTTTTTTGAATATGTGATGAAGTTATTTATTTTTGCATACATGTGATATGTTTCGTTTTCATTAATTTCATATTTTTATATGAATCTACTCATGTACATGCATAATATACTATATGTTGTTAATATACACATGTGTAAGCATTTCTAAATATAATACACAGATGTATAAAAGACTGTACACATGTGTATAAACTAACAACTGTGTATCTTGTATAAACTGATAGTTAGTGAGACTGTACACATGTGTATAAACCAACGTCTGTGTATCTTGTATAAACTGATACTAGCGAGACTGTACACATGTGCATACACTAACAGTTGTGTATCTTGTATGTACGGAAACTAGCGAGATTTTAGGGATTTTGATTTTACTGTTTATTAAATGCAATTTACAAAAGACACAAATACCCTTTTATCAATTATTTTAAAGGGAAATTAAAAAATTATAATTACAAGCTTGCCATTATATAAAAATCTCTAGATGATGTAATCCAATGGTCCATATTAGTTCACACAGTTCACTCTCAACCTAGTGTTCACTTTAAAACCCTACCCTTACATAATATATATATATATATATAGGGAGAAGATCATGCGAGAACCACCTCTTATTGCGAGAACCGCGAGAACCAATGTGAACACAACCAAAAATGCCTAAAAATAGCTAAAAATCACACAATTTTTTTTTTTTTATAAAAAAATCGCTACTTTTCGAAGCAAAAAAAAAAAAATTAAAATTTTTTTTTTAATATTTTTTATAAAAAAATCGCTACTTTTCGAAGCAAAAAAAAAAAATTAAAAATTTTTTTTTTGGCTTCTAAAAGTAGCGATTTTAACATAAAAAATATAAAAAAAAATTTAGATTTTTTTTTTATTTTTTTAGGTTTTTTGGGGGTTTAGTTTTTAGCATTTTAGCTTGGGGGGGGGTGGGGGGTTTAGGTTTTTTTTAGGTTTTAGTTTTAGCATTTAGCTTGGGGGGGGGGGGGGGTTAGGTTTTGGGGGGGGGGGGGTGGGGGTTAAGTTTTTTTATGTTTTTTTTAGGTTTTTTAGCTATTTTAGGTTGTGTTCACATTGGTTCTCGCGGTTCTCACAATAAAGGTGGTTCTCGCATGAGCTCCTCCCTATATATATATATATATAGGGAGAAGATCATGCGAGAACCACCTCTTATTGTGAGAACCGCGATAACCAATGTGAAAACACCAAAAATGCCTAAAAATCACACAAATTTTTTTTTTTTGAATTTTTTAATATTTTTTATAAAAAAATCGCTACTTTTCGAAGCAAAAAAAAAAAAAAATTTGCTTCTAAAAGTAGCGATTTTAACATAAAAAATATTAAAAAATTCAAAAAAAAAATTTAGATTTTTTTTTTATTTTTTTAGGTTTTTTGGGGGTTTAGTTTTTAGCATTTTAGCTTGGGGGGGGGGGGGGGGGTTAGGTTTTTGGGGGTGGGGGAGGGGGTTTAGGTTTTTTTTTGGGGGGGGGGGGGTTAGGTTTTTTTAGCATTTAGCTTGGGGGGGGGGGGGTGGGGGTTAGGTTTTTTTTAGCTATTTTAGGTTATGTTCACATTGGTTCTCAAGGTTCTCACAATAAGGGTGGTTCTCGCATGAGCCCCTCCCTATATATATAGGAGAAGGTTTAAATGAGAACGCTAAATATTGTGAGAACCGTGAGAACAAATGAAAAAACCGCAAGAACTTGGTCAAAAACAATTCAAATTCAAATTTTTTTTCTACACTTATCATTATTATTCGAATACAATGTTAGAAATATAATTTACACGTTTAAATTTACGTGAATTCGTAAATAAAGAAAATTTACACATGTGTAAGTTTGCCATTTACACATGTGTAAATCTGTTATATTTACACATGTGTACAAAATTCTAAAAAGGGTGATTTTGAAAGGAGAAATGAATTATTTGATGTTGTAAATTCTTTTTTTGATGTTGTATCTTAATTACAATGAGGTTTGTATTGAAAAAATTGGTTTTGATTGGTTTTTTCATTCGTTCTCACAGTTCTCGCAATATTTAGCGTTCTCAAGACAACCCTCCCCTATATATATATATATATATATATATATATATATATTCTGAGAAATGATAATGGACGTAGAATTGAAGTAACCATAGCAAAGGGATTTTCATGAAAAACTGATGAAGTGCATACCCAATTATTGCCGGTAGTCGCAATTCTAGCAAGGACAATCGATCGAGAGTGAGCATGCCAAGAGGCCCGTGAGACTAGATTTGGGCTTGTGTGTGATAAGTCAGGTGGTAGAGGAATAAATATTAAATGGTAATAGTATTAGTATTAGGAGGTACTTAGAAGAAAAGGAAAAAAAAAGGGTCTTAGAAAAGTTTTGAACTCGCATTTCGGTTATACAAATTAGTTGAATAAACAAAAGAAACATAGAAACATACGTATGCACAACATATCATATCATATCCGAATCCGCAATACCTCAATCAGTGTAACAAATTTATCAAATATCAGTCGTATTAAATGACCATGCGAGTCATTTTCATATATAAGACAGAACATGCAATGTTTGTTAAGTAAATATCTACAGACACCAAAAGCACATTTAATTAAAAGCACAATTTAATGTTTTAAGAGTCGACCATATACCAATAATAAATATGGAAAAATATAGAGATACCTGTACGTGTAGCACAAAGACACAACTAGGAGTGTGCTGTGTGCATCATTCAATTTAGTTCAATTTTATAGCAATGTGTAATGGTTTGCTCAATTTTAATGCCCCGATTTTTAACACCCAATAACGTTCCATGCATCGATCCGCCTTAATTTTTTACGGGCACCCTCAGTGAAACCACTAACTCTTAACACCCATTTTCCTTGGGCATTAACCCTCTTTTGCATGTAGATTTAATTAAATATGGCTAACGATAAAAATCCTCTCCACCTCAGCTAACACTTTTAACTAATGAAAAAAGTTCCATGGTGAAACCTTCATTTTTAACTTTATTAATTCATATAATTTAAATATTATTTTAATGAATTCAGGATGGCTAACATTTGTAAAACTATTACACACCAAAGGTGAAAAAATAAGTAAAAGCCTGTGTCTATCTGACAATGATGTGACATGTGCTTTACGATATGACAGTTAAAAATAAACAAATTGTTACGCATAGCCTAACCTATAACCAAAAGTTTTGATCATTATAATATTAACTTGAATTTTTTTGGTTAATCGACCTCATTGTAGGCTTGTTTAACTTGAAACATTTAAATATAAACTAGTGGAATACCCCCGTGCATTGTAGCGGGAATTCATACAGTATCGTTTTAGTTCATTACGGTATCGTATGGTACTAAAACTTAATATAACAATCGAAAGACAAACCCAAAAATATAAAAGTCGCGATATTGCCAAAAGGATATCGACACGTGGTCTACATCGACCACAAACCATAAAACGAATGTCGATAACCATTCTGATAATACTGGTGTTGATGATGTTCTGTCAGAATCAATTCGGTTTGTCAAGGCACCAGTACGTTACTGCCACTCTCTATAGCTTACAATAATAAAGCACTCTATCTGGAATACAACTCTATTTTCAACATTGTTAAGTCGAAATCAAAACGAAATATATGCAGGAAAGTATATAAATGAATACTAGCAACGCTAACGAAGTTGTTTGATGGTATTGGTTCGGTTCATCACGGTGAAGAACCTATCATTTGTGTTTGACTCATTATATTTTGAAAAAAAAACTTTTATTGCATTAAAATGTAGATAAAAATAAGGGTTATTGGATTTTATCACCCCCAACTATCGGCTTTTGGCCGTTGCCACCCCCAACTAACACTTTGACACCCGGCACCTCCAACTTGACTTTTAGTTTGTGTTGGCACCACTCTGTTAAGTCATTACTATCATAGTTAGTTTCTGATCATATGTGTCACAATCTTGATTACGTGGATAGGATTATGTGGCGAATACGTGTCAAGCACCTTCATCTCCTTCCTTTATAACACAAAAGATCATATACAAACCCTAATTTCCTCATAAAGCATCTGTTTTCTCATCGAAACCTAAGTTCTAATCGACATGAGTTCCTCTTCCAATTCTTCATGGAATGTGAACCGAACCCCTAAAATATTCAAGGTCGATTTGGATGGAAACTTGTATTGTCATCATGAAATTGTTGTTGTTCTTCGCATGGCTGGACCAAAAAGTGTTCGACATGGTGATAAATTTTATGGTTGCCCTCAATGGCCTGTAAGTTGTTTAATTATCTATTGAACTTAATTTTTTTTGTTGAAACTGAAGTGGTAATATTGGTTTGTAGTTATCCGATTACAAGTTCTTTATGTGGAAACAAGATTTCGACAAATTTTTCGAAGCTCATTCAAATTGAGAAGTTCAAGTATTGTAAGTTATGAAGAGTTGAAGAATGAGAATTTGCAATTGCAGAACAAGTTGTTACTAGAAGAGAACAAGATGCTGAAAAGACAAATTCGTGGCAAAAACTCCATGTGGAAGCAACCATTTGTGTTTACTATGTTTTTTGTCATTGCCATATGGATGTATATGTTGAAGTAGTCATTTAATTTGGTTGTACGATATTGAACTTATGAATGAAAACAAGAATTCCCTTGTTACATATGAATTCCATTATTGTGCAAAAGAGTCCATTGCAGTGACCATTGACACTTTAGATGCAGTCTGTTGTATGTGGTGTGTAGTGACCCATAACAAATGTCCAGTCCTTATTGTATTTGGTGCCAAAGTGCAGTGGTTTGTAATGACCAAAACTAATGGTTTGTAATGACCAAAACTAATGTGCATTGCAGTGGTGTGTATTGACCCAAACCAAAGTGTATAATGACCAAAACTAATATGCAGCTGTCTCTATTGACCAAACTGCATTGCAGTGGTGTGTATTCACCCAAACCAAAGTGTATAATGACCAAAACTAATGTGCAGCAGTCTCTATCGACCAAACCAAATTGCAGTGGTGTGTATTGACCCAAACCAAATTGTATAATAACCTAAACTAATGTGCAACAGCCTCTATCGAGTAAACCAAATTGCAATGGTGTGTATTGACCCAAACCAAAGTGTATAATGACCAATATACCCCTGCAGCAGCCAAAACTTATATTATGACTGATGTATATATATGACGGGTGATCCGTATGAGGAACTTTAAGTTGATTAAATAAGAAAGAAATTGATATATTTGATGTTTAAATTGGTGAATCTAGATGACTATGGTGAACTTGATGATTGCAGGTTAAAGAAGCTAAGGAGGTGCAAAGAAGAAGCATGGAACAAACGGGAGCTTAAAATGGAAGGAATACAAAGCACAAATGAAGAAAATAATTTATTGGTGTCACACCCCGATATTTCCACGTATTACCGGTGGGCCCGGTGGGGAGTATCGTGACATAGTCGATATCATCATAGTCAAACAAAACAATTTAAATGCACAGCGGAAGCAAAAGATAAATATATTACAAACCGATAAAGAGTAATATCAAAGTATTACAAACGGAATGTAAAGGATCCACAGGCGGATCAAATAAAAGATGATTGTTCAACAGATCTTAACATCTAAGCTTGCGAGACTCTTTATTGATGCTAGGAGTAGCCAGCCTATTCCGATTAGTACCTGCACTTAGCCTTTTTGGGAAAATACGTCAGTTTACACTGGTAAATACAATTTAACTGACTCATTTTGAAAACGTTTAAGAAAATTGATTTGAATGCACATGGAATAAAACATTTTATAACTTGGGATAATTATTTATATATAAACTTGTAAAAGAATTACATGTTCGTTATACGTTCAGTAGCCCGGATTGACGCCGGGTTAAAGATTAATAGACACACCACATGATATAGTCCCGCGGCGAGTTATTCCCGTAACCGCCGGTTATACCTTATTATTTATTTATGCACTGTCGGGTGTACGCCTACACCCCGTGCTTAGGTCGTGGCCATTTCGTAAAATGATGCCAAGTATATCCGGGACATGGTCATTAACCCCCCAAAGGCTTTAAACAAACAAAAAAATTTAAACGGGACATTTCAATAAATTAATCTTCATACAATTAAAAATTCAATGCCCGATCAAGCGGTATTTTATATACCGTACCCCAAGCCCGTATAGGGAAAATAAGTTAAAAGTATTTACCTGAGCTAAATTTAAATTCAATCCCAGCCGTATATCAAATCAGCAAGTACATATAGCTTTTACTGGGCACCTAAATCTGGAACGAAGGTTTTTAATAACCTATTAGATTCCTAACGGGTCTTAATTAAGCCTAAGCTTAGACCAGTTAGTTTTTAAAGGAGGATACGGTTCAAAACGCATGGTTAAGCGAGAACCGGATTAGAATGTGGTTTAGACCTGACAAGCTTGTATACTTGTGTAATAAGGGTAAACTAAATGCATTCTGGATTTTGAGATAAAAATGATAAGGTTTGACCCGTTTGGGCTAATTTATGCAAACTAGTTACATAAGCCGATCCGAACGCGAAAAGTGCGTAACGGGTAACCAAAAATAGTCATGAATAGGTTTCCTAAGTTAATATGCCTTAAATATGTTGTGATATCAGTATGATACCTTCCATTATGCCCAAAACGAATTTAAAACCAATTTATGCCCCGTTGGGGTATTTTGGTCATTTTAAAGGTTATAAGAAAGGTTAAATATTAATCTGAGGTTTAGGTCTGATATAATTAGTAAAAATACTTAATTTACTAAGTTATATCAGTAGGGTATTACATATATGTGAAATTTATTAATTATAACCAAACTATGCACCGAAGGGGCATTTTGGTAATTTCACTTAAGCTTTAAAGGTCAAAATTAGAATTCTGAGTTTAAAACTTTTCTTTACTGTTAAAATATATTAATTTACTTAAAACATCAGTAGGTATTAAGTTTCATAAGCCAAAAATAGTTTTAACTTATAATATGCGTTAAAACGCGTAAAAAGGCGATTTTAAGCGATTTCTGGGTTTTATAAGAAAAGCTGATATTTTTTTCATTCCAGAAAGCTTAAAAAATTTTATTTATCATATAAAATTAGTAGCAAAAAGTTTGGTATCAAAATTTTATGAAAGCTCATTTTATGGCCAAAAGGGCAAAACCGGCAATTACCGAATCAAGCCTAGAACCCTATGTTATGCTCAGCCTAAAAATAAATAAAAATCTTCAAAAATCCCAAAATATTATTTTATATCAGTAGGTAAAAATTTTGGTATCAAAAATCGGGTTTAGATAGGATATACGCTAATTATGCCGTTTAATTAATAAAAAGCTTTTCATTTATGCTAATGAGCATAACTCCTAATCTAGACCTCAAATTGATGTCAAATTTTAGGGACATGTTTATATATCAGTAATAAAGATTATTGTCCTCTCACATTTTCAAAATTCTCGTTTTAGGGTCAAAAGGGCATAATGGTCAACATTTAAGCATATAACGGAAACATGTAATGAATAGGATAACTAAGGATCCAAGTTGTATAACCTCAGAGGGTTACACTAACCTATAACCTGGTCCTAAAGGAATCCTAAGGCATATCTAAACTAAGCTAAATCGGGTCAGAACTGAAAGTCAAAGCAAAAGTCAACTTTTGCGACTTTCGGTTCCAAACCGAGCCTATACTTAGAATTGTCGGGTTGAATCATGCTTAGGCATGTTCAACTAATATTTACCAAGTTATTAAAGTGAGAAAACTGACTTTATGGTTTTTATATTAATAGTTATGAATTTTATTTAAAACTAACCCGATTGACTTTTATTTGACCTAACAATTTAACTAAGTAAACGTGGTAATTAGGAGGTGCCCTTTTGAGAGTTTAACACCTACCTAATTACGGTCACGTAGCCATGTTCGTTATGAACAGTGGCTCAACCGTTTAAAAGTCAAAGAGTTTATCAAAACGCTTGACTTTTTGGCTATAAACGCTAAACAATAAACTAAGCACGAAAGGACACTTACAAACGGTCCAAGCAAGGAGGTTTTGATCCTAAATTCTCAGGTATGAAGAGCAAGGTCTCCAAATTAGAGAATTCAGAAATCAAGTATGGGTTTGGCAAGAATGAAGTGGGGTATTTATAGGTTTTTGAGAACCGTTAAGATCGTTCCTCGATAACTGAGCCTTGATCTGGACCGTACACTTCATACCCACTGATTTCTAATATTATGGGTGCCCAAGGATTGAAGAAATACCATTTGCAAGTGCTGGATCAAGCTGGAACAGGCTGTACAAGGCTGTAAATCACATTCTGCATATCTGGAAGGTTCATACACCCGTGTAAGACCCAAGGGGGGTCTACGCGGCCCGCCTGGGCTGCTCAGTCCAGCAATTAAGTTCCAGAAATGGCAGATTTGGTCCCTGTGTGCATATAAGGCCCTTTTTGGCACGTTTAAGGCTCGTTAGGCCATTTTCAAGGCCCTACAATGATGCCTAAATATGAGGGACATGAAACATGCTCAAAAACATGTCGGATGTCGGTTCGTTTGGCCGTATGGTCACGTTGTTCGTCTAATTACGACGAAACACAAACGGACGCGAAAACGATCCAAATTACGCGACAAATGAAATTTTATCATGCCGAACACTAAAATAAAATATTTTAATGCTTACATAAATTTTTGGATGCCCGGGTATATTCAGAATGTGAGATATGCGCGAAAATGCAAACTTGTGCACTTTTTGACACTTTTAGTCCCTGCATGACGTAAAAGTTTATTTTTGCGCACCAAACACCTCTAAGCCTATATCTAAGCTATATAAAGAATAAATAGGGTATGTTTAACTCATGTTCATATTCCGGAAGGTCCGTTACCATACGAATCGGCATATTTTTGCAGTTTGACGCAAATAGTCCTTTAATCGCACAAGTAGCGCGAAATGTCGTTTAATAACATCCAAGTCTTCCTTGGCCCATAATGGGCATTCCCAAGCATGGGTTTACTTATTTATACGCTCTCGATTGCTTAAATGGTCACCAAAAGGCGTAGATTCAAAAGTTGATGCTTTCGGTCCCTCTAATACGCAAACTTGCGCATTTCATTGATTAATAGCATTGAAGCCTCATCTAATCCATATTAGGCATTCTTGAGAGTATTATTAAACATCACGATGATTCAGTTTTGCTCAAAGGTTATTCAGAGGTATAATTAAACATATTGACACTTTTAGCCCCTCTAACTTGCAAAGTTGCGCGTAACCTTACTTATAAGCATAAAAACTTTAGACGGCCAATATAATTAAATATCATGAAGCTCCCGGTTTGTTAAAAGGTCACTCAGAGGTAAGAATTAACATGTTGACGCTTTTAACCCTTCATTGCGCAAACTTTCAATTAATTCCGCAAACGGCTACACTCGATCGCCAAGTGGCTCATTTGTGAACCTAAGTATCGTGAGAGGTTATTTAGAAACTTATTTTAGGTATACTAACACTTCCAGTCCTTTCATAATCAAGGTTTTTGATTTTTCGAAAAATTAGTCCCTTAAATTTACTATTTGACTTCATTAGGGTTTATTACACGTGTCAATACATCATTGGACGTGATTTTACGAGGTGTTACATCCTCACCCCCTTAAAAGAAATCTCGACCTCAAGATTTGCTAAAATGCTGGAAGTACTTATGTCGCATAATGGTCTTAACTTCTATAGCATATCTGGAGTCTCTCCAAGCTCCCAAAGTGACCTTTATATTAGGTACATGTATCCTTTTGGAGTTTCTTAACCTGTCGATCCTCAATCGATATAGGTTTCTCATCATATCATAAATCTGTATATCATTATGTGATAATGCTCCTCGACTTATTGGTGAAACACCTCCTTAAATCATTAGTGTGTAATGTATTGCGAGCTCCGCCAAGCTCCTTAAATAGGTTTTAGCTTATAAGCTATTTGATCTTGATACATTTGATTCCCTCGAATGATTCTACATATATTCAGAGCTTAACTAGCCTGATAATTAACAAATTGGCACACCCTTCCAGGGTGATATCTTTTGTTGAATCTTATTCCTTAACAAGAACTCAGGATGGTTGTTACTTTCATTAATCCTTGATTTTCTGCCGAATACTGGCAACTTACAGATGATTATGGATTTGTATGATCTTATTCGTTGTTTCCAAGGCAACTTTCAGATCCTGATAATTGGACTTACTAATCTTCTGTCTAACATTAGATGTTTAACATTCCATCTATACAAGGTTTCCAAAGGAGCAGCCTTAATACTTATACATCAACTATTATAAAAAAGCTTATTTTAAGGTGAGATGGTTATTCTAACCACTGCTTAAAACTAATCTTAAGGAATAGCTAATCCTTTCAGTTAGTCGAACAAATCGATGATCCTTGGCAGTTGATGGCGATTCTTAATTGTTGCCTAATTAGGGTTGCGGTAATCAATGCATAAGCAAAATGAACCATCTTTCTTAATTAACTATACCGAATTCTCAGAATATTGAGTTAGGCTATATGAATCCTCTATTTTAAAACTCACTTAATTAGGGCCTTGATTCTTTCGATGATGGTACTAACCATCTTGGAGATTTCATAATAATACAACCCTAAATGGGATATAAATCTTAACTCTACTTGCCTCTCAGGAGGTAAACGGGGTAATCTTAGGAGAAGATAATCAAGATACAAGGAGGTTACAGAGATTTTTCCAAATCCCAGGCTCCAGTTCATCCATCATTGCTTGCGTCAAATAAGTGACACATTTACGTTACGAGTCCACGAATTCCTTGATCGAAGAGCTTTACTTGGACAATTCCATTCTGGATATCTTCTTTGAATACCATTAGCTGACTTTAGTACCATATGACCATCGGAATATCTTTGTGGTCCCATGCATTAAACCTCCATACTGATCAGGCATGGAAGCAATCTATGGAACATATTAAGATACACAAATCCTCATATGGCGCTTTTATCATACCATCTGGTATTCGTAATTGATAGTGATTAAGGAGATATCAACTATATATGCTGACGCACTTCCTCTAGAGAGAGGATACTTCTAAAATTCTTCGACTGAAGGTTTCTGACAGAAACAGAAGAAATGGTTCTTATGATTTCTCCTGTAAGTTTTATCTTACACTTAATATTTGGGGTTCTTACGGGAAAATTTCTAAAAGTTTGCTAAACTTATGATCTTATGAGAGACTTAGCAGCACCTGAACCCAAACGTAACTCTTAGCAATAAAATTACAATAAGGAATTTATCTGGTGTCATTAATGTGAGCTGCCTCTAATCCTTCATCAGGAGGGTTAAACGCCTCCATTCTTAATCTTTTTAAACTTAGCTGCGAAATCTTTGACAAATTTTAGGGCAGTCTTAGCTTTGACTGGTTATTTCTTATTCTATATGACGTGAGTAGCTGAGGTAGATCCATAATGGATTTATAATGAGCAGACTTTGAAACTTTAATGTACCCTCTTATTACCGTTGCTAACCACCAATAATTATTGCATTAAGCTTAGATTTTTGGGGTAGACTGAATAGGGCACTATCTCAGCCAATGAATTAAAATTTGTAACATATTGTCGACAGTCTAGAACTTTTATGGTGAGAGCCATAAAATTCTTATTCCATCTTTTCCATTTTGCGAAACGGATAATAGGTTTTTCTAATAAGGTCCTTAAAACTTGGACCATCCCATAATGTATAGAGGATCTTTCTTGTGGACTTCATTAATGTCCTCACTAATCAAGGATATTGCCATCGAATGACTGAGATGTATACCTCACCGTGTCCTTTCCAGCATAACCGCTGATACACCTAATGGTTTCTACTTCATCCAACAATTTCCCGAAATCGATGGCCTCTTTTTACTATTGAAGTCTCTTGACTTCCAAGAGACGAAGTACTTTTAAGTACATCCTGAAAGGAATGGGCTCCTTGCCATATATGATTTTGTTTGGGTTATTCTTCGCATTTGAAGTATGAATAAAGCTCTTCTCATGAGCAGCGACATGTGTTTTAGAGCGAGCATCATCTGGCTTCTTGAACCTTTTCATGACTTTTCTCATAGCCTTTCTAATAGTTGCGTTAATTACGGTTTTGGAGATTAACTCTATTAACATTGAGGTTCACATTGGATGCACCATTAACATTTGTCGCATCTCCAGCATCGCGACTGTTGTTTGTCTCTTCTGAGTTTCCATACTCGAATCTTTGGTATTAAATACCATATTCAACAAGTGCTTAGGCAATCTATACCCAGTGTCTCCTTAAATTGTCAAAGGCTCACCATAAGGAGTCTTGATAACTACTTGCTTCTTATCATGCACAATATGGGCTTGATTTTTAAGACGACCAAATCATTCCTATTACTATATCGAGTCCCTCTTATTGTACGATCGTATACAGACCCAAACGAGTCTATCAGAAGAGCTTTTCTCAGTTTGAGCGGCGGAAACAAACAAACTGAGTTCAATTCAGCGAGTATTACACTTTAAACTGTCGATTGTATAGATTGAATGACTTTTACAGCGACTCGACACTTTGGCAGCACTTCGTTGCAAATCGGAAGAATACTCATACTGATTTCGCTCCAAGACACCTATTTATAGGTGATGGGATTCCGCTTGAACATGCTATGTGCATTTCAAGCGGAATAACAACACAACAATTTAAGCGAAATCTGCAACTAGAATCACGAGCGGAATCAAGATCATGTGATTTCGCTTGAAATGACAGAATGTCATTTCTAGCGGAATCAACACTAATACACATATTCTCGATTCTCGTGCCCTGAACTAACCTATTCTATACAAGACTCGATACAAGACGTAGACGACAGACGAATGCACCAACAAACTCCCCCTCGGATGTTGACGGAGTCTTCAGTGTCGAGTCTTCGCATCTTCAGTCTTTATCAGTCTTTGGGCTTCTCTTTAAAGTATCTGACGCTGTAAGTATCCTCAATCTCTATCTTCTTTTCTCTATCATCAACAAACTCCTCCTCTCGGATGTAGACATCTTCTTTAGACATTTGCATCAACATACACTCCTCCTCGAGTGTTGAATCTTTAAAATCATCAGCAGCAACAATCTCAGACTCAGAACCTGGCTCTTTGTCATTCAGACTCCCCCTCTCAATCAGCTTGGATTGCAATCTGGCTTTCACAGGTTCAAGATTGTTGGCTGGCTCAAATCTTTGCTTAGGATCGAAACCCTAGCTCTTACTCAGTCCTGCAAAAATCTCTACCACAAACATAAGTATTTTACAATAAAAATTTCACACATTCAGACACCACTTGTAAATTACATCACAACCTGATCTTATCAAATAGTCTCTGATGAACCATTTGCATGCGTATCAAATTCAAAACTTCTGATGACCACTTGTAACAAGACTTAAAATTCTTTCACACACAACACTCCCAAACCAGTTCGTCAATTTTAGCACTTGGAATTTTGAAAATTAGCTCTTCAATACCAGTTGTCGAAAATCTTTTTGTATTTTTTCAAAATTTATGCTAAAACACACTAAAATCTTTTTGGATTTTTAAAGGTAAAGAAATGAAATGCAATAAAGAAATATATACAAACAATATTTTGTGAGTTTATTTAAGAGGATCATATCAGTTTTTGAGACAAATCACCAACACCATTAAGCTTCATTTCATTTTAAGTTCTAAACAATTCACCTAGATTGTCAGTATACTGTTCCACTTAAATTTTCACACAAAGTTCAACTGCTTCGAGATACGATATTAATGTCTTAAGCACTTAAACTTAATCCCGTGTCCCACCACTTGAATTGTAACACCTCGAAAATTCACGTCCTATAATGTGTTGACACGTGTCATAAGTTTGAACGTGTGTAAGAATGTTCTTGAAGGACTAAAGTTGACAAACCTGGAAAGTATGTGAATGTACGGGCTCTAAATATCAACAGTGAATAAATATATTGTACATTAACCCTACATGATGCTCGTACCTTCAAACGAATAAATCATGGATCATACGAAGATAAATATGAAAGAAAGTGAGAGATTACAAACTACAGGGGTTATTTGTGTCAACATGTTTAAGTTATACCTCTGAGTGACCTTTTTGACAAACCCGAAGCTTAGTAACAGTTAATTATGCTCACTAGAATGCATGATATAAATTTCATAAAGTTTCGTTATCGTATGAGAAAGTTATGATAAAATTTGTGTTCGAGGGATTAGAAGCGTCAACATGGAAATTTAGGACTTTTCGGGTAAACACAAAGTGACCAAGGACGTCACAAAGTAGGTATAAGTATTAAAGCCCCATATGTCAATATTAAAGGTTTAGAATGCAAGAAATGAAGTGAAAGCGACGTTTAGGAGGACCGGGGACTAAACATGCAATAAATGAAAACTTCAAAACCTGAGCCGGAGACCCAAGCGGGCCGCGTAAGATCATGAAGACCTTTACGCGGGCCGCGTACAATGCACAGATGCAGAAACAACAGGCAGCTGCCTGTTCAGCCCCTTAACCGACTCCAAATGACTTGTTTCAATACAATGGGCTTCCTAAACTGGTTTTGAGACTCTAGGGGGCACTTGGATGCATCTTGTATCAATTGTAGACTTACATGTCACAATTCTATTGAGATTGAACTCACTATTTAAGAGCCATGAGTTGCAACTTTTGTTCTTGCAATCATAAATCATCATCTGAGCATTGCTGGAGCATAAGGACCATCCTCAAGCATCATAAATCGTTCATAGGACACTTGTAAGTATACTTAACCTTCTTTAATTAATTTTTGCTTAGTTTTTAACTTAGAAGTCAAACCGTCGTAATTAACGGTTGACTTAATAATTAATCGCTAATGGTCCAGCGATTAGTCAAACTTAAGGTTGTTATAAATTGGTAATTAGGTGAGCATTAAACCCTTAAAAGGGCACCCACTAATTTCCCCTCCTAACTAGGTCATTTGTCGAGTCAAAGATGTTTAGAAAAAGTCAACAGAAATGTAATCTTCGATTTAACGCATGATTATCAATGTAAAAGGCGTGTAACCTATTTTATCATTCATATAACTTGGTAATAAGTATAAGAACTTGTCTAAGCTTGTTTGATTCGACAACTTTCTGTTTAGAACCGATTCGGAACCGAAAGTCGCAAAACTTTGACTTTGGCTTTGACTTCAGTTCTGACCCGTTTTAGATAGGTTTAGACATGCCTTAAAGTTCCATTAGGACCTAGTTACATGATTGTATAACCCTCTGCGTTTATACCACTTAAATCCTTAATTGTCCGACGTTTCCGTTAAGTGCTTAAATATTGACCATAATGCCCTTATGACCATAAAACGAGAATTTTGGAAATATGAAAGTACAATAATCTTTGTTACTGATTATTAAACATGTCCCTAAATTTTCACATCAGTGGGAGGTCTAGATTAGGAGTTATGCTTAATGACGTAATTAGAACGCTTCTTAGTAATTAAACGGCGTCATTAACGTAAAGCCTATCTAAACCCAATTTTTGACACCAAACCTTTTACCCACTGATGTAATATAATATTTTGGGATTTTTGAAGATTTTTAATTATTTTAAACTGATCATAAGCTAGGATTAGTGCCTTGATTCGGTAAATACCGAATATACCCTTTTCGGCCATAAAATGAGTTTTACAAGTCCTTTTGCTACCAATCCAATTGCTACTGATTTTAAATATTAAATGAAGTGTTTTAAACCTTATGAACTGACCTGGAAACTCATATTCCTATTTTAACCCGTAAGTCGCTTAAAACGACTTTATAAGCGTATTAAACGCATAGTAAGGGTTTAAAACCATTTTGTCACAAAGGACTTAACACCAACTGATATGACCTGTTAAGATAAGTCATTTTACTGATTAATTCAGACCCAAATCACAGAAGCTTAATTAATCCCTTTTATAATCTTTAAAATGACCAAAATACCCCTACGGGGCTTAATTATAGGTTAAACTCGTTTTGGGCATAATGGAAGGTATCCTAATGATATCACAACATATTTAAGGCATGTTAACTTAGGAAACCTGTTTAGGACTCTTATGGTTACCCGTTACGCTTTGTGCGCGTTCGGTTCGGTTTATGTAACTAGTTTACATAAATTAGCCGAAACGGGTCAAACCTTATCGGTTTTATCTCAAAATCCAGAATGTGTATAATATACCCATATTAAGCAAATCTTCAAACTTGTCGGGTCTAAATCACATTCTGTCCGGTCTTCGCTTAATCATGCGTTCGAACCGTATATTCCTTTAAAACTAACCGGTCTAAGTTTAGATTTAATCAAAGACCCGTTAGGATTCTAATAGGTTGTTATAAACCTTCGTTCCAGAATAGGAGACCCGGTAAAAGATACTTGCACTCGCTGATTGTGATTTATACTTGCTCAGGTAAATACTTTTAACTTATTTTCCCTATACGGGCTTGGGGTACGGTATATAAAATACCGCTTGGTCGGGCATTGAATCTTTAATTGTATGATGGTTAAAGTATTGAGATGTCTCGTTTAAATTGTTTTGTTTGCTTAAAGCCTTTGGGGGGTTAATGACCATGTCTCGGATATCCCTGGCATCATTTTACGAAATGGCCACGACCTAAGCACGGGGCGTAGGCGTACGCCCGTCGGTGTCTCATATAATAATGTGGTGTGTCTATTGATCTTTAACCCGGCTCGAACCGGGCTACTGAACGCATAAGAAACATGTAAATCCTTTACAAGTATTATATTCAAATAATTATCCCAGGTTATAAAACATTATTTGTGCCTTGTGCCTTAAATTCATTTTCTTAAACTCTTTTCAAAATGAGTCGGTTGATTGTATTTACCAGTGTAAACTGACGTATTTTCTCAAAAAGGTTAAGTGCAGGTACTATGCGTAATAGGCTGGCTTCTCTCCTTGCATCCACAATAAGTCTCGCAAGCTTGGATGTCATAGACTGTTGAACATTGTTTCCTTTTATTTTGATCTACCTGTGGATTTATATTCAACTATTTGTGATACTTAATATTACAATATTGTTTGGTTGAAATGAATCTATACTTTGCTTCCGCTGTGCATTTAAATATTGTGTTGTTTGACTAATATGTTACCAACCACGTCACGATACTCCCCTACCGGGCCCACCGGTAATACGTGGAAAACTGGGGTGTGACAGGTTGGTATCAGAGCCACCATTGAGTGAATTAAACACTAGCCTTTTGTGTTTAATCTCAATAACACAATTGCACATTCCTAAATCTTCGAGTCTAGACAAAGAACTTAGGAATAATCCAAAATGTTTTTATTTTAATTTTAACTTTGTCCTTTATTTCTCCTTGTTGTTACCTTTGTTTATATTGACAGGTTTATCAATGCCGCCGAGATTCAGGCGAGGAGAACGAGGAAAAGGGCCAATCAGCGCCCCTAACGACCACGAGGCCGGGCCTTCGCACCGGCGAACTCCTTCTTCTACAAGGAGTGCAGATCTGCGAGAACCTTGGAGGATTTATGAGGAGCCTGCCAGACGATCTACGTCGTATAGCTCAACGCCTCCATATCATCACTCCTATGGGCCTCAGTCCGAGAATGAGCCCAACAACCCGCAACCTTCATACATACCTCTACAGCGATCCTTATCGCACCATTCCTTCGACGACCCTACTCCTGTCTTTCAGGGCCGGTTTAACCCGGCAGAATACCTACCAGAACAAGTGGGCTTTAACCCACTAGGACCGGAGGATCACTTTTCCGGTGATCAAGCGATGGACATGGACGAGGACACGGATCCCGTCGAGCCTGCAACCGGAACCCCGAACCATCCTGTTGAGATCTCTGATGGTTCGTCTTTTCACGGATCACCATACCAAGGTCCGGATAGTTACCAGGCACGGTTCAACCAGTGTGAGTGGTACTTTACACCATCTCACCATTCATCGCCTCACCAGCAGCAGCAGGATCTCTCTGGGGATCCACGTTTCGTGGCAGTCACGCCACCGCCTCCACCGCCGCCAGTTCATCTAGCACCTCCAGAACCACCAAGACGTAGGAGGACTGGCGCACAGATGTCAGCACGAGGAGGGAAGTTTCATTTCAGCACCCCTCAACACTCTAGTGGCAGCCACTACCCGCCACTATATGAAGACCCACAAATGGGTGGACCTTCAGTTCCAGTATCTGAGGTCAATTCGACACCTGTTGCACCGCCACCATCGGGTTTTGGCAACCCTATCCCTGCTTATACTGCTCCAGCAACATACAATCCATTCGGACCGCCAGCATACCCTAACTATAACTATGCTGAGGATCCTTACCAAGTGGCATCAAACTACCTTGCCCATAATCCTGAGGGACCATATGGAACCCCTTGGGGAATGGGACGCCCAGCTCGTGGGTATCAAGTACCTGCTCAGCCACCACTACAGCACCAGCCACCACGGTTTTCCCCACCGGAGCAGGAGGATCTCCGTCAAAGGCTGGAAAGGGTTGAGCGAGACTTCCAGAGAGAACATAGGAAGAATCAGGGATTCATGAGTGGCTTAGCAAGTTTGCTGAAAGGAAAGAAGAAACGGGATCGTTAAATCCCAATATGTATTATTGTATTTCCTTGTTTAAATTAAGTCCCTGCGTGGACATTTATTTATGTGTGTATTAGTCCCTGCGTGGACATCTATCTTTGTACTTAGTCCCTACGAGGACTTGTCTCTATTAGTCCCTGCGTGGACATTTATTTTTATAAACAGTCCCCGCGAGGACTTGTATTATCGGTATAGCTCCTGCGTGGGCAAGTGTTTCTGTGAAAAGTCCCGTTTAGGGAAAAGTGTACTACTTTTAAATTTTAATGGAATGTTAAGTTTAAAAAAATTTTATTTCTGTCATCTATGCATTTATATATTATACATGATATAAACGAAATAAAATCATTCCTTTTAAAAAAATGATCTGCCTATAAAATACTAAATAAAGATCTTAAAGGTAAAACCTAGCCTACATGTCATTATAAGACTTGGCCAAGATGGTAAGACCTGTATAAAAGATTCCAATCCCTGTTAACATCTGAAAACATGTTAACGCTCCTGGCAGATGTGATCCGCCAAAATCACACACGTCATTCTTATAATAGGATTCTTCAAAAGATTCCTAACCTAAACTAATGATCTATAGATCATGGGTTTAAATCATCAATAAAGATAATCAATTCTTTTTACCATCCATTGGTAATATAGTACCTACGGGCCATATTCATTGTCATGTAAGACAAAAGACAGTAGTAGTCTACGACTCTCTGTCAGAAAAAGGTAAGGAACTATGTTCAAACCTTAATGCCTTGATTCTCTGAAATCATGGCTTATGATTTAAAAATGTCACTATGACTAGGCTTTTGGGCTACTAATAAAACTGTTATTGTTTTATAATTAGGATAAGTCATAATAGAAATCCTAAATAAAAGTGAGTAATAAATTAACCATATATGGTCTACGTTTACCACGGTTAATAAATTGCCATAAAAGACAATTCTATAATAAACTCACCAATAAATTATTGTCAATATGTAACAGTTCAAGCTACATGGCCGACTCAGACGAGATCAATGGTCACCCGCAGGGAGAGCATCCTAATGCCCGAGTAAATGTAGCGGGTGCAGAATTACAGGCAATGATAGATAATGCCGTTAATCGAGCTTTGGATAGACAGCTCCATGATTCCAGTGGTACCCATACAAGGACCCGATCTGCACCACACTCTAGAACACCCTCCAGGACCCACACTACCCACAACAGTAATTCTCACCACTCATCAAACCAGAGGAGTGCTCCATCCCAAAGAGTCGTACAGAATCAAGAACCCCGTAATAAGGGTTGCTCCTATAAGTACTTCGTTTCGTGCAAACCCAGGGATTTCACTGGGGAAAAAGGAGCAGTAGATTGCATGACTTGGTTGGACGAGATGGATATGGTTGTGGATATCAGTGGTTGCAATAATAGGGATATTGTGAAATTCGTGTCTCAGTCTTTTAAGGGAGAAGCATTAGCTTGGTGGAGATCTTTGATCCAAGCTACGGGGAAAGTCCCGTTGTACAATATGACCTGGGAACAGTTCATGTCACTAATCAAGGAAAACTACTGCCCTCAGCATGAGGTTGAGAAAATTGAAGCTGACTTCTTGTCGCTGGTCATGAGAAACCTAGACTGTCAGGCCTACCTTACCAGTTTCAACACCTTGTCAAGGTTGGTTCCATATTTGGTAACTCCGGAACCCACACGTATAGCTCGATTCATTGGGGGTTTGGCCCCGGAGATCAAGGCAAGTGTGAAGGCCTCCAGACCAGCTACTTTTCGGTCTGCAGCGGACATATCATTATCTCTTACCTTGGATGCGGTCAGGCAGAAATCGCAGAGGAACACCGATACCGAAAAGAGGAAGCGTGAGGATGACAACTCACGACGTTCAGACAAGAAGCATAAGGGAAACAATGACCACAGGAAGGGGTCAGGATCTAGGAAGGATGGTCAGCAGTCGGGTGAAAAACCCAGATGTAAAATCTGCAAGAGACAGCACTTCGGGAAGTGCAGGTATGAGTCAAACTCGCATTCACAATAAAAAAACTTTTGCATGTGGGTTATGCAAGTCCAAGGAACACAAGACCTTGGATTGCAAAAAGATGAAGGATGCGACCTGCTATGGTTGCAACGAAAAAGGGCACATAAAGACAAATTGCCCAAAGTTTGCAAAGAAAGCTGAAGAAGGAAAGAAGACCAATGCTAGGGTCTTCAGGATGGATGCTAAGGAAGCCGTCCAGGACGACAATGTGATAACAGATACCTTCCTCGTAAATGATGTTTATGCGAGAGTGTTATTTGATTCAGGCGCTGATAAGTCGTTCGTAGATAATAAGTTTTGTGAATTTTTGAAATTACCTGTTAAGACCTTAAGTGTGAAGTATGAGGTGGAACTAGCAGATGGTACTTTAGAAACTACCTCAACCATACTAGATGGATGTTTCATATCCATTAAGAACCACTCTTTTCCTTTGTCCTTACTTCCTTTGAAACTAGCCGGTTTCGACATAGTTTTGGGTATGGACTGGTTATCTCATAACCAGGCCCAGATTGTTTGCAATAAGAAACAAGTGGTGATCAAGACTCAATCTGGTGAATCACTTACTATCCAGGGAGATACCCAGTATGGGCTGCCTGAGCAAATGTCTATGCTCAAGGACTCTAAGTGTTTGAAGAAGGGTTGTGTCATCTACATGGCACAAGTGATTATTGATGAGCCGAAGCCCAAGATTGGGGATATCCCCGTCGTTTCTGAATACCCTAGGGTTTTTCCTGAAGAACTACCTGGTTTGCCACCAGATAGGCAGGTAGAATTTAGAATTGACATTATTCCTGGATCAGCACCAGTAGCAAGGGCGCCTTATAGGTTGGCACCAACAGAGATGAAGGAATTGAGAACGCAATTAGATGATTTGCTAGCCAAAGGTTTCATCAAACCTAGTTCGTCTCCTTGGGGAGCACCAGTTTTATTTGTCAAGAAGAAGGATGGATCGATGCGTCTGTGCATCGACTACCATGAGCTTAATAAGGTCACTATCAAGAATAGGTATCCTTTGCCCAGAATCGACGATCTGTTCGATCAACTTCAAGGGGCAAGTTTCTTCTCTAAGATTGACTTAAGGTCAGGCTATCACCAACTGAAGGTTAGAGATGAAGACGTACACAGGACTGCATTTAGGACTCGTTATGGTCATTACGAGTTCCTAGTGATGCCTTTTGGGCTCACAAATGCACCTGCCGCATTTATGGATCTCATGAATCGCGTTTGCAAGCCTTACATGGATAAATTTGTCATCGTCTTCATCGATGACATCCTCATCTACTCGAGGAACCAAGCTGACCATGAGAAGCACCTTCATTGCATTCTGGAACTACTTCATAAAGAAAAGCTCTATGCCAAGTTTTCGAAGTGCGAATTCTGGCTTCGAGAAGTCCAATTTCTCGGACATGTTGTTAGTGAGCGTGGTATCCAAGTAGATCCCGCTAAAGTTGAAGCTGTCATGAATTGGCAAGAGCCAAAGACGCCTACAGAAATTCGTAGCTTCCTAGGTTTGGCAGGATACTATAGGCGATTCATTGAAAACTTCTCAAGGATTGCTGCACCCCTGACTTCGCTGACGCGTAAGAAGATTAAGTTTGACTGGGGTCCTAAGCAGCAGGAATCCTTCGATATTCTGAAACAAAAGTTGAGCGATGCTCCAGTATTGACATTGCCTGATGGAATCGAGGAGTTTGTAGTTTATTGTGATGCATCACACACCGGGATGGGATGTGTGCTTATGCAGAAAGGCAAAGTCATTGCCTATGCTTCACGCCAGTTAAAGGTGCACGAAAAGAATTACACCACCCATGACTTGGAGTTGGGTGCCGTTGTATTCGGACTAAAACTTTGGAGGCACTACTTATATGGAATCAAATGTGTGATCTATTCTGATCACAAGAGCCTCCAGCACCTGTTTAATCAGAAGGATTTAAACATGAGGCAGCGCCGATGGATGGAGACTTTGAATGATTATGATTGTGAAATCAGATACCATCCCGGCAAGGCGAATGTAGTCGCTGATGCCTTGAGTCGAAAGGAAAGGGTGAAACCCATCCGAATCAATGCCAAGAGCATTGAAATTAAGAACAGTTTGAATGAAAGGTTGTTAGCTGCACATAAGGAAGCTGTGTTGGAAGCTAACTACCCTAATGAAAAGCTAGGAGTAACTGAGGAGCAGTTATCTCTAGGCAAAGACGGAATTCTGAGATTGAATGGACGAATATGGGTTCCGATCTATAGAGGACTTCGAGATGTTATCCTCCAGGAAGCCCATAGTTCTAAATATTATGTTCATCCTGGAGCTGATAAGATGTACCAGGATCTAAGGGCAAATTTTTGGTGGATAGGTTTGAAGAAGTCTGTAGCTGCCTATGTAGCAAAATGCTTGACTTGTGCGCAAGTCAAAGCAGAACATCAAAAGCCGTCAGGATTGCTACAACAGCCTGAACTTCCCACATGGAAGTGGGAGATGGTGACGATGGATTTCATCACCAAGTTGCCAAGAACAAGGAAAGGAAATGACACTATATGGGTGATCGTTGACAGACTGACTAAGTCAGCACATTTCCTACCCATTAAGGAGACCTACAGCTCCGACATGTTAGCCCAACTGTACGTGGATAAGATTGTAGCTTTACATGGCATACCTGTGTCTATTATCTCTGACAGAGATACTAGATACACGTCACATTTTTGGAAGAGCTTCCAACAATCTTTGGGCACACGTTTGAATTTTAGTACGGCTTACCATCCTCAGACAGACGGTCAGAGTGAGCGTACTATACAAACTTTGGAAGACATGCTTCGAGCATGTGTGATCGATTTAGGTGGTAGTTGGGATAACCACCTACCATTGATTGAGTTCTCCTACAACAATAGCTACCATACCAGCATTAAAGTTGGAGATAGCCCATTTGTTGGGCAGAAGTTGGAGATGTCCAATTATCAGGACCAGAGATAGTCTTTGAAACGACGGACAAGATTTTCCAGATTCGTGACCGTCTCAAGGCTGCCCGAGATAGGCAAAAGAGCTACGCTGATCCAAAGCGTAAATCTTTTCACTTCGAAGTAGGTGACAAAGTGTTGCTTAAAGTATCACCCTGGAAGGGAGTGATGCGATTTGGTAAGAAAGGCAAGTTAAGCCCGAGGTACATAGGACCGTTCGAAGTCATCGAATGTGTCGGATCGGTTGCCTATAAGTTAAACTTACCTAAAGAGCTCAGTGGAATTCACAATGTATTTCACATCTGCAATCTGAAAAAGTGTTTCGCTGATGAATCACTGGTCATACCACATACAGATGTGCATATAGATGAGAGCTTGAAATTTGTGGAAAAACCATTGTCGATTGAAGATCGACAGGTTAAGAAGCTTCGAAGGAAGCATGTGCCTATTGTAAAGGTCAAATGGGATGCCCGTAGAGGTCCCGAATATACGTGGGAGGTTGAATCCACGATGAAAGAAAAGTACCCTTATTTGTTTCAGTAAATCTCGAGGTCGAGATTTCTTTTAAGGGGGTGAGGATGTAACACCTCGAAAATTCACGTCCTATAATGTGTTGACACGTGTCATAAGTTTGAAAGTGTGTAAGAATGTTCTTGAAGGACTAAAGTTGACAAACCTGGAAAGTATGTGAATGTACGGGCTCTAAATGTCAACAGTGAATAAATATATTGTACATTAACCCTACATGATGCTCGTACCTTCAAACGAATAAATCATGGATCATACGAAGATAAATATGAAAGAAAGTGAGAGATTACAAACTACAGGGGTTATTTATGTCAACATGTTTAAGTTATACCTCTGAGTGACCTTTTTGACAAACCCGAAGCTTTGTAACGGTTAATTATGCTCACTAGAATGCACGATATAAATTTCATAAAGTTTCGTTATCGTATGAGAAAGTTATGATAAAATTCGTGTTCGAGGGATTAGAAGCGTCAACATGGAAATTTAAGACTTTTCGGGTAAACACAAAGTGACCAAGGACTTCACAAAGTAGGTATAAGTATTAAAGCCCCTATATGTCAATATTAAAGGTTTAGAATGCAAGAAATGAAGTGAAAGCGACGTTTAGGAGGACCGGGGACTAAACATGCAATAAATGAAAACTTCAAAACCTGAGCCGGAGACCCAAGCGGGCCGCGTAAGATCATGAAGACCTTTACGCGGGCCGCGTACAATGCACAGATGCAGAAACAACAGGCAGCTGCCTGTTCAGCCCCTTAACCGACTCCAAATGACTTGTTTCAATACAATGGGCTTCCTAAACTGGTTTTGAGACTCTAGGGGGCACTTGGATGCATCTTGTATCAATTGTAGACTTACATGTCACAATTCTATTGAGATTGAACTCACTATTTAAGAGCCATGAGTTGCAACTTTTGTTCTTGCAATCATAAATCATCATCTGAGCATTGCTGGAGCATAAGGACCATCCTCAAGCATCATAAATCGTTCATAGGACACTTGTAAGTATACTTAACCTTCTTTAATTAATTTTTGCTTAGTTTTTAACTTAGAAGTCAAACCGTCGTAATTAACGGTTGACTTAATAATTAATCGCTAATGGTCCAGCGATTAGTCAAACTTAAGGTTGTTATAAATTGGTAATTAGGTGAGCATTAAACCCTTAAAAGGGCACCCACTAATTTCCCCTCCTAACTAGGTCATTTGTCGAGTCAAAGATGTTTAGAAAAAGTCAACAGAAATGTAATCTTCGATTTAACGCATGATTATCAATGTAAAAGGCGTGTAACCTATTTTATCATTCATATAACTTGGTAATAAGTATAAGAACTTGTCTAAGCTTGTTTGATTCGACAACTTTCTGTTTAGAACCGATTCGGAACCGAAAGTCGCAAAACTTTGACTTTGGCTTTGACTTCAGTTCTGACCCGTTTTAGATAGGTTTAGACATGCCTTAAAGTTCCATTAGGACCTAGTTACATGATTGTATAACCCTCTGCGTTTATACCACTTAAATCCTTAATTGTCCGACGTTTCCGTTAAGTGCTTAAATATTGACCATAATGCCCTTA